>CM073731.1:129963106-131213106 GCA_037113605.1 Calophaca sinica
GTTTGGAATCTCAACAAATTGATTGTTGTGTTAATGGGTGTATGTTGTATTACAAAGATGATAGTGCAGAACGACAATGTAAGTTTTGTCAAGAATCACGGTATGTTCCCCGTAAGACTGGGATGGGTAAGTACAATGATGTCCCAGCAAAGAGGATGCTATATTTGCCAATCACTCATAGGTTAAAAAGACTGTATGCATCAATGGAGACTGCAGCTGAAATGAGATGACATTCTCACAATAGATCTGGGTCAGGCATTTTACGTCTTTCATCTGATGGTGAACCTTGGAAGCATTTTGATGCGGTGTATCCAGACTTTGCAAACGAACCAGGAAATGTAAGGCTTGGTTTATGTTCCGATGGGTTCACACCTTACATTCAGGCATCTACAACCCCATATTCATGTTGGTCGGTTGTTGTGACCCCATATAATCTCCCCCTTGAAATGTGTATGACTAAACCATTTATGTTTTTGACTTGCCTCGTACCCGGACCATCTAATCCGAAAGAAAAAATAGATGTGTTCTTACAACCTTTAATAGATGAGCTGCAACAGTTGTGGAGTGAGGGTGTTTTGACTTATGATATCTCTAAAAAGCAAAACTTTCAAATGAGGGCATCCTTGATGTGGACAATTAATGACTTTCCCGCATACAGTATGTTGTCTGGGTGGGGTACACAAGGTAAATTGGCATGGCCCATATGTATGGACGATACAAAATCGTTTAGACTAAAATATGGGGGGAAAAACTCTTGGTTCGATTGCCACCGTCGATTTTACCGTGTGATCACAAATTCAGAAAAAGTAAAAAAAGGTTTACAACAACCCGACCTGACATAGCTTTCGCAATTCAACAGTTTTCACAGTTTGTTGCTCATCCACAAGTTGTCCATTTCCAGGCTACTACCACAATTCTGAGATATCTCAAGAGTTCCCCTGCTCAAGGTTATTCTATTCGGCTTCTTCTGCTGTAAAACTTTCTTAGTTTGCCGATTCTGACTGGGCAAGCTGTCATGTTACTCGCAGGTCCATTTTTGGTTATTGTGTTTTTCTAGGATCTTCTCTCATATCCTGGAAATCCAAGAAGCAATCTACAGTTTTGCGCTCGAGCTCAAAAGCAGAATATAGAGTGCTTGCTAGCCTTACATGTGAGCTGCAGTGGCTCTTCTATATTTTTGCAGATCTTGATGTCAGTTTTACATGTCCTGCTGCTGTATACTGTGACAACAGATCTGCCATTTACTTAGCCCATAATCCTACATTTCACGGGAGGACAAAGCATATCGAAATAAACTGTCATGTTATTCATGAAAAGATTCAAAAAAGGCTCATTCACCTTCTGCCTGTACCATCCTCTGCACAACTAGCTGATGTTTTAACTAAACCCCTACTTTCTCCTTCTTTCAGATCATTGATATCCAAGCTTGGTCTCTGTGACATCCTTCGTCCATCTTGTGGGGGGGTATTAGTTAATAAAACTGATTCATCATTAATTAATAAAAGTTAGTTATAGGTAGTTAGAGTTAGTTTTCCTTCTGTTAGCTTAACAAAATATATATACTTGTGTTATCACCAGAAAATATCAGCCATAGCCGATGAAGGGAATAGCCGATGCGTGAGATAAGCCGATCAGATTTGTAGCCGAAAACTGGTCCCATTGAACCGAGGCTAGAAAGGAAAATATTGGAAGTTCAGGGAGCATCGTGAGGCCAGCCGATTACTAAAGAGTTTAGCCGATGTGGATAAAGGGAATATCCGATTATTATGGCCTCATCGGCTGAGCTATTGTTGATTAACATGGAGCTTTGAAGCTCGACCAAGGGTTAAATACGTGAAAGTCATGGACTTTGGCGCCAAAATGATTAAAGCTAGCTCTTGAAGGCCTTCAACGCATTTAACACGTGATAAATCGTTTGCCCAGCCGATGGGAGAGCGGTTAACCCACGATACGCATAAGGAAGCAGTTGAGGGATACCCACGACTGCTTGTTGTCAGCCATAAACGTGCGGAACGCATAATGGCCAATAGGGGGCGGTTACATTTTTGTTTTTCTTTTGTATATATATACCTTTGCTGAGAAATGTAAAAGGGGAGACCAATCAATCAAACAATTATTTCTCTTGCAATTTATCAGCTTTTTACAGCATTTATTTTAGCCGATTCCATGTATCTTAGTCTTAGCCTTAGCATAGCGTAGATTCGCCACACTCGACGCTTTCTGGAGCAGTTGGGGAACCCATAATCGAGAGTCAGAGTTCTGTTCTCGGTGTAATCGCTTAAACAGGAATCAATTTGTCGGCTGGACGTTAGCCGAATCCCTCGGCTGATTTTTCCACGCAAACAAGTTTGGCACGCCCGATGGGACCATAGGTGAATTGAAGGACAGGTTTGATTCTCCAGGGCAGGATCACACTTGGCATATGAACCTGAGGTCCGGAAAGAAACTCAACAACAACATGGATTCGAGTTCAAATCCCAAAAGAACCCCACCACGCAAGAACAACGAGTCAGCATACACCTTGGGTATGCCCATAATGGTTGAAGACATTCCAGTCTCCGCACCAGCCTCTGTAGAAATGAATAACCTAGAGAATACCGAAGCCCCAGTGGTCATGACCACTTCTTTCATCAGGCAGCAGATTGATATGGGGATTCATGACATTATGTACCAAGTGTCAAGGCAGTTGGCAGATATTGTCAGGCCCATGGTGCATAACGAGGTTCAGCAGGCGAGAGACATGGAGGCCAGCCGAGGACAACAAGGTGAACACTCGGCTAGTTCTGCGTTGGCGTGGGAACGGCAAACCCGAGATGCACAAGCGGTCGGTCAGCGGCCTCGGTAGAATGTGGTTCAGACTGGGCCTTTTCATGCACAACCAATCCCACTACCGGTAGGGCCACCAACCAGGCGATGCGGTGATCGGAGAATACATGGGTACCACCCGTCTTTGAGGGCAAGTGTTGCCACCTGATCAAGCGAATCTGCAGTATGGGCAGATCAACATGGCCCGGAGTTCAGTTAACACGGTTGGACACATTGGTCTGCCGCCAGTAATGTCGTATGCTCCAACGCATGGCCCTACAATGCAGGCAAACACATATGGACAGCCAAATTGGCAGCCGATGGCCCCTGGTTATGGTTCAGAGAAGCTATCTAGTGATTGGAACCTCAACAATCCACCATTCTGCCAACCGTAACCAGTCCCCACGCCATACCCTCCAATAAGTTCAAATATACTACGAACGGCTGGCAATTATGGGGGAGAGCAGGCATGGAACACTGTTCCACCTCTACCCCAGAATGCATCGGCTGTTCCAGGGACTCAGGTCGGAGGTTTTGGGGAATATGGTCCAGAGCAGCAATGGAATACCAATCCACCTCTAGGCAATGTTCCACCAAATACCTTCAACCTTCAGAATCCGTTCCAACAGGCTTCATCCTGGAGACCAGTGGGTCAGAGTGCGCCCCAGCTGAATCCACAAGATAATCGGCGGGGAGCCTCCCATTTGATAGACCCAGAAATGATTGCAAGTACCATCAAGAAGTACTTCGGGATACAATTAAAGCCGTTGGACCGTCCTGTTTACAGGAAACCGTACCCTGAATGGGTGGATCAGATGGTTCCTCTCCCTAGGGGATTCAAAACTCCAGATTTCACCATATTCTCAGGGGAAGATGGCAAGTCTACCATGGAGCACATAGGGCGTTTCACAGCCCAGTGTGGTGAAAGCAGCCAGAATGAGTATCACAAGCTTCAACTTTTCCCATTATCACTCACTGGGACAGCGTTCACCTGGTATTCCTCCCTGCCCCCAAACTCGAGACAATTGGGCCGACATGGAGAGGTGCTTCCATGATAGATTTCTTGGCCTCAACCTCAAGTTACTGAACCGATCTAACTAGTCTCAGGCAAAGAAGTTGATGAGTCGGTTCTTGATTATATTGAAAGGTTCAGAAGAAAGCAGGAAATGTTCATGCAATTCCTCAAATGTAATATACCTCCATGGTGATTAACAACATGCACCCGCAGTTGAAGGAGAAGTTAGTAGGACAAGCCTGCACAGATTTGAATCAACTGGCAGAAAGGGCTATCCGAGTTGAGCAATATATCCAGGAAAAGGAAAAGCGAAGGGCTAGCCGAGGAAAGGGTCCCCATTTAGTCTCTATCATAGAGGCAGAGGAATCTGACTCCGAAGCGGTTGACCTCACTGCTGATATGATGGTAGCCGAGATAGTCAAAGGGAAGAGCTATTCCTGCCCAGCATTGAAGGCCGCCAAGGCCAAAGAAACTGAGTCAACAGAGGATAGGGCAGGGTATTCCTTTGACATAACCAAGGTAGTCCAGATTTTCGATTACTTGCTCAAGGACAAGCAAATTCGGCTGCTAGAGGGGCATCAGATTCCACCTCCTGAAGAATTGATGAACAAGAAATACTGTAAGTGGCACAACTCTTATAACCATTCTACAGCTAACTGTGTAGTTTTCAGGAAGGCCATACAAAAGGCTATCAAGGAGGGTAGGTTCAAGCTAGCCGATAAGAGCATAGCCGAGATGTCAGTAGACACCAATCCATTCCCAGTTGTAACCATGGCCATGGTGTCTTTCTCAAGGCCTGATCAGCCCAGGCCAATAAGAGGGGAACAATCCATCAGGAGTGTTTGGATGCCCAAAGAAGAATCCAAAAGAGACCAAGAGGTCACCAGGGGATCTGTGTTTGACAGATTGGGAAACCCACCAGTGTCACCGAAAAACGCTGGGGGCCAACCATCTTCGAGCCGATTCCATGGTAAACCTCCCAGACCCGGACGTTTGACTAACGAGTTGATCAGCCAGTACCGCAACATGCACTCAAAGACTGAGAGAACGCAGCATGCTCAGGAGACTGGGGGGCAAAATCAACTGGGAACCTCAGCTGAAGCCCAGCCGATTATGCCCAGGATCACTGAGGACCCTCTCCCAAAGTCTAAGAGAAGGGTGGCGGAGTTCAATGTCGAAGGGGGAATGTCCTCTCTTCGCATAACCGTAAGGAATGATGATGAACTCAAACCACAGAGGATGATCAAGCCAGCTGCAAATGTCAAAGAAGGGAAGTGGGTGGTTAATCAACCTCCGAAGAAGAAAGAGTTCAAGCCACCATACCGACTAGAACGCAGAGGAGAAGGCTGCAGAGGGCTAGATCCTTGCAAAGAATGAAACGAACCCTACAGATGATAGCCGATGCCAAGGCAGCCGATACGAAGGAGATCCCAGAAGCTAAAGTGGCAGAAGCCATTGACAGGGCTTTTGGACCTTGCGGTTTGAGCGACAAAGTTAAACCGATCAAGCCAAGGAGGCCCCAATGACAAGCACGGTTGCCGTGGTGGACATAGGCGACCAAGAAGGAAAAGGGGAACCTGATAAAGAGAAAGGACATATTCCCACATACACAAACTGCTTGAATGGTGATGACGAGCCGATCTTAGAGTCTGGTTACCGAGAAGATTCAATTCTGGACTATCTCTGAGATGAGAGTCAAGCCGGATTGATGGCCACCATTGAGGTCGTTAGCCTGATCCCAAGCGAGTTCTGGGCCGGTTATCCCCAGTTTGAACACTTAGAAGGAGACATCTGCGTGGAAGAGACAGAATGGGCAACTTTAGCCGATGACACGGCAAAAGATGCTTTGAGTACTGTATTTGGTAGGCCAACTGAAGACATGATGAAGCACTTGAAGCCCTTGTATGTGAGAGCCTACATCAATGGTAAGGCCTTCAGCCGAGTGTTCGTTGATAATGGGGCGGTATTGAACGAGATGCCGATGGCCACCTTGAGGAGTCTGAACAAGTCTGAAGAAGACTTGATCCCAACTAACATGAAAATGGCTAGCTTCATGGGAGAGGCCGTGCGCCTTGGGAATCTGATGGCGAGATCACTGTTGGCCCCAAAAGCATCAAGTCAGCTTTCTTCGTGATTGATGGCAAACCATCTTATGCAGTCCTGCTAGGGAGAGATTGGATTCACACCAGCTAGTGCTTACCTTCCACCATGCATCAGAAGCTCATTTTTTGGGAAGGGGATAAAATTGAAATAGTCCCAGCCGATGACAATCCATTCCCAGCTGAGGTACAAAATCTAGAAGCTTTGTTCTACTCTCCCTCTGTGGCTCCCATAGCTGTTACTGAGGAATACGAGGAAGGATCCTGGGAATCTTGTAACTTGACACCCCAGGGATTCAAGATCGAGCAATTAGCCGAACCACGGCTAGCCACGGAGGTTTGATATGTTTAAAGACACCCAAGTGGTGCAGGACATATGGGACCGACTAGAAGCTTTCAGGATTGAATCTCACGTAGCTGAGTCCTTGCTGATAGACAAACAACAAGGCGATGGCCTCACATCGGCAGACGAGATCACGGAGTTGCCGATGGAGTTTGAATCACCCATTCGGAGGACTTTGCCAACCTTTAAATCTCAAGACCCCTTGGAGGACCTCAATTTGGGAACTCCAGAAGAGCCTCGGCTAACGCAAATCAGTGGATTGCTGGGGGAAGAGGATAAGAAAAAGGTGGTAGCCCTGCTGGAAAAATATAAAGACTGCTTTGCATGGGACTATCATGAGATGTCTGGGCTAGCACGAGAATTGGTGGAACATAGGCTACCGATCAAGGAGGGATTCAAGCCACATAAGCAGCCACCTAGAAGGTACCATCCTCAGCTGATACCACAAATCAAAGCAGAAATCGAGCGTTTGCTCAATGCTGGGTTCATCAGAACAGCCAGGTACGTAGAGTGGTTAGCTAACATAGTACCCGTCAAGAAGAAGAATGGCAAGATTCGAGTTTGCATCGATTATAAAGACTTGAATTTAGCCACTCCAAAGGATGAATATGTGATGCCTGTGGCAGACATGTTAGTCGATGCAGCTGCCACACATGGTATTTTAACCTTCATGGACGGGTACTCGGGCTATAATCAAATACTTGTAGTTGAGGAGGACACTCACAAGACTGCGTTCAGGTGCCCAGGGGCACTGGGAATTTATGAATGGTTGGTGATGCCATTCGGCTTGAAGAATGCTGGGGCCACCTACCAGAGAGCAATGAATGTTATCTTCCATGATCTAATCGGCAAGACTATGGAAGTATACATAGACGATGTGGTGGTAAAATCCAAAGACTTCAAAGCCCACTTGGCCGATTTGGAATAGGCTTTGCAGAGGATGAGGGTCCATAACTTGAAGATGAATCCTGTAAAGTGCATGTTTGGTGTATCGGCTGGCAACTTCCTTGGTTTCTTGGTGCATCAAAAGGGCATTGAAATAGACCAAAACAAAGCCAAGGCAGTGATGGAGGCTAGACCACCCAGGAACAAAAAGGAATTCTGAGCTTCTTTGGGCAAGATCAACTTCTTGAGAAGGTTCATAGTTAATTATTGGTAAGATGAAGGCTTTTTCCCTTTGTCAAGCTTCAAGAACGCCGAGGAGATGGTGTGGGGTCTGAGCAAAGAAGAGGCCTTTGGACAAATAAAGAAGGCTTTAGCTAGTCCACCGCTTTGGTGCCCCATGCCAGGGAAGCCTTTGAAACTTTACATTGCAAATTGAAGAGTCTATCTACTGTTAGCACAGGATGTCAAGATGGAACTGAAAGAGCGGTACTACCTTAGCCAAGCCTCAATGATCTTTGAAACGGATATACTCCCTTGGAGAAATTGTGCCTGTCTTTGTTCTACGCTTGTACAAAACTTGAGTATTATTTAATGCCACATGAAATATTAGTTTTATGCAAAATTGACATTGTTAGGTACTTGCTTAATAGGCATGTCTTACAAGGTCGCTTGATGAAGTGGGCCATTAAGCTCACTGCCTTCGCGTTGAAATACGTCCTATTAAGGGCTGTCAAGGGTCAGGCCCTAGCCGATTTCTTGGCAGAACATCCCTGCGTGGAAGTGGAGGACCCTTGGGTATCTCCAATTACTTGCATAAACCTATTACCTTGGGTCCTAACTTTTGATGGGTCCAAAACCCAGAAAGGAGTTGGAGCTGGAGTGACAATTACCAACCCAGATGGGAAAATGTGGAGGTTTGCATATCGGCTAAACCCAGGTTTAACTAATAATCAAGCCAAGTATGATGCCATGATCATAGGGTTAAAGCTGTTAGCCATGATGGGCGCTGATTACATTCATGTAAAGGGCGACTCCCAGTTGGTGGTCAGACAGCTAACCAAATAATATGGGTGCAACAACCCAAATCTGTTGGCACGTTATGCAACGGCTGACAGATTGATTCACCAATTTATTGATGCAAAGGTGTCATACATCCCCAGAGGAGCTAATATGGAGGCCAACGATCTGGCCCAAGAGGCCTCCGGATATAGGAACTCTTTGTTGACTTTGGAGTACGACGAATTACCAGCCGAGGTAATGGTCGCAGACCAAATCGATTCATGGAGGAACGAGTTGATCGAGTACTTACAGGATCCTTCTAAGTGCACTGACCCCAAAGTTAAGAGACGAGCTCTAAGCTATGTGCTTCTTGATGATGAATTGTATAAGAGAAGCATGAATGGTGTATTGCTAAAGTGCATAGATAAGAATGAAGCCCTAAGGGTTATGGGTGAAGTTCATGAAGGCATATGCGGCTCGCATAGGGCTGGGCCTGTTATGAAATGGTTGATTTATCGCCATGGGTATTATTGGCCTACCATCACAGCCGATTGCTTTCAATACGCCAAAGGATGCGAAGAATGCCAGCTGCATGGTCCCATTCAAAGGGTACCAGCTGAATTGATGCATCCAGTGGTGAAACCTTGGCCATTTAGAGGCTGAGCCATGGATTTGATCGGCAAAATCCATCCATCATCTTCCAAAGGACACAATTTCATTATTGTGGCAACCAATTACTTTACTAAGTGGGTGGAGGCTCAGCCGATGGTCAAGGTACAGCAAGATGACGTTATCCGATTCATTCAACACCAGATCATATACAGGTTTGCGATTCCAGAGACCATTACCATGGACCAGGGAACTATGTTCACTGGAGATAAGGTGGTTGCCTTTGCTCAGCAGTTTGGGATTAAATTGATACATTCATCCCCATATTATGCACAGGCTAATGGGCAAGCCGATGCAACCAACAAGATTATTGTGGACCTGATCAAAAAGAATTTGGAAAACAAGTCCAGAAAATGGCATTTAACTCTGGATGAGGCTTTATGGGCCATGGCACAACTCCATATCGGCTGACTTACGGCCAAGATGCGGTTTTGCCTTTGGAAATCAATGTCACTTCTCTAAGAGTGGCGAGACAGAATTCTTTAAGCCTAAAAGAGTATCAGCAAGCCATGCTTATGGAGCTGGATCAGTTGGATGAAGATCGGTTAATGGTCTTAGAAAGAATTGAGGCAAGCAAACGCAGAATGGCTAGTGCCTACAACAAACATGTTAAGTTGAAGAAGTTTGTTGAGGGTGACCTAGTTTGGAAAACTATTTTACCAATAGGAGTCAAGGACCCTAAATTCGGTAAATGGTCACCAAATTAGGAAGGTCCATTCACGGTTAGTCAAGTGTTCGCAGGAAACGTGTATCGGCTAGTTAACATGCAAGGCGAAGAAATGAACAGAAGCATAAATGGCAAATAACTGAAGAAATACTCCCCCACGGTTTGGCAAAGCATACTAGAACAATAAAAGAGCTATTTATAGGCAAAAAAGGAAATTGTTCTAGTGACCACAGGTCGGCCACCTAGCCAACAAAAATACTTAAAGACAACCGGAAAGAACTAGTCTGTTGGGTCAAGAGTGGCTGCAACTGGGGGATCGGCAACCATAGCAGGATCGGCTGCTTCAACCTGGTCAGGGGTACCGGTGGGCTCGGCTGCCTCTTGAGGATCAGCCTTTTCAATAGGATCGGCTACCTCTTGTTGGTTGGAGGCTTCAACTGGTGCAGTCTGCACTTCTGCAGCTACTACCCTAGCAATCTCAGCTGCATCCACAGCCATGTCTTCCGGCCCAGAAGGAAGAATGGCAGTAGGCCCACTGGTAGCCAGTGCCTCAGTGGCCACCACATCGGCAGGGGCGCTTTCCAAAGCAGCACTAGCCGATTCCTCAGCCTGAACCGTACCCGCTTCGGCTGACGATGTCGAAGGTTGTTCCTTCGCTTGATTCAGCAGGAGCCGCAGTTCATCCCACTGATGGTTCGCCGAGTCTATGCCTTCTCTGCCCCTCTGCATATCCTGTTCCAAGCCATCTTTTTGGGTGGTGAGTCGTAAAATGTCAGGGTCCAGAGAGGAAGCCTGAACATATAAACTGAAACGCCTCTCCGTGTGGGTTTCCAGTCTCGCGTCAAGTTGCTCAAGTTGGGGTGTTAGCTCTTTGATTGCGTTTTGGATCCGAGTCAACTCCAAATTCAGCTGAACTAACCGGTCTTTTAGTTCACCTTTCCTAGCTAGGTCTGCCTGTCGCTCTCTGTCGACTGCCTGATAAGAGGACAAGAAGGAGGACCTTTGAGCTTGGAGATCCCAGAGGCGTTGCAGGTCTTGAGTGGCGTGATAATAATTCTCCCTACACAGCCGATATACCGCAGAGATGTCATTCACTTGTAGTGCCATTTGACGATACAATTTTCGGCTAGTAGAGGGAACATCAGGAGAGTCGGATAGCTTGAAGAGGGAAGCCCTCAAATCGGCCACCTTACCCTTATCAGTGGGGATCTCTCCCATCAAGACCTCGTCCACCTTTTCCAGGTGACTAGAGGAGGGTGAGGAGGCCTTTTGCAACGGGTCAGCCGAAGCAAAATACTGCTGCAATTCTTCCTCTGAAACCTGGATAGATGAAGTCGACTGACGAGGAGGAGTCTTATGGGCAATAGGGGATTCATCCCTAGCCGACTGCAGTGCAAAGCACAAAGAAGTTAGGGCCAAACCAACATAGATGAGCAATCACAATGAAAGAGATAAAAGGAGATACCTGTGTTGGGCTGTGAGCCTCGGCTATTGGAGAAGCAGGAGCTTACCGATGGGCTGCCTCGGATTGAGGACCAGCCGAAGAAACCCCTCGTGCCCTTGGAGATTGGGAGGGGGTAACCTTGTGGGGAGTCGACCATGGAGCCGAAGTACGTTGTTTCTAAAGTCAAAACGAGCCGAGGGGCAAAATTATGACAAAGTTTTGAAGAAACAGTAAAAAACAGAGGTACCTACCTTTATCTGTTTACCCTTGCCAGCGGATACTGTATTGGTTTTCCTAGAGATAGGAGTTGCAGAAGAGGGTTCATCAAGACGAATTCCCCCGGATCTTGTTCTTTTCTTCTTATTCGGAGGAGGAGAGTCGTCTATAATGACAACTCTAGGAGATGGATTGGCTGCAAAGAATGCAGTTAGTTTGCCGATGTGTTTGCACAATAGAAGGAAGGAGAAGCAAAATGAGACAAGGATACTCACCCTTCATGGCAGCAGAAACCCTAGTCTTGTGCGTCGGCTCCGGCCTTACCATCTTCAGAGGGGGAACAGTCACCGCCTCATCTTCATCATCATCCTCATCACTTTCGTCAACGGGGCTGCTGTCGAGAGGCAGGACGAGCCTCATGGAATAATTAGATAAAGAACCTTGGAACATCTTATCCTTGGCCAAGGCCACCAATTAGCAAAGGCGTAAGTTTCCCGACGGGTTAAACCAGGCCCATTGGAAGCTGTTCAGTTTCTCCAAGTTGAAGGCTGCCAAGGCCTTCACCTCTTCAGCCGATAGGCTAGTTCTCCTATTCTTTGGTACTTTCTTTGAGGTATGGCAAAGGACGTCTTTGTAATAACCCGAACTGGCGAGCCACGCAGTTAGGGTGATAAAATTCGACTGTGGTCTTGTTATTTCTGGAATTGGGCTTTAGCCCACCAAGAATGTCTCTAGCGGTCAAAACACGGCTCCAATTGAGAACCATAGTTCCATGCGCTTCCCGAGAAATGCTTTGGTCAACCGTGGTGAATATCCAATCCGGGCCAATTCATCTTTCAAAGATCGGCTGCCAATCTTGAGAAATTCTCGTCAAGACATGTACTTTCTCTACCACGTCAAAGGGAGCCACTTGCTTAAGTGGAGTTAGCCGCAGATGCTCAGCTAACATCTGTGCCCCAGCGGGAAGAGAGTGAATGCTGAAAGAAGATTCAACAAACTCTGAGAAATAAAGGGTAATCCATAGTTGCAGGAACCATAAAGGACCTGAAGTGTTCTTCAAGTCGACACCTTGGTGCAATCGATCCAGCATATTGAACAAAGCCCTATAAAGGTAGCAGAGGAAGAGTGATCCCCAAGAAACCTGCCGACCCGATATAGCTTGGGCCACGTACACTTGAAGTTCTTTGACGACTGCGACAGAGCCGGTACAAACGAAGTACTTACTAAACCAATACAAGAGGAAAGCACAGTGCTCAGCATCAGAAACCGCGACGCCTCTTCCCTTTTGATTGGCTAGAACGAAGGCAGAATAGCTGGAGTTGTTCCGATCATGGACAATCTTGATATTGGAAGTTGAAATGTCATACAGATTTGGGGCTTCTTGACCAGCCAGAGGTAAACCTGTAATGGCCGCCACGTCAAGAAGAGTAGGGGTGGCCATTCCCCAAGGGAACACAAAGGTATTGGTGGTAACGGACCAATAGCTGAGAAAGTCGAATATCAGACCGATGTTGAGATGAAGGTCTTTAGCCGACAGCATGATGGCGTCATAAAGACCCATTCTTTTCCACTCCTCGCCCTTTGCCTCAGCCATCCTAGAGTGCGGCTTCGGTGTCGGCGATGGTGCGGGGCCAGGGCCTTATGTCGGTGCACCGCGTTTAATGGTAAACCAATCGCAAACGATTGGTAAACCATATGTGTCCGGGAGGTACTCTAAGGTACATTTCGCCACCTGCGCAGTTGGTGGAAGGTCCGCAATGTGAAGAGAACCTTGAATCGGATAGAGAGGAGGTATGATACCTTCGGCTGACCTGGCCGTCTCCTGAGTTGAGGAGTGAGAGTCGGTTGAATAAGAAGACTCGTCCGAGGAGTCATGGCCGCCGTAGCTATGTTCACGATTTTGAGAATCGGACGCTGAAGACATTGTCGCAAGAAGAGAATGTGCAGAAAGGAAGCTAGGGTTTAAGGGTTCAAAGGAGTTCAAACTGCCCGAGTAATAAGAAGAACAAATGGAGCCAGCTATTTAAAGAGGAGTCATGCGCACGACCTACGATAAAAGTTGTTGAGATATTTTCAGATAGCAGCGCAGTCATCGGGTATGGGAAAAGTAGTCGTTCAGGTCATAATGGATGACATTAAATGCACATAAAGTGACTAGCGATTGACGTTTTCGGAGACTCGAATCTTATCCGATACATCAATCCAGCATTTACAGCTGAAATGATGTAGAGGGCAATTGTTATCACCAGAAATACCAGCCATAGCCGATGAAGGGAATAGCCGATGCGTGAGATAAGCCGATCAGATTTGTAGCCGAAAACTGGTCCTATTGAACCGAGGCTAGAAAGGAAAATGTTGGAAGTTCAGGGAGCATCGTGAGGCCAGCCGATTACTAAAGAGTTTAGCCGATGTGGATAAAGGGAATATCCGATTATTATGGCCTCATCGGCTGAGCTATTATTGATTAACATGGAGCTTTGAAGCTCGACCATGGGTTAAATACGTGAAAGTCATGGACTTTGGCGCCAAAATGATTAAAGCTAGCTCTTGAAGGCCTTCAACGCATTTAACACGTGATAAACCGTTTGCCCAGCCGATGGGAGAGCGGTTAACCCACGATACGCATAAGGAAGCAGTTGAGGGATACCCATGACCGCTTGTTGTCAGCCATAAACGTGCGGAACGCATAATGGCCAATAAGGGGCGGTTACATTTTTGTTTTTGTTTTGTATATATATACCTTCGCTGAGAAATGTAAAAGGGGAGACCAATCAATTAAACAACTATTTCTCTTGCAATTTATCAGCTTTTTACAGCATTTATTTTAGCCGATTCCATGTATCTTAGTCTTAGCCTTAGCATAGCGTAGATTCGCCACACTCGACGCTTTCTGGAGCAGTTGGGGAACCCATAATCGAGAGTCAGAGTTTCGTTCTCGGTGTAATCGCTTAAACAAGAATCAATTTGTCGGCTGGACGTTAGCCGAATCCCTCGGCTGATTTTTCCACGCAAACAACTTGTTGCTCCTCTTTGAAAAGTAACATTATTCATTTTGCTAATGAGAAAGAATCATTTCTCTCCATTTCTCTGTGTGATGAGTTCTCACAATACCAAGTGCAGTCATCACTCTTACATTTGACAACTCTGTGAATCATATTGCACCACCTTGAAATCCACAGAGTGCTCGATGTAATTCTTAATCGCAGGCGACACATCTTTTTATAGGGAACTGCATCCCTACATAAAGGTCTCTTGTGGCCTTATATGGAGTACTTGTATGGGCCAATATGTGACCAAATTCAAGAACATCTTACATGAGTTGAAATTGTCACCAGCTAGAGGTTGAGACACAAGGTTCAGACCAGGGTGATCTAAAAGATGAATGAAGAAAAGGATTGCTACGATCCTTTGTGAATAAGCTTCAAAGCCCGTGACAGAGGGGAAAAACACTTAAAAAAGGAGAAGAAAATCTCAAACGCCATGCAAAAACTACTCATACCATATTGAGAGCATAACTTCCTAGAAGTAGAATAAATGAGATAAAGAGAATTTTGTGTATTTTATGAAACAATTCGATGAAAAATTACACTGAAATACATAACTTACTAGATGAAACCCGTGCGTTGCAGGGTTTGTTTATATTTTATACAAAATATATTTTAAAACAAATATATGAAATAACATGTAAATATTAAGTATCCCATCAAAAAATATAATAATTAAGTATAGTCATATTGAAACATTGTATTAACTACCTCATTTATTATAAATTATTTTTTATATATAATATTTGTTATCTTGTTTAATAATTAAAATTATCAATTTTTTAGTAAGATTATAATAGAAACTTTAATATGTCAAAAAACAACTCTATCAAATAAGTTTATTAATCATGTCTTGGTATTATATTTTTTTCATATGCATATTTTTTATCTTGGTTGTCAACAAATAATTTCAATTCTTATGGTTATATTATTGTTGACAATGAGATATGTAATTATCCATTATAAAATATAGATTTTATCAAATGTAATATTACATAAATTAACAATTATTATTGGCTTTTGGTTATCATCGCCACATAGAATTTAATTATTGGATGTTGATTTATTCTACAAATAAAATGTCATTTGGAGTCATTTACCATCGAAACTATTTATAAAATAAGTATTTTTTACATCGGTGTCACCTTTTATAATAATCTTTATTTGAATTATTTAATCTCATACAATAAGGAGTCTTATTCTATTACACATTCCTAATGTAATATTAATATTTCTAAGTAGCATAATTGGTATTTTTTGTTGTAAATATAGTAAAACTAAAGTTTTATAGCATAATTGGTATTTTTAATGTAATATTCATATTTCAAACTTTTATAGTTAATATAATATTATAATTGACCTCCGATTGATATAACCTCTAGCGATAATAATTTTTTTTTGGATATATTAATCACACTTAAAATTTAAATTAAAAACCTTTTACTTATCCTTTAAAATTCATGTTGAGTCATTTTAATATGTGATTATAAATATCATTCAATTATTTTTAAGATATTTTTAAATAGAAAATAACACATAATATCATCATTAACTAATTTTAATAATTAACACTATATTTTATATTTGATATTTATATTTAATAATATATAGTGTAACTTAATTGTATTTTTAATTTTTTTAAAATTATAATTAATAATTAACACTACCAATAAGCAATTTTAATATTTAATAGAATGTATAAGAAATTTCATATTTAATGGTCGGTAGTACAACTAACATTTAATAGAGTATTGAAACAAGAGTCCTGTTAATTGGACACAAAAGGGACACAAAATGGGACACAAAGTCCGTACGGTTAAATGCAGATAGACATAAGTCCGTCTGAAGACGGACACAATATTTTTCAATTTTTTTAGATTTTTATTGTTTAAAAAATATTTGTCATTAACGAGATAATGAAGCTGCATTGCTTAGGATAAATGAACCGTTAACGGATAAATAATGAACTTCAGGGTTGGCATTCACCAGATAATATGAACCATTAACCAGATAAGTGAACTTCGTTAACCAGATAAATAAATGGTTCACATTATCTGGTGAATTATTTATCTGGTTAACGAAGTTCATTTATCTGGTTAATGGTTCATATTATCTGGTGAATGTCAACCCTGAAGTTTATTATTTAACTGGTTAACGAAGTTCATTTATCCGGTTAATGCAGTTCATTATCTGGTTAATGACAAATATTTTTTTAAACAGCTAAAAAAAATCTTAAAAAAAATTTGATTTTTTTGTCCGTACATGTACGGATATACGGTCTGTACACGTACGGATATATGATGTGTCGTATTTTGTGTCAAAATATGTGTACAAATATCATTATTGTTGAAACAATGGAGTTAATTAATAAGAGAAATTAAAAGGTTGCAACTCATGGAGTCAAATAAATTTGTATTTAATTTTAAAGCTCAAGTTTCTTTAACTTATATTTATAGATAGATAGATAGATAGATATGCATTCCATGTGTGCTAACCGAATGTTAACAAAATAATTAACCGACTTTTCAACTAATTAACTAACATCTCTATACTGTAAATCGTATTCCCTCCGTTTTCATATATAAGCAACAAAACACTTTTTTGGTTCATTGAATAACTCATGTATTTGTTGAATTATTCAATGAATCAAAAAAGTGCTTTATTGCTTATATATGAAAACAGAGGGAGTACCTTGCTAGGCTTAAAAGAGAGAGATATAACATGGCCTAAAGTTTGCAAGGAGAATGGGCCATAAAAAATGTAAACTTTGGGATTAAGCATTGCAGGTTAGTTGCGAATAGTCTAATTCATGCAAAATTGAGATGAAAGCTTCATACTTCAGCTCATAAATATAGAAAAAGAAAATTTAATGTTGCGTGAACTATGAAGAAACACTAAACCAAAAACAAAGAACGAATAAAGATTTTTTTTTTTGTGATTCACATGATCGAACTCGGTATAAGTGTCTAAGGAGCTTATTAAGCTTAGGGGTACAACCGCTGCACTAACTCCTTGTTGGCAAAGAACGAATAAAGATTAGCAACAAATTGTTGGCAGCAATTACATGTTTTAGTCCTTTTAACTAGTGCACTCCATTCACATAATAATTTTATCGAGCACACAAATAAAAATCAAGATAAAAATTTGGTTGTTGAGCTACCAGTGTCAACAATAAAGGGACTACACAAAGGAGAAATATAGCCCCCGTAGTCACTCTGATTGAATCTTTAAAATGAATAGTAATAAATTATCGTATAACATTTTTTACATATTCCACCGTCTAAATATTTGTGGTAAAATTTTAAAAATAATATAACAAAATGATATCATAATAAAATAATTTGTTCTGAACAGAACATCAGAGGATGGCCGGTGGGAAGCAGTGCGACGTTGTTCGCAGCGGTTGACGACAGCGCGTGGTGTACCTGCAAGGACTCTGATGCCTAAGTCAGTTTAAGTAGGAGGAGAGGAATTGCAGGGATGAATGGAATTGTCCCTGGATCTGTGAAGGAGATTCGTTTTATATGGTTCGAGGACGATTACTGAGAGATAACCGCTCCCGCGAGATCTGGGGTGCCGTCAGATCCTTGCCAGGTTGTGATGAGCTGGGGTGGAATGCTGAGGACCGTTGGATAAGCCACGTCGACCCGGCTCCGAAGTGGTGAAGCAAACTATGTGCGGAGATGTGCCTTTAGCGCGTGAATCGTCGAATTGGGCTTCGGCCCAGTCCAGAATAGTTGCCCCCCAAGTCGGTAGCTCGAGTGTCGAGGTGATGACTTGTTGTAGTGATAGAAGTTTGATGATGTCGACATTTGATATTGTTTGAAAGGAAGCGTAAATGTTTGTCGTCCCTTTGAGAGAAAAGAGATCTGAAACGCTACCAAACCTAAGGCGCGTGAGCGTTAATTTTGAATTTCAAAATGTCACGTCAGTCGCCTTTGGGATTCGGATTGTCGCGTTGTTTCGAGGCGAGTCATTATTGCACTACGCCCCTAGGTCAAATAGGTGTGACGTGTCATTGATCAACGGTAAGGAGAAGAAAGGTCACATCGTTCAGACAAGATCAACAGCGAGGAGAGAAAAGAGAAGAAGGGTCACATCGTTTGGCTTCAACCTGGGGGTTATAAATCATCATTCCCCTTTTTCTTTCTCACTTTCGCTTCTCTTTTAAATTTCTGAGAAATCTTCGTCTCATTCCCTTTCTTCTTTTCCACCGATTTTGAACGCCTGCTTGATTCAGTGGTTTCCTTTCCCGGTGGTTTATTTTCGATCGTTCATGCTTGCTCGTGTTTCGTTTCTTCGGTCTCACCTTGCAAACTTTCTTGTTTACAGGTAAATTTCCTTTCCTCATCTCTGCTTTTCTTTTCGTAGTTTCGAAATGGGTAGCAATATTAGGTCTCTCCCAAGAGATTCGTCCTCGTCTTCCTCCGTATCTGGTTTCTCTAGTTCCTCTTCCTCTGGTGGCCCGTTGGAGGGACCGAGTGTTAACACCGATGGCGGTTCCTTATCGCCTGACGGTAGTTTTGTTTCGGTGGACTCTGGGGAAAAATGTTCTTCCCCTGAAATCTATTATCCTCCGGGACTTTTCGTCGAGGATTATGAGGGCAAGAAGGTGTCCCCCATTGATCCGGTAGAAATCCAGAGTCTTTCTTTAAAATTATAGAATTTTTTCGGACGAACTTTACAGACAGGGAAGTAGGAGAGTGGTTGGTCAATATAGATAACCATCGTCCTTTTTTCCATGACAGTGCTTTGGCGAGATCGGATATGGGTAAAAAATTGCTTCAGATGAATGACTTCGTTTTACCCCCAAATGCTGAAAACTTTGGTTGGGTTGCAGAAGATGCTCTTTGTACTCGCTCCTTTTACTCATCAAAAGAGAATTTTCTACTGATGTTGAAGTTTATGGACGTCACGGATGGTGTTCGCAACTTCGAAAACAGGAAGATTTGTCGACCCCATCTTGATGCTCGAATCTGTTCGCAATCTGACTATATTTTGATATTCATGTACGAGGTCCTTTTCAAGGATTTGGGTTTTAAGTTGCCTTTTTCTGACTTTGAAGTAGCGGTTTTACATCATTTAGAGGTCGCTCCTTCACAATTACATCTGAATGCTTGGGCGTTTGTCTGGGGAGTCCAGCTATTGTGCCCCTATTTAAATGCTGATCCCTTGGTCGAGACGTTCTTCTCCATTTTTTCTCCTTTGTGGACGGAAGCGGATCCAGCGAAACGCCAAGGTTGGGTTTCGTTGAAACAGAACGGGAAAGTTTTTGAGCTGTTCTCGAAATCTCATCGTGGGTTTAAATCAAAATATTTCATTGTCGAGGCCATCAGCAATACTGCTATGGAAAATGTTTGTGCTCCTGTAGAAGTACTTGACAAGAACGGGCAGGTGATGATTGATTGGTGCGAGAGGTTC
This sequence comes from Calophaca sinica, assembly GCA_037113605.1. Taxonomy (NCBI): domain Eukaryota; kingdom Viridiplantae; phylum Streptophyta; class Magnoliopsida; order Fabales; family Fabaceae; genus Calophaca; species Calophaca sinica. Next base: position 129,982,714 of record CM073731.1, read on the forward strand.
CCGCTGTGTTGGAGTGAGAAGCATTTCGAATTCGAGAAGAGCGAATTCACATACAAACTCGACGAGCTCGACGATAATGCTCGATACAGTTTGAAACAAATTCGCAAGTTTGTTGAGATGCTCAAACCTCGACAACATACGAATAAAAAGGGAGAGTTGGTCTCCGAGAAAGGATATGTCGACACTCGTCGCCTTCTGAAATGGAAGACTCAAAAGGAAGGCAATGCTTGTTTAGGTAAATTTGTAGAAATCTACTTGTTCATAGTTCCCCTCTTATCATTCTGACTCATTTTTATCTTCGCAGCTTCAATGGCTACTTCGGTGTTTTTGGCAAGCTTGAAGAGGAAGGCTTCTGCCGAAAAGACTCATTCTCCAGGAGTTGGAGAAGGTTCTAGCCACACCGCTTCTGTTCTCGCTCCGTCTTCTGGAGCCTCACTTGCTCGAAGTGTCGATGTTTCAACCGTGGTGGCGAAAGTGGTTAAAGAGGTGCCTTCGGGAAGCAAACGAATTTTCGCCCAGGCTGTCAAGGAGCCTGTTACCAAGAAAAGGAAACCTCCTCAACCCAAGGCCTCGGTTCCCACTCTCACTTTGAAGACCAGGGAGAAGACTGGCAAGGGAAAAAATATGTTCCAGCTTCATGGCAAGGTCCCACCAGTTTGGTCTCATGGCGAGACAGTGAGTGTTGAAGAGCTTGGGGGGTTAATTCCTCCTTCCGACAAGGCTTTCTTCAATGAACTCTCCAAAAATGCCAAGGAGAATTTTTTGAAAATATGACTCACAAGTTGCGGGACTTGCTAATTTCCCAGTGGCTTTTCGAAAAGAACAGGCATTTGGAGGTTGAGCTCGACGGTCTTCGGAAGAGTAATTCGGGCTGGATGCAAAAATTAAGTCCCTTGAAGGTCTTGAAGTTGAGCTACAAGCTCAGCTGGCCAAGTTCAAGGGTGAGGTGGTCGAGGCGTCAAGGCAGATCGAAAATCTTTCTTCCGAGAAGAAGAATTTGATTGAGGAACACGGACAGCTCTTGCAGAGGATCCAGGATCTTCAAAAGTCAGAGGAGAGTTTGAAGTTGGAGGCCTTTGAATCCTAGCGCAAGATGGAGGGATTAAGTACGGAGGTTGAGCTCCTTTCGAAGGAAAATCAAAAGGTTTTGTTGCTCTCTGAGAAGGTCAAAAAGTTAGAGGCCGAGAATGTAGAGATGGTGGCCAAAATCAAAAGGTTTTGTTGCTCCCTGTGTCACTCTGCAGGGAGGTGGATGAAAGGGAGTGAGCACGACGGCGACGAGAGGCGCGTTCAGCTGACCTTGCACAACGACGAGAGGGAGTAGTGGTTCTTCGAGGCGGTGTATCGTTGCTTGCAGTCACATCTCTGCGATGGGGAGAGTGATCGGGAGAATGGTGGCGACGCGGCAGAGAGCGCCTCACCTCAAGCCCTGATGATAGGCTTTTAGGCGAAACTCTCTCGCATCGCGTTTTCTCATTTCTTCTTCCGCTCCGAGGAGAGCAGATCTGAGATCTACGGCGGTGAGGCAAAGAGCAATCCAAAGACCGACTACGACGGTGTGTAGCATGTGGAGAGTGGCGTGGAGTTGCATCACAGCGGCGACGATGAACAGATCTACGAGTTACAGAATCTCTGGACCTCCGAGGCGACTGAAGGATCTGGTCAGCTCTGTTCTCGATCTGCGTTACGACGCGAACGGAGATCTCTTTCTGCTGATTCTCCATGCGATCCAGGCGTTGATTCTGGACCTGCATCGCTTCAGCATGACTTCGTATGGACTCTCGAAATTCACGGAGGAGGAAGGCGGCGGTTGTCGGAGCGGTCTCGCCTGTTTCTGTTGTAGCCGCCGCAGTAACGAACGGAACAACATCGATCTGAGGCGGAGGAACATTCCCCGGCCTTTCATATTCGACATTGAAGTGAACAGGTTCAGGTTGAGGTTGATCTACCGGAGGAGGAAGGCGGCGGTTGTCGGAGCGGTCTCGCCTGTTTCTGTTGTAGCCGCCGCAGTAACGAACGAAACAACATCGATCTGAGGCGGAGGAACATTCCCCGACCTTTCATATTCGACATTGAAGTGAACAGGTTCAGGTTGAGGTTGATCTACCGGAGCGATCAGAGGATTTAGTGGATTCAGATCTGCGCGGAGCAAGCTGCGAGTAGCGACGGTGCGCTTCGATCCAGTCATCATGAATGACGAAGAGAAACTTCAGAAAATAAAGATGAAATCAAAGATGATTCTCATAGACGGCGCTAATGTTCTGAACAAAACCTCAGAGGATGGCCGGAGGGAAGCAGTGCGACGTTGTTCGCAGCGGTTGACGACGGCGCGCGGGGTGGTGTACCTGCAAGGACTCCGATGCCTAAGTCAGTTTAGGTAGGAGGAGAGGAATTGCAGGGATGAATGAAATTGTCCCTGGATCTGTGAAGGAGATCTGTTTTATATGGTTCGAGGACGGTTACTGAGAGATAACCGCTCCCGCGAGATTCGGGTGCCGTCAGATCCTTGCCAGGCTGTGATGAGCTGGGGTGGAATGCCGAGGATCGTTGCATAAGCCACGTCGACCCGGCTCCAAAGTGGTGAAGCAAACTATGTGTGGAGATGGGCCTTAAACGCGTGAATCGTCGGATTGGGCTTCGGCCCAATCTGGAACATAATTGAATATCGGTATAAATTTTTTTTACACTTTTAATACATAATCATTATTTTTTTGAATTATCAAATAAAAAGTAAATATTTTTAAGAAACTAGTTGCATTAAATATATTTTATAACATATTAAGATTATAATTAAAAAAATAAAAAAATTCTTTTCAATAGTTAATTTCACTGTTTCGTTAATTACCCTCTCCAAAGACTAGGTAGCTGGTTGCCTATGAACTATGCAAACGGCATGTTAGCAAATTGTCCTTAGGTGTAGCTGTAAACAGATGACAAAAGTAGCTACAAACCACGTGTTGGCAGCGTAAGGATATTTGTGCAAAGTGCAAACACCATTCAATATATGTTTTAAGAATTACTGTTCTTTATATATGGTCTGAGACTCGTTCATGGCTCCCCAAAAATTAAGCCTCTAAGTCAATGGATCCAACGAGGATTTTGCTAGATTTCATGCCTTTTATTTCGAATCCATTTCACAATCTCGTGAATTTCTAATTGCTTTTTACAATTATTATCTGGAAAAGTTATCGTCAAAAAGCTGTTGTTTGTGTTATTTATTAATTATAACATCTTCTATAGATTAAATTTTTTATTTAAATTTAAATTCAAAATATTCCTAATTCCTAATTCAGACACTGAATTGTGATTGGACAATAGTAAAAATTTCACATATGAAACTGTAACTAAGTTTTGTTCAAAAGATAATGATATTTAAAATTTAAATAAAATTAACTAAACTATAATAAAACCTAATAAAACTTTAGTAATTAGAGAATCAAATATAAGGTTAAATATTTTTTTATTTTTTATAAAATTTTATTTTTTTTGTTTTTAGTTTTTGTATCCACTTTTTAGTCCTACAAATTATAAAACTGCATGTTTTTAGTTCTTTTAGTCCATTGGGACTAAAATCATGCGATTTTATAATTTGTAGGACTAAAAGGTGGATACAGGGACTAAAAGCAAAATTTGGGATAATTATAGGGAATAAGTGAACGATTTATCCCCCAAGAAAGTTACTTAAAAGAAAATCAACTTGCTTGAGGTGTTTTTATTAGTATTAGAAAACAAAAGGTAATAACAAAAAGTATTTGGTCATGGTGGTTTATTTCTTAAAGATCTAAAAGTTTGCTCCTGGGTAGGAATATGAAACTCAACTATCTTCGTGCCTTTGATTTTGAACTCCTATTGAACTCCTATTGCACTTCTACTTCTCGGTGCTTACACACACATCAACAAACATGATCCTAAATCAGTATGAAAAGTGAAAATTTGTACTATTAAACTATACTAAAACACAATGAACTCTCCAACTTTGCAAAAAGACACGAACGAAACTACCTTATTGTATTTTCATAAGCTTCTTAAGTACCAACCCCATCATATATTAAACTCAAAAATTGCAATCGCCAACTTAACCACCGACTTGGTTTGGGGAAACAAAAGGAACAAGAAACAAAATTTTAAAAATTGCTGACTTTTCTAGTTTAATAAAAACCATTTCATTTAACAAAAGTTAGATGCGAAAAAAGGGGAAACGTGGAGACTCTTACAGGCTCTTTAGTGGGCGCGTGAATTGAAGTTGTCTCATGTTATTTTTCAACTTGACGCTCAACTCGTGGTAGATATATAGTGTCATTACTAATAGAATTAATAGCTCTGAATTTGGTGTTTTTATTAAGCATAGTAGAAATATTTTATCTTTATATCTAAACTTTAAGGTAAAGTTTATTAAAAGACAAACGAATGTGGTAGTAGCTCATAAGCTAGCTAGAGAGATCACATTGTTGGCTAGTCCCCATGATTTTGAGACGATAACTATTTGTATTGGTGACTCTATTGATTTAGAAATACAATGATCTTATTCCAGTCAAAAAATTAATTGGGGATTTTTCTAAATTTTCACTCAAATCATAGTTCATCCGGTTTCGAATATAAGCAAAAATAAATTCATGTTAATTAAAAAAATAGTTAAGCTCATTTAATTTTCTTGGTGTAATAAAAAATAATTGCATTCTCCAAAACGCCCTTCATAAAAACTTATTTCATAAGAGTATAAGTTGTTGGAAAATTGAACCTAAATTAATTAAAGGGTATTTTATGAATAATATTATTAAATATGGTATAATTAGTTTATATTACTATTTGCTTATATTTTTAACCACTAAAGTTTTTTTTTTTTTACTTGTATATTCTAAATGGGAAGGAGTATTATTATTATTATTATTATTATTATTATTATTATTATTATCATTTTTTGCCATAATAAATCACTATATTTTGACCAAAAGTGATTCGAATATCCAACCGTACTCGGTAAGGAGTATCAATTTTCTAATACGCCCAATGAGGCCGGATTATTAATTAGTAAAGCTTAAGCCTCTTAATTGCATCGAATTCTTAAGTACTTGTATTGTAATTAGGCAAAATAAAACTGGTAACGTGGCACATCTTTATAGGACGGTCAAACATTTTATTCTATGATGACGTGGTATTATTTCCTCTAGGGTATCGTGATCCACCAACTTATGCTAATGGGAGAGGTAAGGTGCGTGCCCAAAACCAAAGCAAAAATAGCAAAGAATTACCCAACGAATAATGTTCTGTCTACATTCTTAGGTGAAAATCATAAAATCATTTGCACCACCGTAGGCAACTTGAATTAATTGCTTTCAAGATTCATGATTCCCTCCCTGGTCATACGATGGCAATGAGGCTAAAATTGTCTTTTTCATCAATTGGACCCAGCTTTTTTTTTTCCGCCGACTGTTACAGTTTTGTTTGGTTTTTTTTGTAACTTCTTGTATTGTTTCCAAACTCTCCTATCATCTTTACACCAAAAAAAAACTCTCCTATCATCGTTATTCATGACTAATGACTACATGATACATGAATTCACGATGCACTTTTAATTAGCCAATGTTGGTAGGGTTCTGCTTTTTCAGTATACCAAAAAAAAAACGCTTTTTCCAGTGTTGCGATTTTGTTTGACCAATGAGTAATGACTGTTTGATAACGAAATTTTGTTTTTTATTGTGAAAGAGAAAGAAGTAAAATAGTCTCTTTTGTACCCAAAAAAAAAAAAAAGAAGTAAAATAGTACACTATATGAAGACTTGTGTTACAAATAACAATAAGTTTATAGAAACATGTCAAAAAAAAGTTTATAGAAACATCCTGTAAAAATAAATAAAAAAAGTAGAAACATAAAAACTCTTTGGTCTAAATTGTAGTTCTAGAGAGTGAGGTTAGACTATTTCACAAGGCTAAATTGTCGGCTTAAAGTAGATAATGTAAGACTAACATAGCGGTGTTTGAGATCAATATTTTCTCACTGATATATAGAAGTTTTACATAAGTTACTTGAAGTTGTGTTTGAATTTATAGATTATAATGTAGTATTTTTTTCTTTTATATTTTCATCTTTAATATTTTAATTAAAATTATTGTTTGTCTTTCATTAAATGAAATAAAGAATCATTAAAATATGATAATAACTCTTTCACTATATACATTGAATTTAGTTAATATGTACTGTCAATGTAAAAATATTTTACACATGCATCTAATAATGTGTTGTCACATCATTTAATGAGCATGACACGCCATGTGTTTTTAAATTCATTAGTAACATTTTATTGAATGACTATATAAAATATTTTTACACTGACAATGTATAAAAATTAAACTCAAATACATTTCTGTTGTTACATATATTTTTATAAATTATGTCTTTATAAAGCATGAAAAATTAAATAAAAAGAAATTCAAAATAAGTGAATAAATAAATAAAATCGTTAAAATATTAATTTCAAAATTGTATTTTCTAAATATCTTAAAATTTAGTTTAATAAGCATAAATTTATTTTGATAATAATTTATAAATATTTTGTCATATTTAATATCGTTTGAAGAAATTTAAGCATTTATTAAAAGTATTCTTTTATGTCATTTTATATTTATTGGTTAGTTTAACCGCTAATTTTGTCAAAGATTTCAAATTCAGTATCTTAGCTTATCCACTACTAATTAGCTTATTCATTATCTGCTAGCTTATTTGCTACGAGTTCAATCTGCTATGAGCTAGCTTATCCGCTAATTTTTATCAAATAGAGCCTTAACGAACCTATACGACTTTGTTTAGCAAAAAGTAGCGCATAGCGGATGAACTTGCTAATAGCGGAGCTTAGAAGCTAACTGATAATGAATGAACTTATAGCAAACAACAGATAGCTGATAACAGATAAACTAGCAGGTTGAATTTGGAGTATTTAGTAAAATTAACGGTTGAACTAATTGATAATTGTAAAATGACATAAAATGATATTTTTAATGAATGCTTCAATTATTATTATTATTATTATTATTATTATTATTTAATAGAGGATATGAAATGAATGTATTTAAAATAACGAGAGTAAAAACGAGAGAAAAAGTGATATACTATAAGCTCAATAAACTACTAAAAAATGTTATAAACTACTAAAAACGATATGAGCTACTGGTTATCAAATAACTTTATTTTTTTTAATTTGCTGATAGTCAAATCCGCTATATGCTAGTGGATCAAACTTACCGAATAGAGCCTAAATATTGAGAAAAATCATGTCTATAACCAAATATACCAAAAGAAAAAAACAAACTATCTTTTTAATTTTCTCAATTATAAATTGAAAATGTTATCACATTTAGTCTATCATTGTGAAAAAGGAAAAATCTTTTACGATAAAGTTAAAGGAAAGAAAAAACTATGATACATGATTTTTTGTACGTTATTTTTATTGTTATTTATTGATGGCTAAGTTACAAAATTGGTCCTCTATGTTTATTTTAGGTTTCAATTTGGTCCTCTATGTTTTATTTGTTTCGTTTTGGTCCCTTACGTTTTAAAAGTTACAACAGGTTGGTCCTTTCCGTCACTAAAAACCAATTGTCCGTAGCTAAAAGCCAAATTCTAGCTACGGACAATTGACTTTTAGTGATGGAAATGATCAAATTGAAAACTAAAATAAAACGTAGAGGACCAAAACGAAACAAATAAAACGTAGAGGACCAAATTGAAACCTAAAATAAACTTAGAGGACCAATTTTGTAATTTAGCCTTTATTGATAGTACTTGATACTAATCTGTGCCTTTTATTTTTAAGTTAAAATTATAAAATAAAATGTTAAGAATGTTAAAAGATAATTATAAATGTTTACCGAAAAAATATAATTATAAATAGAGAGTAATAATTATTTGTAGTTGTATTCTTTTTATGTTTATCTAAATGTTTAGATGAGTAATAAGATATAAATTTATCCTTTCTACAATTATAATTAAATATGTATAAATATGTATTTAATTAAATATAATTAAATATGTACAATATTCATTTAATTAAATATGTTTTCTAAATGTTTAAATATGTATTTAAATAAATTTAATTAAATATGTAAATGGGTAACGAATAATAAAATATTCTACCCAAAAAGCTTATAAAATAAAAATGGATTCTTTTTGACGAAATAAAATAAAAATGGATATTAAATTAAGAAACCTTTTAACATAATAGTATAAATTGTTATTTTTATTGAAATCAAGACAACCCCTTTTTTAAGGATACGATGCTATCCTATGTATGAGCACCAATGATTAATTTGTATGATAACCCCTTTTTTAATATAATATATGTATGATTTCCATTAAAAAAATATAATATATGTATGATAACCAATGATTAATTAAATTCCATTACATATTTTATTTACTTGAAACATAAACGCACCCTATGTATGAGCACCAATGATTAATTTGTGCTACTGTACATAGTTCTCTGAATCTCATCGATACAATTGAAAAAGGAAAGTTCATCAAAAAGAAATCTCAATAAAAATTCACAAGAAAGATTCATGTTTTTCCACAAATTATTTTTTATTCAAATTTGTATGTTTTAATGAATTTTCTATTTTATAAAATTCCTTTTAAAAATATAAAAAAAACTAAAATGGTTAAGTATTATGCGAGGATACTGCGAGGTACGTATATGTAACAATGACACCAAAATTTTCAATACAAAAACAATGTGAGTAGCTGAATATAATTGTCCACCAAAAAAAAACTGAATATAAGCGTCTCACCAAAAGAAAAAGCTGAATATAAGCGAATGTGTAATTATTTTTCAGTCAAAAAAAAAAGTGTGTAATTATTTTTAAAATAATTTAAACATAAATTATAAATCCCATTATGTATTATTACTATTACTATTATTTCCCGAAATTACCCTGGTAACATTGTTCACGTGTTAAAATATTATTGCTGGGATTACGATTACTTCATTGATCCAAAATCAACGGACTACAATGTCTCACGCGCTGCCGTTTGCGTGGTGGCCAACCGCAACCGCTTAGAGCCATGGTGGATCGATTTTGAAATGCGCTTCGGTTCATGCTCTTGGTTTAACCCTGGAGGTACCGAAACTTAAAAAGCATTCACTTCCGAAATTAACCTTGTAGGTACCCAAACTTTTACGACTATGCCCTAGCATTAAATAATCATTGCGAAATATCTATATTGCCCTTAGACGGAAATCACTTAACGGTGGCCGGTGAAAACTCCGGGCGGCGAATGGGATCGATATTTTCCTATATAAACCCGTCACCACACCCTCTCTTTCCCTCATCAAATCGCATTCTCTTTGTTTCTCTCTCTCTATCTCTCTTCAACTTGCACCTATAGAGCGACCCACTTCTCTCTGTCTATTGTCCCTCTTCTGTGCGGAGTGAGAAGAGGTAAATTCTCTCTCTCCAAGACTATTTTATTTTAATTTTCGAATTTTCTCTTTTTTTTGGGGGTTGTTGATAATTTTCACTGATGGAAATCTGGGAAGCGTGGATAGAGAATCGATGAGCTTGGATAATGGTGGATTGAACGATACTGAATGAGGGAAAAGGGTTGACTATTTAGATTTGTGCATTTGATTTTTGATTGGGTGAATGAACAAGTGGTTTGATCTCTCAACTTGAGGTGTCTGTGAGGATAAGATCTCGGCGAAGAGTATGTGTTGGTTGTGTGAATTTGGAATCTTGGTGGAAAAGGTGTTTGGTAAAGGTAGTGACTTGTTGATTGTTGGAACTTGAAAGTTGGAACCCTAGATATGTGTTGGCTTGGGTCACTGCCGTGTAGTTTTTATGGTTTGTTGTTTAGTGTTTTGTTTTGGGATTTGTGGAAATTTAGTGGATTTTTTATCTAGAATGATGACTGTTCTGTGCTTATGCCGTATTTGTACCTCATTGGGTTGGATGGGATTGGGTTCTGTCCTTTTTGTTCTCCGATTGTTGATGGGAGCTCTTTTTGTTGGTGGGGTTGGGGGGAGAAGGAGGGGATTGGGGTTAATCGGCATTGGAAGCTTGTTTGAAGTTTAGCTTTGGCTGTTCTTAGGATAAGTAGTGTTATCAAGTTGTTCTTGCTGTTGGGTTTTGATTTGCCTCTCTCGTGTTGTGTTTTTATATTTTGATTTGTCTAATCTGGATCAGTGATTATATATGGTGTGAAGAACAGCCTGTACTTCTAAACATAAAACATGTCATCGTTACAGGTGATGATTGATATGTTGTGGATTTTTTTCTTTTTTGTTTGTTTGGGTTCGTGCCTTTGGGGTAGTCAAGAGATACAAATTGTTGTCATCTATTGCATAACAAATAGTGTGTGCTTTGATTTGAACTGTAAATTCATATCTAACTGCTTATTGCCTTACACATTGAGATGGTATAAATCTTAGCTGCCCTTTGCTTAAACAATTTATAAGTATCTTTTTGTTCCTGTGCTTGACTTGCAGATCTACAGCCTTTCCTCACTGTGGGCATGTCATGGATATTGTCGCTTAAAAAGAATAGAAGCAACACACCTGTTCAACGGTTTAATCAGAATTTTGTTCGTATCCTTATGCATATGAGATGGGTTCCCGAGGAAGACCGCTATTTGACCTCAATGAGCCACCTACAGAGGATAATGATGAGAGAGATGATGTTTTCTGTTTCCAGCCCCAAAAGGCACAACCATCAACAAATTCCAATGCTTCTGACTTATTTGTAGCTTCTACTGCTGCCGAAGGAATAATGAATAATCACGCATTTTCACATGCCTCAACTGTCTCGGGATTTCAACCTTTTGTTCGCCCTAAATCTGTATGTGTCCCTGATGCAGTTGCCGAGTTGAAGAAAACAGGAGATCAGGATGCAAAGGCTTCCTCCAAGTCCGGTAAAGACGAGGATGTGAAGGTTATGGATTCATGGATATCCGGTTCGGCAAATGCTCAGTCTACAGAGAGGGAGGAAGGTGAATGGTCTGACGAGGAGGGATTTGCTGATGCAAATGGAGGTAATAATTTGCCACAACAAAATCAAGCTTCAGAAGAGCAAGCAACGTCTGGAATGGTGGACGGCTGCACTGCGGTGGCTTCTGACAGTAAGTCTAGCAATATTAAGAGTTCTGATAGTATAAATGATGAAAAGAGTAGCCGTGCTTCTATAGGTCTAGAATCAGATTGTAGTGATAAAAAAAACAACGGTATCCCAAATTCAGAAAGCAATATAAAAAGTGAAGCTTCTATTGATGCACAGGAGGAACCCAGTTTAGTTCCCAAGCAAAAAGAAGTGAAGGGTATTGAAGCAAGTTATGCACTTAGGTGTGCAAATAATCTTGGGAAGAGGAAGATTGACCAACGTAAAGAGTTAATGTTGGGAAAGAAACGTAATAGACAGACCATGTTTCTTAACTTGGAAGACGTCAAGCAAGCAGGTCCTATTAAAACCTCAACCCCTAGAAGGCAGACTTTCACATCACCTGTTATAAATCGGACTGTTAAGGAAGTTCGTACTGTTCCTGCACAAGTTGAACGTGTTGCAATGGCTAAAGATCAGAAACCGGTTGACTCATCTTTTGAAGGTGTAACCCAAGCTGAAGCACATGAACCTAAATCTGATTGTAATGGTGATAATTCTGGACCATTTGGTAGGTCTAGGAGGATAAGCAGCGATACAGAACCTCCTACAGAGGTTAATTTACCTCCCATACCAAGACAGGGTTCATGGAAACAACAGACAGATTTGAGGCAGCAGAAGAGTGCACCCATTTCTAATAGGAAGTTGGGACAGAGTGGTCAATCCTCCAATGATGTCAAGCTGGGAAACAAGAAACATATTTCTATCAAGAAGCAGACTCCTGTCAGTTTCCAGTCACAGGACACATCCGTTGAACGCCTCATACGGGAGGTGACCAGTGAAAAATTTTGGCATCAACCAGGTATCAAGTGTTTGGATTATTACCATTAGTGCAAATATATGCTGTTATTGACAAACTTTTATGATGTCTTTGGATTTTTTTATTCTTTGCACCTTGACTTGTTTCTGATTTCTCATCTTGTTGCTCCCTTCCTCCAGTTATCACACTGTGAGAGTCATAACACTGGAGAGACAGCAAAGGTGATGACAGTTGTTTTTGGAATGAAATTTGATATTGATTTGATAGCTTTCACTGGTTTACATGAATTCCTTATGTAATCCAGTCACCATCATATGCCTCTTTTGTGTTATGGTTCTCAAGTTGTCTTGTTTCTTGAGAAAGAACAAAAGATAACAGGCGGAAGGGCAACCTGGAGCTTTACTTCAATTCAGTATATTAACTAACTATTAACTGTTCTCTTTCTCCATGTTTTCTATGCCAATTGCTGAATTTATTTCATTACGTGGGATTATTTGATTTCTGTGATTCGGATTTTATGAATGCATGTTTTGAATGCTAAATATTTATGTCATCTCAAAATTTTGTTAGCCATAGTTTTAGATTCTTTAAAAGGATGCTATAGATGATTTGACCATAGTATTAGTTTCAAAGACTATGCTCAGCTGCTGTTATTCAAAAAAATACAGCACACTTATTGTAGAGACGTGCTACTTATATGTTCATCAGAAAGTGTTACTCCTCCATTCAAATACAGGTTTATTGAATAGGTCATTTCATAGATATTACTTATAGCTATACTACTTAAAGATTTGGTTGTAGATAAATAATTTGACATAAAAATTCGATGAAGTTTTATGTTGGCTGTTGACTACCTAATACAAGTATACAACCCTCCTTTTTTTGTGTGGTGGAGAAGAATTGTAGAAGCATTGGTAAGGGGGGTAGATAAGATGGAGGATAGTCTAATAGTTAGAGAGTGGGAGATCAGAGAAAACTATAGGTCAAACAATTAAGAGAGATAAGAATTTAAATGATTTATCTATAGACATGGTCTATGTAGGACATCATGGTATTTGTTTCCTGCAGATAAATGGAAGATATGTGAATTATAATTATAATGATCACAGGCGATAGGGTTTAGAATCCTTGTCCTGTTGCATGAATGTGCAAGGTAGGTTAAATTTGAAGACTTATCCTCAAAGAGGGGAGGGTCACTTCAATTGTAGAAATGTAGACAGCACTTGGCATGAAATTGTTGAAGATGGATTAAACTTCTGCAGCATACAAATGCAAAAATCTCGTCTGAGAGCTTGAAGGAAATAAGACGGGTAACAGGAAAAACATGGGTAGAAATGATGATAGAATATGTGATATATAATTATCAACAGGGGTAGAAGAGAATGTAGCTGTTGAAGGGATTGCATGGTGAAAAGAATCCATTTTGAGAATTTTAACGTGTATTAAATATAAATTACAATTTCATACAGCTGTCCCCTAATTTTTGTTTGTTAAGGCTTTGTGCTGTAGTATATACTGACATATGTGAGCTTGAATGCATTTGCTGCTAGTATATTAGTTGATGACTTTCTTTGGTTATTTGTTACTCGACATACTGACTCAGTTGGGAATACATCCTTTAGTTCCTTTGCAAGTTTATTTGTTATTTATTTATTTATTTATTCTTATTGGTAACTGATTTAAAATTCTGTGATTCAGGGGAGACTGATTTACAGTGTGTTCCTGAACGGTTTGAATCAGTGGAAGAGTATGTTCGAGTATTTGAGCCTTTGCTTTTTGAGGAATGCCGTGCTCAGCTTTACAGTTCCTGGGAAGAATCAACAGAAACAGTGTCAAGGGATACTCATATTATGGTGCGAGTGAAGGCAAATGAGTCAAGAGAAAGAGGTACTCGACCTTTCACTGCTTTTTTGTTTCAGACTGACATTTTATTTCTTTTGATCAATAATTTGATTGTGTCGTTGAGAACTAGTTCTTAACATCAACTTAGACTCTCCATCTGTATGCTGGAAACTTCATTCTCCCACTTTCGTGGAATTTAATTTTCTCTTATTGTGCTTGTAATTTTCTTTTTGTACTCAGCCATACTTTAAGGACCGTGTTTCTTGCTTTGCCCCTGCAAGGTTCAACAAACATATGATCCCGCAGTTTGGTACTATATCAGTATATTGGTTAATTACCCATCATTGTTTTTTTTAATTCGTGGTTTTGATTTGTCTGTCTCCCTTAGGTTGGTATGATGTGAAAGTACTTCCAGTACACGAGTTCAAATGGTCATTTAAGGAGGGTGATGTTGCAATTCTGTCGGCACCTAGGCCTGGATCAGGTTTGTTGTCAAATATCAAGTACAGGGTCATATGTTCTAATAATTTTTTTTTTTTGTTAGTTCAATTGTGTTGATAATTTCATTGTATCACGCAGTCAAATCCAAGCAGAACAGTTCATCTTTAGCTCATGTTGATGGGGAATCAGAAATCACTGGACGTGTGGTTGGTACAGTTAGGCGACACATACCTCTTGATACCCGTGATCCTCCTGGTGCAATACTCCATTACTATGTGGGGGACTCTTATGATCCTAGCAGGCAAGTGCTCCTTCAAATTTTCCCATTAAAGTCCCTTTCAATGGTTGTGTTAATATGTACTTTATTGATTCCATAGTTATACTCAGATGAGATTGTTCTTTCCTTCAGGGCTGGTGATGATCACATCGTAAGGAAGCTTCAGATAGGAAGCATCTGGTATCTCACAGTTCTTGGTTCTCTTGCTACCACACAGAGGGAATATATTGCTCTACATGCATTTCGCCGCTTAAATTTGCAGGTATATGATGAAACTTATTCTGATATCTAGCATTGTCATGGTTTTGCAATGCTGACTTATTTTTTTACTTTACAGATGCAAACTGCAATCCTTCAGCCTAGTCCCGAACACTTCCCAAAATACGAGCAACAGACCCCGGCAATGCCTGAATGCTTCACGCCGAACTTTGTTGAGCATCTGCGCCGGACCTTCAATGAACCCCAGTTGGCAGCAATCCAATGGGCAGCTATGCATACAGCTGCTGGTACAAGTAGTGGGACAACAAAGAGGCAAGATCCTTGGCCTTTTACCCTTGTTCAAGGACCTCCGGGAACAGGAAAAACACATACAGTATGGGGAATGCTGAATGTCATTCACCTTGTGCAGTATCAACACTACTACACCTCTTTGCTCAAGCATGTAGCTCCTGAAAGCTACAAGCAAGCTCATGAGATCAATTCAGAGAATGCCCCCACAGGATCTATTGATGAAGTTCTTCAAAACATGGACCAAAATCTGTTGCGGACTTTGCCTAAACTAGTCCCAAAACCTAGAATGTTAGTTTGTGCTCCTTCTAACGCTGCCACCGATGAGCTTCTTGCCCGTGTCCTTGATCGTGGGTTTATTGATGGAGAGATGAAAGTATATCGACCTGATGTAGCTCGGGTTGGGGTTGATTCTCAGACACGTGCTGCCCAAGCAGTTTCTGTTGAGCGGAGAACTGAACAGCTTTTGGTCAAGACTCAGGAAGAAATTGTGGGATGGATGCAACAGCTAAGGAATCGTGAAGCACAGTATGCTCAGCAGTTACATTGCCTGCATAGAGAACTAAATGCTGCTGCTGCTGCTGTACGTTCCCAAGGATCTGTTGGTGTTGACCCTGACCTTCTCATGGCCCGGGATCAGACTCGAGATGTTTTGCTACAGAGCCTTGCATCTGTGGTTGAAAACAGGGATAAGGTTCTGGTTGAGATGTCTCGCCTTGCTGTTTTGGAAGCTAAGTTTCGACCTGGTAGTGGTTTCAATTTGGAAGAGGCTCGTGCCAGTTTGGAGGCCAGTTTTGCCAATGAAGCTGAAATAGTTTTCACTACAGTTTCTAGTAGTGGCCGCAAGTTGTTTTCTCGTCTTTCCCATGGTTTTGATATGGTGGTCATTGATGAGGCAGCCCAAGCCAGTGAGGTGGCAATTCTGCCTCCTCTCTCTCTTGGGGCAGCACGATGTGTTCTTGTTGGAGATCCTCAGCAGCTTCCTGCTACAGTTATTAGCAAGGCTGCAGGAACATTGATGTACAGCAGGAGTCTTTTTGAAAGGTTCCAACAAGCCCGATGCCCGACAATGTTGTTGTCTGTGCAATATCGAATGCATCCCCAAATTCGGGATTTCCCTTCTAGGTACTTTTATCAGGGGCGTCTTATCGACAGTGAAAGTGTGGTTAAATTGCCTGATGAGGCATACTACAAAGACCCTTTACTTAGGCCTTATTTATTCTATGATATCAGACATGGGCGGGAGTCTCACAGGGGTGGATCAGTCTCTTATCAAAACATCCATGAAGCACAATTTTGTCTCCGATTGTATGAGCATGTTATGAAAACAGTGAAATCTCTGGGTCTCAGGAAGATTTCTGTTGGCATAATTACTCCTTACAAGCTGCAGTTGAAATGCCTCCAACGTGAGTTTGAGGAAGTCTTAAATTCAGAAGAAGGGAAGGATCTATATATCAACACAGTAGATGCTTTCCAAGGTCAAGAGCGTGACGTCATCATAATGTCTTGCGTGCGTGCATCAAGTCATGGGGTTGGTTTCGTTGCTGATATACGTCGAATGAATGTTGCCCTTACCCGTGCAAGAAGGGCCCTTTGGGTATGGATCTCTGTCTAGTGCCTTTATATCTTTGTTTACTAAATGGAACAAAGGCACACTTTTTGCTTGGTATTAATATTAATAGTTTGTTATCATTGACAGGTCATGGGAAATGCAAATGCTCTGGTGCAATCCGAAGATTGGGCTGCGTTGATTGCTGATGCAAAATCCCGAAATTGCTACATGGACATGGATTCTCTTCCTAAGGAGTTTCTGGTGACCAAGGGACCCGCTTACACACCATTGCCTGGCAAGGCTTCCTCGAATATGAGGGGTATGAGATCAGGTGGAGGACCAAGATATCGATCAATGGACATGCATATGGAATCCAGGTTGGGAGCACCATCTGAAGATGATGAGAGGATGAGTGCTTCAGTAAGCTTTAGAAATGGGAACCAACGGCCATCAAGGTATTCAACAGATAACTCCTTAGAAAATTTTGATAATTTGGGTGATAAATCAAGAGATGCCTGGCAGCATGGCTTACCGAAGAGGCAGGGTTCAACCGGAACCATGGGAAAGAGAGACGTGTAGCCATTGCTTATCTGCAGATTCTTCTTGTGCATCAAGGGGGGATATCTTCATATGGACTATTTTGATTTCCTCATTCTGTGATCTCCCGCTGTCGAAAGTCCTCGGCCAGAATATCATCGGGGCTTTCGGGGAAGCTGCATGGGACACAAAGACACAAACTTGGAAGATGGAGGTGCATGTAATGTGGATAAACCTACATTCTTGCATTGGACATATATGCATGTGTTAGTTCTTGCAATTTTGTGTATGCTGGGATGTGTTGGGGGAAGACTGCAGACATTTGCCTGCTCATATTTATATGAAAAGTGAATGAAGACAACCTGCCTGAAGGTGGGGTGATGAAATACTCAATTTTGTATCAAAATGAAGGAAACAAGTGCATGATTTTAGGGATCTAAGGAGGCAGTTTGCTGTCAACTGACTTTGTACATACATGATAGCTTCACAACATTGTTTTAGCAAAATGTGTCTTTCATTTATTTTATGACAAGCGGAAGTGTTTCACTTCCAAAGGAGAAGAAAGGAAATAGAGGGGTTTCCCATTTTCTTATATTACTACTTCCTATACGTGGAATGTTTTTGTATGGGAATTTTCATTATTTTATTTATTTATTTATTTATTTATTTATTTTATTTGTTGGAAGTTTTTGTCTTTGAGAAAGGTTACTTGAGATGTAACCACATCAACATGTATACAATCTTATGCTGAGGTGGTGGTTTTAGGTAACAATAATCTTTTTATTCTAGTCTTCACCGGATAATAATACCTTAATTCTGCAACATTTTCATGTCACAGGATTAAATCAACAAGCGTTTGGATTCAACTAAATCAAAGCATCTATCAAGGACACTAGCATGGTAATACTTTACATTATCAATGTAACCGAAATACACAAACAGTACAAAATACAAGACAGGAGCATGTGTATGGAACGACCTTATCAGGCGGCTTTACCTTAATGTTTTTGTTAAATATTATTGTGAGATTGCACGTGTCTTAGTGCGTGCACCCTCTTGCAGACAAATGGCACAAGCCAATAAATTTGATTGGCTGGTTCAAAGTTCAAACTTCATATTTTGAACTTAAAAGTAAGATTTGGAGGAACGTATCGAATATAATAAGAGCAAACATTTCTATCTGAATAGGTTGGCTATATAATATATAGTAGATAGTAGTAGATTTGGTTGGTAGACTATAAACAACAATTTATATAATGATCCTGTGCCCAAAAATTATATATTTATCGTCTTAGTTAACTTCTTTAATATGAAGATCTCCATTGGTAAAGTATATGACTGAAGTGATTTTTATAGTGATTTGGACAATCCTCTCTCTGTAATTTAGTTTTTAGGATTAAACCCACTACCAATTCTAGTACTTTATAAGTGATATATTGTATGGAGGGGACCATTTTACTTCCTCACAATCACGAAGAAGTGCTGACAACGAGGGTTTCTTGGTTTCATCTCCCACCTTGCCTCACTAGGGTTTTGGTCGCGGCGGCGGCCGCACCATTTCCTCCTCCCTATGGGCCGGCGTGCCCCATTAGGGTCCTCTCTCTCCAGTGGTTTGGAGATCCCCTCCTCCATTGTTGGAGGTTCCTTTCCCCATCTATTGTGGCTTTTCAGGTCTGATACCTCCTTTCTCCCTTTTCTCCGGCGACCGACAGCCGTTCATGGCCTTCCAGATCCGGATCTCATTCATCCTTTTTCCCTCTCCCTGGCTCTTCTTCCTCCCATCATTGGAGGTCGCGTCCCTCTCCGGAACAGAGACCCCCCACCCCGTCTCCACAAAGCTCTTCCCCTCCTCCACTCACTGCTAGACCTCCTTCTCCCGCCTCGAATCAGGAGTAAATCGCTCACAGCTTCTACTGGCGTTCAAATACCCCTCGAGTACCCAACCCTCACCGTCGCGGTACCTTACCCGGTGGAACATCCACCACATAAACCACCAACTCTGTTTCCTGCTCCCATAGTCGCTCCCCCGCCTTCAGCTTTGAACCCAGAGTGCCCTCCCCTTATGCCACCGTGGAATTTTTGGTGCTTGATCTATTTACTGTTGAATGTTCTGAGTTTTAATATTTATGTGCGTGAGTTTGGTTTTGTGCTTCCCGTTTCTTGTTTGTGTTTTAGTGACTTGTCTTATGTAGATTGTTTTAAGTTTGCTTCCATGGTGTTTGTGAAAATGTCCCAGATGTGTTTGGCTTGTTGGAATTGTATTTTTCTTGTAGTGATAATGGTAGCTGCCACCAACTTCAACATCCTTTCCACCCTTCAAATGGCTTCCGGGTATATGGTTAGATTGGTCATTTTAGAGACCACCGATAGCCGATTTGAGCCCACACAAGCCAAAGAAATGAACTGTAACTGGATGAGATTAAATACTGTGGATCCTCATTTCTCCTTGGCCATTGGCCATGCGCAGGAAAAATTGGTTTGGTTGTTAGGATTAAGATCTTGGCTTGGTTTTCCCCTATTGATTCCTGTAAACTCTATGTCTATTGATGCCGTGTATCTGGTTGGCTCAATTATATGTGTTAGTGTTAAAATGTGGATGGGGAATGCCCCAACACCATTTGTTTAACTCATTTGTACCGATACTTGTTTGTTTATTTGAATGAAGTTGTTTATTATCCCAAAAAACAGAAAGATATATTGTATGCTTCTACTTTTGCAAGATGAATTCTTCAATATGATATAATGATCTCAATTAGAAATATAAATGGGCAAATTACCCATGACTGAGAATCTTATACAATTTAGTTTATAATTATATTAGAGAGATTGATTTTAAATTTCTTTTCCTCCATTGAAAAATATATAATTCTTTGCTCATTTCATTTTAATAAGATATTTTCTAGAATTTTAACATTAGGGGAAAAAACTAAATAAATATTTTGCCTATTGAAAGGTTTAATCTATATCTATGTAAAGCAAGCTTGAGTATTAGTTTGATTGTAGAATTGCCATGTGTAAGGTAATTGAGCTACAACATTAAATACAAGTTTATTATAATATATGAGTTACAATTTTTCAATTACCCTTATTGATCAATTTTATCATTTTACTACACTATTTAAATATTATTATTAAATATTAATATAATTTAAGAAGATTGAAACAATCGTTGTCACCTTTATTTAAATATCTAATATCTAATTTAAGAGATACTGAATTTTAGTATTATAAATTTATTTAAATATTATTTTATTTATTAATTTAGTTTATTATTAGTTGCATTCACTAATAAATATAAAACTTCTTACTAATTCTGTTAAATATTTAAGTTACTTAATAATTAAATAAAATTGTATATTATCGAATATTATCTATTATACAAATATATATTCTTTGAGTTAAGCTTTTAAATATAAATAATGACACTACATACTATTAAATATTAACTATTAAATAAAAAATTCTATCACATTATATAATTATAATGTATTACATATTAAAATGGCTTCAATTGAATTTTAAAGGATAAATGAAAGGTTTTTATTTCAATTTTTAATGTGATTAGTGTTTCAAAAAATCTTAAAGATTAATTTTAAAGGATAAGTAAAAGACTTTCATTTTCAATTTTCAATGTGATTAGTACTTTCAATTTTTTTTAATTATTACTGGAGGTTATACGAGGTTAAGGTCTTTTATGATATTATATCGACTACAAAAATTAGATGTATTTTATGTTAATAATATATCATTGATGAATAAAAGTTAGATATATTTTATATTAATAAGAGAAGCTCTATTATAAAATATTAAATTATGTTAGGTCATTTTTTAAAACAATACTGAAATAATTTGATGCAATCTTACTATGACATTTTTATTAAGAGAATTTTTATTATTATCTTATATCTATTGTTATTTTTAATTATTTAATTTAATGAAAATATTTTTCAATATAATCTATGACCAAATTTGTTATCATGTCTTTGTTTACTATATATTTTACTTTTATTTAAATTTATTATTATTAATCCAATGATTAAATAATTTTAAAAATAATTATTTACTGTTTTACTGTCATATATAGTGACTAAAAACTATAGTTTTATGTGACAAAAGTTACAAGCAAGTTTAACATATAAAATTTATTTTAAAAAGTAAATTTATAATTTAATAACATAATTGAAGAGAAAAAATATAGCAGTACTACCTAGATGAGAACGATAAAAGTAATTCATATAATTGATGAGCCCTTAAATTTTACTATATTGATATTAAATTAGAAATGTATAATATTATAAAACTCCTTATTATAAGAAATTAAATATTTCACATAAAGATTATTACAAAAGATAGCACTAATGTAAAAAAAATTATTTTTTTTAAAGTGGGTGGGGAAAGAGAATATATTATTATTTCAGTGGCACTAATGGCCATGATACAACTATCCCCGAGGGGATTGAGCCATGTCCCTTGGGATTACAAGGCCAAACTCTTACCACTAAGCTAGCACTCATTGGGATATTATTATTATTATTATTTTTTTGTAAAAAATTTATTTTATAAATAGTTTTTTGTGATAAATGATATTTGATTTGAAAAAAAATAATCTCCAATAAATAGATTCTATGTAGTGATGATAACTAAAAGTCAATAACAACTGTTGAATTATGTAGGATTACATTTGAAAAAATTTATACTTTATCACGGACAATTACGTATCTCATTATCAACAATAATTTAACCATAAAAATTGAAATTATTTTTTGATAAATAATATAAGAAATATGCATATTAAAAAAATATAATACTTTCAATAAAATATATATATAAATATCATAACATGTTTAATAAACTTATTTGATATAGTTTTCTTTCGTGATATTAAAGTTTCAATGATAACCCTATTGATAATTCTAATTATTACACATTTAAAAAAAATATTTTATAGAAAAATAATTTATCAATAAATGTTATTTAATATAATTTTTCAATATAATTATGTTTAATTATTACACATTATTCTATAATTAATAAAATTTTATTTTACATATTTTTTTTGATAATAACGAAGGCATAAGGCACAAAGGAAAAAACTACAATCTAATCATACAAGATGGGGATACCATATCAAGTCCTTCAACAAAAACTAAAAAATGCCAAAAGATGTATGTATTATTAGGTGAACAACAATTTGTTGAGATATTTGTATAAAATATTTTTTTATAAGAATTTTTTTTTAATGTAATGATGATAGCCAAAAACCAATAATATTTGAATAATTATTAAGATTACATTCGATAAAATCTATATTTTATCATGAACGACTATATATCTCATTGTCAACAATAATATAACCATAAGAATTGAAATTATTTGTTGATAACCGAAATAAGAAATACGCATACATAAAAAATATAATACTATAATGTAGTTAATAAACTTCTTTGATAGAGTTGTCTTTAGACTAATTAAAGTTTCAATAATAATCTTACTAAAAAATTTATATTTTTAATTATTAAACATGATAAGAAATATTATATACAAAAAATAATTTATAAATAAATGTTAT
The DNA here is from genome assembly GCA_037113605.1 of Calophaca sinica. NCBI lineage: Eukaryota > Viridiplantae > Streptophyta > Magnoliopsida > Fabales > Fabaceae > Calophaca > Calophaca sinica. Next base: position 130,005,340 of record CM073731.1, read on the forward strand.
ATTTAATATAATGTTTCAATATGACTATACTTAATTAATTACATTTTTGACGGGATACTTAATTATTTACATGTTTTGTAATAAGCCTGGCCTAAGGCCCAAAGAAAAAAAAAATCCAAAACCTGATCCTTCCAGACAAGGATAACATGACCAAGTCCGTCAACAAAAACTAAAAATATACTAAAAAATGACTATATGCATCAAGTGAATATCAATATTTTGAAAGATTTAGCTAAAATAGTTTTTACATATTTAAATTATATAATTTTTACATATTTTTATAAAAATTTTGTATAAAATATAAACAAATATTAGGGTATGCTTTGATTTGTAAAAGCACGGATTGTTACCCAAGAAGTAGTTTTTTTAAGTTTTAAATATATAAAATAAGCAATATTATAAGTAAGTCAAGCCTCAAGACGTCAGCATATGGGAATTTTTTTTTTTTTTTTGGATCGAAAGCGTATGAGAAATTTCCTGGCAACATAATGTTTCCTTATTTTATTTATTCTATATTTTTCTCAGGTGCCAAATATATAAAGTCCAAGCTAAACCATCAACAATGGAGATTTTCATGGCATTAAGCCAATTCCAACTTGCCAATTTTATGGCTGTTAATGAATTATTCTCCTGAGATCTGGAATCAGAATCTTCTGTTGACCTCGTAGTACTTTGATAGGTACTGACTAAACAAAAGAGAAATGAAGGCAGAAAAAAAACAATTCCCAATTCGAGAGGGGAATGATTCTCTCCCAAAAGAAGAAAAAGGTAAACAAAATTCTGGTTAATTCTTTCTTACTGTTTCATTCATTTTACTCACCTTATAAAGGCAAAGTTTGTTACAAGGAAGTCATTACATGGAATATTCTCATGACACCTGGCCAAGAATGCAACGGCCTTAGAGTAAAATTACTCAACGAAAAAAGAAGAGAAGGTGTGAGCACAGCATATGCGTAACACTCGTGAGGTCACTCATTTGGAAACATAGTTTTTCATCCATTCAGGTTGGTACACTATCCTTTTGGGCCTCGCCATCGGGCCTGTGGATCGGTTTGGCTTCACTGGAGCCCGTATCATTACCCTCTCCATCGAGACTGACCTTGCCCTCAAGGTCCATATCAGGAAACCGCGCGGTAAATTCAAGTAAGTCTTCCCACATCCTCTCCCTGAGTTGCCCATTGAACCAAGACTTGGTCCACTGGTCCTTGCGCTCCTGTGACCGTGCGACGTCCCATAACACACGATGGTTCGCGCAAGGGATGTGTACCCTGAACTAGATCTGGGAGCGACCACACTTGAATATCTGGTGTACCCCGTGAGTAGCAAGGAAACATGGAAGACTCGATGGATCTTCGCCGTGGGTGAAAGGCCCAGCTCATACGCAATAGGGCCAATTCGCCGCACAATTTGAAAGGGCCCGTAGTATCGGCGAGCAAGTTTTTGGGAACGGCGATTCACAACCGTGGATTGCCGGTACGATTGAAGCCGAAGGTGAACCCAATCGCCAACCTCAAAGGAGACATCTCAGCGAGACTTATCAGCTTGATGTTTCATGCATTGACGGGCGGCCGTGAGATTCGATTTCAACCAGTGAAGCAAAGCTTGACGATGAGCCAAGAACTCATCTAAAGTTGCAATTTTTGTGCTACCTAAGAGATACGAGGGGACCGATGGTGGTGGGCGGCCATACAAAGCTTCAAAAGGACTCATGGAGATAACTGAATGGTATGAAGTGTTATACCAGATCTCGGCCAAATGCAAAAACAGAGTCCATTTGTGAGGCTCCTCACTAACGAAGCAGCGGAGAAAAGCTTCCAGGCAACGATTAAGCACCTTAGTTTGGCCATCGCTCTATGGGCGGTAGGCGTTGGAGTCTGCTAAAGTAGTTCCTTGCAGCTGAAAGAAGGCTTTCGAAAATTTGCTGAGAAAGAGTGGGTCACGATCAGTGACAATCGTCTTTGGTATTCCATGTAAATAGTAGATCTCAACAGAGAAAATGGAAGCTAAGGATTGGGTTGTGAAGCTAGTGGGAAGGGCCAAGAAATGAGCAAACTTTGTCAAGCGATCCACAACAACCCAAATAACAGTCTTGCCATGGGAGGATGGTAAATGGGTTATAAAATCCATAGAAATGTCTTCCCAAACCTGATCCGGAATTGGTAAAGGCAGAAGCAGCCCAGCAGGAGCCTGAGTAGAAGCCTTGGCCTGTTGGCATGTTTGACACTGAGAAACATACTCTCTCACAGACTTCTGCATTGCAGGCCAATAGAAGGATGAAGCTAATCGAGCCAGGGTAGCCTTGGAACCCGAGTGACCCCCTAAGGGTGAAGCATGATATTCTTGGAGTAGAGCTGGCTGTAAATCACAAGCAGAAGGAATGTAAAGTCTGTCATTGAAATATAATAATCCATCAAGTAACCTGAAATGAGGCCGCATGGTGGGATCATCGTGCCATTTGGAGATGAGAGCAATTCCTTCTGGGTGGGAAAGGTAAAATTGGCGCAGTTGGGAAACAAAACTCAGCACAGGGGAGGTAATGGCAAACATCTCTGTAGAACCTGGTTCATGCTGGCGTGACAAAGCATCGACAACTTTGTTGGAAGAGCAAGGTTTGTAGTGAATCTCATAGTCAAAACCAAGTAGTTTTGTTAACCACTTTTGCTGCTCTGGAGTTTGGATAGTTTGTTTAAGCAGGTTCCTCAAACTCTGATGATTTGTGTAAATGTGGAATTTCCTCCCTAACAAATATTGTCGCCATTTTTTTACAGCTTCAGTGATGGCGTACATCTCGCGCACATACGTGGAAGCAGCCTGCATTTGTGGTGACATTTTCTTGCTAAAAAATGCCAAAGGGTGATGCTGCTGAGACAGAACAGCACCCACTGCTACTCCAGAAGCACCTGTATCCACTTGGAAGGGAATACTGAAGTCAGGGAGACGCAAAACAGGCATGCTGGTCATGGCCTCCTTCAATTTGGCAAAGGCAGCTTCAGCTAAAGGTGTCCAGACAAAAGAATCCTTGCGCAACAAATCAGTAAGGGAACCGACTATGGTAGTGTAATGGCGTACAAAGCAACGATAATAACCAATGAGTCCCAAGAACCCGCGCAGAGCTGTGAAAGAACGCAGTTGTGGCAATTCCACAACGGCTTGAATCTTGCTTGGGTCAGCACAAACACCCTTGGCAGAGATGACATGGCCCAAGTAGTCAATGGAGGGCTCACCAAAGACACATTTGGGTGGTTTAGCATAAAATTGAGCCTGCTAAAGCAACTAAAGCACTTGCTGCAAGTGATAGGGATGATTATTCCAGTCCCTGCTATAAATCAGAATATCATAAAAAAACAACAACAAATTTACGAAGGAAAGGTCTCAAAAGATCATTCATGGCAGCCATGAAAGAGGAAGGTGCATTGGTCAAACCAAACGGCATGACCAAGAACTCGAAGTGACCATCGAAAATCCAAAAAGTAGTCTTGTATTCGTCCCTAGCAGCAATGCAGATTTGATGGTATCCGGATCGAAGATCAATCTTTGAAAAGAAAGCTGCACCAAACAGTTCATCTAAAAGACCATCAATCGTGGGAATTAGGTAACGATCTTTGACTGTGATGGCGTTGAGGGCACAATAGTCGACACAAAAGCACCATGACCTATCCTTCTTCTTAATTAAAACCAACGGAGAAGAAAAGGGACTTGTGCTTGGTTGTATAATTCCTTCCCTGAGCATATCATCAATCAACTTAGTCATAGCTTCTTTTTGGTAATGTGGATAGCGGTATGGTTTGATATTAACTGGTTGAGCTTGGGGAAGGAGGTGATGTCGTGTGGTCGAGGGGGAGGAAGGCCATGGGGAAGGGCAAACACCTCAGAGAATTGTGTTAGGAGCTGCTGTAGGTCTGGGTTAGGGTGGGTGGGGGTAGTCTCTGAGATGGAGAAGTAGCTGGGTGAAAGTGGTTGGGCTGGTATTAGAAAAATGGTAAAGGAGTTGGCAAGGCCATCGGTGTTAAGGGCTCGGCAAAGTTGGTGATGGCTGATGCAAGAGTTAAGGGTCGGCATGTGGCCATATAGAGTGATTGGTGTGAATTGATGTGTGAAGCTCATAGCAGGAATGGCAAAGTCAGCCAAGACAACACCTAGAGTTCTCAACCAAACCACATCCGCTCCTTGTATGGGTAAAAGGTACAAGGGCACTAAGAACAAATGTTTCTGCAAGGTCAAGGGAACCGCAGAGCACAACCCTGAACAAGTGATGTTTTCTCCATTTCCCACCATAACTGAGAATGCTGCAATCGGTGATATAGGCAATTGGAGAAATGAGGCACTCAAGGTTGTAAAATGTTGTGTGTACTACCTATATCCACAAGGACCGAGACGGGGTGGATCAGCAATGAAGCCCTGTATACGAAGTGTTTGTGGACCTATGTCTCCCATAGAAGCAGAGTGTGAAAGCATGAAAAGCTGAGAATCAGATTTATCAGAGGATTCCAACAGAGTGGTAGGCAAGGGTGGAGGGGAGTGGGGAATGTCTTCTCCCACAAAATCTTCCCCAGGAGGTGCAGGATCGCCGTCATCACTAAGCAACAACAGAAATTGTTTGGTGGCACATTTGCGGCCAGGATGAAATTTATCATCACAATTGAAACACAAGCTTTTGGGACGACGAGCTTGCATCTCAGTGGGTGACAAATGGCAGATCGGGAAAGGTGATGGAGGTGGGGATTTATGAGGTGTTGGTGAGGTTGGGGTACTGGCTTGTGGCGTGGTGCTGTTAGGGATTTGGGGGGAAAATTTGCGTGGGAATGGAGGTGTGTGAGAGGGTTTGGTAGCAGCAAGCAATTTGGCCTCAATTAACTTGGCTTGCCCAATGGCCTCAGGCAAGGAAACTGGTCTGTGAAGGGCCAATTCATGCTGAATATCTGTTCGTAACCTAGAAATGAAGCAATCCAACAGTGCAAGGGGTGGTAACCCATTAACTCGATTAGCAAGTTTTTCAAAATTAGCTTGAAATTCAGCAACAGTACCAACCTGATGAAGCTTGAAGAGAGTGCCCTGATGGTTAGTGAAGGAAGAGGGACCGAAACGGAGCTCCAAAGCACGCACAAAGACATCCCACGTTCCTAATTGCCGGTTACTGTGCATCCACTTGAACCAGCTAAGAGCGTCACCAGTCATGTAAAAACCCACCATATCCATATGTTGTGGCATCGAGACATTGTAGAAGGTGAAATACTGGTCCGTTTGAAAGACCCAGTCCAACACATTGGTGCCATCGAAAGGAATTAGTGTGAGTTTGGGGGGTTTCAGCGCCGGAAAAGAAGACGACGAAACAGAGAACGGTGACGCATTGGTGTGCGACGACGAACCCAGATTCGCGACCTTGTCTGCAAGTGCATCAATGATAGAAGTAAGGGATTCATGGCGTGAATCCATGGAGCACTGTGATTCTGCCATAGAGCATTGTGATTCTTCAAACCGAGTCTGCAATTGATCAATTTTAGCGTGAAGACTGGTAATGGTTTCATCCATTTGGTTTGGTTTTGGAGGCATGAGGAAGTAATGAAAGCACCAGTGATAGGTACTGACTAAGCAAAAGAGAAATGAAGGCAGAAAAAAAAACAATTACCAATTCGAGAGGGGAATGATTCTCTCCCAAAAGAAGAAAAAGGTAAACAAAATTCTAGTTATTTCTTTCTTACTGTTTCATTCATTCTACTCACCTTATAAAGGCAAAGTTTGTTACGAGGAAATCATTACATGGAATATTCTCATGACACCTGGCCAAGGATGCAACGGCCTTAGAGTAAAATTACTCAATGAAAAAAGAAGAGAAGGTGTGAGCACAACATGTGCGTAACACTCGTGAGGTCACTCATTTGGAAACATAGTTTTTCATTCATTCAGGTTGGTGCACTATCCTTTTGGGCCTTCTTACTGGGCCTGTGACTGGTTTGGCTTCATTGGAGCCCGTATCATACTTCCATTCTATCAATGCTCTTATATATATTGGTGCAAATGTTGAATCATTCATTGTGTTCTATATCATGCATCCATGAAAACCTCTTAGTTGTTTGTGTTCTTTTGAAAACCTCCTAGTTTATCTCTCCAACATTATTCACACCGTTGTCAACCAAAACCAAATACATAGCACAAGATCGAAGTGGGTCAACCTGTATTAACTTTTTTTTTGTCCAAAAACACTTCAATACGTGGGCAAATAATGGTATTTCATTTTTACCCCCCGACATGTTAGAGTTGGATGAAGTTGACATAGTTTGACAATACACAGATAGGAAGAATTTTCTATTCTCACCCCCTACCCAACACTTATTTAGACCTAAAATAAGCTATGTCACATGACTTTTCTAAAGCTTTTTTTTATTACAATGACTTTTTTAAAGTTAATTAATAATAATATTTTATTAACATTATTATATTTTTATTTAAAGTTTATCTTTCGGGCTTTTTGATATTTAAAATCATTTATTAAATTATTGTAATTGATTTCGTTTAATATTTTTTTAATTGATAATAAAGCTAATCCATTTAATCTTTCTCGAGACATTATTGATCTTAGATTTTTTTGACAAAAAAAAAAATCTTAGCTAAGATTATAATAATTTTGGTTTTGAAAACACTAAAAAAAGTTATGCGATTAGCTACGACAAATGTAGTTGCTAATTCAATGCTAATCTCTAGCAAATAAATTTTGTAATCAAACTTTCCTTAGTTATCCTTGGTATGCAAAACGTAGCAATCACATCCAAATACATGAAAGTCTGAAATGTTTGATTTTCTGCCCATTCACAACTCATAACGAGTTTATTCAGAATGTTTCTGATTGAGACTTTGTTTATAATATAGCAAGAAGTGTTTACAACCTTTGGCCAACAATATTTTGGAATCTCAAACTCACTCAGAAGGGTTTTAGCCATTTCCTGGTGTTCTTGGACAAGAGAAATTTTGAGAAATTCTATTTTCATAAAAAAATGTTTTAAAATAGGATTTCTCAAACTCTCCTTCATGATCACTCCTCACAACAATGTTTGAACCTTTCTCATTCTGAATTTTTTTAATAGAAGCTTCTGAGGGATTCATAGGACTTGTCTTTATGGATTAGGAACAAAACCCAAGTGAATCTAGAGTAACCATCCATTATTACAAATCCATATCTCTTTCCACTTAAGCTTGTAGTCTTAGTGGGACCAAATACATTAATATGGAATAAATCAAAAAGTTTCTAAGTTGAAATGAAATTTTTGAAAACTTGACTTTATTTGTTTTCCTTGAACATAGGCTTTGCAAACTTTATCACTTTTAGAATTGATTTTTGGCAAACTTTTCACAAGTAGTTTTGAAATTGATTTCATGTTCACATGATAAACTCTCTTTTGCCAAGTCCATTTGTCATTTTCAAAGGCAGCAAACACAAATTTGATCAAAGAGTCTTTTAAGAATATATGATACGAATTTTTGTTTCTCAAACCAGAAAATGTCATTTTTAGTAGACGCCTCTTTAATCACACATGATGTAGGTTCAAATCTTACTTCTTAGCCACCGTCACATAGTTGACTAATGCTAAGAAAATTATGTTTGAATCCATTTACATAGTATACATTATCTATTTGTTCAGAATTAACCATACCAACTTTCTTAACTCCTTTGATCCGCCCTTTGTTGTTGTCTCCAAAGGTCATGAATTTTCCCTCTGTTTTCTCTAGGTCAGAAATTTATATTGCCTCCAGTCATGTGCCTAGAGAAGCCGATATCTAGGTACCACGCCTTTCTTTTGTTTGTTGCTAGAAGAAGTTCTTGCATTAGAAGCCAAAAAAGACTTAGGTACTCACATTCATTTGGATCATTTTTTATTAGTTTCCTTTCTCATTGTCTATTTGTTCTTTGAGTAACAGTTACCAGTCTTGTGACCAGATTTGTTACACCGAACAAAAATACGTAGCCTTTAACATAGGAAAATCATTGTAAATTTTGTAGAACTTATGCTTCTGAGAATGTTCAAAACCTAATCCATCATTGTGAAAATGGCATCTTTCTGAAGCAATATTTTTTTCATAAATTTTCTATGCCATTGTACAGAGTTTGAACTTGCCCTTGTTTTCGAGGGGTCATCATGCACTGCACATGCTATTGTAAACTGGTTTGCACGGTTACTACTTTCTTAACAATGCTGCTAAAGATGATAGGAATTATTTATTGATTTTCACATACTACCCCAATGCTTTGTCCCAATTTTCTAATGCGTCGGCGAATAGATTAGGCTCTCCTCCAACGATCCAATATGTTATCTCCTCCGGTCTAGTGCAGTGTAAAGCGACGAAGGGTGTTTTACTATGTCTAGGGTTAAGAGAATGGAATAGTGCACCTACTAAGTGGAAATCCTATCCTTCCTCAAAAAAAAAAATGGACGACTTCATTACTATGGTCTCATATTTCCATAAATTGTGACATTTATTGGGCATTTATTCACACAAAACTATAGTAATGAAGTCGTCCTTTTTTTATCGAAATGGAGTGGATCTCTACTCCTACCTGGCAACACAAGAGACAAATCCTCTATTACAAAGATATGTTGTCAGCCTGTGCTATACGTGGTCAGTACCTAGCTCTTCAGTAGGCCACTAGGACAGAGGCATATTAGCTTGCAATGTGATTTGCCTGCTACTCTTATCCTGTGAAGATCTCTCGGATAGTCTCTCCTTCTAGACTTGTTTATGGGTCATGAGAAGACCCGTTACATATACATGGTCATAATGGTTTCCTTGTTGGCCCCATATGAAACAATCCTTCGTTTCATGCTGAAATAGAAATAATATTTTATTTCTCTCTCTCTCTCTCTCTCTCTCTCTCTCACACACACACACACACAGTAACATAACCTTACTGTTACTATTGGAAAATACTACATTATTTTTATATTTTTCAAAAACTCTCTCGATTGATTACCTTCAATATTTATGTTAGTTTTCTTTTATTCTTAAATTGATTATTTTTTTCATTTTTTGCTTTAAATTGGTATCCATCCGACCATCCTTGAATTTTAATTTTTTGTATAATGAAGCTAATTACAGAGCATATATAATTTTTAATTTTCAAAATTAAATTATTTTTACTTAACTATGCACATCCTTTTTATAATTTTAAATAATTTTTTTAATATTTAAATAAAATAATTATGTACCCTTCCTTTATAATTGTAAATGTTTGTTTCAATATTTTTAATTTGTACTCTTTGATTTTTTCTTCATTCTAAAACTATTTGTACAATACATGGATACTTAAAATGTTTTCTCTTAAATAATTTAATATATATTGATAATTTTTAAGTTATTATTTAATTACATTTTTCCAATTTATACTTTTTTAATTTTATTCAAATTTTCCCGTAAAAAAACTTTATTCAAATTCGAAAATACTCATAAAATGTTGAAGATATTTGCTATTTCCATTGAAGCTAATTAATTTTTTTTGATGACGTGTCTCTCTATGTTTTTTCAGCCAATGGAGGACGCAACTATCATCATGCAATTAAAAACTAACTGTCTTGATAACTGAGTGTCCTAAGAGTATTGATTAAGAAATCCATAAAAAGAAAGTTTGTCTTGAAAACACAAGTTAAATCTTTTTTAATGTAATAAATACATTATTTAATTTACCTTTTTTGATTCTTTAACTAATACTCTAAGAACACTTGTTAAGATTTTCCAAAAATTAATGCCAAAACGTAATCCCTTTAGAAAAAGATTATCCGCAAACGTACTATAATGCTGATTGCGACCCTTCTTATGTCTTTGAACCATGAGTTGTTGTAGGTAAGGTTGAATGTAATGTAACAAATTTTGTCGGCAACATTTGTGCAATGAATTGCACCTACGAGAAAACTTCATATTTACTTTTTAAAATTATTCGATAAGTTTTATATTTTTATTAATTTTTAAATGCAATTTTATAATTCAAAAGTTATAATTGAAATTCTTATATATTTGAATTTTTTTAGACATGTTTTATTATTAATAATTGGTTAACTTTTTATTGTATTATAAAGTTGTATTTAAATTTTTTTTTGACAGAATGTATTTGGAAACTTAAAATACAATAATTCATAGGTTATTGTTTTTCGATATTTTTTCTCAAGTTTTTTATTGTTTATTTTTTATATCTCAAGTTTTTTTTATTGTTACAAGTAAGTCTCTCTATCTCTTTTCATTTATTTAAAGATCGCACTGAGGAGATTGGAGTCATTGTGCCTGTGATTTTGTGGTTTATTTGGTGCACTAGAAACAAGTGTATTTTTGAGGACACACCAATTATCCCACAGCATATGGTGATACATATTTCGAACATGGTACAGAACATTGCTAAAGCCTATAGCAGTCATGCTTCGGGCCGAGGACTGAGTGGTTCCAGGGAGGTTTCTTGGATTGGAGCGTTGGGGGATGAGGTGGTCCTCAATGTAGATGGAAGTGTCGTGACTAACCCAGGCAAGGCAGGATTTGGTGGCATTATTAGGGATAGCAATGGTCAGTTCCTTCATGGCTTTTATGGGACGGTGGGAGAATATGATATCATGCATGCAGAGATAATGGCCCTCTTACATGGAGTGCAGTTATGCTGGGAGTGGGGGTTTCGAAAGGTTCGTTGCTTCTCCGATTCTCTTCTCACAGTGAGACTAGTGGATAGTGGTGTTCCTCCACAGCATAAGTATGGCAATGAGATAACAGTTATTGGCTCCTTTTTGACTAGAGACTGGCAGTGCGATCTAAAACATATTTTTTGATAAGGCAACCAGTGTGCAGATTTCCTTACCAAGCTGGGTGCTCATACCACAGAGAACTTGGTTCTTCTAACAGAATGCCACCAAGGCATGTCCATGCTCCTTCAGGCCGACGCTTCGGGTGTTAGGTTCTTAAGGAATTAGTTGTGTTTTTGTCTGTTTTTTCTTTTATTTTCCTTATGTAACCAAAAAAAATTGCATAATAGCCTAAATTAGAGGATCAAAAACATAATTAAACCTTATTATTTTTTTACATTTTATATATAAAAAAAAGTTGCCCACCGATACCATGAATGTGACCGATGTCAATAGTTGGTAGCTTAAAAAAATTCGAAATTCTGTCATTTGGGGTCTTTTTATGTCTTTATTGATGATAAAGAGAAAGAAATAAGATTAAAAAAAATCCTAACAATAGCTTCTAATGAAATTATACATAACTTTTTTTTTAAATATTTTACCCAGCTTCTCTTTTCTTTAAAAGTTAAAAAAAGAACCGTTTTCTTCTTTTTCTTGTTTTTTGTTTTTATTTCTACTTAAACTAAGAAACATTAGAAAAACAAATTCAGTATTTTTAGAAATTTTAAAAATAGCATAAAAACTGTTTTCATTATTGCAAAAAAATGCATTCTCCTTATATAGCTTTCCATCTTTTCTCTACCATAATTATTCACTACAAAAGTTTTTCATCTTCTTCTTAATAATATTAAATGAATACGAGTTTTAAAAAATGAAAATAAAAAATATTTTTAGAAAGTAAACAGAACTGGTATATTGGACATTTGTGTTTATGCATTCCTACTTGCACCTCTTTTTTTTTTTACCAACACCTCTCAGTATGAAATGTAGAGGGTGTATTGGATTGAGATTTTAAAAGACTATTTTGGTATAAAAAAGTCTTGTGGATTTTAAAAGATTATGTTGGAATGTAATGACTTATAAGGATTTTTTAAAAGATTTTTACAATCCAGATTTTGTAGTTTAGATTTTAATGGATTTATATCATAAGAATTTATAAGACTTAAAATGACTTTATGGATTTATAAATTTGAAAGGATTCTAGAGATTTATAGCAAACATTCAAAGTTACGAGAGCCTATGTAAAAGATATTAAAAAAATAACAAGGTTTGGATAAAGAAAATATTTTTTTTTTCAATTCTTTAATAGCCAATGGTGCATTTGATACAGAAATAGATTTACTGTAGTCATTTTGACTGTAGTTGCAATCATCACCATTGATAAAAAGGAACAATTAAGGATGATTTATTAATTTTATAATATGAGTCGTTCGATCTCACATGAATGATCTTTGATTACACTAATTGTGTGACTGCATGGATTGCCGATTGTAGGCGATCCGGGTTCGTTTGATACACATTGTAATACAAGACAAGAAAAACAACACATGACAGATACTTGAGTCACATCACAACTCTTTATCTCGTCTATTGTTTGGTGGACAATGAATACAACATATAATATTATATATTTTTATATATAATTGATAACTCTTAGAAATGAGAGTTATTTAGCTCTTTTAAGCTTGAATTTGCAAATCCAAAGTGTGTTTTAAGTGTTCAATGTGTGCATTTTAGTTTAATATAGGAATGTTTAGGTTAAAATGTTTTAGTTGCTGTTTTGGCACTTTTAGTGCCATTTTAGTGTGAATAATTGGTGTGTAGAATTATGCAGGAAATTTTGGTGCTGTTGTTTGGTGCCATGGCACCACTGCTTTAGACCTATCGCCTGGTCTCTGATCTTAAAAACATCCAAATTGCTAATTATTTCAGTATTAGAAGTGGTTCCAATCAGAAAAATGACCTCCATGTGCCATTATGACAGAAACAAAGCGGTCCTCACTCATATTTTTGAAGGTGTGCTTATTTGTGAATGGGCCTTAGTTTCTTAGTGATTAAATGGATAAAACAAGGCCTATTAAGGATGAAAGTGAGGGATGGTCATTGGAGAAAACCCTAAATAGGGTAGAACAAAGGTAAACGGAGGGAGAGGATTTAGAATTCATTGAGCAAAGACTTTGCCTCTCTCCCAAAGAGCCAACCACACTCCATCTCCTTTCTTCCTCCATTTCCTTTCATTTTCACCATCTTCCACCATTCCATCTTCAACCTCCCTTCACCACTCCATCTTCCACCATTGTTAACCCATTTTCGGAGCTGATTTTTCTGCATATTTGCAAAGGGAGAAGATTCACGCAGAGAGGAGCTTGAAGCAAAGAGGAGTTTCATGCTTGAACAAGCTCTGGCTATTTCTTTCCCTTAGCTCTATCATTTTATTTCTCCATTTGTAAATTTCAATTATTCTCAGGATGGATATTAGCTTTGGTTTTATTTTCTGTGTTCTTGTTTTTAAGCTCACCATGAGCTAAATACTTTATGCTAGGATGATGATTTTGTATTGAATCCTTGCTGGTGAATGTCTATCAGGCCGCTTTGAACCTTTGACTCATGTGCATTTATTTATACAATATGCTTGGCCTAAGTCCGCCAATTTTTGTTGGGTACATGTATGTTAGGTGTCGAAAGGTGGTAACATCGAATTCATGAGTTAATATGAGGCATTAATTAAGGGACACTTTAATTAATTTTGATTAAACTAGACATAGTGAAATCATTCATAGTGGTGTTCGGGGTCACACTTGAAGACAGGTGGGGGAACATAATGGGGGCTTAGACATAAGGTACCTTTACTTAACCTGGTGAAAGTACTGAAGGTACATACATTAGTGCCTCCTATTTCCCAAAAAGCAAATGGCAATCGACTTATGGCACTAAAACTAACTTGGTGAAAATATGAATGAACTCAAATCCTAGCTGTTCTCAGATTTTTAACACATCTTTTAATTTATTTTTATCACAATTGCACTTTAAATTATCCATCATCACTCAAATTAATTTGTTACTTGTTACTTTGTTCTCTCATTAACTAGATTAGCCAAATTGAGAATTTGTGGAATTAACTGTAATCAATCCCTTGTGGAACGATCTTTACTTACTCTTTATTACTTGTTCACGATTGTGTGTACTTGCACAATTGTGTTGTTATTTCACACAACAAGTTTTTGGCACCGTTGCTGGGGATTGAAAGTGTTGATTTCTATGAGTTTTCAATTGAGTTAGTTTGGTTTAGTTGAGATTTTTACTCTTTAGTGTGTTTTTTTTAGCAGTAATTTATTTTTTCTTTTTTGTGTTGTTTTTGTGTTGGTGGTGTTGTCTTTGTTGTTCTTAGCATTGCTCACCTTGTTTTTTGTTTGTGAAAAAGAAAAATCCACTCCTAGCCATGGAACAATATCATTTTGACTCTATGCAAGCAAGGAATGCTCAACCACAATATTTCAACCATGAATTTTATGGAGGTGAATATGAAAGGGGCTGTCATGAGACAAATTTCATGTCCATGACAATGACAAATGTTGATTATGGCATGGAAAATTTAATTTGGGAGCAAGAGTATTATCTCCCAAGCTCAATTGAAGGATCCCATGAAAGCATCTCCAACCTCAAAGATGTCTTAGCTCAATCCATCGAGGATGCCAAGGTGTATAATGAAGACTTTCAAGTCTCATGCAAGAATATGGAGGCTCACTTTAAGACAATTATGGAGTTTCTAAAAGAGGAGAATTGCATTAAAGAAGTGATTGAACAAGAAAAGAAGAGTGTGGAGTCAAAATTGAACATGATTTTGTGGAAGTAGTGGAAGAAAACAAAAAGAGTGCAGGAAGCAAAGTGGAAGTAGTGGAAGAAAAACAAAAAGATCAGAGTAGTAGTAGAAGAAGAAAAAGAAAAAAAGAAAAAATAGTAATATGGAAGAGAAACCAAGGGAGAGCTATGAGAGAGCTATGTGACAATTCAGATTCAACCTTTGGTGATTGGAGGGAAGAGTAAAATCAAGTCAACTGACATGTGCAGAATCAATATGTCACGCCTGTAAAATTATAAAAATTCTGCAATCAGGAGTTGTGCCATCCCCAAGACTGCTGAAAGACCTGCACTACAGAATTTTTTTCCCCAAGTTTGTTCTCGTGAGTCCCCCACAAGAAGAGTTTTATGAGCTTTATGAGACGAGGAACACATATCCCAAATGCCTAGTCATAAATGGGAGAGCACTTGCTTCCTTATACCAAGTACATGGGATTTCTCCACAAGAAAAGGAAGCTTAAAGGATGACATTTTCTTTTTGTCATATTATCCACCCTAACTTGGGTGTTGAAGAGAAAAAAAAGTCAGTGAGGACTTCCGCAAACCAAGCGCCATCGAGGCAACCCATTCTAATAATTTGCTTTTGCTTTGTTTGTTTGTTTTCTTGTTTTTATGTTATTTTCATTTCGTGGTCAAATGAAGAGAGAAGGTGATGTGTGCTGGATAAATTTCCGATGAGGAGCCAATCCTGCCTATCTTGTGGGTAAGGTAGAGTCAGCTTTAAGAAAGAAAAGTGCTCGCCTAGGTAGAATGTTCTCACTCTAGCTCTTTACTATTTTTCAGAGTAAATATTTAGTATGTTTGTTTGTTTTGTTATTTGCTGAATTTTGTTTTAGTTTGTTTATAGGTTGCTTAATTTGTTGTTTTTGTGTCAACCTCTTCATCTAGCATAGAACTTTTGCATGGGGACAATCGCAAGGTACTATGTTGGGGGTATAGTTTAGGATTGTGTTATGTTGCATTTGTAGCAAAGGTTGTCCTATTTGTATGCTATTAAAATGATTTTGCTGACACATTGGCTAAACTTAATGAGGAATTTGTGCTTGAATGTGTTGGAACTTTGTCGATTGTCAATCGATAGGAACACTGACCTTTGACACAAAACCCTTAGCTTAAGAGGAAAGAATAGGTAGCTTGTTAACTAGTTGAAGTTGAACTCCTTTTGTGAACTCAACCTTGTTGCCAAATTTGACCAATAAGGGGTATAGGCAATTAGATAAGCCTGGGGTATGCTCATTGTAAATATCTAAAGAATCAATGCACACACTCTATTAAATAGAAAAGCCAAAATATAAATAAAAAAAGAGAAGAAAATGGAATGAACCTCTTTGTTGAGTAACTGTAACTTCATTATAATTGTTGTTATTCACAAAAGGCAAAAGAGGCAAGTTCTAGTAAAAGGCAAAAAAAAAATAGTAAAAATTGAATAAGTGTGCATTGTGCCTTGATCATTCAAGTTATGTTTGTATATTCTCGATCTTATGCAGCCCTAGTACCCAAATTGTAAGCCTATTCCCTTTATTTGATTAGGAGGTGCAAAATTAGGGACACTTTAGGGAAGTCGAGATGACATTGATAGGACTATACTAGTTTTCTAATTGAGCATAAGGGGTGCACACACACACTTGAGGTTAGTGGAATAAACCAAGGAAGCATGATGCACAAAGGGATTGCTTGCAAAGTGTTAGTCTGAAAGTGTAGCCATGTGAAAACCACTTAATAAAAATTTTGCTGTTTGAATTCACTTGCTTAGTGCTGCTGCATTTGTGACAATTTTTCTGTTTTCTGATGTTGTTCATGTGTCATTACTTGAGGACAAGCAATGGTTCAAGTTTGGGAGTGTGATAACTCTTAAAAATGAGAGTTGTTTAGCTCTTTTAAGCTTGAATTTGCAAATCCAAAGTGTGTTTTAAGTGTTCAATGTGTGCATTTTAGTTTAATATAGGAATGTTTAGGTTAAAATGTTTTAGTTGCTGTTTTGGCACTTTTAGTGCCATTTTAGTGTGAATAATTGGTGTGTAGAATTATGCAGGAAATTTTGGTGCTGTTGTTTGTGCTGGTGCTGGCACTACTTGCTTATCACCTATCGGGTCCGATTCGTAAAACATCCAGCTGAATTATTTCAGATTAGAAGTGGTTCCAATCAGAAATGACCTCCATGTGCCATTATGATGTAAACAAATGGGTCCTCACTCATATTTTTGAAGGTGTGTTATTTGTGAACGGGCCTTAGTTTCCTTAGTGATTAAATGGATAAAACAAGGCCCATTAAGGATGAAAGTGAGGATGGTCATTGGAGAAAAACCCTAAATAGGGTAGAACAGCTGGTCAAACTGGGAGGGAGAGGGATTTTAGAATTCATTGAGCAAAGACTTTGCCTCTCTCCCGCAGCCAACCACACTCCATCTCCTTCTTCCTCCATTTCTTCATTTTCACCATCTTCCACCATTCCATCTTCAACCTCCCTTCACCACTCCATCTTCCACCATTGTTAACCCATTTTCGAGCTGATTTTCTCAGATATTTGCAAAGTGGAGAAGATTCACGAGAGAGAGGAGCTTGGGCAAAGAGGAGTTTCATGCTTGAACAAGCTCTTGGCTATTTCTTTTCCCTTAGCTCTATCATTTTATTTCTCCATTTGTAAATTTCAATATTCGGCCTGTGATGGATATTAGCTTTGGTTTTATTTTTCTGTGTTCTTGTTTTTAAGCTCACCATGAGCTAAATACTTTATGCTAGGATGATGTGATTTTGTATTGAACTCTTGTTGGTGAATGTCTATCAGTCTTTGCCTTTGAACCTTTGACTCATGTGCATTTATTTACAATATGCTTGACCTAAGTCCGCCAATTTTTGTCAAGTACATGTATGTTAGGTGTCGAAAGGTGGTAACATACGTAATTCATGAGTTAATATGAGGGTATTAATTAAGGGAAACTTTAATTAATTTTGATTAAACTAGACATAGAAATTGCATCTCATAGGTGTTCTGGGGTCACACTTAGAAGACAAGGGGGGAACATAATGGGGCTTAGACATAAGGTGTACTTTACTTAACCCTGAAAGTAATCTGAAGGTACACACATTAGTGCCTCGCGCTTCAAAGCAAATGGCACCGACTTATAACAAAACCAACTCTGGGTGAAAATATGAATGAACTCAAATCCTAATGCTTTTTCTCGTATTTTTAACACATCTTTTTAATTTATTTTTATCACAATTGCACTTTAAATTACTGTCATCATCACCTCAAATTAATTTGTTACTTGTTACTTTGTTCTCTCATTAACTAGATTAGCCAAATTGAGAATTTGTGGAATTAACCGTAATCAATCCCCGTGGGAACGATCTTTACTTACTCTTTATTACTTGTTACGATTGTGTATACTTGCACAATTGTGTTGTTATTTCACACAACAATAATATATGTAATTACATCTATATTACGTATTTATAAAATCCATGATATATGTTATACTATACAATATACACAATAATATATATTATGTAATTTTTTATAGTATATAATATGTATATTATATATATTATTCATGTTATATACATACACGCTGCTAATGTCTTAACATCTTGTTCCAGTGAAAAAAAGTTACGATTTGTTATAAATTGTTGGTATGTTTATGTTTCTAACACACACATATAGAGAGGGGGGAGAAAGAAAGGAGGAGAGAAGGAGAAATGAGAGATGGAGGGAGAAGAGAGAGATGATGTTGGAACCTAAACGATTGAGAAGTTTAGACCCTCATTAATTTTGATGATAACAAAGTATTTGCAAGTAAACAATTTATCTTCTGATAAGTCTTGGAGTGTGCAGGTATTAAAATCACTCATGTTTTATAACTCACTCAAGCAAGAAGAAGAAATTCACAAGAGTTTGAATACATTCCATGTGTATCTGTATTCTGTTCACTCCAGCGTCTTGTCCAAAGCAAGCGTCTGATAATGTTACCTTTTGACACGTGGATTACTCAATTGCTGCGAGCGTCCGTCCATTGTTCAGAGCAAGCATCTGATCTATTAATAAATCATGTGATGATCATGTTTGTGCTCTTCTACCTCAGCTGTTTTGGAACGAAATTCGAATTTGATTTTGTGCGCTCATTTTGATGTACGAGGTATCAAAGGTGACACCTTTAGTATAAGACAAAATTCGTGCAGGGCAATTGTGAAAAGCAGATAGTACAAAAACGGTAATGTGTACTATTCTGATATTCATTGGAAAGGAAGAAAAAGACAGCATTTCAAATTACCTCACTCAATGATATGGAGCTGAAATTTGCTGCAACGGTAATACCCCTCAAAGACTCCTATAAATACCCCAAGGTATTCATTGAAGAATGTAGCCAAAAACTGCTAGAAAATATATTCTGAAAGAGCTAATACTCAAGTGAGCAATCAAGTTTCGTGCCAAGTTTCTGGATACCAAGAACTGAATCCCATCGTCTGATATTGTTTCTTTTAGAAAGTTATTTGTTTTTGTGCTTAATCTTTTCATCCTCTCTGTGAGAGTTATTTGATTGTATTCAAAAGAATATTACTTTGTAAAAGTTGTTCTGCCTAGTTAAGGCTTTGGTCCTCAAAAGCTCGAACGTACTGAGTCGTTTTGAGAAGTTAAGAGTATTATCAAGTTTGTGACAGTAGAATACTCTTAAAGAAATTTGTAATCAGTTGATTATAGTGGAAATCCTTCAGGAACGAAGGAACTAGACGTAGCTACCAGTTTGGTGGTGAACTAGTATAAATCTCTGTGTCTCTTGCTTTACTGCTTTACATTTATTCTTAGCTTGTAAAGAAAAACAAGTTTTCTTAAACTTCATTTCCAGCGTCTGGTCATACTCCAGCATCCGATAACTTACAGATTTAATATCAAGAGTTCAAAAGTGTTTTTAACTTAAAGTTTGTGAAAAGTTTTCAACACAATTCAATCATCCTTCTTGTGTTCACGTTCAGATGAGACATAAGGTGATGAGTATAAATTGTTGGTATGTTTTATGTTTCTAACACACATATAAAGAGGGGGAGAGAGAAAAGGGGGAGAGAAGGAGAAAGGAGAGAGATGGAGGGACAAGAGAGAGATGAGACATAAGGTGGAGAAAAAGAATCTTGGGAAATATCACGTGAGAGGGAAATACTTTTTATTAGAAAAAAAGTAATTAAAAAGTCTGACAAAATCCATTTTAGAAAACAATCTATCGAAATCTTTATGATTTTGAATGCCAGAAGACATTTTTTAAGTTGTAAAAAGTCTCAATCGAATACCATAAGATTTTGTTAACTTTCTTTAAAAAATCTTGATAATCCTGATTGAATACCACGAAACTTTTTCATCAAAAAAAAAATCTCTTAAAAGTCTTCTGAAATCTTAATTCAATAAATCTCAGCCGTAGGATGCAATCTAACGGACAAGATCATGCCATTTTAGTTTCACAACAACACGAGACAAGGACAACAATCACAGGAGGACATGTAAAATGACATCTATGGTCTTGCTGTTCTGTTCTTTCACTGTGGGCAACTTGCAATATCGAACCCGTCTGCCTGTCCCTCTCAAGTATTGTGCCCACAACACAACACAACTCAGCACAGCCCCTGCGGGTGACATAAACGAGGTTTTAACACTATCATATATCATATCATATCATGTATCATTTCTTCCCCTTGTTTTTTTCTCCATGATTTCAGGGCCTTCCCCCATATTGGATTCTTTCTTTCCTTTTCCCTATAGTTCTCCATAAAAATCTCTTTTTTCACCTCAAAATCAATAAAATTCCTATTTTTTTCCTTCTCCCTTTGACTTCACCTACCTTACTGGGATGCTTCACTTTGTCAAGGTAAGATGAATGAAATTTCTGGGTTATTCAAAATTCTTCCCACGTGGGTTTTTCTGTTTCATCATTCAATTGTTGTGTTTAATTTCAATTGCAGAATTGATCCAATACTGTTTTTTTTCCTCTTGGGGGAATAAAAAGGTATTATTTTTAACCTCACTTGTTTATGGGTTTGTCTTATTTTTATTGGAAGGGGAAGACTTTTCTCTAGTATTGACCTTGGCTTTTGGGATTCCCACTACTGGTGTTTGTGTTATTGTGCGTCACTGTTTGTTTCCTGCCCATTCCATCTTGATTTCATTGGTAGCAGTGAAAGGAAAAAAAGGTTCTTTCTTGTTGAAAAGGGTCTTGCTTTAAGTCAGTAAAAGAAAACAGAAAAGTATTTCTTCCCTGGTTATGTCTTTTTGATTGATCTTTGGGAATCTTATGCAAACCCTTCCTACCTCTTTGCTTGGTTGCTTGGGAGATAGAGGAAAGAATATGGTAAAAGTATGTGTCTTGATTGTCCTTCCCAAAAATCCCATCTCAACTGAGTCAACTTTTTTGATTTGCTTTTCATTTCTGCAATAATCATATAGATCGAGCATCCTATCCAATTGCCTCTTTTTTAATTTTGTAAAGAATTCTCACACTTGTGTCTTGTTTTCTTCTTCTTCATATGATCAGTTTTATTATTTATTATTTTTGCAGGATTATTTGTTAACTGAATACTAAGCATAATTGAAATGGAAGGTGATATATTTGGAGAAATAGGTGATACAGCTCAAGTAGATGGAAGACTTTTACAGGTATTTCAGAAGAGCTTATTGCAAGCACAAGATATTTTGAATCAGAACCGGTTGCTAATCAATGAGATAAACCAAAATCATGAGTCAAAGATACCTGATAATCTGAGCAGAAATGTTGGTTTGATTAGAGAGCTGAATAGCAATATCAGAAGGGTGGTTGATCTTTATGCTGATCTTTCTAGTTCTTTTACCAAGTCTGAAATGGGTGGTTCATCTGAAGGGGATTCCAGTGGAACTCTCAAATCTGATGGAAAAGTCAACCAGAAAAGAATTAGATCCAGTTAACCTTTTGAATTTGAGCTTTCATATGAGGCAGTGCAGTGAAGAAGTTTATTCTGGTGAGACTGTGTAACTCCTCCAAAGTTTCTTCTGTGCCAAGTCCTTCCATATTGGTTTTATGTCTAGAAGACACAGAACCTTTGGTTGATAATCTAATTTATGTAGAATCAATTTAAGGATTTCACAGTTGTGATTTTCTGTAACACTGTCAGCATCATGAAATGAAACATGTTCATGGACCAATTAATTAAATTTCCAAGCTTGAACTTCTTAGATCTTTCTGATATTTAGTGGTTAAGTTCTGGATTATTAAGTTGTTCTGCCTATTTGATCATTTGGTGAGCTATTGTTTCTTTCCTTTTGGTTCTGTATCAGATATTAGATGATTGAGATCCAATAACTAACACTTGCCATTTCATAAATGCCATCATTTATTGATGATTGTGGTCTTTAACCAACTGTTACTGCTAGGATTAAAATCTAGGGAGGTTATATGTTGGTCTTTTACCACACTGAAATGTTCAATTATTCTAATGTCTTTTTGAGATTTTGTTCTTCATTAGATTTGTTTGGGATGATCTATTCCATAAAGATTCCACAAGGTTTTACATTAATTTGGTAGAATCTCATCTTATTATATGATTTGAATATATGTGAAGAAAACCTGTAGAAGCATTTGAACTAGATGGAAGATAGTGCAATTTTTAGAAATAGAGGGAGATTAAAGAAAATTATGTGTCAAATTATTAAGAGAGATTTGGATTTTAAGTGATCTATCGATAGATATGATTCATGACATTACATGATCTAGGCAATGGAAAAAGACTTTGGTGGTTTAGATTGTATACTTGTTTGAGATTCTGTTGTATAAAGAAAGAAAGTGACCATTTACTGGATCCTGGGCATTGGGACCAATCTTTGTTACTAATCACATGAAATATAATTGGAATTATTTGACATGAACACTCTAATTGGATTTTGGGTGGCATAACTTAATTGGCATGATAATTACAGACAGAATAAAATAATGGAAGGTGGCATTCTGCCTAACCATGAAAAGTTGCAATAATTGACTTTATAGGCAGAGCGTATGATATTCTTGGTGAAGTCTTTATTATTGTTGCTTGGAGCCTAGGATCCATCCACTTACACATTTTGTAGGATAAAGAGCTTTAAAGTGAGTTTTAAAAATGAAAAAGAACGTCAGAGAGAAAAGGATGTTTAGTTTAAATAAGATTTTAATTTTGTATAGTCTTCACTTATTAAATAAATTTTGGTTGTTATATATTTTTTTGTAAATGCCAACGGAAATACTTTTTCTCATTTAGGTTTTAATTTCTATAATTTAATGATTATGTACTGACATCGTAGAAATGTTTTACATATATATTTAATCATATCTCATTATTATGTAGGTATGTGTGTTTGTTTTTTTGCGAAACAATATTACACAATATTTACACGGTAAAATATAATTGAACTTTTGTCTAAATTTTTTTATAGTCATTAACTCTTAGTTTCTATTCGATTGTCAATATTTTTAGGACAAAACTTGTACACAGTTTCATACCTCATGATCATCCTGTTATCAATCGCGATATAACACGTGAACTTTCCTAATTTCAGATCCTTTAAAATAAGTTAAAGCTGAATGTTCAGTTTTTCTCTCCGTATTTGCAATCTCTTTTTCATTTTTCACTCCCTTTGCCTCTCGCTTCTTGCCCGCAAGCCTCCGCAACCTAAGCCACGACGGAACCAACATGTTGCACCATCTCTCCGCCACAAAGCCATGGCCTCTTCGGTTTCAATCGAAGCCAAAACCCTTCCAACCAAAACCTCTGCCCCCGCCTTCATGGAACCAACACTAAGCAACCACAACTGTACCATCGGAGCACCACACACATGACCCGCAACCTTGCCCGAACAAAGCAACCAATAGTTGTTTTAGCTGAACATGAGCAATGGTTCAAAAGGGCAGCAATGGTTATCACGAACGGTGGCTTTCGCCACGGTCTCTGGCCCGCGACCATCGCGAACTCCATCTTTGACAATCCTGCCCCGTCCTCTTCCTTCAGTCGCACAAGCCCCACAATCTTCTCTTGCAGAGCACCACAAACGGTGGCTTCCGCCTCGATCTCTGACAGTCACCACGGTCTCTGTCGTGCGTAGTTCCTATTGTGTTGCTGCCGTGAAATGTCACAGCTTTGTCGGGTACCACATGCAAAGGGGAACAAACAATACACACGTCTCGTTTCTGTTAGAGAACATTACCAACCTGATCTATGGAACTATATGTAAGTATTGTCCTTATTTTTAGCAGTAGTGAATAACACCGACAGTAGCATTCATGGTTGAAGGAAGGGTCTAATCCATGATTACTACTACAAGGCTATCCTCAATGTTGATTAGTGACTAATACAAGCATTATTCATGGTTAATGGAAATTCCATGATTAGTAACCAATGCAAGCATCCATGGTTACGAAAAAAGTGACTAACACAAACACTCATGGCGAAGGGCATTTTCAATGGCCTTGATTAGTCACTATGTACAAGCATCCAATATTATGGAAGCTTCAATGTAACGGTGTCTAATACAAGCATCGAGGCTTGAATAATAAGTAGTTACTACTATCGTTAATAAATTAATAAAATATAGGCTAAATTACAAAATTGGTCCTCTAAGTTTATTTTAGGTTTCAATTTGGTCCTCTACGTTTTATTTGTTTCGTTTTGGTCCTCTACGTTTTATTTTAGTTTTCAATTTGGTTATTTAAAATTCAAAAGTCGATTGTCTGTTTAGAATTTGGCTTTTAGCTATGGATAATTGGCTTTTAGTGACGGAAAGACCAACCTGTTGTACAGCTTTTAAAGCATGACCAAAGCAAACAAATAAAACATAGAGGACCAAATTAAAACCTAAAATAAACATAAAGGACTAATTTTATAATTTACCCTAAAATATACTATGAAAGTTGAGCGGCTGACACAAATTGAGAAATTATATAAAAATACACTGAAACAAAACAATCAGGTAGGATCCAGATTCCAGCACAGGCTATGGACTCATAAAGGTTTATTTATATAAAAATTCACTGGTACGTGGTACTAGCCGCCCCTCCCATAATCTTGAATCTGAAAGGAGAAAGTGAATAATAGTAATAGACATAGAAATAGGTTGTTGTTTGTCTGTGTCCACTCCCGCCGACCGGGTCCACCACGTCTAATAACTCAAACACGTGGAAGTACAACGAATTCTCATAGTCCTATACTAAAGGGGAAAAGAACTCATCATGCGAGTCTCAAACTGGCAACAACCTCACATAGGAGTGATTTTTTATTTTTGACTTAAATATGTTTTTTTACCTTCTCATAATTTGGGTTGTTTTCATTTTGATCTCTATAGAAAAATCTTGTTTCATATGCTATTTGAATCTGAAATCCATGCGGTCAATTTCTTTTTTTAGGCATTCACACATTCACTGGATTTGGACCGTCCGATTTTAATCAGACAGTATGCATTTTGAGTTGAGTAAATGAGATCGTGTAAATATATGAATATGTGAAAATTTTGATTACAGGAAATTCAGATTCAACTTTTGGAATCCAAATTCCCCGAAGAACTTTTGTTGTATTATTATAGTCCTTGTCGCTAGATTAGTTATGTTAAGTGTCGATGTGATCGATAGAAAGCCACCTCAGTGTGTCATGTACCACCCACTTAGGCCACATAATTAAAAACAATAAAAAAAATATTAAACAAAATGCAAGCATTGAAATGTGGAAGAAGACACCCCATAGGAACGAAATTCGGTACTTGGCACAAAACTTTTTTCCTTTTCCCAAAGTAATTGGTAAGCCATCCGGATCAGAGTTACAAGTACCAGAAATCCGAGAATCACAAGTAGAGGGGTTATTTTCAATACTTAGTTCCAGCTCCAGCGATTGAAGTTGTTTTTAGAATAGGTCGGGTTTTTACTTTCTATGGTACACCAATGTTTACTCATTAGCCTTGGTCTTCATCATTTCTGGTACAGGTGCAAAAGGTACTAATTCGTTCAAGGTAGAAGGTACATGGGAAACGGGAATGGGTGACTAACGTGATGACTCTAAAAGATAAGGATCAAGGAGAAAAGACTCAGACTCGTATTCTAAGTTATAATTCTCCCCTAGAAGCTGAGGGCGAGTCCAAAAGGACTCATTTTAATGGAAAGTGACATCCATAGAAACAAAATATCGACGACTCAAAGGACAATAACATTTGTATCCCTCTTTGTTAGGTGCATAGCCTAGAAAGATGCACTTGACCGATCGAGATTCCAGCTTACTTCGATTTTGTTTATGAAGGTGAACAAAAGCAATACACCAAAAGACTCGAGACTCAAGGCTCAACATGATAGGAATAAAGGGAAAGTGTGAGATCATAAATTGGACATGACTGACATTACCTAGAACACGAGATGAATCCAATTATTAGGAGACGTTTGTTCTAGTAGCAAAGATAAACATTGTTCGTATTCTGCTCTCACTTACTACCCACTATGGGTGGGAACTACACCAACTTGATGTAAAAAATGCTTTCTTGCATGGAGAGGGCAAGTGGAGGTGTCTTTTTGCAGGTTCTACCATCCAGACGGCTAGACAACTCAGATTGGAGATGTTGTTCATAAAGAAAAATGAGAGCCATTAAATGACCCAGAAAACAGAGACCCGATCGGAGATTTCAACTCCTCAAACAGAACTTGGAAGGGCCGACAGTCAGACTGGCAAAAAACTGCTTGATGACCAGTGCACACGGCGAGTAATGTGTGTGAACAGTATCACGATGAACAATGTCATCTATGAACAGTGCGCGTGAATAGTATCGTAAACAATGCGTCGATGAACTGTGATGATGAACAGTGCCAAGCGTTGCGATGAAGGTTGTTAAGAGAGGCTGCATTGAGATAACAAGGAGAACCACAATGAAGGCGACTAGGTTTATTGTGTGGAAGCGAGATCCACAAGATTGGGAACTCGTAATACCGTGTGAAAAAGTATTCTAAATATTATTGGAATGTGTGAAGAATACAAGCACTAATCTAAATATATAGGCTAATTCTAACTAATGGGCTTGATTATTGAGCCTAATACAATATCGCTTAATAATTATATAATATTCTCCTAATAACCACATATACGATAACAATCACATATTTACAACACGAGGCGAAAGATCTATAGGGGCTTTTACTTTCCATGGATGTCATTCCACCTAACCTCCACGTTTCACTAGGGCATTTTGGGATTAGGTGTTCTTACGGGTGTCTTTTCCTAGATATGAAAACCTACATTCTGTTTCGTCTTTTTTTTTTTTTAATTATGTGGTTGTTTATGTGACCTAAGTGGGTGATGCGTCATGGTTTTCCATCAGCCACCTCAACACTTAACAGATCTTCCCTAATTCTTGAACTAATCGAGTTCATTTCTTCATTTTGTTTCCTTAAATGTTAAACTAGGCCTAATTTAAACAAAACCTTACTTCACCTAACCAATTTCTATGCCTACTCCTATACTTTGTATTCCCCTCAGTTGAGCTTCAGCTTGAAACTTGGAATCAGTGTTGGTGGAAGGGAACACTATCGGCACATATAGGTGTTATGAACGCACGTAGCTCTACTGCCTCTGCAAATCTTCAATAAATTATGCACATAATGGACAACTAGAATGGCTATATAATCTCACAAATGAATACAACTACGGGTTCTTAACCACGACCCAGACTTCAGTTCAAGATAATGTATAAGGCATTGATATCCACACCACCCACAATTGCTACTCATACCTACGTATAACTGGGCGCGGAAGCAGCTAGCTAGACATCTGTGACTGTGATTGAGCTTAAAATTTTTGGAAATAGTAAGGTTTACCGCAAAATTCAGGATATTAAAGGAAGGACCACTTCTAATGACAGAAAATTTTCAAGATGTAGTGCCGTTACTTTCTATTTCTCAAGTCATTGTTCAGACTTAATAGATTAATAAATAAAAAAAACTATTATTAAAAGGGTGAAAAAAATTACAACACACGGGTGATGAAAACACAGATGCCTCACTTTGTAAAGCGCGAAGGAGGAACATTCAATCCTATGTTGGAAGAGGAATCAAGAAAAGACAACTTTTGCTTTTGGATATATCATCAGCCTCCAGTCATTTTTCCGATTCAATGGAGTCATTGGCAGTGTCATATAATTTATTGTTTCAGTGGGGCCTTCTTTTCTCTGTCTGCTATCCGAGCAGGAGCTGTGGAATGTGACTTAAACCGACCCCTTCCTTCCCCCTCTTTATCCTGAAGCATAACAACATATCATGCTCAATCTCTCACCATAACAAATATACATGTGTTCAGCCAGTAACAAGTAAAGGACATAGAATTTGAACAATGATGCACCAGTTAGTAAGACAACACAAAACCAGGGTTTTAAAAACAGGTCTGTGACAGCGATCTAGGCCACGACACCAATATTTTTTATGTTTCCGCGACCGCAATTGATACCGCATCAACCGCGTTTGACCGCGATTCTTTGGAATATCAAGGATCATGACAGTAACCGCGACCGCGATTTAAAACCTTACACAAAACAGGATAAAGGGTAGTTTTTCTGACCTTTTTCTTAACAATCTGAACCACGTCCTCATCATGAAGAACATGACTAAGGCCACAATGTTGTGGGTAGTGCCTAGCACTTATACCCCAGACTAGAACATACTTCACCTCCTTCACCAAACTTCTATGTATGTGGTTGCAGAAGTCTTCTACAGTGCAGCCACCTCTATCCTACAACAATTTTCCAAAGAAAGTGATAATTCTATCATGGATAACAAAAAGAGCCAAAGGTTTTCAAAATAGTTAAATAGAATAAGGAGCACTGGTTCATAGTAAACTTATAAGCATGATGATGATGCAACATACAGCAGAAAGAACCACTGGATCACCGAAATCAGGCTGCTGGCCTTGTGGTTTTGTATACACTCTAACCAGACCCATTTCATCCCACATCCTTGAAAGTAGTCTGTCTAAGTTCAGCTGTTTACATAAAAAAAAAAAGAAAAGGAAAAAAAAAAAGAAAGAAAGAAAACTTGCTCATTACAAATATATTAAAAAAAAAAGAATGAAAAACAAAAATTTTGCTTCATGCAACATAATATCCGAAATATGAAGAGAGAAGAAAAAAAAATCACAAAAACTTTGTTGTATCTTGTAAATATAAACCTACCTTCAAATTGCAGCTAATGACAACAGAATTAGGTTGCCGGGCTAATTTGTCCACATCATCAATACCAATAACATCTATTTTGTTGTAGACATATACACACTTCATGTATTTACGGTTTCCTTCAATGACATCTATGAGATCATCCACAGTCGCATCCTCACGGAAAAGAATCTGAAATTGAAGTTGTTAGCAGACTCCCTTCATATAGGTAGGTAATGATATAGAAAAGAAGAGAGACCCAATTGCATTATAGGAAATGTAGCAAGGAAAATTACATGATATATCAATATGGCATGGTTATATCACTGGTAAAAGCCAACAATTTCATGACTAGCCTAGACAGGTCGACAATATTATCATATATACAAAAAAGCGGCAGTCTGCTCTTCATGATCATAGTTTTCATCAATATGAAATTTCATGTATATTTGGAAAGACATTGATGAAAAGGAACAAGGGATATTGAGTATTAAGCTCAGCATTACAGATTCACTCAGTTAAATAGTTTCACACAGAGCAAAAAAGGTCCGACTGTGGGTCACCAAAGAAGCCTCAGATAAAGTAAGACCTGAATGAAGAATATGTAAATAAAATGCAGAAGAAAATGAAATCACAAATAAGGAATTCATAAATTATTTTCAGGCAGCAGAGTATCTGCTTTTTTCCCTTCATGGGCAAATATTTTTCTACTCATTTCAGAAAGAAAGCAATGACTGAGTAAATGATCACTTGTCAAAAGGCTTTTGTGTGAAAGGCCATGTTGATGTCAGAGATATAAAATAATTCTTGGGCTTCTACACAGCAGCTTAAGGTTTTATGAGACAGCAGCTTAAGGTTTTATGAGAGCTGGCCTAATGGAAAACATAGCATGCTCGCAACACCAACCAACCATGCTTAAAGATACTGTGGCAGTAGTAAAAATGCAAATTTAAAATATGTAACTACAACTGAATAGTTATAATATCCCATAATTACAGGTCCCTGGAAATGAATTAAAACTGACTGACATCACTTTAAATTTTGCTGTATACCTCTGCATTATGAATTTTGTACTCATGAAGAATTTGGTAACAAAGCTTCTCATCCACGTGAGTTAAAGGCAAAGTACTGTTGAATGAAATGCCCCCAGTCTTTTTCTTTTTAAAATATATCTGCAAAGAAATATAAAGCTCCAAATAAATGAGAAACAATATATAAATCCAACTAAAACCTACATATTTCATGTCATGTAACACCCAAATATCCCTTGGCGCACAAACTTACCAGAGGTGGTCTCTTGTTTAGCCGCAAACCCACAGCTTCCAACTCCTTAGTCAATATTTGCCTATGACCCTCACTCTGACACATTAAAAAAAAAGGTCATGGCAAGAAAATTGAAAGTTCAGCAATTTAAAATTAAATAAATACCACAATTAGTCTATCCAAACACAGTATAAAGCAATTCCAAAAGCAACACAGATTTAGAGAAAATATCACAAAAAGAAAGAGCAGATACATAAGCATTGTGGTATAATAATATATTCTTTGCATGGAGGGAGGACTGAAACAACAAAAGTGATTAAAGGAATGAAAAGAAATGGAGAAAAGCAAAGTATGTTGAACTCACTTATTGCCTACCAAGTGGAGCAGGAAGTTAGAAACATTATCCAGTAATATAATGCAATGATCTTATACAATTGGATAAAACAGTTATGCAAGTGAATTTATATTTACAAAAGATAAATTAAAGTGACAGCGTGCAATATTACACAATGAAAAAGCAACTAGTTTTATTCAAAGGACTGTTTGATGGGTGGCTTTAACGATAATGTTTAATGAGTCAATACTATCCTAGATATGTTTTTTCCCTTGGTAGAACAGTAATATACTGCAGGTCTGCAACAACCAACATATCATTTGATCATCTAGCAATACTAACAATATAGAGTGAAAAGACTAATTTAGAAAATGCTAAAATGCACTTACTTTGGAGGCATCAAGAACCATCAATACTATGTCTGAAGATTTAGCAACAGCAATAACCTGAGAAAACATTCACAAAACAAAATTCTTGCACTATTAATAATAACAAAGCCGTGTTTTCCAAAGCAGACAGTTAAAAGAACAAAGCATCATATTCTAGTCAGTACTAACCTTCGATGCATTAGGAAATATAACAATTACATTATTTGCAAGCTGATTATCAATTTGTAGGTGCAAAAATTATTCTAAAAGCTATTGCTGAAATGACAGAAACAAGGAATTTCAGTTTTACCTGTCTCCCACGTCCCTTGCCTTCAGAAGCACCCTCAATAATTCCAGGAAGATCAAGCAATTGAATTTTAGTATCATTGTAGTGTATAATCCCAGGAATGCAGGTCAGAGTTGTGAACTCATAAGATGCAGCTTCTGAACGAGTGCCCGTTAACATTGTCAAGAGAGTTGACTTCCCCACACTAGCAAATGAAAAGGCAAAAATGTGAGAAGTGTTACGTTTTTCACTAAAGAAATAACGAAGCATATGCATACCACATAAAAGACAGAGACAACCAAAAGCATATACACACATCAGACATACAAATACATGAGGAAATGAAGCCCAATACAACTTTAATCAATTTAGATAATGATAGTAAATAAAATACATTACTTATCAACATTAATAAGGAAAAGAGTTATTTTAGAAGGCAGACCTTGGAAATCCAATTAGTGCAACACGTCCATGGCCAAATTTTGTAACTTCAAATCCATCTCCACCTCCACTAGAACCCTGTTACATAATTTGATAACAAGATACAACACCCCATAAAAATGAGTACAGAAAGACAGCCAGCCGTGGCAGACAAATAATTGATATACATGAGAATTGAACCAAAACTAAAAAAAGAAGCAAAAGATTCACCAACTAAATTCCTAAACTTCAATAATTATAATAGATCATGGTAGGATAAGAATTTATTAAAACAAATATGAGGATTACAAATACAAGGATAACAAATCCTCCTAAAGCAAAGAACAAAAAATAAAAACAGAAAGAAAAAAAAAACTGAAGGAAACAAAAAGAGACAGCATTTTTTAGCTCAAAAGAACTGACCAATTGCTTTGTATATCAACAAGAGAAATCTCACTAAAATGATGTGCTACCCACAAAGATAGAGACCAAGAAGACAGTTGAATCACCTATCAAAGAATCTGGCATCACACCCTATCCATAAACACCATGACCACACAAAACTATATTGTTCATAAACCCCTTATTATTAGTAGTACTAATACTAATACTAATACTAATGATAATAAAAACTATGACAGGGGTAATCAACCACAAAAAAAGGAAATCCACCAATGGTCCCCCCCCCGGGGTAGGCATTTGTTATTGTTCTCTCTTATAAATATGTATGCTAATGACTAATGAAGTACAGTGACAGGAGATATATTCTTCAGTAGCTCAAACATTAGTAAATCTATAACAATAAAAGTTTAGGGTCTGAGTAAATACTGTTCTGTCAATTCAAAAAGTTGGACAAGTACTATTCCCTCCTTTCTAAATCTACAAATATTCAAATAGATCTCATACTCTGAGGAAATGTCAAACACCTAATACTAAAATGCATAAAATCATTCTTGCTCATGCGTATAGGTGAACACAAAATATTGAACTTGTAGTAAACTAAAAAAATATGACATAAATAGTAATTGCAACCACGAGAAGAAAAAAAATCTTTTTATTTTTGTCATACTTTTGGAGGCTCCAACAACTGTGTCCTTAGTTTTGCTATCTTTGCCTTGAGCTGCCCAAGATGATACTCTGCATAACAAACAAATTAAAATGCATTTATGATCATGAAAATATCAAACACCGAAATACAGAAGACAAACCTGAACCCAAAATTGGTCCATACTTCATGAATCAAATAAAGCCCAAGGAATTTCAACAAAAAAAAAAATTAAAGTGGGAGAAATAACGACCACCCAATAAATAAAAATCACTTTTTTTTAAACTCAAGTTATTACAATTCAATATACTGAAAAAGAGAGAGATGCCCAATGAGTACCAGTGGCTTTGTTTTTCTGGGTCCGAGCCATCTCGGCTTCAATTTCTTTGATCTTCTCAATGATACCCATTTTGCCTCTGTTTCACCTGTAATCAACAAGAGGGTAATCATCAACTAAGCTAAATCAGAATACTTTTCCGAAATTTAGAATAAGTAGGAAAAAGAAGCAAGCTCACCGGAAACACAGTCACACACGATGTTACAAATGCAGGGAAGAGAGAGAGAGAGAAGAGTAGGTCTGAGGAGATTGAACTGAGTTTCAGGCCCGTCTTTCATATCAGTTTCCCATTGGGCCACTTACTCATTTTCGTGCGTTTCTTTGGCAAACAAATAGTGTGACTATTAGATACACCCCAAGTTTTTCATACATACACCCCTAAACTTCCCCCCCCCCTCCCCAAAAAAAATACCCCACACTATTAGATCCTGTTAACCTCTGACTGATCCATGGATGACTCCACGACAAGCAACCATGGGCCTATCCGCAAATAAATGATCATGATTGACTGCAGTCACTTTATTCACATGCATAGTAGACATTAGATTTATGAGAAAAGAGATTCTGGCGGTTCAATTATTTCATCCAAAAAAATAAAGGAAAATTGGAGTGGAGAGAGATAGACTTGGACGACGGTAGAGAATCATCCCGCAAATAAGAGCTTGTTATTTTCCACATGCACCCCTTAGAGTCTCGAAACTAGTTTTCAGAATACTTTTTTATACTTTTCGAAAATTAATTTCCAGAAGAAAAAAATTCTATAAACTAGTTTCCAAAACACCAAAGGGCGAGTGTAAAACATAAGTGGGGTGCGGTGCGGGTAACAATGCCCTAATATGATTGGAAAGAAGCAATAAAAGTTGCCGTCCCACCAGCATTGAGACTAAGAACCATCTTATAACATAAAAAACTTGCCATCTTATAGTGATGTGCTTCTACTTGAACACATTGCAACAAGGATCATTCCAACAAGCATTGATTCACCAAATGAAGATTAAAACCCCAAATCAAGCTTGGCTGTGAGCTTCAAGCTAAAAGGGAGTGAGGTTGTGCTAGCTCGCATTGTGTTTCTTCTGTGTGTTTTGATTTTGGAAAGTAAAGCAAAAACAGAGAAAGATTGAATAAAAGAATTAATGATGGAAATAACAAAAAAAATCAAGCAAATCGATTAAGAGGGAATATGGGAAGAAGGCGCCACAGTCATTCTTTAGGAAATGGTGACTGATAAGCCAAGAAAGAATCACCACAATGAAATGGAATCCAGAGACGGAACTAGGCACAATGACCCCCTGAAAAGACATAAAGTTCATTGCATCTACACTTTGATTTTGTATATTCTCGCTCATCTTTCTTTCTTCATCTCCTCATAAAAAATGATAAATGGGAGGATAAGACTATTATACGTCCTCAGCTACAACGACTAGACCTTGTACATGCGTACTTAAAAGTTGCTTTCTCTTCGATTTGGCTATTGCATATAAACACAACCCATGTTATCAAGCTTATATTTTGTATACTTCGTTTCTCCTTCTCTTATTTTTGGTGTGGGGCCCGCCAAAAGATTTATTCTGGTCCTTTTTACAGGTGAGCCATTTGAGGTGAAATGTATTTATATGCATATTCGCATAGTGTTATATTTCTGTTGATGCTGGTAATGCTAGATCATGGATGATTTGGCTTACTTGAGTTTTCATCCCTCCTAAAAAAAACTGGATTCGTCCCTGATGAATCCATTGATAAGATTCAAGCAAGATCAAATTCAAGCACTTAAGAGGAGACAAAATGCTCTACTTAATTCTCAAAGCAGAAATTTCATTCAAATTCAAAGGTGTCTCCAAATAACCTCCTACATGCTTAAGATAAGTCTCTTACATCACATTCCTAAATTAGACTAAGTGTAAGGAAGCTTAGTACAACATTCTCTTACACATGGCATAAATCAAATCCAACTCAAAGTCTATTACAAATTCAAATGCAAATAAATTACAAACAAAAGCAAATCAACACCAAATAAGTCATCGAGCCGCCGTGGCATCATCAAAATGAACTTAAAAGCGACGAAATAGTTTTGGCTCCTCCGCTTCCTCAAGTCTTCTCCCCACCAAGGTAGTCACCTCCTTTTCCAATGTCTCTTTGACCCTCTTGGCTCTATCCCAGTCAAAGGTCCTCCTCTTACTCCTCTCAAAGCATCTTCAAGCTCTCCTTTTGGGTGGTGCTTCCACGAGGTCCTCACCATATAACCTTCAAATACTGACTCCTTGTCACTGATATTGTCCCAAGCTTTTCTGTGTATCCTGCAATCGATGATCAAAGAACATTATAACGAAAAACTTCACTAAATGTAGGCTGAGATAGACGACGAAAGAACTGCCCTTACCTAACATGAATTCAATACATTCCATCGTGGGAATAATCATATTCATCTTTATCATTGTTGAAAATAGCGCTAAAAAATGCATATGGATTCTCAATCATCTCAGTCAAAGTAAGGCGCCCATCTTTGTCAACTTCTGCCTGTCATAACATTATAGTACAATGGTTACTAATGAAATTAATGCATGATGTTATCCAACAGATGTTGGAGTGCTTGTTGAGCTATCTTTGTAAATATCCGCTTCTCATAACATTATTACAATATATGTTTAATAGGTGTTACGCAACAGATGTTGGAGTGCTTGCTGAGGCTAATTGTCAGGAAATCTAGTTAGAGACGCCTAACACGTAAATCATGCATGACGATATAAACCCTCCAAAAAACAGAAAGACTGGCTAACATTTACTACTTCATAATTCACATTGTTAATTAGAAATGCACCCTAGCTCTCCCACCAAAGAAAGGGAAACCAATCCCTCCCTCCCTCCCTCCTAAAACAGTATAATATATATAAAACAGTAAAGGGAAGCATTGGTTAATATATATAAAACATAGAAGTGTCATTTTAACAACAAAGATGGCCCAGATGAAGAATTGCACTCATAGCCATCATCGAGGTATAGAAAACTTACATGCGTTATCAACTAAATGACATCAACTAAATGACATCAGACATGATTGCTTCAGATATGCCGCCTAATGAAAATATCTAGCAATATTTTTTAAGAAATCACAAGAACACACTATGGCATAGTAAATGTGATAGATGCCCGCCCATTACTAGGGTGCACAGTAGAAGAAGATTTCATACAGAAAATCAACAATTCACAATAACATGGTTAGTGAGAGAAGTGAGTCAGAAATGGGGCTCTAACTGTAATCACCTGGTTACAGGGCAGGAGGGTCGTGAGAAAAAACGAAAAATCAGTAAGGAGGCTAGAAGGGAAAAAGAGGAGGTGGAAAGAGTTCACAAGCAAGGAGCATGGGATTGGACGGTAAGGGAGGCTACAGACTCTTGGATGACCGGTGCTATATTTTCTTCTTCTGTTAGCTTCCTGTTTGCTGGGAATGAGGGAGAGTCTGTTTTTGTGAATCTGTTTCTGTAATTGGGAAATATTCTAACGTTTTCTATAATCAAATACCTGGGTTCTGTTTGGAACCCATTAATTAGAGGCAATGGATAGAATAGAATGGGAGAAAGAAAGAATGGAAAGGAAATGTTACTGATATCTGAATCTTTACAGAAAGAGGCGGAATTCTCCTTCAAAGGATTTCCCCTTTCACAATGGATCCAATGCTTCGTTCACAAATGCTAAGTGTTAACAATTCAGAATGATCCCTCTGCCCTTACATCCCCCTATTCATTTACCTAATTAATGCCCTCAAACTAACTACTCTAACTGTAAGAACTAACTATGTTGTTTGTCTTTCCTTTATTATTTCAATCAAATAACTTCATCTCCTATCCTAACAATACCACCTATACAAGTTCAACCTTGTTCCTGAAGGTGGAAATCTGAAAACTGGAAATATATAGCCTTGTTTGATTACTCTTTTCAAAAACTGTTTTCTGTTTTTAAAAATTAATAAAAAACAAAATTTGTTCTTCGTTAAGTTTTATTAAACAGAAAACAGTTTTTGAAAACTAAATCAAACAGGCCCATAAAAAACACTCCTTCTCTGGGCATTATTGTAGCTTCAGGAGAATGGGTGATATTCGTATCACCAATATGAATAGCATGATTCAATGATATTTTATTTTTTTATTGCCAGTCTCACTGTTCTTTCACCAATTCTCATAAAAGATATTAAAAAGTCAAATAAGCTTAAATTGTTAAATGAAAGGAAACTAAAGTAGCGCTACCAAATAAACCCTGTTTAATCATTCATTGCCATGTTTTCATTCTTTAGAAATTTGAGGCTTCACACATTCACTCACTCAGTTACTTGTTCACATAGGGACTTCGCATAGTTGCTTGCTCACTCGCACCCATCTTATTTGGTTATACCTTTGCTCTGTTTTCATTTTGACTTGTGACATATAGTTACCGTTGAGTTATTTTGTGAATTGCTAACTTAAAATTATTACATCAAGCACTATACATCATTTATACTATATATTCCAACTGGTTTTTAATGTGCTTCTGAATCTTATGATTCGATTTGATTTAAAATTCAAAAAATTAGCTCGGTGATCCACAATTCGAATTGCAATTTGAGAACTATGGTCATTCGCATGTTCAGATGACTTTGCAAGAAAGAAATGACACCTTTGTGAACAGTTAGATTGAAATTATTGTAAGGTTAAATTCAATACCTGTGAAATTATATATTCTGCTTGTTGCTTTGCGTAATAATGCCCAGATGGATGGAGTTTCCCAATTATAGGCAGTAGTTCAGTATCTGACAAATTCCTGCACAGATTGAAATGAAAACCCAAAAATAAATGATAGTACAACTATAAGGAAACAACCATATTGATTCAAAGAAAGTACAATAATGATGGGAAAAGAAAAAGGTAAATACCCGTCACCATCTTTGTCAAGCTGAGCAAACAGCACTCTAGCAGAAGCATACATTGAATCATCGGAATGACGTGAATCATTGTGACTTTCTTCATCATAGTTTCTTACCAAATCAAAGGGCCCATGGAAAAATTCTTTAAAATTGACCTTCCCATCTCTGTCCGTATCTCTTTCTCTGTAAAGAAATAAAAGGATACATAAAGCAAGAGGACATCAAGGCAGTGATACAAATAAGCTAATTGTATATGAACTGAAGATTTCCCACCCCCTTTAGAAAAAATAATATTAACCACAAATATTGTCCACATTTCTAATATTCGGCACAAGTCCCTAAAAGGTTATCCCAATATTGTAACTTTTTCTAGAGGAGGCAAATGTTTGCAAAGCAAAATTCATTTTCAAAACAAACCAATAACACATCCATCCATCCATCCTCCCTTACAAGCAATCAGCTGGAACAACATTACAAACAGAAATCATTGAGATTTGAGTTACCTGACTTCGGCCTTGGACAACCATTGTTGAAGCTTTGGGTTGTTGCTGTCAGCAGGGTGCAGAAAGCTTAAAAGGAAAATGGAAAACATTAGCTTAAATGAAAGGGATAACCAAGTTTAGAAGTAGTAGAAGGTGACTCACTCATTGAACTCGGATAAGTTAAGAAGACCATCTCCGTCTGCATCGGAAGCATTAAAATGCTCTTCTTTCCACCAACCCATTTCACAACCAAAAGAATCACCATCTGTTGAAAGACAAATTACAACATTCAATACACAGCACAGGCATAAAGGTCAAAAGAACTAAAAGCGCCATCGAGACAGAAATCACTATCAAAACAAAAATGCAAAAAGTTCACTAAAAACAACCAACAGCATCAAACAGAACAAGAGTTGGGGGGGGGGGGGGAAGAAGAAAAAAAGGGTTGGAAAAGGGGAGAAGGAAAGTAGAAAGAGAACCTGCATTTTGAACCCAACTGGGAGGACCGTATTCGGAGAAGGAAACAAAACCGTCGTGGTTCTTGTCGTGAAAATCCATCTCCCTCTGGCTACGATGCAAAACCTCTCTCTGAGCCAGCTGAAGGTTCCACTGAGTCAACTCGTGGAGGGAGACGAACCAATCGGTGGGGTCCACATCGATCTCGGGGAAGAGTCGAACGATCCTGTTGGTGACATTGAACTCGGCCTGTGACTCGGAATCGACGTGTTCTGTGTGGGAATGGTGAATGTCATCGGCGACGGGTTGGTGTTGGCGGTGGGACTGTGAAGCGGAGAGAGTGGAGTTGGAGCGGAGGAGGCGGCGGTGGGTGGTATGGTTGGCGTTGTTGTTGTTGTTGGGTGAGTGGGAGAGGAGAAAGAGCATGACCATTGCAACTACGATTGTGCAAAGAATCGACCCTATTCTGGCCATTGCAGTATTCAGAATTGAGATTTTGAGAGCGATCAGATATCAGATATCAGATCTCTACTTGTTTCGTTTCGTTTATCAGACAATGCGATGCTATAGTGTTGGTGAATTGGGTTGGGAGTAGAGAGAGAGGGGTATTTATAGGCGATGGACTCCCAACATTTGAAAGCATTAGGTAGAGAGAGAGAGGGGGGGGCGGTGAGTCGGGAGTGGGTAGTACCAACTGCCAACTGGCGAAGGACCTGTGCCACGAAGATATTCGGGGTTTGTTCACCACGTGGAGTAATTCTGGCGTAGCCACGGACACGACACGTCAACTTAGACCAAACAAATGAAAAAACATGACACATCATAAAACTTTATAGGGAAAAATATATGTAAAAGAATGCGGTAAATTCTTGACATCCATGAAAAAAGGTGGGACTGATACCCATCCATGGAAGGAGAAAATAATCCAAATAAAAACGAAAAATAATAATTCAAAACATAAATTATAAATAATAAAATAAATAAAACTCATAAAACGAACTCTAAATAAAATAAAAAATTGAAATTGAAATCATGTACAAATTAAGTAAAACAAGAGAAAAAATTGATAAAAATAAAATTTTATTACTAGTAATTTAGATACAAATGCTCTTTCATGCAAAAATGTTTGGTCTGATAATTATGATTCATTTTGCTCTATAAATTAAATATTAATAGATTTCATATAGATATTAATATGTTTTAATGTAAAATATTCATATATGTGTATGTGAGGGATTATATGAGATATACATACCTACCTCTAAATCTCTTTGAGATATAAATATTCATTAAAGTTAATATTCACCGGTAGTTGAAATTTTCTTCATTTATTAGAAAAGCAAACTTTAATAGGAAATAAGAAAAATAATTAATATTAAAGTATAATAGATGTCATATTCAGTAATTTATATAACAATAATTTTATGTTAATATGTGTATAGTACGATGTTCCGTGCTCAGCATGGTTTATAATGAAAAAAAAATTTCTAAAAAAATTTACATTGTAGTGTTAATTATATTAAAATATTCATCTATAGTAATTTAAATATTAATGTTATTTCATGCAAAATTTTCTATCTCATTAAGATATATTTTTTACTCAGCAATTTAAATATAATAAATTTTTATGTAAATATTAATATAGTTTCGTCTTAAATGTTCATATTTGTTTGGTATATCTCTTTCGATTTATATATTAATAAGTGATTTATTAAGTTTCTATCTATATGAAAAAGGAATTAAAAAAATTAAGAAAAAATTAAAATTAAACAATAACTTATATAAAGTCCTCTTGAATAATCTATGCCTGTAACAATGAATTGAAATAGTACTAAACTCATAATAAAGTATAAAAAGTTAATATCAATATTAGAGAGGACGCTAGTTTGTAAGAGATCTATAGTTTTCTCCTTTCCTATTGAGAGTTGGTTTTCTCCTCTCTTATTGAGAGTTTGAGATCACTAGTTTCGTTACTCACATCGTGTTTTCCTAATTTATTTTTTCAATGGTGGCTCTATCACCGGGAGTTGAGGAGGACGATGGTTTGACTTTTCAAGTAGAACATGATTGGGAGGCTATGGAGAATCTGGATCTTTGTTTGATAGGTCGTTTTCTCACCAGAAAAAAAATTGCACAAATATAATGAAGGAGTGCATGGCTGGAAGTTGGAGGCCAGGACGGGGGAATGCTGATAAAGAAGGTGAAACCAGGTTTATTCTTCTTCCAATTCTATCACAAGATTGACAAGAATAGAGTCGTTTCAAGTAGTCCATGGAATTTCAAAAATCAAATGCTCATTCTAGGTGACGTCAAGCCAGGAGATATCCTTGACCGTATACCCCTATTCCATGTGGATATCTGGATCCAAGTACATGACTTACCTATGGGTTTCTTTTCACAAGCAGTAGGTCAACAACTCTGTAACTATATTGGTGTTTTTCTTGAATATGATCCCAACAATAATAATGGGCTCTGGAGGACGTATATGAGGATCATAGTTCAGTTAGATGTTCGTATACCGTTGAAGAAGGAGAAAAAAATCTTGCTGACAGGAGGAAAATGGCTAATAGTGTCGTTCCGATATGAATGCCTTGGTTCTTTTTGTTTTCTATCACTACAAGAAAATGTGAGTGTACCGATGGCCAAAAGTTGTCGAAAACATAAAATTACCAACAGCTTACCGACGGCCTTTAGCCCGTCGGTAAAACGGTCGTCGCAAATGTTTACCGACAGGTTTTTTTTTTTTTACCGTTGGTATTACCGACGGGTAAAACCGCCGGTCAACATCCGGCGGTAATTTCCGACGGCCAAATTCGTCGATAATTTTTCGACAGCCTCGATCGTCGGTAATGCCTGACGTTTTTTTCCGACAGCCATACCCGTTGGTAATTTTCTGACTTTTTTTCCGATGGCCATACCCATCAGTATTCTTAAATTTTTTTCTTCCCGAAATTTAATTAATTGATTTATTTAATTAATTTTTAAATTAATTAATTTCTTTAATTAATTTAATTAACTATTAATTTAATTTAATTAAATTGATTACTTTTAATTATTAATTATTTATTTACTTATTTAATTATTAATTTATTCACATATTAAAAAATGTGATAGATTTATTTTTTTATTTTTTAAATTAATTAATTTAATTAACTATTAATTTAATTTAATTTAATTTAATTTAATTTAATTGATTACTTTTAATTATAAATTACACATGATTTGCACATTGTTCACAAATAGCAACACAACTCAGCAACAATTCAACACACATATTTCAAAATTTTCGTTAGTACAACAAAGTCAATACCATTCACAAACTGAACACTGAATATTCAATCACTATTCAATCACAAATAATAACCAAAATGCCCAAAGGTTCAATTTACCCTTTCAACTCACAGGGGCAATGTACCCAACCGTTCCAAATTCTCAAGCAGTATAATCCAAATTCACTCGAAACATAATTTACATTTTCTCTAGTTCAATAGAAAATAGAACCACAAACACACACATCATAGTGGTTATTGTAAATGGGTTTCAGCAAGTATGCAAAAAAATAAAATAAACAGGCACAATCAAATGAAATAAACAAAAAAAATAATGCCTCCAGATCCAGAAATCATGCAACCATAACAAAATAAATAAATAAAAATTTAAAAAATGCAAAATCTGGAGAAAAATGAAGAACAGGTACTTGCTGTGGGTTTAGGATCCGAAGAAGAAGAAGCAGAAGGACGAGAGGTGTTGTTGCAGTCTCTGGTTCATATATTCTTCT
The DNA here is from genome assembly GCA_037113605.1 of Calophaca sinica. NCBI lineage: Eukaryota > Viridiplantae > Streptophyta > Magnoliopsida > Fabales > Fabaceae > Calophaca > Calophaca sinica. The sequence goes on from CM073731.1 coordinate 130,047,650, forward strand.
GAAGGAGAGGGGTTTCGCGGTGGAGGAGCGTGGTCGCGGAGAAGTGGTGGAACGTTGGGGTTGAACGTTGGAAGGAGCGTGGCCGGAGAGGAGGAGGAGGAGGGTTTGGCAACGCCGGAGCGGTGGTGTTTCACGGTGGAGCACCCTGGCCAGGGGAAAGGTGGGTGCTGGTGCGACAGAGAAACGATCGAGAGAGAAGAGAGTAGAGAGAGTAGGAGAGAATGAAAAATGGGGGAGGGGGAGAAGGGCTTGTGGTCCGGTGTAAACGGACGTTTACCGACGGCCTCATTAACTTTACCGACGGGCTATTCCATCGGTAAACGACGCGGCATTACCGACGGCTGTTTTCAAATACCGATGGGATATTCCGTCGGTAACCGTTGATCGTTTTAAATACCGACGGGCTAGGTCGTCGGTATTTGAAAAATTGGAGGAAACCTAAAACGTGGTAAATACAGACGCGGGGATACCGACGTCCGAAGACCGTCTCCAAAAAATCGGCTATTCCGACAGCTTAAACCCAAACAGCCGTACGCTGAATATTACCGACGGTGGTCGTCGGTAATATTCAGCTTACGACGGATTGGGCGTACTGACGGCTTAAGCCATCGGAATAGCAGGTTTTTTGGCGACGGTCTTCGGCCGTTGGTAATAGGCCGTCGGTATCCCGGCGTTTTCTTGTAGTATATGTGGCTGATTGGGGCATACGGATCGCTTGTGTGAGAATTTATTTTCAACTGACCATAACGATGGGCAAAGAGATTGGGGTCCTGAGTTGCGGGCAGATCATCGACGACAGGGCGGAGGTGAAGGCTTAAGGTGGCTTAGGGGAAAAAACACTAGGGTTCGCAGTGTCGAGAGTTGTCAGGGAGGATACCAAAGGAGTAACGCACGCAGAAATCACGGGTCAAAAAATTTTCCTGATACACATATTGGGGCTGCGAAGCTTCCAAATGTGAGTAACGGTGCGTGGAGAACGTCCGGAGGGGAAAGGATTGAGACAACGCGCGTCAATTGTGGGTCCAAGTTTAATGATAATAAAGATGAAGAAGCTGGATGTTTCAAATATTCAAATGCCATGGGTTACAAAAAGGAAGCATTTGTGTTTAATGTGAAACGTTACGAGGGAATCATGCAATTCAATGATCGAGCATTTAGTAGTATTAATAGCATGGATAAGTTGACCGTTTTAATGTGCCAGCGCGTTTTTGGTGGATATTCATACAATTACGTCACTCAACCATCATTTAGTGTGACAATTATGTCACACAATTTCACTTATCATGGAGCCAAAAAATGGCGTCGAGTTGAGGTGGAGCATGGAAGTGATCCAAGGCAGGTGGTGGCTATGTCAGTTAATAACAACTTAATCCATTATGAGCATTTTTTATCGGTGGGTCCTGGTCCCAGGCCTACCAGGAGTACTAACAGTCATGATCAATTAGAACTGTCGAAGCCTGGGTAACCCGCAAGCAGTTCCTCTCCTGAAATACTTCGTTCAATGTTACTGGTTGAACTCACTTTTTTCGTTTTCTTTGTTTTCCTTATGAATTTTTTGTTCATGCAAATAAAGCAAAGGAAATATATTGGGAGTGTATTGAGTCTTTTTTGCAGGTTGTGCGAAGTCTCGGTGAACTAACAATTGGTCTTTGCATCAATTTATGTGATCAGAGAGAATATTTCTTCAAAGTTAAATCTTACGATTATTCTCTCAGACTCCAAGTGCAAGAAGGAAAAGTCCTAGGTCTCTTACATGTTATTCAATGGCCATTTGCGTAGATCTTTGAGATTGATTCAAAGTATGTAACGGATAGCATAGAAAATAATCAGAAGTACCAAAATAAATATAGGATTATTATTTCAAATTGTAAGAGTCTTTCACCTTCTTATGTTCCCAACTCTTTGGTAGAATTTGTTAGGAGGAAAGTCCATGTAGTTGCTTACAATTTGTTGGGATGACTGTGTATATTACTATTCTCCAAAATTGTGATGAAATTATCAAATGTATTGTTTTTTTGATTATTAATAAAATGACTTAATTTTGCTTTTTTCAAAACAAAAAAATAATAATAGAGAGGTCGCTATAACTTCTCTTAACATACTAATTATGTATATAAAAGAAACACGCACAAATAATATTAAGTGTATTTTATAGCATGTTTATTTTACACAAATTATCTTTTTTAGGGAACAAATTATCTTTTAGATGTTATTATTTTAAAATTTATTATTTTAAATTGAAACTAAATAGACCTATAAATTCTATATCCTGTAGATCAAATAGTTGGTACAAGAGTAAAAAAATTTAATGATATGTCTCGATTTATTATTGGTTGACTAGGCAGGGTGATAATAGGTTGGGTTCAGCTAGATTTTACATAAATAGACCTGGCCTGTTAAAAAAATTTAAGGCTCAAATGACCTATTACTTGTCATAAGCTATTTTTTAGGTATGTTATGGTTTTTTTGAAAGGCTGATATGACTTGTTAGCCTACTTAGTGGTCTATTTCGTATTAGCATCTTTACAAAAAGTCATCTAGCCTATCTTTAAATAGACTAAGAGGCTAATAGACAAATGGGGTTAAGTTCTATTTATAATAACTACAAAAAATGAAAACTAAAACCAACACCAATAAGAGAGATGATACATAGGGGTGAAAATAGGTATGGCAAACTGAGTTTTATAATATTTGATTCTAATTTATTTGTATGATAAAAATCATTTTAAAGGTCTAACCTAATCTTTTAAAGAGTCTGACCTTATATGTTAGCCTATTTAAATTCTATTTTACAATAAATCTTTAAATATAAATTAAATTTATGTAGACCAACATGCTTAAACTATTCAAAAGGTCTGCAAATATATGATTTAACACAATGTACAAAATCTAATATAATAATTATAGCGATAAATAATTTGTTATTTATATTTACTTAAATTAGCTGGCCTTTTAGGCCTAAAAGGCTTTTTGGGTGGCTTCAAGCCTGACTTTTTATTTGCTAAATATGCTTCTAAAAAAGCTTTGATCTTGTCTATCTAAACGAAAGCTTGATCTAGGTCTGATGTAGGTTAGGTCGTAAGCCTCTGTCGGGTGGCCTGACATATTCTTGTCCTAATAGTTGACAATGTAAAACAACTCTTACACTTACAGTGTGTACCAATTAATTTAATATAGAAGATTTTAACTGGAATGCATTGTCAGTGTAAAGTTTTTACACTTTCAACCAATCACAGATTATGGTGTAAGTTACATTTAAGGTAGTCGGGTAAGAGTCAAATATTTTGGCTAAAATATATTTTTGGTCTTTTTTCTTTCACTCAATATTCGTTTTGATTATTTATCTTTGCAACTTTATATAAACTGGTTCTTTTTCATCAGATTATTTAATCTTTTCTCTCATCTTCATACTCATCGTAGCCAGATTATTTATAGTCTTAGAAGTTACTCTAAAAATTAGTTCCTCATCATAGTCAAATTTTAGGTTATTTTTAGATTCAAATGTTTTTAAAATATGAAAAAAAAACCGATATAAAATTCTAAAAATTGATTATTTCTTTTCAAAAAATGAGTCTACTTGTTTTTTTTTTTGGGTACATAAAAATGAGTCTACTTTAACCCGATTAAATAATATATTTTGACAACTTAACCATATTTAAAAAAAAATTAATTAATTGAACACAAATACACTCACAATCCGTGTTAGGGAACAATGGTAGTTTTGATTTACAATCCCTAACAATTTCAAGAAAGGAGGTGTTACCCTTTTATAGAGAAAAATGGTGCACTGTAAATTACTTTCGCTCATTCATTAATTGGAGTTTGTACAAGTTATTTATAAACCAAGATTATACAAATAATGATATTCACAAGTACAATTGAATTTGAATTTCTAGAAGCTCCAATCTTATCCGTCAGTTCCTTGGCTCCTTAGCATTTGTTGATTCCTATTTTGTAGGATATGATTAAGCTTGAGTTGACCATGATCTTTATCACGATAGACGTACCATCAGCTACACATACCTCGATTCGAAGTTCATGATGACTAGAGACAGAGATATGTACAGTCTTTCAGGTGCTTGAGCCCCTGATGATTTTCTTAAATATAGATTAATAATGATATTCGATACTTAGGTGTGGATTAATAATAACAACATTTGCTACTTACGTATGGATTAATAGCTCAATCAACATATAATACTCTGCATTACTACTATTCTATCAGCAAACCAAGTAAATTTGAACCAAGAGCAGTCAAAAAAAAAAAAAAACTAAGAGAGAGTTAATTTAAGGGATTTTTTTTATATGTTTTCCTCCACCATTGGAACAAAAGATAAGAAAAAGAAAGTAGCCCCTCCTAACTTGAGGCTACGTTTGGTAGCCAAAAAAGTGGGAGAAAAGAAAGTGGGGAGAAAGAAAATTTATTGATTAAAATGTAAAATTACTGATGTGTCAGACTATGATAGACCTATCATACTTATCCATGCACACTTTTTATATTTTCCAAAAAACTTTTCATTTCTCCTGATCTAAACATAGTGTAAAAGCCTGGCTTCGCCCCGATGATGACCCTGCCTTGGTAGAGGTTTTGTGAGACAATCTGCAAGTTGGACTTTGGTGGATACATGTAGGACCCAGAGATTGTTGTTTCAAACATGATCTCGGACAAAGTGAATATCTATGCAATATGCTTCATGCACCAATGTAAAACTAGATTGACAGTGAGATAAGTGACACTTAAATTGTCACAGTAAATGGTGGGAACATTAGACAATGGAACATGGGGCTCTAACAGAAGTTATGACAGCCAGAGGATATCTGCATCAACAGAAGCTAGAGATCTGTATTCAACTTCGGTAGATGATTTTGCCGCTACCTTTTGTTTGAATGACTTCCAAAATATTGGATTACCATCGTAAAAAGTGATATGTGTTGATGTTAAAATGTAATCATCTTTATTTTCGGCCCAATTCACATCACTAATACCGTAAAGAGTTTACTCTCTTCGTCTTATTTTACTTGTCCACTTTGGAATATTTCTTTTTTTTTTTAAAAAAAACACTTTGAAATATTTCATTATTACTTGTCTCTTTAGAAAATTAAAAAGTATTAATTATTTTATTTTCAAAAATACCCCTTTATCTCAACAACCTACATTAATAAGTTTTTTACCTAACTGTTCCACTACTGCTAACCATTCTAATTAATTAGAGATATTTTAGTCAATGAATGTTATTTTACCATAGAAATTAATAAACTCAATTTTTTTTCCCTTAAGAAGTGTGCACAATCCGGGGTGGTCTGCTTGTGGAGGTATCTTTCGAGATTACAGGGCAGCTACTCTAGGTTGTTTTGCGGCTAATCTGGGAGTATCTTCCTCCCTCCATGCTGAACTTACTGGAGCTATGTTGGCAATTGAGCAGGCTGATTTGAGGGGCTGGAAAAGCCTATGGCTCGAATGTGACTCTGAACTAGTAGTGGCGGCTTTCTCCAAGCCTTGTAGTGTTACTTGGCGGCTTAGAAACCGTTGGGCTAATTGTTTGCACAAAATTAAAAGTATGAATTTTGTAGTTTCTCATATTTTTAGGGAGGGTAACTCTTGCACGGACAAGTTGGCCTCTCACGGCCTTACTATACAGGGATTCTTGTGGTGGGATACTATCCTGACCTTTATTAGGGAAGATTTCTTCCGCAATAGGTGGAGTCTTCCTTTCTATAGGTTCAGATGATTCTTCTCATGGGTCAGGTTTTTGCCCCCCAATGACAATTTTGTATTCATATTTTTTCCTCTTTTAATAAAATTTTAGCGTGCTGCAATGCCACTGCATGTCAATTTACAGGAAAAAAAAGTAAGATAAGACAAAGGGAGTAGATGTGGAGCGCTTGACATGAAGTCCATGGAATATGGTTGTTTTTAGATACCGAAGCAATATTTTCAAAGCTGTGAAATGAGTAGCTGAATTATAGGAGTGTTTGAATCTAAATCAATCCAAAGAAAAACTGTAAATCGATCCAAAAAAATTGAATACCGCAAAAAACCGATTTTTTTGGATTTATTTGGACCACTTTTTCTATCAATCATGCGGTTCAGTTCGGTTTGCGGTTGGCTTACCTAGAACCAAACCAATCCAAACCGAACTGCATGTTAAAAAAAGTAAATTCAAAGAAAACTTGAAGTAAATTCACTCTTCAAATCTACTCTTTAAATATTTGTCAAACTGAAACCTAACCAAACTAAAGTAAATCTACTCTTTAAATTCACTCAAGATAAACTTTCCTTTTATGGATTCTTTAACCAATACCATCAAGGCACTCATTAGCGAGACACTTAAATATTTACCAAAATAATTAATTCTTTAAAAAATTAACTCTAAATATGTTATTTGAAGTAATATAAATAATTAATATGTAATGTTTGGCAAAAAGTAAAACTAAATCATCCGATTCAATTCAAACCGCATTTAATCGGATCGGATTGGTTCAGATTTTTTAAGGAAGTCATCCAAATCAAATTGAACCACATGTTGTTTTAATTGGATAACTTTTTGCTTCAAAACCAAATCAAACCGCACCACGAACGCCCCTACTGAATTATAAGTATTAGACCGGTGTTTGCGCTTATAATACTGATATTTAAACATTTTATTTTACTATTTGAAATTTTTAAATCATATCTTTTAGCTAAAAACATCTATTTAAAACATCTATTTCCATATTTCAAAAAATAACAGCTATTTCCACACACAAAAAAAAAAAATTAATCGATTTAATCCTTCAAACTTCAAATCCGTAACATTTCAGTCTCTTGTCCGCACATCATTTACTTTCATTATCATTTACTTTCATTACTAAAGTGAAAAGACAAATATTAAAAATGGGTATAAACATATTTTACCTAGACATTCAATTATTTCGCTACCTTGTCACAATGTAAACTTTTTTTAAGAATTAAAATATTATAATTTGACAAGATGAGGTATATATAAAACCTATTCCTTTGTTAGCATATAGTTCCTTAGTTATTAATCTCTGTTTAGAGAGTACAACCTAGTGGTAAAACACACGTAAAAACTGTGTAGACGCTAGGAACAGAGTTCGAACCCGTACCGCTCCACTTACTCTTTCCCTTTAACTTCTCCCCTTCGCGCTAACAATCAGTACTAGGATAAAAAATATATATAGTTCTTAATCTCTATTATAAAATCGAACTTTTTTTTTTCCAAATAAAAGAAACTATTGGCCAAAATAAAAAAATCAATCTTTGATATCAAACCAACAAAATCAATTAATAAGAGACCAAATTGACCACAAATGTATTCAAGTAAAATGGAGTTCTGCTGGAGCTTTTATAAAGAAAATCCAAAACTATTGGCCTTCGTATAAAAGTTTACTAAACAAAAGGACTGGGACTTGGGTCCAAAAATATTTCTGACAGCCCTACAAGGATCATGATGGTCATTATGGTTACATAGTATTTGTATTATCCATTGAGAATTGACGAGTAATATTTAATGATTAATGATGGCTTAACAGTAATTTGAAAATATATATATCATTCTAATTTATATCCTGTTATCCTCCGGCTGATCTTGTCACGATGGGCCTATCCACAATAAGAGCTCGCAGATAATACGAAGGGCCTTCCTACCCGCACTTTTCTTTTTTCCACATCCACCCCTTAGTGTCCCGGAAACTAGCTTCCAGACTGCATTTTAATGCTCTCCGAAAATTAGTTTCCAGAAAGGAAAAAAAGCATTCTGAAAACTAGTTTTTAGGAACACTAAGGGGTGCGTGTGAAAAAAGAGTGGGGTGCCTGCAGCAATGCCCTAATACGAATGGAAAGAAGCAATAAAAGTAGCTACTTGCCATCCCACCAGGATTGAGACTAAGAACCTGCTAAGGGCCAAAACATCAAAAAATTGCCATCTTATAACCTTCTAATACTGACTCCTTGTCACTGATATTGTCCCAAGCTTTGCTGTGTATCCTGCAATCGATGATCATGGAACATTATAACGAAAATCATCACTAAATGTAGGTTTAGACAGACGATGAAAGAACTGCTCTTACCAAACATGAATTTAATCATCGTGGGAATCATCATATTCATCTTTATCATTGTTGAAAATAGCACTATAAAATACATATGGGTTCTCGATCATCTCAGTCAATGTAAGGCGCCCATCTTTGTCAACTTCTGCCTGTCATAACATCATAGTACAATGGTTACTAATAAAATTAATGCATGATGTTATCCAACAGATGTTGGGGTGCTTGTTGAGCTACCTTTGTCAATATCCGCTTCTCATAACATTGTTAATAGGTGTTTAATAGGTGTCACGCAACAGATGTCGGAGTGCATGCAGAGGCTAATTGTCAGGAAAAATTTAATTCGTGCATCTAATTAGAGCGCCTAACATGTAAATCATGCATGACGACATAAACCCTCCAAAAACAGAAAGACTGGCTAACATAGAATACTTCATAATTCAGATTGTTAATTAGAAATGCAGCCTAGCTCTCCCACCAAAGAAAAGGAAACCATTAAACCATTCCTTTCCTCCCTCCTAAAAAAGTATAATATATATAAGACAGTAAAAGGAAGCATTGATTAGTATATAATACTTGTTAAATAGAAGATATGCAGCACCATCTCTCCCACCAAAGTAAAGAAGGTATTTCCTTCCTTCCTCCTAAACCCGTATATATTCACAAAATCAAGTTTCCTTAGCAGCCAGGAATGGAGATGACTCTAGCTGTAGTGATCTATGCACTCATTATATCAGAAATGATGACATCATTCTACCATAAACAAATACAAAATGTGCATTTCTACAACTAAAAACTGGTAAAAGGAGAGAAAAATGGATGATAAAATTGATTCACAAAGTCCCCACGGAACCTATAACAAATTAAAAGGAGCAAACAACATTTATCTCAAAATGATTTGTAGATAAAAAACATCATATGTTCTCATCCTAAAAGAGTCGGAACTCAGTCAGTGGCAGAATTATATTTTGAAAAGATCAAAGGGAAAGTAGAATTATCAATTACAATCTAAAATCTTTATTTTAAAAAAATCTTTTAATAGACTAAAAAGCAGCAACCAGTATGCTATCACCAATAAATATCATAAAGTGCAGCTATCATTTATCAATCTACGTGGCTGCAGTAAGAGACGCTACTGCTCTCACATAGAAGTGTCATTTTAAAAATAAAGATGGCACAGATGAAGAAATTCCCTCAGAGCCATCTTCAAGGTATAGAAAACTTGTGAGCTTTATCAACTAAATGACATCAGACATTGTTGCTTCAGATATAATGCCTAACGAAAACATCAAGCAATTTATTTTAAGAAATCAAAAGAACACACTATGACATAGTAAATGTGAGAGATGCCCACTCATTACTAGCGTGTACAGTAGCAGAAGAAGATTTCATAGCAGAGAATCAACAATCACATAGATAGTGAGAGAATTGAGTCAGAAAGGGGATAATAATTGTAACCACCTGCTTACAGGGTAGGAGGGTCATGAGAAGAAAAAACGAGAAATCAGTAAGGAGGCTTGTGCCGTAAAATCGGCTATACCTCTTGCTCACTCACACCGATCTTATTTGGCCATACCTTTTGCTCTGTTTTCAGTTTGACTTGTGACATATAACTACTGTTGAGTTATTTTGTGAATTTCTAATTTAAAAGTATTACATCAAGCACTATACTTCATTTATTTTATATTATATATTCCAATTAGTTTTTATTGTGCTTCTGAATCTTATGATTCGATTTGATTTAAAATTGAAAAAATTAGCTCGGTGATTCACAATTTGAATTGCAATTTGAGAACTATGGTCGTTCGCATGTTCAGATGACTTTGCAAGAAAGAAATGACACCTTTGTCAACAACTAGATTGTAATTATTGTAAGGATAAATCCAATACCTGTGAAATTATATATTCTGCTTGTTGCTTTGCGTAATAATGCCCAGATGGATGGAGTTTCCCAATTATAGGCAGTAGTTCACTATCTGACAAATTCCTGCACAGATTGAAATGAAAACCCAAAAATAAATGATAGTACAACTATAAGGAAACTACCATATTGATTCAAAGAAAGTAGAATAATGATGGGAAAAGAAAAAGGTAAATACCCGTCACCATCTTTGTCAAGCTGAGCAAACAGCACTCTAGCAGAAGCATACATTGAATCATCGGAATGACGTGAATCGCTGTGACTTTCTTCCTCATAGTTTCTTACCAAATCAAAGAGCCCATGGAAAAATTCTTTAAAATTGACCTTCCCATCTCTGTCCGTATCTCTTTCTCTGTAAAGAAATAAAAGGATACATCAAGCAAGACAAGGCAGTGACACAAATAAGCTAATTGTATATAAACTGAAGATTTCCCATCCCCTTCAGAAAAATAATATTAACCACATTTCTAATATTCGGCATGAGTCCCTAAAAGGTTATCCCAATATTGTACTCCTTCCGGACTCATTTATAAGCAAAAACACATTTTTAGGTTCATTGAATAACTCATGTATTTGGTCTATAATATAGACCAAATACATGAGTCATTCAATGGACTTCAAAATGTGTTTTTGCTTATAAATGAGTCTGGAGGGAGTAATCCATCCCTTACAATATTGGGATGCAAAACCCTTAAAGAGTTTTTTAACACTGCATTCTTCATTTTGGAAGATTCCCCCCCCCCCCCCCCAAACCTCCCCTCCTTTGTATTACATGCCAGGCTTCTAATAGTTTCATGACCATTAGCTAGTTTGAAATGGCAATTCATCGTTAGGAGAATGAAATAGTTTATAGTTATGTAGTAACATGGCATCTTAGTGTTACTCATGTCAAATACATGCTTTATATTAATGTTTCTATTTGTTAAATTTTCTTATCTTAAGATATCTTAAGATACACGATTAAGAAAATAATAAATCCATAAGTGAGACTACAAATACATAAGATTTGAGTTACCTGACTTCGGCCTTGCACAACCATTGTTGAAGCTTTGGGTTGTTGCTGTCAGCAGGATGCAGAAAGCTACAAGACATTGAAAGAAAGAAAAAAAAGCATTAGCTTAAATGAAAGGGATAATAACCAAGTTGAGAAGTAGTAGTAGAAGATGACTCACTCATTGAATTCAGATAAGTTAAGAAGACCGTCTCCGTCTGCATCGGATGCATTAAAATGCTCTTCTTTCCACCAACCCATTTCACAACCGAAAGAATCACTATCTGTTGAAAGACAAATTACAACATTTCATATAAAATAATCAAAAGCGCGATCAGACAAATACAGTGATCACTATCAAAAAAAAAAGTGCAGATTTAAAGTTCTCTATGAAAACAACCAACAGAATCAAACAGAACAGGAGTGGGTGGGAAAAAAAAGGGGGGAGAAGGAAAGTAGAAAGAGAACCTGCATTTTGAACCCAACTGGGAGGACCGTATTCTGAGAAGGACACAAAGCCGTCGTGGTTCTTGTCGTGAAAACCCATCTCCCTCTGGCTACGATGCAAAACCTCTCTCTGAGCCAGCTGAAGGTTCCACTGAGTCAACTCGTGGAGGGAGACGAACCAATCGGTGGGGTCCACATCGATCTCGGGGAAGAGTCGAACGATCCTGTTGGTGACATTGAACTCGGCCTGTGACTCGGAATCGACGTGTTCGGTGTGGGAATGGTGAATGTCATCGGCGACGGGTTGGTGTTGGTGGTGGAAAGCGGAGGTAGTGGAGTTGGAGCGGAGGAGGAGGCGGTGTGTGGTGTGGTTGGCGTTGTTGTTGTTGTTGGGTGAGTGGGAGAGGAGAAAGAGCATGGCCATTGCAACTACGATTGTGCAAAGAATCGACCCTACTCTGCCCATTGCAGTATTCAGAATTGAGATTTTGAGAGCGATCAGATATCAGATATCAGATTTCTACTTGTTTCGTTTCGTTTATCAGACAATGCGATGCGATACCCTGTTTCGTTTAAGTTCTGGTGCGGAAAAGTTTAGTTAGTTGAGTTGGGGGCTTGGGGCACTTTCTCCTGCGGTAGTACTAGTACTAGTAAAGAGAGAAAGAAAGATAAACATATCTAGTGAGAGACGTGTTACAGGCGACGGCTAACATATGGAACGGAGGCATGGTGACGTTTAGAATACGTCACCACCTTCGTGACGTATTGGTTGGTCAACATTCATGTCATTCATTATTTATTGCCAGAGCTTTCATCGTGAACACATTGCGAATGTTTTTATTGGTTGGTCAACATTCTTGACCCACCTTGTTTTTCGGGCAATGGCCAGGTTGCACAATTGAGATATATCTTTTATGGTGCACAAATAATTTTCACCGTAGACTTATTAAATCTTACCATGATTCATCCACACCATATATGTCCTCCCACTTTCTCTCTCTTTGGCTGTTCACCATGAACAGTGGCCGTCCTCACTGTTACCGAACAGTGTGATGTTCACCACCCCGTTCGCCGCCGTTCACCACCCTCTGTGCTGTTCTCACCGTGCGACCTTTCGTGATGCAAATGGGGATCTAAGCAAGGTAAAATGTTTATTGGATAGCAAAAAACGACAGCAGCTTCTGGTCCGCATGCGCCATTCTCTCCACCTCGTGCGTCGTTCACCACCGCGTGTGCCGTTATCACTGTGCCAAGGGGATTTGAGCAAGGGTGCGAGTTGTAGAACTTGGAAGCCAATATCTTTGTTTTGGAAGCCACGATCTCTGTTCTGGAAGCCATACTTTCTTTCGTGAGATCTTGGAAGCCAAGATCTATGTTTTGTTCAGGAAGTCAACTCCCACGCGCCACCGTACAACGTTGCGCCCTTCCACTTCGTTCCATCGCGCGGAGAAGATCCGAAGAACAGCCACGTACGGTGGGCCTTCCTTGGTTTCCTGGGCGTCGGTAAGGGTGCCTATGCTAGCCGCCTCTCCATTCTCCTCGGCGTCCCTCACATCGCCACAGGCGATCTCATTTGCTAAGAGCTCATCTCCTCTGGCCCCTTTTCTTCCCAGGTTTTCTTCTTCCTCCTCCTCTTTGAATCCTTCATCTCATTCTCTTTGAATCCTTCCTTATCTCCTCCCTCCGTTGTTGTTGTTGTTTTTTTTTTCAGTAACAAAAGACTGTTAGATAACAAGACTTGGGAAATGCCGCCGCCAGTGGCGAAACCAGGATTTATTTTTCAGGGGCACCACAATAAAAGTCACTATATATTATATTGTTTTCAGTATTAAGTTGAGCAACAATTCGGCCTAGTCGTAAGCTTTTTTTTTTTGGTCGTTACATCCTTGAGAAACCAAACAAGCGAGGGCCCAACGGCCCAACAGCCCACAAGACATTCGGCCTTTATTCCCTTAGACCACCTATACCACAAAAATAGAGGGAGCACCGGAAAACAACTTTAGATACAATCTAAAAACTCACAGATAAACTGAGTTAAGTACACATAATAGTACTGTCATCTAGAACCAGAAAGGAACCCTAGAAACTACACTGCATTCGCTAATTTTTTTTTTTCGATAATTCAAATCATCAATCAATTGATGAAAAAGGACCAAAGGTCCAAAAGCTACATCCAAAAGCGATCCCCACCTAGCTACATGGCAGGGGCAAGAGGACAAAAAAACTCCACAGAAACAAAACAAAAAGAGTTTGAAAACTCTAACACCATGAAAGCAAAAGCCTCCTAATATCGACACCTAGCCTGAGAAAAACAACACCTGGCTAAGAAAGACAAAGGCACACCCCATACATGTAATGTAAGGCTACCTCAGACAAAACGAACACCAATCGGGACACACTAAAACAAGCACAAAAAAAACGAGATCAACCTCTATAGAACACCACCACAAACCTGAAAACCCAACCTCAACGGATTGGAACTAAAATACCATCAACGAACCGAGCCTTATGCCATGGTAAGCTCCCTGAGTCACACCAGAAAACTAAGACCTAGTCTTCTTCCTAGTACTCCTTCCTTCAATGTGTTTAAAATTTTGGGCTTTTGGGATTGGGAGTGGGCTTCGCTTAGGAGTGGGCTTATTTCAGGTTATGTGTCTCTTTTTTTTTTTTGTTACACCTGACCTTATGTATGAGTATGAGCATATAAAAAAATTTATTTGAAAACGCGGGGGGACCATGGCAACCAAAGGTCCCCCCTTCCCTCCGCCCCTGGCCGCTGCTGCATCCTTGAGACAAAGGCATGCAATCATCGGTTGACAAGCTCGACGTGCACTGCGCGAGATATGCAATCGTGAAAACCTTCGTTGATGAGAGAGAGGGAGTGGGAGGATAGATATGGTGAGGATGGATCATGGAAAGATTTGGTAGGGCTATTTGATCTAATGGTGAAAATTATTTGTGCACCATGAAAGATATGTCTCACTTGTGCACCCTAGCCATCACCTGTTTTCCATTAAATAAGGAAGAAAAACGGTTCTCCATTCTTAAAAAAACGGCGCAGCCTTTTCGTTAAATTTCACAAATAAATCATTCGCGATATACATCACTTCTCTTTGAGTAAATAGTCATTTTGGTCCATAAATATATAAGGTGCTATCACTCAAATCTCTGAATGTGTCGAAATTTCAAAAATATCCTCGAATGTGTATTTTGTTAATAATTTTAGGGATCAAATTGACTAACCAAAGTCATATTTGAGGACCAAACCAACTAATGAAAGACACATTCGAGATCTAAACTGACTAACGAAAGATATGTTCGTGTATGTTTTTATAATTTTGATACATTCAGAGATTACAGTGTGACAACATCTCACACATTTAAGGACCAAAATGACTACTTACTCTACATTATTTATAACCCTCCTCAAAAGTCTTAGAAATTATAATTCTTTCCAAGACTATAATTATTGAAAAAACTAGTTATAGACACGTTGAAATCTTTCGTTATTTCCGGTTTGTGGACAGCTGGAGAAAGGTGACAATATGCATAATACTCCAAAGACGTTTGAAATAATGGTTTAAAAACCGGACCAGACCGGACGGTTTGACCGGTCCGACCGTCAACCGGTAGTCTAAGCGATCGGTTCAACCTCAGTTGGACCGCAGTCTAATTGAACCGTCCAGAACCGGGTTGAATCGCGGTTGAACCAGTCAATTGAACCGGGTTGTGGACACGTTGAAATCTTTCGTTATTTTTGATTTGTGGACAGCTGGAGAAAGGCGACAATATGCATAATACTCCAAAGACGTTTGAAACAATGGTTTAAAAACTAGACCAGACCGGACGGTCTGACCGGTCCACCGTCAGCCGGTAGTCTAAGCGATCGGTTCAATCTCAATTGGACCGCAGTTTAGTTGAACCGCCCAGAACCGGGTTGAACCGGATTGAACCGCGGTTGAACCAGTCAATTGAACCGGGTTGGACCGTTTTAACTTTTTTTTGGTTATTTTTACTTATTTTTTCCTCAAAATTAGTACTTATTTATTTATTTATTTATTTATTAGTCACCCGGTTCAACCGACGGTTCAACCGGTTGAACCAATTAAACCATGACCCGGAGGTCTCGCCGGTTCGATCTCCGGTCCGGTTTTTAAAATATTGGTTTGAAATTTATGCTTGATTTAAACTAGGTGCTGTTTTTTTTTTGTCTGCAGACGGAGTGGTAAGCACCACCCATAAACTGACATACGCAAAGTGGAGATCCTGGGCTCGAATCCGGGCAACCACGAAAAATGTCCAGCCTAACAACGTCGGCTTACGACAGTTATGCTAGGCCTTACGGACAAACTAGGTGGTGTGATACCATTATGCTAACTGAGATATTTAGTTTTTCTAAAGTCATTTTAATATATTTTTTGTGTACATAAATCGAATTACTTATTGTAATAATTATTCATTTATATAATTCTTTTTATGTTTTATAATTTTGTATACAAATTAAAAGCATTATCAATTTTTTTTAGTTTTAGAGTAATATGACCATATGCAGTTAAATTATTTTTTTACTGTAATAATATTTTTTATGTCACTCAAAAAAAATGCTGAGAAATAATATTAAAATAAAAAAAGTAATATATTTTAAATTATTGAAATGATGAACAATATAAAAAAATTAAAATTTTAAAATTAACAATTATTTTGAAACAAAAAGGTATTCATTACTTATATGATGAAATTAGGAAAAGTATTTCTTTTGCAATCAATTTATAGATAAAGAACGAATCGGGTGTTTTAGGTGAGATCTTGAAATAAGTGTTAAGAGAAGAGGGTAAATAATTATTACATGATTCTGTAATTAGTTATTTTTATAGACCATTTCTCCAACCAAAAAAAAATTTCCCCATCTTAAATCTTGGCCATTCATTTTATTTAATATTATATCTATGGTCTGAATCCATGGCACCATAGTGTGTGAAATCTTTTCATGTCACCATGCTAAACGTTACATTGTTAGTACTATTTTTTTAAGTTTAGATGAGTTGTCACCGTAGTGGTGACATCTTTTCATGTCACCATAGTGGTTCATTAACATAACATTGCTTTTTTTTTTGGTGCAACATAACATTGTTATTTTAAGTAATGGATAAGATCACTAGACAGAAAAAAAAAGTAATGGATAAGATCGCTTAACAGTTTTGTACCAAAAAAAAAAAACAATCGCTTAATAGCTTCATGTAGGTTGTGGCGCATTTTTTTTTTTTTTTGATATTGGTAAGGTTTAGATGAGTTGGGTTCGGATGAAGCCTCAAGATTTTTTAATGCTTACGGATGTACTTACTAATGAGTCTTCACATCAATAACCAGATTTGAATCCAAGTCCTTATGGAATATGAGTTAAATTCTTACCAACTGGACTAATCTTCATTAGTGCACCGCATCTTTGTCTGAAAATTAAATTTTGTCCCTTAAAAGCTTGGTTGTAATTCATCATTCTCACTGATTTTAAGTTGCTTGTTTAAAATTTAAAAAAAATTAATATAAAAAAATTGGATATTAATTTTTTAAGGAAAATAAAAACTCATTTGTGCTTGCTTACGATAAAAAAAATATTTTTTTTAATCTTTTCTCTCATATTCACACTCATTATAATGAGATTATTTCTTAGAAGCTATTCTGAAAATTATTTTAAATTTCTCGTTTAATTAGATTTTAGATTATTTTTTGTTTCAAATATTTCTAAAAGATGGAAAAAAAATCAATAAAAAATTCTAAAAAATGATTATTTCTTTTTAAAAGTGATTCTTTCATAAAATGATCTAAAACAATCGGACTTTAACCTGGTTAAATAATATATTTTGACAACTTAACCTTAATCCTTTTAAAAAATTAACTTAACACAAATACATTCACAACCCATGTTAGGGAACAATGGTAGTTTTGATTTTCAATCCCTAACAATTTCGGGAAAGGTGTTACCCTTCTATAGAGAAAAAAAGGTTGCTCTATAAATTACTTTTGATCATTTATTAATTGAAGTTTGTATAAGTTATTTATAGAGTTTATGACCAATTTAGTCCCTGAGATTTGCGAAAAATTCAGTTTAGTCCCTGACTTATCCAATATTCCAAAATAGTCCTTGACATTTTAAAATCTGTTTCAGTTAGGTCCCTCCGTTAACTGTCTCCGTTGACAGAGTTTGGGAAGCTGATGTGTCACGTTTAATGACTTGCTGGCACCCATGTAGGTCTCTACGCTGGCACCACATCATGTGGCTGAGTGGACGCAAATTTCAGAGACCATTTTGCTACTCAGTAAAATATTACTAAAATTCAAACTTCCTGCCAGAGAAACAAACTTCCTGCGTCCTCCACTCCACCCCCTGCCATCTCCTCCCTCCCATCTTCCCTCTCATACCCCTCCCACCACAAGAGAAACAAACCAAGTTTGCCGTGGCCCTCTCATTCGAACAATTGATGGCTAGATATTAGTATTAGGTAGCACTCAACAAAGATCGCCACTTTTTCAATCTCGTAACTGTTTTTAAGATCGCAAGACTATAGGATTGCACAATCCAACAAGTTTTGTCCTCCATAGCTTGTCAATTGCATAGTGGATCGGAATCGTGGGATTGTGGCCGATCACAAGTTTTTTGTGGTTTTGTGGGATCGTGACGCGCTCTACAAGCCTGGCAATTTCTAAGTTGAATCGAGTTTCGGGTCAAGTTGGATTAGCCTGAATTTTAAACCTCCAAAATCCCCTTCAATGCTGTGGTTCACTCTTCACCTTCAATCCCTTTGCAGAGCATGATTGCAAAGTCGCTCTCCTCCTCTCTCTCCGCCGCAACTGGACCTCCTCCACCTTGCGTCGCATGGTGACACAACCTCCGCTCGCACCATCGTCATGACATCGACTCCACCCCGTGTCGCCCTCTTTGTTCTCTTCGCTAAAAGCCATCGTTGGGGATTTAAGCCACCGCCGCAAAGTAAACACGGGCATCTCTGTTGTTCTCTTCTCTTCGCCGTTTTCTTCATCGACATCGCTCGACCGTTTTCTCTGCCGATGTTCTCAAGAAAACATGGCTTCAAGTAGGGCCAAGGGCGTAACCTAATGAAGTTGGTGAAGTTGGCAGGAGTTTAAATTTCTTGCGTGAAGTTTGAATTTTAGTAATATTTTATCGAGTAGCAAAATGGTCCCCTGAAATTTATGGCCCATTCACCACATGATGTGGCGCCGTGGAGACCTACATGGGTGCCAGAAGTCATTAAACGTGACACATCGCCTTCCCAAACTCGTTAATCGGAGACGCTTAACTAAGGACCTAATCGAAATGATTTTAAAATGTCAGGGACTATTTTGGAATATTGGATAAGTCAGGGACTAAACTGAATTTTTCGCAAATCTCAAGGACTAAATTGGTCATAAACTCTTATTTATAAATAGTTATACAAATGAATGAATGATATTCACAAGTATAACCCCAAGCGGTTGGCCTAGTAGAGCATAACAAGACTTGTATCCGACATGTCTCGGGTTCGAGTCTCCATCAGTTCTCTTAATGTGAGGTAAATGTAATTAACTTCGTAAGTGCTCAAAGAGCCCAAAGTTTTTCGTTGCCTAGACTGGGGCGCCATTCTCTCACCCTTAAATTTAATATATAAAAAAAATATATTCACAAGTACAATTGAATTTGAATTTCTAGAGGCTCCAATCTTATCCATTAGTTCCTTGGCTCCTTGACATTTGTTGGTTCCTATTATGTAGGAGATGGTTAAGTTTGAGTTGATCATGACCGTTGTCCTTCACACCCCTTGCAAGATAGGCGTACCATCAACTACACCTATCTTGATTTCACATTCGTGATGACTCTGTCTTGATAGAGATTTTGTGAGACAATCTGCAAGTTAGTCTTTGGTGGATACATGTTGGATTCGAAGATTGTTGTTTCGAACATGATCTTGGACAGAGTGAATATTTATGCAATATGCTTCATGCGACTATGTAAAACTGGATTGTCACACTACACGATGGGAACATTAGGCAATGGAATATGGAGCTCTGACAGAAGTGATGATAGCGAAATGATTTTGGTAGAAGCGGAAGCTAGAGATTTGTATTCAGCTTTAGTGGTTGGCATTCAACCTCTTGTTTGAAAGACTTCCAAGAAATAAGATTATCCCCATAGAAAGTGATATATGTTGAAGTGCAATCATCTTTGTTTTCAGCTAAATCCGCTTTACTAAAGGCATAAAGAATGTCAAATGAGGAGCACTTCGTATGAAGACCATGGAATATAGTTGCGTTTAATATCGAAGCAATATTGTCAAAGTTGTAAAATGTGTAGCTAAATTAGACATTTTATTTTAAGATTTTTACATTTTATTTTAATATTGTGAAAGCTGTAAATGAGTAGCTGAATTAATACTTATATTTAAACATTTCACTTTTAGAGAGACCTTATTTTATTTTATTAATTTGCAAATTATAAAACATATCTTTTAGCTAAAAACAGTTATTTCCATCTGTAAAAAAACATATATTTCCAAAAAAAATTAATTAATTTAATCGATTTAATCCTTCACACTTTAAATATGTAACATTTCAGTCTCCTGTCCGCACATCATTTACTTTCACTAGTAAAGTAAAAAAATTATTAAAAATGGGTATAAACATATTTTACATAGACATTCAATTATATTTCACCACTTTGTTACAATGTAAACATTTTTTAAGAATTAATATTATAATTTTACAAGATGAAGTACATATAAAACCTTTTTCTTTTTTGACAACAAGTATATATAAAACCCATTTCCATTGTTAGAATATAGTTCTTAATCTCTATTAAAAAATCAAACATTTTTTTGACAAATTAAAAAAAAAAATTGGCCAAATTATAAAATCAATTTGACAAATTAGAAAATCAATCTTTGAGATATCAAACCAACAAAATCAATTTGTAAGAGACCAAAGTGACCACAAATGTATTTATTTAAGTAAAATGGAGCTCTACCGGAGCTTTTATAAAGAAAATCTAAACCTATTGGCTTTCATTTTTTTTTTCTTAGTACAGATAGTCAGGGTGGAGGGATTGGGAGAGGAAAGTGGGGCGTTGCAGGTTCAAACACGCAATCCCAATGTCCCACAATATTTTAACACCCGACTGCCTTTCGTATAAAAGTGTACTAAACAAAAGGATCATAATGGTCATTATAGTTACATGGTACTTGTAGTATCCATTTAGAATTGACGTGTAATTTTTAATAATGGCTCAACAGCGATTTGAAAATCTGTATATTCATTCTAATTTTTAGATCCTGTTATTCTACAGCTGATCCAGGTGTGACTCCACGACAAGCCACGATGGGATTTGAAAATCTGTATATTCATTCTAATTTTTAGAACCTGTTATCCTCCAACTGATCTAGGTGTGACTCCAAGACAAGCCACGATGGGCCTATCTGTAAATAAGAGCTCGCATATAAACGGACTTTCTACCCGCACCTCTATTTTTTCCACATGCACCCTTTAGTTTTTTGAAAACTAGTTTGCAAAAGAACCCTTTAGTGTTTCGAAAACTATTTGCAAAAGGGGCAAAAAAAAAAAGACATTCTGAAAACTAGTTTCCGAAAAATTAAAGGGTGCGTGTAGGAAAAAAGTGGGGTGTGGGTAGGGATGCCTTAATATGAATGGAAAGAAGCATTAAAAGTCGCCAATCCACCCCCCCTGGATTGAGACTTAAGAACCTGCCAAGGGCCAAAACATCAAAAACTTGCCATCTTATAACCTTCAAATACCGATTCCTTCTCACTGATATTGTCCCAAGCTTTGTTGTGCATCCTGCAATCGATGATCATAGAACATTATAACGAAAATCATCACTAAATGTAGGTTTAGACAGACGACGAAAGAACTGCTCTTACCAAACATGAATTTAATACATCTCATCGTGGGAACCATCATATTCATCTTTATCATTGTTGAAAATAGCACTATAAAATACATATGGGTTCTCAATCATCTCAGTCAATGTAAGGCGCCCATCTTTGTCAACTTCGGCCTGTCATAACATTATAAAATGCTTACTATGAAATTAATGCATGATGTTATCCAACGGATGCTTGAGTGCTTGTTGGGCTATCTTTGTAAATATCCGCTTCTCATAACATTATTAATAGGTGTTTAATAGGTGTTACGCAACAGATGTTGGAGAGAGCATGCAGAGGCTAATTGTCAGGAAAAATTTAATTCATGCATCAAATTAGAGACGCCTAACATGTAAATCAAGCATGACGACATAAACCCTCCAAAAACAGAAAGACTGGCTAACATATAATACTCCACAATTCACATTGTTAATTAGAAATGCAGCCTAGCACTCCCACCAAAGAAAAGGAGACCATTAAATCATTCATTTCCTCCCTCCTAAAAAAGTATAATATATATAAGACAGTAAAAGGAAGCATTGGTTAGCATATATTACTTGTTAAATAGAAGATATGCAGCACCATCTCTCCCACCAAAGTAAAGAAGGTATTTCCTTCCTTCCTCCTAAACCCGTATATATTCACAAAATCAAGTTTCCTTAGCAACCAGGAGCAAACAATATTTATCTCAAAATTATAGATAAAAAAACATCATATGTTCTCATCCTGAAAGAGTCGGAACTCGGTCAGTGACAGAATTATATTTTGAAAAGATCAAAGAGAAAGTAGAATTATCAATTACAAGCTAAAATCTTTATTTTAAAAAAATCTTTTAACAGATAAAAAGCAGCAACCAGTATGCTATCACCAATACATATCATAAAGTGCAGCTATCAATCTACATGGCTGCAGTAAGAGACGCTACTGCTCTCGCATAGAAGTCTCATTTTAAGAATAAAGATGGCGCAGATGAAGAAATTCCCTCAGAGCCATCATCAAGGTATAGAAAACTTGTGAGCTTTATCAACTAAACGACATCAGACATTGTTGCTTCAGATATAATGCCTAATGAAAACATCTAACAATTTATTTTAAGAAATCAAAAGAACACACTATGGCATAGTAAATGTGATAGATGCCCACTCATTACTAGCGTGTACAGTAGAAGAAGATGATTTCATAGTAGAGAATCAACAATCACATGGATAGTGAGCGAATTGAGTCAGAAAGGGGATACTAATTGTAACCACCTGCTTACAGGGTAGGAGGGTCATGAGAAGAAAAAATGAGAAATCAGTAAGGAGGCTTGTGCCGTAATATCTGCTATACCTTTTCCTCACTCACACCCATCTTATTTGGCCATATCTTTTGCTCTGTTTTCACTTTGACTTGTGACATATAATTACTGTTGAGTTATTTTGTGAATTTCTAATTTAAAAGTATTACATCAAGCACTATACTTCATTTATTTTATATTATATATTCCAATTAGTTTTTATTGTGCTTCTGAATCTTATGATTCGATAGTTGATACCATTTACAATTCAGAAAATTAGCTCGGTGATTCACAATTTGAATTGTACTTTGAGAACTATGGTCATTCGCATGTTCAGATGACTTTGCAAGAAAGAAATGACACCTTTGTCAACAATTAGATTGTAATTATTGTAAGTTTAAATTCAATACCTGTGAAATTATATATTCTGCTTGCTGTTTTGCATAATATTGTCCAGATGGATGGAGTTTCCCAATTATAGGCAGTAGTTCACTATCTGACAAATTCCTGCACAGATTGAAATTAAAACCCAAAAATAAATGATAGTATACTATTAGGAAACTACCATATTGATTCAAAGAAAGTAGAATAATGATGGGAAAAGAAAAAGGTAGATACCCGTCACCATCTTTGTCAAGCTGAGCAAACAACACTCTAGCCGAAGCATACATTGAATCATCAGAATGATGTGAATCATTGTGACTTTCTTCATCATAGCTTCTTATCAAATCAAAGAGCCCATGGAAAAATTCTTTAAAATTGACCTTCCCATCTCTATCCGTATCTCTTTCTCTGTAAAGAAATAAAAGGATACATCAAGCAAGACAAGGCAGTGACACAAATAAACTAATTGTATATAAACTGAAGATTTCCCATTCCCTTCAGAAAAATAAGATTAACCACAAATATTGTCCACATTTCTAATATTCGCCACAAGTCCCTAAAAAGTTATCCTACTATTGTAACTTCTAGAGGGCGCAAATGTTTGGAAAGCAAAATTCATTTAAAAAACAAACCAATAACACATCTCTCCCTTACAAGCAATCAGCTGCGATAGCCCAACAGAGGATTGAAACATTCAACTTTAATCCTAATAGGTTCCACGGATTTGGGTGATCGCAAGAAATAAGAAATTCAGTCTTCGGTGCACAATTTGCAATTGTATCAAGATTAAAGATGACCTCAAGCATTATTCAGGGTATATTAGGCTACGGATAGTTTAGGAACAAAAGGATGACAAAGAAAGATCAAATGCAAGGATATTTTAAGGTGAAAAACAGGAAAAAATACAGCAACACTGCATATTCAGAAGCATACACTCATGTATCCCCATCTTTACCAGCATCATCTGCTTAATGGAAGTTTCCCCATAGACTGGAAACGATGCAAATGATAAATTAGAGTTATTTAAAACAGCATTATCTTCACCCAGATATTGAGGATTCCCTGATAAGCTAAATATCTGGTTCGGATGCTTGTGTTTGGTACCCAGGTAGATGATTATATTGTCATTCAATATACATGCCAAACGAATTAAACGATCTCACAGATTGCAGGTATCTTGTGTGAATCTAAGATGAATGAGAAAAAAGCTTTACCAACTTCCATAAATGACTAAGTGTATCATTTGATTTGAAATTTATACCAAGGATATCCTAGATACTCATGTTTGTATCTAATAGTAATAATAATACCCATGTGGATCCACAAGTAGTCAAAGAAAAAAATATATATTAAAAAGAGAAGTAAGTAGGTAGATAAAATCGAGATCCTACCTAGGAAACAGGAGAGGAATCAAGATCATATATCGTGGGATCGCACGAGTTAGTACTGGCGATCCCATTCCCAGCGATTTCACGAGTAAGCACGGCGATCCCACCATGTTCCGAAAGGGAACAACGTTACAAACAGAAATTACTTATTCTGAAAGAAGCTAATATCTATCTACATGTCACAACACAAGTTTCCATGAGATTTGAGTTACCTGACTTCGGCCTTGCACAACCATTGTTGAAGCTTTGGGTTGTTGCTGTCAGCAGGATGCAGAAAGCTACAAGACATTGAAAGAAAGAAAAAAAGCATTAGCTTAAATGAAAGGGATGAACACCAAGTTAGGTTGAGAAGTAGTAGTAGAAGGTGACTGACTCATTGAACTCAGATAAGTTAAGAAGACCATCTCCGTCTGCATCGGATGCATTAAAATGTTCTTCTTTCCACCAACCCATTTCACAACCAAAAGAATCACTATCTGCTGCATTTTGAACCCAACTGGGAGGACCGGATTCCGAGAAGGAAACGAAGCCGTCGTGGTTCTTGTCGTGAAAATCCATCTCCTTCTGGCTCCGATGCAAAACCTCTCTCTGAGCCAGCTGAAGGTTCCACTGAGTCAACTCGTGGAGGGAGACGAACCAATCGGTGGGGTCCACGTCGATCTCGGGGAAGAGTCGAACGATTCTGTTGGTGACATTGAACTTATCCTCCTCCTCCCACTCGTCGTCGACGTGTTCGGGGTGGGAATGGTGAATGTGCTGTTTCTCCAATTGGTTGTAATCGGCGGCGGGTTGGTGTTGGTGGTGGGACCGTGACGCGGAGAGAGTGGGGTTGGAGCGGTGCTGGAGGAGGCGGCGGTGGGTGGGGTGGTTGCAGTTGTTGTTGGGTGAGTGGGAGAGAATAAAGAGCGCCACCATTGCGACGATTGTGCAAACAATCGATCCTATTTTGCCCATTGCATTCAGAATTGAGATTCTGACTGAGAGAGAGAGACCACACCTCTTCTGTTTCGTTTCGATTCACCTGACGTACAGAACCCTTGACTCGAAAGTGAACCTTTATAGGGCACGCACGGCGGGCTAGCCGCCTAACCGACTTGGAAAGTGAACCGAATCTTTCACTTTGGAATGTTCTTCTAAAGTGATCAAATCGGGACCTTTGACACGTGTCAACACTGCTTATTTAGATTACTAGTAGTACAGTACAGTACGTTTTATTTTTTCAATTACTACTAAATAATTTCGAAAAAATATAAAAACACAAATAATAATAATTAAGCCTCCATCGCCTGGTATGAAAACGACTCCATGAAAACAACGAAGTACGAACCCCCGTTCACCGTAAGCCACTATCGCGCCAACGAGGAAAGGCGGCAGCGGCACATAACCTCCATCGTCACCGGATCCGCCAGCAACCGCGACCATCGCATCCTCAGCCTCACTCGCGAGCGTATGGCTGTCACGAACAGCCGTTTTCTCTGCGCACACCCACAGCCTCCGGATCCCACCGTACCGGCCACCCCCGTCACCATCGTGGCGCTGCCGTCGCGCTTCCGCACACCGGCGTAGTCCTCTTCTTCCTCCCGCCAGCGCACCACCGTGCGTCTCCCCCTCACGGCCTCCGTCGTCTGCAGCCGCGAGCAGCTCCTGTGAGGGTTCTTCCGCTGAATCCGCTCACGGCCTCCTGTGAGGATTCTTCCGCTCACTTTAACCGGATCTAAACATATGAAAGCATTAGGTAGAGCGGTTAGATACAACATTAATAATTGAATTGAATGTAGCTCATTTTTTTTTTTCCGCTTCTTCTGAAAATTGAAATTTGTGCTATATTATTTTTATTTTTTATTTTTTTATTTTAAAGTCTGTTATTTTATTATTATTTTGATTTTGACTAGTCATGCTCTAAGCCTCCGAGGCTTTGACGTTATCTTATCCATCCGGGTGTGCCTTTGTTAGTCGGTCACGTACATCTTTTGTTTTATCCTGCCATTCCAAAAATAAAAAAATAAAAAAAAATCTTTTGTTGTTTTCCTTGTGTTTTCATCAATCTTCTCTCCGTATATCATTTTTTTATGAGTCCCGTTAATTGGACATAAAAGAGGATATAAAATGGGACACAAAGTCTATACTATACAGATATACGGTCCGTACAGTACGGATATTGTATTTTTTTTTGCAATTTTTTTTTTAGATTTTTTTAGCTGTTTAAAAAAATATTTGTCATTAACCAGATAATGAACTGCATTAACCGGATAAATGAACTTTGTTAACCAGATAAATAATGAATTTCAGGGTTGGCATTCACCAGATAATATGAACCATTAATCAGATAAGTGAACTTCATTAACCAGATAAATAAATGGTTCACGTTACAACCTTACAAAGACCTTTTGATTCTTGTGTGTTTTCATGAATTGTATGCTGAGATTTGGTTAATAGTCAAGCTTATGGTAGAACACTTTCATGGATGGATTTGAGCGATTTGTCATAACCTTTAAACACTTGGAGAGTTGGGAGGAGAGTGCCCTATCAGTGAGAGATATGAATTCAGAGAGCCTGATTCTCTATTTGGACTTGATTTTGGTTGTCCCTATTGTTTGTTCTAGCCTTTAGCCTATTGCTTGAATGTGCTATCATCTCGGGTTCCTTACTTGTTGCGTCTCTTGTTTCTTTGCTTATCATTGGCCACTGTAATTGCTTGAGGACAAGCAAGATTCTAAGCTTGGGGTAATTTGATGCGCTCATAATAGCATATAGTTTGTTGTTAGTTTTGCATTGCATAGTAGGCATTGTAGTGGTTTTTACCCATAGTTCTCATGCATTTTTGCTTGAATTAGATAATGCACTTGGTTTGAGTTCAATTGTGCAGAAAAGAAGGTTATTGGCCTAGGAAAGCGGAGCTAGATCACTTAGACGGATGTTGCAACCAACTCGGAGGCCAAAATCACAA
This sequence comes from Calophaca sinica, assembly GCA_037113605.1. Taxonomy (NCBI): domain Eukaryota; kingdom Viridiplantae; phylum Streptophyta; class Magnoliopsida; order Fabales; family Fabaceae; genus Calophaca; species Calophaca sinica. The sequence goes on from CM073731.1 coordinate 130,074,979, forward strand.
AATATGGCAAGATCAGAGGAAAACACGGCCTGCCCATGTTGATGCCACGGCCGTGCCTTAGTGGACGTGAAGAAAATCAAAAATTTGAAGTCAGTAAAAAACACGGCCAGGCCGTGTTACCCAACACGGCCGTGCCCCTGCTTCCAGACAACAACACGGCTTGGCCGTGTTTCCCTCCACGCCCGTGTCGCCGCGTGATCTGCTTTTTACGTGTTTACGAAAGACGGCCAGGCGTTGTGCTCCACTACTGCGGTCTTTGCGTCTCGGCCAGACTCTTATTTTTGCGCGTTTTGACTTAATTTTTAGATGTTTTTCAACCCTTTTGGTCCAGAAATATATATAGATAGATGAAACATTGACCTAGGGACTTACTACTGGTTAGTGGCCTCTTGTGAGTTTGAATCAAGAAAAAAGATTCTAGGCAAAGTTGAGGAATCAATGGAGTCTATTGCTGCTTCTACATCTCAAATGCTTAGTTCTTTCTCTTCCATGAGGAACTAATTCCTTTGTACTAGGGTAAGATGAACTTTGTGGATCCCTTTATGTAATTGAATTCAGAGTTTTCAATGCAAGTTTGATGTATGTTATTTGATCAATTATTTCTGTTCTTAATGCGATTCTATGATTGATCACCATGGGGTTGACTTAGGGTTTAACATCAATTGGAAAGTTGAAGTTTTAAACTTGCTTTGAGATATTTTGACATATCTATAGGGTTATAGAGATATAATTCTCTTGGGTATGAGTTTGTATGAATCCTTATCCTTATTGCTTGATTTAATTAATTGGAACCTAAGGATTAGGGCTTATTAGTTGAATTAAAGGGATTAAGAGGAAAGGGATTTTCGTTAATCTAAATTAGAGGATTCGAACTTCAAATACGTAATCATTACTTGCATTGGAATAGGATTCAAGAGCGTAAAGGGTGAGACAAAGGGATTCGAACCCTAGTCACGCTATTCTCCTGAATATTTAAATCAATTGTTTTTGTTAGTCATTATCTTAGTTTTGAACACGAATTACACAATTCAAACACTAATCGTTTGTCTGATAGTTCAAATAGTACATCGTTGGTATAGTTAAGAATTGGTCACAATCCCTGTGGATACGATCTTTTATTACTTAACGACGGAATCGTACACTTGCGATTTTGCCCACCAATGTGCATTGAAAATCTAAACTTTGAAAGAAAAAGAGAGTGGGAAGGGAGGGAGAGTTACCAGGGTAGGTTATGGGAAAGAGAGAACGTGAAGGTGGGGTGAGAATGAGAAGAGGGTGTTGTTTTTCGAACTTTGAAGAAAAAGGAGGGTAAAGCGGTTTCCATCTGAGAACCATGTAACAAAAAAATGAAAAAGAGGTCGTAATTATGGAACAACGTAACTGACAAAGGTTGGTAACAATGCGTGGAGTAAAGGGGTAAAATAGAAAAGTAAATTAGGAAGCTAAAAAAGGCAGTTATTGAAGGCCATCCCCATTATATAATGGTATAGATTAAAAATGTTAAAGTAAGAGAAAAATGAAATCAACATGGAAGATGAGGCAATTCTTCACAAAACATAGTATTGTTCCATTCAATATTCAATAGATTCACTAGAATAATGTTAGTTTGTAACTGGCAAAGTATCAAATAAATAAACAGTGTGATTCAGTTACTCAGTACCTAAGCAGTCAATGCCAATTTGATTCTTAAATAGATAAAGTCAAAAGAATGACCGTCTCTGTGATGATGCCTTTGACATGAAGGGAAAATCAACTTTTTTGCCTTACTAAGAATGTTAAAGGACCGAACAATCCATTTATAGGAAAAAATAAACCTAGGATTTTAGGTAGCTACTTGGGAAGTACAATACGTTGAGCATATGTTCTTCTACTAATTTTTTTGCATCTATGAGATTAGAGCTCCTCATCATATTATTCATGATCGTCTGCTTCTATTTAACATGCTTCTGAAGGATGCTATCTATCTCTTTTGATGAAGTGATCTTAAATTAAAATTAGAACAAAATAAAAAATAGAAGAATTAGAAAGTAGAGAAACAGAAAAAATAGATCTAATTCTATCCTTGTCTGCAATTTGCTTTGCACATCTCTATGTACTTCTTTCCCTTGCCACTTTTGTTTGTCTAATTATATCCTTTAAGAGGATGTCAACTTCCAACCTGTTTCTTTTTAAATGACCAAGTCGATTTTCTACTTCGATCATCATTCAAATAGTTTAACTCATCTAACTTGAGAAATTTAAAAGTCTCAAAGTATAGCATTATTTAGGCCATGAATACGACACAAGCTACCCCATGCGGACTTCTGGTTTTTTTGTTATGATAATTATTGATGAAATGGATGTTTGATTATTTTTATTAGTATCGGAGAAAAGCCTTCGCTTCCCGTTTAAGGTTCAATATATTATTGAGGGCATGTACTCTTTTAGGGTACCACGTGTTCATTGTATATTGAACCTTGAATTGTCCAAGTCGGACAGTTTGGGAAAAAAACTTTTCTTTACTCGTATAATAGTTGTTGCTTAATTCTCGTATCTTTATATTTGATGAAATTTCGGTTCGATTCATTTCCTTTTGTTCTCTGAGTGCATACTTGATCGCAGTATTCATAACTGCGATCATTTTGTGTACTCAGAGACCAATGGGAAATGCTGCCGAAATTTTGTAGAGCATTATCAAAATCTTCCAACTTGCCAAACTCTCTCTCAAAGCGTAGCCATGAGTTGGAAATGTCCTGAATGAATCTGTTTTTTAGGAAGGGAAGGTATCATCTAATTCAAACAGTATTGAAAAACAACTAAAATGTAACCCGTAATATTGTCTACACATGACAACCACAATCTTCGTATCATTCTCTCGAGGAGAAATTAGAAAATGAATAAAAAAACCATGTCTATGATTTCACAGCTTCACATGTCTAAAAAAAGGGAAGTAGAACATTTATTTGGAATTAAAAAAAATGAAAATTCTGGTTCTTCTGTCATCCAAGAACATATTTGGAATTTAGAAAAAAGGAATAAGGAAGATAATTTACATGTGGTACAACATATATAGATCTCAAAGCACAAAACAAAATGAGGGCTTGAAAATATATGAACAAACATTAATTACAATCAACAAACCTAATTAAAATCTAAAAACTAACCTATATGTGTGATGCGCTCATAATAGCATATAGTTTGTTGTTAGTTTTGCATTGCATAGTAGGCATTGTAGTGGTTTTTACCCATAGTTCTCATGCATTTTTGCTTGAATTAGATAATGCACTTGGTTTGAGTTCAATTGTGCAGAAAAGAAGGTTATTGGCCTAGGAAAGCGGAGCTAGATCACTTAGACGGATGTTGCAACCAACTCGGAGGCCAAAATCACAAAATATGGCAAGATCAGAGGAAAACACGGCCTGCCCGTGTTGATGCCACGGCCGTGCCTTAGTGGACGTGAAGAAAATCAAAAATTTGAAGTCAGTAAAAAACACGGCCAGGCCGTGTTACCCAACACGGCCGTGCCCCTGCTTCCAGACAACAACACGGCTTGGCCGTGTTTCCCTCCACGCCCGTGTCGGGCTGCGTATCTGTTTTTCTGTGTTTCTGAGCAAAGACGGCCAGGCCGGTGCTCCACTACTGGCCGTGCTGCGTCTCGGCCAGACTCTTATTTTTACGCGTTTTGACTTAATTTTTAGATGTTTTTCAACCCTTTTAGTCCAGAACTATATATAGATAGATGAAACATTGACCTAGGGACTTACTACTGGTTAGTGGCCTCTTGTGAGTTTGAATCAAGAAAAAAGATTCTAGGCAAAGTTGAGAAATCAATGGAGTCTATTACTGCTTCTACATCTCAAATGCTTGGTTCTTTCTCTTCCATGAGGAACTAATTCCTTTGTACTAGGGTAAGATGAACTTTGTGGATCCCTTTATGTAATTGAATTCAGAGTTTTCAATGCAAGTTTGATGTATGTTATTTGATCAATTATTTCTGTTCTTAATGCAATTCTATGCTTGATCACCATGGGGTTGACTTAGGGTTTAACATCAATTGGAAAGTTGAAGTTTTAAACTTGCTTTGGGATATTTTGACATATCTATAGGGTTATAGGGATATAATTCTCTTGGGTATGAGTTTGTATGAATCCTTATCCTTATTGCTTGATTTAATTAATTGAAACCTAAGGGATTAGGGCTTATTAGTTGAATTAAAGGGATTAAGAGGAAATGGATTTTCGTTAATCTAAATTAGAGGATTCGAACTTCAAATACGTAATCATTTCTTGCATTGGAATAGGATTCAAGAGCGTAAAGGGTGAGACAAAGGGATTCGAACCCTAGTCACGCTATTCTCCTGAATATTTAAATCAATTGTTTTTGTTAGTCATTATCTTAGTTTTGAACACGAATTACACAATTCAAACACTAATCGTTCGTCTGATAGTTCAAATAGTACATCGTTGGTATAGTTAAGAATTGGTCACAATCCCTGTGGATACGATCTTTTATTACTTAACGACGGAATCGTACACTTGCGATTTTGCCCACCAAGTTTTTGGCGCCGTTGCCGGGGATTGTTGAATTAATTTTTAACAAGGCAAACGAGTACCTTTTTGAACTATTTCTTTTATTTATTTTCTGTTAAAAAAAAAATTTATTACATTAACTGTTGCTTTGCTACTTACCTTTTGCCTTAGTTTTGTGCATGCGAGGTAAACAAACAGGTGAACTGTTGTTTGACCCAGAAATTGAAAAGACAGCAAAGGCATTAAGGAAGAAGACAAAAGAGGCAAAACAGCAACAGAAACAATCCTCTGCATCTACCTCTCAAGTCACCACTCCAGAAGTCATGGGGGACCAACCACGTACTTTGGGTGATTTTGGGAGACGGAACAACCATGCCAGGACTGTCAATGCCTACCAACAGGGTGAGGCGAATGCCAATTTTGAAATCAAGCCGGCTTTGTTAAACACTCTCAAGCAAAGCCAATTCGCGGGGAATGAAATTGATGACCCAAATCAACACCTGGTGAGCTTCTATGAAATCTGTGATACTTTTGGGTTGGCTGGAGTGACTGAGGGAAGCAAGAAATTGAGGCTTTTCCCTTGGACCCTGCGAGAGAGAGCAAGAGATTGGCTAGACACTTTGCCTACTGGAAGCATTGCAACTTGGGACGATTTGGAGGAGAAATTCATGACAAAATTTTTTCCACCCTCCAAATTCATCAAAAGAAGAGGCGAGATTCATAGCTTCCAACAGAACCAAAGTGAGAACTTATATGAGGCATGGGAGAGATTCAAGCTCCTTCTAAAGAGGTGTCCAGGGCATGGATATGATGACTTCAACCAGATGCAAATGTTCTGTAATGGCTTGAGGCCGAACACCAGGATGATGTTGGATGCCTCAGCTGGAGGTACAATCAACAACAAGACAGCTGAAGAAGCAAGAACCTTGGTGGAGCAAATGGCTTCTAATGAGCAGTTATGTCAGAATAATAGAGGGACACTGGGTAAAAGAGGAGTCCTAGAATTGGAAACAGAAGATGCGCTCTTGGCTCAGAATAAATTAGTCTCTCAACAATTGGAGGCTATCACAAAAGAGTTGAAAGCATTGAAAGTGGGAACCTCTTCCTCTGCTCAGGTGAACCAAGTAAATCAAGGTTTGAGATGTGACTTCTGCCAAGGGCCTCATGAGAATGGAGGGTGTAATACTTTGGGAGACTCCAAGGAGCAAGCTAATTACATGGGTAACTTCCAAAGGCAAGGAGGGAATCCATATTCTAACACCTATAATCCAGGGTGGAAGAATCATCCCAACTTCTCTTGGAAGCAACATGATAATTCATCATCGAGCAACCCTCCACAACCTCCCAAGCAAGAGAAGCCAAATCAACTGGAGGAAGCTCTTATCCAATTCATGAAGATGACTCAGTCAAATTTTCAGAACCATGAGTCACATTTCAAAAATCAGGAGGCTTCGATCAAGAATCTGGAAAATCAGATCGGGCAACTCTCAAAGCAACTTGCAGAATAATCTAAAGGTAAGTTTTCTGCTAGCACAGTAGATAACCCCAAAACTGAAAATTGTAGTGTAGTTACTTTGAGAAGTGGAAAACCCTTGTCTGAAGTAGAGCCAAAGAAAAAGAGTGAAAAAGAAAAAGTGATAGAAAAAGAAAGAGTGGAAATAGAAGAAGAGGTTGAAAAAAAAGGGAGAAGTTGAAAATGAGAGAAGAGAAAATATTGAGAAAGGAGAGAAAAGAGAGGGTGAGGATGGAAATGTTTCTACTAACAATTTGCAGGTACAAGAGAAACCAAAAATTATTCAGCCGCACATGAAGCTTCCTTACCCTCATCTGAGCAAGAAGAACCAGAAGGATGAACAGTTTGCCAAGTTCATGGACATTTTCAAGCGTCTCCAAATCAACATTCCTTTGCGAAGCTCTTGAGCAAATGCCCACATATGCAAAATTTATGAAGGAGCTGTTGACCAAAAAGAGAAGGTTCAAGGAGGATGAGACGGTAGCCTTGACTGAAGAGTGTAGTGCAATTATCCAAAGGAAGCTTCCTCCAAAGATGAAGGATCCGGGAAGCTTTACAATTCCTTGCACTATTAGGAATTTGCACATTGGAAAGGCTCTCTGTGATTTGGGAGCTAGCATTAATCTGATGCCCCTTTCTATGTTGAAACGTTTGGGAGGAGGTGAAGTCAAGCCTACCAAGATGTCTTTGCAACTGGCAGATAGGTCGGTAAAATACCCCTATGGAATACTGGAGGATGTGCTGGTTAGAGTTGACAAGTTCTTGTTCCTAGTGGATTTTGTTATCCTTGATATAGAAGAGGACAAGGAGGTCCCTCTTCTTCTTGGCAGACCTTTCCTAGCTACAGGGAGAGCCTTGATTGATGTACAATAAGGTAAATTGATATTGAGGTTCCAAGATGAAAAGGTGACATTTAATGTCTTTGAAGCTATGCGGCATCCGGATGATATTGAGAGATGCTCTAGAGTTGATGTGATTGACGACTCCGTTTTGGAAGTCATCAAGCAAGACCAACCTTCACACCCACTGGAGAATGTGTTAGTGAATTCCATTGAGAAGGTGGATGAGGAGATGGAAGATGAAATTGAAAGATGTCTTGCACAACTTGAAGCTCTAGAAGTTGAAGAAGCTGTTATGAAAATGAAGGAGGATTTACAAGGTGGTGAGTTAGAAAAGAAAGTAAGCCCGGAATTAAAGCAATTACCCCCACACTTGAAGTATGTTTTTCTTGGGGATGATGCTTTTAATCCGGTGATCATTAGTAACTCTTTGTCGAAGCTGGAGGAGGAGAAGCTAGTGAGAGTACTTAGAGAACATAAAGAGGCAATTGGATGGACCATCTCAGATTTAAAGGAGATAAGTCCAGCCTTTTGCATGCATAAGATCAAGTTGGATCAAGAGTTTAAGCCAGTTGTTCAACCACAGAGAAGGCTTAATCCGGTCATGAAAGAAGTGGTGAGGAAGGAGGTATTAAAGCTTTTAGAGGCAGGGATCATCTATCCTATTTCTGACAGTGCATGGGTGAGTCCAGTACATGTGGTTCCAAAGAAAGGGGGGACGACAGTCGTAAAAAATGAAAAAAATGAGTTGATCCCTACAAGAACTGTCACAGGGTGGCGAATGTGCATTGACTATAGGAAACTGAACCAAGCCACTCGGAAGGATCATTTCCCTCTCCCGTTTATGGACTAAATGCTGGAAAGGTTAGCTGGACAAGCCTACTATTGTTTTCTGGATGGGTACTCAGGTTACAATCAGATCTCTGTCAACCCAGAAGATCAAGAGAAGACAGCATTCACCTGCCCATTTGGAGTCTTTGCATACAGACGGATGCCCTTCGGTCTTTGCAATGCGCCCGCAACTTTTCAAAGATGTAAGGAGACCAATTTGGTATTGAATTGGGAAAAATGCCACTTCATGGTTAAGGAAGGCATTGTTCTGGGACATAAAATCTCATCTAAGGGGATAGAAGTGGATAAGGCAAAAATTGAGGTGATAGAGAAGTTGCCTCCTCCGTTGAATGTGAAAGGAGTGAGGAGTTTCCTTGGGCATGCTGGATTTTATAGACGATTCATCAAGGACTTCTCCAAGATTGCTAAGCCACTTTGCAATCTCCTCATCAAGGATGTCCCCTTTCAATTTGACCCAGATTGCTTGAAGGCATTTGAGTTATTGAAAGAGAAACTTGTCTCAGCTCCTGTGATAGTTGCACCCGACTGGGATTCACCATTTGAGTTAATGTGTGATGCGAGTGATTATGCAGTGGGGGCTATTTTGGGGCAAAGAAGAGAGAAGTTTTTTCATGCCATTTATTATGCTAGCAAGGTGTTAAATGAGAACCAAGTTAACTATGCGACCACAGAAAAAGAACTGCTTGCCATAGTGTTTGCTCTCGAAAAATTTCGTTCCTACTTGATTGGTTCCAAGGTTGTGGTGTTTACTGATCATGCGGCAATAAAATATCTGATGACTAAGGTTGAATCCAAGCCAAGACTCATTCGGTGGATTTTGTTGTTGCAAGAATTCGACCTTGAGATCAAAGACAAAAAGGGGAGTGAAAATGTGGTGGCTGATCACTTGTCCAGGTTGGAGAATACTGAGGTTACAGTTAGGGAGTTAGACATTCTAGAGGAGTTCCCAGATGAAAAACTGTTGGCGGTGACTGAGAGGCCTTGGTTTGCAGATATGGCAAACTTTAAAGCTGCTGGTGTTATTCCTGAGGAATTAACTTGGCAACAAAAGAAGAAGTTTTTCAAAGATGCCAATTACTTCATTTGGGATGATCCCTATCTCTTCAGACAAGGCCCGGATGGAATTCTGAGAAGGTGTGTTGCGCATGATGAGGCGCAGAAAAGTTTATGGGATTGTCACAATTCACCATACGGAGGTCATTTCAATGGTGAACGCACAGCAGCAAAAGTGCTTCAATCTGGATTCTACTGGCCCTCAATTTTCAAAGATGCTTATGCTCATGCAAAAAGTTGTGACAAGTGCCAGAGGATGGGAAGCATTTCCAAGAGGAATGAAATGCCCTTAAACTCCATTTTGGAGGTTGAGCTTTTTGATTGTTGGGGCATTGATTTCATGGGACCATTTCCCTCCTCATTCTCTAACCAGTATATTTTGGTAGCTGTGGATTATGTCTCAAAGTGGGTAGAAGCAGTGGCAACTCAAGTAAGTGACTCTCAGACTGTGGTGAAATTCATAAAGAAGAACATCTTTTCTCGGTTTGGGGTCCCCAGAGTTTTAATCAGTGACGGTGGTTCGCATTTCTGTAACTCAAAGTTGGAGGCTGTGCTGAAAAAGTATGATGTGAAGCACAAAGTCACCACTCCTTACCACCCTCAGAGTAATGGGCAAGCTGAAGTGTCAAACAGAGAAATTAAGAAAATACTTGAGAAGACAGTAAATGCCTCAAGGAAGGATTGGGCCCATAAGCTGGATGATGCTTTGTGGGCGTACAGGACAGCTTATAAATCCCCTATGGGGTTGTCTCCTTACCAGCTGGTCTATGGCAAGGCTTGTCATTTGCCAGTTGAACTTGAACATAAGGCGTTTTGGGCCCTAAAATTTTTAAATTTTGATTCAACCTTGGCAGGAGAGAAAAGAATCTTGCAGCTGCACGAGCTGGATGAAATGCGGTTGCATGCGTATGAGAATGCTTCCATCTATAAACAGAAGGTGAAAGCGTATCATGATAAGCACATTGTACAGAGAACTTTCTCTCCTGGGCAGCAAGTGTTGCTTTTCAACTCCCGCTTGAAGTTATTCCCGGGCAAACTCAAGTCCAAGTGGTCGGGACCTTTTGTGGTAAAAGAAGTGATGCCACATGGAGCAGTAGAGGTGGAGGAACCTTCATCTCAAAGATCGTTCAAGGTGAATGGTCAACGACTGAAGCATTATTTTGGAGGAGAGCTTGACAGGGAAAAGGTTGCTCTAGTCTTGCAAGAGCCTTGAGCATACCATCACGCGTCAAGCTAGTGACGTTAAAGAAGCGCTTCTTGGGAGGCAACCCAAGGTGTAAAAGAATGCATTCATGTTGTGTAAAAAAAAAAAAAAGGGGGGGAGAGGCAGTGAAGAACACGGCCGTGTTCGAGTGATTTTTTTTTTTTGCCAAAACAGTGAAGAACACGGGCTAGCCGTGCCTTATGGCACGCCCGTGTTCGTGCACCCTTCTGCCAGGATTAGGCGTGCTTCAATGTGCTTGCCCTTACCCAATCCTTTCCCCAGCCAATCACAACCATCCATTCCCTTTCATTTGAAATCTGTGGCCCAGATGCAGACCCACCGTACCTACCATACACCAAGCCACACCACAGAAAAACCCAAATTAAACCCCCCCTCTCTTTACAGACCACGCCCGTGTTACCCTCCACCACTTCTTCACTTTCATCTCCTAAACCTAGCCCTCTCCCAGCCGCATCACCATTCTCTTCCACCTACCATCATCTCCTCCAAGCACCACCACCATTCCTTCCTTCTCTCAAACTCAACCTCCATCACCATTCTTTCCAACCGCATCTTCAAGAAACACCACCACCCCACCTCGTTCCTCTTCAACCCCCATCCACCCATTCACACCACCATCATCTTCAACTCTTCCTCTCACCAACAGCCACGCCCCCACACTCATTCCATCTTCTTCAACCACTCCTACCACCACCACCCCCAGCCGAGTTCCCCTTCTCTCCTATTCTCCAACCTCAGCCACGCCCCCTCCCTTCCTTCCATCTTCTTCACTTCCAGCCCAAACCCATTTTTCACCCATTTTATTTTATTTTAACATTACCTGTGTGTTGTGCTTGCTGTGTGGTCTGAATACAGGGTATAATGGCATCAAAAAGGCAAAGGGGTGATGCCTCAGGCACCAAGGAACCGGCATTGGCCAAGGGGAAAGGAAAGGGCAAGAAAAAGGTCACTGAAAATTCTCATGGCATCCAATTTCGTGACGATGTCCAAGAAGCAAGGTATAACTCTCTGGTTGCAAGAAATCTTGTCCCCACCCGTTATATGGATGAACTCGCCGTTAATTCTAGGACTGCTAGATGATGTCCAGTATTTATTTGCTAATGTGGGTTGGACAAAGTTTGTGGGGTTGAAAAGTTTTACTCATGCTAGAATTACTCTGGAATTCCTTTCATCCGTTAATGCTAATGTCTCATATGCGGAGTATTGGCCAGATGACCACCAGGATAATTTGATAACCTTTAGGTTATTCAATACGGAGCATAGCCTGTCACTGAGCCAATTCAATGCAATATTTGGATTGCCATATGGTGGTCACCGAAAAGTCCCCACTGATTTCTCTGCAAGACAATTTTGGTACCGCTAACCAAGTCCGACACCTATGACTCCTCTTCATCCAAATCATCAAAGTGCGAAACCCTTGTTTTCGCTATGTGCCTGAGTAATGTCAAACACATTGTTTGGCGAGGGGATAGTGATCGCGTTGTCCGTCATTCGAACTTATGTTTTTGTGGAACATGCCGCACCTGAATTTCAGTTAGATGCAGGTGCTCATTTGATCACCCACATGGTTAAAGTAGGGAAAGCTTCAGCCGGAAAAATTGTTATTGGTGGTTTAATCACCCCTATTGCTGAGGCTCTGGGCTATAGAACCTCCGGTCTCCCAATTGTTCGTGGGAGCACACGCTTGGACATGGAAGCCTGCTTGGCCATGAGAATGATAGTCCGGGAAGGCCAATGTTATTGTTTGGTGCTACCTGATACTGAGGAAACTCATCCTCTCCCTGACCAGGAGCACACCACTATCAGAGACCAGAGAAATTGGAATTTTCCCGGAGGCCCCCAACCTGAGCCCCTTCAAGAGGAGAGACCTGAGGCAGCCCCACAGAGACCTGAGGCCCCTGGCAGTTCTTCACATTACTATGCCCCGCAGCCACCTCCCGGTTCTTATGCCGCTCTTCAGGAGGAGATGGCTGCTCAAAGGGCCCAGTTGACGAATCTGGACAACACCGTCCACGGTATTCAGGACATGGTCGCGGCATTGTATAATTGGCACCTCCATCAGTATCCTGGCCAGTTTCCTCCTCCTCCCCCACAGTGAGTCCTCTCTTGCATCATCCCTATCTCAGTTAAATTGTTTACATTGGGGACAATGTAAATTCTTAAGCTTGGGGTAGGGCGTTTAAATTTTTGCATTTAGTTTTGCATGTTAGGTTTGCATTTTTAGTTTAATGTTTGCATATTTGTTTTAATTGTTGTTTTGTTCGCATCATTTTATCCCCCAATTGTACGCTATCCTCTTGTGTGTTGGCATGTGTGCTACAATCTTATTGAAATTTGAGATTGCATGATTTGGAACCCAATTATTTTGTTCTTGTGATAGGCTTTAAGGCAATATTCTTAATGTACATAGGGATAATCTTTGGATAAGTTGAGAATTAGCATGTGGCACTCTGATTTGATGTCTCTCACTGGTTTTAACTTCTAAATGTGAGACTTGAGGTTAATATTGGGGATTTTACTTTATCATGTTTATATGCCCCCTTCTCCTTGTATGAGTGTGTCCATCCTGATTGTGCTCTCTAGAACTTGACTTGAAACCGTTTCAAAACTTGAAAATTTTTGTCAACACACTTGAATATGATTTAGGCAATTTAGGGATGTTTCAAGCCTCTGTTTGTTGAATGAAAACTTCCTCTAGTTGCCCCTTTTGAGCCGGAAATGAAATTAATTTTCTTGGTACCCAGATAATTGCTAAATGTTTGAGTACCTCTTAAAGTATGTGTAAGGGAGCAATTAGTTGTGAATCTTGTGTAATTTATGCAGTGCTTGACATTTGGGACCTCTTCTGTTATTTAATTCCTTCCCAGTAACTCAAATGGGGGAGGAAACAAAAAAAAAATTATAAAATAAAATAACAGAAGAGGAGCAAAGTAAAAAGGTGTTGAAAACGAAAGGGAGAATAAATTGTTCCGCTTATGCTGCTTTAAAAGGGTTGTTTTCTTTGTCTATTATTTTAGCCCTTGTGTTCCCCCTTTCTTGTTTTTATCCCACCCTGCAAGAAGAATCCCATGCCGACGTGACAACCTTACAAAGACCTTTTGATTCTTGTGTGTTTTCATGAATTGTATGCTGAGATTTGGTTAATAGTCAAGCTTATGGTAGAACACTTTCATGGATGGATTTGAGCGATTTGTCATAACCTTTAAACACTTGGAGAGTTGGGAGGAGAGTGCCCTATCAGTGAGAGATATGAATTCAGAGAGCCTGATTCTCTATTTGGACTTGATTTTGGTTGTCCCTATTGTTTGTTCTAGCCTTTAGCCTATTGCTTGAATGTGCTATCATCTCGGGTTCCTTACTTGTTGCGTCTCTTGTTTCTTTGCTTATCATTGGCCACTGCAATTGCTTGAGGACAAGCAAGATTCTAAGCTTGGGGTAATTTGATGCGCTCATAATAGCATATAGTTTGTTGTTAGTTTTGCATTGCATAGTAGGCATTGTAGTGGTTTTTACCCATAGTTCTCATGCATTTTTGCTTGAATTAGATAATGCACTTGGTTTGAGTTCAATTGTGCGTAAAAGAAGGTTATTGGCCTAGGAAAGCGGAGCTAGATCACTTAGACGGATGTTGCAACCAACTCGGAGGCCAAAATCACAAAATATGGCAAGATCGAGAGGAAAACACGGCTGCCTGTTGATGCCACGCCGCGTGCCTTAGTGGAGGTGAAGAAAATCAAAAATTTGAAGTCAGTAAAAACCACGGCCAGGCCGTGTTACCCAACACGGCCGTGCCCCTGCTTCCAGACAACAACACGGCTTGGTCAGCTTTCTCCACGCCCGTGTCGGCCGCGTATCTGCTTTTTACGTGTTTCTGCAAAGACGGCCAGGCCGTGCCAGCTCCACTACCGCTGCGCCTCGGCGGACTCTTATTTTTGGCGCTGCTTTTGACTTAATTTTTAGATGTTTTTCAACCCTTTTGGTCCGTAAATATATATAGATAGATGAAACATTGACCTAGGGACTTACTCTTTGGTTAGTGGCCTCTTGTGAGTTTGAATCAAGAAAAAAGATTCTAGGCAAAGTTGAGGAATCAATGGAGTCTATTGCTGCTTCTACATCTCAAATGCTTAGTTCTTTCTCTTCCATGAGGAACTAATTCCTTTGTACTAGGGTAAGATGAACTTTGTGGATCCCTTTATGTAATTGAATTCAGAGTTTTCAATGCAAGTTTGATGTATGTTATTTGATCAATTATTTCTGTTCTTAATGCGATTCTATGATTGATCACCATGGGGTTGACTTAGGGTTTAACATCAATTGGAAAGTTGAAGTTTTAAACTTGCTTTGGGATATTTTGACATATCTATAGGGTTATAGAGATATAATTCTCTTGGGTATGAGTTTGTATGAATCCTTATCCTTATTGCTTGATTTAATTAATTGGAACCTAAGGATTAGGGCTTATTAGTAGAATTAAAGGGATTAAGAGGAAAGGGATTTTCGTTAATCTAAATTAGAGGATTCGAACTTCAAATACGTAATCATTACTTGCATTGGAATAGGATTCAAGAGCGTAAAGGGTGAGACAAAGGGATTCAAACCCTAGTCACGCTTATTCTCTGAATATTTAAATCAATTGTTTTTGTTAGTCATTATCTTAGTTTTGAACACGAATTACACAATTCAAACACTAATCGTTTGTCTGATAGTTCAAATAGTACATCGTTGGTATAGTTAAGAATTGGTCACAATCCCTGTGGATACGATCTTTTATTACTTAACGACGGAATCGTACACTTGCGATTTTGCCCACCAATGTGCATTGAAAATCTAAACTTTGAAAGAAAAAGAGAGTGGGAAGGGAGGGAGAGTTACCAGGGTAGGTTATGGGAAAGAGAGAACGTGAAGGTGGGGTGAGAATGAGAAGAGGGTGTTGTTTTTCGAACTTTGAAGAAAAAAGGAGGGGTAAAGCGGTTTCCATCTGAGAACCATGTAACAAAAAAATGAAAAAGAGGTCGTAATTATGGAACAACGTAACTGACAAAGGTTGGTAACAATGCGTGGAGTAAAGGGGTAAAATAGAAAAGTAAATTAGGAAGCTAAAAAAGGCAGTTATTGAAGGCCATCCCCATTATATAATGGTATAGATTAAAAATGTTAAAGTAAGAGAAAAATGAAATCAACATAGAAGATGAGGCAGTTCTTCACAAAACATAGTATTGTTCCATTCAATATTCAATAGATTTACTAGAATAATGTTAGTTTATAACTGGGAAAGTATCAAAAAAATAAACAGTGTGATTCAGTTACTCAGTACCTAAGCAGTTAATGCCAATTTGATTCTTAAATAGATAAAGTCAAAATAATGACTGTCTCTATGATGATGCCTTTGACATGAAGGGAAAATCAACTTTTTTGCCTTACTAAGAATGTTAAAGGACCGAACAATCCATTTATAGGAAAAAATAAACCTAGGATTTTAGGTAGCTACTTGGGAAGTACAATACGTTGAGCATATGTTCTTCTACTAATTTTTTTGCATCTATGAGATTAGAGCTCCTCATCATATTATTCATGATCGTCTGCTTCTATTTAACATGCTTCTGAAGGATGCTATCTATCTCTTTTGATGAAGTGATCTTAAATTAAAATTAGAACAAAATAAAAAATAGAAGAATTAGAAAGTAGAGAAACAGAAAAAATAGATCTAATTCTATCCTTGTCTGCAATTTGCTTTGCACATCTCTATGTACTTCTTTCCCTTGCCACTTTTGTTTGTCTAATTATATCCTTTAAGAGGATGTCAACTTCCAACCTGTTTCTTTTTAAATGACCAAGTCGATTTTCTACTTGATCATCATTCAAATAGTTTAACTCATCTAACTTGAGAAATTTAAAAGTCTCAAAGTATAGCATTATTTAGGCCATGAATACGACACAAGCTACCCCATGCGGACTTCTGGTTTTTTTGTTATGATAATTATTGATGAAATGGATGTTTGATTATTTTTATTAGTATCGGAGAAAAGCCTTCGCTTCCCGTTTAAGGTTCAATATATTATTGAGGGCATGTACTCTTTTAGGGTACCACGTGTTCATTGTATATTGAACCTTGAATTGTCCAAGTCGGACAGTTTGGGAAAAAAACTTTTCTTTACTCGTATAATAGTTGTTGCTTAATTCTCGTATCTTTATATTTGATGAAATTTCGGTTCGATTCATTTCCTTTTGTTCTCTGAGTGCATACTTGATCGCAGTATTCATAACTGCGATCATTTTGTGTACTCAGAGACCAATGGGAAATGCTGCCGAAATTTTGTCAAGTATAAGATATGAGAATTAATGAATGACTATTATACGAGTTCTGAAAAAGTTTTTCCTCGAATGGGATATGGTCATACCATTTAAAGAAAGAGAGCGGTTGTAAAAACGTCGTACTACTGAAAGTGTCATTTTTTTAACATGCAGAAGATGGAATTTTTCCCTTCGAGTAGTTGTTGGATGTACGATAGGTTGTATCCGGGGAGAGTGGGTTCGAAACAATCTTTTTGCGACGGGGTTGATCACTTTGTCCAAGCCGCAATGGCACATGAAGATTTCAAAATAAATGGAGGGATTAGATGCACGTGCCTTAATTGCGATTGCAGAAGGATCAGGAGCCCAGGTGATGTCATATATCACCTGCAGAGAGTTGGATTTAGGCCTAATTACTAGATTTGGACTAGACATGGTGAAGAGTTGCCTCGGGTTGATTTAGGGATTGACGATAATTGCACAGGTGCTTCAAGCAGTTGCGTAGATACGGGATATGGTGAGCAAATTGAATTGATGCAAGATATGGTTTGTGATGCCTTGGGGGTCAACGTATCATTCGAGGAGCAACAGTATGATGACACAGATGAACTTCCAAATGAGACAGCACAAAAATTTTATAATCTCTTGTTAGAAACAAATAAGTTGTTGTTTGAAGGATCTGCAGACTCTAAGTTATCATGTGTGTGAGGCTTTTAGCTCTTAAGTCCAACTGCGGTGCTACGGATGTGTGCTTGGATCTCGTAACGAAGATGATGTTGGACTCGTCACCTATCAAAGATGGTTTGCCAAAAAGTTATTACGAGGCTAAAAGCTTAGTATCCAAGTTGGGGTTGAAATCTAAAGGATTGATTGTTGTGTGAGAGGGTATATGTTATATTACGACAACAAATTCGGTAAAAACGATGGCGCGCTGGTTGAATGAAAATTTTGTGGTGAGCCAAGGTATATTTCACACACTGATAATGGGAAGGGTAGACAAAAACTAGTTCCACGGAAGGCAATGTTTTATTTGCCAATTATTCTAAGGCTCTAGAGAATGTTTGCATCAATACAGACTGCAGACAAAATGACGTGGCACTATGAGAATAGAAGCACTTCAGGTATGTTGCGCTACCCATGTGATGGTGAAGCTTAGAAGCACTTCGATCGTGTGCATCCCAAATTTGTAGCAGATCCATGTAATGTACGACTTGGCTTATGCTCTGATGGGTTTACCCCGTATGTTCAATCAACGGCGAAACCTTATTCTTGCTGGCCAGTTATTGTTTCCCCATACAATTTTTCTTCCGAAATGTGCATGTGTAAGCCTTATATGTTATTGACTTGTATTATACCGGGTCCAGATAATCCAACAGATGGTATTGACATCTACTTACAACCTCTCATTGACGATCTCAAAAGGTTGTGGAATGGTGTTTTGACTTATGATATTGCACGAAAGAAGAACTTTACAATGAGGGCAACTCTTATGTAGACCATTAATGACTTCCCTACATAAGACATGTTGTCTGGTTGGGGTACTCATGGTAAAATGGCATGTCCCCATTGCATGGAGCATACAAATGTCTTCACCTTGAAATTCGGGGGGAAGAGTTCTTGGTTTGACTCACATCGCAGGTTTTTACCAGGTGATCATCCATTTAGACGGAATAAGAACGCCTTCAAGAAGGGGAAAGTTGAATTAGATGGCCCGCCCCCAAGGTTGATATCCAAACAGATTTGGAGCAGAGTTATGGATCTGCCAAAAATCACAAATTTTGTGAATTGGGTCGATTTGAAGGATATGGACAATGACATAATTGATAAAAGAAGTATTTTTTGGGATCGCCATATTGGAAAGATAATTTATTGAGACACAACCTTGATGTTATGCACATTGAGAAGAACTTTTTTGACAATATTTTTCTCACAGTGATGAATGTTAGAGGAAGAACGAAAGACAACGATAAGGCCAGAATGGACTTACCACTTTACTGTAGGCGAAAGGACTTGCATTTGACGACTCAGTCGGATGGGAAAACCCTGACACCCAAAACCTGTTACTCTTTAACTGCTGAGGAAGCAAGATCAGTCTGTCAGTGGATAAAAGAACTTCGAATGCCAGACGGTTATTCTTCTAATTTGGCAAGATGTGCCGATGTGAACAAAGGAACCATGATTGGGATGAAAAGCCATGATTGTCATGTATTCATGGAGTGTTTGCTTCCTATTTCATTTAGTTCCTTACCGTTAAATGTTTTAAATCCACTTACTGGACTCAGCCAATTTTTTAAAGATTTTTGTTCTGCGACATTGAGAGAGGATGATCTTATAAAGATGGAGCAGAACATACCAGTCATTCTTTGTAAGTTGGAGATAATATTTCCCCCTGGTTTCTTTGACTTTATGGAGCATCTCCCAGTGCATCTTGCACATGAAGCTAGGCTTGATGGACCGGTTCAATATAGATAGATGTATCCATTCGAAAGGTAATGTAATAAAACATTCTTTAAAATAAATATTCACTTGAAGGGTTAAATGTATCAATTTTTATCATCAACCTTGTTATTTTGTAGATTTATGGGTGACTCAAAATGGTCGGTGAAAAATAAGGCCAGGGTTGAAGGATCTATTTGTGCAACTTACTTACACTGTGAGACAATCTATTTCTGTTCCCATTATTTTACGAACTTCATGCTGACACCAACAAATAATAGGAATGAAATAGAAATTGAAAGTGAAAGACACTCGCTAGCCTTATCAGTATTTTGCCTTCCCGATCGTCATGTTGGAAAGCAGCTGACTTATTGGTTAACGGGAGAAGAGTAGAAGTTAGCCCACGTTCACGTGATGATCAACTGTGCCGAAGTATCACCATATCTTACATATGTATCATTTTGACCACTCTCAATTTATTTTATCCACAACAACTCATGATCATTAGTTTGATAATGACTTGATCAGAGCATTCTTGTTAACTAAGCCCACAAGCGAACAAGACTCTTCTGCCTATATTCATGAATATATCCCAACGTGGTTTATGAACCAGGTATGTATTTTTAGTCCTATTTCAACTATTTATTGTTTAAAAATACAAAAGATTGTTTGAAAAAAGGAACCATAAATCACTTGTGCATGTGTATATGCAGGTGTACAGTGAGTCAAAATCGCCTAAAATCGAACACTTGAGAAATTTATCTCATGGTCCTAAATTACGTGTAAAAGAATGGAACACGTTTTTCGTAAACGGATACAAATTTCAAGCCCAGTCAAAAATAGATGGGGAAAAAACAGTTAACAGCGGAGTTTATATAAAAGGTGTCACAGATGGAGGTAAAAACGACTTCTACGGCGTGATTCAACATATATATGAACTGGCGTACAATACTTTAGACTATACTAAAAGAATAGTACTATTTTATTGTAATTGGTTTGATCCATCAAGTAGAGGCACAAGAGTGGATCGAAAATATAATACTGTTGACATATGCATGAGCAGAAGATACCAAATGTTTGATCCGTTTATCATGACACAACATGTAAGACAAGTGTATTATGTCCCTTATCCATCAACTCGAAGGGACAAACAAGGTTGGTGTGTTGCAATAAAGACAAAACCAAGGGCTCGCATTGAAGCATATGATCCACAGGAAGAAGTGGCTTATCAAGTGGATGAGATATCTCATGCCAACATAGTAAATGAAGTGGAACCCATTTCTCGACTACGTGACGATCCAATCACATACGAAGATGTAGATGGAGATAAGGAATTAAATGAAGAAGTAGCAGAACCATCAAGATCTGAAGATAATGCCGAAGCAGAGTGGGCAGAATGGGCAGAATGAAATTGTTTAACTTTTTACAATTAGAGAAATTAATGTCTAACAATATATTTTTAATTTGTCAGTTATTTTCATATAACTTGTTTATTTTTATGGAATTCATTTTTAATATTGTTATGTTTAAATATAATATTTCATGATTGTTATTGTTGAATTGCTCTATAGACATATATGGCATCAGGAGGTCCAGGATTTGACCCCCCAAACCACCCACTGGTGGTAAATGAGGGGGGAAGGGCATCGCCATCGACCTCCCTCGTCGTCGGAGGCCGAACATTATTAGGATTGACGATGCTGGCTATGTGACGTTGTCATCCACACAGCGTCCGCATACATCTATGTCTACACAGCCTCCAGCTGCTCGCCCTCTCCACCTCCGGTGTGTTCGCAGATACACAAAGATTCAAAGACCTTCTCGCATCGACACCCGATTTGCCTCCCATTTACATGGTCTCCGCGCCCGCGGTTCCAGCAGACACTTGGCGCTTCTTCCTCCCATTTTGTGTCTGAGACGGTGCCCGATACTCATCTGTCCGATCATGAGTATAGTACGGGCCATACACCTGATTAGACCGGGGTTGAGCAGGAGGAGGTTTAGCAGCAGGAGGTTGACCAGGAGGTCGTTGAGGATATTCAGATGCTACATGATGGCCGAGTTGCTATCAGGCCGGCTGGTAAAGGATAAGTATTCACATTTTTTTTCGAGTTATTAATAATTTATATGTATATATATATATATATTATATTTTTTTTAATTTGTTTGACATCTTGTTATTATTCAGGTTTCTTCCCTCAAAGCCAACTGCGATGGCTATCACAACAGTAATTGAGGATAATTACCACACGTTTTAGCCCACCTGAGGGAAGTTGAAGGAGGAGGAGCGGAATCATATGTTCAAATCTTTCAAAGTAAGTTGTAATTTTTATTTTGTTGCATATTATTTTTTTTATTTCATAAAATTCAATTATGTTTAATAATGTATTATATTCATACAAGAGAGGGTTTCTTAGAAGGAAGAGGATGAGGAGCGGATCGAGAAGAACTTCCATATGAAGGCCTCCCACGGCCTCTCTGATATGCTTAGAGATGCTCGTCTCAATGGACAACCCCACTGGATAGGGGATCAGCTCTGGCAGCAGCTGCAAGCGCACTGGAACTCCTCTGAGTTCAAGGCGGTAAGCAAGAAGGTGAAGAAGAATAGAGCCTCTGAGAAGGGTGGGAGCTTGCACACCGGAGGTGCGGTCAGTCAGGCGCAGCACGCAGCTCGACTTGTACGTTTTATATTATTATTATTATTATTATTATTATTATTATTATTATTATTATTATTATTATTATTTGTTACTATTTATTATTTATTATTTAGTTAAGATTTTTTATTAAATAATTACAGTCGAAGCGGTTAGGTAGAGAGGTACAGTTGCACGAGCTCCATCGTGCAACTCATATTAGGAGGAGTACCAGTGATTTCGTCGATGAGCGGTCGAGGCAGACCCAGGTAATTATAAAATATAATGAATAGTTTCTTAATAATGTTTATATTGTTTTATTACAAAAAAAAAATTGACTTATTTGTTTATGTTTGACAGGAGGAGTTTGAGGCGAAGATGTCTTAGATGATGTCTCAGACATCATCATGTTCCCCTTCTCAGAGCCCTGAGGATCCATCTGCACCGCTCAGGATATGGGCAGATGTTGTTGGCAGCAAGAATAAGGGTCGCCTATACGGTGCTGGCGACCTTGCCAGTAACTACAAGAAAGGGACCCGCCGCCCTCACATTGGAGAGTCGTCAAGTAGTGGTGCTACCACTGGTCGCTCTGCCACAGATGAGCAGGAGATAGCTGAGCTGAAGCGGGTCGTGGCCGAGCAGCAACGGGTCGTGGCCCAACAGTAGGAGGAGTCCCGTCGGACGAGTGCCATTTTGGCTCAGTCTTTGCACGGCGAAGCAGATGTACCGATTGCTAGGCGGCGCCAGCCTCCTCCACCGCCTCCGCCTCCTAGTACTGATGATCATGCCAATGATGCAGATGGTGTAGAGCATCTCGATCATGATCAGGACTACCAGGACTATTATTTCAGTTTGTACTTATATTTTTTCATATTTCCGGATATCTTTTTAGTTATTGATCTTTGTTCGTCGGATTTTTTTATTTATTTATTCCGTTTCTTTTTTTTAATTTGTTTTTTAGTTTACGTTATCACATTTTTAAATATGGGAATAAATTAATAATTAAAAGTAATCAATTTAATTAAATAATTAAAATTAAATATAAAAAGTAATCAATTAATTTAATTATTTGAAAAAATAAATTCGGGCTTACCGACGGGCTGAACCGTCGGAAAAAATTTGCAGCTTTACCGATGGGCATAGTCGTCGGAACTCTATCGAAGGGTCTAACCAGTCGAAATCTACCGATGGTTTCCGACGGATCTGCACCGACGGTTAAGCCCGTCGGTAAAAAAAATCCGTCAGTAAGCATTTGCGACGCCCGTTTTACCGACGAGCTTTTGGCCATCGGTAATCTGTCGGAAAAATCGCATTAGCGACGGCTTTTCGAGGTTACTGACAGCTTTTGGCTGTCGGTAATCTCGAGTTTTCTTGTAATGAGATTAAATTGAGGCCCAGAACACACACCACAAGCATATTTAGCCTTCATAATAGTTAAGTGCTTTTCTTATTAATTATTTATTTTTTTTATTTTATAGATTCATATTTATTTATCTACCCATAAAATAGGAAAAATAAATAATTAATAAGAAAAAAAAATGTGATGTGAGCAATTAATGAGTCTTATCGTGTGTAAGGTTGCACACGTTAGAAAAACCATTTAGTTAAATTATATTTTTAACTTATAAAATATCTTTCATTGAAGTTTAGTTCATATAAAAAAATTCCTAAATTTAGTCTGATGATCATCATAAGGCATTAGCATCCAACACTCATCCTCTGACCCTAACCAATCTAGAGCAGTAAAAAATGCTAACCCTCGCAACACCCCTCACTTGTGTTCTACGGCAGGCTCTTTGGCCTGGTGCATATTCCTACTCTTGGAAAAGTGCACTGAAACCCATGCCTATAAAAAAAATGAATGACTCACTTAGTTTTTCTTAATAGGTACTCCCTCTAGTCTTATATATAAGAGACAAATGTATTTTTTAGGTTCATTGAACACCTGATGTATCTGTTATAATATAGACCTGATACATTAGTTATTCAATGAACCTAGAAAGTGTATTTGTCTTTTATATATGAGACCGGAGATAGTATTAATGATTCAACAATTATAAAATATAATGTAAATGTACTTGTAGAATGGTGATGTAGCCCCCCATATGTTTAGTGTGGTGCAACTTTGCATCACCTAGGTGCTCATAGCGTGTAAAAGGGCAACTAAACTCATGAATACCAACCATATGTCGAGAGTATGTTTTCAGAACTAAAATTGTTGAGTTCTAGAAATATATTTGCAGAACCAAGTTTCCTTGCTTCCTAGAAATATGATTACGAAAGTCAACAAA
This sequence comes from Calophaca sinica, assembly GCA_037113605.1. Taxonomy (NCBI): domain Eukaryota; kingdom Viridiplantae; phylum Streptophyta; class Magnoliopsida; order Fabales; family Fabaceae; genus Calophaca; species Calophaca sinica. The sequence goes on from CM073731.1 coordinate 130,098,626, forward strand.
ATCGATTTCAGAAATATGTTTCTAGAAACAATTATGGTCCCGCAAACATACTTTCAAAACCTTATTCATTTTCTAAAAAAATTCATTTAAGAATCTTATTTCAAGAATGTGTCACACAATAGAGAAAAAATGGCAGTGTGACGTGTTGACGTAAAATGGAGAATAAGCGATCGTGGGGAGGAGTAGACCAACACACAAAAAATAGGAGGAGATGGAGTTGGGTGGCGTCGGCAAGAAAAATAATAATGGAGAGTGAGATGAGGAGAATGGGGGCTGCGTCCGAATAGGTATATCATTTTAAAATTTAGGCGAAATTATGCTTTTAGCCCCCTATGTTTATTTTAGGTTTCGGTTTAGTCCCTTATGTATTAAAAGTTTTGATATGGTCCCTTATGTGTAAAATGTGGTCCCTTTTTTTTTCTTTTTCGAATTGGTCCCTTATGTTACAAATATTATACCAATGTGATTTGGAACTTTTAATACATAAGAGACCAAACTAAAAGCTAGAATAAAGATAAGGGACTTATTCAGAACTTTTAATAGATAAGAGACCAAACTGAAACCTAAAATAAAGATAAGAGATCAAAAGCATAATTTAGCCTAAAATTTAAAAGCGAAAGAGAGGGGTGGGACGGGTTAGGGGAAAAACTTGTCTTTGGAAAGTTAAAAAAAAAGAGTTAACCCTCAATTTGGTCTCTAAAGCATCACTCTCTCTCCTATTTGATCCCAAGAGTATGTAAAAATATTAAATAATCTCAAACATTTTCTCTCATCCATCAAGTTAGTCCATTTGTTAGTGTGAGCCCATTTGAATGCTGTTAAGTGTCATGTTGGTCATTTTTCTCTCTCCTATGTATATCCTAAATAGTCTATAAAGTCCCTAAAATATGCCATATATTAGTTCCTACAACGTTTGAAGATAGAGAGATTAAATAAATACAGATAGAGAGATTAAATAAATACATATATTTAGTCCTTAAAGTCCCTAAAATAAATATTAGATAGTCCCTCAAGTCCCTAAAATACATCATATCAGTACTACATTGCACAATAACGTAAGTCCTAATTCTAATTCATAAATATGATTTTCTTTACAAGCAATTCATAAATCAGATGCTGCCTAGTTTGACCACAACACATGGCTTAGAAAAAAACAATTAAATGATACCTAACATCTCCAAAAAAATAATTGCAAAATTATTTAAGATTTAAGGTTAAATGTCGAAATTAATTTCAGAATCAGGGTTATCAAAATTAAGTACGAAAATGAAGGATGAAAATCAAAACCTAAGTAAAATCCGAATAAGGAATGAAAATGAGGAGATGAACTAAGGAGTGGAGTTCGCCTCTAAGTAATGGGTAATGGAGTAGTAGAGATAAAAGTGATGGGTAATGGAGTTTAAGTTCTGACTTGTTTGCACGTAGGAGAAAAAGGGACTGACCAAAAATGATGTATTTTAAGGGCTTTATGGACTATTTAGGATACACGTAGGAGACAGAAAATGACCAACATGACAATTAACGATATTCAAATTGGCTCACATTAACAGAGGGGTTAACTTGATAGATGAGATAAAACATTAGGGACTATTTAATTTTTTACATACTTTAGGGACTAAGTAGGAGAAAGAGTGATACTTGAAGGACTAAATTGAGGATTAACTTACAAAAAATGAAAAGGAGAAAGGAGGGCTAATAAGGAAAAAACAATTGCAAAAAGCAACCCCAACAAATAGTTATGAGTTCTGGCCCATACAATTAATTCACGAGTCTCACTCGAGATATATATGTAATAAATTAACTTGCTTTAAATAAATACTATAATTTAAGATAAGAAAATTTGGTACTCCCTCTGGTCTCGATTATAAGCAATAAAGTACCTTTTCACATTTGTTAAAAACTATACAGTATGTATCTGGTCCAAATTTTGGACCAGAGAGAGTAACAAATCTTCGTATCTTAAATTATAGTTTTTAACGAATGTGGGAAGGTATTTTGTTAGTTATAGTATATAAGTCTTACTATATGCAAATAAATAAGGATTATATTAGTAATGTTGATAGCACATTCTTTAACCTAAATCCCGCTTCCTACTCCGTATTTACTTCTCACCCGCATTAGAGAATGCAACTGCAAACTGCAATGTAACTTACTCTCTCCCTGATTATATCACTGCATAGCCTGCATTCCTTTATATTGTTGGCTATAGCATACTTGCGTACATGCTTGCTTTGACATGTATACATTAATACTCTCAAAAGGTTAATAGAAATTTCATGGGTCATATTTTTAAAAAGCTTTTTCACTCCAGCTAATGTCTAATGAAAAAACAGAAAGGAGCGATGCTCCAAAAAGTATTTTTATTACGAGTTTGGATTAGCTAAAATAGTAACTTCTCATAAATATATATTTGATTCTTAACTAGTACAAAAACCCTTATAGATTTACAAAAGGTACGGAGAAATCAAATAAGAAAAGTTCTGAAAATGTCAAGAACGAAAACTACACATTTTCAACTTAAAAAACTGTAGAATTTTTTCAATTTTATTTTTCAATAGATGCTTATTGAAAAGTTTATCCAAACTGATTTTATGACAAAATTTACAACGATCAAAACAGCCACAAAGAACTGACATTATTCTATTAAACATTTCTTCGGTGCATTAAACATCTGATCAATCTCTCAACTGCCTACAACATTGCTAGACTCTGCATCTGAAAAAGGATTTTAAAGAAGTGCAGAAGTTAAATTTTCTTTTTTCAAATTTTTTTTTTAGACCATTAAGTTGGTAATATTTACAATACTATGAGTACCCCGATCGGTCTCCATGCACACTCCCTGCACCACCAGCTGTTAACTTGCTTGAGCTGAAATTTGGAGGCACCTGAGAATTCATCTCTGCAAGCTCTCTTACCCGTACTAAAATTGGCTCAGGAATCGGAATCGTACCATGCTTCCGCGAATTCATCTATCATACACAAAAAATAAGTCAATGGGTAACCATGAAAGCTGAATTTATGACTTCTAAAATTTCTAATTTAAGGCTTGTAATAATTTTCATTTCCAGAAAGTAACTTGAGGACAAATTCAGGGGAAGTCAGTATACAGGAACCGGATGAATTTGGAAGCGCAAAACATGCAAACTGAAATGCATTATACAGAGAAAACATAGGTATAATAATACCTTAATAGGATGACTCAGATTTTTTTTTGGGGGGGGGGGGGGGGGCGGATTTGCACAAGGGATAAGACACTAGTGACATCTCAAGTCTTAACTTAAGCATGCTTGGTGAGAACATGCTGACACAGTTCACTGCATGCACTGGGAGAAGACACAAGTTTGTACTAGAAAACTAACTTAACCCACTTCTGCATGATCAAACTAAAATGAGTGTCATAAACTCTTACCGCCTCATCTAAAGGTGTCTGTGCAAAGCTAGCTTTGAGCAAATTCCTCCACTTGTCCTGCAAAGCAAAATAATAAAATATGCATAAAAACCAAAATCTAGCCTTGTATGTACTCTACTGGTTTTATTGCTAGACCCCAAAATGAGTACCTTGAGATCAACAGAGGTACGATACGAGTATGATGAAAAGGAGAGCCGTTTGATCTCAGACCACCTCCCTGCTCCACACCGCGACACACCTTCAACCAATTTCATTACCTCAACAAGAGTCCACGCTCGATGATGTTTCCTCCTCATTCCACCTTTAACGGTGGGAACAGTAACAATGTTGCCCTCTGAGGTATGGCTAGATGGATCTGCCTTTTGTGGCCTCAATTCCTGCCTTGGTTCAGTTGTGTCAATTACCGGACACTGCTTCTCTTTCCCAGATTCAGTAGTAGACTATAAGAAAGACACCCATAAATGGTATTATATTGAATAAGAAAAAGGAAATGATGTCATATCAAAACAAAGTAGTCAGTTATCTCTCTTACAAGTTACTTGAAAGGTACCGATGTAAGAATCACTTGTGAAAATTAACACAAATTACATAGTAAATTAAGCTAATATTTCCATTACTTGTCATCTATGAAGCATAGACACTGACACTGACACGGACACGACACGAACACGGACATGGACACGGACACGTGGACACCGGTAATGTCCAAAATATAGGACACTGCGACACTGATATATATACATTATTTACAAAAGATTTTAATAGAGAACCAAGATTTATATATTTATCGTCATATAAAAAGAACTTAAAGTAATACATATTCTCTCTAATAATAGGTCTCACAAAAAAATACTAAGAAACATCAGTATACAATTTGAACACTATGTTTCTTTACAAAAAATAAATTCTAAAACAAGATGATGAATTATTGAACTACGTTTCACCTTTAATTCATCTATCTACTACCAAAAGTTAAAAAAGATCTAATCAATTTAAGACCTTTCACCCCCCTAGTTGATCATCATTGTTGAAAAAAAATTGAAAATTTTGGTACTAGCCGTCATATCCAGGAGAATGTATGTGTCGGCTAGGTGTCGCAATGTGTCCTCAAAGTGTCAGAGCCAAAAAAAATATATTTTTATATTCCAACACTCGAATGGAGTGTCTGACGCGTGTCGTCCAGGTGTCGTACGAGTGTCGGACACCGACACGTGTCGGACACGCCTTTAACCTAAAGTGTCGGTGCTTCGTAGCTTGTCATAATTTCCTGATATCACAGAAGCCCCAGCAAGTACTAGACAAACTAAACATGAAAAAAAGAAAACCTAAACCTTAAACAGTACCTGCCCTAAACCTTCCAGTAACATTTACATTTTAGAAACAACTAGCAAGTCTCATGCATTGCAAAGTATCTCTGAAATTTGAAAAAAAATAATAATAATAAATAAGAAATAAATTTTTTACATTTTGAAAAATTATAAAAAAGAAACTTTTTAAATTGTGAATATAACTACATGAAAAAAAAAAACAAGTGAATCAAGACACGTCATTATCTGTGTCTATTAATTCGATATATGTCAAAAATCAAATTTATGAAGTCTAATTTATAGCTGTGGGAACCTTTAATACAACACATTGAGAAGGATTGTAGATTAGGAGAAGTCCTCACATTTAAGATTAAGGAGTGAGGACTCAAATTTAATATATCCAAGTTGATTAATGAAACTTATATATTGACATAATTATTTTGATAAAAGAAGAAAATCGACTAGAGAAAAAAGAGGGAAAGACCGATATTAAAACAAAATTAACTGTCAGAAAATTATTCCCTTTGGTTGTACGAAAGCTCTAATAATTAACTATCAGAAACCGCTCCAAATTAGGTCACTCCCAGGGCTCACCAGAAACCCTAAAAAAATTGTTCCATAAAAAAGTAGCAACCATACAAGGTAATAACGTAGGACATATTGATTGTGCCCCAAATGGAAATATTATTTTCCAGGAACTCCTAAATAATAACTTTCCCAAAATTTGATAAACAGCTTCTAAGAAAATTGGTATTAACCCACTGCAATAGCAATTGAAATTTCATTTTCCACCACATTGAGTTTATGCATTCAATAAAGGAAATATACAGTAGCAAATTAAGCAATATATATTAGAAGCCAACTACATCTTAAACAAATAAAGAAAACATGAACAAATAATCCATAATGTGATCTCTCCAAGCGCAATAATTTCCCAGATGTAGTGGCAGGTTAAGAGCTTTAAACAAACCACACAGACTGTTATAATCCTATAATGGTATTTTACTTTCTCCTCTGTGATGATATCCATCTTTTTTGTCTTAATTTCTTCTTGCACACCGACACACACATAAATGTTCTTTTGTCACAAAAAATAAAATTAAATAACCCTACACATTCTATCATTAACAGAGGCTTAGTTGGTCTTACTGGTTGATGAAACTTCACAGGTGTGGACCTTGGCTTCAAGACTTTGTCCTGAATCTCACTACCAGCATCAGACCCATACTCGCCAACGACCTTATTCCCCAATTTTGCAGCCTCACCCATGCCAGTTGGATGGAATTTCTGAAACAAAATAATGCTTTTTGTTTGTCAGAAAATAAAACACTTTCCAGGACTATCATTTAGCAGTTATCTCCAAAACATTCAAGAGACTGCTGGAAGACACAACAGGGGTAGACAGGCACTACTGGAAAGACACACATGCATGCTATCATACATGGCAAGGCCCAAAAACAACATTAATAGAAGCATTAGATTTGGCCTCAAAATAAGAACTGGAGAAAAGGGGGGGAAAGCATTATGTATCTAACTCAAACAAAAATATAAACAAATGTTCTAACTTGCTAATTGAGTTTCCGAGTATATCTTATAAAAGAACAAAATTATCTAGTGTTGGAATATCTTATAACATCATTAATTGAATCTTAGAATAATTTAGAACATCTTAAACGATCTCTTAGAATACTTTTTACGTTTAGTGATTTGCTTCCCTATTTGATTAAGATTAGGATTTTGAAGTCCAGTACCAGTATAAATACAGGTTAGTCTTTGTATTTTGTAACACATCATTACACACCACCATATAATATCAATATTATATTCTATTATGCTGTGTTGGTTCTCTCTTTTCCTCCATCTCTACCTAAACCCCTATAATTTCAACATCTGGCATCAAACAGCAATAGGGACAGATGGAAGCACAACAAGAATCATTCATTATTGAGGAGGTATGGCCAAAACTTAAACCTAAGTGTTACTTTCACATATTTAAGCACGAAAAAGTATCACTTACCATAAGAGATGAGATATTTTTCCTTGGACGACTTCTTCGAACCCGAGAAACACAAGGAATTTGGACACTAGAACCTCCAAGAGAGTCTAACCTGGTGGTAAATATTCTTGCCTCTGAAAAAGCATTCCCAGAAGGCCTGGTGTATGAAGTTGGAGAAACATGTCCATGTCCCATATTTTTATTAGAACATGACAACCTAGGGTTGTTATCTCTAGATTCACTTTCAGAGAGCTCTTCAATATATCTCTTAGTGGGCTTACGTATTCTTTTCACAGCTCTTTGTTCTCTTTGATAATCCTCACCTCCCAATTCAAGCTCCATATTAAGATTTTTCAGTCCTGTTTCAGAAGCAACTCGGTTATCCTCAATATCGCAACCCTCCACTGCAGATGAACCCTTATAGTTGACATCCTCTTCTCCAGCCATATTTTCCACAGAGATTACAGCTGCAGCATTCACATTTCCAGAACTTTCTTCTTCACATTTTCTTGTTATTTTGTTATCTTTAACAATGAAAGTTGTTGCTGAAACGTCGCACGAGTTAGTTAGACTCATGGCAATCCTCCTTTTCAGCCACTGTTTGTCTTTCACAGTAGTTTCCCGACCAAAAGTTACCTTAAACAGTTCATGAAGTTCTTTGATTGACAGCTTGTCTAAGCATATTTCTCCTTCTGTCATTGAAAAATCAGAATTCAAAGTGGAATAGACAGCAGAAGCAGATGATCCACTTTCTATCACTCCTTCTGAAGGTTTGGAACACTGATCAATACTCCCAGATTGATTACTATGACTATAATTTAAACTCGATGCTATAGAAGGTGTTTCCTGGTAGGGAGTTCCAGATTGGACCTTCGCATCTATGGCAGGAAATTTACCAGCAGAACACTGGCTCTCTATATTTACATGAGAATGAACAGGTGATCGAGACGACAAGCGAAGTTTCTCTTCCTGTTTGACCTTTTGCAGCATCTGTTCAATGTACTACAAGAAATTTTAGAGATCAAGAAAGACCCTATAAAACAAAATACTACATATATCAGGATATGCGGACATGCAAGCCAAAAGCCAAAAACCATGCAACCATAATTCAAGAAAAAGAATCACGACATGCTATTAAGAAAATATGAGATCATTGACCACTTCCCAAATAAAACAACACATAATATCGTAAAGGATAAAAAAAACAAAATGCAAAGTAAAAGACTCATACAGAAATTTAAATCCAAACAAGCACATATATACGTACTCTAGACAAGGAGAAAATCTATGCTCCATGATACTTATTTTAACTTTATTCTTGGGTCCAAGATGGAAAAGTTGCAATATAATATGTAAATCCAGTAACAAATATTTGACATAGTTCAGCCAAACTAAAGAATCACTACGTATTTAATGCTATAATTCTTAATTAGATAAACTTTAGTCATTAAAACATGTAGAAATTTATCTAAACTAAACTATTACATTACGCATACAAAGTTAGGGCTTGTTTGGTTTGAGAAAAAGTTTTGTTTTCATTTTTCGTTTTTAGTTTTAATTGCAAAATGGTCCTTTGTTTTCACTCAGTTTCTTGTTTTCAAAGATTGGTAAGGAAACAGTAAAAACAATTTTTTTTTTCATTTTTCCTGTACAAATCTTTGAAAACAGGAAACTGAGTGAAAATAAAGGACATTTATGCAATTTAAAGTGAAAACAGGAAATAAAAACAGAAAATGTTTTCTCAAACCTTAACTTCTCTTTTCTTTATGATAAAAAAAAAATTATCAGAGTATTATGAGGAACATGAGAAGAGGGGGAAGTACACATTGACATTGCATAATCCACACATGGGAAAGTGAACCCAGGAGTTCATCTTTCCTGAATCAGAACACATGTGCCTTAACAGCAACAAAAATATATATATATATATATATATATATATACGAACTTCGAGAAGCAGCCAATAAATCTTAGACCCCCATCTACTCTACAAAAGGAAAAATGTAATTAAATCAAGCAAAATTTTTAAGTGATTAGGCATAGATCTTTAAAACTCAATTAGTTATTAAATATGCTCATCAGTTGCTCAGTTGATCAACATTTCACAATTCAATAAAGTGGAATATTATATAGATCACTCCTTTATTATGTATGCTCTGATAGAAGAAAGCATTAAGTTAGATCCACCAACTTTTTCCGAGCATTAAAAAAGAGTTGCAATGGCATAAAGCATAGTTAATGCATTTAAAAGTTTATAATTCTGAAGAAGCAACAAAAAGGAATCTAAATATAAGAGAGGCAGATGTAATCAGAGACGAAAACAAAAAAGAACCAATTACCTGAAACTTTGCATTTAGTTTCCCCAAATCTGCATCTGCAGTGCCTAATTGTGAAACACCTGGGTTATTAGTTGGAAGAAAATATGACAAAATATATTAGTAAGAAATAAACAAGTAGCCAACATGGTATTTTCCTAAAACTTAAGAAAAGTCAAAACCATATAACTAAGAGAACATCAAAAGTCCATCAACATTTTCAATTACATAAAAAGTATTAAACCCTATAAGTCACAAATATGCTAATAATTTCATAAAAGAATAATAAGAATGCATTCAGTGACAAGAACTTAAGTAATATGTGAGGCAAATAAAGCTTCAAGGCTTCCACAGCTTCACAAACCGAAAACAATGTCCCCAAATTACCCATGAGTAGAGAGGGAGGCTATTTATAACAAAAAGAAAAACAAAACTAAAGACACCCAACTCACAAATTTTAGCCATAGGACGATTAAAATAAGACATAAATTGATAAACAACAGTCAGATTCCTGTTTTTTCAGAGATAAAACTACAGTTACAAGAAGCAAAGAAATCCCTGGAAAAATAGTCTAATGTAACAAATACTGCATATGCTTGTTGGGTAACAATTTCTACAGGTGAAAGGTTGAGCATACACCTTCTGAGCACTCCAATCGAAGCTTCCCAGAAGATGATCTTTCAATTGATATGCATTCCAAACTCTGTCCAGTGTCTGCAACAACACGCATTTCACTGTTTTCATATTCAAGAAAATCCTCCACCTCCATTACTTCATCATCTGTTGCGGGCACTAACCTCCCATCTCCTTCAACCTAAACATCATATCAGACATCTCATAGAATTATGAATAAACCCTAGTTAAAAGTATAAATCACAGAACCAAAACATAGAACTATATAATAAAATATTGCCTTCAAATATACTTCTTTTTCTCAACACATTGTTGCGTTCCGTTTTCAAATATCAACATTTCATTTTATTCATTATAGAAAATTTGGGAAGGCGAATACAATGTAACCAAGTCACAAAGGAGCTTCATGCAATTTACTTAAATAAAACAACAAAGTCATTAAAGAAAGTATAATTTACAGAATAACTAGACTATAAAAGGGAGCTGACAAGCCATCAGGAATTTTATTATTTTGTCGTAGATTGCAGGCCACTTCTGGAAAAGAAAAAAAGGGTATCAAGGTACTAAGAATGCAATCACAAATAACAGGCAAACAAAAAAGAAATGCTGCTAGAATAACAAGCAGTCATTCTAATTAAAATGTGTGGATGATTTTATTAAGATTACTTATTTGGGCGTCTTAATTATTATACTAGGAATGCTACGAATATTTTGCCATCGAACAAAACAAAGAGAAGTAAAGAACAACGTACAAAAAAGAATATATCATTAGAGTACTTCATGAGTTCATTGTCAATGATTAGGGCCTTGGTCTCTAATAAACATGTTACTATAAAGCTGGAAATAATTGCATTATAAATGTTCCACAAATTGTAAAAGGGTACTGGTATACTTGTTTTTTGGGGGGGGGGGGGGAAAGGACTTTAGGGTGCCATAGCAACTCCCATTATCTTGATTTTGCTAAGAAATCTTGGGGACAGTTATCACTTGTCATCAATCAAATTAGTTGTAAAATTTCCCCATACCTGGAGCACACAAAAATGGAACACAAAAAAAAATTGCAAATCCAAATTGCATTGACAAACTGAATCAGCGAGTTACTAAATACATACCCGAACGAGCTTGTACACAACTGGGTTAGCAATCTGCTTGGGTGAAGACAAAGCAGAACTGCTTCTATCAACCCCACTGTCTTCAAGCTTCCCATCATCATTATCCTCAATTCCAACCACTGTTTCCATTGAATATCAACCACATACACCTCAGGTACACTATCTGTAAAACCCAGAAAAAGAAAGTAACAAAATTAACATACAAAAATCATCTCTATTCCAAAATAAGCAGCCCAGATAACAAAAACTGAAAATTGGCAGTGTGCACATCCTAAAGCTTCAAAAAATTAAAACTTTTAGAAAAATGAATCACACCCCAAAAGCCAAAAGCACCAATTGACCACCAAGACAACACAAACACTTCAACACACGCATGCATTACAAAACAGTAACCCCAATTTAGAATTGCTACAAAAATTACTCAAACAATGAAAATGCATTTTTGGGGTTAATGAAAAACTTAATTAAAGGCAACCCTGATGAGAAAAATTTAAAATTGGACTCACCATAGAGGAAACAGCGAGTCGACTCAGTAGCTGAAGCAGCAAAATCCCAGTGAGAGTGACCGATCCCAACGAGTTGAAAAAACTTGTTTTCTCTTATGGGGACGACGAATTGTGAAAAAAAGAAACTTCTCCCATACGTAAAAGGAAAATGAAATTGAACGACTTTGGAAATTTAATTAAAAAAACTTAATGTGTTTTTTATTTATTTTTGCATTTTTTTTTTCTTCTGCGTAGGTGACAGTGGTTTTTAGGTTTGCTTGTTGATTACGCTGTGGCGAGATTTTAGCTTCGGATTCGAAATGTTCAGTGAACTGTAATTGAATTGTGGCCATCGATTCCGGATTTTTGTTTCGTTTTGGACTCTCTCTGTCTGTACCTCTGTCTCTACACAGCTTTAAAAAATCGTTCATTGCTCTATAATAAATTAATTAATTAATTAATTAACTTTTAATTTTTTTCTGACTAGATTTTTGACGAGTTTGTAAGAACAAATCAGTATTTTTTATTTAGAAAAATATTTTTATATTAAAAATGTAAGATTATAAAAAAAAAATTATTGATAAATAAATATTATCGCCACATCAACACAAATTCTTTTAATTAAAATAATCCAAACTAATACCCTTGCATTACATGAGTAAAGAATTTATATTATTTATACTAACGGCAAGACGGGCACTACTGTACCCGTCTTTTCGCATTTCTACTGCGTCACAGTATGTATTATTTTATCGTGTTTTAATGTCTAATATTGCTTTTAAGGAATTTTATTATGAATTTCAAGTAGTTCATGACACTAATTTTTCATAATGACACTAAATTATTAACACATGTTGATTGGGAGAGAGGACCCGTGAGTTATAACAGTTGGTTAAAGTTATAGACAAAATGGTGAACCGTGTCATTTTTCATTTCTTAACCTTTTGGTGGTTTTGTAACTGCTCTATTTTATTTACGTAATTAGATAATTAGATGTTTCGGAGTGGAAGTTTCAAATGCATTTGCTTATGTTTAAAGGGTAAAATAGGGACAAAAAGTAGTACACCAAAATGACAGTTACCAACACCCATTCTCTTTATATAATGGTATAGAATAATGGTATAGATAATTAGATGTTTCGGAGTGGAAGTTTCAAATGCATTTGCTTATGTTTAAAGGGTAAAATAGGGACAAAAAGTAGTACACCAAAATGACAGTTACCAACACTCATTCTCTTTATATAATGGTATAGATTATATATATAGTTAAAAGATAAAATTCAAAAGAGCAGAAAATTGGTGGTTAAATTATATTTTTCGTCCCTTATGTTTATTTTAGATTTTAATTTAGTCCCTTATATATTAAAAGTTTCGAATTGGTCCCTTATGTGTTAATTATGGTCCGTTTTGTTTTTTTTTGTTCCGAAATGGTCTCTTATATTACAAAAATTATACTAATATGGTCCTTTTTTTGTCCCTTATTTTACAAAAAAATGGACCACAGTGGTATAAATTTTGTAACATAAGGGGCCACCTTGAAACAGATGGACCACATTGGTGTAATCTTTAGACATAAGGGACCAATTTGGAACAAATAATACATAAGGGACCAAACTGAAACCTAAAATAAACATAAGGGACAAAGAGTATAATTTAGCCTAAATTGTTTGTTTTATTTTTATGAGATATATTTATAAAAAATAAATTATATTTCATAAAGTGGATGATGATTCAGGAGGAGATAGAGCTGGCAAAACGGGCTACCCGCCCCGCATCGGGTTCAGGCTATTTAGGGTCGGGCCAAAAAGCCCAGGTTGAAATATGGGCTCAAATTTGACAGCTCAAGCCCGACCCAATGCGGGCTGTGGGCTTTTCGGTCTAGCCACATATATTATTATTAATTTTTTTAACACCCTGTAAAATTGATGTATAGCATTTCTTATCAGACCCAAAAAAAAATGTCATTTCTTATAATAATAGGCCTTTGTTATTACCACCTCCCCTTTTAATTTTCTCACCTCCCCTCCCCCTTTAATTTCCAATTTTACCCCTACCATCTCTCTCTCTTTGACAGACAGCAGCAACAACAACGCCTATTATCGCCTCCCATCTCTCTCTCTTTGACAGACAACAGCAACACCAACAACAACATGCGCAGATCCTTCTAATCGATGAAGAACTCGCTGGTGAGGATTGGAGGAGTTGAAGGCGAGTGGGTGAAAAAGCCCTAACTGCGTTGATTCGCGATCTGCAGCAGAGAAAAAGAAGGAAAAACAGAAAAAGAAAGGAAAGAAGAAAAAGAAGAAAAGAGAAGAAAAGAGAAGAGAAAGATAGGGAGAGGAGACGCGATCAAGGAAGAAGGGAGGAACCGGAACCTCCATGGTTCCGGTGTGGCCGCGAGCGGCAGCGAGGAGGTGGCGGCGGCGTGCCACTGTACGCGTGGGTCAGGACCGAGAGAGAGATCGATTTGAGAGATCTGAAATTGGACCTTCATAATTGCTTTTCTGCATAAATTCTTACTGGCGTCAACTTATTGACGCGGGACGGCGTCAATTTGTTGACGCATGAAGTGAAATTAACTCATGCGTCAGCTTGTTGACAAGTTCTTGCTTCAACTAGTTGACGCGTGTGTTGAAAACAGAAAAATTTTACCCATGCATTAGCTTGTTGACGAGTTTTTGCATCAACTAGTTGATGCATGTGTTTAAAACAGAAAAATTTTACACATGCGTCAACTTTTTAACGCATTCGTGCGTCAACAAGTTGACGTCAAATTTACAGAAAAAAATATGTGAGGGGAGGTGAGAGAAATTAGAAGGGGTAAAATTGTCTTTTCAAGAGGGATGGGAGATGGGAAAATAAAATGGGGGAGGTGGGGGATAACAAAGGCCTAATAATAAAGGCATCCCACTTTAGTGACAGACCCCTCCTTGCGTGCGTGAGCGTGACTGCTTCTGCTTGGATCTATTTTCTGAATTGGATCTATCACTGGAGCGTGGGTCTTTTCTTGTTGGCCTTTGTTATTCCCACCTCCCCCAATTAATTTTCCTACCTCCCATCCCTCTTGAAAAGACAATTTTACCGCTTCTAATTTCTCTCACCTCGCCTCCCCTCACATATTTTTTTCTGTAAATTTGACGTCAACTTGTTAACGCACGAACGTGTCAAAAAGTTGACGCATGTGTAAAATTTTTCTGTTTTCAACACACGCGTCAAGTTGACGCAAAAACTCGTCAACAAGTTGACACATAGGTAAAAAAAATCTGTTTTCAACACATGCGTCAACCAGTTGACGCGAGAACTCGTCAACAAGCTGACGCATGAGTTAATTTCACTTCATGCATCAACAAATTGACGCCATCCCGCGTCAATAAGTTGACGCCAGTAAGAATTTATGCAGAAAAGTAATTGTGAAGGTCCAATTTCAGATCTCTCAGCTCGATCTCTCTCTCTGTCCTGACCCACGCGTCTCGATCTCTCTTTCTCTCTCTCTCTCTCTCGGTCCTGACCCACGCGTACAGTGGCACGCCGCCGCTCGCGGCCACGCCGGAACCATGGAGGTTCTAGTTCCCTCCTTCTTCCCCGATCGCGTCTCCTCTCTCTATCTTTCTATTCTCTTTTCTTCTTTTTCTTCTTTCCTTTCTTTTTCTGTTTTTCCTTCTTTTTCTCTGCTGCAGATCGCGAATCAACGCGGGTAGGGCTTTTTTCACCCACTCGCCTTCAACTCCTCCAATCCTCACCAGCGAGTTCTTCATCGATTGGGAGGATCTGTGCATGTTGTTGGTGTTGCTGCTGTCTGTCAAAGAGAGAGAGATGGGAGGTGATAATCGGCGTCGTTGTTGTTGCTGTCTGTCAAAGAGAGAGAGAGATGGTGGGGTAAAATTGGAAATTAAAGGGGGAGGGGAGGCGAGAAAATTAAAGGGGGAGGTGGTAATAACAAAGGCCTTCTTGTTTTTTATGTGGGTCTGTTTTTGTCTCAATAAGCTTAATGGTTTCGGGCTTTCTTTTTTTTTACTTGAGTTGAGTGGGTCTTTTTTTTTTCCCATGTGGTTTTTTTTTTTACTTAAGTTTACTGGTTTGGGCCAAATGAAAGTGGCCAATGTTTTTAAGTTGATGCGGGCAGCCTAAAGAGTACTTGGCTCTAGAGACCTAAACACTTGTAGGTTACAACAACTACCGATTGTGAGTGTACACTATAGAAAAGCTTAAATCCATTAGACTTAGGCCCATTAGTATGGGTGAACCGATGTAGGTCACAAAAGCGAGCTACTCTACCTCTTACCACCTTTGCTTGCTAAAAAATACATATTTCATCAAAACATTTCTCATCACAAATTTTGGTCAAAAAAAAATCCTTTATCATTTTTACCTTATTTTTTTATTTTTCAAAATTCTTTTTTTTTTAAATTAAAAAAAACTTTGCAAAAAAAATTCATTGAGTCATTCTTTTGCCAAAAAAAAAAATAGAAGTTGCATCACACATCATTTGTATATACATTTCATTTCATTTCATGCATCAAGTTGAAAAGATACATTGTATTTTGTAAATAAAAATTTATTTGTTTGCAAAAAAAAATCATAAAAAAATATTGGATCTGGGCATCACAAATTCACATTTTAGGAAGTGATCAGGTAAAAAAATTGCATTCTTTTGCACATTAGGGTAGATCATTGCATGCATAAAAATGAAAAAAAAAAACATTTATCATTCGCATTGCATTCTAAGTGATAGGATCATTGCATTCAACATTACTCAAAAAAAAAAAAATCAGGTCATCTGAACTATTGTGCTTGCATGGAAATGGTTACCAATCAAACTCTGACTCGTAAAATTGGATCATGTTCATGGAAGTTGTCGGAGGGAATCAAGGGAAGTCAATTGTGAGAGAAAAAAAAAACTATATTGGGGGCAAGTTGGATATTTGTAGATGCTCACATAATTTTGAGCTAAAAAAATCAAACGAATAAAAGAAAAAAGAAACAAAAAGGAGAAATAAGGGTGACAGCCAACTTTCTAATGAAAAATCTCAAAGCAGCAAAGATGATTGTCATGAGCACGTCTGATCATATTATATAAGTTGAAGCTAAGTTAACTTTGTTGAAGCTTTATCTTAATGAATTTACGTGCATTCTGAAACTTTTTTTTCTCATCCATGCTCAACCTTGTTCCCTTTGAAATGTCAAACCCTTTCAAATTCTGGCCTCAAGAGAACATCCTTAAATCCTTTCTATTTACTCTATGCAGTCCTAAAAACGTATTCATGAACATATATCATAAGCCAAAGTTTCATTTTCCAAAAAATAGGAAAATGAAGGAAAAAAAAGAAAAAGAAAAAGAAAAGCGAAAAAAAAGCAAATAAAATCTAGAAGAATCGTTTTAGCTGCAAATCAATACTGTCTAAGAATTAAATTTTGAAAATAAGCAATCATGATTCGAAGTGATGAGTGGCCATTTTTCTCTATCCCAAAAAAAAATATTGTATATCCCTTGATGTCCCCTTTGAGCCTTAAAATTCCTTTCATTAACCCTTGGTCAAGTATCTACGTTGCACCAGCGCTTAATGTCTAAAAACAAACTGTTTAGGGAGATGTGAAGTGTATGGTAGACTAGGAGATAAAAAATGGTAGGGGAAGCAAAGAGGAGAAATCAAGGAAAAGAAGGAAAATGGAAAAAGAAGCAAAAATTGAGGAATGCCCAAAGAAGATTAAAAGATGATCCAATGAGGGAGAATGAGAGGGGTAAAAAAAAAGGAATGGTGATTTTGGATAAGGACATTTTCTTAGAAGCGTAAGTGAGAATTGAAAGCCGCTGAAGATCCTTGATCCATTTGACCCTTACAATGATAATTTGAGCCTTTCAATCCTTCTTTTCTTAACCCATAATCCATGACCACGTTACAAGCCTCAAAAACTCCATTTTGATTGATGAATGATTGCTTCCATTTTCACGATTTTAATTTTGAGACAAATTATCATCATTCTTTCAAGACTTTATTTGCTCCAAAAAAGAAAATCATGTTAGACTGAAAATCTCCAAAAGCGGTCTAAGCAATAATTAGGGTCTAAAAAGAAAAATGGGACTTACACGGAGGCAATCATTTTCTTGCATATTCATAATTGCATGTTGGGGCAATTTTTGTGGCTACAGTCAAGCTTAATATTTTCTCAGAGACCCACACTGGGGCAAAATTTGTATGTGACTCTAAACCATCTACATTGAGTCAAATTGATTATTCTGGGGCATCTTCCCTTTTAAGCAAGAATTTTTTCACACTGGGGCGATGTTAAGTTGGTCGACTACCTCAGAATTTTTTAAATCTATCTCACTGGTGAAAGAGACAAATCAGCCAAAAGACAAAAGAATTAGCCTGAGGTTATATCCACCTGATTTATCTTTCATCCTTGTGCTTCTTGTCCACACCTTTCTTCTACATTGTAAATATCCTTCGCCAAACCCTTGAAACTTTCCACACACAAAATATCTTGTGAATAACATGCATGTTCATTAAGTAATGATTCAAGAAAAGTGAACTTATCAATGATCTGATGTGGCAAGCTAATGACAATCCCAAGAAGATGAGTCACACTCAAAAGTACCATGATTTGAAAAGATCAAGAAAAGGGGTGAGTGGTTTTGATGATCAACAAAAGATCTAGGTATGGTAGCAAAAAAAAAAAAGATGAGCAGGGTCCATTCAAGCTTGAGTTTGATTTGGTTCCAAATAAAAGCAGTAAAAAATGTTCTTTAAAGACTCATGTCCACGCTGTGACAACCACCCTAAAAATTGAAATGGAGCCGCCACCTATGTTTATTAAGGAAAACGATAGGAAAAACCCTTTTGGAAATGATTGTACAAAAATGGTCTTCGAACCAAATTTGGGTTCGGGAGTTGGTTACGCGCAAGGAATGATTATCACCCATACACGCCCATAAAAAAATGGTACTCGTTAATTGTTTGCAGAAAATTGTTTGCCTTTAAAAAAAAATTAATTCCCTTCATCAAATTTATTAAATAATAAGAAAAAGAACCCAACAAAATTATTAAAAACTTTACCAAGATTAAATAAAATCAAGAAAGCCTTTTTTATTGTATTTATTATTATTTCATCTCCTTTTAATAAAACAGAAATACAAACTGAAGATAAGAATTAATTCCACAAGTTATTAACTTATTTATTTAAAAAAAATACCTAAATGAGGAAACAAAGTTCAGAAACGTCTTTTTGCTCTTTCGCCCTTCCTTTTATTTTTATATTTTTTAGATTATAACTTACAAAAAAATTTAATTGCAAAGAGGCCCTTTGGTTTGGTTTGGCCCCTTTGGAAGGCCAAACCCTAACCCTAATTCTACTTGATCATCGCAGGGATCAAGAAGGAAAACGGAGAAATTATCCACAAAACGATCCAAGACAGTATATACATAAAACATCTAAACGAGGAGGAAGAACAAAATTGAATCATGCATAACTCATACCCATTACAGTCCAGATCTAAAAATCAATTACATGATCATAAAAAGAATGAAGATAAAAAATAAGCAAAAGGGAAGACGAAGGGTATCCTGGTTTCGGCCTTCCCAGAATAGAATACAGAAACACAAAATAGTAGGGAATACAGAAGAAAACCTAGACTAAAGAGTGTTTATTTTTTTGGTCGCCTCACTGTCTTCAGCCGCGCCCTAGTTCCCCTGCTTCTCGTGCTCTTCAAACGTTTTTTTTCCCTCTTTGGCGTGGTCTTGAGCTTGGCTTTTATAGCCTCATGGTCTCTGTCACAAAAATAAAATCAAATCAGGATAATAATAAAAATTAAAAGAAAAGAAAAGAGATAGAAACTTCCCTGATTCGTCAAATCTACACGTTTTCCTCATGTACATCTTGAATTCGGACCGAATCATGTGGATAAGATTTGATTCGATCTTGTGGGAATAGAGAAGAAAAAAGGAAATAAAATATTGTGGGGAGGGTAGGTTGCGGCCGTTTGGATGATTTTAGGGTTAGGGTTTGAAAGGAGTGAGGAAAGAAGAGGAGGAGCGGCTGAATGGCTTCCTAGGTTTGGATGGATGAGATTGCGAGAAGGAAGAAGGAACGTGGGAAGGGGTGCCGTGGCTGTAAAACGATTTAGGGTTTGAGCAAAAAGGGAGATGAATTAGGTTTTTTTGGTGAGGAAGAGGACGAGGGAGGGAGGCCGAGAATGGTGGAGGAGAAAGCTGCGGCTGGAAAATGGAGTGAGATGGGGAGATTAGGGTTTTGGTTTGAGAGAATGGAGAGAAGAGAGACGAGGTGGGTGGAGAAGTGGGAGAAGGAGGATGTTGGTGTTGCGGCTGAATGAGGGTGTGAGGGAAGGTGGATTAGGATTTAGGGTTATGAGGGTTTTTTGGGTTAGCATTGGGCTGGAGTTGGTGATGGGCCGCGCGCGAGAGAGAAAGGGCCAGGTAGGGGGGTGCACGGAGAGGAGGCACGGGGTGCGTATAGCAGCGAAAGGAGGGCAAGGGAGGCGCAGGGGTGTGGAATAAAAAAAGGGGGTGTGTGAAGGAATGGGTATGACTGGGCTGCGTGTGTTGTTGGGTTGGGGCACCAGCCTGGTTCGCTGCTATTTGCACCACCCAGATTTACCTTTTGCACACCCCTTCTCAAATAAAAATCATTTTTTTCTTTAATTCATTCTTTTCTTCTCCCCTTCTTTTTCACTTTAATACTCTTTGCCTCCTTTTTATTTATTCCAAAACCAAAAATCTCATAATTATTTATTATTATTACTACTAATTTAATAAGCAAAGATAAATTAATTAAAAAAGGTCGGACAAAATTAGGGTACTACAGCTGCCCCTCCTTAATTACATTTTACTCGAAGGTCTTTGTGCATTCGTTGTAAAAGGTAATTAAGGATAAAAGACTCTAATTTTGTCTAGAATGAAATTGTTTGAAGATGCGAGATTGGCTCCCGACTTTGCTTTGGGGTTCTAGGTTTGATTCCCAGTGAATTTCCGGTAAGGCATAGGTTTGGTTCCTATCTCTTACAAAATTGGTGAGAGATTCTAGATTCAGTTCCTAGTGAATTCTCGGTAAGGCATAGGTCTGGTTCCTAACCCTTACATCTTTTGTATTGATTACTTCCCTACTTAAGGTAAGTCTGGGATGCGAGCTTCTTCATCACTCGACACAAGTTCGGGTCAGATTCCCAACAAGGGTAAGTCAGGTTCTTAATGCTTGTTAAAAGGTATGGATTGACTACCTTACTTTAAGGAATGTCCGTGATATGAGTTTCTCTGTCACTCAATATAGGTTCGGGTCAGATTCCCGGCAAGATGTAGGTCAGAATCTAACTCTTGCTAAAGTATGGACTGGTTTTCCTATTGTAGGTGAATGTCCAAGGTACGAGCTTCTCTGTCACTCGACACAGTTCGGGTCAGATTCCCGACAAGGTGTAGGTCAGATTCCTAACTCTTGTTAAAAGGTGTGGATCGATTTCCATAATTGAGGAAGATTCGAGACGCGGGTCAGGTTCCCGACTAAAGGCTTGGGTCAGATTCCCAAGGTGGTGGGTCAGATTCCCAGCAAAGTGTAGGATAGGTTCCTAACTCATGCTAATAAAGAGATTGGGTAGGCTGAGTACTAGTTCTTACTGAGTAACAACAGACCAACTGTATGTAAAATTTATGAGGGTGGGTCAATGGACCCAAAAACTTTGATAGTCACGCAGGATGCAATGAATGGTATGCCATGCATGAGATGAAATTTTTATTTTTTTAGAGAAATGGTTTTGAAGGTGGGTATGAGGCCCAGAAGTATTGATGATCATGCCAGATGCAATGAATGATATGCTATGCATGAATGTTGTTTTATTTTTAGAGAAATGATTTTGAAGGTGGGTCGGGGGCCCAAAAGTATGAATGATTATGCAAAACGCAATGAATGATATGCTGTGCATAAATGTTATTATTGTTTTGATTTTTTGATTTCCCTGAGTTCCTCTGAGGATTCTGCCCCTAGACTCGTGGGATAACAACTTTATGTTGGCTAGCTTGTCCGAATCGTTGACTTTGTACTGCACCAGGTTTGCATATTTTGCCCCTTGATAGATCATTTTATGGATCCTCAAATTTTTCAGCTTCATGCTTTGGATGCTCCTAAGAGGATTAGACTGACTCTTTTTGACCCTGAGGTTCTTCAGTGTCCTTTTGGCCTTCGTCCAGCCATGTGAGGAAGGATCTATGTTGAGACGCGGATCACCTTGTGTAGGTCTACAACTGGAATGAAATCTTGAATGTGAAGCTTGTGGATGATGGGCACAGCTTGAGCCTTCTAGCTTCTTGGTTTATGTTTAGATTTGGGTTAACAAATTTGTGAATTTGACCCTAACTTCTGCCTAGGCCGCTCTTTGCGAGTTTTCAACCTAGCGGGTCGCTCTAACTTCTGCCTAGACCGCCCTTTCGGGTATTCAGCCTAGCGAGCATTTTATTTTATATTCTTTTTTTTAGGTAAGACAACTGCACTGAGGAGTTTATGTGGATTTCCTCTTTCAAAAATCAAGTTTTAAGAAAATATGAGCAATTTGACTTTGATCAGAATGGACTTTATTAGGGTTGTAACGTGGCCAGGGGTTAAGGGTTATGAAAGAAATGATATTTCAGGCCCAAAAAGTGTTTAAGGGTTTATAAAAATAAGGATCTTTAGTGCCAAGATGCACTTGGATGGTTGCTAATGCAATTGTCTTGTTTTGCTTTTGCATTTTTATTCATTTTTTTTTTGCAAGTGTCCTGATATGTTGCATTTAATATTTGCTTGTTCGCTATTTTTTTTTAACGGACAAAATTTAATGGACTATTGTGCTAGCCTAATGTATGGGTGATCCTTGTTTAGAGTACTTGAAAGAATATTTCGTTTTAGGCTCAAAAGGGGTAGCAAGGGATAAGTATTTGGATAGAGAAAAATGGCCAAACTTCATCTCAAAATCTCATTGCTCAAATTTCCATAAAAATTAATTTTTGATAATTGTGCATTTGTTTCTCCATTTTATTTTATCTTTTCCTTAACTATTTTTTATCCCAGATTGAACATGCACCAAGAAGGGAAAAAAATTCAAATTGTATTTCCATTGATGTATTGAAAATATGGGAACAAAGTGGGCCCTTTACAAGATATGCCCCAGGGCTATGAGCAAAGCGTAAAAACAAATGAAGGTTGCTTAAACAGAGCTATTCCTTGAAGTTTTACCACTTCGTGTTGATCAGAGCCCAACAATTCTTAATGGAGTGGCCCATTGCCCCAACTTGGCATGTTGTGATGAGCAGCGTTTGTTTCTTCTTCCATCTCTTGACTCATACTGCGCGATGGTTTTTGAATATCGAGGTTGGCAATCCTTCCGCTTATTATCCCTGCTTCCACTCTTTCCGCGACAATGATTAGGTTTGAAAAGCTTGAACAGATATTTCCCATCATCAGATCATAGAAGGGTTGTTGAAGTGTGTCAGTGAATGTGGTAACCATCTCTTTCTCAGATAGCGGAGGTTCCACTTGGGCTGCAATCCCTCTCCATCTTTGGGCATACTTTTTGAAGCTTTCATTGCCCCCTTTTACCATGGTTTGCAACTGGGAGCGGCCAGGAGCTATGTCCATATTGTACTTGTACTGTTTGATGAAAGCTTTAGCCAAATTATTCCAGGAGTTGATTTTGCCCCGCTCTAACTGCATATACCAGCGTAGGGATGCCCCGGTAAGACTCTCTTGGAAGAAGTGGAGCTTATCATTACTGGAGCAGGAGGCCATCTTCCGGCAGTACATGATGAGGTGGCTTTTTGGACAAGTTAAACCTTCATACTTGACGAACTCAGGAACTTTGAATTTTGGAGGAATTACCACGTCCAGGACCAAACATACTTCTGAAGCTTTGAACCCAATATGATTTGCCCCTTCAATTGCTTTCAGCCTATCTTCCACAATTTGGAGTCTCTCCAGATCTATGAGGTCTCCTGATGGGCCATTGGAAGCCTCTCGATACTCATTAGTGCTGATGGAATGGTTCTCATCAATGGTCAATTTTGGACCCAAGTTCTGCAAGAGGTCCAATATCTTGTCCATCTTACCCTTGATTTGGTCGAGTTCTTCTCTCATTGCTTGTTGATTCTGTTCCAACAAATCCATGAGTCTAGATTGGGCTCGAGTCCGGTAGGGATGCAGAGGAAGTTTATTTGTATCTATTTTTCTGTTGAGGGGGGAAAAATGAGTTACGTTATGAGGATGCCATGATTATGTATGTCATGAATGTTTTTTTTATGTACATTTTATGCAAAATAATATGATGGATAATGGAGAAATATTTTTTTATTTATATTTTTTTTTATAAAAATAAAATGAATGCAATGATAATGAGAAATGTTGTTGAAAAAAAGGAGAAAATGTCTTTTGATTTTTTTTTTGAAAATTTATTTTTTAGAGGGAAAAAGAATGAGAAAGGAAAATATTTTTTTTGAAACTGTGTTTTTTTTGCAAAGAAGAATAACAAATAATATTTTTAAGAGAAAAATATCATTTATTATCTTTCACAATTTCTGAAATGTGAATGGAAAATAAATGGTTGAAGGAAAAAACGGACAGAGTGTGCCCCTTGTGAAGTAGGCCGGTATTTCCTAAGATCTTAGGTCATACGACTTTTGTCACGTGGAAAATAGGATAAGGTATGCTCATTTTGTGATATGGGCCGGTAGCTCCTTAAAAGGATCTAGGGATTATATTATGTGTCTTTCCATTGGGTGGATTTAAGATACTAATCTAAAAAGTCCCTAGAGCCAAGGGTCCCATTTGAAAATGTTACCACCAATAATAAGTATATTATTAAAGGATGGTTTTTTCTCAAATGGAGCCAAACTCTAGGTGAGGCTTTCGTAGGAACCCATTGGCCGTAGTCCAGCAGAGCACCCACTACATAGCTTCTCCTAACTTAAGATTCACTCGGGCCCGGGTATAGGGCACCCACTCAAAGTGTGTATAAATAAAGTGTATAAAGTGAAGTGTGTGAAAGAGCAAACTTAAAACTACCCGCTGTAAAACAGATCAAAATACAATATATACATGTCTTCTACCCTAAGGTTTCAAATGCATAGACATACATAATATTTACAAGAAGAAAAAAGAAATGAAAGAGAATGAATCACAAATGAAAAATAGAAAAATATTTTTTTAATGCAAATTTTCTATCCTAGGATTCACATATACAAACATATATACAAATAAACAAATAGGAATAAAAACAAAAAGGGAATAATTCATTTAGTAAGGCAAACAAATCACATAAACAATCATAGGGCCTAACTCTCAAAAGATCTCCAGCGGAGTCGCCAGCTGTGACAATGATTGTACAAAAATGGTCTTCGAACCAAATTTGGGTTCGGGAGTTGGTTACGCGCAAGGAAGGATTAGCATCCATACACGCCCATAAAAAAAAGGTACCCGTTAATTGTTTGTAGAAAATTGTTTGCCTTTAAAAAAAATTAATTCCCTTCATCAAATTTATTAAATAATAAGAAAAAGAACCCAACAAAATTATTAAAAACTTTACCAAGATTAAATAAAATCAAGAAAGCCTTTTTGATTGTATTTATTATTATTTCATCTCCTTTTAATAAAACAAAAATACAAACTGAAGATAAGAATTAATTCCACAAGTTATTAACTTATTTATTTAAAAAAAAATACTTAAACGAGGAAACAAAGTTCAGAAACGTCTCGTTGCTCTTTCGCCCTTCCTTTTATTTTTATATTTTTTAGATTATAACTTACAAAAAAATTTAATTGCAGAGAGGCCCTTTGGTTTGGTTTGGCCCCTTTGGAAGGCCAAACCCTAACCCTAATTCTACTTGATCATCGCAGGGATCAAGTAAGGAAAACGGAGAAATTATCCACAAAACGATCCAAGACAGTATATACATAAAACATCTAAACGAGGAGGAAGAACAAAATTGAATCATGCATAACTCATACCCATTACAGTCCAGATCTAAAAATCAATTACATGATCATAAAAAGAATGAAGATAAAAAATAAGCAAAAGGGAAGACGAAGGGTAACCTGGTTTCAGCCTTCCCAGAATAGAATACAGAAACACAAAATGGTAGGGAATACAGAAGAAAACCTAGACTAAAGAGTGTTTATTTTTTTGGTCGCCTCACTGTCTTCAGCCGCGCCCTGGTTCCTCTGCTTCTCGTGCTCTTCAAACATTTTTTCCCCTCTTTGGCGTGGTCTTGAGCTTGGCTTTATAACCTCATGGTCTCTGTCACAAAAATAAAATCAAATCAGGATAATAATAAAAATTAAAAGAAAAGAAAAGAGATAGAAACTTCCCTGATTCGTCAAATCTACACGTTTTCCTCATGCACATCTTGAATTCGGACCGAATCATGTGGATAGGATTTGATTCGATCTTGTGGGAATAGAGAAGAAAAAAGGAAAGAAAATATTGTGGGGAGGGTAGGTTGCGGCCGTTTGGATGATTTTAGGGTTAGGGTTTGAAAGGAGTGAGGAAAGAAGAGGAGGAGCGGCTGAATGGCTTCCTAGGGTTGGATGGATGAGATTGCGAGAAGGAAGAAGGAACGTGGGAAGGGGTGCCGCGGCTGTAAAACGATTTAGGGTTTGAGCAAAAAGGGAGATGAATTAGGTTTTTTGGTGAGGCAGAGGACGAGGGAGGGAGGCCGAGAATGGTGGAGGGGAAAGCTGCGGCTGGAAAATGGAGTGAGATGGGGAGATTAGGGTTTTGGTTTAAGAGAATGGAGAGAAGAGAGACGAGGTGGGTGGAGAAGATTATGGGAGACGGAGGATGTTGGTGGCTGAATGAGGGTGTGAGGGAAGGTGGATTAGGTTTTAGGGTTATGAGGGTTTTTTGGGTTAGCGTTGGGCTGGAGTTGGTAATGGGCCGCGCGCGAGAGAGAAAGGGCCAGGTAGGGGGTGCATGGAGAGGAGGCACGGGGTGCGTATAGCAGCGAAAGGAGAGCAAGCGAGGCACAGGGGTGTGGAATAAAAAAAGGGGGTGTGTGAAGGAATGGGTATGGCTGGGCTGCGTGTGTTGTTGGGTTGGGCCACCAGCCTGGTTCGCTGCTATTTGCACCACCCAGATTTACCTTTTGCACACCCCTTCTCAAATAAAAATCCTTTTTTTCTTCTTTTATTCATTCTTTTCTTCTCCCCTTCTTTTTCACTTTAATACTCTTTGCCTCCTTTTTATTTATTCCAAAACCAAAATCTCATAATTATTTATTATTATTACTACTAATTTAATAAGCAAAGATAAATTAATTAAAAAAGGCCGGACAAAATTAGGGTACTACACACGCATCTCATGTCCATACATCTCATGCATTTCAATTTTAAATCAAGGTTTATGCATTCATATGCATGCATTACTCGCGAGCCATTGCATTCAATCTCATGCCTCATGCATTGCATATGTGAATGTGATTTTTCACAGCATATGTTAATAAAGTTCAGATCCTAGTACAACACTCATCAAAATTCCAAAAAACATGTGTGTTGGCTCATATCCAGTTGGTCACACGATCTTTATTTATTTATTTATTTTGTTGACTCATATCTAGTTGGTCACACGATCTTTAGTTTTTCTGCTTACATGGGATCCATATCTAGTTAGTCGCATGATCTTTGGTTTTCTTTCTTGTTGACCCATATCCAGTTGGTCACACGATCTTTAGTTTTCTGCGTTCGTGTTAGCTCATATCCAGTTAGTCACATGATCTTTAGTTTGCTGCTTACATGGGATCCATATCTAGTTGGCCACATGGTCTTTAGTTTTTCCACTTACTTGGGACCCGTATCCAGTTGGTCTCATGATTTTTTACTTTTCCGTATGGCAAGGCTTTTCAGTCCCCTACCCATATCATTTCTTGTTTGCCGAGGAGGTTCCGGCATTTGCATATTTAATTTTCTTTTGGGCGAGGCGGTTCAGTCCCCTGCCTATTTTTATTTATTGTTCGCTGAGCAGGTTCCGGCAGTTGCACATTTAATTTTCTTTCAAGGGAGGCGGTTCAATCCACTACCCATTTTATTTTTTGTTTGCCGAGGAAGTTTCGGCATTTGCATATATAATTTTCTTTTGGGCAAGGCGGTTCAGTCCACTTCCCATTTTATATCTTGTTTGCCGAGGAAGTTTCAGCATTTGCATATTTAATTTTCTTTTGGGTAAGGCGGTTTAGTCCCCTGTCTATTTTTATTTATTGTTCGCCGATGAGGTTCCAGCAGTTGTACATTTAATTTTCTTTCAAGGGAGGCGATTCAGTCCACTACCCAATTTATTTCTTGTTTGCCGAGGGAGGCGGTTCAGTCAACTTCCCATTTTATTTCTTGCTTGCCGAGGAGGTTCTGGCATCTGCAAATTTAATTTCCTTCTGGGCAAGGCGGTTCAGTCCACTTCCCATTTTATTTCTTGTTTGCCGAGGAGGTTCCGACATTTGTAAATTTAATTTCTTTCTGGGCAAGGCGGTTCATTCCACTTCCCATTTTATTTCTTGTTTGCCGAGGAGGTTCCGGTATTTGCATATTTAATTTTCTTCTGGGTGAGGCAGTTCAGTCCCCTGCCCATTTTATTTCTTGTTTTCCAAGGAGGTTCCCGCATTTGCACATTTAATTTTCTTTCAAGGGAGGTGGTTCAGTCTACTACCCAATTTATTTCTTGTTTGCTGAGGGAGGCGGTTTAGTCCACTTCCCATTTTATATCTTATTTGCCGAGGAAGTTCTGGCATTTGCATATGTAATTTTCTTTTGGGCAAGGTGGTTCAGTCCACTTCCCATTTTATATCTTGTTTGCCGAGGAAGTTCCGGCATTTGCATATTTAATTTTCTTCTGGGCAAGGCGGTTCAGTCCCCTGCCTATTTTAATTTATTGTTCGCTGAGGAGGTTCCGACAGTTGCACATTTAATTTTCTTTCAAGGGAGGCGGTTCAGTCCACTACCCAATTTATTTCTTGTTTGCTGAGGGAGGCGGTTCAGTCCACTACCCATTTTATTTCTCGTTTGCCGAGAAAGTTCCGGCATTTGCATATGCAATTTTCTTTTGGGCAAGGCAGTTCAGTCCACTTCCCATTTTATATCTTGTTTGCCGAGGAAGTTCCGGCATTTGCATATTTAATTTTCTTCTGGGCAAGACAGTTCAGTCCCCTTCCTATTATTTATTTATTTATTTATTTATTTATTTATTATTTGTCGAGGAGGTTCCGACAATCACAATAATTTCTCTTTACATTTTGCATAGTGTGTCGCTTTCATGCATTAATAGCCAAAATTGGGGTGCATATATCTGTACTTATTTCTCACTATGATAATATGCAAACTATGATTTATCATATCATCTAGTGAAAAAGTAAGTACAGAGGGGCAACTGTGAACACCCAATTTTGACCGGAGTTTTCATTTTTTTTAAGAAAAATCACAAAAAACATTTTTCACACATATTGAATTTTCAGCCTTTATTTTTGTTCTATTTTATTTTGTTAAAAAAAGAAAATATCAAAAAAAAAAGAAATCCATTGATCTAACCCAATTGTGATAAAGAAAAAGGTACAAATAACTGGCCTTTTTGTTACAAATAACCGTCATAAGGACAAGTCCAAAATACAACCCAATAGTCCATTACAGTCCATTATAGGTCCAAATTTACAAAATCAGAATAAAAAAAACAAAAAAAGGAAACAATAGAAATGGGGCAGGGATGCGAATGGCATCCTGCCAGCAACACTAACAACAAACATTTTGAGGGTGAAGCCAATGTCCCCTTTCTCCATGTTCCTAGCCTTTTCCCATTTTTGTCAAGACCAAGCAGCTTTGTAGGCACTACTCTGCACCCCCTACATCCTTCAGGTTCTCCCACAACCCTGCAACAAGCAGGCCAATATTGTCCCTTTAGAGTCCTTCAACTCTATAAATACCAGATTGAAATTCACAGACAAGGGGGGAGGAGTGAGAAGGGGAGTTCTGAGTGTTTTTCTACCATCAAACAGAGAATTAGAGACCCTACATTGGGGTCTTAATTCAATCGAGTTTTAAACACAGACAGAAAAAAGTTTGGGTATTAAGGAAGGAACGAGACAGCAGCATAGAAGAAGGAATCGTAATAACAGAAGAGAAGGATTTAGTGTCATTACCTTCTGCTGCAATCACACCCAAATCTACAGATCTTGGAATCCAGGTAGGTCCATTAAACATTTTTTTTGCGCCTTGGTCTAATCTCAGAATACCATAGATGAGTGTCGTTGCCATAGCCTGTTAATAAGGTTTTCCAGAATAAAACAAACAACAATTCAATCAAATGAGGAAATCAAGACATAACAGAAAAGAATAGGAACAGAATGGGAAAAATAAAATGGAAGATTGGAAAGCAGTATGGTGATAGTTAGTAGAATAAGAAATAAAAATAAGAGGAAATGATGGGACCTGATGGAGGAGAAAGTGGAGTCGCCGCCCGTCGCCGCGCCGGTGAACAACCACTACCGTGCGAGCGCCCCTCTTCAGCCGCTCCCACAAGCCACCGTGTTCGTGGTCTCACCCTTCCACTTCGCAATCTCCTCGCCTGCTCGCCAGAATCGTTGTTCGTGCCTTCTCACCTCGCGACCTCCATCTCTGATTCGTGTCCCTGTGACCACAGCCGGTTGTCTTGGCCGCAACCACCGTGTAAAGCCATGGCCGCACCTCCTCTTCCCTCCTCGCGCCCTTTCTCGTTCGCGCCATGGACGTCGCACCCGCCCCTTTCTCGCTCGCGGCCGCTGCGCGGGCCGCTCCCTCTCCCCTAACCTCTCTCTCTCTCTCTCGCCTTCACAACCCTTCCCTCTCTCTCCATAGCCGCTCTGCACAGCTTCTATTTTTTAGGGTTCCCAGATGGAACCCGTATGATAACACCCCCTCTCTCTCCCTTTTTTTGTTTTATTTATTTTATTTTATTTTATTTTATTTTATTTTATTTTTATAATAATTAGTTATATTATTATTATTAGTCAAATTAGGACAATAAACCTAACCCCATTTCACTCCATGTGGACAATTTTTACTCAACTAAATTTTAATTTATCATACAAACTTTGAGACTATGTTTTTTCTTTCTTAAAAATATATAAAATTACGAAGATTAATTGTGAAGATTAATTACGAAGATTAATTAACTCAAAATATTTTTGCGTAATTGCTTAGTCCACATTTGTTTTCTTTAGAAAAGTGAGATTAGCTGATATGTGACATCTTGTTAATCCCCGGTTTAGGACATCTGAATTGTGATAGCTTGGTGATCCTAAACCCTTAAGAGAATTAATTAAAAACCAACAAACACACAAATGTTTTTCTAGAAGAACTACGTGACTTTTGAGTTCCTCATTACACCGGAAGATACGTAGGAGTGGACCAATCCCGTCAAGTCAAATAAAAAAATTTCTAATTTATTTTCTTTTTTTATGTTCATTTTTGCACTTAATATCACTTTTATTTAATTTTGGGATGGAACAAATATTTTTTTGCACAATCAATTTGGGTAACTGTCATAGGTCAGACGTGTTAGGGGTGTTGTGGGATTTAGTCTCCACCCTTCCTCACATACAATTGATTCCCGAACTCAGCATGGTTTTCAAATATCACTATTTTTGAGGTTTTCCAATTTTTTCTAAATTTAATAAAATTGGTGGCAGCTCCTAAATTTTTGGATCGTTACAAGCAGGTTCGGGTATTTTTTGATAACTAGACACATAATTTATCACATGTTACTCCTGCAGATGCGAACAATTGAAAAAGAGTTTATGACCAATTTCGTCCCTGAAATTGGCGAAAAATTCAATTTGGTCCCTGACTTTTTCGATATTCCAAAATAGTCCCTCATTTTTGCAAATTCGTCTCAATTTAGTCCTTCCGTCATTTGTGTCTGTTAAAATTATTCAACAACGTCCCTATAATTTATCACTTAATGTCAAATTGGTCCCTGAAATACCAAAATACAGGGACGTTGTTGAATAATTTTAATAGACACAAACGACTAAGCGACTAAATCGGCATTTAATTTGCAAAAATGAGGGACTATTTTAGAATATAAAAAAAGTCAGGGACCAAATTGAATTTTTTGCCAATTTCAGAGACAAAATTGGTCATAAACTCAATGTTCCTGCGAGTACCAAACCTTACGGTGTTGGGAAGAAAAAGAGTGGCATGCATCTTGAGCTGGTGGAGCGGTGGATTACGCCACATGCAGTAGGGGAGGTGTTGAAGACTCAACTTCTTAATGCTGTCAAAACCAATGGGCGTGTTTGGTGGTCTGATCATAAAAGTCAGTACATTGTTAGATCAGCCTATTGGTTATGCATGGATAAAATTTTAGAGACAATTCACTTAAAAGTGGAGGGGGACCGGAAGACATTACGTGTAACATCCCTGATTTTTCAGTTTTTCAAAAATGTGTTTTTTGTATATTTTTATATACATGTATATTTTGGTCATTTTGAAAAGTGTGTATTTTGAAAAATGGATTTTACAGTTGAGTTCCAAATATTTTGTTTAGTTGGTGGTTATAATAGCCCTAATTTTTGTCGCTTGTCTGCTTGCAATTGTGTGCTGTTTGTAATATACGCTACAAGGGTATTTTTATAAATTTATAAAAGTGCGTAATTTTGGGAAGTGGACTCCATGATTGAATTCCAAATATTTTATTTAGTTAGTGGTAAAATTTTCAGGTTTTACTTCCGACAGAAACCAGACGTCGTTTTGACTATCCAGTTAACGTTTTTACCGATGGAAAAGACTGTTTGGACTCGAACACATTCATATTTTGAAATTTTTACTGCTCGTTAATAGATGACGATCTATGAGAATGTATTAATTTTATTACTACTTTGTTGATTTTACAGACGTCAGTATAATTAGGATAATTACTGATTTGTTGATTTAGTCACGCAATGAGTTTTAAGCGGTATAATTAGGATAATTTCTAATTATTATTTTGGATAATTATTAAATATTATAAATAAACTATATTGGATAATATTTTGAGTTACATAATTATATTTGATATATATTTGAATTACTTAACTACATTTAATTTATTTTTTGATTACATAACTAAAATTGATTTATCTTTAGGTTACAAATAGTATAAAATGGAAAATTTTCATCTTCTCCTCCTTTCTCTTCTTCATTCACGCAGCCTCACTCTTATTCTCTTCTATCTTCATTTCATCAAGTTTTAGAGAGAGAAAAATAAAGAAAGAAAGGAGAAAGAAACTTTTAGAGAGAGAAAGTAGTGTTTTCGTGTGATTTTCTCATCCAATCTCAAATCCAATTACACCATCTTCATCTTCAAGGTGATGTATGGACTTGTGGTGATTTTGGCTAGAAGGAATTTTTGGTAAAGAAATAGAAAGACCTAAGGTAAGGGGAATTTCTCTTGGAGTTTTGAGAAATCATAAGTTGTTATGTGTTTGTGCGTTTGTATGTTTATTTGATATGGAATAATGTTGGGATGAAAACTCCTAGAGAGTTTCATCACTTGTTGTTTTTGAAATGGGTATTAAACTTTGATGCATAATTATTTTGGGATTGGATTTGCTGTATGTTTGGCTATGTGTGTGATTTACTTGACATATAATTTTGTATGTGAACTTATTATACCGACTGTTAGTTGGTTTGACGACATAGTTAGACTATGACCTAATGCATTAATTATGTGTTGGTATTGAATTATGATGGGCTTGACTGGTCGACGAGTGCTGATACTTAAATCATGATGACAGTCGGGTTATGCCTAAAAGGGTATACTTCTTACTATTTTTGGTGAGGTGTGTTTGAGTGATCATGCTCTTAGATTAGAACATAGCCCCAACTAGAAAGGAATTCCATGGTATGTTGCATAACGGAATGTGGTCAAGCATAGCCTGTCATGACGAAGCGGTAAGCTGACTAAAGGTCAAGTGTATCTTGTCGTTGTGAAGCGGTAAGCTGATTAAGTAGTTAAGTATAGCATGTCATGACAAAGTGGTAAGTTGATTGAATGTCACACGTAGCCTATCGTTATGAAGTGGTAAACTGACTAAAGATCACGTATAGACAAAGTGGTAAGCCGATTAAGGGTCAAGTGTAGCCATTGTTACGAAGTGGTAAACTGATCAGAATAGAATAGACAACCTGCATTTAGAAATAATGAGACTGTGCTGGTATGGGACGGTACAGTTGCAGGAAGGATTACCCGTTGTTAGGATTGACGTAAACATATTTGAGATGATTGTCGGTTTGATCACTTGTTTGTTTACACGATATTATAATTATGTCCGTAGATAATATTTATTATTATTTCTATTTTACTTATGCCAGCATCGCGATAAAACTCGTTAAATGAGATTTTCACCCTTGCATTGTTTTAATTTGTTATTGTCCTATTTTTGTTTATGGACAGGTGTAAACGAGATGTGAGGAGTGGGTTCTCAGTCACGAGTTCTTAGGTTATGATTCAGTCCTGTTGGATTTTGTTCTTAGTACCACAACCAGTGGATTTCATTTTGTAATAACTATACTTGTATTTTCTTCCGCATTACTTTGATGAAATAAAATTTTATGTGTTGCATGTTTTTAAAGTTTTCCGTTTAAATATTTTTATTTCCACGTGACACCTTTATTTTCGGAGGGTGTTACATTATGGAAGATACATGTACCTCCAAAGGTCAAGAATTTCCTATTGAGGGTGTGCTGTGATAGTATTTCCACGCGAACCTAGTTGAGTACCAGGAGGTGAAGGTTGATGAGAGAGAAACTACTTGCCACATTCTTCTTACCTGCACAAAGAGTATGAGTTGTTGGAGAAGGATCAATCTTTGGCGTCGTATTGAGAGGAATTTGCAAGGAGATGTTTGTTTCCGAGCTCTTTTTTTCAGGTGCTGTAGCAACTTTAAGAAGAGGAAAAGAAGGCATGAGTTGTGACAATTTGGAGCATTTAGTATGGTAGGAACCGAAAGATTTGGGAATGTATTGATAATAGACCTTCCTCCATTATATGTTGCGGCCAAACCTTGTTGAATAAGTGGTTATCGGCTAGATCATCAAAGCAGCAGCAATTTTGGATGTCCCTTGGGCCAATTCTTCATCGAATACGAGAGCAGGAAGAGCTTCTATTCCATCATCCAGCAACCAGTGATCCATTCGGTTAAGCACATATTCTTTTTCCTCGTACTTCTTACACGTCATTTCTCATGGGTTTGGCCTTTCCTCTGCTTAGAAAGTCGCTACAAAATAGTAAGGTCCAAGCACTGAGCAAATGGAACAAATGACTTAGGGTTTTGTTAAGAACAATATTGACACATCCTTTTCGCAACAACATAACCGTGTAGGTATTGGTTTATGCATTAGAGATGGATATGGATGTTTTGTTGGTGCTAAAACTCAATGGTTCCAACCTATTGTGGAGGTTAAGATGGGTGAAGCTCTCGGTCTAAAGACGGCTATTGATTGAGTGAGAGAACTAGACTTCAAAGATGTCATTTTTGAAGTGGAACCCAAGCTTGTTGTTGATGGTATAAAGTTTGCTAGTGTAGATGTTACTGAATTTGGGGCTATTGTTCATGAATGTTGGAAGTCGCTCTCTTCATTTTTTTCAAAACACTCATGTAGAAGTCTCTGGGAGGCATACTAATATGGTTGCTCATAACCTAGCAAAAGTGACCATATATAAAGCTAACCCTCAGTTTTTTTTTGGGTATTCTAGCATGTATTGAATCTTTGATTATTAATTAAATTCACTAAAATTATTCCGTAAAAAAAAAATTCTTATTATTTTAAAAGATTGTTTTTTATATTCTTTATCTTATATGAATATTTGTTTGACCTATCTGATTATCTTATACCCCATACTCGCTTTGACCTGTATGATCAAAATGTATATTACTTTGAAGGTCTCATCTTTATCTTATAAATAATAATTATTTAAATTAAAATATAAAATTTGTATTATAGATACTTCAATATTTTCACGATATGTTAACATGAAAAAGAAATCTGCTTAATATTTAAAAATTAACTACAAAACATGTTCATAAAATATAATATTAAAATAATTATTTTATATTTTACGATATTTTAAAATTCAATTTAAAAAATAATTTGTAATCGATAAAAATAACCTTTTTGATGGCATTTCTGAAGGGAGGGAGGATTAATTTATTTAAAATAAAATAAAACTCTGTTATAGACACTTGTCGGTCGTTGGAACTTGTAGTAGATATTAAGCCAGTGAGCTATTATCAAAAAAAATATTAAGCCATGGACATATTTTTTCAAGGTCAATTATTGATGTTGGGAAGACATGAATATGATAATAGATTAACTTATAATAATACAATAAATTAATTTTCCTTTTAATTATTTATTTGTACTTGTATGAAAGTTTTTTGGATTATAAATGTTAAAATTATTGATTTACATAAATAGTTATTAAAAATATGGTTAAGTATTTTTTTCCTTTTCATAAATTTTTAAATGTTTTGGTCTTAATTACAATGAGTTTTAGCGATGTGCAGTAAATTAATGGCTTTTATTTATGCTAGTAAAGTAAAGTAACATTGGGGAAAGATTCTACAACGATTAAATACTCAATTTTGTCCATGAAATTATAGGACTGTATCAATTTAGACTCTATTTGGTAAAATCGAACCACTAGCTTATAGCGGATAACTGATAGTAGATAAGCTCGTGGGACATAGTCACTACAAGAATATTTGCTATTACCTACGAGACATTTCCGGCAGTTTGAGTTACCCGCAAAACTAGCCCCGATAACAATAACTGACTACACGATCAGGGAAAAACTTCGAGTTACCCGCAAAACTGGTCTCAGTAACAACAATCGACCGTGTGGTTAGGGGCAAACTTCGAGTTACCCACAAAACTAGCCCTGGTAGCAACAACTGACCACGCGATCAGGGAAAAACTTTGAGTTACCTGCAAAACTGATCCCGGTAACAACAATCAACCGCGTGGTTAGGGGAAAACTTTGAGTTACTCACAAAACTAGCCCTGGTAATTAACAACAACTAACTGCGTGATCTGGGGAAAACTTCGAGTTACTTGCAGAACTGATCCCGATAACAACAACAGACCACGTGATTAGAGAAAAACTTCGAGTTACCAACAAAACTGATCCCGACATCACTTATCTAATATAGCGATGTATTAAAACTTCGCCTTCTTTTTAAGGTCATTTTTACATCATGTTGATGTTAAAAGAAAGATGTTAATACTTTTTTCGTATAGTGATTTAACAACAAATCAAGTATTCACCGAAATCTTTCAATTCGACTCTAAAAATGAATTGTTAAAGGAAATTATAGTATGCGAATACAAGTCCTAAAAGAAATTGAGTGCAACATGCAATTTATCATAAAAAGTATGGTATTACAAATAAGGTCAAACAATAAACACTACGAATAAAACTATGAAATAAGGTAACAAAAGGCTATAAAAAACACTCGACAATAGAATTTGGACACTTGGACCATCTTCCAATTCCACCTGTTGAATGAAATTGATATATTGTGAGGTGTTTATTGGATTGACTCCGAGTCCTCTTAACTTTTTTAATGGCACATACTCCGATGTCAGTGTTCGTGATTCTGCTTTAACCTTAATTTTAAACTTGGGTTGATCTTTGGTTTTGCTATTCAGATAGCGAGAAAAACCTTGGTCATATATTAAATACACGTGCTTTGATTTAATTCCACGACTAGGTCTATCCAAATACACTTGGATATCTTCACCTTCTCCAACACTGATATTAAATCTCAAAATGAAACCCTGTGATGCAACCCTTGGAACAACGAAGCAAAAAATGAAGCCCAGTTGAATTTGAGAGGAACGCTCAACAAAATTAGAAAGGTCAATAGTCATGTAATCACGTGTTGTCCTATACTCAAACCATTCTGGAACTCTGCTTCCTGGGTACACGTATGTGCCTTGAGCATGATAATCACGACCAAGTGTGGACATGTGTTGGTATGCAAATTTCATGACGTTAATTTGAGCATTCAACTCTATTGCCTTTAGAGAATGTTCATCCAATTTCACGCAATTCCAGAAGGCAACCCTTATCTTGTTTTCCTTCAGTTGTTGAAGAGCAGTTGGAGGGAAAGTTACTGTCTCCAATGATACGCAACCACTAGCATCTAGCGTTTTCAACGACGAGGGAAGCTCTGGAAGACTTCGAAGCTCCCTGCAATGCCGTAAGTCAAGGTATCTCAGCCTTGTAAGATGTTTAATGCTTTCAGGCAAGTTCTCAATGTAAGTGTATGCAAGAAGTAGCTTTACAAGTTTTGTTTGAAGTCCAATTGATGAAGGTAGTTGTTTGATACCCGAGAGTTCTAAATTCAACTTTTCCATGTTCTTGGAAGTCACTGAGAACTCTTTTAGTGCAGAACAACTAGCGAGGGAGAGATAACGGAGGGAGCTTAAATGGATATTGATTTGAAGGCTAGTTAACAAAATGCATCCACCTAGGTCTAATTTCTCAAGCTTGTTGAGAGAAAAAATAGATGGATGTATACTAGTCAACCCTACACACAGACGCAGATCAATTTCTACAAGATTTATTGCCTTTGACAGGTCTGGAAGCTCCACCAGATGTGAGGATGAACGAAGTATAAGATACTTCAAATTCACAAGATCCTGTAGTAAGTACAATTTTAAAAAATGAAAGATAATTAAAAGCCTTTAATTTTGTATTTCTTGAATTTGAATTTAAAAACACAATGTAAACATGTTTTAAAAATAAGATTGTACATTCGTATAAACCCTCTATGTACTATCAATAAGATTAGGCACACTAGCTTTAAGAATATGTGTCGGTGATCCAGCCAACTGCTTTGACTTTTCAGTTTTCAAAGCAAATTGGAGTTGTGTGGTTGAGTAGCAAATAATTAATTGGAAGTGGTTGGCTGCTTCAAAATTCAATTAGGCGATGCAATATTGTTGTAATAGTGCAAATACGCGCATGCGCGCGCGCGCGCGCACACACACACATATATATATATATATATATATATATATATATATTGGATAGTTTAAAGAGGCTTAACACAGACTTTCAATCATATTTTAATGTCTTGACACGATGTAAACATGTTTTAAAAATAAGATTGTACATTCGTATAAACCCTCTCTATACTATCAATAAGATTAGGCACACTAGCTTTAAGAATATGTAAGCATATTTTTAAAATAAGATTGTGCATTTGTGTAAACCCCGTTTACACTATCAATAAGAATGGACATATATAGTGTAAACATGCATGTTCTAAAAGTAAGATTAGATATTCGTTTATATAGACCGTCATTATAAAGTTATAAAACTGATATATAATTTATCATACCTTCTCCTCATGCCAAAGTTTTTTCACCCGACTGTACTGCAAGTTCAACATAACAAGTTTTTCCCCAGAAAACTTAGATGGCAAAGACTCCAAAGGGTAATGTTCCCAACGAAGATATCTGAGCTCATTTGGTAAAGATTCAAGCCCTTGAGGAAGATACGAGAGCCCTCGATTCTGGAGAAAAATATAAGAAACCTTACTATAAATATCCAGATATTGTAGTCTGCTCATCCTAGCAAAGACCTGGGGGTTTAACTGCAACTCCTTATTTATCCACAAGTTGATAGCTATGCTTCTAGCACCCTCATTCCCCTGCGACCAAATTAAAGTAGCAGAAAATTTTCAAAATAAACGTATGTTACTTTTCCCGCAAAAGATAAAATCTTCTATCAAATATATATTACTTAATTTGTAACTTTAGATGTTTACGTACCTTGTTGTTTTTCAGTACTTGAGAAATGTCATACGAATCTAGCAGTCGACTTTGGTACACAGGGTCTTCAATGGATTCTTCACGAACAATTTCCCAAGCGGTTTCTTGAATGATGCTATGCATCGATACAACATTATCTCGAGAAATAGTTATCAGTGCCTTATTTTTTAGACTTTCCAACTCGACATCCATTGAATAACCACGATCTTTTAACAACAGTTTTATGTCGTCAACTTTCAAATGCAATCCGTCAAAAAACCATGCAATATCCAAAAATATCTTCCTCTCATTGCGATCAAGATCATTATAACTCAATCTAATTATATCATGAACTTCTTTGATCGGCAGTTTTTCAAGCTTCTTTAATTGGCTTTCCCATACTATTTTATCTTTCCCACGAAGATGATGACCCAAAACCTTAAGAACTAGTGGAATGCCTCCAGCATATTTGACCATCTTCTTCGATAGCTCATTATATTCTATTTCAGGATGATTCTGTTCGAAGGCAATCAAATTGAAAAGTCGAAAAGATTCATAGAAATCCAATTCCTTTACCTCGTATATATCAACAACCATTTTGGCAAGCACTTGCTTATCTCTAGTTGTTATGACAATTCTACTACCTGCTCCAAACCAATCAAGTCTTCCAATTAAAATTTCTAGTTGTCGTGGATCATTGACATCATCAAGGACAACAAGAACCTTCATACGACAAAGCCTCCTCTCAATAAAAGAGGGCAATCCATGGGGTGTGTCAATTTTCAAGTCTTGTTCCTTTAACAGAGAAGAGAAAAGCTTTTTCTTCAAATATATCAATCCATGTCTTGCCGACTCTTCTCTTATATTAGCCATAAAATAGCATTGGTCATATTCCAAAAGTAGCTTGGTGTATAGTTCTTCTGCAATAGTTGTTTTGCCAATACCACTCATCCCCCAAATTCCAATAGACCGAACATCTTTAGACTCTACTTGTAACAATGATTCCACATGTGAAATTTTTCTGCCAATTCCTATAAGCCCTTTTGTGTTAACTTGGTGCACATGATCCAACCTCATCAACACACATTTAACTATTTCT
Organism: Calophaca sinica; assembly: GCA_037113605.1. NCBI lineage: Eukaryota > Viridiplantae > Streptophyta > Magnoliopsida > Fabales > Fabaceae > Calophaca > Calophaca sinica. The sequence continues at coordinate 130,138,767 of CM073731.1, forward strand.
TCAACAAGCTTAGCGTCATTCCTATAGAAAAAAGAAATGCGGAAATGCATGAACTTTTTTGAATGGCATTTCTATAGATGTAATGTTAGAGAGAAGTTTTTAAAAAAATAAAAAATTTCTTTTATATATTAATCATGTAAAAAATATATAAAATTTCCATTTAGGTGTGTTTGCGTGGAAAAATCAGCCGAGGGATTCGGCTAACGTCCAGCCGACAAATTGATTCCTGTTTAAGCGATTACACCGAGAACGGAACTCTGATTCTCGATTATGGGTTCCCCAACTGCTCCAGAAAGCGTTGAGTGTGGTGAATCTACGCTATGCTAAGGCTAAGGCTAAGATACATGGAATCGGCTAAGATAAATGCTGTAAAAAGCTGATAAACTGCAAAAGAAATAGTTGTTTGATTGATTGGATGTGTCCTTTACATTTCTCAGCGAAGGTATATATATACAAAAGAAAAACAAAAATGTAACCGCCCCCTATTGGCCATTATGCGTTCCGCACGCTCATGGCTGACAACAAGCGGTCGTGGGTGTCCCTCAACTGCCTCCTCATGCGTATCGTGGGTTAACCGCTCTCCCATCGGCTGGGCAAACGATTTATCACGTGTTAAAAGCGTTGAAGGCCTTCAAGAGCTAGCTTTAGTCATTTTGGCGCCAAAGTCCATGACTTTCACATATTTAACCCTTGGTCGAGCTTCAAAGCTCCATGTTAATCAACAATAGCTCAGCCGATGAGGCCATAATAATCGGATATTTCCTTTATCCACACCGGCTAAACTCTTTAATAATCGGCTGGCCTAACGATGCTCCCTGAACTTCCAACATTTTCCTTTCTAGCCTCGGTTCAATGGGACTAGTTTTCGGCTACAAATCTGATCGGCTTATCTCACGCATCGGCTATTCCCTTCATCGGCTATGGCTGATATTTTCTGGTGATAACAAGGTGTTATGGTACAAACATGTTCGGTCAATATATTAAATAGTTTTGTTTATCTTTCCAAAAAAATAAACTAAATAGGTTTATTTATAAAACAATATCTTAAATAGGTTTGATTTATTTTTTAAATAAAATCATAAGTTCGATTTATTTATCTCATGTAGATCTCTATTTAAAAATTTGAAATGACTTAATAGACTATTTAAAATTTTATTTTATAATAAGTTTTGTATATATATCAACGAAGTCACGTTTAAATTACACCTAATGAGGTTTGGAGTCGGTAAATTTCAGCATCGTGGATGGATTTTAGAGAGGGGTAATGTCACCTTCTTTGTTTCTAACTTCCCAGAATCAACTAAAGAGTTTGACCTATGGAATCAACTAAAGAGGTGGCAGGGACATGTCTAGGCGAGAGAGGTAACATCTCCTTTGCTGAATTCTTGTTCAATGTTGGAAATGGGTGCTCTGTTGGGGAAGGTATTGCTGAGTAGGGGGTGCAGGAGATTCTTTCGTACAAGTCGAGTAGTGGCGCGAGTTGTACGGATACAAATGTGTGTGTAGGAATTGTCGGGGTTGCCAGTAAGTCAAACAATTTTCATGTTACTCAAGACAAGGAAGGGGGTATCTGGTATTAGTCCTATAGATGCATGTGGTTAGGTGGAGGGTAAAGAATTTAGACATATGGGTGTATTTAGACTGCAGTCTTTAGTGGTTGGGACTGTGATTAGGTTGTCCTCTCCAACGCATGTCAGCCAAACTCCATGGCCCATTCATGAAGCCTTACCCAATACTTACACAAGTGGTAATGGAAGTGGTGTGCATGAAGATGCGTGGTGTGTAAACAACTAAATTTAAATATTCCTCAATATCTTTCTTTCCAGTCAGAAACTGTGGCTAATATGGGGGATTCAATGAACTCACTCCATGTTTGGTCTCATATTGCCAGGTATAAGGTGTCAAAGGATAAGAACGATGATGGGAAGATGTGTCTCCTTGCTCAAACCGATGAATGACATTCAAAACTAGCATTCGTAGAATGGGGAGGAAGTTTTCGTCCCTCCCTCTTCTCCCATTAAGGTTGGTTCATCAAATTATACCTCTTGCGGGGGATGGGTTCTGGAGAAGGGGAGAATGGCTTAAATGGTCAGGCACAAAGGTAAGGGAACAACTCCTTTGGGTGAATCTAATTATGGGAATCTTTTGGGGGCTCCAACTTATGCATGGGATGGGGCCTTCTGTCGTGCACATAGCAACTGATGATGGGGGAGAGGCCCAATTCCGGTGGCATACAAGACTCGGGTGCACAAGATGCTAGTCCACTAATTGATGGTGTTAATTCGTGTAAGGCGTGTCACAATCCTATTGTGGCCGAAGTTGAAGGCTACGTATGAGGTGGAATTTCCTTGTGGTACCTTTGGTGGATCAAAGTGTGGGCCCAAATTTGATAGCCCGCTTCAATTTGAGTAAGAGGTGACGTGGCTGCTTGACAAGGGGATGTATTAATCGAATGGTTAGGATTTATATGTCTGCAGTGACTGTGACGGTGAGATTTCAGTAACTGCAGTGAATCTATATCCGTATGCTTTTTGGTGTAGTGAATCCATATCCATATTTTAGACTTATAGAACCGGTAGCATCTGTTACCAAAGCTATTCTCATCTTAAGATATATTATAAGAAAATTCTTGATTGATATATCCAAAATTTTTATATTACCCTCATATTTCCTTTTTAAAATTTAATAATCAGCTTGATAATATACACATATATAGCTATATACTCCCTCTTGTACTTTTTATAAGAAACAAAATGGTCATTTTTTTTAGTCCTAATTATAAAAAACAACGTCAATTTTCAAGTGTATTAAATGTCTAATTTTTATTTATACCCTTATTTATTGCGAGACTTATATTAATGAGATAACCTATTTTCTATGCAAGTAAGTTGGTTCATAAAAAGAGTATTTTTGAAAAAAATAAATAAATTTTTAAGAGTATTAATTAAGAAAAAAAACTAATAATAAAAACCGGATGGAGTAATAAATAAAAAGGTGAGACATATTGAGAAAAACTTACAAAAAATTTGATGAATGAAACCCTGAGATACTGGCAGATTCTTTCAAAGCAGATCTCCATGCTAGCACCCTGGTCAAATTGTACTTTTTTTCATGTTCAGCGAATTCATTTGCATAAGTTCGCTTTTGATTCCGTACATCAGTGGGATCTATTCTGTAAAAAACAGGTAGTACAATCTGCCCGTCTTTATGTCTGCACTGAATAATTTTGACAAGCTCATCCAAACACCAAGAAGAAGAAGCATAATCTTGTGAGAATATGACCAAAGAAATAAAAGATCTTTCAATTGCTCCAAGTAGTGATTCTGATATGTCATCTCCCCTGGGAAGCTTATCATCTACGAAGGCAAATATTTGCTTTCGAGAAAAAGCCTCATCCAAATAGCTAAGAAAATCTCGGCGAATGTCTGAACCTCGAAAGTTAACGAAGACATCATACTTAGTTTGAGAAGCAGGGCTAGACTCATGAAACAGCACTGGATAGAGAGAATTATTGTTGTCTGATGTAGTGTTTGCTGCTTCAACCTTCAATCTGGACATAAGCAAGAGACAAACAAATAAAAATATTTGTTTTTTTGATAGGCCATTTGATACACGCATGTGCATTCTGGATCTTAGTTTCTTTGATATAGATATATATATTTGTCTCTAGTATTAACTTCCTTAATAAATATCTGCAGAAGAAGAAAATTAAATGCAAAGATCAAATTATAGCTTAAAGAGAGAATTATAAAGCAAGATCGGAAAGCCACATTACTAACCTTGATTTATTTTACATGCTTTGGCTGGATAATATATAGAGAGAGAGATCAGATCGATTAACTGTTGCTAGAAGAAATAAATCAAGGAATGCAAATTGTTAACATTATAAATTTTTATGATAAGTCTGCTAACATTAGAATATGTGTTCACATTGTTTGTACCAAAAAAAAAAAAAGAAGATTATTTGTTCACACTGTAATTAAAATGGTGCTTCTAAGAAGTTTCCTATGCTTTGTATCAGTCAACCCATCCAAAGTCAATCAGGTCCGAATTAAAAATTTGTCTTGATTAGAGTCAGTATTTTAATAGGAATAATTTCAAGTTCGTTGTTTTTCTATTATTAATAATGAGCAAGAACCATATAAGAGAAGCTTATTAATGGATAAAAATAAGTTGTTTTTTTTTTTGACAAGGGATAAAAATAAGTTGGCAATTAAAAATAAAATGCTGTAAACTATTTTCAGTAACAGACACATAAGATTTATATAAAACATATTTTGGATTCTGTTTAGAGAAATGAAAGTAGTATGGGTAGAATTAAAATGGAAATACATATATTTGTAGGAATGCATGATGCAGTTTCCTTTCGCTGGTTCTCCTGAGTCCTGAGTACATGCTGCAGTGTTATTTCCGCACAAACCAGAGTAACTCCTAATTTAGTCACTAAACTTATGATTCTCTTTTAATTGGTTCCTAAAGTATATAAAAATAATAAATAGTTCGTAAAATTTGTGAAATCCGTCTCATTAATAGTCCTTAAAGTTTTATAAATATATAGTCACTAAAATTTTGTGAAATCTGTCTCATTAGTACTCATAAGGGACTACTTATAAAACTTTAGGACTAAATGGATAAATTTTACAAACTTTAGAGACTCTATATTATTTTTTTATACTTTAGGGACTAAATAGAAAAAAAAAAGGGTAAATTCATCAACTAAATTAAGGGTTTACTCCAGAGACTATTTCTGCTGGATCTTCTTTGTTCTGAATGGGAAACCTTGAATTTTAGGACACGGATCCTCTAGTGAAAAAATTACGGTAATTTTTTTTTCTCTATCTCCATCCTATATTACTCTCTGTCATCTTAACTTTCTTTTCTTTCTCACATTTCTCTCTCATATAATACACTAAAATCACTATAACTTTCCACCCTAAAGCAAGGGATCCATTTCTGAGTTTGGTTACTTTCTGCGGTCCTTCTTCTCCAGCATCATCTTGGTGGATACCGGGTGGTTTCGTTTCTGCTGTAATTCAATTTGTGTTCTTTGTAGTTTTAGTCAATGTCTTCTGGATTTCCTTGAGGATTGGCTCATATAAAAAGGGCAATTCATTGTTTAGGGAGTATATATATTTTCTCTATTGCAAATCATTGAATGTGTTGAAAGATATGTTAAATTTCTCTATTTTTTTTATTAAAGTTAATTTTTCTATTGAAATAACATACTAAATCTTGGTATTGGGCACTCTAGGTCCTTCAACTTTATATGCTTCTTCTATATGTCAATAAATTCTGTCTAACAATTATTATTCAACTAGTCTAATATCCAACGCCTCATCGTACGCTAACCTAACTAAATTGTCTTCTTGTCTAATTTGTGTGGACTAGTCTTTGGACCATGCCACTCATAGTTTTGAATCTAATCTGTCCCATTTTTTTAATTTGGCGGACTAAGTCTGTGCCCCACAGGAAAGACGCGGAAGTGTGATGAGAATATTTTAACGATCATGAAACAATAAGTGATATATATTTGTATATGTTTCTTTCACCACATCTAATGTTAGTTCTAGGCGAAAACAAATTGCAAAATCAATGACTTATGAGGTCAATTGCAATGACAGGGGTGCAGTGACTAATCTATTATCAATACAAGAAATTTAACTATACTAAAGACACGTGGCAAAATCTATTTCATTTATTTTTCTGCCAAAAACCGTTTTTCCACAAAAAATTTAACTATATTCCAAAAATTTAACTACACTCTAGTCTCTAGGTTCTGTTTTTTGTCACTTGTGATTAACACAGATTCTCTCAACTAGTATATATGAAAAAATAAAAACCAAAAGAAAAAATAATTTATCATATTTTTAATTAAAAAAGAATAAAGAGAGACTTAAGACAATGTATTTCTCTCATATATTAAAAGTTTGCTTTCGAGAATTTTCATGTGCATTATTTTATTGGACACTGGGGTCTCGCCAACAAAGACTTTTAGAGAAATACGTGAGTCATTTCATGATTGATGATGTGGTACATGACAAAACTGCAAAAGGAGCAAGAGAAAAATTAAATGGAATGAAAGAGTCAATGAAGTGAAGAGAAATGATAAAACATAAAAGAATCACCTACCTCGAATGACTTTATCAATATGATAATGATAATTTGGGGGTATAGAGATCAGACTCAACTCATCGATCCTCGTATTTGTTGGATATAAATAAAAAAAGGTGCAGGTCCCATATGTGATCAAGCTCCTTTTATATGGCTGGATTTGATTCTTATGTATATTTACATTCACACACTGTTAATTAATACATTTTTGTTACAAATAATGAGGTAGTATTTTAATGATTTATTTGGATTCAGAGGATAAATAAGAGTATATAACATGAGTTTAAAGATAATCAAGATAAATAAAATAAACTAATTATATATTTTTTGGATGAAAAAAAGGAAAGAATTGTGAAAAACTTCTCTCTTATTTGGTTGGATAAAAAAATAATTTTTTTTATATTAAGTGATTTTAAAATCCTTTTAAAATAAATAACAAAATATGTGTTGGTCTCACGATGCGTTGTGTGGCTTCCTTAGACCTCACCCATTGGCAGGGCGGCTCTTCTTGGAGCCATGAAGTAGCTATGGCTACCAAAAAAAAAAAAATATTATAGATTAGGAATATAAATAAGTTATTTTAGCACCAAAAAAATATATTACACAGCACAAATATAAGCTTTGGTTAAGGGATAAGTCTCAAGTCACAACGTTATCTCTTGATTTGAAAAGTTGGAGGGTCTAAATGCTAGTGATAAAATTTTATTTAAGTCTTGTATTAGTAAAATGAGTTGGGATATTAGTTTTATTAAAATAGGGAGTTTATTATTTTTTTCGTAGTTATTATGTGTATATAAACTCTTAACACCTTTGTTGCTCTTTTATTTGAATGAAATTTATTTTTCCTATAAAAAAAATTACTCTTTATATTTGGCCCCCCTCGTTAAAATTAAGCTAGTTTCGCAACTGCCCATTGGCCATTATTAATTTTAGTGTTACTAAAACTGGACCAAGACTGATTGGTCAGACTGGTTCGGCCGGAACTCGAACACATAGCCAGCCCGGTAAAGACATCAAATTAGAAATGATGTTGAACCGGTAGTGATGACGTCAAAAAATCGACTTAAACTCGTATTAAAATCGACTTCTGGGTGTGCAACAACACATGGTCCCATTTTTTGGCACCAAAAAAAATTATATTTATATAATTACTAGTATATTTAACTCGTGCATTGCATGAGTATACATTGTCTTTTTAGTAAATTAAAAAAAAATCAAAAAATTGTTAACATGTATGATGTAATATATTTTTGTAAACATTTAGATGAGAACCTGTTAAATACATATTAATATATTAAGGGATTAGTCACTGCATTTACATAACAAATATATGATGGGTTAGCTTAATAAGCATTTATATAGATAACTATATAATTTATATTATATTATATTATATACAGAAAAATTTATAAAAAAGGTAGTATGGTAAAAGATCATATTAATATATAATATTTTTTAAAAAATATCCATTTACAGTAATTTATGTTTCGGTGGCCCTTGAAATGACCGTAATTTCTCTCTAAATTCAAATTTGTCAAATTACTTTCATGTAAAATATTCATCTCCATGTGTCATATTTTATCTATAGTTTCTACAAAGATAAAAGAGCGAAATTAAAGTTACACTATAAAAGAAAAATAATAAATGGTATATAATTAAAAACAAAAAAAATTAATGAGCATTATTGGAGAATTCACTTTCAATTTCAAAAGAAAGCTATAAATAATGAATTAAATGAAAAAAAAAAGCTCACTTCAATTTTTTTGGATAGGCTACCAACTATAAAATTATATGAAAAAATTGCTACTTTTGACTTATGCAAATGACAAAAGTCAGTCAAGTGGTAACAATCTTGAGAACAATTATGTAAAATCAGGCTATTGTAATTGGTTGAACGACTATCATAATAAATGTAAGCCTCCCTGAAATGACCAGACTCATAGTGTATGTTATTACTTGTTACTGCTGAGAATATATGTGCCAACAAAGCCATCTTGTCACGGACTAAAGATGTCACCTAAACTTTCCAAGCAAAGATTAAAAAAAAAAAAAGATTTGTCAGCATTACTCACATTAACACTCACTAAGCATAAGGCATATATATTTTGTAAGGGGTTAATAGCATGATTAAGGATTCTTAGAAATTTTAAAGATTTGAAATTTCAAATATACACAATGAACATAAAAATAAATATACAATATGTATAAACATATATTTGAAGAATTTATATTTTTAACTAAATATTAATTATCTAACTAAATATTAATATTCTTGTAAAAAAAATTTAAGTTTTGATATAGTTACATTAATTAAATAATATGGAAATTTATCGACAATTTCTACCACTCTGGAATTCTCTGTTGGACAACTCCCCTTCACTTATCTGGGAGTTCTCATTTTTAAAGGTAAGCCTAAAGTTAATCACTTGCAACCTACTGTGGATATAATAAAATACAAGCTTGTTGCTTGGAAGGCTTCCCTTATTTCTATTGCAGGTAGAGTTCAATTGGTCAAATCGGTGATACATGGTATGCTTTTATATAGTTTCATGATATATGAATGGTCGGTTAGTTTGTGAATACTGTTGATGGCTGGATTAGAAATTTTATTTGGTCTGGGGATACTGACCAAAAGAAAATTGTTACTATAGCCTGGCATAAAGTGTGTTGTCTTACCTCTAAAGGTGGCCTGGGGATTAGATCTCTTAGAGAAGTCAATAAAGCTACTATGTTGAAATTATGTTGGGACTTGGTAACTTCTGACAACCAATGGGCCTCTCTTCTCAGAGCTCGAGCTGTGAAAAATGGGAGGCCTACTTCTTAACATTTTAGCTCTTCTATCTGGCCTGGTTTGAAGCCTTGGTATAATAATATTCAGGACAATTTTCTTTGGCAAGTTAGTGATGGTTCGCTTATCAATTTTTGGAGAGATAATCGGCTGCTTGCTCCTCTAGTCGATATCATTGTTATCCCTCCTTCTTCGCACTCCTTTCTCTCTGCTAGATTAAGGATTTTATTAAAAATGTAGCTGGCATATTCCTGGTTGCTTGTTAACTGAATATCCTGCTATCAAAACTGAATTGGATAAGGTTCATATTCCTCTAACCCCTGCTAAGGATAAATTGATTTGGGTGCAAAAAGATTCTGACACTTTATCTTTCAGGGACACTTATTATTATTTACAGCCTACTAGTCAATCAATTGGCTAGTGCAAATTGGTTTGGAACAAAATTATCCCTCCCTCTATATCTCTGCTTTTTTGGCATGGAATGTTAAACAGGTTACCAACAAACACAAGTCTTAGTATAGGGGCTGTATTACAGTCTCCATGTGTAGCCTTTGTGATGCCGCTATTGAGTCTACCTCCCACTTGTTTGGGGATTGCGCTTTTGTGTAGAGATTATGGCGTTGGTTAAGCTCTATAATTGGTTGTGTCATTGATACATCTTTCCTTACCTCAATTCTATCCATCTGTGATTGGAACTGGTCTTCCCAATGTAAAGATGTCATTCTTGCAGCTATCAATAATATTATCTGGGTCGTTTGGCACTGTAGAAACAAACTCAGATTTGATAATATGCAGATCCCTTTCTTTGCCACGACTAACATGGTCATTGCGAATGTTTCCCCATCAGGAAATTCCAGTTCAGGTACCATCTCCTCTTCCATGGTTGATTTCACAATTCTTAAGTTTTTTTAATGTTGCAAGTAGGCCTCCTAAACCTCCACTTATCAAAGAAGTCTGTTGGCAGTCCCCTTCTTGTTACTGGGTTAAATGTAACATTGATGGCGCGACTCATGGTTCTCCTGGGCCTGCTGCTTGCGGTGGGATTTTTAGAGATTCAAGTGTGGCTTTGCTTGGTTGTTTTGCTTTAAATCTGGGTGCTTCTTTTGGCTTGTGCAGAACTTATTGGGGCTATGACGGCTATAGAAATTGCGTTTAAAAATGGTTGACATAAGCTTTGGTTAGAATGTGATTCTCAACTTGTGGTTTTAGCTTTCAAATCCATCTCCATTGTTTCTTGAAAGCTGCAGACACTACAACAGAAAAGAAAATTAATAGCGCTTATTTTTTGCCTTACCTAGCGCTTAAAAGCGCTATCTATTGACCCGTTAGTGATTGTGTTTCGAAAAGACAGCGCTTGAGAAGCGCTAGCAAAATTGGGAATAGCTAACACTTCCTTGAAAAAGCGCTATCTATTGTTGAGAATATCTAGCGCTTCCTTTAAAAATCGCTATCTATTTCGTACTTTAGATAGCGCTTCTTTAAAGAAGCACGGTCAATTCCCTTTTTTTTATTAAATTTGACTTTTAGTGACAAACAAAAGCTGTCATTAAATATCAAAATTCCGTAGGCAAATATCAAGTTGACATTTCCCAACGGCCAATGCAGCCATGCATTATTGGACTTCTAGCTATAGCTCTCGTCTGTCACTGAAGGTTATATATATTAAATTGCATTATTGGACTTCGCAAAGGCAGGACCTGAAGAGCACAACATCTACAGTTAGATTCAAGTTTTGGTTGAGAAAATCTACAAAAAGCTTATAATTCTTTTTATACATTTCAAAAACCTACCAAATAAACGTTTATAAAGATAAACAAAAAGAACATGAAGGGAGTATGGACACTACAACAAAAATCGGATTAGGCAACGACTAAAAACCGTAGTTGGAAGCAGGAAAACCGTGGCCGAAACCTTATGCCACGGTTTGGCCATGGTTTTTTGGCCGTGGAGTAGGTGGTCGTTGCCAATTCGAAAAGGCCACGGTGTTTTCACTTTAGCCCACGCGGTATAAAAACCGTTGCTGGAATTATCTAAAAGGCCACGGTTTTGTGAGCCGATTTGCGGCCACGGTTTTATGTTATGTTAACGCAACACCTGAATAACCATGGCCTATATGTTTAAGCCACGGTTTCTGAGCCAGTTTGCGGCCATGGTTTTTATGTTATGTTAACGCAACATCTGAATAACCGTGGCCTATGTGTTTAAGCCACAGTTGCCTAACCATGATCTTTTACTTTAGGCAATACTTTTTCATCGTGGTATTAGCTACGAGAGATTGTTTAAACCATGATTTTTTATTGAGATTGTATAAAAAAAAATTATAATACAGTTATTTTTAGCTATATATATCATCATTATTTAACGCTAATAAAAAATATTAGACAACATTCTTTAATTTAGACATAATACTAATGGAGGATAAACAAATTAGCAAATGTAAGTTATATCATTTCATCATCTCAATTGTCATAACTAAAAAAAAAAAGAGATGCTTAAATTGAATCCAAAATATAAACTAGTAGGTGTCTAATTCTCTAATTAAAAGAAACTCCAAAAAATAGTCTTCCATGCTTGTAGCAACTTTAAATCCAAAATGTAGTCTTTCCAACCAGTACCAACATCACTCTTCAAAATTTTCAAAATCATCTTCTTCAAGATCATCTTCGTTTCCGACCTGTAAATATGAAAACATTACGAAAATTACATATCCATTATTTTTCATGAACATTACAAATATTATAAATAGTCTGACTTTTATTCATCAATGCATGCATCTAGTAACATTTTACTCTGCATATATGAGATATCTAGAGCAATAGAATGAAGAACATGTAGCTTCCTTTCTATTTGCTTTTTTGTTTATATTTCCAAACTAAACAACAGACAAACGTAGAAAGCAACAAGGCTAGCAGCAAACACTATTTCAGATCTTTCAATCAGGTTGTGCTTCAGGTTCACAAGTTGCACATAATTCGGATATTAGTTGGTAGATATATATTAGTAGCAGCTATGACCACATTCAGTATCAACAAATGAGAATGAGAATGCTATAACCACATTTCAAAAACACTTTTAGCTCTTTCCAAATCTCAACGAATTCTAATATATATACAACACTATCATGAATCCATTATCAAATTTCAGTTGACATATATCAAGCTATCAGCTTTTAATAGGGATTGAGAGTAGTAACTCTTTTTTAATATTGGTCAAACTTGTTAATGGTCGTTACCACTGCATGCCTTGTTGTATTTCAATGTATGTCCTGATCCCAACATGGTACACACAACACATTTATCCTGACATAGTTTTAGCCACCTGTTGCTAGATTCTTCTCTAATATGTGGCTCATTCATTTCAAGCTTTCAGTATCAGTGAATACAAAACAATTAATTTCAGTTAATTTGGAAGGTTCCAGCTAGGCTAGCTATGGTAATGTTATATGCAATTGATTGCAAGGACTGCTTGAAATCTAAAGAGTTTCACAGATTCCCCTATTGTTTATCTTTGAAGTAACTTATATTACATGCTGACATGGAAACAGACTATGTTATTTATAATATTTAACATATTATAAATATCATATTCTACAAGATCATATACCTTTTCATGAATAGGAGCATTGGTTGATGTCGATTTAACGTGGTGCCGCACTGTACCGCACTATTGTCATTCTCAAAAGCACGTGCATTAAGTTATCCTGACCTCTTCACTTAACTGACGTTGTTGCATCAACACACATTTTAAAATTGCATCATATGTTTGCATCTTCTTTTCCAAGGCTGTAATTTTGTTAGAATATTGCTTCTTTATTAAAGCAATTTCTTCATTCTTTTTCATTAATGATGGCGTCATAGTTCTTCCATAAGAGCGCACTCTACCGGGCTTTTCTTTGCCAAAGAATGATTGGAATGTTTTTTCTACATCTTCACTTGAGTTTTCAATTGATTCTTGAAGAGTATCCTATAATAACAAAAATATTAATATTAGGTATAAAATTGAAAAGCTTAAATTTCTGATATATAAGAAAAATAAAAATAAAAAGTGAAACTATCAAATTGAAACAACATCTAATATTGAACCAGGTCCTGTCTTTTAAAATTATTTGACAAAAATTCATGACTATTTGTGTGCATATATCAATTAGTTAAAGTGTTAGTGGATGCTGGTGTTTGCTTTTGTAGCCACTGGTGGGTCCTAAAGTTTCTTTATCCTACTTGCAACAGGTTGTCAGTATCACTATATATATAACCTACCACTGATATGATATGCAACTTTGGTAGAAGAAATGGGAAGCAAAAGCAAAATGTTCAAGCTGCAAAGTCCATAACATAACACAAATTATCACACAAATTCAGCAAAAACCAATCAAAATCCACATCGCCATTAAGGATCCCAACCACACACCAATAGTTGTGTTTTGTGAAATGACATATATAGTTGAAGAACAACAATATTAAGCTTACAATTACAGTTTGTGTTTCTTCATCAACTGTTTTTCCTTTCCGACTTTTGCGAGTCTCAATGAACATTTCAGCTTGGCTAACTTCTTCTCCATCCTCCTTCTTTGCAAGCTACATTCATCAGAGATTGAAAAACAAAATTAACTAGGAGACTACTTTGTTTAGATATTGAAAATGACACACAAAAACACATAATTACCATACCAATTTTGCACGAATTCTAGCAAAATTTACTGGTCCCACACGATGCATGAACTTTTGCTTAGCCCTATTTTCTGCATTTTTTTGGCTAATGCTCTGCATTACAAAGAAGAATTAAAATCTGAAAATGAAATATAAATTTAAAATAATAAGCAATGCAATTATCTTTTTTGAATAGTGTCATTTTTCCAATATGCCATGAGTTTTCTGAAATGAGACTCAGAAATGTTCTGAGGACGGTGTTTTAACCTTTCCTTCATACTAGTGTACTTCAGAAAATGCCTTCTTTTGATAAAGCTTTTGTAGCGTCTCCAAGCATCATTTATGAGAGAAAATACTGCTTTCTGTCCTTTATCAGAAATAATGTACTTACCCTACAAAAAAGCATCATTGCCATCAAGAAGCAAACAAGTATTTGATCATTTCAAACAAATAAGAAACTTTACTTCTCATACATTGACATATTTCCATATACGAGCCTTGTGATCTTTGAGCAAACCTTTGAAGTTTGTGTAGATTAAGGGACAAAAGTCTGCATTCCTTGCTATAGTTCCAAGGAAATAGCTCAAGTCAGATACAGTTTTGTCATCGGGTCCAATTGGCTCTCCATCATCGTCTAAAGTAACTTCTTGACGATCTTTGGTAGGTCTTGCATGTATTTTTAAACACCGTGTTGGTCCCCGTGTTCTTTTCTTGCTTGTCCCTATTTTGACATTAAAATTATGTAATATAAGATAAAAATATCATCAGTGATAAAACTGGTAAAACAGAATCTAAAATATAACATAATCTACAACATAACACTGGCAGTTACAAACACTGAATGGCGTTGTTTTTATTGAATAAACTTGAGCATAACAAACAAAAATCTAAGGGCTACAGTAATTGGGATATATCAAAACCCTGTTATTCTAAGGGCTGCAACTAAAGCATTTTGGAATTGTTGTCAAAGTTATATCAAAGCTACTCTGATTTGCCAATGCAGCCTGGAGGAACATTGTCATATAGAAATTAGTTTTGAACTTCTTTTGAATATACTTATGATATAAGAAAAAGAACAGTAAAGAAGCTGAGAAGAAATAAGCCATGAAAGAACAAGCTTACCTAGGTTTCTAGGGAGGTTCCTCTTCCTCTTCAAAACATTTCTATAAAGGTTAATGGTAACCTTTTATACTATGCAACAATTTGTTTCTACTTTCTAATTGAGCATTACTTCTCAATAATTTATGTATCTCCTATTCGTCAGTTTTTTATTCTCCTAATAGCATCTCCTATTTTTTATTCCACCCTTTCTCTCAGTCAGTTTTTTCTCTCCTAATTTAACCACTAATATATACTTCTTCCCACCTTATAGTCAGCTTTATCTGTTTCTTATAGTTTCTTACAAACTGAATCAAACTTAGAATTGAAGGGGAAAAAAAAAGCTTTATTGATAGATGCAAGAAAAAATGGACGACACAGAAATTTCAAATAGTTTCCTTCATCAAAACCCAACCATTGCAAAGTCTTTACTACATGCATGATTCGCAAAACCCAAATAGTTGTTGAGTTATATATTGTAACAATAAACAAAAAGAAGGTTGCAATATACAGATAGAGAACAAAAGAAGAATTACACCAGAAAGTATCTGGTTAATAACCAAACAAATAGTTATCACTTGGTTAGAAGGAACAATCCTTAAGGTACTTTAAAAACATTCCAATTCAAACAACAACAACAAAAAACAATCAAGCCCTTTCTCAGTAGGTGCAGTGTTATCAACATGGACCATGCAGTTGCATAAAAATTTATACATTACTATAAAATCAACATTCAGAAATTATCTTACCTGTGGCACCAGCTTTCCTTTGGTGCTCCAACCTGACAACATAGCGTACCCAGGGTAGTCACTAATAGTCCATAGTAGAGCTGCACGAACTTTAAAGGTTTGATTTTTTGAGGCATCATATGTCTCTACTCCAAATTCCCATAACTCCTTTAACTCCTCAATTAGCGGCTGAAGGTACACATCAATATTGTTCCCTGGTGAATGTGGTCCAGGAATCAACAATGACAGCATTGTATTTTCAGATTTCATGGACATCCAAGGTGGATAGTTGTATACCACCATCATGACAGGCCATGTACTATGTGATATGCTCATGGTCCGGAATGGATTGAAGCCATCACTCGCTAAGCCAAGTCTTACGTTACGAGGCTCAGAAGCAAAATCAGGATGAAGTCTATCAAAGTCCTTCCATGCTTGGCCATCAGCAGGATGCCTCAATTTCCCATCCTTTGAGCGTTCTTCTTCATGCCATCTCATTGACTCGGTTGTCTTTGAACACATAAATAGCCTTTGCAGTTGAGGAATCAATGGAAAATGTCTCAAAATCTTTGCAGGAACTGTATGTTCATTTTTTGCTTGCTCAAACCCACCCTCTACTTGAGTGAATTCCTTCCATCGTGAAGCTTGACAAACATTGCAAAAGTTGTCATTCTCATGCTCTTTCCAATATAGCATGCAATCATTCGGACATGCATGAATTTTTTTATAATCAAGGCCCAAATCACTAATCATGGCCTTCGTTTTGTTAAAAGATTCAGGGATGTTTAAATTAGGCATGGCTTCCTTCAATAATTCTAAAAGGGCAGTGAATGATGCATTGCTCCACCCATGCAGACACTTCAACAAGTAAAGTCGAATTATGAATGATAGAGTGGAGAAGTCTTTGCATCCTGGGTATAGTTCCTGCTTAGCCTCTTTAATCAAGTTGTAGAATTTTCTAGCATCCTCATTGGGACCCTCGCTGCCCCCTCTTCTCCTGCCACATTTCTGAATGTATCGTACAATAAGCCACCAATGTCATCATGTGAGTCCTCTCGATCATTTGTCTCAATGTTATTTTTCATAGGCGATGGTATATCCTCCCCATGGTTTACCCAAATGTCATAGCCTTCTAGAAAACCATTGGCTATTAAATGATTGTAAACCACTTTTCTTCTAACCCAAGAATCATTTCTACACTTAGCACAAGGACATAAAATCTCACATCCTTGAGGTCTTCCTTTAGTGTAGGCAAAATTTAAAAACGACTTAACGCCCTTCTTATATTCTCTACTAAATCTTGGGAGTTCAATCCACTCTTTGTCCATGACCTTTAATCTGATACATAAAAAATTATAACATATTGTAAGTGATTATATGTAGTATCTTATACATCAAAGGCCTACACAATAGAAATTATTATATAGATGATACTATAATAGCATTTGGATAACAACTTAAGAAGTGCTCATGTGATAATTGAATTTCATAATTCATTTATTTAGTAAAAAAAATTATATAAACAGCTTTAACTTTGCAAAGGCTCATATTCATGGACATGAATTTCTATCTAAATGAAAACAAGCCAAAAAATAGCTGATTTGAGTTTCAAAATCTGCTCTAGGTAGCTAACCTAAACAAGACCTTTGCAATGAAGGACGAGAAACTATCAAACAAACAAATTTATATAGATACTTATCGCTCTTAAAATGTTCAAGAAGCATGCAAATATGCACTAAATGACACTGATGCTAACCATGATATCAATTTCTAATGGATCAAATTGATGTTCTGTTTTTCCAAAGTATACAACAAAATGAACATATATAACACTCAAGGATATAACACTCCACAAATGGTCATGTAACTTTTAATTTGAAAAAGTGAAACCACGTGATGACAAAGAATGAGTGCATTATTTCTATTTCTATATGAAACCCAAAATAGACAGATCATCCAAAAACTGCATACTAAGAGGCCAATATAGAAATCAAATGGATAGATCATCTAAAACTAAACACATCCAGACAATATGAGAACTCGCCCAGCAACTAAAACTATTACCACATCAGAAACAACAACAACTAAAAACTTTCAAACCACAACACCAAACACTAATGCTGCAGAAAGGCTTTTTAATCTTGATTAGAAACTGGATTAGCAGGCCTTAATGTGGTTTGACATTATTATAGGAATTAAAGAGAATAGAGGGATATCTTTTCATTGGTTTGCCATTTTTATATGTTTAAGTGGACCACCGCTGGACACAATTAGCATTATTAAGAAGTGTTTGTTCTTCTATCCTCCTGTACCTGTATCAGGACTACTTGCACTCCACACCCCATAGATAAATACACAATTATTAGCTTTATAACAATAGTTAGAGCGCAGCAGTATGTCAAGGCTACTATCTAGGCTCAAATTCAGTCTTACTTTTTTTACATGTATCAATTGTTTCCTTACTTCTGAGCACAAATTAAAAGGCAAGTGCAAAGTAAATTACTTCTAATGATGGTTAAGTTTCTAATACTTAGAGCTGAGAGTTATCATCAATTTATTTGCATTTTTCATTTATGTGTTCAGAAAACCAACAGAAACTCCTAGTCTCAACCAAGATTAAAACACATGGAATCAACATTAACACAAATGAAAACCACATTTTCAGGAAAGAATTCAAGGTATCCATTAATGAAAACCCTAAGCCTTCCAACAACATCACCATTCGGCAACCCATTCCAATGAGACGCGAGTCACACGGAGGAGATCGATCGCTTTGTTGCGCAGAGGTTAGGGTTAATTTGTTGTGCCTCTCTTCTGAATCATGCCTCTGTAGATCAATCGGTTGCACACGGAGGTTAGGGTCAATCGCGAAGTGAGAGAGAAGAGAGAGTGTGAAGAAAATTTGGGGACACACGGAGGATGGGTCAATCGCTACAAGATGGGTGGTTCAGGGGACCTGTGATCGATTAGCCATTTTAGGGGTTACACGGAGATGATTCAATATCGCGCGCAGTATTGATCAGGGGACTAAGTATTGATCAACCATTTTAGGGGTTACTCGAAGAAAACCTAAACGAAAATGGAACAAAGCCCGCGTGATGCCGCGCCAGTTTTTGATGGAAAATTTCACATTTTTTAAAGCAGTGGGTTTGTATTTTATGTTTTTAGCCCACAGTGTTTCCCTGTTGTCTATGTTTAGAGAAAATGCAACACACTCAATCTTTTAGCCCATGTTTATGGGCGTTGCGTATTGAATTTTTAAAGGCCACGTTTGTACAAATGTGGTCTTAAATATCCACGCTTTCCCAACCGTGGTCTATACAGTTTCAAAACGTTGCCTATCAACAAGTTAACACAAGCGTGGCCTAATATCTAACTTATTACCAACACTTGTAAAACGCGGCCTATTCAGTGTTTAGGCCACGATTTTTTAGCCGTGGACATGGGAAGCGTGGTCTAAAATCAAAATACTGTAGTGGGATAAACAAATTAAACAACAAAATATTTGGAATTTCCCTTATTTAGTCCATAAGATTTGACAAGAGTAGATACTTTTACAATCATTATCAAAGGCATGCCTGACAAGAGGACCAACATCATCCCCATTTGCAATCAAAGTTGCAAGAACCAAACCCTCCCCTGCATTACCATACTCCACAACAGTTCTCCTCTTTGTTTTTACATCCATGTTCACATGAATCCCTGGAATTTTGAAGACATAATACCAAGTAGAAACCAAATACTAAAACTAAGGTTAAAAAAAACACCCTATAACCGAGAGAACAAGAGAACGTAAGAGACGAGGGAGAGGGTTTGGTTTTGTGTTTTTAAAACACCCTATAACCGCGGTTGGCCAAACAATCGGCATTAATAACAGGATAAAAGTGACACTTTTAACCGACGTTAAAAGTGACACATTAATTTAAAAAATGATAAAACTTAGGTAAGGTTCTTTAGGTGTGGTTGGTGCTGTTCCTCACACAAAACAAGATAAAAACTGTTTTGATAGTGGTAGTTATGAGAGGTTAGAGATAGTACGAGTGGATAGAGAGAGAGAAAAATTTATCTATTTTATGTGAGGAACAACACCAACCACATTTAAGGAACCTTACCTAAGTTTTGTCCTTTAAAAAATGCCACCGCATCACTTTTAACGGCGGTTCTTCATGTAACCGGCGTTAAAGACTATTTTTTTTTGTGTTTTCTGCACTAGTGCTTCTTCTTTGTTCTGTATGTGCAACCTTGAGTTTGGTTACTTTCTGCAGTCCTTCTTCTGCAGCATCCTGATGAATACTGGGTGGTTTTGTTGTTGCTGTTATTCAATTTGTGTTCTTTGTAGTTGTAGTGTCAAATTCTTCTAAATTTCGTGTTCTAGAGTCTTCTTGTATTGGTCTTGGGGATTGGCTCATATAAAATGGGCAATTCATTTTTTTCTGGTCTATATATATATATATATATATGACTTCGCTCCGGTATCCAGGAAAAAGGGGCTCTGACTAATCCAGAGTTCGGCTGGGAAGTAAGTACGTAAAGTCTGGCTCTAAATTGTTCCATCGAAAAGAATCAAACTCGGGTACTAACTGAGTCTGTCCAACCCCATGGGCAATTCATTGTTTAGAGAGTAAAATAATTAATCTTATAATTATATATGCATAATAAATCATGAATGTTGGTAAAAAATCGGTTTTTTATAAGTAAAATTTTATTATAAGAAATACAAAGAATACTCAAACCCGTCTATAAAAATCATCATCAATGTCAAAACATCGGTTAATTTTCTCTATTGACTTAACTTACTTTACCCTTTAAAATAAATTGTTTGTTTTAGGGTAGCTAAATCTGGGTATTGGGCACTCGTGGCCCTTCAACGTTAATATGTTACTTTTTTTTTCCGGTGAATAATATGTTACTTCTATGTCAATATGTTATGCCTTACCAAAAAAATATAGATGTATGTATGACAAAAAAAAAATTACAATTAACATTCAACTAGACTCTAGATCCAACGCCTCCTCTTTTTTGAAACCTAGTTAATTTGTCTTCTTTCTAATTTGTGTGGACTAGTCTTTGCACCATTGAGGATACCACTCATAGTTTTGGACCTACTATGTCCCTTTTTTTAATTGGGGGGATTGAGTCTTTTTTTTTATGGAGTAAAATGGTGACAAAGTGTGCAACCACTTTGAGGTACAGTATGATATAAAGGACTGACCTCTCGCAAACACGTTTTCTTCATCCACAGGGCTCGAACTCGAGACCTTACTTAAGGGACCCGAGCTCGCAACCACTCGGACCAACGTGTGTTGGTTGGCGACAAGGTCGTTCCTGATATTTCGGGTGCCGTGTGCGAACTAATAAATTGGTGCCCTAAATTTTTTATAAGTCAAATATATATATATATATATATATATATATATTAATTATCAAAAAAATGTCTTGTAGCCATTAATTGTTTTAATACAATATCAAAATAAAATATTGCAAAAGAAAATTTAAAAATTACTACAATATTGAGAAGTTCAAACCAAACCAACAAATTACAATAGAATTATAACAAAAGTAGTTATACGTGGATCTATCGACTCGAACGTGTAGCAGCGTCCCCATCAATCTTTGAATATCATCCTCCTTGCATTTTTTTTTGCTGTAAAATCATTAATAATTCGTTCATAGTCAAGGTTTTTAAAAAAACCATTTTCAATAAAAATCAAAGTAAGACTATTCTATCTTGTGACATTGTAGATCGCAAATAAGATTTTAACAATTTCAGTTTAGAAACACTCCTCTCAGCAGATGCAACAATAATAAGGATAGTTAATATTATTCTATAAGCTATGCATGCATTAAGAAAATAATTATATATTTTTAGAGAACTCAAAATCACAAAGCTTGATATTGATTCAATTGTTAAAACCTCCCTAATGACTTTTAATTCTTCAAATAGAATTTCACCAATTCCATGATTTGCTAAAGGAAAATAATATTATATTTATCTAACTAAGAAAAAAAAACAAACAAGCTGAGTACTCATACATTTTGTTTTTTAATCACTTTTATACTATATTTTGTTTTTAAACTTTTTTTTAAAACAATGATATATTATTAATATTACCAATTAGGATTTATAATTTAAAAATAAGTTGGGCGATCAACTATAATATATAATTTATATATGCATGTGTGTGTATATATTAAGTAAAAAAAAAATTGGTGCCCCTTAAAAATTGGGGCCTTGTGCAGTTGTATATCTCGCACACCCTCAAGGTCACCACTGGTTGGCGGACTAAGTCTTTGCCCAGTGGAAAGACGTGGAAGTGTGATGAGAATATTTTAATGATCATGAAACAATTAATACGTGATATATATTTGTATGTTTCTTTCACCACATCTGATGTTAGTTCTGGGCCCCCATCGAAATGCAAAATCAATGACTTCGTTGAGGTCAACTGCCGTTGTAGTATAAAGGAGTACGTAAAGAGAGACTTTTCTTGACAGAGAGTAAAGAGAGACTTAAGAGACTTACATTTTTCGCTTCTAAAGACAATACATATGGAAGTCATTATTTGAGTAATAATTTACAGGTGTCAATCAATGAGATAGGTTTTACCACATCAATATTTTTTAATCATTTTTTTCATGCCTCTTTTAGTGAAAGCACAATCTATTTCATATTTAATAATAAAATATTCAAGCCAGATAAAAACAAATACACAACAGAGGAGCTCTCCTCCTTCGTTTCCATATCGGTGAAAGTTTCCAACTTTCACTCTGATCTACACAAAACGTGTTTCCGCGACCACCGAAAGGAGGAGAGAGCAAACTTCTCTCACACACTTCACTCCTCTACGTAGCAACTCTTTTCAAAATTCAAAAATTTTACTTCCTTTGGAATCAGTTTCCCAAACGTCTTCCTCCTTCTATCTCACTGATCCCTCTCCTCCTCCTTCCTATAGAACATTGTCTGTTTCAGGTCTGACGGACCAGCTTCTCGCGACAGCGACGCGATTCATGGTCGTGGCTGGCCGAGCTGACTGGCGGCAATGTTTCTGGTGCGGTTCTGTTAGAGTTTCACTACTAGAAAAATCTCCATTACCGACGGATTTTAGAGACGGATTTTTATCCGTCTCTAATAGAGACAGAACTAGAGACCAAAAAAAATAGTTAGAGACGGATTTTAAATTTTGCATGTTAGAGACGGAATTTAGAGACGGAATTTTTCGTCTCTATTAATTTCCGTGTCTAATCCCGTCTCTAAAAAACGAATAAAATTTAAAAAAAAAACTTTATTCTTAGAGACGGAATTTAGAGAGAAATTATATCCGTCTCTAATTTCTTCCGTCTTTAATTCCGTCTCTAACAAGTAGAAAAAAAAAAACAAAAAATTGCAGCATCCCTCCCAATTTTTTGTTTCCCTCCCGTTATTTCCCTTTCCCTTTCCACTTTCCCTAATTCCCCACTCCACTTTGCTTTCCCACTTTGCTGCGCCTCTAATTTCCCATTGTTGCGCCTCTCTTCTCCACCGCAAGAATACACGAAAGTAGAAGAAAAGAAGAAGGAAAGAAGATCCGTCAAGCTCCTCCCGTCTCCGAGGCCGCTTGTTTCGTCTGCTCTTCTCACAAGACGCACCGCCGCCACCGACGCCAAATTGAGAAATCATTGGGTTGGAAACTCTGAGAAAGAAGACTCCTTTGACCCTCCTTCTTCTTCATACCAGGTACCCAAGCCATTCTCCAAACCTTCCGATTGCACACTCGCTATTTTATTTGTTTAATCCCTCCAATTCTTTTCATGTGCTTCTCGCTTTTTCTCTGCATAGCTGTTTGTTAATTTAGTCCAGATTCTGTTTCCCGTGGAAGCCTGTGTACATATTAACATATATAAACCTAGCAAACAAATACAGGCCTTCATTTTGGACATTGTTGTGAGCAAATCTACTATCAATTAATAGTCGGGTTTCTTCTCTTTTTAATCCCTTTATGTTAGGGTGAGGGTGGAGTGTGATGTGACATATTCTATATTCTGTTTATCAACATTTGTTGGTCTAAGTGGTAAATAACTTGGTTTACTGTAAGTAATGTGTCATATTTAAGTCTTGTGGATGTAATAAACAGGCATAGGGAGAGCTTTGTCTCTCTAAATAGGTTTACCTAGCTTGACTCGGACTACTTGGGTTCCAAAGTGTTTTCCGGATACTGAGGGTCTTGAATTAGGGGGAAAAAAATTTATATATTTTGTTTCTGGTTATTACACTCATCGATGTACTAATTTGTGGACACAAGTTTGTTGAGTCGATTAAAAGTAGGTGGTATGATTGATTTTTTTACTAATATATTCCTTAGAAAAGTAGGATGGTTGTACTCAAATTAAAAGTTAAATTTACAATACACAAATTGTATTAATTATAAGGCTAGGATATGAAGCGACTCAATCTTATCAAATGTGAGTTAAGAAGGATGAGCAGCTCAGAATCGACTAATCATTGTTGAAAATTTTCATTCAATATTGCAGTGTAGCAAAGATATAATAATTTCAAGCTGAAAAAGGAAGCTTCTCGAGACACCTTAGGTTCTTCTGAGCATGATGAATCTATCGAAAAGGAAGAGTCTCAGCTTTTAACAAGTAGATAGTAGCAGTCTGAGTTACTCAAGGCATGTATAATTGTATTTGAATTTATCCATTTTCTTCTTACATTTTTGCTTCTTATAGAGTAGTTCTTTTTATCTCTTCCAGTTGTCCATGCCATATTCAGAAGTTGATGAGAACATATAGTAGATAGCGACACATTTCTCAGATAGTGTAGCAAGAAGGCATCAAATGTTCATGTAGTGGATAAAAATATAAACAATCATTAACTTTTTTCCACCTTATTTTCCTCTATTTTCTTTCTTCATTCATGACACCCATGGCTAATCCCTCTTCTTCCCTTGATGGTGATGGGTCTTGATGCTCCAATAGATAGTTTAGTCTTCAAGCTGTCGAGAAGCTCAACCTGTCGAGATCAAGCTCAACCTGTCGAGATCAGGATTGACTTCGACAGCTTGAGCACCAACAGCTTGAGTTTGATCTCGACAGGTTGAGCTTGATCTCGGTTGAGCTTGATCTCGACAGCTATTCACATGATTTATTTCGACAGCTTGATTGTGATGGGTCTTGATGCTCCAATAGATAGTTGTCTTCAAGCTGTCGAGATCGAGCTCAACCTGCCGAGATCAAGCGCAACCTGTCGAGATCAGGATTGACTTCGACAGCTTGAGGACCAACAGCTTGAGTTTGATCTCGACAGGTTGCGTTTGATCTCGGTTGAGCTTGATCTCGACCCATTAATTTAACGAGCTCAATGAGGAATACAAGGTGACGTCGACGAGCTCAATGAGGAATACAAGGTGACGCCGAATATAAAAAAAGTGATGTCGACAATTGGGAAGAACACTTCGACTTAGAACCAAACGAGCTAGCTCATGAACCAAACGAGTCGAGCTCAGTTCATTTATTTAACGAGCTCAATGAGGAATACAAGGTGACGTGCAAAAAAGTGATGTCGACAATTGGGAAGAACACTTCGACTTGGAACCAAACAATTGTCTTCAAGCTGTCGAGATCGAGCTCAACCTGTCGAGATCAGGATTGACTTCGACAGCTTGAGGACCAACAGCTTGAGCTTGATCTCGACAGGTTGAGCTTGATCTCGGTTGAGCTTCATCTCGACAGGTTGATCTCGACAGCTATTCACATGATTTATTTCGACAGCTTGATTGTGATGGGTCTTGATGCTCCAATAGATAGTTTAGTCTTCAACCTGTCGAGATCAAGCTCAACAGCTTGAGGACCAACAGCTTGAGCTTGATCTCGACAGGTTGAGCTTGATCTCGGTTGAGCTTGATCTCGACAGCTATTCACATGATTTATTTCGACAGCTTGATTGTGATGGGTCTTGATGCTCCAATAGATAGTTGTCTTCAAGCTGTCGAGATCGAGCTCAACCTGCCGAGATCAAGCTCAACCTGTCGAGATCAGGATTGACTTCGACAGCTTGAGGACCAACAGCTTGAGTTTGATCTCGACAGGTTGAGTTTGATCTCGGTTGAGCTTGATCTCGACCCATTAATTTAACGAGCTCAATGAGGAATACAAGGTGACGTCGACGAGCTCAATGAGGAATACAAGGTGACGTCGAATATAAAAAAAGTGATGTCGACAATTGGGAACAACACTTCGACTTGGAACCAAACGAATACAATGTGTTACTCACCCGTGCGTATGCACGGGTATGTTACTAGTATATATATATATATATATATATATATATATATATATATATATATATATATATATATATATATAAAACGTTTGCTTTCGAGAATTTTCATGTGCATTATTTTATTGGACACTGGGGTCTCACAAAAGACTTAGAAATAGGTAAGCAATTTCATGACTGATGTGCATTACAAAAGAGAAAAAAAATAAATGGAATGAAAGAGTCAATGAAGAGAAATGATTAAACATAATTAGGAGCTAATTAACATTTGACTCTTCGTTACTTACCTCGAATGACTTTATCAATCCGATACTTTGTGGGGATATAGATCAAACTCCACTCATCCTGGTATTTGTTGGATATATAGATCAAGCTCCTTTTATTTGGTTGGGTTTGATTCGTATGTACATTTACATTCACATACTGTTCATACATTTTTCAGCAAATGATTAGGTAGCATATATTTTAATGATTTATTTGGATTTAGAGAATAAATAAGAGTATATAACATGAGTTTAAAGATAATATTCAAGATAAATAACATAAAATTATAAGATAATCAAGATAAATAAAATAAAATTATTTTATATTTTTTATGAAAAAAGCAAAGAATTGTGAAAACTTCTGTTTTATTTGATTGGATAAAAAAATAAATAACAAAATATTTGTTGGTCTCGCGATGCGGTGTGTGGCTTCCTTAGGCCTCACACAGTGGCCATTAATGATTTTAGTGTTGTTAAAATCAGACCAAGATTGATCGGTCGGATCGGTTCGATTGGAATTGTGACACACAGCCAGCCCAGCCAGGACATCAAATCAGAAATGATGTTGAACCGGGGGTGATGATGTCAAAAAATCGACTTAAACTCGGATTAAACTGGTGCAACTTGGGAACTGGTTCGTTTATGAACTCATGCGGACTCACAAAGATAATCACCGACGAACTCACGAAATAAAAAACGCTTCATAAAATAAACTTTAGTTACTCTAGAGGTCCCTGAACTATTTGGGGATATTGAAATTGTTCCCTGAACTAAATTTTTTTAATTGGGTCCCTAAACTATTTTTTCATTTGTAATCAGGTCCTTTCGTTTTCCCGTCATTAGAGATGCTGATGTGAATCCTGTAATGACAACATCTGAAGAGCAATGTTTTTAAAATCGAACCAAAGATCGAACCGAGAGAACTCCGAGCCATGGTTCAATTGGTTTATTCAATTCAACCATGGTTGAACCACATGACTAATAAATAATTGTTAAAGTTGAGGGAAAAAAATAAAAATGATATCACTACGGAAGAGTGATATCATGAGAGAGGGAGATGCATTTAAAGTTATGATACTTGGGCCTAAACAAAATGATATCAACTTACTAACAAGAAAACTAAATCAATCAACTTACAAACAAGAAAACTAAGTTTTGTTAGACAGCTTTCAACACTACAATTATTCTCCTAATAATCTAATTTAACACATCACAAGCTTCTTCAGCACATCTTCCTTTATTTCAAATTTTGAAAACAAGAAGCTTCTCTCTTTCAGTCTCTCACGATCGCGCTCCTTTTTTTTTTCTCTGCGTCCATTCTTCTTCTTCCTTCTCCTCTCTCTCACCATTTTCCTCTCATCTCCCTCGTCTTCTCCCTCTGAACACGAACTCCATCCGTCTGCTCCCAACGTCTTCTACTTCCTCATTCACATGTAGAAGAAGACACACGAGCAAGAAAAACAAAATCCCTCTCTTCTCTCATCTGTTTCACTCTTTTCTGCTCTGCATCTCACTCAACGCCTTCCTTTTTCTTCTTCTCCACTCTTTCTTTTTTCTCCTCTGCTTTCCTCCCGTTACTATTCCTCTTTTTTTGTGTCAAGAAAAATGAAAGTGTTAGTGGATTTAGGGTTTTCGGGTTGCATCTATGAGCAGATTTTGGGTTCTCAAAAGGAAGAGAGCAAGTTTTATTGTTTGATGTACTATAAGGTATTATTGATACAGCCCAACAATAAGAGATTTGATTTCTCCTTTTGCTAATATATTTCTTTGTCTGTGTTTGTAATTTATTCTAAGTTGGTATTCAGATTGATGAGAACATTATTAGACAAGTAATGTTCTTTTCTATGCATAAGTTGGGTACAAAGGCCAAGTGTACAAAGGCCAATATCCAATTTTGATTTCTTATAATCTTCATAGTTCATACTCCATTCTATCTTAGATTATCTGTTGACATAGGTTTTTCATTGTTTGTTCAGGATGCTAAGGCACTACTTACTTCTCATGCTAAATGGACAAGTGGCATACTCACTTTTTCATATGCATAGGAGCAATCGTCAGGGATCATATACTTGCAAATACAGTAGGATGCATAGCAGTATTGTGCTTATTAATATTAGCAGGATTCATTCTATCACAGGGTAGAAACATTATATTACTATATTATTACAAGTTTATGTTGTTGATATTTCATTGTATGTGAATCGAATATGTATGACTTGATTCACTCAGCATTCTTTCATAACAAAAACTCTCTTTTATTAATTTATACGTTTAGTTTAATGGTTGCAAATAGATCACTTTTTCATTTATTTTGACGGTGTCTTTTATATTAACGGCTGCAAAGGAGGATTAGAAATTTTCAATCAGCTTGACTTTCCCTTTTACCCCTCCCACTAGATGAACCAAGTCCCTTTCCTTTCAACTATTATCGATTCTATAACTACTTTGTAACCTACTGGGGCATATCTTATCACTACTTTGTATTCATAATATTTGATGCACTAATATTTGTTATTTTAATCCTGTCTATTTTGGCCCTCTACTATAACATGGTGGATTGTGAATGGTGCTGGAATTGCTGTGATGGCTTTGCTTGCTGAATATCTCTGTATCAAGCATGAACTCCGAGAGATACCAATAACAACACGATATCGTTCAAGTAAGAACTTACTCCTTTATGGATGTTTGGCTGACTAATTGGACATGTTCTATATGGAGATTTGTTTATCTGTGATATATATGCTTGTGATATATATGCTTTTTTTTCCTTTTTTTCGTATGTCTTTTCCCATTTCAGAAGCCTAAAAATATGTTCAGGCTGTCAACAGATGGATATTAGCTTTAGAAATTCCAAAAATTAGAGTTGTCTCGATCTATATATGGTTTGCAAGAATGCCTCACATGATGGAACTCTTCTTCATTTGATTTATTTTGAATTTCAACTCTTTGGGCCCTTTATTTCCTTTTATCTGTCCAGCAACATTGCTCTCTTGTCACTTATACTGCAACATCACCAATCTGATTTCTTCACCACGAATTTTGAAAGGAGTTGAAATTGACTAACTGGCAAATAATTACTCTTTGAACATCTTATCCTAAAAAGTTCCCACAATATTTCACTTAGATCTTAATTCTTAACCTTCAGCAGTAATAAAAGAAGATACAAGTTTGTTCTATAGTCTAAATATATTATTTTTTAGCGTCAACGAAATTTGACTTTTTTACTTTTATTTACATTTTTTGTTTTAATTTTACTCTCACTTTGTGAATTACTTTTACAGACGACAGGGGCTCTTTAGCAGTGGCAATTGGAGGTTGTTGTTTTGGGTTTTTTCATATAACATAACACCATATGCTTTCTTTAAGTGTGGTTTGTTTTCTAACTTGCAATGTACATAAAAGCTTTGGAGCTCTATTATGGAGGAACATTCTGTATATGTCTTTTGTGAACTTCTCAATACTTGATTAATGCTTATTCTAATGTGTTTTTTTTGGATATAGCTTCAGACTGTAAGTTCAATTCAACTTTTGTGATATGTTTTGCTCTCTGTTTGAAGTTTGATGTACATTTATCACATTTGTTGCTTATATTCTTTCACATCTCACCAAAAAATAGAAGCAAGGAATATTGTGCTTTTCCAACCCTCACTTCTCAGTATAGGTAGTAAGTAGTGTACATCATAAATTACAACAAAAAAAATCATATAGATATGTAGTTAAAATTAGGTTCTATTTTGTCTTCACCTCAACATAACGAAAGGGAAAATCTATGCTTATCCATGTAAGTCAGGAAAGTGTTTAGCCCATTCAAATTACTTCTTACTTTCTATTTTGTAAAATATGAATTTGAAAAGAGTGTACTATCTTTTTCACGAAAATATCAGGCTTGAATTTGGAAGGCCAGCTGTCCTTAGCAATCCAGTCCTTATCTGAATTTGATACACTGTACAGTACATGTTCTACTTCTCATATGAGTTAAACAGAATTAATGTGACCATTAAGCTAAAATTCTTCTTCTAACCCTCAGATGCTTAATGTTTCTGAATGATGATTTGTCAGAAAAAGAAAGTTGAGCTTCACTCTAAAATGAAAGGGTGTATTATATATATCCATAATTTAATCTAAAATGGATTATTATCTTAATCCACTTAATGATCTAAGGGTGGACACATACCTCCTTATTGGCTTTGGAAGAGTCTTGTCTTGATTTTGTATTTGAGACATATTATGATTTTTGACATATAAAGTTGCTAAATCATTTCCTTAACTGAATTTATCAATATAATAACCACTCAGAAATGACATTTTATTTTCACTAGGTTGCAAAACTCAGTTGTAGCTAAATTCATAACATGCTGTTGTTGTTGTTCATACAGGGATCTTTCCTACAACAAAGGCTTGACAGGAACAATTCCACGAGAAATTGGGAATTTGATAAAGCTGAAATCTCTGTAAGAAAGGATGTTTATTTTAATTTGAAAACAAACTGCATTTCTTTTGATTCAATTCCTGCTATTTAATATTTTTCTCTATCACTTTTGGTTTTTTCCATTACTAAGTATAGCATGCGTTATGATCTGTTCATTTTTAACTGTATTCCAGATCATTGGTTGGTTGTGGTTACTCTGGTCCTATCCCAGATTCATTAGGAGCTTTAAGGCAGCTTACCTTTTTGTAAGGACTCCAACTTAACATCTTTTGTTGAGGGTGAACCCTTCGTATCATCTCCACTTTCTAAATTTATCCTACTTAATGTTGGAGCTCAATGTTTCATCTTTGGACTAACTAACTTATGATAAATTGTGCTTTATGAATAGCTTATCACCTTATTGCTTTTCATGCAGAGCACTGAATTCTAATAAGTTCAATGGAAATATTCCACGCTCTCTTGGCAATCTAGCCAATATTTATTGGCTAGATCTTGCTGATAACCAGCTTGAAGGGCCTATTCCTATCTTTGATAATCAAGGACGACTAGGTATAGACTGCTCCTTAAGGCACATCACTTGTATGTCAACTCTCATTTTCAGTTCCCAGTTGATATTTTTCATTTTTGCTGAATGATCTAATATCTGTCTACTGCTTGCAGTCATCTGGGGAACAATAAGAGAGCAGATCCAATACCACCAACTTTTTAACGCCAGTATGATGCTAACACACGTGTAAGATTCATTAAATGTTGTAGTATTTATTTTCTGAAATTTCAAAATTATATAAAGGCATTGAAAGTCAAGAGACCTTTCCTCCTCCACACAGTCAAAAAGATTAAATTTTCTAAAACATCTATGCTTACTCATAAGGTGACTTAAAGCCAGTTGATAAACTTATTAGTGAGCATTTACATAAAATGAAATATTAAAAAAAATCTTACAATAGAAGTTAAAATTAGCTTCTGCATTTTAATTTTTCAAAAGCGTTCTCATTTAACTTTTCCATAAACACCTATAAACATGTAAAATCTTTTTCATAACGAAGGCATTGAAGATATTTTTGTAGCTATTTATCTCACAATGACCTGAATACGTGCTTCCTATGTATGTCGGTTAATATATGTTGATGTTTATTTGAGCATTCCCTTGGTTCTCCTATGTATGATTCAATGATTCAAGTTATGCTTTTGTTTGTTTTTTTAAGTTTTAATTTTTTTCCCAGCGTATTGACCACCTCTCTCTGTTCTGTTTTGTGTTGTGCTGAAGCAAGGCCTCTTCTCTTCACTGTGCTATCATATAGGTAATGGCAGCACATATGTCCCATGTTTCGGCATCACTTTCAAGTGCAGGACTTCTAACGTGGTTTGAAGGAGCAGGAAAAGTATTATGTTCGATTAAAGTCTCTTTTTTATATAAGAAAATATGAGGTCATTCAAGCTAGGACTACTTTCATGCTAATATCAATTGTTTTTGCAGAAAACTATTGTAATTTTTTTAAATGGGCTTTCCTTATTGTGTCATGGGTGGTGTCGTTAGTTTGTGTATGCACTATTGTGCTAAACAGTAGGTACATATCAGGAATATGCTACTTATGTTAGGAATATTGTAATTATCATAAAGAAGTTGAATATTTTAAAACTAGACTGTGAGAAGATGGTATAAGATGTGCATTATCAGTTCCTTCACATTGTGCATCATCACATAAACCTCAATCAAGATTTGCAATCTCCTCCTCTTTCTGCTCTTTCTCCATGTCCTCTTTATTGACCCTTATGTGAAAGTATAAAGCTTTCAAAGTTTAGTATGTATGAAAAAAAGTGGTAAATTAAACAAATGTGTTATCTAATTACTAAGGCAGGAAGTAAGTCAATTAACAAAATGAACTCACTCAATAACAAAATGAGCACAAATTGCAGTCCGATAACAGTGGCAAATCATAGATGTGTCATCGGTAATTAAGGGAGGTGAACTTAGATTTTGAATTGATGATTCACAAATTCCAATCCCACTACTCTGTAATATGCATTTTATGCTTATGACAGTCACCTGTGAACGTGACTTCCATATTTTACATCCAATTTTTTTTAGAAGTGTTATCAATTTTATATTTTGCAAATACAATTGATATTATCACACTATTTTCTTATTTAATGATATTATGAAATTTTTATTTAAGAATTAATTTTATTTGTCTTTTAATGATAGATTTCTTTTAAAGAATTTTCTTTTTTCTTTTTAAAATATTTTTTATTGATTAATAATATATAGAAGTCTGTAATTAGATATTCTTTGTACAATATATCAAAGGCATGCAGAATTACATTATCAATAAATGAATAATATAATGTCAAAATGTCTTTATTATAAATAATTATTTTGATTGAGTCCCAACAGGAAACATTTCATGTTGTCGATATAATTTCATTGTCTTTAAGCACATATCATATCAGATTTATAAATTATTTGT
Source organism: Calophaca sinica (assembly GCA_037113605.1). Lineage (NCBI taxonomy): Eukaryota > Viridiplantae > Streptophyta > Magnoliopsida > Fabales > Fabaceae > Calophaca > Calophaca sinica. The sequence continues at coordinate 130,171,553 of CM073731.1, forward strand.
AAATGCTTATTTTGCTTTTGAGTCCCGACGAGAAAACGTTACATCGTCTTCGAACACATATCAACTTTATAAATAATTTATTATTTATAAATGATAATTTTGCTTTTTAGTCCCTACGGGAAAACATTATATGTTGTCGGTGTAAATTTACCGTCTTTGAACACATATCGATTTTATAAATGTATTTATTATTTATAAATTACAATTTTGCTTTTTAGTCTCTACGGGAAAACATTACATATTGTCGGTGTAATAGTATCGACTTTGAACACATATCAAATTTATAAATGTTTTTATAATTTATAAATGATTATTTTACTTTTTAGTCCCTACGGGGAACCATTACATGTTGTTGGTGTAATTTTATCGTCTTTGAATACATATCAAATTTATAAATATCATTATTATTTATAAATGATTATTTTGCTTTTTAGTACTTATGGGGAAACATTACATGTTGTCATATTCTTAGGACAAAAATGTAGTGACTTTTTGTAATTATACTTTATATATGCATAAATACATGTAATATTTAATAGTTATATATAGCTTTGATCCGTTAATCTGTCATTTATCATGCATTTGTGTATATATTATGATTTGTTTAACTGTTTATGTTGTGAATATAGTGTATGTTTCATGATATCTTTTATGTATGTCACAAAATAAAAAAAAAACTATACCACTTATTTTGCTTCTATTATTGCTTAATATTGTTGATTTATCCACTTGAAGCAATATGGATACAAAAAGTAGACAACATGTTATTTTACTGCCTAGATAAAAAAAATTGTTAATGAATGAGATGTACTAAATTACTATTCAATTTTATTCTCTTAGGTCAAAAATCATTAACTGCTGTACCAAGCAAAGCAACCGACCCGTGCGCAGGCACGGGTCATAGTACTAATTTAGATGTAATAAAATAAGGTCAATGTTTCCCACACCCTCACAACTTTTCCCCACACCCCCACATTTATGGCATTTGACCAAAATACCCCTAAAAAATACCAAAACTCCAACTATCCTCCCACTTTCAACATCCGGTTCCCCACGAATCCCCCTTAAATACGACTTTATAGTAAGAATAAATTTTTTTCTTTACAATAAATATAAATTTACGGTATGCATGTTTTGAAAAATATATACCGTAAATTTGTATTTACGGTAAACATTCTTTAAAAGCTGGGTACCATAAATTACCAATTCATGGTACACAAGTCTTAAAAGTATGTAGTGTAAATTGGTAATTTACGGTTCCCAGTTTTTTAAAACTGCATACCATAAATTACCAATTTACGGTACACAAAATTTAATAGAACTATGTATCGTAAATTGGTAATTTATGCAGTTTGAAAAACTACATACCGTAAATTCAAATTTACGGTACATAATTTTTAAACACTGGATACCGAAAATTCAAATTTATGGTACGTAGTTTTTCAAAATGCACAATGTAAACTTAAATTTACGGTACCCATTGGGGTTTTGGAAATTGGTAGTTTACGGTAGAATGGAAAATGGGAAAGTAAAGGAAGTTTTAGTGAACTTCAATAAGGATATTTTGGGGTTTGGGGTGTGGAGAAAAGGTGGGGGTGTGGGAAACATGGGTAGGGGTGGGAATAGGTTAGGCCGCCCGATAGGGGCTTACGGCCTAGCCTACGTCAGGCCCAGGCCAGGCCAGACCAGACTTTTTTTTAAGTAGATTAGGTCAAGGCTTTTTGAGAAGCATATTTAGCTAAAAAGATCGGGCTTCGGACCACCCAAAAAGCCAACCTATTTAACTAAATAATAATAATAATAATAATAATAATAATAATAATAATTATAATTATAATATTAGATTTTGTACATTGTGTTAAATCATATACCTACTGATATTTTCAATAATTTAATCATATTGACTTACATAAATTTTTTTACATACTTAAAGGCCTTACAACATAGCATTTAAATAGGCTATTATATAAGGTTTGATTTTCTAAAAGGTCGCGTTAGACATTGAAAAAGCTTTATATCATACGAATAAATTAGAATTAGACATTATAAAACTCAGCTCGTCTTATCTATTTCCACCCCTATGTCTCATGTCTTTTAGTAGCAGTGGTTTTAAATTTTTTATAGCTTATTATAAATATAGAACTTAACTTTATTGGCCTATTAGCCTGTTAGTCTATTTGTTTAACTTTATTGGCCTATTAGCCTGTTAGTCTATTTAAAGATCGGTCAGATGACTTATTTAAAAACTTTAATATCAAATAGACTTTTAAGTAGGCTAACAGACCATATCAGACTTTCAAGAAAAAATCCTATAACAGGTAACAGGCTAGACTTGAGCCTTGAATTTTTTGATCATGCCAGACTTAGACCTTGCAAAGCCTAGCTCGGCCCAGCTTATTTCCACCCCTACATGGGCCTAAAATAATGGCAAAAACGTTTAAAACAATGCTCTAAAATGTCACACACGTGGAATTGAACCCCACCACATCATGGTAAAACTAGCCGACTTTACCAGTGTTACAGCTAAGTATTTTAAAACATTTATTTAATATATATTATTTATTAATAATTATCAATTCTTGTGGTTCAACTAGTGACTCACTGATTCGACCACTAATTTAGTACCTCGACCGAGTCAATTACCGATCCCAATTTGATAACATTATTTTCACTACTACTAGGCCTAATCTAATATGTAATCAAATAAATAGCATATAGCAATTAACGTGACTATGTCCACTTTCCAGGGCCTAACAACATCCAATAGCAAGTTATGTATAAGGGAATTATTAAATAAACCCACTGTTTTGCTAGCATACACTCCTATCATTTTTTCATTTTTCCCTCAAAATACTATTGACCGCAAATCTATTCCTGAATGTTATAAACCCAGGTCACAGGTAAAATGGCCTTCCAAAGAGTCATTTACGAACAATTTATAACCTCTAGAAATGCATTTACGTACCATTTGTAAGAATTTTTGGATATACATTTACGAAGAAATTCTGGGAGAGCTCCGCAAATCTATTTATGGACGCATCAATGTCATTTTGTGTGTCAGTAAATGAACAGATAGGATCACATCAATTAAATAAATTATGTTGTGCGCGGTTGAGATCGCATCAACACTTGTATAAATAGAAGTGATCTAAAGCACTCCACCTCAGAGTTACTTCATTTTCCTTCCTTCACTGTCCTTTGTTATCAACATGAGTTTGACACTTGTTGTGTTTTACAATGGTCAAATCACAACAACTGATAAAGGGATCACATTTGAAAGTGATGTCCCTAAAACACTTACGGTGAACGAAGGCATCATACTAGATGCTTTAAAGAAAAATGTTCATGATATGAGCATAGCTGGATATACTAAAGAGTGGTTGATGTCCATTTTCGATACCCTATATCTGTTGAACATGAATGTGTTCAATACGAGGCTCTCAAACTTGAACATGACGATGACGTGGAAAAGATGTTCTACATCTATGCTGAATATGCTAGCCTCGGGCCGAACGAGTTATACGTAGATCTGGTCAGAACAAATGAGCAGATAATCACCTGCTTAAGGAAACCATGATTCATCGACAAAATCATCGTCGGTTTGACTAAACTAAAGCCATCAACCTCTTTCGGTGACAACACCGTCACCAACTTAACACAACCATGATGACTCATCTATCTTTATTTGTAAGTTTGCTTTATTTTTAAGTTTCTCACTAATTTCCAGTTTGTTTTATTTTTAATGTTGAAAGTGTCTTATTTTTATCTGATTGATTAATATTTTAGGTTAGGAAAACTAAATATATTGAAATATAAACATAGTAAATACATTAATATAGTGTGCAGTACATTTAACCAAAATTAATTATAAAATAAAAACAAAAAATAATTAAAGAAAAAGTGCACGATTTGAATTTTTTGGTGACTGATTTTCATTTACCAACGGCTAGGCTCTCGATAACGAAAAAGTGCACAGATTGAATTTTTTGGTGACAGATTTAATTTACCAACGGCTAAGCCCTCAGTAACGTATTTGATTTTTTTTTGACGAAGTTTATTTACCGACGACTAAGCCCTCGATAATTATTTACTTACCAACAGATTCGGGACCTTTGGTAAAAAGCCATTGGTAAATAACATATTTCTTGTAGTGTTACTCGACTAAATTATCTGAATCGGCTAATTCAAACTCAACTCACCATACTTTCCTAATCTTGGCATGTGATCCATGTGGGCTCCCTTCGTGCGAAAATCTCCCTCCAGCAACTCTTTTTTTTTTTTGATAATAGAAATTTAGGGTGAGGGGATGGTGCCCCAGTCTAAGGCATTTACCTCACCCCAAGGGGACTAGTAGGGACTCGAACCCGCGACATATCGATACAAGTCCTGTCATGCTCCACTAGGCTAACCCCTTGGGGTTCCGGCAACTCTTTTTCTTTGCCTTTTCTTCAGCAAATAATTTCCTTATTTTCATGGGCTTAGAGATAAACTTCAATATTATTTCTTTTTCTTCATAATTCTTTCAATACTTCTTTTTTACGGTAATCAAACTTCATTCAATAATTAGAAAAAGGATTCATACAATCAGATTGAACAGAATATGTTGAGGTATTCCCCATCCACAATTGAAAATCAACACGAATATCTAAATTACCCAAATACACGGTAACGAAACACTTAATCAGAACAGAAGCTAATATGGCAATACCAAGCCATCTTAATTCTAACAGCCAAAACAAAAGCTTCCAAGTACAACAGGTACAACAGTCAATGACCAAAAAGAAATGAGAAGCCACAGTCTTTAATTTCATCCAATCTCGGGTCATTACTATACTCTGTGCAGACTCAAATCGGCTATAGGTGGTCTCGGAGATGACCAGTCGAGCCACATACTCAGGAGCCATTTGTAGGGAAAAAAGGATGCTGAGGTTGGCGATGACCACCATTAGCACTCCGGATCTGTAACGTTGATGCCTACGTGTTGATTGACTTTATAGTAGAACGAAGCTCATCTGCCACTCAGAACCAAACGAACCCTGCAACAAGCCGAAAAACCAAACAACGCCACACTAAGACGACGAATAAAACAATGCCGCACTCAGACAATGAAAACACGAAAAAATACGAAAGAAAAAACTAGATCTATGTGGAAAACCACTTATTTAGATAAAAAGAGATAAAAAAAATGATTCAAAGGGGTGGTTTCAGGCCAAAAAATGGCTAAAAACCACCCCCTCCGATGGATGAGGAAGAAGAAAAAGAGGAGTGGAAGCTAGGGTTAGACAGAGAGAGAGGGCCCCATAAGTTCTCTTCAAATATTTTCAAGCCTAACAACAAGATCAATTTTGTTCATTAATCATATTTTTAAATATTTACATTTGACTAATCAGTTGTCGGCTGATCTGCTATCGATTGATCCTCAAATTAGCCGATTCAATGACTAATCACTCATCACAGCTAAAATCCACTGATTTCCCTAATCGGCTACTAATTAATAATTTTTGGGTGTTAACAAATCGTAAGATGCAATTTACCAACTAAAAAAACATTAATAGTAAGGGTCAAATGACATATTCCATTACTAGTATGACATGGTTGCTCAATCTTGATAAGGTGATTTTTGAGGTGGATTCGAAGCAAGTTGCTGATGCGTTCCATTCAGAGCGGGCTATTGCTAACGACTTTGGTGCTATTATTTCTGAATGTAAACGCAATACTTTATCTTATTTTCAAAACTCTAGGATTGAGTTTACTAGGAGGGAAGCTAATATGATTGCTCATTCTCTTGCAAGGGTGGCCATGTCTTATGTTAGCCCTCACGATAGTAGTACTATCCCATCTTGTATTGATGCACTTATTTTAATTGAAATGCAATAGCCTTAATTCTATAAAAAAAATGACATATTTCATTACCAGTATGGAACCATGCCATGCACGAGAAACATTATTTTTTGTTATAAAAATTATTTCAATCCAATAATATCATATTAGAAATATTATATTAGCAATTATTAATTTTTAATGATGTTATAATACTGCACTTAGTATTGTGTGAAATTATTAGGTGTCTAATGTCTGATAGGTAACAAAACTAATATCAATCATGATACATACTACCTCGATCAATATGATGATGCACGCCACCAATAATTTATGAGATAATGTATAAATTATATATTCTACAAATTATAGTGTTCTTTGTATATGTGTGAGATGTACGTTTATCATAAAAAGGATATATAGACAAGTGTTGCATATCGACTCTCAATTATGAAGTTACATAAGTGTTATACATACATTTACAAATACAAAATAATATATAATATGTCAATTTTTTATTTGAAAAATAATAAATAGTTTATTTAATTACTGAAAACAAAGTTTATTCACAATTTAGATTATTAATTAATGCTACATTATAAATTAAAGAAATTGTTTAATAACTTAGTTGAATGAATTTGTTGACAATTTTAAATTTTAAACAATACTTATGTAAAGTTATCATGAAAACAAAACTTTATATAATGTAAGTATGTTTGTCAAAAAAATAATAATGTAAGTATGTAATTTTATTTAATGTATAAATAAAAAATGTATATAGTCTATATATTTTTTTAAAGTAACAATCTATATAAAATATATATGTTTGGAAAGCAACTATATTTTAAATTGTTAGATAATATAAAGAAAACATATCATCGACTTCAAAAAATAAAAAGAAAACATATGTATTTAAAAAAAATATTTGATAGAAAATTTGATTCATTTAATTAAAATCATATCTTTAAAACTAATCTATGATCACATTCTCTTTCTTAATGGATGGATCTTTATATTGAATTCAATTAACTCATAACTCAAACCAATGTTATTGTATATTTAATTATATTTTATTTATTTTAAATTTAAATTAATTTAATATTGGAATAGTTAAAAATTGAGTTATTGTCTTAGAGATATGATTTTAGAATTTAATTTATATGCATTGTCAGTGTAAAAATATTTTACACGTATATTCAATGATGTGTTGCCACATCATTTAATGAGTTGATAAATACATGACGTGTCATACTCATTAAATGACGCGGCAACACAGTGTACAATATTTTTACTCCGATAATGCGTATAAATTAAACTCTATGATTTTAATTTAAAAATATTGGCGAAATGGTAATTGTAAAATAGTGGCGATGGCGAATCTGAAATTTAATCTTTAATTATATTTTTTTAATTTATTATAAATATAAAAGACAAACACTAACACTACGAACCCTAAATTGAAGTACTCGAACGACGCAAGGATGAAATCCACCACAGAGAAAGCAGAGGGCGAAATCGAACGCCGTCGGCATTCACTATCAACTCATAATTCAATGGCATTCACCATCAACTCAGTTCAAAAATGCTACCTAAAACTTTAAGATGATCACTTAAATTGGACAACAATGGAAAGCAATTTAAAATTTTGAGCAAAAAGAATAGAATACTGAAATAAATGCAGTAAGAAAAAAGGAAAATGAAACGAAATATTTGCCTTCACTCAATCAATCATCGTGACTTTGTTAATCCCCTAGCAAGGAATCATGACTTATCAATTATCACATTGAGGCATTTGAAACATTATGTTATTTATTTTCATTATCGAGTTCTTACTCAGCTAAAAAAGCAGGATCAAATTCTTGCCCAACTGTGGAGCCATTATAACCAAATACAAAAACATCAAGAATTGAGAAATTGGATTCCCTGCAGTAAAGTTTTGACGTAGTTAACGCATTTGTGTGTGAATCCAATACCGCATGCGGTGAGCATTTTTTCCAATTTACCAAATTACGTGCAACTGCTGGGAATTGGACTGCGTCCAAGAATTGAATATTGAAATGGATTCACCTTGGAGCTTTTACTGGTCCTTTTGTCCGTCAAACAGTTGTCAACATATACTCCTGAAAGTTATAAGTATCAAACATTATTCCAAAATGAGAAAAAAATCAAATCTCAAACAAAAAATACTTACATTTAAAAAGAAACTGATTACTACAATATACTCTTTATGCATTGCGTTACGCAAAGGCCAAAAACCATGAAAATAAGACCTGATTGAAAAAAGACATGTATGGAATCAGTTTATGATAATAAATGCAAAAAGGTAACTGAATATTATAATGCCATTGTAATAGCTTCAATAAAAATATGTACGGAACCACTTTCACCCTTCACTTTCATGCGAAAAGGGTACTTGAATGGAATCTTGGATCACTCGTAGTGGAGCATCTTGTCTAATTATTACATTCCTTAGCCATTTAATTCCACCAAAGAGGAAACATAAAAACTGATTACGGCTTGGAAAATTTCGCAGCATCATTTTAGTTAACTGTTCCAAAACATTCCTTGTTTATGCTTCATAAAAATTGAAATTTCCTACATGGTAAAAGCAAGGGAAGAAAGCTTTTAGTTCACATCATGACCCGAAACCACGAACCGTAAATAGTTATCTCATACTATAAAATAAGATAAATAGTACTTTTGGTCTCTTAACTTTATTTTAGTTTTCGTTTTGATCCCTTAACTATTATATTTTTTATTTTGGTCCTTTAACTTGATAACCGTGTACACCGTTAGTCCCTTCTGTCAGTTTTCGTTGAACATCGTCCAAATAATCCTAGGTGGCAAACGGTTCTCCTATGTGTCCTAGATGACTCAGAATATGACCATAAAAAAAAAAGCTGATTGGGATCATCTTCTTCCCCAAACCTGACCACCCCAAACCCTAACTCCTCTTCTCTCCATCCTTCCTCCATGAGTCACGGCTGCCTCTCAGGTGCCGTTTCGGACCACCACGCCGCCACCTTGAGTAACCACGAACCACCACACAACTTCCCTCTCACAAACCACCATTTTCGATTGCAGAACCAATCCCCCATCGCTGCATTATAAGAAAGAAGGCAACACAATGAAACTTGATTATAGAGAAAGCCAAACATCTAAAAATTTGTACTACTACAAAATTTCCAATTTTCTGATAGTAGAATGTTACCAACAATTTTTGTCTTTTTAGGTCAAACCAACAAATTTCTGATAAAGACTGCACCTTTGATTCATCAACTCAAGCAAACCGTAGGTTTCTATTGGAAGAAAGAAAAATCTAGCAACGACCCAATCAGCCAAAACCCAAAACATATTGGGGTTTCTCTAAAACATAATAATTTGCATCCTATTTTTTCTATGAAAAAAGTGAAAGCTTTTGACAACCTTCCCTTACGTTCTCCTCTCCTCTGCTCTGTACCCTTCTTCACCTTCTCTCTACATCCCTCTCTTTTCCGATTTAGTTATTATTGTTCCTGATTTCATTTTCTTTTATCGTCTGTCTGTGTGTGTGAAAATTTGGGGAAATTTTAGAGGTTTATTTTATGGAAATTTACAACGCTGCACATGATTTTTTTCCAGTTATTATCAAAGTGAAGCTCGCATTTTTCAAGCGTCTGTGTAGTGTACGGTACCTCAGCTTCTTCTTGCTCTTCGTGGTGGTGTGCATCAGATCCGTGGTGGAGGTGGTGGCTGTGAGGTGCTGGTGGTGTTTCGTGGCGGTGGGCATGGTGTTTCATCTCCCCCACTTTTTTATTTCTTTAGTTTTTTATTTCTGGTTTAATAATATTAAAAATATGAAACTTTTGATAGTAAAATAATATTAAAAAAAAAGAGTCAAATGCCACATATGATACACGTTTGCCACGTAGGACATTATAGACGGCGTTCAACGAGAGATAGCTGTCCATATACTGATAAGGGATGTATGAATTCTCGAGAGGAGAGGAGCCGTGATGGTCCCCCCCGGACCGCCCGGATCCCACGAGTGAATAGAAAGTTGGATCTACATTGGATCTCACCTGAATCACCCCATCTATCCTCCTGAGGAGAAGTTTGGTTTCAAACCTCGGTGCGAATAGGAGAAGTACGCCATGCTAATGTGCCTTGGATGATCCACATCTCAAGGTCAGGCGCCGATGAGCACATTGAATTTAATTAATTCCATTTATACAACTTTAGAACAATTAGAAAATTACAAAAATGAAACCATTCAGTTTGAACAGCAAAGGGCGATTCATCAAGTCCAACAGCGGGTGTTACAACAAGCCTTAGAGGGATCTCTGGGAACTCTGAATAATTGCTTAAACAACGAGTTACATTTACGTACCATCGGTGCTAATATTGGTATGTTTGGGGCGATGAAAGAAAAAAATAACTGATTAGTCGTTCTACTATAAGATAGTACCCCCTGTGAATACTCCGCCAGTATGAAAAGTTCTTAATGTTAGTTGAGTACCCGGTTCTCCAATAGATTGACCAGCAATAATACCTACAGCTTCTCCTAATTCTACCAGGTCCCCATGAATAGGACTCCGGCCATAACACAATCGGCAGATCCAAGACGTATTCCTACAGGTAAAGGGGGTTCGAATCAATATGGGTTGTGTTTGAAAAGTTATGAATCGATTGATAAGTCCAATTCCAATATCTTGATTTCTAACGACAATGCATCGTGAACCTATATATATATATCGTCTGCTAATACACGAACAATTAATGTTTGTAGTCCACAGACCACCTAATTGACACCAACGGGTAAAACCCCCTGTGCTTCAGGACCCCACAGTAACAATAAAGAGTGTGCTAAACTATTAGCAGGAGTAGAGACTGCAGCAGTTAAGAAGTTACAACCTTCCAAATAGGAACTTGCCAATCCATGAGTATACCATGAAGTTACAAAGGTGGTACCTGTGAACCAACCCCCCAAGGCGAAATAGGCGCAAGGAAAGAGCAATAGATCGGAAGGTGTGACGAAGATTAGAGATCCAATCAAATATCTGTGATTCATTCCTTCTTCTTTCATTTCTTTTTTTCTAATTAGAATAAGTTAGAAAAAAAAAGAAAGAAGAAAGGTGTATTTGGTCTCAGTGAAACTCAGAATTTTTCCCAGGTTTCAATGGAATTGAATTATTGACGAAAAGGGACCAACGTTGTATACGGTTATCAAGTTAAGGGACCAAAATGAAAAATATAATAGTTAAGGGACCAAAACGAAAACTAAAATAAAGTTAATGGACCAAAAGTGCTATTTAGCCTATAAAATATATCTAAACACATATTTGTGGGGAGAATTGCGGTTTTATATTAAGCTATCTTCTATCACTCCTAGCCCAGTAAGGTTAAACAAAAAACAAAATAAGAAACTAACGGGAAGCACATTTGTCAAATCGAAGAAGAGGGAAACAGAAAAAAAATTATGACAAATCTAAAGCCAGTAAATTAGTAAAACAAATCTTTGACAAATCCAGTGGTATTTGAAATACGGAAATAAGGGAAAGTAAATATTATGACTAAACTTGACAAAATATTACCTTATAATTTCTCAATATCGAAAAATTCAAAAGAAGCACATGAAAAGGAACAAATCCAGTTCAAAAGAAGTCCTCTACAGAGATTCAAAATTTATAGAAATTGCTGAATATAGCATTCATTTTCCAAGCCAACGGGTAAAAGTAAGAAGCACATGCTATTAGCATGCCTCGTTATTATGAGCACCGATTAATCAGCCTCACTTTGAACGATTACCATTTACCAATTAATGAAAAGGAAGAAGCGCATGCTGTTTAAATGAGAGCGAGAAAAGAGAATGTAATGTACCTTCTGACAGTGGTTCCATTGTGCTCAACGGTCCAGCCAGCTTTGTTGTAGAGCGCCTCGCGGACTTCATTTTGAATAAAAAATAACAAGGATGAAATTTGAAATAATATAAGACACATTAGATGTAATGACCTTATTTGGGCAGATTCATAACACCGAAAAGGGTTCTTATAGAAGAATAAAAGAATGAAACAGTAGATGTACTGACCATTTTGGTTCTTGTGAAAGAGTGATAAACGTTGTTTTGGGGTTTTCGCTTCTCAGCTCTAAGATATGCAAAATTTGGGTGATGAAAATGCTTGCTAAAAGGAATAGTGGAACTGAGACTCAATGACTCAATTTGAAGAGAGGAAGAAGAAGAGTTAATAGAGAAGGCAAAGAATTGCACAACAAAATAACTGGCTTGAGGTATGTGTTGCAGCAGTCCATACATAGCTCATATGTGATGAATACGATCAATTATTTTATCCAACAGGTTGGCATTCGGCGCGAATGCTCTCGCTCGATGAATAACGTGATCCCAGTTTAGGAAAAAAATTAAATCTCAAAACAACCCGAAAGATAGCGTGATTTCAGGTTTATTAGATAAAATTAATATCTCTGTGAATACCTAAATCTAATTTGGATTAAAAATAAAATTAAAAAACAATCTATATTGATCTAACAAATTCGAAATACCATTTTTAATGCAGATACATATAACATCTCTAAAGTATTAAATGTATTTTATTCAGATACCATTTTTATAATTATTGATCTAACAAATTCGAAATTAAAATAACTATTAATTTAAATTCAAATTGTATGCTGACAAGACATTTGTATTTTTGTCCACGTAAGCTATTTTTTATTACACATGGCTTTCAACTTTACATTAGATTATGACATTTGTTTAAATTTCTAATTTAATCTTTTCATATTTGTATATAATAGAGATAGAGATGAGTAACCACATGAAAATTTCTATTAAAAGGCTTTGAAGAACAAAAAAAATCAATTTGGAAGTTGGGGATGTTGGATCATCTGCCAATTCCATCTGTTGAATGAAATTGAGATATTGTGAGGTGTTTATTGGGCTGACCCCGAATCCTCTTGACAACATTACTGACCCCGTAACCTTAATGTTGAAGTTTGGCTGATTTTTGACTTGGCGATTTAGATAGCGAGACAAATCCCGGTTGTACACTAGATACACATGATCTGAATTAATTCCATGTCTAGGTGTATCCAAGTACACTTGGATCCCTTTACCTTCACCAACACCAATTTTAAATCTCAAAACGAAACCATGTGATTCAACTTTGAGAGGAGTTGTTTGCAAAAGATAGATCGATAGTCATGTAATCATGTGTTGTCCTATACTCCAACCATTTTGGAACAATGCTCCCAGTGTGCACGTATGTGCCTTGAGAATCACAATCATGACCAAATGTGGATATATGTTGGTATGCAAAATTCATCATGTTAATCTGTGCATTCAAACCAATAGCCTTGAGAATGTTTATCCAATTTCAGGCAATTCCAAAAGGAAACCCTTGTCTTATTTACCTTCTGTTGCATGAAGAGCAATACTTGAAGGGAAAGTTACAGTCCGCAATGATATGCAGCCACTGGCATCTAGTGTATTTAGCGATGAGGGAAGCTCTGGTAGACTTCGAAGCTTCCTGTCTAGATGCGTCAGCCTTGTAAGATGCTTGATGCTTTCAGGCAAGTTCTCAATTAAACTATATGCAAGGCCCGCCCAACTTTTCAAGTTTGGTTTGAAGTCCAATTGTTGTGGGTAGTTGTTTGACTTTGACACCCGTGAGCTCTAAATTCAATTCGATCATATTTTTTGAGGTCACCGAGAATTCCTTTAGCGATGTGATGTGCAATTGTAGAGGGAGAGATCATAATGAAGGGAGCTGCTTAAATGGATGTTGCTTTGAAGGCTTGTTAACAAAATGCATCCACCTAGATACAACATTTTTCGTTTTTGGCAACAGTTGAAAAGTGTAGGCAAAACTCTAAAAAATATTGCCTAAACGTATAGGCAACAGTTTTCGGGAGTAATCTGTATGAGTGTTACCTATTATTTAGGCAACAATTTTTTATACTTTTTGGCCACGCTTCAAAAAACTGTTGTCTGTTGGTTACGAATAGGTAACAGTTAACATGCTAACCTAACGCAACAGTCGGAAAATGTTGCTTAACCTAACTACAAGTCGCAACTGTTCCCTAAACTAAAAAATGCAACATTTTAAAACTGTAACTATAGCTTATAGACAACATTTTTTAACTGTTTGCGCATAGTATTAGATACAGTTTTAACATGTAAGCATAACCCTATTTCGAGTTTAGTTGATAACTGTAGTCTAAAAAACTAAAGATAACATTTTACGACCGCAGCCTTAATTTTATTTTAATTTCAAAAATTTTAAAATAACGCTATTAAATTAAGAAAATATTTTACCTTAATATTATATTCCACAAGTTTACAAATAAAATCATAAATTGATTCCATAGGAGTAATGTCAAGACAGAGGTGATAACATTAAAAATATTATAAATAACACAAAAAACTCTTCTGCATTACAAAGTTTGGCAAACATCATCACTCTAAAGAATAGAATATCCTTTCCCTCTTTCCTTGAGGAAAGCTCAATTTCCCATAGGCATCTCCATTCTCCATCAAACACGAACAGAGAAAGTGAGAAACCATCATCATAGAGTGCACACATGAAAATTGAAATGGCCACTAAACAAGCTACTTTGGTTCATGTAGATGAAGACTACATTGTGGAACTAAGTTCTTCCCCAACTTCTTCTCTTATTCCATTAGCTCTCCACCAAAGAGCAAAGTTTGAATTCCAAATGACTTGTGTCTCCAATGAATACTCATTTGTCTGGTCTTCAGACATGAATAATGGTTTTGTTGGTGATCTTCCAAAGAAGTCTTGGCCTAAAAGGATAATAGACAGAAATAATATAAAGATGAGTTGAATATGGAATCAAATTGAGAATATCATAAAGCAAAGTAACTATAAGATGTTGCCATTACTTAATATGGAAAAGCCAAAAAGGATAATAGACAAAAATAATTATCATAAACATATCTCTATTTTTTTTAAAAAAAGGTGAGATCTCTACATGCAAATAAAAATATAACGTGCTATATAGAAATTAAACATATTGCATAGTTCTATTACTATGAGTCGTGAGAGATACCAAATAAAAGTTATGCAATTAGCATACAAGCATAATTTAAGCACACCTTGAACTTGGGTATATTTCTTCTAGTTCCTCCTTCAAACGCAAACATGGGTAGGAAAGCTAAGGCTGGTCCTTTTATGTCCACAAGAAAGTTCTGTACAGATATAAATTGAAATATTTAGTAAAATAGATGTCTCAATATCATGTTATTAAAGTTGAAAGGTACCAAGTGTTTCTTCTGAGGGTATCTATACGCTAAAGGTATCTTTATAAGTAAATACAGTTGTATACAAAGATAGGATAAGGCACAAGTAAAATATCTATTTTAGAAGGAGATGAGATAAGATCTTAAATTTAAAATAACAAAAATCTATTAGTTGGTATTAACTTTTGTCTCAAGTCTATTAATGTGCCTTAGGGAATGTCTTGAAATCATGTCCTTTAGATGCTTGGTATCTGTTCATTTTCATTGACTGGCACACCTTGACCTTTCCAAACACAAAAATCAAACAATTAAAATGTATCCACTTAACTTTTTAGTGTCATCATTTTCATTGAGAGCATTACATAGACTTAAACCTTATTGTTACTGTAAAACAATTAGAAAAAGGCACAGTTGCTAGTAGTATCACAGTTGCTACTAGTTTCATGCTTCATTTGACAAGACAAACTTTTTCCACAAAATCATAATGCAAAACAAGATCAAAACCAAAATCAACCACCCCAAACCAACAACGAAGAAAGACCAATGTAAAAATCGTGTGAAAACATAACCAAGACAGTAAAAATGCTGGACAGCACCGAAAAGCAGTATCAACTATCAAATCCAAACAAAATTGACAGCAATGAAAAGGCTACAAAACCAGAGCTTTTGACAGCTACATGTAAGTTGTGACATCAACCAAGTGACTTTCTCAAGGTGTTCATTGACAACAACTTATAGAAATTGCATACCCTGTGCTCCCTTTCAAAATCTAAGTTCCAACACATGACCATGCCCATGACAGAATATTGAAAATACACATAATTCCTCATGAATAGACAAGAACAAACCAGAATTTTTAAATGAAAAAGATTTTTCCGACAAGTAGCCTAAAAATATCTTCCAATTGGAAGCTTTCTCTTCCTCGAGATAAAAGAAAGCTTTAAAAGAAATTTTCTTCCATATATCAGAATAAGAGTTAATTAATTGCAGATCCTATTCCACTAAGTTAGTGCTGCATGCAAATGATACATTGTTTTACTCTACTTTCAAGATAATCAAGCGATGGATGAGGTGCAACCTAGCAGTATTCCAGTTACTTCATATGATTAAGGAACCATACCAACACATGTAGAAACAACATGTTTTATTAAAAATGAGGCTTACTTTAATGTTTCATTGTATGGCTTGTTATCAATATCACGTCAAAGCAATGTCACTTATTACTTTAATGTTTCTATTATTAAGAAAGGAATTCCTAAATCAGCTCACGATTAATTTTAAGCTATTAGAATCTTGCAAATCCTTTAAATAATTTTGAAACAGATAGAAAATAGTCACAGAGAGAGACAGAGAAAAGGACATATACCATATAGAAGGAGAAAGAAAAGATATAAGATCATCAGAGGCAATAAGAAAGTAATAAGTAAGCTGATGTTGATTTAATTGCTATTGTTTCTGTCAATGGCTTTAGGTTTTGTTCTTATGATTATGAAATAAAAATATCCTGTCTACACTAGAAAGAGTAGAAATATTGTCAAGAGTGAAGGTTTTATATATAATTTACATCCAGATTTTATGTTTGAATAATTTCAAAGGAACCATTACCCCAAGTAAAGGGACAACTGACCATGTTTGGGGCAAAGGGGCTCTGGAGCACCACCCATAGAACCTTGTGGATACAAGTTTGCATAAAAAACTGTAGAACCCGTACCTTATCGATGCTTCCTTCTCAAAGAAAGTTGTTGAACAATCTCTTTATCGATGTTGTTTATTGCCCACAAAATTATATGCATCTAACTCAACAAGCCGGTAATGAAGGATAGAAGAAGCAAGCCATCATCTCTGTCTATTAATCATCGAGACCCAAGCCATCATCTCACTACCATCCATTTCTTTTTCATCAAAATTGTAAAAGAAAGACAACAACAGCAACACAAATCAAAACCCCAGGCATAGAAGAAAAAGTAAACATGATCAGTAGA
Source organism: Calophaca sinica (assembly GCA_037113605.1). NCBI lineage: Eukaryota > Viridiplantae > Streptophyta > Magnoliopsida > Fabales > Fabaceae > Calophaca > Calophaca sinica. The sequence goes on from CM073731.1 coordinate 130,188,611, forward strand.
AACAACAAAAAGAGAGAAACAAGCAACAAAAATGGAAGAAGCAAAAAAAAAGAGAAAGAGAGAGAGAGAGAGGAAGGAAGGAGTGGAAGTCTGGTTGCTGCTACTGCTACCGGGACAGCCACCATCGTGCCAAAAGTGGCGTCTGCATTTCGCGGCGAAGACGCTTCCCCCTATGCCGATGTCGTGCGCTTTCCCGTCCCTGGAAGCCACAACGGCAGGTGGCCTTCTGCAATTGTTGTTTTACCAGTACCACCCATCCCCCAAATTCCAATAGCACGAACATCTTTTGACTTTACTTGTAACCTTGATTCCACATGTGAAATATGTTTGCGAATTCCCACACGTCCTTTTGAGTTAACATGGTGCACATGATTCGATTTCATCGACACACATTTAACAATTTCTTCAACAAGCTCAACATCATTCTTATAGATATTAAAAAAAGAAAAAAAAAATGTTCGAAATTGCATTACATTTCTTTGGATGTGTTAAAAGTGACGCAAACCACACTGGAATATTCTATCATTGTCAGAGCGAATAGTGTAAACTAATATCTAGCCTAGAACATTGTAAGCAAATAAAATATGAAAGCTAAAATGATCTACATAAAAGTACCAAAAAATAAAATGATCTAAATAAATAAATAAAACCAATAGTAGAGGCTGTGGAACGTGTATCAATCAATAACTGTGTATAAAAGGATTTTTCTTTAGTAACTACATTTTTTGGTGCAGCATTTTTAGGACCATTTTACCCATAATTCAAGTGATTTTTTATTGAAATAAATTTAAATTCAGAATTATTCAATTAGATTTAAATTCAGATTTAATAATAATCTATCTATAATTTCATATAAAGGGAATTCTCTTTGCTAACTACTTTTTTTGGTGTAGCGTTTTTTAGGACTTTGCTATTGCTTTGTGCATATTTGTTCTTGTGTGTGTTGTGATTTCTATGTGCTGAGAAGATTTCTTAGTACTGCGTATTTATGATTAATTTTTTTAGGGATTTCTTTGGATTTCTTCCTATCTTACGAACCAACAACATTACACGATAAAATACATAAAATGTAAAAACAAATGAAATTAAAACCAGCATTACATAACGAAAAGCATTAAGATATGTACACAACTAAGCGCAATAATAAATGTGAAAAGACAGACACGGTATTGCCAATCTTTTTGCTAGTATATATATATATATATATATATAGATTGCTCTATCACTTTCGATAACCTGCAAAGCATTTGTCTATTAAAGCTTTGTTTGGTAAAATAAGCTATAAACTAGCTTATAGCTGATAGATAATTGCTTATAGCTGAAAAGCTAGCTGATTGAAATTAAACTGTTTGATAAAATTAACTGTTGAACTGACTCATAAACATAAAATTATATAAAAAAAATATGTTTATTTAATGTTTTATATAAATTGTATAAATTATTTATTTCAAAAAAGTTGTCAATTTTAATATTTTAATTTATTCTCAATTTATAAATTTTTATTATTAAAAATAATGGTTATATATATTGTTTTGGCCTTAAAAATATAAGTAGTGGTTAGTAACCGTAATAACCGGTGTGAACGGGTTCCGGTTTGGAACATTGTGTGTTTTAGTTAAATTACGTAAAATATATGCAAAGTTGTGTCGGCTTGGTTCGATACCTTGACCTCCCATATGTGTTGGACACAGCCAACAGACACTAAGCTACAACAGTTGTTTGATATAGTTGTGCAACTTTTTATATATGTAGTGATTTTAGGGTTGTTCAGCAAATAAAACGAAAAGATATTGACAAATATTGAGTACCACAAGCATCTTTTGTAAAATAAACCTAATGTTTTATTATATGTATACTCAATATTTTATTAAAAAATTGTAAACATACTATTTAATTACTACTGGTTGAACTATGGTTGAACCGCAGTTGGACCATTAAACCTTAAACCAGTACCTTTACCAGTTCAATGACCGGTCCGGTTTTCATAACATTGATATTCACATACAATAAATGACGTCTAACGCAAAACAATGGAGAGAATGTGCAAGGAGGAGTTGGTTTTTTTAAAAGAAAAAAAAGGTAAAATAAAACTGAGAGAAAATATAAAAACTATAAGTTATAAGCTCAAATGCTATTTCAAGTAGCATCTCAAAAAATGTTATAAGCTAGTTTGATAAGCTAGTTTAATAAACCATTTCTCTTACTATTTCAACTATTTTTGAAAACGTTTGCTCCTTCCCAAGATCGAACATCCAACCTCTTTTTTATATTGAGACTCTGTTTGGTAAGGTCAAGAAACTAGCTTATAGCATATTGGACTAGCTTATAAGCTTGTTTAATCAAAGAAAAAGTGTTTGATAAGCAAACTTATCACGCTAGTTTATAATTTTTTTAGATACCACTTGAAGTAGCATATGAGTTATAGCTTATAGCTTTTTATCTTTTCTTTCATTTTTATCCACATTATTTTATTATTTACCCTTTTCAAATTTAGAATAAATATGAATTCTTATTCTTTTATCTCATTTTCTATTTATCAGTTGGTTAAACAGTTAACTTTATAAAACACTTCAACTTTAATTATCCAGCTTTTCAACTATAAGCCAACTTATTTGCTATAAATTAGCTTATAGCTTATTTTTACCAAAAATAATCTAACGCGTTGTACAAAACTAGTCTCTACTACTATTTTATACCCAAAAAATACTATCAGGATGTAAAGCCAGAGAAAAGCTTTTTACAAAAGAAAAAGTTCATTTATATATTGATTGTTTTTTTATCAAGTAGAAAGTTAAAGACAAGACAAGACAAGCAGAAAAAAATATCAATTTAATTTTATCATTTAGGTGTTATGGTGCAATATATCTGTTAAGAGTTGAACACCAATCTCAGAAAGAGATTGACCAGTTAAAACGTAAGAACACTCAGAAAACAAGATTAAAATGAAGGCAAAGAGAGTACCAAAAAAAAAAATGAAGTCAAAGAGAAGAAGGAGACACACAATTTTATCGGTTCTGAGTAATGATCTCCTACGTCCACATTAAGTCAGTTTCAATTGATTCTCTGTAAAATGCTCTCTCCTCACAGTACAAGAATTCTCGGGATTGCTCTCCTCCCTTGCACTCAATTGATTGAGCAATGGATGACTCAAAACACAGAGATTACGTACCATTCAAGGGACCGAGCTATGACGTATACACCCTGAATAACCAATTAGAAAACAGTTAAGTTAGTTACAACTTTAACAACCGAGTGTAACATACTAGATACAATATTAGGTATCACATAGCTTATAACTAGGCATAAACTAACTAAAACAGAATTAACCAATGATGATCCACACGGATTCTACAATATCAGTTTCGGTCATATCCAAATTTAAATATGTCTGATTTAGTTTTTTTAAAATAGAATGTTCAAAGTTTTACTTATTTATCTCATATATATCCCTGTTTAAAATTTTGACATGACTTCAGAATCTGCCCGTTTAGATTGTAATAAGATTTGCAAATATATCAACAAACTTACATCTAAATATGCCAAGGAAAAGACTTTAGAGACAAGCCAATAGAAACACAATTTTGAAATGTTATAGTAAAAAAAATAATAACTATAATATTTTATATCTATATTTACTTAAGTAAATTGACTCAACTTACTATAGAAAGGATTATGAAGTGTCACAAAGAATTGTTAAAATAGCCCACACCAAATTTGGAGAGTTGCACTTGGGAAAGATGGAAATACTTCAAGGTATAGAAGTAAAACTCATTATCTTCATTTTTTTATTAATATCTGATTTAAACTTCAATATCAGAGTAGTAACATTTATAGTTATTACAATATAAAGAATTGTTTAGGAGCTCTTGATGGCACTTATATCAAGATCAATGTGCCTGAAGCTAAAAAAAGTAGATACAGAACAGGGAAGGGTGAGATAGCTATAAATGTGTTATGTGGATGCTCACCATATTTGCAATTTATATATGTGTGTGTGTGTGTGTGTGTGTATTTTGCCTGGGTGGGAGGGTCGGCTGTTGAATCTAGAATCCTCAGAGATGCTATCTCTCGACCAAATGGATTAAGGGTTCCTCAAGGTATAACATCATGCATTCATTTCCCATCAAGAAAATCTTGCTGTATATTTGAATATGACTTAATTCCGCTTTGAGTCTCTTAAATATAGCGATTGTGTGATTTTGGTTTTCCACTTTTAAATTGTTCGAATTAGATCCCTAATGTTTACCCCCTTTTTCAATTAAGTAGCCCCCATGAAATACTAATTTCCAATGGAGCATGAAACCCTAGCCGTATGTCTCTGCTAGGGCTTGCAAGCTCCCATGGCCAAAACACCGGCATGCCCTTGGGGCTTTCTTGCTCCCTTCGCGCCGTCACAACAACCACCTCCTATCCCCTCGCATTCCTCATCTTCGGTTGCTCTTTCTCAGAAGAAAACATTTGCCAGGGCCTTACTAAATTCGTTTGATATCCCATTGGACCAATTGCCAAAACCTTGCCTTAAAGGGGATGCGTTCGCGGTCAAGATCTCTGAAGAGGAATACCTTGCTGTGTCTAGGACTGCAGGAACATGCTACATGGTCGACTCATTTTATCTAAGGGCAACTCGCCGATCAAGATTGGTGACTTGCGAGCCAAGTTAACGAAGCTATGGAAACCTATAGGGCCATGGACGGTGGTCTCGCTTGGGAATGGATTTTACGAATTCAATTTTTCCTCCATGGAAGATCAGCGTAGCATCTGAACGATTGGGACAATCAATCTCAATCTGGGTGTTTTACGGTTAACGGCGTGGTCTCTTGATTTTAATCCACATGTGCTGCGCCAAACCCACGCGCAATGCTGGGTTTGCCTCCATGGTCTCTCGCTTGAATATTGGAGGCCGCGAATCCTATTTGAAATTGGTGGTGCCATAGGGATCCCAATTGCCCTTGATGAGGCCACGATGAAGAGAACTTTTGGCCATTTTGCCCAGATATTGATTGACATAGATTTAACAACAAAGCTATCGGACCATCTACTCGTTGAAAGAGAAGGATATGCCTTCTACGTGGGCATTGAATATGAGCATCTCCCTCTGTTTTGCGATTATTGTCAAACAATTGGCCACACTTCTGCGACTTGTAGAAAGAACAAGGCTATGGGCGCTGGTCACTCTACAGTGGGGAAGTAAAAGCCGATGCAAAAAGACGATTTTAATCATAAGAAACAACCCCTAAATTTTGTTCCCAAGCCAAATGAGGGGGTAATAATTCACGATGTCCCAAAGGCCGATGGGAAAAGCAATGCGGCAGTGGCCACTACAGATAAAGGTAAGGGTCTAGTTCTGGATAACGGTGTTGTGCATAGTGGCCACTACAGATAAAGGTAAGGGTCTCATTCTGGATAACGGTGTTGTGCATGACAAGATTCATAATGAAGATATACATGAAACCGTCCCAATTATTCATGATATTGGAGTAGTTACTTCTAAGGTAGGTAATATTTAGGTGACTCGTGTGGTTGAAATGGATAAAACTACTCTTGTGGGGGTCAATAATGTCCTTGTGGGCGAGATAGGTATTCATCAAAACCCTAATCCCTTGATGGGATTTATTCATGCCCCCAATGGTGATGTTGGTCATGTAAACGTGGATGTTTTAGACCAAGATTTTAATGATGTTGAGGTGCAACCTTAGCATGTTGAGGATTGTAGCTCGGTTGGTGGTTCCATCGTGGGTTCAGTCTCAAAAACTATTACGCACGAAACTCATACATTGTCTCAACCCGTAGTCTCTTCTTTAACGGATGCTCACCAGAGCCTGCAAGGAGAGGGTGGTATTAGTGTGCAATCTGACCACGCTACTATCGTTATCCCTACGACTTGTTCGCCACACACATAGTGGAATCAAAATCTACTAGTGGGTTGGACCCAAATACTCCACCTCCAGTATTCTCTAATCCTCCAATTGTTAATCCGGCAGTAGATCATGACTTACGCATTATGGGAAGATTGTGGAGTGATGCCATTGAGGATGACTTAGACGGACAAATTTCAGCCAGTGTTCACAAAAGAAGAAGCTTCGGAAGAAACGTAAAGTTAAAGTTGCACAGAAAGCATATTATTATTATAACCATAATAGGGCTGATTCTAACTCCTTATCTTTTTGATGAAGATCATTTATTGGAATGCTAGAGGGTTTGTAAACCCGGATACTAGACTTGTTCTCAAGAAATTTTGCTCTACTTATAAACCAGAATTTGTTTTTCTTTCTGAACCTTGGTTACCTATGGATCAGATTCCAGCATCTTATTGGTGCAGTTTACATCTGAAGCCATTTGTGGTTAATGATAGGGATCCCCGACTTCCTAATCTTTGGGGTCATTGTGCAGATTCTTTAAATCCTACAGTTATTTCTAGAGCAAGACAACAAGTTACTTTGTCTATTTCTTGGGACAACCAGGTAATTTATATTGAAGTTAGTTATGCTTCTTATAATTATTTAACCAGGCGTGATCCTTGGGCGGAGTTGGCCGGCCTTATTCAGGGTAATCATGGCCCTTGGCTTCTAGTTGGGGGATTTTAATGCAATTCTTGGTTCTCATGAGCAAAGAGGAGGTGGCACTCCCTCTACTACTTCTTGTGATGAATTTAGAATATGGTCTGACACTTGTAGCCTCACTCACTTGCCCACCAGAGGGCGTGGCTTATACCTGGTCCAATAGGAGGAATGTTGAAGCCCACATGGAAAGAAGGTTGGATAGAGCTTTATGCAATGATGCTTGGTTTTCTTTCTGGTCCTCCACTTCGTGTTGCACTCTTACTAGGAGTCAATCAGATCATTATCCTCTCCTTCTTACTATGTCCAAAGGTACCCCCACTTTCCCTTCTTTTAAATTTCTTGGCTTGTGGACTAAACACCCTCATTGTAGAAGGCTTATTTAAGACACTTGGAACATGGAGGTGATTGGTTTTCCCATGTTTATTCTTTCTCAAAAGCTAAAATTGTTGAAAGTAGCTTTTAAAGCTCGGAATAAGAATGTGTTTGGTGATGTTCATAGGCTGGTTGACTCGGCCCAAGCTGATTTGGATCTTATTCAGCAGCAAATTACTGAGTTGGGTTTCTCTGATGATTTACATGGTCAGGAGCTTGAGGCTGAGACATCTTTTCAACAAGCTTTATCTTATCAGGAAACTTTCTGGAGAGAGAAGGCCAGAGCCAAATGGTTTACTGATGGAGATCATAATACTTCCTACTTTCATAAGTTAGCTAAGATCAGGCATGCTTCCAGGCAGATGTCAGTTTTGCGTTACGGTGATGTTGTGATTGACTCTCAGGGGGATATTGAACAACATGTTCTAACTTACTATGAGAACCTTTATGCCTCTGAAAACATTTGCTCCAATTCAGACTTTCTTAATGAGGTTATCCCGCCCCTTGTCACTGCTTATGATAATAAGGCTCTGATATCTTTACCTTCTCTTGATGAGGTAAAAGCTGTTGTGTTCTCCATGAATGGCGCTTGAGCACCTGGTCCGGATGGTTTTGGTGGCTCCTTCTTTCAAACTTACTGGGACATTATCAACAGTGATGTCTTCCACGTTGTAACTCAATTTTTCTCAAAAGGTTGGTTGCTCCCCAATTTAAATTCTAATTTAATTACTTTGATCCCTAAGTTTACTGGGGCGGACAGAATTGAGGATTATCGGCCTATTGCTTTGGCAAACTTCCAGTTTAAGATCATTTCTAAGCAGCAAAGGGGCTTTATAAAAGACATGCATATCTCTGATTCTATTTGTACAGCTTCCGAAGCTATCAATATGCTGGATTATAAAACTTATAGAGGTAATATTGCTCTCAAGTTTGACATTCGAAAGACTTTTGACACCTTTGATTGGAATTTCTTGCTTGATGTTCTTCGCATTTTTGGCTTTCACTCTACTTTATGTAATTGGATTAAGGCTATTCTTGAATCTGCCAAGCTATCTATTTCTATGAATGGGCACCTAGTCGGTTTCTCTGCTTGTAAGAGAGGGGTTAGACAAGGGGATCCCCTCTCCCCTCTTCCCTTTTGCATTGCTGAGGACACTTTAAGCAGGGACATCTCTTTATTGGTCAACTCTGGGCAGTTGGCGCCTATTTCTGGCCCTAGAGCTTGTTCTCCGCCTGCCCATGTTATATACACTGATGACATTATGGTCTTCTATAAGAGCACTAAGAGGAATTTGGCGATTCTTATGTCTTTTTTTAGAAGTATGGGGCGGCCTCTGGTCAGCATCTTAGTCTGGGGAAGTGTAGATTTTATTCTGGGTCTATGTCTTCGGCAAGGATCGCGGACCTTAGTGGCTTTTTGGGCTTTTAGGCTGGTGATCTTCCTTTTAATTATTTGGGCGTTCCTCTCTAACAAGGCAAGCCAAAATCAATATACTTGCAACTGATTGCTGACAAAATTAAGACTAACTTAGCCTCTTGGAAAGGCTCAATGTTGTCTATTATGGGGTGTGTTCTGTTGGTGAAATCTATTATACATGGTACGTTGGTCTACAGTTTCCAAGTTTATTCTTGGCCCTCTGCTTTTTATACACTTTGGATTCTTGGATTCGTAATTTTATTTGGTCTGGAGATATCTATAGCAGGAAGCTAGTTATTATTGCTTGGCACAAGGTTTGTTCCCCTATGGAGGAGGGTGGTCTAGGTCTTCGGTCCCTCAAAGCTATTAACCAAGCAACAATGCTTAAACTTAGCTGGGAGTTTCTTGCTTCTTCTCAGCATTGGATGACCCTTCTCAAAGCTAGATAAATTAGACATAATATATAAGCATGTTGCTTACTATGTTAAGTCGTCTATTTGGCCTGGGGTGCGACCTTTCTTGCAGAGAGCTCTTAATGGTAGCATATGGCGCATTGGGAATGGTAATAATATTTAATTTGGGTTAAATAATTGGCTTGGTTACTCCATTATTGACAATTTGCAAATTTCTTCCTCCATTAGCAAGAATTTAATAGCTAAGTTTGTTGGAATCAAGTGGATTCAGAAACAATAACCCTTAATTGTTTTGATGATAACAAAAGATTAAGAGAATAATTTATTCTCTAACATGGTTATAAGTGTGCAGAAAGTATTTATACTCAGAGAAATTTGCTTCAGAAGACTTAGTGAAATCTTGAACTTCACTAATCAAAGTCCGGCTCTGGCTCTGATTCTTGGCACATAGAATCTGTTTAGTCAATGCTCTGGAGTTAGTCAATATTCTGTTGTTGGTCAACACTCTGGTATATGATGCAAGACATGATTTGACTCGGTCAAATCTGTTGGTGACCTGCTCTTTCGAAGACTCCAAATCTGGTTGGTCAACGCTCTTGTGATGGTCAACGCTCTGTTAGAGCATAGTCACAATCTGGTTGGTCAACTCTCTGGTGCAAGTTAACAATACAACAGATTCCACTAAGTGCACTCCATGAAGACTTATTGTGTTTCAACAAGAATCTGCTATGTGATAGCCCTCTCAGCTCTGTATTGAAGAATACTTGATTCTGGTGAACAGTGAAGTCTTTGAACGAAGAGCTCTGATAGTGAAATTGAAGTACATTGTTATACGAGGTATCATTAGACAAGAAGAATGTCAAAGGATAAAATCATCAAGGAAACTTGTGCTTGAAGTGTCTATATTTTGAAAAGCTCACTAAGGACAAAGTTACTGACATTGCGTATAATACTCAGAATGCTTTTCTCAGTCTTGAAAGCGGCGTAACTGCAAAAGCCAAAGTTCCAGGATCTGAAGCTTTGACCTCGGACAAAAGAGAGCGTTGTGTCACAACGTCACTTTTTCAATCCTAGCTATATATCCTACCTCATACCTTTGAAGTAATATATATTGAGAACAACAAGCGATTTTCAACATAGTTGTACGCAAGCTAGCAACTTGAATATTTTTACGAGTAGTGAGAGCATCAACATCTATCATCTCAAACACTACCCAATCAAGAGACGGTGAGCAATCAAGAATTCATCCAAGTCTCGAGATCTTTGAACAAGACACTTACTTGTTTTATTCTTTCTTTAAGAAAGTTATTTTGTGCTAAAAGTATTTTCATTGTAAATCCTCTCTGAAGAGAGTGATCTCTATATTGTTTCAAAACTCTTATTTGAATCAGTACTTAGCCCAAGATGGTGGGTATACCTTAGAGGCTCAACTGTCTTGAGTCGTTTCTAAGAAGTTGTGAGTATAGCCAGTTGGCACAAATATACTCTCAAGTGTAATCAGGTGATTATAGTGGAGAAATCCTTCAAGTGAGTGAAGGGACTAGACGTAGCTATCAGGTGATAGTGAACTAGTATAAATCTCTGTGTCTCTTTCTTCTCTCTACTCTTTATTCCTTGCACAGTTCATTCAATAGTTATTTTTCATAAACATTTGTATTTGCGAAAAAGTTTTCTTAAAACCCAATTCAAACCCCCCCTTTCTTGTGTTTTTGCCACGTTCAAAGTTTTCTGACTTCATTGTTAACAACTCTTGGGCAATTCCGGATACCTTTGCTAATAGATTCCTTAGCATTGCTTTGGATATGCAACAGATCGTAATTGCTAAAGCTCCGTGTGAAGATCAATTGGTTTGGAAGCATAATGACAGTGGTGTTCAACAATTTAAAGATGCCTATTTGCACCTTTGCTTTACTAGCCCTCGGGTCCGCAAGGGGAAACTCATTTGGCGAGCTTCAGTTCCTCCCTCTAAGTCTTTCCTGCTTTGGTGTCTTCTTCTTGATAAAATTCCATCTGATGATCAGTTGCAGTCTCATGGTTGCACTATGGTTTCTGTGTGTGGCCTGTGCTACTTAGTTGTGAAAACTACTCAGCATCTACTTTTTGAGTGCCTTTTTGCCACTCAGATTTGGAATCGATTTGCCTCTCTTTTACCTTAGCATTTGGATCATTCCAATATCTCTATTGTCTTGGCCACATTAGATTTCCCTTGGAGTTCTCATCTTCAGGATATTGTGCTCTCGGCCATTGTTCATATTGTTTTGGTCATCTGACACTCTCGGAATCTTGTCAGATTTCACAACAGGTGCATTACTTATTATCGTGTAGTTCACTTGGTTATAGCTTCAGTTTCTCTTTCTGGAAAAACATCTAAGGGTTGTTCCTCTTCTTCTATTGAGAAGTCCTCTTTATTAAAGTATTTCTTCGTTCCATGTCACCCTCCAAGGCTCCGATCATCACTCAAGCAGTCTGGCTCAAGCCCCCCCGCGCCTGGGTGAAATGCAATACTGACGGTGGTTTTAGGGATAACCCAGGTTTGTCTGCTTGTGGAGCTATTTTCAGAGACTCTAGTGGCACCATCCTAGGCTGTTTTGCTGATTTTCTGGTTGTTAGTATCTCCTTTCATGCGGAGCTCTCTATGGCCATCTTGGCTATTGAGATTTCTCATAGGCGGAAGTGGCATAGACTTTGGCTTGAATGTGATTCTTTACGGGTTGTTCAAGCCTTTAAAAATTTGGCCCTTATTCCTAGGCAGTTCAAAAATAGGTGGCTTAATTGCTTGCTTCTCATCAGACAGATGCAGTTCCACGTGTCTCATATTTACTGTGAAGGCAACTCTTGTGCTGATAAGTTAGCTTTCTTTGGTATTTCTAAGCAATGTTTTACTTGGTGGGATTTACCACTTAGCTTTATTTTGGACGACTTTAATCATAATAGATTTAGCCTCCCTTCCTTTTGGTTTCATTGAGTTTTCCCTCATAGGTTTTGGTGTAGTCCCCCATGCTCTTGTATTCCTTTTTTTGTTTTTCTTTTTTAATAATATATCGTGGTGTGCTGCGGATGATTATTAGGGAGCTGAGGTGCCAACATAGTTGGGATTTCTGTCTCTATAGTGATGCCTTTGTACTTCAATTTTCTTAAAAAATAAAATAAAATTAAGTAGCCCCCATGATGATTTTCCCTCAATTTTAAGCCTACGTGGCACTTGGATGATAAAAAATAGAGGACTATAATCGCACAATCACGATACTTAGAGACTAAAAGTGGCAAAAAACAAGGGAAAATCAAGGGGGCCCTTAATTATAAAAGGAAAAACATTGGAGACATAATTCACGCAATTGAAAAGTTGAGGACAAAAATCACCCCATTGTGATATTTGTGGGGCTAAATTAGAATTAACTCGCTAGGAAAACTTTCCAGAAAATAAAGCGTATCTTTAGAAGTCTAGACTCTATTGAAAAAGAAAACGATGGAACTGAAAACACGACTTTTGAGATTCGTTCTCTCCTTTGGATTGCAATTGGCTAGGAAAGAAAAGAAGAATAATCGTGGGTTCCACAATAAAAATCAATCCTCCCAATTTGGAAAGAAATCGAAGAGATCTAAAAAAAAACCCTTAAATAACAACAATGCCCTCAATATATTAGTTAATTTGGGAAGAAATCGAAGAGATCTAAAAAAAACCTAAAATAACAATAATGCCATCAATATATTAGTTAATTAAATGCACTGTATTTGAGTATTTGAGTCCTGGTATCTTTTTTGTTTTAATCTATTAATATTACTTTTTTCTTTTTATTATTAATAATTTCTAAATACATAAAAATATATTTTTTTATTTTATTTTTATTGATAAAAGAAGGATTTGTAACTTATTAATATTTTTATTATCCTTGATTTTTAAGGAATTTTTTCTTTTTGATATTTATATTCTCTTTATTATTTTTTGGGTACAAATATTCTCTTTATTATTTATTAACGTTGTTAATTTATCTTTGATTTTAATGAAATACTTATTTTCCTTTTTTATATGTTGTTCTTTTTTTCTCATATCCCATTTTCACTTAACAATATTTATGTTATTTTATAAATATTTGTTTTCCCTCTCGTATCAAACCACTTAAAAATCATCTCATCTATTCTAGTCATTTAATTTTCTCTTCTTCTCACTTTCTTTTCTTTCCTCTATCTTTTTTTTTTTATAAACCAAACAAATTAAGTGCAAGGATCTAATTTGGCAATTTAATAACCAGCTTGATGACATGCACATAGCTATATGATAAATTAGTTAATTAAAGACGGGGACTATTTGGAAATTTTGAAATAGGTCAGTGAACTGTTTTTTTTTTTCAATTAGGTCCCTGGACTATTTTTTCGTTTTTAATTAAGTCCTTCCGTTAAGATGTTGTTAGTGGGACGTTAATTTATTTTTAATTAGGTCCCTGAGCTATTTTTTTTTTAAATAGGTCTCTAAGACAAAAAAGAAAAAAATGAATATAAATATAGTTAGTTGAGGAGCCTTTATATACGTCCCTGAACATAGTTACTTTTGCAATCCAAATATCATGCAAGAACAAATCTAAAAGAGACCTATTTAAAAAAAATAGTTAAATGATATATTTAAAGACTATTCTACCAACTATGTTTATATTTATTTATTTATTTATTTATTTATTTATTTATTTTTGTCTCAAGGACCTATTTAAAACAAACCAATAGCTAAGAGACCTAATTAAAAATAAACTAATATCCCACTAATAGTCGCTTAACGGAATGACATAATTAAAAATGAAAAAAATAGTTTAGTGACTCAATCGAAAAAAATAGTTGAGGGGACCTATTTCAAAATTCCCAAATAGTTTAGGGACTTCCAGAGTAATTAAATATTTTTTTAAATGATAATAAATATTTGATACATTAACTCTCTCCTTTGTGTCTATCTCTCTCTTAAATCGAGAGGATGTCAACTCATAATATTGAACCTGGAAATAATTAATTAAAAGGGAACTTACAAGAAATTTGAGGAACGAAAACCTGAGATGTCGGCGGATTCCTTCAAAGCAGATCTCCGAGCTAGCACCTTGGTCAAATTGTACTTTTTTTCATGTTCGGCGAATTCATTTGCATAAATTCCCTTTTGATTCCTTACATCTGCGGGATCAACCTTGTAAAAAACAGGTAGTACAATCTGCCCGTCTTTATGTCTGCACTGAATAATTTTGACAAGCTCATCCAAACACCAAGAAGAAGAAGCATAGTTTTGTGAGAACATGACCAAAGAAATAAAAGATCTTTCAATTGCTCCAAGTGGTGATTTTGATATGTCATTGTTGGAAATTGATTTTCAAAATTGTTCGAAAATTCAAAGTCACCGATGAAATTACTGAGATGAGTCGCGGACTAGGTCGCTCTCTTTAAGACGTTTCGCGGCACTGCTCAAAGGTGCAAGCAGGCTATCAACCACGACGTCCCCAGGATAAAACAGCTCAGTCAAAATCGAATTTCCGCTGCACTGCAGAAATCCGTTCAAGATATACACCTTCTAATATTTGGTTTTTCAAAAAAAACCAATCGAAATATGGTTTTACAAAACCACTCGTATTGTTGCACACTTTTGAACGGAAGAAAATTAAATGGGGAGAGAAGAGAATAAACTCGGTAAGTGCGTCGAGTTTTGGGGCAATTTGAAACTGATGCGAAGTCTCGTATTTATAGGCGAATACCGTCTTGGTGAACACGAAACCAGCCTTGTTGAGCAAGTAGACGTAGTCTTGCTGAGTAAGAAACCGTGTGGAGAGATATCAGGAAACTTGCAGCATATGATGAGGAATTTTAGGAACTGAAATCTGATGGAGTGGTAACCAAGTAAACGCACATTTAAATTTAAAATTAAAATATTAATTTTTTCGTGTACAAAAAAGAAGTACACCACATAGCCCAAGCCTAAGCCCAGCCCGACCGGCCGGATGGCGGCGGCGGCGCGCGCGCACGCTTGTGTGTGGTGGTTACTTTTTGTGCGTTCTCTCCCACTTATAAAAGTGGGTACCCCTTGGGGCACATCCCAAGGGGGTGAGCTCCACATATATAAACACTCTTAAAGTGTCTATTCTCTCCTATGTGGGACTTCCCAATTTTTCAATTCACTACTCCAAGTTCCAACAATCCCCCACTTGAATTTAAAAAATGGTTTCAGAAGTAGCGTCAAACGCCTCATTAAGATTGTGCATATGCAGAGGTGTCTTCCGACTTGAACCTTTGCATAGTGATTAGGATTTAGATTCAACAAGAGTGACTCGTAGTCTTGAACTCTATCTCTAACATCAAAACCACACACTCTCTTATCAATAGGTGTATTCTTCAAAAGCCCGTGCGTTAATGGCCCTGCACGTCTATCCCAGTATAGTGAACGCTCTAGGAATTCTGCCCAAGATTCTATAGAAAGCGACCCCACTTCCACATTCACATAGGTGAGTCTATCAAAAGTATTCCTGCAGTTAGGTACTTCACTCCACATAGAGTATAGATCTCATTAAGAGTTTCTATTACCTCATCCTTTAATCGCTTCAGGAATCATGCCACTTGACTTATAATCGCATGTTCATCTCATGTCACTTCACAACTTGTTATTACCCATTGAACATAATTCTTGGGATCTCCAGTCTTTTAGGTTAGGTTACCATCATGAGTGACTCATGGTTCCAAAGGCAGTAGTCCCATCCTTTTAGATGTATTTTGGACTTTCTCTCTAGCTAATCCTTTCGTCAAAAGATCAGCTAAGTTTTCATCAGTGCGTACATGATCCACTCTCACATCTCCTTTTGAGAGAAACTCTCTCACAGTGTTGTGCTTACGACGTATCTGTCGTCTCTTACCGTTGTAATAACGATTCTCTATTTTTGCAATAGCTGCGGTACTATCGCAGTGGATCAACACAGCTGGCATCGGGCTTTCCCATAATGGAATCTCTACTAGCAAGCATCTCAACCAACTTGCTTCTTCACTAGCTGTTGCTAGTGCTATCATTTCAGACTCCATAGTGGATTGTGCCAATATAGTCTGTTTCTTAGACTTCCAAGAGACGGCACCTCCAGCTATGCTAAATATATAGCCACTAGTTGCTTTGGAGTCATCTGATAGAGTATTCCAATCAGCATCACTGTACCCTTCAAGTACAGCTGGAAATCTCTGATAGTGTACTCCGAAATTCATGGTCCTTTTTAGGTATCTCATGACTCTCTCAATGGCATGCCAATGCTCTATACTAGGTCGACTTGTAAACCTACACAACAGTCCCATGACATAGGCTATGTCGGGTCTAGTACAATCAGTGGCATACCTTAGGCTGCCAATGATGCTCGCATATTCTGTTTGTCTAACACCTTCACCAGTGTTCGTAAAAAGTTTTACACTTGGATCATATGGTGTACAAGCAGGTTTACAATCAAAGTAATTGTATTTCTTCAAGATCTTCTCAATATAATGAGATTGATCCGAAGAAATTCCCTTTTCCGATCTAGTAATTTTAATGCCAAGGATTATACTTGCTTCTCCGAGGTCTTTCATATCAAAGTTGTTGCACAACAATGATTTCACATTATTCACAACATGAGTATTTGAACCAAATATGAGTAAGTCGTCTACATAGAGACATATGATAGTGCAAATGTCATTTTCTGATTTGTAATAAATACATTTGTCACTTTCATTCACTTTAAACCCATTCGAAATAATCAAATTATCAAACTTTTCATGCCATTGTTTAGGAGCTTATTTAAGACCATACAGAGATTTATCTAACTTACAGACCTTACTTTCTTGTCCAGGGACTACAAAACCTTCAGGTTGCCCCATATAGATTTCTTCTTCCAATTCTCCATTTAAAAAAGCAGTTTTGACATCCATCTGGTGTACTATTAAATTATAAATAGAAGCCAGTGAAATAGTACGCTTATGGATGTAATTCTAGTAACAGGTGAAAATGTGTCGAAGAAATCTATATTTTCTCTTTGTCTAAAACCCTTGGCTACAAGGCGAGCCTTGTATTTATCAACAGTTCCATCAGGTTTTAGCTTCTTTTTCAAAATCCATTTGCAACCTATTGGTTTGCAACCAGGAGGCAAGTCTACTAAGTGCCAGGTCTTATTAGACTCTAGAGAATCCATTTCATCATTTATGGCTTCTTGCCACAAATCTGCATCCAATGAAGACAAAGCTTCTTGAATACTAGTTGGATCCTCTTCTAGTGTATAGACCGTATAATCAGGTCCATAGTCTTTAGCAACACGTGCTCTCTTACCTCTTCTAGGTTCTATTTCCCTTTGTTCATTGTTCTCAATGTTCCTAGGCACATAAACTTGACTATTTCCGGTGCCCCCACTATTTCTTGATTTAAAAGGGAATCTATTTTCATGAAAGTCAACATCATTTGACTCTATGATCACTTTGGCGTTCAGGTCATAAAACCTGTATGCTTTACTGTTTACTGCATGCCCAATGAATACACATTCATAGGCTCTACTGGCGAGTTTGACTCTTTTTGGATCCGGGATCCTGACATAGGCCAAGCAACCCCAGGTTCGAAAATAAGACACATTAGGTTGTCTTTTCTTTAATATCTCAAACGGAGAAATTTTATTCTTGGATTTAGGTACTCTATTGAGCACATAACAAACTGTTAATAAAATTTCCCCCCACCAGTGAGATGCAGCGCCAGAGTTGAGCATAACAGCAACAACCAATTCAGTAAACGTTCTATTTTTTCTTTCTGCTTTACCATTCATTTCAGGTGAATATGGTGCAGTCGTTTCATGTATGATTCCATTTGATTTATAAAAATCATTAAATAACTGGGAGTCATACTCAGTTCCTCTATCACTTCGAAGTCTCTTAATCCTTTTCCTAAATTGATTTTCAATTTCAGTTAGGAAAACTTTGAACATTTCAAATGCTTCACTTTTATTTTTCATAAGATATACAAAAGTATAATCAGAACAGTCATCTATAAAAGTGATAAAATATCGTTTACCATTTCTGGTCAACGTTCCATCCAATTCGCATATATTAGAATAAATTAAATCTAACGGTTCAGATTCTCCAAATACTGATTTATGCGGCGTTTTAGTAATTTTTGCTTGACTACAATATTCGTATTTTTCTAAATCATTGAAAGATAATTTTGGAATAAATCCTAAATTGCACATATTAGAAATAATGTGTTTGTTCACATGACAAAGTCGAGTATGCCAAATATTTAAAATCACAAAGCATATAAGCAGAAGTAGAAATTTTATTGATTTCAATATCCAATTTAAACATGTCATCTATTGCATACCCTTTCCCTACAAAAATACCATTTTTAGTAATGGTGTACAAATTCCCCCCAATAGACAGAGTAATACCTGCCTTATTCAAGAGAAAGCCAGAAACTAGATTCTTCCTGATTTCTGGACTGTGCATCACATCTTTCAGAATCAGGGTCTTTCCAGAAGTGAAGTTCAGCTCGACATCTCCAATATCTGCAACATTAGTGGTGTGAGCATTGCCCAACAGCACTTCCAGTCAGGTTAGCCTGCGCAGCAGAGCTTGGCCTGTTCCTACACTTGCGTGCCATATGACCTGGTTTCCAACAATTAAAACAGATGAATTGTGGAGCAGCATCATTCTTAGGAGATGGTTGAGGTTTCAGATTTGGGACCTTAGGAGGGTTCTCATTCTTGTTGCGGTTCTTTTGATACTGAGTACGGTTCTGATTCTTAAATGATTTGCCAGTTGGCTTCAGAACCGCTCCAGTGGTTTTCTTGTTTGAAACAAACAAGACTTCTTCTTTCTGATCTTGTTTCCAGGATTCTTCCTCAATTCGAAGGCGGGTAATCAGACATTCTAGAGAAAGTTTTTTGGTTTTGTGCATTAAAGAATTTTTGAAATCCTTCCAAGCTGGGGGTAATTTGTCAATTAGAACAGCCACCTAAAACTGTTCATCTAGGGTCATACCTTCAGAAGTGATTTCATGAGCAATTTTCTGAAGCTCATGTGATTGAACTTCAACAGACTTGTCATTAGACATTCTGAAATTGATATAGCGGCTCACTGCATATTTTTTAGCGCCCGCTTCTTCAGTATCATATTTCTTTTTCAGAGCATCCCAGACATCTCTGGCGGTCTTGCGAGTGCTATAGTAATCATAGAGTTCATCACTCAGACCGTTCAGAATAAAATTCTTGCAGAGATAGTCATGCTCATTCCATAGGAGTATTTCTTTCTTTGTTTTATCCTGTTCTTCCTTTTTAGCTTTTGGCTAAATTACAAAATTGGTCCTCTAAGTTTATTTTAGGTTTCAATTTGGTCCTCTACGTTTTATTTGTTTCGTTTTGGTCCTCTACGTTTTATTTTAGTTTTTAATTTGGTCCTTTCCGTCACTAAAAGTCAATTGTCCGTAGCTACATGTTGTAACTTTTAAAACGTAAGGGACCAAAACGAAACAAATAAAACATAGAGGACCAAATTGAAACCTAAAATAAACATAGATGACCAATTTTGTAATTTAGCCTCAGCTTTTTCATCCAACACAGCAATGTCTTCTGTCAAGACGTTCCCAAGCCCGGCCCGGCTGGACAGACGGCGGGGGCAGCGCGCGTGTGTGTGATGGTCACTTTATGTGCGTCCTCTCTTTCTTATAAAAGTGGGTACCCCTTGGGGCACATCCCAAGGGAGTGAACTCCACATATATAAACATTCTTAAAGTGTCTATTTTCTTTTATGTAGGACTTTCCAATTTTTCAATTTATTACTCCAAGATCCAAGAGTCATCTCCCCTGGGAAGCTGCTTGTCATCTACGAAGGCAAATATTTGCTTTCGAGAAAAAGCCTCAACCAAATGGGCAAGAAAATCTCGGCGAATGTCTGAACCTCGAAAGTTAACAAAGACATCATACTTAATTTGAACCGGAGGAGAGGGAACCGGAGGAGAGGGAGAATCGTTGTCTGATGTTTTGTTTTCCTTCCATTTCGAAATAAGCAAGAGACAACAAACAAATAAACATAATAGTTTACTCCGCAAGAAGTACTGTAGTATGCCACTGGATATACGCTTATGCATTCTGAATCTTCCTTTCTATCTACTTATATATCAAAATAAAGAGAGATCAGAAGAAATAAAGTTAACGATCAAACAGCTTAAGGAACTGGACTTTACCGTTACACTGAGAGAAATCAAATCAGATTAATTAAAAAACTCTATTCCTTTAGCATGTTTAATTGCTACTGAGAATTTTCGTATAACAAGAAATTAATTTTACGTACTTTGCTTAACGTTTTGTTCCTCTTTTCTTTGTTTGCAACCTGATCTGCTTGCTGTACGAAAATTAATGACTGATATGAAGATAACACCGTAAAGTCACAAAAACGAGGAGAGAAAGAAAGATCAAACAACCACACATCCTCGAACGATTTTAATTTTTACCTATTAGATTAGATGCTTTTTGTCTGGATAGTGGATATATAATAAAATCAGATTTAACTCTTCTTCATGTGTCTTGGAAGAAATAAACAAATCGACAGGTGCAAATTGCTAACAATATATATATTCCATCACACCGTAAAATATGGCATTAATTAGACTCATTAGTCGATGGTGTTTGTTAGGAAGGTGGTTGCTGGGAGAAAATTAGGATTCTATATTCCTATTAGACTCATTAATTAGTCAATGAGATGGCATGTCGTAGCCCAACCGGCCCTATTTTAGGAGGGTTGGCGAGCCGGCCCGTCAGATGCAACCCGCTTTGATATCCTTAAGGATGAGAGAAAGATAAAACTAAATATCTTTTTTCTGCTTGTTTCATTACAGGGAAAAACAGTACATTAAATAGACTAGTCTGCTCATCACAAATGAATGACAACCATCCATGTGTCAGCATCTTAGGAAAATAAAAGGTTTAATTTAAAATACTAACATAAAATAAAAATCACTAGATAAAATCACTCAACCAATAAGGTTTTTTTTATCTTTATTTTGGACCCATCTAAGCCCATGTCCTCTTGTTGGGCTAGATCCACGGTAGGCCCATTATCATTGTCGGCCCGTTCACTTTCAACCTTGTCCCCAAGGTTGTGGATTAATTTAATCTGACCCGGTTTTGGCCTTTGTTATTAAAACCTCCCCTTTAATTTTTTCACCTCTCATCCCCATTTAATTGATAACTTTACCCCTAATTAAATTAATATATCACGTCACCTTGTTGACGAATTTGCACGTCAACATTACAACAAAAAAAGAGAATAAATAGCGCTTTTTTTGCCTTAAATAGCGCTTAAAGGCGTTATATATCGTACCGCTACTGATTGTATCTTCAATAAATAGCGTTTGTTAAACGCTACTTAAAGTTGAGAATAAATAACGCTTAGTTAGGAAGCGCTACTTATTCCTTGAGAATAAGTAGCGCTTTATTTAGGAAGTGCTACTTATTCCTGAGAATAAGTAGCGCTTCCTTTAAAAAGCGCTATTTATTCTCAAGGAATAAGTAGCACTTATCATAATAAGCGCTACTTATTCTCAATAATGATTTTTTTTGGTTATATTCACATACCTATGCATATAGTGGTTACTGCACATCAAAATAATCATCAACACTCAAATTTGTGTCAATATCAAAACTCACAAAATCCAAATTTAACATTACATGAAATAATTCTCAACCAAATATTAACAAAACTATCATAAATAAAACATTAAAATACATTAACTAAAACATAACACATATTATGCTAGTACCTAAACATTACACACTAATCTTCTTCTTCTTCTTCTTCTTCTTCTATGTGCCTATACATAATAAAATTCGTAACAAAATATCGACACCACTCTTCCTTGAGTACGGTATGATCAGGATATGCGTCGAATTGACAATCGAGAAAATCTTTGAAATGAAAATTAAATCAAGTTAGAATTGAACACATGCTTCCAAATGGTATGTGTAAAAGTAAAAAAATTATATAAACTTCGAAGTTAATTATTACATATACATACCTCCGTTGGAATTTGTGTTTGGTTATGAATGACAATATCCTTGAGAAACTTCAATACATACCGGCCACAATCATCAGAGTTCAGTTGGCGAGGACACTATAAAACAAAAAATATGAAATTAATTGCTTTTATTTTAGTAATTTAAATAATTGCATAAAAAATTTGGTATAATACCTTTATCGGTATCCATTTAGGTCTCGTTGATTTAGAAAACCGAGACTTGACATTTAGTGTTCGATGAACAAGGATAGCCCTAAGTGCAAAATCCAAAAAAATCATTCAATATATATCCAATACATTCATAAGACTGCTCTTAACATCAACACACAAACTATATCAAATTTCTAACAAAATTTTGGCAGAGTCTCCCCTAAAATATGGACATTCCAAAATTTATACAACACCAGAATAAAGATAAAATACCATACCGGCCAAAGACAAGGATTGAAATTCACCAAACATAAACAAATAAAAACTTCAACATTACAATATCCAAATACTTAAGTCATTAAAAACAAATCAATCACATTCCTTAAACATAATAAATTCAGCATTCCAATATCCAATTTCAGATTCATAACGATAATCAATCCAATACATGCATAAGACTGCTCTTAACATCAACACACAAACTATATCAAATTTCTAACAAAATTTTGGCAGAGTCTCCCCTAAAATATGGACATTCCAAAATTTATACAACACCTGTAACAGCATAAAATACCATACCAACTTATTAAAGTTCACCCGCATGAACCCCAACTCATCCATTTGTACACCGTTGTTATTGTCAACCCACTTGCATTGGAATACAGGCACTCGAAACATCTTGTAATCCAACTCCCATATGCGTTCAATGACCCCGAAGTATGACATATTCGCATATATGGGGTTTCTGTCTTTGGCACTTGATATATGCATAGATTCAGCTACAACAGTCACCCCACTATTTTGCATTCTCCTCCGATCATCGTGTTCTTTTGTATAGAAAGTGTACTTGTTCATCAGATATCTGATAAGTTTTCATCTTATGTGAATTTAGAGTGCTTAATTGAATTAAATACATGAGGAATTGAGAGAGAGTTGAATATATATTGAGCTTAAACTTTGAAATTCTTTACACTTGGTTGATTGATTGCATATTTTAACTTCTACATTATTCTCATGTATGTTGCACTTGAATTGCTAGGAATGGAAACCAAACCAAAAGAAGTTACTCTCAAGAACTCAATTAAAGGCAAAGAAGATGATTCGTGAGAGCTTAAGATTCGAAGGCATCCGAATACACGAAGAAAGCCAAGTTCTGGAGTAATGCGCGTGACGCGCTTTTGCAGGCAAAAGGGATGCGCGCGACGCGCATTATGGATTTATGGTTCTGTCTCTCATGCGCGTGACACGCACTTTTCATGAAGTATTTGCGCGTGACGCGCATCAGTGCAGTCTACAAACCGACTCAGTGCGCGTGACGCGCAATTGTGATGCGCACGACACGCATTGTTCTGTAAAATCCATTTAATTAGATATTTGTTCACTTTTTGATGATCTTGGACCTTCTCTAACATCAAAAACACTGAGGGACAAAGATTAGGAGTGCTAGGGTTCCATTGTTCTTCATCTTCAAGGAGGATTCAATCTTGGGAACAAGGTTTGAATCATCAATGGAGTTGTCTTCTTCTATATGTTTGTTTTCCTCTTTCACTACTATGAGTAGCTAAATTTCTTAGATTAGGATGAGATGAATCATGTACAAACTCTTATGTAGTTAGTTCTCTTATATTAATACAAGTATATGTTATGTAATTTGAGTTTCTAATCTCTATATTTCATGCTTTTCAATATTTGATCACTATTGCATTGATTTTGGGTTTTTCATCTTGATTGGAAAATAGGATGAATGAACTTGAACTGAGATTAGTAACCATAATCATGATGATTATAGGAATATAACTTGTGGTTATGTGTTCTAATGAATCACTGTTCTTATTGCTTAGTCTAATCATTAATCACCTAAGGGATTAGGGATTGTGGCTAGAATAAAGGGCTTATGAGGCAAGGAATTGTCCTTAAGCTAATTCAGTTGATTCGAACTTCAATTTATATGAAATTACTTAAGTTAATGATGAACTAGTTACATAAGAGTAAGTACAAGAGGATTCAAATCCTAGTCATTTTCTACCAACTAATAGTTCAATTCTATCTTAAATTTTACTTGCTCAAAATTACAATTACAATCAAAATATCCAAATCATTCTCGTTCAAAGTAATTACACACTTGTTTTTGTTGATAACCGTCATAATCCCTGTGGAGACGATACTCTACTCATTATTATATTACTGGTTGCGATTGGTGCACTTGCCTTAAAAAGTAGTGTATTAAAATACGCTAACAATATCCGGTATAGGAGATAACATGTATAGCTGGACCATTAGCTAACCATCTCAATCTTTCTGAAACCGAGCTAGGATTTGCAATAAACTCTTCAGAAATGTATTCTTTCAACCACTTTATAAAACACCGATTGTGTTCTATTGTTAACCAATTTTGACTCTTATTTGGGTACAAGCTCTTGAGTATGTCCTTATGTTTTACAACATATGACTCAACCTCATCAGCGTTGTGTAGAACATATAAGTGTGCTTGTTCCCATTATTTCCTTGATATAGTCAATATTTCAAGTCCAGTAATCCCTTGCCCTGCACTTCTTCCTGTGTGACGAGACTGTGACAACCTTATAAAATGTTCAACATTAGATAAATAGTCGGTACAAAATTCAACAGCTTCTTCGACTATATATCGTTCAACAATACAACCCTCTGGTCGTGATCGGTTTTTCACATACCCTTTTAATATCTTCATGTAACGCTCAAACGGGTACATCCATCTCATGTAAGCTGGCCCACACAATTGTGTCTCCCTAACCAGATGAATTGTCAGATGAATCATTATGTCAAAGAATGAAGGCGGGAAATACATCTCAAGCTCACACAAAGTCAGAATAATTTCTTTTTGCAAGGCTGGCAACTTTTCAGGGTCAATCACTTTACTACAAATTGCTTTAAAGAAGAAACAAAGTTTAGTTAAGGTATTCACGATTTTCTTGGGCAAATCGGATCGTATAGCTATGGGTAGCAAATTCTCCATGAGAACATGACAATCATGAGACTTTAGACCCTTTAACTTAAGATCTTTCATCGATACGAGGTTCTTAATGTTTGAAGAGTACCCCTCTGGAACTTTAACTCCATCAAGAAACTTACAAAAATCTTTTTTCTCTTTTACGGATAGAGTATGAGCAGGAGGTAGATATGTCTGACGTTTCCCTTTCTTTACTGGGTCCCAACTCTCGTCTCAATCCCATACTAACCAAGTCGGCCTTGCCTTGATGCCATCTTTAGTCTTCCCGGGCACATTAAGTAGGGTACCAATGAGACTATCAAAGATATTTTTTTCAACATGCATCACATCAATGAAATGTCTTACGTATAATGACTTCCAATATGACAACTCAAAGAAAATCGACCTTTTTTTCCACCCTCGTGTGACAAGGTCTCCCGCAAAAGGTTTCCCGAATTTAATATTCAAATCTTTTACTTTTTCAAACAGTTGTGCACCTGTCAAAGGCAAAGGAGCTCTACGTTCTTCTGTATTCCCATTGAATGCCTTTCTCCACGATCGATAATAATGATTTGGATTCAAAAATCTACGATGCCCAAGGAAGACATTCTTCTTACCATGATCCAACTGAATCCAATCTGTATTATCTTCACAGATAGGGTATGCACACTGGCCTTTGGTACTATATCCCGACAGATTACCATATGCTGAAAAATCATTAATTGTGCCAAAAATCATAGCCCTCAAGGTGAAACTTTCTTCTCTATATCCATCATACACCACTACACCTACTCCCACATTTGCTTCAAGTCTTCAATTAGAGGAGCCAAGTATACATCGATATCATTTCCTGGTTGTTTCGGCCCAGAAATTAACAAAGACAACATCATATATTTACGCTTCATGCATAGCCATGAAGGTAGGTTATAAATCACCAAAATCACAGGCCATGCACTGTGAGAGCTACTCTGAACACCATGCGGGTTAAATCCATCAGTAGATAATGCAAGTCGTAAGTTTCTTGGTTCATTCCCAAAATCAGGGTAATCAATATCAACTTTTTTCCATTGAGGAGAATCTGCCGGGTGCCGTAACTTGCCATCTTGAATCCTTTCATCCTCATGCCATGTCAAGTTTTTTGCATCTTCTGAACTACGATACATACGCCTGAATCTGGGAATTATGGGAAAATACCATAAAACCTTCTCTGGAGCCGAATCTTCCTTCTTATACCGTGAGGCTTCACATTTAGGACACGACTTTAACGACGCATATTCATTACGAAATAAAATGCAATCATTACGACAAGCATGTATTTTCTCATAGCTCATCCCAATAGATCGTAATATTTGTTTAGCCTCATATGTCCGACTAGGAAGCACATTATCATTTGGCAACATATCTTTCAATAGTGTGAGTAAGTCCGTAAAGCTCTTATCAGTCCATCTATTGCCCGACTTCAAGTTAAACAACTTTAACATTGCCGATAATCTTGTGAATTTAGTACAACCGTCATATAATGGCTTCTCCGCATCACTTATCAACTTCTCAAACATTTGAGGACAATCACGAAGATCTTCTTCAACCGCATTTGCCATCTCTTCAAAACGGTCACCATCATATGTATTTGTACCGGTGTCCTCTGACGCATATCTCCCACTATTCCCCATATTCGAAGATTCACCTCTTGTCTCACCGTGCTTTGTCCAACAGGTATAAGTTTGATCAATCCCATTGCTCACTAAATGCCATTCTAATTCCTTAACATTAACTTTGTTTGCATAACAACAACTTAAACACGGACATACGATTCTACTAAGATCTGTTGTATGCCCAACTACAAACCCAATAAAATCTTCCACTCCATCCTTATATTCCTTCGACAAATGATTGGCAGACATCCACTTTCGATCCATATTTGCCTATGAATTGAGAAATAAAACAACACCAAGGCATTCAGAGCAACAACATAGGCTATGTCGTTAATGCAAGACAAAATTGAGATTAACTAAAGCCCAATTAGATAAACCAAGACTAAAACTACCACTTCTCTTAACAACAACGCACAGACTATATCAAATTTCTAACAAAATTTTGACATAACCTCCCCTAAAATATGGACATTCCAAAATTTATACAACACCTGTAACAAAATAAAATATCATACCAACCAGCACAAGGGTCCACATAGGCAAAATATAAACAAATAAAAACTTCAAATTCAACTATTTCTCTAAAACGATCTGCAATAACATCTCTATTATCTCATTCTTCATTTAACATAATGAGAAAAAACACTAACATTAATAATAATTATACTAAAAAACCTATCAGCTAAAAACACATTAACATTGATCCCTCCAAGTTCCTCATCAACTATTTCTCAATCATTTCTAAACATAACTACAAAAACCTAAAACCAATAAATAACTTAAAGAATGAGATAATTTTACTAGTTTAGATCCCTGCATTTAGTTACTTTATATGTTTTTGGACATTTCAAAAAACAAAAATAAGAGAATACTGAAGGAAAAAAAAACAGGGTCTTGAATATGCCTAAATACAAATGGAAGATACTGCAGAATTCTAATCCCACATACTAATGTGTTGTACTGTGTTTTTGATTTTCCATTTCGTTTTGATTTTCCATTTCAAAGCACGAAGATAGGGTTGGAAAACAATGAGTTCCTTGAAAAAAAATGAAAGCGTTTTTGGGAGAAAAAAAAAAGGAAAGCAAGAAGAATGGGAACAGATGAAACCTGTTGGTAACAGAAGAAGGTGTGACGGTGCGACGGTGGGAACAGAAGAAGGTGGTGGAGACGCCACAAACAACGACGACGTAAGCAGAGATGCGACGGCGACGGCTGTGAGCGATGGTGCGACGTCACAAACGGCGAGGCCAACAACAACGATGAGAGGAAGGAGCTTCGAAGGTGAGAAACTCGAGCAGAGATGGTGGCGACACTGAGAGGAAGGAGTAACAATGGCGGCGTTAACGTTGAGAGAAACTTCGAGAGAGAGATATCTGACGGTGTGGAAGTGATCGGTATTGAGAAACGCGGGCTGAATTAAAATTAGTATTTGACAATAAATAGCGCTTTATCTCTGAAGCGCTACTTTAGGTCAGACAATAAGTAGCGCTTTCTATATAGGCGCTACTTTAGGTTAAGACAATAAATAGCGCTTCCATCATTAAGCGCTACTTTTTCTTTCGTCCATCTTTAAATAGCGCTTCTCAGTGTAAGCGCTACTTATTCATCCACTATAAGTAGCGCTGATTTTATAAGCGCTATTTATTTCTTTCCCCTTCAGTAGCGTTTCTTAGTTAAACGCTACTTAAAGTACTCTACCTAATTTTAAGTAGCACTTCCATATTTAAACGCTATTTAAAGTGGCGCCATCTTTTAAAGAATCTGTTGTAGTGCAACAAGGTGACGACAGTGTCCTTTGCAACGAGGCACCACTACATGCGTCAACATGTTGACGCGGGTGTGTCATGTTTAAATTTTTCAACTTTTATTTTGTAGTACAGTTTGATTACCATGGAGGACTCCATATTTCAGTCGCAAACAGACAACATTAAATGCGAGGTATACAAAATATATTATAAGTTAAGTTGCGGATACAAAATATATTATAAGTTGTCATCCATATATGATGAGGGAAACCCTAAAAATAAACTATTGTGTCGATGTAGAGGCCGACCGCCTGCCTCTCTTCCGCTGATATGTGCGAGTAGTGGGGGGACGTGGAAGGGCTAATCTAGTCAGCTCAAGCATCGGGCACCAACCAGATGTGTGCGGCTCTACCAAACGCTCCTGCATCATCGCGTCTGCGATCTCCCGGACCCTGGCCTATCTCGCTTCCTACAAACAATAAAAACAAATAAAATTAGTAACTAAAAATATTATTCTAGCAAAGGGAACAAACAAACACTTCATACAAACTTACATCAGTAGCTGGTGTTGGAGTTGGTGCTGGACCATCTGGTGGGACTGGTACATTTGCTGGGTAGATGTATGGGTGGGAGATCCTACGGAACCACTCCAAGTACCCAGGCTCCACCGCTAGCAGGTGAGGCACCACCCGAGGACCAAGTGGGATCAGGTGTTGATCAAATGCAAACCACATGCCGTCCATCTCATCTGGACTGACAGGCTGCTGTCGGATATCACACAGAGTCCCCAAACTGCGATGTATGTGTCCAAACTGGCGCAAGACCCTGTCTGGTAGATATGGAACCAACGTCAGACCAAATTGGATGAATCCCCTATACGATGCTATCGGCTGCCACACTTTTTCAACTCTATGCTCCACATACGAGTCCCATGTAACATCCTCGTCTGTCAGCCTGTCCAACACATTGCGATATGGCTCTACCAGACCGGCATCCCTAATCAATCTCCACCGGCTAGCTCGGGGCGCCTCCTCGACGTAAATAGGATCTTATTCCCTATATTCGAATGCGGCACCCTGGAAGTGCTTATATATCCATGTCTGTAAGGAAAATATTAACTCATACAATTTTGAATTAAATATTAAATTTTAAAGATTTTTAAAACATAAAAATTTGTACCTCTAACAGCGTCGCATAACCTACTAGATGCCTCGTCTTCACCCTGCTAGCATCCCGGAGCTGGTCATACATATATACAAGGGCCATGGCACCTCATGCATAGTTGCAGGTTGAACTGAGGTCCCTAAACATGGCCAGGTAGGCCACCCGCGTTAGGGACTGGCTCTTGCTGGCAAAAGTGGTGCTGCCAACTAGGTGTAGCAGGAAAGCCCTAGCTGCCATGTCCCACTGATGTGCCCTGCAACACCTCGGGTATACCGTAGCTCGAAGCCACATGAGGCTGCACATCGGTCCCTTATCTGTCTACTCCCGTGCCTCATCCATGGACACGCCCAACAAGTTATGCAACAAGGCTGCCGCTTCCGCTTTGTCCAAGGCCGGCATGGTGAAAAATTTTCCCATCACTGGAATATGTGTAACACCCCGAATTTTCAAGGTATTAACTCGTCTATTCTAAGAAAAATTGGTCTATTTTTTTTTAAAATAAAAGTTACCGCTAATAACTAATAAAACGTTTGATAATCGCGAAAATGTTTTATTATCAATTATAACAATTTAATTAATAGCAAGGACCCTACTTAATCACTAAACTAATTTTAATCTAACTAAAAATTTAATTTCATTTTAAATCAGGTGAAACTAATTTAATAAGTACCTGTAACTACTCTACAACGCAACTAAAATGTAATAAAATCATGAAATTATAAATTATAGGGAAAATAACCAAGGTTGAAGTTATCCCAATTACTTAGCGGGAAAAACATCATGTCCGCAATAAGAAAATACTAAGTTCAATTCGTGCGAGATAATATTAACGTTCAAAAAGTAGCATAGAGCATCTAACACCCGTGTATCCACAACTATTCGTCGACGGCACGATCAACCATAATGCAAATAAATCATGCTTGAGGCTTCTCAAATTCACTTGTACCTAAAAGTAGTATAAGGGTCAGTTCATATGACAAGTTGTAGTAAGCTAAAGCATGGGCAAATTGCTCAAATACTATTTATAATTTCTTTTTCACATTTAAATGAAAATATGTAAGACCAGAATAATCATAACAAACAACCAATAAGAAAATATATTCACGTCCACATACGAACTTGAAATTAAAAATAATCACCTTTAAGATATAACAGAATCTAGTCTTTTTTTTCTTTTTTATACTAACTTACAAATAAAATAATCACATTTACAACATCACAAAATTCAGCATATTCGAGTTAGTATGCATGCCTTATGCAAGACTCTCATGATCGCGATATAGTCATCCCATACTAATGGTAAATTTAATTTAACACCGCCACGAAGACTTTAACCACAAAGGTCGTCCAAAAATAATAGCTACCTCCCATACCAATGGGGAATCAAAGCATATCACCGCCACGAAAGCCTTAAACACAATGGTCCAAAAATAATAGCTACCTCCCATACTAATGGGGAATCAAAGCATATCACCGTCACGAAAGCCTTAAACACAATGGTCCAAAACAATAGCTACCTCCTATGCCAATGGGGAATTAAATCATATCACCGCCACGAAGGTCTTACACATGCCGTTCTACATGATGCATGTCATTTAGTCAAGTCGATTCATGCCATGAGAGGTAATTCACCAGAAAAATTGAATACACATCATATCCAGATAACACATATCCAATTTTCTTTTATGAAACAGCCTAATCATATCACGGTCTTAACACAACACAATGCACATCACACATATCAAAATTTCCTTCCTGAACTAACCCCATCATCTCATGGCCTTAGCACCACAAATGCACATCCATCACAAATTAATTGAACAGGTTCAACAATCCACAATAAACAT
Organism: Calophaca sinica; assembly: GCA_037113605.1. NCBI lineage: Eukaryota > Viridiplantae > Streptophyta > Magnoliopsida > Fabales > Fabaceae > Calophaca > Calophaca sinica. The sequence continues at coordinate 130,219,914 of CM073731.1, forward strand.
ATTATTTAAAATCACAATAAATAAATCACATAACTGATTTGTACCAAATCAAAAAAAACAAGAATTTGCAATTATTCATGTTACTCTATATATATCAAAAATCGTTTTCCTCATCGAATGAAACATAATAAATCATCAAGGGACAAAACATATTTATATGAATCAATCATTATCAAAATTAAGGATATTTCATGGACAATTTAAAATAAATCCTTAGCACTAAAAATATAACTCCCATGAGTTTCAACAACATATGAGTATAGAATAAATAAAATAGCAAGAAAATCATCAACATATTCATTTAGAGGGTTACACGAAAATAAAAAATAAATAGTGAAACATTGTAGATTTTTATTTCATGAAGATACAATTTTTTCCTTTCAACAAGACACCACACGAATTTCTACCCATATTTAAACAACTACCAACGTTTAGCTCTAACTTGTAGGAGAAAATCCCTTACCTCGGTCGAGAAAAATCGCAATGTTTAAGAGAGCAAGGAGGGTTTGCCTACGTCAACCAAATTAGACACCAAATGAGCACATAGAAAAGTAACGGTGACGTCAATGTCAAATAGTATTAGGGAATTTTTAAAACTGAAGTGAAGTCAAAGGAAGCCAACAGATTGACCGAAAAATGTCTTACCGAGACCACGGGGTTACGAGGGGTCCGACGTAAACTTTACCGAAGCGAGAAAAGGAGCAGTGATTTCTGAAGGTTTCAACGCGAGGAATCAAAAAACAGCGTCCGTTTCACAAGAAGATGACTGCGGTGGCCGAAACAAGGCAAAAACCAAACGCTTGAAGAGAGAAAACGATGAAATGGTGCAACGGTTGGTCGAACGGAGACCAGAAATAGATTCAGTGGTCGATTTCGAGTGAGAAGGGTGTGATTTGATGTGTAGCCATGGACTAAAGTAAGAGAACAAGAAGAGAGAAGAAGATAGAACAAGGGTTTCGTTTGTTTTCTTTTCTGCTACTGACGGCGTGTTTTAATTCAGCAAGAAGATGATGAATAGTGTAGGCCTAGGGGTGTATAAGAAAAGGGACAAGGTACAACAAGTAAAGCATTTAAAAAAAAAAAAGGAACGGGTTGTACTGTACCGTGTCCTTTCTTTTCATCATTTCTTTTCCTTTTTTTTTTCCTATTCTCCTCTCACATAATCATTCCTAATAAATTCAACACTAATAATAATAATAATAGTAATAATAATAATAATAATATATCATTAAGATATACAATTTACTAAAACAAGCACACACAAAATTATCACAAGACTGTTAATATATGCACACATATATACTCATATATTAATAATAAAATTGGGGTGTTACGATATGCAAAATCTAGGAGACATCATCCAAGGTGATCGTCATCTCCCTGACTGGCAGGTGGAAGCCAGAGGTGCCCGGCTGCCATCTCTCTGTAAATGCACTGAGCATGCCTTTGTCTATAGTCTTGTAGCTAATGCCACAAAGTGGCATTAGTTTAGACTCTGCCACAACACCTGCAATCTCTACAACAGCTACAAGCTTTACCACGGTTTTACCGTGGTTTATGATCTTCAGCTCGCCGCGATCCTAGAATCAAAAAACACACGTGTCAAGTGCATTCAAATATCAAATGTAACACATTAACATAATAACTTCAACTGTTACTTACCTCGTCGGTCCACAAATCTGTGGCAACGTGATTGCCATATGAGATTAGGACTGATGTGTCCTCTGGCCCTTCTGGGAACGAATCAAGCTCATCAGCAACATCCTCGGCCTCTGCTCATGAGGGGTAACCTCAGCCTTAGGCACATCAACATCATCACCCAACTCATCAGTCGCGAGCTGGCGCACCGATGCAGCCGGTCTTCGGCGAGTACCGTCTTCTTCAACGTTAGTGAATGCCATATTTGTATAAAATGAAGTTGTCAGACACAAGCAATGAAACAAACTCATAAAGCAAAATATGCAGCAGCAGCACAAGTTGACGCGCGAACTCGGGACGCATGTGTAACAACTGCATGATGTTAACACACGCGCCAACTAGTTGACTCGGGAACGCATCAACAAGTTGACGCGGCCCCGCATCAATTTGTTGACACCGGTAGTGAAATTTTGAGATTCAAAATTATCACATGCGTCAACTAGTTGACGCGTGTGTCAACATCATGCAGTTGTTACACATGTGTAAACTTATTGATGAGTTCGTGCGTCAACAAGTTGATGAGCAGATCAAATTTACAGAAAAAAATAATCGCAGCGATGGAGGCGTACCTTCTCCGATGACGAGCTCGTGCGTTCTATGGAGCCAAGAAAGCAGAGATAGGGTGGAAAGAGTGCGATTTTGACGAAAATTGAGGGAGAGATGAAGGGGGATGAGCAGGACAAGAGGGAGGGGAGGGGGACACTGATGTGAGAGAAAGAGGGGATGGAAGGGGAGGAAGATAGTGAGGTGGGAGAAAATAGTAGGGGTAAAATTGTTTTTTCAAAGAGGAGGGGAGGTGAGAAAATTAAGGGGCGGCCCATATGGCCCACTTGTGTGGACTAGTCTCATTGAAGATACCACTCGTAGTTTTGAACCCAATCTATCTCTTTTTTTAATTTGTGCCGACTAAGTTTTTGTGCCAGGGAGAGACGTGGAAGTGTGATGATATAAGAATATTTTAATGATCATGAAACAATACGTGATATATATTTGTAGGTTTCTTTCACCAAATCTAATACTCCCTCTGGTTCTCAATGTAAGAGAAAAAAATGTGTTTTTTAGGGTTTCAAAATATAAGAGATATGTGAGATAAAAAGGTGTTTTTCATTGGAAAAAAGAGTGTTTTTCTTGGTTTTGATGAATTAGGGTTTTGTCTCTTATATTTAGGACCGGAGGGAGTATTAGTTTTGGGCCAAAACGAATTGCAAAATTAATGACTTCAACGAGATCAACTGCAATTACAACTGCATAGTAACGAATACGAAAACAGAAAATACGAAGAAAAAATAATTTATCATACTTTTAATTGGATCCGGCTTTTCTAAAGTGAGCAATTCATTTTAGAGAGTAAAATAAGCAATTTCAATCATTGATGAAAAAATCAAGGGTTTGTATTAACTACACATGCATAACAAATCGCTTTTAATTTTCTAATAAACAATTAAATTACTTACTTTATTCTCTATCCACTTTAGAGGAGCCAAATCCCATTTAATTAGGTTTAATTACTCTAGAAGTATTTCAACCATTTGGAGATTTTGAAATAGGTCATTGAACTAATTTTCTTTTCAATTGGGTCCCTAAACTATTTTTTCATTTTTAATTAGGTCTTTCTGTTAAGCTGCTGTTTGTGAGACGTTAATTTATTTTCAATTAGGTCTTGAACTATTGTTTTTTTAAAATAACAAAAAAAAGGAAAAAAAAAGAAATGAATACATAGTTGGCAAAGGAGCATTTAAATGTGTCCTGAACTATTGTTTTTTTAATAGGTCCTCGAACTATTTTTTTAAAAGATGTATACAATCTAAATATCATGCAAGAGCAAATTTAAGAGGACCTTTATGTTGTGGTTTTATATTCATTTTGTCATTTCTTAACTAAAATCTATACTGAATTTCTTTAACAAATTGTATAACAAATATCATTTTTGCTTATATCTTAGATTTTTATATTAATGCAATGGTTTTGTAGCGTATCAATCCATTCCACGTATGCTCCTCTTCCAACTATAGTTTCGTTATTTATTTGGATTTAGAGAATAAATAAGAGTATATAACATGAGTTTAAAGATAATCAAGATAAATAAAATAAAATTATTATTCAATAAATTTTGTCTTACCTACTAACAATTATTATTCAACTATAGACTCTAGATCGAGCGCCTCATCGTACGTTAATTAATCTAATTAAATTGTCTTCTTGTCTAATTTGTGTGGACTAGTCTTTGCACCATACCACTCATAGATTTGAACCTAATCTGTCTCATTTTTTAATTTGGCGGGCTAAGTCTATGCCCCAGGGAAAAGACCTGGAAGTGTGATGAGAATATTTTAATGATCATGAAACAATTAATACGTGTTATATATTTGTATATGTCTCTTTCCCCACATCTAATGTTAGTTCTGGGCGGAAACAAATTGCAAAATCAATGACTTCGATGAGGTCAATTACAGTGACAAGGGCGCAGTGACTAATCTATTTGGGTTAGTAGTGATTTTGATCTATGTAATTTTAGGAAAATTCAGTTTTAGTCTCTGTAATTTTTTTTTTAAATAGTCCCTGTAATTTAAAATTATTTCACTTTTAGTCCCTGTAATTTTTTTTTAGTTTTAAGTGGAAGAATCTTAAAATTACAGGGACTAAAAGTGAAAGAATCTTAAAATTACAAGGACTAAATCTAAACAAAAAATTTTACAGGGACTAAAAGTGAAAAAATATTAAATTACAGGGACCATTTTAAAAAAAATATTTTTACAAGTAATAATAATAATATATCATTAAGATATGCAATTTACTAAAACAAGCACACACAGAATTATCACAAGACTGTTAATATATACACACATATATAAAAGTGGAAAAATCTTAAAATTACAGGATCTAAAAGTGAAAGACTCATAAAGTTACAAGGACTAAATCTAAACAAAAAATTTTACAGGGACTAAAAGTAGAAAAATCTTAAATTAGAGGGACCATTTTAAAAAAAAATATTTTTACAGGGACTAAAACTGAATTTCTCTGAAATTACAGGGGCCAAAAGCACTATTAACCCAATCTATTTTTTATACTAGTGTATTAACATGTGCGATGCACCGGTAAGATTTGAGGGTTATCAAGTCATGTAAAAAAAAATGAAAAAAAATACAAACTACAACGTAATAACCTAGAGCCGCCTCTCTCTCTCAACCTTCCATTTACTAATCTCTTCCTTCTTCCTCATCCATCGGAGGAGGTGGTTTTTTGCCATTTTTTAGCCTGAAACCACCCCCTCTACATTTTTTTTCTTTCTTTTTATCTAAATAAGTGGTTTTTTTTCATATAGATCTGGTTTTTCTTTCGTATTTTTTTCGTGACTTTGTCATCTGAGTGTGGCGCTGTTTTGTCCGTCGTCTTGGTGCGGCGTTGTTTGGTTTTCCGTCTTGTTGCAGTGCTCGTTTGGTTCAGATTGGCAGATCAGCTTCGATCCATTACAGTTTCAATCAAGACTTGGGCGTCAACGTTACAGATCCGGAAGCATGGGTATTCCAGTCACTTTGATTTTGTCACATTTGTAGGCATTTTGCCGTTTTATGCTATTAACCTAGGTGCTGTGAGTTTGTTCGCAGATTCATCCTTTTCGGTTTTTAGCGATGGGAATTTGTATTATTCTGGATGTATTTTACCAATTTGAATGAAGGAATATATTTTTTAGTCAAAAAAAAAGTCACGTAAAAAAATAAGTAGTCAAAATTATTTTCAAAAGAAAGTAAAAAAAAAGAGTAAAATTGAGTTTCTAATATAATAGTAACAAATAGCCTAGTAAAAAACCATAATAAAAAAATAGTAATATGATTTTAAGGTAAATTCATAGTAGGAATTAATGATGAAAATTAAATAGCTGGATTTAGGGATGGCAATGGGGCGGGGCGGTACCAGATTTTCCCCCGATCCCCGCCATGGGGAGTTTTTCTCCCCCATCCCCATCCCCACGGATCCCCGCAGGTCCCCATGGGGACCCAGAAAATTTAAAAAAATAAAAAAAAACACTGAAATTCAATAAAATTGAAAAAAAAATATAAAAGTATGAAAAAGTTTCAAAATTACAATGTCAAAATCAATTTTCCATGTCTAGTCCAACATGTGAAGTCATTATGATCATGATTTGTGAATCTGATGAGTGATGACCTTTCTTTTGTTTTATTTTACTAAAACCATTATAGTTTTTAAAAATTAAGAAAAGACATAAAAGACCAAAAAACCAATCATTCTAATACATACATATGTATTTTTTAGGCATAATTATGTAATATATTCGGGGTGGGGACCCCACGGGGCGGGGGGTGTGATCCCCGTCCCCATCCGAATCATTTGGGAGATTTTCTCCCCGTCCCGTCCCCCAGGAAAAATTCCCATGTGGGCCCCGAATGGGGTAGTCCCCGCGGGGATCCCCACACACAGGTGGAAATTGTCATCCCTAGCTGGATTTGTATCAGTAAACAAACTTTTAATGTTAGACAAAATATGAAAAGCATTTAGAAGATAATAAAAAAATATAGAGGCTTATGGCCGAATTTGTGTTGTTGTATTTAATCCTACATCAAAATTGAATAAAAAAACAACACAAGTGAAAGAAAAAGGGTAGCAATTGACTACTCTAAAAGGAGAAAATAAAAAAATAACAATAGTGGCATAGGTATTTATCACATACACAATAAATGAAACATGATAAAAAGTAAGACTATGGAGAAACCGAACTCTAGCACTCCCTCTCTCCAAAATGAAGATCTCTTACAACATAGCAATAAGAAGGTCAAGATTTGCGAGGATGGAGTGGTCAAGGATTGGAAGGATGATGAGGATCACATGGAGGCTGTGAAAGAAACCACGCCTTCATCACCATTCAAAGATGCTCTACTGAATGCCTTTGGCAGTGATAGTGCAGAGGAGGAGGACTGGGGTGATTGCATGGATGAAGAGTTGCCCGAGAACAAGTGGTATAAAGATGATGAGGAAGAGAAGGAAAACGCTGCGAAACCATTCACACCAGGGCTAGAAATTCCTTTGTCTGATGAGGAGTTAGAACAATGGTCAAAGCCATGGAAAAATACTCTGATAGTGAAGGTTTTAGGGAAAAGAGTAAATTTCAGGCTACTCGAAAATAAACTACAGAGAAGTTGGGTGAGGAATGGTACTATAAAAATCATTGATTTGGCGGATGACTTCTACTTGGTTAGATTATCTTCCATTAACGACTATAGACATGCTCTCTTTGAAGGCCCTTGGAAAGTGGCGGGTCACTATCTCATCGTTCAGCGATGGAGACCCCTCTTTTCCTTGAACACTTCTATGACCCGGAAAGTGGCGGTGTGGATCCGTATTCCAAAGCTTCCTATTGAGTTGTGTCAGGATAAGTTCCTTAAAAGGATTGGGTCATCTCTGGGCACCATGCTAAAGATTGACAGACTTACTTCTATTCATGATAGGGGTAAATATGCTAGGATTTGTGTGGAGTTGGATCTAGACCAACCATTGCAATCCCACCTTGTTATTAAAGGATCTAAGGTCTATCTTGAGTATGAAGGGCTACATTCTATTTGTTTTCGATGTGGTAAATATGGGCACAAAAAGGTCAATGGGTCTCAGGTGAATGATGCTGACGTCAGCCCTAGCAATCCTACTGGTAACCCTAGTGTGGGTACAACGCAACCAGAAATGGAAGGTCAGCGACTTGAATTAGGACCGTGGAGTATTGCTAAAAATTCGCGTCGGTTAATTACTAAAAAAGTGCAGAATGTTAGCAATCAGAACATTGTCCAAGGCAGTGTCATTGATATGACAGGTATGAGATTTGTTGTCCTCAATCAAGAAAATGAGGCCATGATTACTAATAATGGGGCTCTAGGGAATGTTTCCTTATTGACTAGCACAAATCATGCGATGCCAGACCGGGTCGTTGGTCAACGTGTGCAGCGAGTCCGTGATCCAAATGCTGGGAGAAATCAACAAGGTGGAGCCCGTGGCAAATCTCGGGTCAATTTTGGTCAGCAATCCTCGAGCAGGAAGGCGAGTGGGCTGGATAAGAGCAATTCAGGCCCAAAAGCTGGTCCAAAAGCGGGGGCTAACGACGCACAGAAGTTAGGCCGGGGTAAAGGAATAATGATAGATTCGACTGAAGTGGTGAAGCCTAGAGATGTTATTGGGCCGAAAAAGCCTTCCTACGAGGAGGAGCAAGCCATCCTAGAAATTATGCGTATCAATAATTACAGATATGGTGACACCTTCCTGTCAAAGATGGAAGTTGATAACCCCTTGGCAATGCTCTAGTGAGCATGGATGTTGACACAATGGCCTTTGCAGAAGCACAGAAACGGAAGGAACGGGACAAGGAGAAGGTGCAAGGTACTGCTTCCCCTCTTACAAGTGCTGGTCCATCCGGTGAATCTTCAACTGGAGGGATGAACAATTTGGCCAATGGTGTGCCCTTAGTAGGAACTGGGACATTGGGTCCCCAAAACCATTAATTTGTCTCAATGAATATTGTCTGTTGGAATTGCAGAGGTACAGCTGCTCAAGGCTTTTCTGGTATGGTGAGAGATCCTAAAATGGAATTTCATTTTTCCTTTTTAGTTTTGGTTGAGACTCATATTAGTGGTAACAGAGCCAAAGGAGTTATCTGGAAGCTTGGTTTCCAAGGGCAATTCATTAGAGAAGCTAGTGGACAAGCAGGTGGCATCTAGTGCTTGTGGGATATTAATTACTGGGAGGTTCGGATCCTAACTTACTCTACTCAATTTGTGCACATGAGAGTGAGCTGGAGAAATCAACCGCCTTGGTACTTAACTGCGGTATACAACATCCCTCATTTTGCCCAGAGTCAACAACTTTGGGATGATTTGAAGAACTTGTATATGGATATAGATGGTTCTTGGGCCCTCATTGGTGACTTCAATGCTACTCTATCTAGCAATGAGAGATGTGGCCCCCTCTCACTAGTCCTTGGCGCCGTGAGGAGGGCTTCTTTTCTACTATTCAATTCTGTGACCTTATGGATGTAGGTTTTAAGGGTGACCCCTTTACCTGGCAACGATCCGGAGTTCAGAAAAGATTGGACAGAATGTTGATCAACCTTGAGTGGAGCATGGGGTTTTCGACGACTGAGCATCATCATCTGCCACAGCTTAAGTCTGATCATCGACCTCTTTTGATTCAATTTGAGAGACCTGCTAGAATCAATCGTGGTAGGTGACCCTTTCAATTTGAGGCATCCTGGATCACTCATGATAGCTTTGAAAAAGTGATCCAAGAAAATTGGAGGCAGGAGCTTCACAGTTGGCCGAATCAGTTGAAAGAAATTCAAGGTTTCCTTCAAGAGTGGAATAAATCCACTTTTGGAAATATCTTTACAAGGAAAAAACAGTTATTTCGTAAGCTTAGAGACATTGGCCGCAAATTTTCTCGCGATTTGAGTAATCATTTGTTGGCTCTACAGAAACGTACATGGCAGGCATATGAAGAAGTGTTAGTTCAAGAGGAGATCCTATGGTACCAAAAGTCCAGAGCTAAATGGCTAGAGTTTGGTGACAAAAACACTCGATTTTTCCATGGAGTTACTACGACCCGTAGGAGGCAGAATCATGTATCTGCCCTCCTAGATGACAGTGGTAACTGGATTCGAGATGCTGAGAGCCTAGAGGGGTTGGCCACCAACTATTACAGGAATTTATTTTCTGACAATACCAATTTTTCTCCTTTTTGTTTACAGGGAGCTTTTCCTAAGCTGGAGGTGGAGGAGTTCCAATTTCTAGACAGGGAGGCGATGGATGAGGAAATTTTCGCTACAATCAAGAGTATGGGGCCATTCAAAGCTCTAGGCCCAGATGGCTTCTAAGCTATTTTCTACCATTCCCAATGGGCCACCTTTGGGCCCTCTTTCTGCAGGCTGATTAGGGATATTTTTGAGAACCCGAGGTTGATCAGTGAGTTGAATGGCACTCTCATTACTCTGATTCCGAAGATGGAGGAGGTTACTTGCATGAAACATTTCCGGCCTATAGGCCTGTGCAATGTGTCATATAAGACAGTGACAAAGCTTATTGCTCGGTTCCTAAGTGACTTTATTCACAAGCTTATGGGCCCGGCTCAGTGCTCCTTCATTCCTAGGCGCCAAAGTCATGATAATATCATCGTTTCCCAGGAAATTTTTCACTCCATACGCACAAAGAAAGGAAAGAAGAGTTGGATGGCGATTAAAATTGATCTTGAGAAGGCTTACGACCGGTTAAAATGGGACTTCGTGCGCGATATGCTTATAGATGTTGGTCTGCCACTTAAAATTGTTGATGTGTTATGGCACTGCATGACTTCGCCTAAAATGAAATTGCTTTGGAATGGTGAGGCGCTTGATGAGTTCGTTCCTAGCAGAGGTATAAGACAGGGTGACCCCATCTCGCCCTACCCTTTTGTTCTTTGCATTAAGCGTCTCTTTCAACTTATTGAGGTGGCTGTCAGGTCTAATAGGTGGCGCCCAATTCAAATCTCTAGAAGAGCCCCAACTATCTCTCATTTAGCTTTCGCAGATGACCTCATTCTTTTCTCTGAGGCTACTGTGGAGCAAGCCTCCACTATTCATCATATTCTTGATGCCTTTTGTTCTAGCTCGGGTCAAAGGGTTAGTCGGGATAAAACTTGAATTTTTTTCTCCAAGAATGTGGACTGCTAAATTAGATCTAACATCTGTGACATGCTGGGTTTTAATGCGACTGAGGACTTGGGGAAGTACCTTGGAGTTCCTATTTTTCATAAGAGGGCAAACAGGAGTACTTTCAATTTTGTCATTGAGAAAGTGAACCAGAGATTAAGTTCTTGGAAAGGGAAAACGCTATCTTTTGCAGGTAGGGTAACTCTTGCAAAATCTGTCATCCAAGCCATGCCCACATATGTTATGCAATCTAGCACTCTTCCTAGATCGGTTTGTGATGAGATTGATAAAGTGTGTCGGTCTTTTATATGGGGAGATGATCATGAGCTTAGGAAATTGCATCACAGGAGTACTTGGGGAAGTACCTTGGAGTTCCTATTTTTCATAAGAGGGCAAACAGGAGTACTTTCAATTTTGTCATTGAGAAAGTGAACCAGAGATTAAGTTCTTGGAAAGGGAAAACGCTATCTTTCGCAGGTAGGGTAACTCTTGCAAAATCTGTCATCCAAGCCATGCCCACATATGTTATGCAATCTAGCACTCTTCCTAGATCGGTTTGTGATGAGATTGATAAAGTGTGTCGGTCTTTTATATGGGGAGATGATCATGAGCTTAGGAAATTGCATCACCTTAGTTGGAAACAAATTTGCCTTCCAAAGAAAGAGGGGGGCCTCGGACTTTTGGAGTTCAAGGGATATTAACTCTGCTTTCATGATGAGGGCTACTTGGAATTTGTGTGCCGAGAACAATAGTTTTTGGGTCTCTCTGATGAGGGGGAAATACAAATGTAATAAAGATGGTTTTCCTCAAGTGAATGTCAAGCTGCCGGGTTCGAATCTCTGGCGAGGCATCTGTCAGGTCTGGGAGCAATTTCGCGGTGGCCTTGCTTGGCGACTCGACTCGGTAATGGTGAGACAATTCTCTTCTGGACGGATAATTGGATTCCTAGGATTGGACCTTTAGTTAATGTTGCTACTTCTGAGATTCCTGCTAATTTGCTAGATCACAAGGTTATTGATTATGTTGATACTCAGAGGAAGTGGGAATGGCACAAATTCGAACAGTACCTGACGCCAAATGTCACCAGTCTTTTCCATAATATTGTTCCTCCTAGCATCTTGTGTCCCGCTGACCACATAGCCTGGGGGTTGAACACTGATCACTGATGGCATGTTCTCAGTGCAATCAGTGTATCAATTTATCACAGATACCTCCCCTAACCCGGACCGTGATTTGTTCTCCTTGGCCTGGAAATGGGATGGGTTAAAACCCTTATCTGGAAAGCCATTCATGGCATTTTGATGACTAATAAAGAGAGAGTTAGGAGGCATATGGCAGTTTCTTCTACTTGCCCGGTTTGTCAAGCTCATGAAGAGTCCCTGCTTCACACATTTAGAGATTGTCCTCGAGTGTCTTTAATGTGGAATATGCTTGATAGACCTGATGCAATTGGTCACCAGTTCTTTGTCATAAACAGTTGGAAACAGTGGCTGCGTTTTAATCTCAGGGAGGACAAAAATCAGGTGCCATCCCACCCGTGGCATTTGGTTTTTGGTACAGCGTTGTATTTTGTTTGGAAAGCTATGAATGATTATGATTCGATTTTCTCAAACATAAACTCTTCTCCACGGCTTCTGCGATGGAAGGTTATTGATCAGAGTGAGGCCACCATCTCTGCGAAGCAGCATCTATCTAGAGTGCGTTCGCCGGCTAGAAATGAAATGCGGACCACAGAGACTCGTTGGGAGGCACCGCCGATAAATTCTTTCACGCTCAACTGTGATGGGGCGGTCTCAGGAGCAGGTCAAAATGCTGGTTGTGGTGGTGTGTTGAGAGACTGCCAGGGTAACTTTATCTTTGCTTATTCTCACAAGCTTGATCGCTGCACTGTGTTGGAATCGGAACTTTGGGCCATTTATAATGGTCTGTGCTTAGCAAGGGGAAGGGGATACATTAGTTTAATTATTGAATTGGATTCGAGCCTGGCTATTAGTTTGCTTGCTGTTGGTTGTCCTCCATCCGACTCGTTTGCCAGTTTGGTCCATGGAATTAATAGTCACTCCTCAAGTTCATATTACTTGGAAGCATATTTTTAGAGAGGTCAATCAGGTGGCGGATATTCTTGCGAAAGAAGGGGCTTTTCTTGAGATTCCTTGTAAGATTTATGATTTTATTCCCGCTTCTCTATCTACATCCTTGTTAGCAGATAGGTGCAGGGTTGTTTTCCCGCGTGGTTTCTAGTTGTTCTGTTGGGGGGTTTGTTAGGTATTTATCTTTGTTTCATAAATATGTTAATTTTTTTTTTTGTTGAATGAATATGTTAGTATTTATAGATTAAGTGATAATTTTAGTATGATATTTTGGTTAATTTTAATTTGATTTAATTTAAATTCATATTTAACATTTGAATTCAAATTTATTATGAATTATGAATTATATAATTAATAGTGAATGTCAAATTAAAAGCAGACAAATTTATATGATGAAAACAATAATAAATGTTGATTGATTACATTAATTCAAAATCGGCAAGTCCTTTAAAAGAAAATAATTATGTTTTCGATAACATTTATTAATTAAAATTTTGTAATAATATTTTTAATAAATAAATAAAATTACTTTAGGCGGGACAAGAATGTATATGGTTTTGACACGTGGTATAGTTCTACGTGGCAAAACTCTATTTTATATAATATAGTAGATAAGAAACTTAATTACGCTAAAGACACATGACAAAATCTCATCCATTTTTTCACAAAAAAACAATTTTCCGACAAAAAAGTTAACCATACTCTGAAAACTTAACTACATTATAGGTTCCTAGATTTCTTTTTTTATCACTTGTGCTGAGCACAGGTTCTATCCGCTAGTATATATGAAAACTAAAAACCAAGAAAAATAATTTATCATATTTTTAATTAAAAAAGAGTAAAGAGATATTTAAGACACTATATTTTTCTCATATATATAATATTAAAAGTTTGCTTTCGAGAATTTTCATGTGCATTATTTTATTGGACACTGGGGTCTCACCAACAAAGGCTTTAGAAATAGGGAAGTAATTTCATGACTGATTATGTGGTGCATGACAAAACTGCAAAAGAAGCAAAGGAAAAATTAAATGGAATGAAAGATGTCAACGAAGAAAAATGATTAAAACATAAAAAGAGCCAAACATTTTGCCTCTTCGTCACTTACCTCGAATGACTTTATCAATGTGATAATTTGCGGGTATATATAGAGAAATCTAAGAAGGACAGGCACCCTTGAGTCGTTTAACAAATTTATACATGAAAATTTCTAACGATGTGAAGAAAAACAAAATTCTCTGTAGCGTTCATTGCCGCCCGCCAACGTTATTCTCTTTTATAGCTTTTGTCAAAGAGGATTTGGAATAAATAATCACCAAAATGGAAAGGCAGAAGCCTCCTCAACAGACAAAGATACCTGCTGCGAACACAGCTAGAATTAGCCGTCAGCATCAAAGGAGGAGATCATAGATGTCACTTCCTTGTAAATCACAAAAAACGTTTTCTTACTTGAAACAATACAACTAGCTAGTGTTTCCTTATCCATCACAAAATGCCAGTTAGTTGCATTCGTTTTCTCAAACAAAACACAAAACCTGTTTTATTCATTCCAAGAGTGCACAAAATTATGTCTTTAATTTATCTGTTCCAGCTTTGTTGAGACCGAATTGTTTCTTGTTGAGCTCATAGATATTGTCAACCACATCATGGTACGGCTCTATAAGTGTTTCTACAGATACCCTTTTTATTTTCATGGCTTTTTCAGCATATGAAGAAATGTATCTCTTACCTGGGATTCTAATAATTGGAGCACTGATAGTTGCATTTTCATTTTTCAGTCTCACCATGCTTGGATTCTGCAAGCTTACCAATCACATATCATCCCTTCCTACAACAGGACCAGGTGTATCTTTTGATGACAAGTTATCTGCTTGCATGAGTTTAGAGTCACATTCAATTACATTCATGTACAAGGAAGCAGAGGCTGCAGAAGGCATAAACCAAACTGAATGTGTCATCTGCTTAACAGTCTTTCAAGAAGAGGAAAGTGTGAGGAAGCTTCACACTTGTAAGCACATGTTCCATACATCTTGTATTGATAAGTGGCTTGGCTCTCATTCTGGCTGTCCACTGTGCCGCTCTCAGATTGACCAAGTAAATTCCCCAAATGGGACAGTGGCAAATGATCAGATGGTTGTGGAAATATTGAACTCAAGAATTTGAGAATATCCTTGTTAATCATTGCAACCCTACTCCTTACATAGCTAGCTTCTTTCCTAAACAAAATATTTTCTCCTGGAAATGGATTCTCTACATCTACGCAGTTCCTCAGCAGCCGATCTGGATCGTCCAATTAAGATAGGATAGTCCATGTTCCAACGTGTATTTTGGGACCGGTTTATCGAAGGTGGAACGCAGACCGTCCGATATGGATTGTGCAACTGCGGCAAATGTGCACTTTTATTATTGCAGGGAATCCAGATACCATTTCTCCTTGTTCCTCACATAAGTTCCGTGAAAGAAACATTTAAAACTTCCTAGAACGTACTCATTTATGATCAGGTGTTTGTTTCTTCTAGGATCAGTTTGTTATGCCATTAAAAATGGACTAAGTTGGTAAACAATTCATGTATGTTACAAAACTAACCCCTGAAGTATACAGCATCTAGTATATACATATGACTAGTTCTATTTATCACAAAGGAATAAGGATTTCATAATTTCATTGATCATAGAAATTATACTATTAATGCAAAATCAAATTTTTAATGAGGGGTAAATCAATTACAAAGATGAGATCCACAATTTCAAAGTTGATATATATCACAACAAATCTCTTTATTTTTTGTATTTCAAGAAATTCAGTATGTAATATTTAGCTTTACTCTAACATATGTAAGATAGCTCCAAACCTGATGATAAAATGAGACTAAAACACATCCCAATTTGGTATACAATCATTGTTTTCATGCTTCTTTTTTTTGAAGAATCTTCTCCAAACCCTCGTACACATCACATTTTTCTCAGGTTATCTAACCTAGTCTGTAGATCGTCATCTATTCCACCATCATCATTGGCAGTTGATTCAGCTTGAGCAACCCTGTTCTTTGCCGCTGGTGCGGTGACTGAGGTAGATGCAGGTGCATTCAAAAGCTGCATGTTGAACAAAACAATTATGTATCATCATTATCCATTATTATTGTTACACATCCTTCAGCTAGGTGAACAATAGTTCTTTTCATCTATAATCAGCTCTTTTTTTATGATATAAGAATGACAACAACTTACCTCAGAGTTGACATCGATTCCGATCTCATCAAGAACCTGATTCACAAGCTCTTCTGTCTCTTCCTCTTCTTCATCACCTTCTAGAGCATCATCAATTGCATCTCCCATCACCTCAGATACCAGTTCCATCTTCTCATTCTGCCTTTCAAACTCTTGCATTATCTTCTGTAAAGAAGGCAAATTCATCTGCCTATTCATTTGACCCATTGCTTTAGTAACTCCTTTCATAGCCTGCCCCATTGCTTGAGTAGATTTCAGAGTCTGAAATTGATGTGATGGAGTCATTTTTAAAGGCTTTAATAAATCAACCAATCTTACAGATTCTAAAATATAAATTTTTAAGGGCTGTGATTGTTATTGTTGGAGATTAATGTGATCATGTGTTTACTTCATCTTAGTATTTGATTTGATTGCTAGTATTGGTGATCTTCCAGTTAAAATTCCTTTATATTAATCATAAATTCAGCAAAAGACTATATTAATCAATCATTCAGTATAACAATTTCAGTCTTTGACCATTAAAATTATAAATGGTTGATGCAACATAACTACTAAACCTTGGTTTTTCCATAGATATGCATCACAGTAATGCAACAACACTAAACAAATAATCTTTACCGAGTTATGTGGTGACTTACAAAGAAAACAGAAAAAGTTTTGCAAAGCAAACCTGAATTCTCAAAGAAACACCCTGAAGTTGCGATTTAAGCTTGTAAAACTTTTCAATCTGATGGCGAGTTCTGATAAGATCCTTGGCCATAACCTTCACTGCCCCCTGCCAAATTCAAGCAAAACTCAGAAACTACTATTAAACCAGACCAAACACATTATATACCTGATCAAATAAAACACCACCCCACTATATTAAACCACAATCCTTAAAATCAATAAATTTCTCTTCAGACATAAACTACTTAAGAATGCCAAATAATAATAATAATAATAATAAAAGAGAAAAAGAAAAGATGTAATGGATAATACCATTTGTCCTTGTTTGGCGCTCTTCTTAATCTCCAAAATCAACTTTTTTTCTTGAGACTGCAAGCCTTGTCTTTCCCTTTCTATTTCTCTAATGGACTTGTCTAGCATCCTTTTATTTTCCCTCAAAAGCTCTGTTATCACAATCACAAAGAGAAAAGAACAAAGCTACCCATTAACGAATTAACCCAGTTCCTAATCAAAGACACGTTTTTTCCAAACTGGGACGCAAACAAAAATCAACCCAGTATCAATTTTTCCCTTTTTCTCGATTCAATAAACACAATCACAACAACAACATACCCTTTTGATTAAAAAATAAAAATTGGCAAAACAAAACAAAACAAAAAAGGCAAGGATTAATAATTACCTGCGGGAGTTTTTCTACTGCCGAAAAGAAAACTCATCTTGGCTCACAGCGCTTCAAACTACGAGACCCTTTCTTCAGTGTCTTCTCTGAATGCTTCCTTTGCTCTGCACTTGAATTCAATTTAGTTTGCAAAAACTAACTATAGTGCGTTTATTAGAATATTTTAATTTTAACTAAAAAAGAATGACAAACTAAATTGGATTGATGGTTTGAAAGAATTTTTTAAAAATTTATTTAACCTTATCTGATGAGATAAACGCTTGTATTGATATTTATTTGGCTTAATTACACTTTTGGTCCCTCAGATATCGCGATTGTGCAATTTTGATCCCTCAACTTTTAATTGCGCGATTTGGGTCCTCCAGTATTGCGATTGTGCAGTTTTGGTCCCTCATGTTCAAATTGTGCTAATTGGGTCCTTCATTTATTGCAATAGTGCGATTTTGGTCCCTTACCGTTTAATTTATAATAAAAATGTTAATGTATTACGTGTGGTTATGACATAGTACATAATTTAGTCTATGTAGCATATTAATTGGCTTAAAAATTAAATAAAAAAACTATACAACATTTTTAATTATAGATTGAATAGAAATTGAACAGAGGGACCAAAATAGCACGATTGAGATATCTAGAGGACCTAATTTGCTCAATTAGAATATTGGGGGACAAAAATCGAGCAATTGTAATACCTTGAGGACTAAATTCGCTCAAATAGAACTAGAGGGACTAAAACCGCACAATTACGATACTTGGAGGACCAAAAGTGTAATTAACCCTATTTATTTTTATAATATGTTTAAAAAAATAATTTATAACATATTTATATATATTCATAAACCGTTTTTAATTTATTTCAAAAAATTATCTATACTTGTTATTAAAAATTTATCTAAAATTGGATGATAAAAACACCCGCACATGTGGTCAACCGCATAGACTAACCGCAATTGATAGTAAATTGATACCTATTGGATAAGGTCGGAGATCACAGTATCTGCCTCATAGATACTGCATATTCCTAAAATTTGCTTTTTATTAAATATTAAATATATAACATATACTACGAGATTAGATAAACTCTATTTTCTTCATTATTTTATATTTTTAGTAGATGAACACACGCGCCCGCGCGCGCGCACACACACACACACACACATATATATATATATATATATATATATATATATATATATATATATATCTTTAGGGGTCCTAAAATAGCGATTCTGCCCACGAGAAAGAAATGCCTTTGAGTTTGAGATAGGATCCTTTGTTGACCATCGACCAGTTGCCCCTTCATCAGAAGATGGTGTAAGCTTCGGTAGTGAAACTGCAAAGTTGCTTTAGGAGGTTGGTTTTGAGTTGTAGCTTTCGAGACTGACTTTGGAGCGTAAACTTTACGAATATTCATTCCTGGGCTCCGAGGTCAAGAAAAGACTTTGTTTGCCTCTCTTCGGTTGATTTCAAATACGATCTTTCATATTTGAGAAAAGGAACTGTCTTCCATCATGCATGTGTTAAGCATAACACTACGTGTGTGTGTATATATATATATATATATATAATATGTTGTTATATTATATTGTATGATATTATTTTTTTTCCTTTTTTTAATGATGTTTATTTTTTCCCTTTTATATTACATTCATAAATGCCCACAAATATTCAATAATATTCGTTACTTGTATAAATATTTATGGATATAAACGAAAATCTATGTGGGGGAAGCACTACCCACCCCACCTCACCCCGCCCCATTGCCATGATTAATCTAGAAAAATTCATAAACAAGTTCTTAAGTAACTTCTTTAAATGATTTATTGAGATAAATTCTTTAAAGATGTATATAACTCAATCTAAATGGTAAATCAAACATGTTGTAAAATATTAATTCAAAGATAAGTGAATTTTGTACTTTTTCCATAACTTCACCTTACTCCAGGCAAATTATTAAAAGTTTAACGTATTTTCAATTTTAAAATTTCCTCAAAAAAATTAAAATATTAAAGGTTCTCTCAAGATAAAAATATTATTATAAGTTTTATTCGATAAAATTTAAATTTCCATTTTATCTCAATAAAAATAAGTTTTTTCTGTCATTAGATACTTATTATGAATAGCTAGTAGATATAACCACCAAGCACAAAAGTTTGCGAGGAGAACACCAAAGATAGATAAAACATAAAAGAGAGTTTGCGATCTTCCTATTTATCTAGTCTTAGAGAAGATTAATCTATTTGGCTACCTAAGTGTTTTTCCTCTCCAAGATTCAATGAGTGTACAGTGTTTTTTTCTTTCAAAGATTAGGAACACTAATTGACTGCTAAAGCATTCGATTATCTCACCAATACAGAAGCACTTCCTTGTGCAAAAAGTTCAGACATTGAAGCATTACTACAACTTGCACAATTCATGATCTTCTCACAAATCATTTTGCAACGTAACATCTTCTATTTAGCAATACAGAGTAAATGCCTCTTCATTCTGCAACGTAAAAGGCTTCCATTAAAAGGGAAAGATATAATATCAACACGCGTTTAGGCTATAGATTCATCTTCACAATGAAAATTTTTGTTCCTACGAGATATTGTCATTTCACAATAAAAATTATATAAACAGCTATTAAAATTTTGAAAAACATGGGCAAAGGTGAAAAACATGGGCAAATTTTTGTACTAGCTCTCCATTGGTATCTTCATATTTCCAAATTTCAAAAGTTTCAGGAAAAAAACTAAAAAGAAACTAATCAACATTTCAAAGGAGAAATTAACAGCACAAACTCAAGCCTACAATGTCAAAATCTTAACAATATGGTGAAATTTTTGAGAAATTAGGGAATCTTAACCGCAACAAAAGTAATTAGGCTCAGCTCTGAATCATATGAATGCTATCATACAATTTTAGTGGTCAACCAATTGTGGTCAAACAAATCTGAATCATCTTACATGACACGTTAAGTGAAAAATGATCTATTCAATTCACAAACTAGCGTTAGTTACCCAGTAAATGCACAACCCAGAACCAAAACCCAGAAAAATAAAATAACTTGTACAGGTCACATAGATTATATATAGGGTGGTTAAACCACCTGGTCTTACAATACAAGACAACAAACTTTTCTATGAAAATTTGTTTATTCTTTTCAAGAAACTATTTACAGTTTCCCTGATTATGGTCAAAAGTTGAAATTTTAAGGTGATTAGGTTGACAATGACAAACACCAGATATGTTACAATTTGTCCATTTCTTTACTCATCATCCATGTTTGGCAAGAAAATGAGTTTCTCTACAAATCAATTTTCAGTCATAAGCAAGTAAGAGAGATTAGCATAGAAAAGAAAGCTATGATGTATAATTAAGACAATACCCAGTGAAGTTCAGTGTGCGTGAGGGCCACATGGTCATTAAATGCTATAAATCTTCCAAGAGTAGAAAATCTTTCTGGTATGAGCCGAACAACAACTCGATCAACCAGACTCTCTCGTATTTGTCGAAGTTCTTTAGTAATAGCCATGGAAAAAAACAAGTACCGTAAGTCAGTATAATACTGCAAATGGTGTGGAGTTCTCTATCACAATAAATATGAAACAATACACACACACACCCACCCTTATTGCAGGACAATAATTGCAAGATCATCAGCAGCTAATGCAAATTTGATATCCACAACCAATTGTTATAGTTAACCAATCAAAAGGAATGGTTAGACATTGAAACTGACATAGCTAAAAGACCTTCCCACTGTGCAATACACTTACCTGTAAATAATCATTTCAGAATATCGCAAATTTTCATGGCCATAGTAAAATAAAATTGACAAAGCTAGAAAATCACAACTATAATTCAAGGACTAAAGAACAATATTCACATAAGATTCCAGCTTAACATCATCCATCAATTACACACAATTATACAGACCAAACTCTTTTCAGGACACATATCAAACACTTAGTATATTCAAAACTCAATGTTCAATTTCACACTACACATGCTCTCTTTCTCACTAAAAACTCCAAAAGAAAGCAAAAAAAATAAAAAACCACAACAACACAAATCTGAATCCAATCCAAAACCTAAACAGATCTAAACACAATAAGCAGCAACCATTTTTACCCAAATAACCAAACCCTAGATCGAATTTTAAAAAGCCAAAGACAGATCTATGCAAAAATAAAAAGAAAGAAAGCAAGAAAGAAAAGAAAAGCTGACCTTGTCCCCAACGCTCCATGGTCATTCCCCCTTGTACCCTGCCTTCATGCCGCTGCGAGAAGTGCTTTGTCGCTCTCTTGTGACCTCCCAGAGATGGAAAAAAATTAGCGTCTCAACTCACAAAGGTTAAGGTTAATGGTAAACATTTTGGGTAACGGGAAAAAGAAGGGGAAAGGCATCGATCGACTAGTAAGAATCGAAATTGAAGGGGAAAGAAAGCCATAGCTAGTAGAAAGAAGCAGAGAAGACGAACGAGAGAGAGAGAGAGGAGATGCGTCGCGCGAGGGTTGCAGATGAGAGTTGCAAAGAAAGAGGAGACGCCGTAAATGAGGATTGCAAAAGTGACAATGAGAAGTGAAGTGAAGTTAGAGGTTTACAAATTAGGGTATCGGGGGTTTTTTTTAAGCCACCCGCCGTGAAGTTTCAGTCACCCGCTTCGAATTGCAACTCACAAAATCGGTTCTCCTTTTATTTCACTTTCACCGGCCGCAAGAAGCCTCGAACTGCCGCAGCTTGCAAGTATCTAAATGCGGTTAACGAAATCGCCGCGGAAACCGCCGATGTTGTTCCACCAGTGGCGATTCATGCAGAACCACCGTAGATTAACTGCCGTCGCTGTCTCTATTTCTTGTAGTGAAAAAATTTACTTTCAGAAACAAGATTTTGGTGAGGCCGAAAAAGCAAAAGAAACAAAAAACAAGATTTCAGTATGGGGGTCGTGGGGGGTTGCGCGGGGGGAGGGACTGCTGGGGTGGGGTGGGGGGTTGGAAGAAGTGAGGGTTGGGAAGAAAGAAAGGGAGAGTAGGGGTATTTTAGGAAAAGGTGGTGGTGTTGTTGGAGAAAACAGGGGTGCTAGAAGCAGCTCCAAATTTTAATTGGGTTGTTGCCCATTTCCCTTTTTTTTTTACCCAATCTATCGCTCACTATTTAATAGTTTTTTATTTATCAAGAGACATCATATTAGAAGGGCAGAGCTCAAGTCACACGACATCTACACCAAATTAGGCCCAAACACACTAACTTAACTAACAGCAAACGCAGTGTCTTTATGAATATTATATATCCTTACAGGGTAAAATAAATAAATTAACATAAAATGTTATAAGGGTATAAAAATAAATTAGCACTTCCCCTCTTTTTTTTTGTTTTTATTTTTGGTTAAACTGATTATTTTGAAGTTTTCCTTTTGTTTTGATTATATCTCAAAATCGTAATTCAACTCACCCACCAAGGGGAACAAATATTGAAGGGGATTGTTATTTGCACTCTCTATTTTTTGATTATATCTACACCAAATTAGGCCCAAACACACTAACTTAACTAACAACAAACACTGTGTCTTTATAAATATTATATATCCTTACAGGGTAAAAAATAAATTAACATAAAATGTTATAAGGGTATAAAAATAAATTAGCACTTCCCCTCTATTTTTTTGTTTTTATTTTTGGTTAAGCTGATTATTTTGAAGTTTTCCTTTTGTTTTGATTATATCTCAAAATGGTATTCAACTCACCCACCAAGGAGAAGAAATATTCAAGGGGATTGTTATTTGCACTCTCTTTTTTCCTTTTAGCACCCCTTTCCCCCTAAAATACCACTACCCCTTCCCTACTCCTTCCCTATGTCCCCATCCCACCCCCTGCCCACTCTCCCATGCCACCCACCCCTACTAGGGGTGTCAAAGAGGGCCAACCCACCACGGCCCACAAAAAAAAAAGGCTGAAATTTTAACTTCGCCCCACCAAAATATAAAATATATTGGGTTATAAAAATGGTGGGTTAACCCAATAAAAAAACTGAAAACTAAAAAAATAAAAAAATAGAAAAAATACAATTTTGATATATTTAAAAAAGAGCAGGTCCGACAGGGCGGGTTGGACCCGTTAGGCCAACCGCTTTTCCATCCCTACCCCCACTCATGTGGCCAACCCCTACCCTATTATCATTGTTTTTTGTGTGCCTTTTTTTTGCCATCTAGAAATTTGTTTTCAGAAGCAAAAAAGGTTGCAATCCAGAAACAAGTTTTCGGAGACATTGTTTTCTAGTGTAGCATGTGCTTCAGGGTTTTATATATATATATATATATATATATATATATATATATATATATATATGTTGTGTTTTTTACTTCGAAAACTTGTTTCTGGAAAAGCAAAATTTTTTTGATTACGAAAACAAGTTTCTAGAGAAAAAAAAAATTCCGAAAACAATTTTTGGAATACAATTTTTCTTTACTTACAAAAACTTGTTGGCGATGGATAGAAAAAATGTAAAACAAGTTTCTAGACGATTATGGTGCAAGGGATGGAGGCCAATGGTTAGTGGGGATGCGAGGGGACAACGACAGGAGAGGGAACCCGGGGTGGACGATGTTGTGGTAGGGGTTTTAGGGGAAGTGGGGCACATTGGGAGTGACGGTAGGGGTTGTTGGCAGGGTAGAGGGGTGGGACGAGGGAATGGAGAAGGGAAGGGATAGGGGCAGTATAGATATTTTAGGGAAAGGAGTGCCAAAAGAAAAAGGTGGGTGCGGATAGCAACTATTCAAGAGCCTAGCTAGAGAGGGAGCCCATTTGAGACATAATTTGTGGCCCATAAGAATAGCCGACTCCAAATCTGCTCCCCCACTTCATGTCATTGATAAATGACAATGGTGAAGTTGATGAGGCAAATCAAACAGCGGCCATATATGTTGGAGAAATTGGGACTAATTAATGGAAATGAACAAAAACCTAATACATTTAGAAATAAGATCTTCAAATAATCCACGCAACAGAGACCCTTCAAGACCGAATATATTCCATAAGAAAACCAAACCACCTAGAATTAGCTATACTGTAAGCTTTATTAGCATGAAAGTGAAAACCACTAATTGATGAAGAAAATGGTAACTATTCCAGGGTATGAATGCACATTTTATTGCTGTCAACAATATGTCCATTTCTGTTGTTATCTCAAAATCTTAATCAGACATGTTACGTGGAGATAAATTTAATGAATGAATGGGAACAACTCGATCGGTTGCTTTCATTTTTCACAAGCACTTTGCGAAATTTAACACATCTTAGACTTGGAGTGTTAATGAACAACTCGATCGGTTGCTTTCATTTTTCATGACAAGCACTTTGCGAAATTCAACACATCTTAAAGTGTTAATGGACAACTTGTCACCGTTAATTAAGAATCCAAATTTTCAACCAAAGACAAATTTTATCACCCAACATTATTTCAATTCGAGAAATATTAATAGTAACATACTCTTTTGGCGTAATTGTGAGAGAAATAGGCAATAACCAAGTTTTGGTGTTACTTCACAGGTTAATTATTTCGGGTTCTGCTAGTTTATGTGAATTTGCTAACCTCAATGAGACGGGAAAAAAAAAAGAGTTAATTCAAATACCCGAAATTTTTTTTTTTTCCCAAAAGCAAAAAGAATTTTATTGATGGAAGTGGATTAGGCTCAAGAAAAGCCTACACCCAACTTTACAAAAGAAGATGTACTGCACCATATCACATTGCAATTAGTGCATTCATATTTACAACACTGTGTGATTACCAGACCAAAAAAAAAAACGATACAATATGACCAATGATATAACAAGCACATTAATTTCCATTTTAACATTTGTTGTAGCTCCTTTATTCCACCTGCTCCAGCAATGATTTTGTTTCCATTAAGCCATGTTGCTGTTCCATGCTTTACCATCACCTTTTTGTATTGCCTCCAACTATTTCATGTTATAGCACCTGATTCTTCACCTACACCTGCTAGTATTGAGCTACCTCCATATGATGCACAAATCATTTTATGTTGCTGCAAATCTTAGGACCTGTTTACTTTGTTTTCAAATTTTCATTTTCTATTTTCAATAAGATATACATACTATAACACACATTGTCAAGAAGATGATATATAAAATGAGAATTTGTGGTCCAAGAAGCAATAGCACATTTGGAAATAGTGAAAACAACTTTGTATCATTTTCACCATTTCCAAATATGTTACTCCTTGCCTATGTATATTATCTCACTTTAGATATCATTTTCATGACAATGTGTGTTGTAATATGTGTATTTTATTAAAAATAGAAAATAAAAATTTAAAAACAAGGTAAACAGACCATCGACACTAAGTGACTTCCACAGCTTTTCGTGATACCTCCGGCACTTGAAGATATACCGCATCCCATTCCAATATATCCTTGTGGCCACATACACCAATTGGCATGACTGATTGAAACAACACACCATGTTCCCGCTTATTTATGAGTTGACCCATCTGCTTTATGAAAACGCAAACACATTCTCTTTAAACTGAACAGTCTGCATTGGTAATGTTGCAGCCGCATTAAGTCGAATAAAATTAAAATGAAACTCTCATTTGTAATTCATTTTCTTGACTTTTTTTAATTTTTATTTTTTTTTAAAAATAAGTACCTACAAAAAACAATCCAAATTGATTCAAAATTGATTTTTTAATGAGATTTTTGGTATTTAAAAATCACATTAAATTTTAACTACTTCGATATAAATCTAGTGGTCGACCACTTAATTATATGAGATCGAATCCATTTTTTATTCATAATTCACAAACTCAAAGTCTTATTAAGAAAAATAAAATTTGTCCCTTAAATAGGCGGCTTTAATTACATTACATTTGATTGAGATAATGCAATTTTGATTGGCAATATTTTATTTTAAAAAAATAAACACCAATTCGAAGTGACTGGTATTTTTTTTTTAATAAGCACATGTTAGTGGTTAGTTTTTATTAGAGGAGAGCGGGATTTTGTTAGTGGCAAAGATCTGAGCCATGTACCTCCTGTTTGCAACTCATTCATGTCCCTTGGCTCAACCACTGAGCCACTTACCTGAGACAAGTGACTGGTATTTTAATCAGTTTGAATTGTAACTTTTTCTTAATCCAATCCGACCCATGATCATGCAATTTGGTGCATTAAGAAAGTCAAATTTCTTATAACGGGAGTTTGAGCTGTACTGAAGCGAAGTACGTAGGATTTATCCTCAAAACACAATTTCAATAAAATCATATTGCTCATAATTTTCTGTATATATAAGTTCCACTCAATAATCACACCGAATACGAATCTATCTATTAATGCTTTTGAGAGTTGAAGATTAAACGCAATTAGTTGAAAAGCCATGCTCGTGTATAAGACACGCCCACCATTCACCTCTCATCATTTTAATTTTGAAAAAAAAAAATCCTTTTCCCATCAAGGTTTCTCACAGAGTCAACCTTCAATGTACACAAGTATTCCAAGAGATTCCTTCTTTTTAAGACCAAACGATAATAATTGAAGCAAGTAGATAGCCTAGTAGTTAAAATAGCAGCCATTGCTGGCACGTATACATATTTCCTCTAACCAATTTTCGTTACTATTCAATTGGTTTACCTGGTTCAACTATGGTTCAATTGAAGAATGACTAATAAATAAATAAATAAATATTAGAGGATAATTCTTATCTCATCATTTGTAACTAACCATCACACCTAGATAGCCCTATCATTATCTATTTGTTATCAGTTTGTTACTAACAGAATTTATTAATTTGTTATCCAATAGGATTAGTCTCTTAGAGCTATATTAGTTTAGCTATAAATATAGAACCCGAGACACTTTTGTAATCAAGCTTGAGTAATACATTGAAGAAATATTCTTCCAATCCTCTCTCTTTCTCGAGCTCATCTTTCTTTCATATTTCCATATTCAATCAAGTTTATCAATTCACTACTAAAAAAATCAGTTTTAGAGAGGGAAGGAATCCCTCACTAAATGATCGAAAATCCGTCACAAACCTATTAACGACTGAATTTTGTGACGGAGTCAGATTCGTAACTAATTTTGGCGTCGCAAAAAATTTAGAGAGGGAAACTAGAATCCGTCGCAATTTGTGACGGAAAATGTCCCTCACAAATCCATAATAATTCGTCACCAAAAAGTAGGAACAAATCAAGGAAAAAAACGCATTTTCCGTCGCTAATAGTGAATGATCTAATCCCTCTCTATTAGTGACGGATTTTTTTCCCTCACTAACCGTGAGTTTATTAAAAAAAATAATGAAATATTATGACAGTTTTCATTTTTTTCCAAAAAAGAAAAAACTGATTTAATGGTCAGATCGACGGGTGCGCGGGTGGGTTTTCACGGTTTAGAAGCAGCCATATCCCAAAACTTTCAGTGCAGATTGAATCATAAAAAACAAACAAACCCAGAAGCTTCAAAGCATCAAACATCACTGTATATCAAAAAACCAGATACAAGATATGCCATTGATTGATCCCAAAAACAAACCAAGATCTAAAAACCCAAAACAAATCCAACTTTCAACTAAAATAAACAAACCTTGATCACACTTAATTACAACGAACCCCCCCCCAAAAAAAACAACTATAAACAAAATCGCATATCTGTAATATTCCGGTCACCGTCCTAGTAACCACGCCGGCAACCACCCAAAGCGAGAGCATGAGAAAATGGTAGCATTCCAGATTTGTTCCTTGCCACGGCAGAACCGAAGCAGAGAGAGAATGAGAGTTAGACAGAAACAGAGATTGAGTAACGAGATCAAGATGTTGGTGTTGGGACTTTTAGTCCCACATCGGGTAAAATAATAAAGATGAGTGAACCTCTTTGTTATAAAAAGGAGAACTGGCGCTTGGTTTTATATCTGAATTCGAAGCATCTATGACTTTTGTCTCTAGATAAATTCATCTCTTTGTTTTAGAATTTAATAGAATTCTTAGTATGCTTTCTGTGGTTGCAGTTTGAAATTTGGTGAACCTCCATGTCGAGAAAAAGAATTTATTAGGAATATTTCTTGTAAAGGAGAGGTGTGAGAAGTAAGTTTTGCTTTAGTGGGGAAGCTTTGTGGGTGTCGAGGGTCTGAGAGAGAAAATTGTGTAGTTGTAATATTTTTCTACATAGTGGATTTTCTCTGCAGTCTTTGGTGGTTTCTCTGGTTTGGGAGTTTTCGCGTTAAATTCTTGTGTTGTTATTATTTCTCTATTTTGTTTTTCCAATTTTCATAAGTGCAGTTCTGGGAAGAGAATTTGAAGAGTCAAATTCCGACAAGTGGTATCGAGTAGATGGTGTCGGCAGGCGAGTATTGGAATATTTGTTGGGATCTGAGTCAAAGATCGCGTGTCGAAAGTCTTCCTGGCGGTGTGGTGATCGGCGGCGTGTCCGGCGGTGTGGTGGCGACGGTGTGTCTGTTAGTCGGCGGTACAAGTATAAGCAGACTAAATACTCGGAGGCTTCATTGGAGGAGGATGAACCATGGTCCTTTGTTTGAGGGGAGGATTGTTGAGGTGCAAACAAAGTCCCACATAGGATAAACAAGAGGAAGAACATGGGTTTATAAACAAGGAAATGTCCCATTGGTATGAGGCCTTTTGGGGAATGTCCAAAAGCAAAACCATGAGGGCTTAAAGCCCAAAGTGGACAATATTATACCAATGTGGAGACATGTAATACCCCTCGGTACCCAACAAGTGGTATCAAGAGCACAGGTTCTGCCAAAGAGGATGTCGGGAAGCAGAGTTTCAAATGCAGTCAGATTTGATGTAGAGAAATTTGACGGAAAGATCAACTTTGGCTTGTGGCAAATACAAGTCAAGGATGTGTTGATTCAATCTGGTTTACACAAGGCTTTGAAGGGCAGGGTTACTCCTGAAAGTAGTGGAGATGCTGATAATGAGGCTAACATTTTCTCCGATTTTGATGTCTTTTGAAAGAAGGACATGTATATCGCTATGGCATGGGTCCCAAAGTTGCTTGATAAAGGATATTAAATGTTAGTGGGACCACATTTTGCCACGGGCGTTGGTTGGCGTTGATGCACGGGGTGTGTGGTGAAATTTATGTCGATGGTGATTAAGCTTCCGAGAGTCGAAATATGGGAGTTGCTGTAGTTTTTCGTGAGGTTATATTCGGCGTGTCAGAGTTTAAATGCTTGGGATGGTTAGTTACGAGTAATTATGCTTTTATGGTGGAGCATGGCTGCGTTGCGGTGATAGCGAAAAGTATGAGAATCTTCATGAGTGGAGCGTTGTGGGGCCATGAAAGTCCTGAGTGGAGATTGTTGGTGTTGGGACTTTTAGTCCCATCGAATAAAATAGTAAAGAGGAGTGAACCTCTTTGTTATAAAAAGGAGGCTTGGCGCTTGGTTTTATGTCTGACACCATTCAAAGCTTGTTTCAGCAACTTTTTGTCTCTAGATAAATTCATCTCTTTGTTTTAGAATTTAATAGAATTCTTAGTATCTTTCTGTGGTTGCAGTTTGAAATTTGACATCGTCAGAAAAAGAATTTATTAGGAATATTCTTTGTAAAAGGAGGTGTGAAAAGTAAGTTTCTTTAGTGGGGAAGCTTTGTGGGTGTCGAGGGTGCGAGAGAGAAAATTGTGTAGTTGTAATATTTTTCTACATAGTGGATTTTTCTGCAGTCTTTGGTGGTTTCTCTGGTTTGGGAGTTTCACGTTAAATTCTTGTGTTGTTATTATTTCTATTTTGTTTTAGATTTTTCGTAAGTCTGGTTTACGGGAAGAGAATTTGAAGAGTCAAATTCCCAACACAAGAGACGCAAAGCTATGGCACACTCCGGCTCATAGATCTGGCGATTGACAATCCTTTTGCAGTGATTTGCTCGTGGGAGATGCAGATTTGGAGAACTGATGTGCTATGGGATCAAGAAAAAACTAGAACAGATGCTGCGCCGCAGTCAGCGAGGGACAGGTCGCATGGCTTCCAAAAAATTGCAGAGCCGCGAAGGGAGGACGGACGCGGCGGTGCAAACGGTGACTGCCAACGACGGGGAGGAGAGACGAGGACGACCGAGTGTCAAAACGCACAATAAAAATCTAAAGCAGGTGTAAAACGCACAATGATATCATGTTGAGAGAGAGGCAAAAAGTTGTTCTTCTTCCAAGTTCGGAGAGAAAGCAAAACGTGTTCTGAGGAATTATTGAAAAATGAAAATGAAGAGTTTGTTTCAAATTTCAAACACAAGTGAATATAATAATAATGATTTTTAAAAATGTAAAGAAGCACAATTACTTGTAATATCAGCCGTTCATTGTGTATCCATGTCATCGATCCTAAACATTTCAAATCCAAAGGACACAAGATAGTGATGTTCGTAATTGAAGAACAAACGCGGCATTTCATATGGATTGTCTCAGAAGTCAAGTCAGATTAGATTGGATAGAAATAACGATAAAGTTTAAAATCCCTCACAAATTCCGTCACTGTTAGGGAGGGAAAATATCCGTCACTATTAGTGAGGGAAAATATCTCTCACTAATTATAAAGTTTTAAAATCTCTTACAAAATCCGTCACTATTAGTGAGGGAAAATATCTCTCGCTATTTTTGACGGATTTTGTGACGAATTTCGTCACTAAACTGCATCTTACGAATTTTGTGACGAATTTTGTGACGGAAGAGTTAGAGAGGGTATCTATCCATCTCAAAAATCCCTCACTAAATGTATTTTGGTCAATTTGTGACGGATTTTGTGACGAATAAATTAGCGACGGATTTTTTCCGTCACTAACTCCATCACAAACTAGATACAGCTTAAGTCCACCTAATATCTTATTTTTCGTCACTAAATCCGTCACTATTAGTGAGGGATATGTGTCCCTCTCAAATTTCCCTCTCTAAAATCAATTTTTCTAGTAGTGAATTGTTGGTGTTGGGACTTTTAGTCCCACATCGGGTAAAATAGTAAAGAGGAGTGAACCTCTTTGTTATAAAAGGAGGCTTGGGCCTTGGTTTTATGTACACCATTCAAAAGCTTGTCCAGCAACTTTTGTCTTTAGATAAATTCCTCTTTGTTTTAGAATTTAATAGAATTCTTAGTATGCTCTTCACTTCATGGGAGCATATCTCATGCAACATATCTGGAGCGTGACCCGAGTGGCCCGATAACGGGTAGCCCAACAAATGAATTTATGATAGACTCTGATATCATATTAGAATTTGGGTTTGGGCCTAACTCAACCCCAAAAGCTAGCTCAAGGATGAGGGGGTCCAACCACATATATACATTGCACAGCCCAGGAACCTTGGCAATATGGGACTCAAATACAACTTCAATACCCACCCTCACGCACAGTGTGGGCCTGGGTCCAATTCCCATAACATGCCTGCAAAATTTCAAGAATTTTGCCAAAATTTCAGTGGTATCAAGAGCACAGTTCTGCCAAAGAGGATGTCGGGAAGTAGAGTTTCAAATGCAGTCAGATTTGATATAGAGAAATTTGACGGAAATATCAACTTTGGCTTGTGGCAAATACAAGCTAGTCAAGGATGTGTTGATTCAGTCTGGTTTACACAAGGCTTTGAAGGCGTGGTTACTCACGAAAGTAAGCGGTGATCTTGGTAAAGCGCTAGTAAAGCAGACAAAGGCGATGATGATTGGGAGGATCTGGATTTGAGAGCAAAGAAGTGCACTGGTCGTGCATGCTCGACCAAAAATGTTCTTGCAAACGTGAAGGGAGCATCCACGACAAAGGGACTCTGGGAAAAACTCGTGGAGTTGTATCAGACAAAGGGCGTCTCAAATCGGTTGTATCTGAAAGAGAAGTTTCATACGTTGCAAATGGATGAAGGTGCTACTATTTCAGATCATTTAAGTATTCTCAATGGCATTGTTTCTGAGCTTGAATCTATTGGAGTTAAAATTGATGATGAGGATCAGGCCTTAAGGCTGATCGTGTCTCTTCCACAGTCCTATGAGCACATGAAGCCGCTATTAATTCATGGGCATGGTAAGGAGAAAATAATTTTCTCGGAGGTTACTAGTAAGCTTCTTTCTGAAGAGAGGAGACTTGGTGGGAGTACCAATCCACATGAAAGTTCTACATTGGTAGCTCGTGACTGGAAGTAGCAATGTTGCCTGATTGTAAATGTTCACGAACAAAGTGACAATCTATTTCTATGTGCTTTGTCAACACCAACAGGCAGTACATTTACCAAAGCACTGGGATCCGTGCAATTTTATACTTTGCTTGGCAAGTTGGGAGTTCATAATCCCCACTCTCCAACTTGAGGGGGAGTATTAGAGGATAATTTTTATCTCATCATTTGTAACTAACCATCACACATTGATAGCCCTATCATTATCTGTTTGTTATCAGTTTGTTACTATCAGAATTTGTTAATTTGTTATCCAATAGGATTAGTCTCTTAGAGCTATATTAGTTTAACTATAAATATTGAACCCGAGACACTTTTGTAATCAAGCTTGAGTAATACATTGAAGAAATATTCTTCCAATCCTCTCTCTATCTCGAGCTCATCTTTCTTTCATATTTCCATATTCAATCAAGTTTATCAATAAATAAATAAATAAAGTATTACACTTGGAGAAAAATTAAATAAAAAATTAAAAAAATAATTTCAAACGGTTCAACCCAATTTGATTAGCAATTCAACCTAATTTAACTTGAAATGGGTGAACCGATTGCTGAACTGACCGATTTCTGGTTCAACTTGAACTAGCCAATTCGGTCCTATTTTTAAAACATTGTTATTTACCATCATACACATCGAATTTGGGCCATCTCAACCTCTCAAGCCCCTATCACATAGCCAGTTTTCTTAGTTCCAAGTAATAGTAAAATAGAACACCCTAGCACCTAGCTATAGTGCCTTGATAATGCACTCTTGTGTTGCAGCATTTGCAAATTAATAATTTTCTAAGCACATTTCTAGCAGTATCGAACACGGGTGGCTCTCAAATGCAGTGTTTTAAAACATGGACTAGTCATCAACTCGATCATGCTATTAGGTTAGTGGGTCACTAGTTGGATTAATGGGTTGCATATTTTCTTTATTTACTTTCTCTTTTGCTTTTGCCAAAAATTACACGGTGAGGAAAGAGCAAATTGAAAAGGTAAACAAAAATTAATCAAAAGAAAAGAAAAGGTGAAAAAAAAAACTGCTCGATAAGGATTGTAAATAGCTAAGATTCTCTGATCTGATGATTAGTACACACCATGTTGAACCATGATTAGCTAATGTACGATGTTACGTGATCATTTTTACTCTTATTCTCGAGAAGTAACAAAACAAAGTCTCTTTTGTCCTTAAATAAAAAAGTTAAAGTGGATGTACTGGCGAACTTGAAAGGCGCAGTTCATATCCCGAATGAAACTAGAACTTTCAACATCTTCAGTAGAAAAAAAGTGACAGATCAAACTTTGAAACTAACGGGACAATAATTTAATTCTTCAATGGTTGGATGAGGTAAACGCGTTATATATATCTCTCTGACAGGTATGGATATTAACTGCATGCAACATTTCTTGTATATCAGTGAAAACATGATTACTGAACCGGAAAACTAGAAGAATATTAAAGACTGCAGATTCTAACTTTCAACAATTTTCAAGATTTCGCAATTTTCTGATCTGTCTGACGTATACTGATCAACTGCAACAATAACCACTAGTACTATACTTGATCGATATCAAAAAAGAAATTAATCTTGTCTTATAGAACACCGCTTATTGATTGATTAGTTTGTGTCATCATTATCTGGGATGAAAATCTTCTGCCTCATTTTTCTTTCACATTTTCTATCTCTCATCAATGATAATTTGCCAAATAATAAAATAAAATTAAAACTTATTAACACATATGCATATTCTCAGTTTTTGATTGGTGGGAGACAGGTAGACACCATTTTTTGGGGGACAACAGATATTTATTTCATTATCAGGAATTGCACGCATTGATTTGCATAACGGATTTACTCCCCCCGGACTCGAATATAAGCAAAAATCTCTAATTTCACACTGATTAAGAATGTTAGTTAAGTTTATTTAATTTTCATGGTGTAATAAAAAAATTAATTGTATTCTCAAAACTATCGTTTTTTTTATTTAGTTTTCTATGGAAACTTATGCCATGATAACATTAAATGAATGATATTTTTAGAATGATAACATTAAATATGATGAAATTAGTTAGAATTTACTTATATTTTAGACCACTAAAAATACTACAATTGAGTCCCGAGGGAGAAATTAATTAATGCATTCACACACGGCTACTGCTTTTAAAATGTGATATACACCGCCGGATGCATAGGTATAGCCATGAAAATTATTAATGACAGGCTAAAATACCATATAGATACATTATCAATATTTTATTTTCCAGAAATGAAATCATGCACAGAATTGTTTCATGTATAAACTAGGAGTACCTTAATTTTGAGCTATATACAGATGGAATATCTCTTTTTCTCTCCATAGTATGGGACAGTACTTTTTTTCTTTTGGTCTAGTACACATGGTAAAGGGGAGAAGGAAGAAAGTGGAGCGGTACGGGTTGGATATTTAAAAACAACGATGACTGATGCCGCCAATACTCTTCGAAAGTAAAAGCTCACAGCTCTTGTCATCCTCATGAGTGAGATGGTAACCTGATGGGTACCGGTTGGATAAAAACAATAAGAAATGAATATGAGTGTCTCAACAACTCATATTCACTTTCACTTGTATTTTGTCAAACCCATATCAATCAGTTCATTGTTGTAGTCGTGAGGACGAGGAGAATCGTGAACCTCATTTTCCAAAAACAGCATCAATCGTCAACGAAGTTTCGAGCAATTTTCAAATATTGTATAACCGCCTAGTCTTAATTAGATAGAAATCAATAAATTTCTTTAACTTATGTTGGCACTCCAAAACTTAA
Source organism: Calophaca sinica (assembly GCA_037113605.1). Classification (NCBI taxonomy): domain Eukaryota; kingdom Viridiplantae; phylum Streptophyta; class Magnoliopsida; order Fabales; family Fabaceae; genus Calophaca; species Calophaca sinica. The sequence goes on from CM073731.1 coordinate 130,254,897, forward strand.
GTAAATGATTAAAAATAATGTTATTTATGTGTGTATAATTTTCTTTATCCATAAATATCATGTATTTTTATGTATCTGTATGCTCCCTTATCACATAATAATTTTATGTACAAGATGCATGTGTGAAATGAAAACAGTATAAATAATAATATTTTAGCACAAAAAAATATATTTTTTACAAACTAAATACTATCTCCGGTCTCACATATAAGAGATAAATATACTTTCTAGGTTCATTGAATAACTGATATATTTAGCCTATAATATAGACCAAATACATCAGTTATTCAATAAATCTAAAAAGTATGTTTATCTCTTATATATGGGATCGAAAAGAGTAATTTTGTAGCCGAAGAGAATCTCTTGTACTCATATAGATTCTCTTTCAAAGGAGTTTGAATCCTCTATAATGCAACACTAAAAACAAATATAAAAAGAGAAAGATCATGATAAAATAATGTGTAGTTAATGATAAAAGAGGTACAATTACTACACAAATTCTAGAGAATGTTTAAAGGAAAGAGGATCGAAATCCCTCCCTCACATGTCTCTATCTCTCCTCCACGGAAAAAATAAATAAAGCTGCCAACAATTAAGTAAGAATTTCAAGACAAGCAATCTTCTTGGGATCACCAAAATTTTGTTCACTTTCTCTCTCACTCTCTTTTTTTTTTTTTTTTTGCCATTTTCCGTATAGACAGGCACATCACACAGTGATTCACACATCTTAATTTTTTATTTTTTTTTATAAAGAGTGATTCACACATCTTAATCCATGATCCCCCTAGCTTGTTGTATATAATTCCCTTTACTTTCTTTTCTTTTACAAAAGCTGCTGCCTTCACTCCCCACTTTCACTTTATACCAAATACTAACACCATTCCAAAATTCAAAAGAATCAAATTAAAACCCCACAAATACACACCCACCCCCAATCCTAATTCCTTCCACTACATACTATCAACCATCAAAGTCAAATAAGGCCAGGGGCAGATCTATATATATTTTAGGGCGTGCACAAGCAACTGCTGTATTTTTTAAAATCCCACTTAATTTATTATAAATTTTTTATTTTAATCTCTTTAACTTTATAGTTTTGCACTTATTATCACAATTGTACCATCTCTCTCATATTATTTACCCAAATTAATCTCTGACAAAAATATAGAGACCTATTTAGTCCCTAAAAAAATGAAAAATATCAATTTATTTATCAAAAATCTCAAATTCTAGTCAAATTAGTCCTTTTTAGAATTTTTTAGAGACATTTTAATCCATATTAGAGACTAATTTGACCGATATTTGAGACTTTTAAGAACTAAATTAATTTTTTTTTTTTATTTCTCAAGGACCAAATAGGTCTATGTGTTTATTATTATTTTAAAAATTAGAAACAAGACCCACTAGGGGTACATAAAACATGGAGCTTTTACGGTACCTAATTTATTGTTAATTTCATTTTTTGCCATTAACTTTGCTTTTAAAATTTTAGGAGATTATTTGTAAGAGATAATTAACAGGTTTTTAAAGAGGAGATATCATCAAATGAGCAACAAGCTTGTGAAACTAACTTCCTAACTATAATTCTTAAAATTATTTTAGAAGAGTTGTCAATAAATTCAAGATAGTGAATTAAAATGTTGACTTATTATCCTAATGATTGAGATAAGATAAAAAAAAAACATACTTACAAAAAGTAAAATATATTATATTATTATTAATTGAAGTAAAATGTTTTGACTCAGTTGATCCAGGGTCCTAGATACGCCTCTGAATAAGTCACTTTTACTTGCGGCACCAAACATGGTGACCGAGCCACACGTGGGAGTCCCACACAGGTGGCACAACCTCAGTGGTCAGTTTCTCTTGCTAGGCAGTAAGGGAGCAACACTCATCAAAGACAAGGTCCCCTCCACTCCACATACTAGTAATATATAGTATAGCCCTTTCGCCCTTGAAATCAATACGGATTAACATCAATATATGAAAATATGGCAGGTAGTGTGGTGTGAGAATGACTGTACTTGTGTTTGTTTCCCGTTCTTTCTTCACCCACACACACGCTTCAATGTTATTTTCAAGGTTTTAAAATATGGTTGCGACCGCGATTATGACTATATTACTTTTCATCGCAATTTTTTACAATATAAAATGGCGATGCTACCCCAACACGACCATAATTTAAAAATTACGTTATGTTTTCATGAAGGGTAAGAAATTATTATTTTTCTTATTAAACATTTATTTGCTGCCCCAATGCAAATTTCGTTTTTTTAATTAAAATATAAACTACAACAAGTTTGGTTAACCATATTGTATGTCACATGATAACATCTTCATCTTTCATGTAGAATATAGAAAAATTCCGATAATTTTCTTACACCCAGTCCCAAGTTGAACAGCACGAAACATGGGTCTCATCTGCTGATTGGGCGAATGATATGTGTTCAGCAATATATAAGAATCTTATTGTCAAAAAAAGCAATATATAAGAATCTTTATAATATTAAAGTAATAGTGTTAGGAAATATTAATCAAAGAGCAATTTGGTCAAACCACTAAAATAATCTCTTATAACAATATTTTAGATTTAATAACCTTAAAAATTTATTTTGAAATTAAAAAGATTTAATTTAAAAGGAAAGAGATTTTGTCATTTAACAATTATAGAAAGAATTAAAAAGAATTATTTATAGGAAGGACATAATTTAAAAATGCCAACGGAAGAGAAATCAGAAACTCATTTAACCTGAAACGATTTGGTCTCCTGCGGCGCTATCCTTCTTCTCCTACAGTGTCAACCTTCTTCATGCTTTTTAGCATTTAATAACCTTAAAAATTTATTTTGAAATTAAAATAATTTAATTTAAAATGAAAGAGATTTTGTCATTTAATAATTATAGAAAGAATTAAAAAGAATTATTTATAGGAATGACATAATTTAAAAATGCCAACGGAAGAGGAATCAAAAACTCATTTAACCTAAAACGATTTGGTCTCCTGCGGCGCCAACCTTCTTCCTGCTTTTTTTTTTTCAGGCGATCGTTCCTTCTTCTCCTGCGTCACCATCCTTCTTCCTGCGTTTTTTTCTGGCAATCGTTGTCTGTAATTGTTTTGTGCGGCGAATCCGACAGCATACTTCCTTCTCTCCTCATCAATTTCTGTTGTGAAATCGTAAACGACAACACAGGTCAGCTACTCCTGCGTATCTCCTATTTCTCCCTTTTTATTTCCATTTTGCAGATTACAATTTATTTGTTCTCATGTTTGTTATTTTTTTTGTGCCTCTTTCATTAGCAATTTTTGCAGCGAATCCGGCGAACTTGATTCTTCTTTCTATTGGTTTTCTGCTACGAAGAAATTGAGTGCTTAGTATCAATCAAAAAGTTCTAAATTGGTAAGCTCTTCTTACATGAATCTGATTTATGTTTTAATGGTTAATAGGTGTTGCGTTTGAAATTTACTTAACAAGAATTTACTTATCAAATTGGCTTAAATATGAAATTGGTCCCCCCAAAATTCAAAAAGTTCGTTTTTAGTCTCCCAAAAAAAATGCAGTTTTTAGTCCCCCAAATTTGAAAATGTTTTTTCGCAGTCCCTCTAGCTTACGCCATTTGTGTCGCTTATGTGGTGCCTATGTGATGGAGATTAAAAACGAACTTTCAGAATTTTTGGGACTAAAAATGAACTTTCAAAATTTTTTGGGGCTAAAAACGAACTTTTAGAATTTTTAAGGGACTAAAATCATAACGGCGAATTTTTGAGGGATTGACGGAAAAACATTTTTAAATTTGTGGGACTAAAAACCTGTAAAATTTTTTTGGGACTAAAAACGAACTTTGCGAATTTTTGGGAGACCAATTTCATATTTAAGCCTATCAAATTTCATAGCTATTGAAAGTTGCATTTTGCTCAGTGGCATTCCCGAATAAGAAGAACATAAGGTGAACTTTGGAGGACGAATCATGAAGGAAATGGTCATGTCAACTGAGATGGGAAAAAGGAGCTAAGCACGAGTGCTATTTAACCTGTGGGTCGAAAAACTTTGCTATGGATAAGAATTTAAAGGAGAGTAGTCTTATTAGATTTGGGGTAACTTTGTATGAGCAATGCATGATTACTATTGTCATTCAGGGTGATTAGCTTTTAGGTAATTTCTAATAGAGTATGTATATGTGGTCTCATTTTGAAGAATTTTAGGATAAGGATAATTTCATAACATTTTGTCTAATTAAGTCCACTCTATGATTGGCTTTCTCCAATCTAGCCTCTTTTTTTTATTGATCAAAATTGCAAAGAGACTGAAAGGCTATCTGGGTTGTCCATGTGATTTTACTTAGTCAAAATATAAGAATCTGATTCATGAACTAAATATGGCTTATTTGATTATGGGAAATATTTCATTGCTTATGGCAGGAACAGTGATTTTAAATAAGTTTATGGATAGATACATTCACGGTCCAGTAAAGGAAATAATTTCGATTCATTATTAAATCAATTAGAATCCGCTTAATTCACAAATCAATGACAAGTGAGATATATTTTTGCAATGAAGGTACTTACCAAAAGAAATAAAAAACCTGTTGGGTGACCATATCAATTATCAATTGACCAAATTTGTTTTTTCAAACAACATTGATTTTAAAATTTAAACGATAGTCTTCTCTCTTCTTTGTTATTTCCCTAATTATCAATACTTAAGAATCTGATTTAGAGAAGTCAAATTCTTTTTTATTTTATTTTATAATTTATGGACAGATTTCCTTTTATAAAAGATAACAATTCATATTTAAGAAATTTATTTATGTTGTAATAACAAATCATAGTACGTCTACCAAAAAGGAAATCATACATATAAGATAATATTTACGGTATCAACATAAACACTATTCCGAATTTAAAAGGATTCAAATAAATTGATATTGTCATTGTAATTATAGAATGCTATTTATTCAATTCAGATTTTATTCATTCTTACCATTATTAGAAACAAAAAGAATATAATGATTTTAAGAGCATAATATCATTTTCATATATTCAATCAATAAATTGGTTATTGATCAATTTTATTTTCACACAAAATTAATTTATTTCTAAGGTATATTCTTATATATATTCTGTAAATAAATACCAATATATATTTTCTATCAATATAATTTTTTCTCAATTTTGCTCGCGATACCATTTGAATTTTGAAAGGATCCGATAGTTCCATATTAGAAACACGTTAGCGCTCTTCATAAAAAAACATGTTTGCATTTTGTTCAATACCACAAATACATTTCTTTTCCTATTTAAACACCACAAACGTCCTTTTTTATTTTTGATTTTTGATTTTTGATTTTTTGTTAATTAAATGTCCTTTTATTGTTATACTATTAAAATACTAAATTTGTTAATTGTAATGCACGAGTTAAATAACTATAGCTTAAGGTGAGTTATATTATTCATTTATTTTTTAATTAATAATAAATACTTTACGAGTATCAATTCATTTCCATAATTAGTCAAACAATTGATATAATAGGCGAGGATTTGGGGAAAACTATTCAATTGACAAATCAATTAAGATTTTTACAAATATAACAGTAACTAATTTATAAAGTGTATCGTTCAATTTTTTTCTTAATTAGATCAATGTATTTTAGGAGAAACTACCAAAAAAATTATTTTATGATCATAATATCTTTCTCATATATTCATTCATTAAATTAATTATTTTTTGCTGAATTTTAATTTAGAAGAGACATTGGCTCACCGAATTTAATTTGTTTACTTTATTAAATATGTCAAATTGATATGGTCACCCAATTGTCTACCGAATAATGATAAAAATTAATGTTACCAAAAAAAGTAAGAATATAATAAAAACTGATACTTATAAACGGATATTTTGGTCAACATCATTTACGTGAATAACCATAACAATTGGGTGACATCTTTTGCGGGGGATTATTTTTTTCTTTATGGTTATGGAGGAACAGGTAAATCTTTTCTTTGGAGGGCCATTTCTGTCGCTCTCAGATCTAAAGATGAAATTGTTTTGACTATTGCATCCAGTGGAATAGCTGCTTTGTTGATTTTAGGTGGTAGGACAGCACATTATAGGTTCCAAATTCCTATAAATGTGAATGAAGATTCCTTCTGTAACATGAACTGGGTAGTCCTTTGGCAGAATTTATAATCAAGGCTAAAATTATAATTTGGGATGAAGCTCCAATGATTCACATGCATTGTTTTGAAGCAGTTGATAGAACCTTCAGGAATATACTTCGATTTTCTAATAGTGAAAGTAAAAATGCGTCGTTTGGAAGAAAAGTAGTAGTTCTTGGTTTGTGATTTTAGGCAGATACTTCCAGTCATACCGAAGGTAATGAGGCAAGATGTTGTTCATGCTAGCATTAAATATTCGTCATACCTTTGGCCATTATGTAAGGTGCTTACATTAACAAAAAACACGAGGCTTCAAGGTGGGTCTTTAGAAAAAGAAGTACGACAATGGAATGAGTTTTCAGATTAGGTGTTGGGTATTGGAAATGCATGGAACTACTGGTGAAATAAATAATGCAGCTGCAATAGTTGATATACCCCTGATATGCTCATTGAAAATTCAGGTGATCCTCTTGCTGTTGTTGTTAATAGCACATACCCGTCTATTTTAGAAAATATGAGAGACCCATTATTCTTTCATCATAGAGCTATTTTAGCACCCACAAATAATGTTGTTAATCACTTGAATGAGTACATTATGCCATTGATGCATGGGAAACAAAAACTTACCTAAGTTTTGATAGTCCAAGTTCGGTTGATGGAAATTTTAATAGACCAGATGATATACATACTCCAGATTTTTTTAATACAATTTCTACATCTGGACTTCGTAATCATCAACTGAAGTTATAAAGATTGGTGTTCTCATCATGTTATTAAGAAATATAGATCAGTCGTCAGGATTGTGCAATGACATTCGGCACATAGTCACCCAACTTGGCAATCATGTGTTGGAGGCAAAGGTTATTTCTGGCAGCAAAGTAGAAGAAAAAGTTTTTTTATTCCTAGATTGTCATTGATCTCATCTGATACAAGAATTCCCTTTAAATTTCAGGGCAAACAATTTTCAGTGATTGTTTCTTTTGCAATGACTATAAATAAAAGTCAGTCGCAGTTTTTCAAACATGTAGAAATCTATCTTCCGCAATCACTTTTTTCCCATGGTCAACTATAAGTTGCAATATCAAGTGTTACATCACTCAGTGGTTTGAAAATACTCATATGTAACAACGAGGGAGATGTGACAACCACCACTTCAAATATAGTTTATAGAAAAGTTTTTCAGAATTTAGCTTAGATAGTTTGAGTTAGCATTATTTCCTCAACTTTTAAAATACACATAACTCTATCTTATTTACTTTTTACACCCATAGATTGATAGTCTGCATGTTAACTTGACATTGCAAATAAAGTTAATTTTTGTAAAATTATATATGTTGTCTAATGCTTATCTTTATATAATTATTATTTACCTTTGTAAAAAATATATTTATTATTTACCAGTTTATAATTTTTTTTGTACTTAAACGGGATGTACCATTTTATATGTTCGTAATTACTTTTAAGAAAATTATGACATTATTTTCTCAGATTGAAAAAACATAATTGTTTTTCATGCTATAAACGAAATTTGATTTTTTTAATATTTTTAATCTAAGCCTTTTTGTTAAAATAACTCATTGTGTTACAAAAATTATAAAATATATTTTTCGAAAAAAAATACAAAAATAATATGACAAATATTGTTTACTCCGTGCATCGCACGACTCAACAAACTAGTGAATTATAGAAGGGACGGTGTATGTATGGAACTATGGATGAGGATGAGTGATGATACATGCATTGATCTTTTATGTGTTGTTTGCTTTGCTTTGACAGGTAAAGGATCTCAAGGGGATCGGTGAAGGTGATAGCACACGTGTGCATGCGCGACAGTTATGGGACATGTGGGGCCAGTTCATCACGTGTGGTGCAAAAGAAAGAAAAGCAAAAGAGAAGTTGAGAAGGGTACTGTACTGTATATATATATATATATATATATATATATATATATATATGTCCATCTGATGGATTATTTCCAATCTAAATTCACCTACGGTCACTACAATCAGCAAACAAAAATAGGTGACAACTCTCATATCCGAGAGTTTTATTGGGTATGATACCCAGTGTCCAATCATTTGATGCCATATAATTTTTTTATATTTAATTTTTAAGTGAAATTCAGAGCTCGTTTGTTATAGTTTTTTTGTAAAAAAAAATCATTTTTTTTCAAAAATAATCACTTTTAAGAGTTTTGCATCTATTTGTTACATCTTTTAAAAAAATGAGAATTTGAAAATAATCTAAAAACTAATTAAAGTGAGAAGTTATTTTTACTAGATTCTTATAAAAATCATTTTTTTGAACAATTTTGAATTGCTATTTTATCCCATTTTGAATTACCCCCATTTTGAATTTATCCCATTTTGAACAATTTTGAATTATTACAATATTCAAATATATATAAAAATTAATTTTTTTAAAATAAATATGCTTTCTTGAATGATTTTTTCATGTCTTTTATGATTTTTGTTTTAGAAAAAAGCACTTTTATATGGTTGTATATTAATAAGTTAAAAATAACTTATTTTAAAAAAAAGTAATTTTTATGATTGTAAACAAACATAAATTAACATTTGCTTTTCTTAGAAATCTCAAAAACAAAAAACAAAATCACTAAATCATTTTATATCAAAGTTTTTTTAATTTCTAACAAACTGGTCTTAAGTTTTAAGTTATTATTGTCTCAAGGGTATCAATACCCAACTTTCTTCCGGGGTATCTAAGAATTCACCACAAAAATATTAGTTGAAATTCAAATTATTCATATTTGAGTTTGTGTTTTAGATCTATTTTACTAAGTTGGAATATATGAGTGATTTAATCTTTTTTTTTTTGACAATGATCTTCCTCTTGCTGAATAGGGACTTTTTTATGGGAATAAAATTATTTTATTTCAATTAAAATAATTAATTTCAGCAACAGGTCGGCATTAATTAAATAAAAAACCTAGCGATTAGTATAATAACAGGACGCAATGAGGAACAACGTTTTACTAAGGCTCTCTTTAGTATATAGCTGTATACAAATTTAATAAGAAACATACGTAAAGAGCATGTAGAATCGGTAACGAGTTTGAATCCATACAGCTCCACTTCCCCTCCCCTCTAACTTCTCCCCTTCCTGCTAACAATCTGTACTAGGGGAAAAAAAACTCTCTTTGCATTTAGTTAAAAATGGTCCCAAACTTTGTATATATGGTACACCTTGTCCCCTAAAATGTTATCAACCACCTACTGTTAAATGTGTGTGAATTCTACTAAATGTGACTTTCATATAGTCGGATGTATTAAATATATGAATAATTATTTAATTTTCCAGGAAGAAAATTTTATCCTTCAAGTATATATAAGAATTTTCATTGTATATATGGTGGCATGTGATGAAAATTATTATTTTCTTTGAGTGCTTGGTCCCACCGTCTCTGCTTTCCTCAATTTCCCACACCCTCATGAGCGAAGGAAATGTCAATATTCAAGAAGAGAAAGAAGCAAGAATATTATTAAAGAGACACAGCCAACAGAGCGAGAGAGAGCGTTATTTACCGGTTCAATCTATGGAGTAAAATGAAGCTTGAAAAATAATTTCTTTGAGTAGTACTATCTGATCAATATGATTGCATAGAGATCACATCATTTTCAATACTTTAGGGGATGTGGAGTTGATTGATCATTTAATTAAATAACAGTGACATTATTGAAAATCATTTGCAAAACTTACTAAGATAGTGACAAACGGCTTTGTTCAGATTAATGTTCTTATACATTTTTGGGGTGCAAACATATATTGGCATTATTATGTAACCTATTCTGAAATACATATATACATGCATGTGTACTAGTGTGAAATGGATTCCAGGAAACTTCGCTTCTCGTTATACATTCCTTAAAACAAATCAAATGTGTCTTTTTTCTTAATCCAAATTATAATAAACAAACGTTAATTTTATAATATATTAATTGCTAATTTTTATTTTTATCTTTTTATTTAATGCGAGACTTATGTTAACGAGATTTATCTACTTCCTATGCATTAATTATATACCATTTCATAGAAGGGTAATTTTGGGGGAAAAACTCAATTTTTAGAAGTATTAATTAGGAAAAACAAATTTTAATATAATTTTTTCATCTGTGTGAATTATGGTTTTGTTTCTTATAATATGGACAGAAGGTGGTATATTCTTATCAACAAAGAGAAGTTGTAAAGATATGCTCATATGTGCTTTCTCATAATTATCAGGAATGGAATAAAAGAAAGGGCATGCTTTTCTTTCTTTTCTGTTTTTCATTTCTAATTTAATAAAAAGAGAATATTTGATTTTTGAATCCCGATCCATCTAACTTTGGTCGTCATCCGTATCCGTTGAACAGCCCCGTATCTTTGGATGAAAACATAGCTAGACACATTATTATTATTATTATTATTATTATTATTATTATTATTATTATTATTATTTTATAGATAAAAACAAATTGTTTCTATGAAACAATGAATATTTGTTGATCTATATGTGAAACAAAATATTGTAAAGAATTTAATTATTCTTATTTTATTTATTCCATTTGTTCGATCAACAAATTACTATTTTCACGCTTATTGTTTTGAGAAATATTTTTTTTTTCTTTCTAAAGATGAGCTAACATACATAGTTTTAAACGGTGCCCCAATATAAAGGTTTTGGATAGGTTTCCACGAAGGCAGACTCAATGTTAAGTGAGACATGAAGCAAACTTTGTGAGAGACATTTTAGTTTTGAGTAGGAGAGTTTTAAGTTAGACCTTTTTATAGTAATATGTGTGGTTTTTTTTCTTTATAAAACTAATAGTAAATTGACCAAAAATAACTCATAGTAAATTTTTTTTGTTGGTAAACCTAAAACCAGATCTTTAATAGCTAGCCTCCCCTTTAACGCATTCCACAACTGTGCCGAGATTGCAATTGTGGCTACATTGGCTGCATTTGTTTGTGACTTTTGATAATATTAAGGATCGCAGTGTAACTTTAACCACAATTTAAGACATTGTCCACATTTAACTTGCCTACATATTACTCCATTTATTTATTTAGATTTAATAATTTGTGCTTACTTGCAAAAGCAGTACACCTAAACTAACACAATGCATGTAATTGTTAATTAGAAAGAACATGATAGGAAAATGGAAACATGCATAAAAACAAAGTAGACAGCCCAAACGATATGAGTGAGCTCATCACAACCAGTTATTTGAATTCTTTTATTATTATTATTATCTTTTTTTCATTTTTTCAAGTTATGGGCAACTGCTAATTATTAAGAAGATTAATTAGCTTATCTGAGTTGACAAATCTGTTAATCTAGCTAGTCTCTCATAAAAGACAATATAAACAAAACCGATGTTAATGTACTTGGCCCTATATGTGCCCCTCTGCTTGGACATGGCCAAGCCAGTGATCAAGCCACTAGTGGTTCAGACTGTAGACTCGAACCTTAACCATGGTTGGCCCTACTTAATTTGAATAGCCACTAAAGTACTGGTCAAGTCTTACACCATTCCTTTTGCTCAAAAGTGGTGTCTGCATGGTGGGTGAGTGACAATATGCCCAGCAAAGGATTAATGCCACACGTACATACTGACCATACATACACCACTGTTGACAGCACGAATCTATCTGTTGAATGTATAATACATAGATAGATAGATTATATGTGCTTAGACGAACAAATACGGTAGTTCAGACATTAAATCAAATCATTTACTGTGTGTTGGTACTTTGAGTTGGTTTTATTATTTTAAAACTTTTAAAAAATTAAAGGATAATGATAATTATATAAATGATTTTTTAAAAATTATTTATATTTTTAAAGAAAATTAAAATAACAACTTAAAAAGTTATGAAATAATTATTTCATATATAAAAGTATTTAACAAAGAATTTGTTCCGGACTCGGCGCGCTAGTGATTAAACGGGCCCAACAAAATCAAAGCCATTTAAGCTAGGGCCCATGATTTTAACACCTCTTTCATTTAATTTTCTCACATCCACTCCCTCAAAAATCCCCATTTTACCCCTATTTTTTATTATCCTCTTCTTCCTCAACCATCTCTCTCTCAATCTTCACCTCCCACCCCTCTCACCTCTCTCTCTCTCTCCCCCCATTCTACATCACAAATCTTAGCGCCACACCTCACCAGCCATCTCCTTCGTCGCGTAACCCCCTCTCTCTCTCTCTCTCTAGTATCACTACAACATTTTGGACCTACGGCAACGCTTAAATTTCCAATGCCTAAAAACCGTTCTTTTATATTATAATAGGCAACGGTTTTGGAAATCCGTTGGTATGTTAGATAAACTTTTACCTTTTTTATATACAACGGTCGTAAATCAGTTCTCTCAAGGTCAGCGGTTTTAAATTTTTTTTTCCTAACGCTTTTAAACCGTTTCTTATTAGTTTTTATTTATTAAAAAATATGCTCATTATTTTCGCTTAGGCGGTAAAAACATTTTCTTCACCCGCCTATTTGTTTTTCTAATTGCTAAAAATCATGAAGTCATGTCCAAATTTTCTTAGAAATCTCATGAACCCCTAAAATTTTCTTACCCCTAAAATCGTGAAGCCCTAAAATCACGAACCACCTTACCCCTAAAATCAAAGAAAGCTCGAGAAGAGCCCCAGCCCATAAATTTTCTTCGCATTCTTATTCTTCGCTGCTCTGCTCCAAAATATGGTCGCGAGAAGAGCCGCAACTCGATCTCAAATTAGGGTTCTTTTTACTCTCTTTTCGCGTCTGGTTCTCAATCGCTTTCTTCCACTCCCTCCTTTCTTGTTCTTCGGGCGTCCATACTAACGACTCGTTGCTCGCTTCTCAACCTGGTCCCCGCTTACTACAATCGAACCACGGGCCTCGCACCCACCGCACCATCTCCAAAGGCATCCACCGCGCATCACTCCATCGGATCACACTCCATCTCCAAAGGTCTGCCTCACCACTTCTTACGCCCATATCTTCCTCTCACGCAAAAACGAAGCACCATCGCTTAGGCGGCGTCATAGCCACCGCCGCTGATTTCTATCGCGAGGTAAGCGTACTCCAACCATGGTTAATGTCAGCCTGCTCTCTTCTGCATATTTGTAATCGCGAGTTCACCGTATTTTCCTTCTTCTGTCGCAGAGCGTAACCACCATGGACGCCTCGAGATTCCATCGTCGACAATACTCTCGCCAAACCTCTTTGAAATCCTAATTATTTGGTGAGTCTTCCTTCCTCAATTCATTCTCTGGTTCAGCTTTTCCAAACCTCTTTGAAACCCTAATTATTGATAAAATTAGTAATTGGTATTGTTAGGATTAGTTACTTTATGTTAAATCCCTAAATAAAATTCTATTTATGGTCGATGCATTACGTTTGTGACATATGGAGGTGTGGAGGAGCGCAGAGTTGTGGTTTGTGTTGTATCAGATGAAGAACTTGTTACTTGCAAACTAAATTATTTCTCGAGCTTTGACTAAGGTGGGGAAAGGTTAGATATTTAGTGTAGTGTTGGGGATTTTAAATTGAATTGGTTTCTTGTGTGCTTTGTGTTAGCCTTAGTATTGTGATTAACTTTGTTGCTTCAACATGATCAAGTGATTGACTTTCTTGTGGGGGAGTTCCAAGGTCTATAAAGAATGCCATTTGTGAGGAAGATAATGAGAATGTGATAACTGATTTTGATGATGACTTAAGTACTTGTCATGTATTGTTCTATCTGTCCTTCAATATATGTCAAATGCACCCTAAGACTCATGTGTAGTTGTGTCACTAACTCTTTTGATGAAATTTTTCTTTTCATATGTTATGCTTGTTTATGAAATAGTATGGTGACTTTTTAAATTCTCTAACTTAGAGTCGATGTCAAAGATTTATTAATACCTAATACACCTATGATCTTCGCTTATGGTAATTAAACCTCTCAAGCAAACTCATTACAGAAATGGAAAATAAAGTCAAAAAACTTCACATGGGATAATAAACTCATTACAAGGTATTGATTATTTGAAGTATGATAAGAAAACTCGTAAGTTTGTAACATTGCTCCTCCAATTTAAGTCATTTCTCTAAAGTGGGAAATAATTGGATAACTACTAATGACATAAATGATTCAAGTGGAAAGGTAAAATCTATTCATTCAATCCAATTTGTTGGGCACAAATAGTTTTGAAATGTGAAGAAGTATGGTATGTATTGGCTAGCTATTTACCAAGTGGCGTGGCTATTATGGGGAATCTTTTGTAGCTGCAACCTGCATTTTTTTTTCTTTCTAAAAAATGTGTTGTATTACGGTTCCTTATGTACTAGTCTGTCACTTCGATTTGAATCCAGAGAATATTCATTTTGATTGTCTCATAAAACCTATTAAAGTCCTAGACTTCAAGGTATCATCTTCATAATAAGTCTCTTGCTATTCGATTCACTTCATTTGTCACGTGGAAGTGGAACGGTGGGTTGTCACAAGTTTGCTTCCTCGTTGTTTATGGGTCATATTGTTTGTGTATCATTCTAGGTGGAGAGAAAGGTTACCCGCAAGTTAATTATCCGGATTGTTATGTTATGTTAATGTTATTATGTTTGCTATTATTTTTATGATATTATTTTTTTAGTTTGTTATTATGTTTGCTATTATTTTTATGATATCCGGATTCGCCTCTTGTTTTTATGTGCTCACGATTTTGTATGTGTCTTTGCTCCATATATCGCTTCTCTCAACTTTAATTATGATTTCCTAAATCACTTTAAGCAAGTAACTTGGGGAGAAGATGAAGTTGGGGTTGCCCTTTGACTTATGTTGTTTAAAACACCTAATTATGATTTTCTAAAGGATTATGATTTCATTGTTCTAACTTCCAAATAACTTATTCTTTTGGATTTCGATTTTTAGGGAGATATGAAGTTGGGGTTGTCCTCTTCCTTCGCATAATTGTCATGAAGAATCACCATTGATCATTGGTAAAAATAATTGGAGTAGTGGTATTGGGTGTAATTAGAAAAAGTAGAATGAAAACCATTCTAACATATGATTATAGATTTACAGTAATATGTATTTTTAATTTTAAATTTGATTGGTTGCTTATTTAAAAATGTAATTAGTAATAGAAAAACAAATTCCATGAAAGTAATAAGTGGCTTCTGGCCTGGAAATAGTGAAAGAAGATTGTGTGAGAATAGAGTTTGTTTTATTAGTGGTTACCTAATATTTTTTTAACAAAGTGAAAGGCCATGAATCAAACAACATGTTATGTTTCAATAAGTGACAAATGTCTGGTCCTTTGCCATATGATTCATTTATATGCTTCCTGCATAATCGATAACACTGAGATTCTGAATAATTTACTCCATTGCTTATTGGCTTGTTGTGCAGGTTTGTTACTGTTTGTTTGACATCACTCACATCTGTCTATTTTTTGTCCTCGTATATTCAACATTAATGTCTCAATTAGAAGTAGTTTTAAGAAGTATTCTTGTTAAAATCATGCAAAAGAGGACACGACGCATCAGTGCAAGGTAGCATGGGTATTTTGCTAGTCTAAGTTTTATACCATAATAATACAATTTTGGTTAATAGCAATCGATAATGAGTATCTTTTTCTTTATTTGATAGATAAAAACCATTTTATAAAACCGTTCTTCTATACTTGTAATAAAAATGAAATGGGCTACTTTAAATCTATTTTTTTATTTTTTTTATTTTTATTACCTTGGCAACAGCTTTTGAAGTGTTGTATATGTTGGCAAAACCGTTCTCTATTGTGAAAACCGCTTCTATTTTTGTTGGACAAAACCGCTTCTCTATATACTATACAAAAACCGCTTCTCTATATCACAAAACCGCTTCTCTATTTTCGCATGAAAACCGCTGTTTAAAGCAAACAAAATAGACAATGCTTTTATTGTATAAAAACCGCTTTCTTTGGCATCTAAAGAGAGCGGTTTTTATTTATTGCTACCATTGAGTGCAACAAAGGTAAAACCGTTGTCCTAGAAAACAAAAACCGTTGTCTATTACCTACCAAAGGCTACGGTTTTATATTTCGCTGCCTTTGTTCAAAAAAACCGTTTATAGAATATGCAAACCCGAGAATACCACTACGGTTGAAAACCGCGTCGTAGGAAAAAGGAAACGGTTTTTTCGCCTAAGACAACGGTTTTCATGCGTTGCCGTAGGCAAAAAATGTTGTAGTTATGTGTCTTTTTTTTGCAAATCGATTTGACTGCTACTACTCTCATTTGTGTGCATGTATTCGATTTTCTCATTTCTCTCAAGAAATGCATGTGGTATCTAAACCACAAAATGCTGTCCAATCATTAATCGTCATTCCAACAACTATTACTTCCACCAAAGGGACCTAAAGAAGCCGATAATCGCAGTGCTTGAAAAATCGTTGCGCTGTACAGTAAAAAAAAAATCACTGTGTTGTGGTTACTTATTGATATTATTTTTTTCCTGAAAAATTGCAACCTCCGGATTCTTGTTTCCGGAAGCTCCCGGAATCAAGTATGGTGAATGAAAAAACTACTTCCGGATTCTTCTTGCCGGGACATTCCGGAAACAAGAATCTGAAACTGTTAATTTTTCAGATCTAGCAAAAAGGGAGGTGAAACAAAGTTACGTTGTCCAAAAACACTTCCGGATTGTTATTACCAGGGGACATTCCGAAAACAAGAATCCGGAAGTGTTAATTTTTCAGATCTAGCAAAAAGGGAGGTGGAACAACGTTGTTTAGAAACACTTCCAGATTCTTATTGCCGGGACATTCCGGAAATAAGAATCCGGAAGTGTTAATTGACGAAGTCTGTATTTCTCTGCGTTTGTATTTCCCACGACGTCGTTTGCTTTTTCCTTTTTCTAATTTTGCTTTTTGCTCTCTTCTTCTTCCTTTACAGGCAGGTACACTCTTGCAGTCCTGCTACTTGTTGTGTGTTCCTTTTTTTTTTTTGACAGAACTTGTGTGTTCCTCATCATTTTTTTCTCCTTTGGGTGGGTGTCTGTGTGGATGTGACAGTGTTTTGGGAATAGTTTTTGTTTTGTGTTGTGTTGGCCCCCTGTTGTGTTTGTTGCGTCCCAGAGAGAGATAGGAGAGGTGGGAGAAAGAACATGGGAGGTGAACGGGCGAGAGGAAGAAGAAGGTGGAATGCCGAAATTAGGTTAGGGGTACTATTGTCTTTTCAAATAAAAGGCGAGCTGTGAAAATTAAGTAGGGGAGGGGGGGAATAAAAGCCCTTAAGCTAGTCCTAATATGTGAAAGCCCACCACCAATTGCAGTAGTACACCCAATATCACCAGTTGTCACACAAAGACCGCTACCATGGGCATCTATCAGTGATTCGTCAGGTACAGAAACAGGGTTAGTTACACACCTAACTATATATATTAGGAAGGGTGTCATCCATGTAAGGTACGCACTTTGTCTCTATAAACTTTTACTTTACACAAGCTAAGTTAAGCTTTGAAGTGCTTGAAGGTACATCACCTTCGTCTGACGTCTTTGTGGGGATTGCCAATGTGTGTTCAATCCTTCAGTGGAGTTCTAAAAGAGTCACAAAATTTTCCAGAAACACCAGTTCCTGTCAAACCTTTTTGGAACAAAATTTAAACAAACAGAGCTTTAATCATATGAGGATGTCGTGGTTATGCTATAAAAGCCACACAATATCATGAGGATTGGACACTGATCCCACGTGATTATACCAGGTCCAATACTAGTCGAAAGAACTCGAGCTCAAAGATAGCAAGAACCATAAAGTAGAGAAAAACTGTACCCCTAAGGGCAAAAAGAACACATAGTCCCCAGCTATCCCGCACGGGCCGCGTCAGAAGTAGTAGGTGACATATCAAGAAATTAGAAGATACTTCCCTAAATCAAGGGAAACTCTTTGTTGAGGTGATATTTCAACCACATAAAGACAGATGACGACCCCAAGGTCACATCCTATAAAAAAAAAGCAACAAAATGAGACGACCCTATCCCATTTAATCCAAACCCATATTAATTAACCTAAATTAACGTAATTATACAATAATAAACATAGAAAAGCAGGAAATTTAATCATACAAGTGCATGCAAACTATATACATAATCATCCACATTACCAAAGGTGTAGTATACACAACACAATACAGATAGACACCGACACATTAGTTCTACTCATACATTATATATATAGGTCTTTTCAGTTAACTACGGCTGCTTCAAGAGAAGAAGATGATGGTAGGCCTGCAGGGTCAACACTGAAGTCTTTGTCGTCACCTATCTTTACTGGATCCAGCATACAATAGAACATGCAAAACAAGGAAAACAATGGGAGATAAGAAACACTTACACAACCATAAAAATGGGAAAGCAGGTATAGAATACATTCAAGAATGTCAGACATATACATACAAGTATACACACATCCATCTCCAAAGTCATCATATTAATCAAGCTATCTCTTCAATCTCCATTTTCACTCATGCACCTATGGCTTCTACATGTCTAGTGGCCACATCATCTCATATCACGACCCCACTAGGTCAACAATGTTGTCCCCCAACATGCTCAAATGCTTTGATGGGCGGACTAGTTAGTCGTCCAAAAACACATCCCGCTCGTCATATGCTTAATAATGCCTCCATATCTTCCAATGTCGCAATAGGGATTAGGTATCGGGGATGAACTTGGGATGGTTCCCTAAAGCCTATGAAGAATCAGTATGTTGTTAGAATGATCAAGCTACCCAACAACCACGAAACAATAGGGATCAATTATCGGTCCCCTATGGATCTATGTCAAACTCAATCAATCCCCCAGGACCCTGCATCCTGTACTAACTTCTACGTCCTCACACTCAACAGTGGTAAATGAAAATGAACCTCATCTCTCATATATCATATCAAAATCTTGTACTCAACTGAATCATATCGCATAGCATATCCAAAAATATCATCCTTGTCACACATATCACACCTATATCACTAAACCATGAGGGTTGGGTATTACGGAAACCATTATATTACCTTACACGCAACCAATTCTCCGAGTAACAATAGAATCAAGCCTAAAGCCTATTCATACTAACTCATCATACAAAGAATACCATATTCATATCATACCAACGGTCAATATAATAACAATTCACTAAAAGCAGGTAAGCACTATAACATGTGATAGCAGAGAAAAACATATCAAACACATAATATCATGTGAGACACATATCATCATGTTATCAAATAGACAAATCATCAAGAAAGTGCACTAACACACATAACATGTTATAAGACATCAGGCAATTCAACGATTCATACAATCATGTCGTCTTCCCTAATCTTCCCTAATGTCGCATGTTATCAACCATCCGTAATAGCTTAGCAGATCAGTCTTATGCGTAATACCCCTATAACCCTTAAACCCTAATTGGGACTACTCCGTTGTAGTCTCCAATATGATTTAAGCTTATATGTTATCACCTGAGGGCTTAGGTCACTATATGCATAATAAATCATGTTATTCTATCCGATAATCTCGGTGTGTGGGGTTTTTTTCCTCCCACCTGGACTCCCAACGTAAGCTTGTAATAGTACGAACAACCTTGACCTCGTATTGAGCAACACGGAGCATGAATGCGACGCTCAAAGAATACTAAGAAATATGCCCTCGGGAATACTGATACACTGAAACTCCAAATTTCGTCTTGTAGCGGTCAACGAGACCCGCAGGCTAAAAACAACACAAATATGAGTACAAATACCAAGTCAGGGACCAAAAGTGACAACTAAATTGACCAATATCAAGGAGGTCAGAAACAATTTAAGGGTTCATACAATAGATTTTGATGTGTCGAAGGTGAACTCGAAGCTCCAACAACAATACGAGAGGTGCATGCACCAATGTAGTTGATAGGGACCAAAACGAACACCAAAAAGATGTTAGGAGATTGACGAGAACTGCTTTCTTCCAAGATCACACGACTTTTTAATATCTCGCTTGTAAATCACAATTCTTGGACAAACAGTGTCCCTAGATCCCGCTCCCTGATCTAATTCTACCTCCTTCTTATCACTCCCCAAGATTCAAAATCTTTACCAGAGCTATCCTCAATAGGTATGCGATCTTGATCGCTCCCACTCCCACCAATGAAAATGTCCTTGTAAGAAACAAGGTTGAGCTTAAGAGCGTCTCCTGCCACCATTTGAAATAACACTTTGGCAATGGCATTATCAGTTTCATCACCTTGGTGTGAACTCCCTTCTTTAACCATCGGAGTTGAGCTCTCCAGTAAACCAACAAACTTATCTGTACCCATTGGCCTTCTTTGTACTTCTCCCCAGTTGATCAACCTCCAGCATTGATAACTCCATAACATCTTGGATACCCCTCACAGTGGGTATCATCATGACCAAAAACTCTCTTAATTCTTGGAGAAAAATTATTAAAGGACGGTATTTCATTCTATATTTGATACTATAAAAAATAGAAAGAAACAAAATAAAAGGAGATAATATGTCAAAAAATGCTAAGGGTATGAAGGAGTGAAGGAGTTAAATGTGCAGGGTTCAAATCCTGCCGAAGAAAAAAAACTAATCTAACAACAAATATACTAATATTTTCCTATAAAAAATGTCAAAAAATGCAAAATTAATCTCTTGATGGGAGACCAAAAATATTAATGTAGGACTACTATTAAAATTTTCTCTCCTCCAATAAAGAGGACACAAATTCAGAGAAAATGATTTTATTATTTCTAATATAGGGCACATTTTTTTAATATTAAAAAAGTGATTTCATATAAAATAATTTAAAGATTATTTTTTAGATATTTTTAAGTAAAACAGAAGTTATTTTGTCTGTCTACAATTATAAAATTTATTGTTTTAATTTTTTCTCTCATCTACCACACTCATTAAAATTAGGTTATTTTTTAGAAACGACTTTAGATAGCATTTCATTATTTTCATATTTCATATTTGTTTTTAGATTAAGATTGTTTCTAAAAGCTGAAGCAAATGGATAAAAAAAATTGAAATGAGATTATTTCTTTGAAAAGTGTTTTTTGAAAATAAAATAATTCAATACAAACAACATCTTAATATATTTGTTTATGGCTAAATTATACATTTAGTCCTCTATGTTTATTTTAGTTTTCAATTTTGCCCTCTACGTTTTATTTGTTTCGTTTTAGTCCTCTACGTTTTATTTTAGTTTTTAATTTGGTCCTTTCCGTCACTAAAAGTCAATTGTCCGTTAGCTAGAAGTCCATTTTCCAAAACGTTAATTAGCTTTTAGCTACGGGCAATTGGCTTTTAGTGACGGAAAGGACCAATCTGTTGTAACGTTTGAAACGTAAGAGACAAAAAGAAACAAATAAAACGTAGATAACCAAATTAAAAACTAAAATAAACATAGAGGACCAAATATATAATTTAGCCTTTGTTTATCTCTCGCGTTTGTCTCTTCGATATAATTTGAAAATTACTTCAGATATTTCTCATTTTATATAAGCACAAAAAGTTATTATATTTATTATTCATTTTCTTTTTTTTTCCCCTCGAATTTTCCTTCAATCAAAAAAGGAGAAGTGCTATCAATACACTCTCTAACACTCTTTTCCCAACAATCACTCTCTTATTAGTTGAAATTCAAATGGGTCCTATTAAATCACGTGGGTCTCACATAAATTTGGTGAGACCCATATGAATTTCAACAAATAAGAGAGAGCGTGTTGAAAAGAGAGTGTTAGAGAGTGTGTCCCTGGCATTTCTCGAAATACATAAAACTTTTAACTTTTCCCTTTTTCCATTTAAATAATGTATAAAATTCATTTACTATCCCATACGTTTTACTATTTACTTTTTTTGGGTTAAATATGTTTTTGTTTATGGTAAAATGAGCAAATTTTGGTTTTGGTTCCTATAAAAATATTTTTTAGTTTTTCCCTCCAAAGTCTAAAATCATTATTTTTGGTTCTACCGTCACGTTTACATCCATTAATTACTTACTAGACGGTGCACCCGCGCGATGCGCGGGTTATCCGAGAATACCATTTAAAAAGAATTTTATATGCAAAACTGCAAAAAATGTAATTTATATTGGAATACTATTAGAAAAATAAGCTATAAGGCAAGAAAGTATCTCAAAAACATCATATAGGTAGTTCAAGCATATTTCTTTGTAATTGCAAAATACTCCTTCATCAACCATTCTTTCAAGCATATTGTTTCTTCAAACCACTTCTTGATTTCGCAAGTGTAACACGTTGGAAATTTGTAAAGAAAGTAAGAACTTGTATTTCTATGATATTAAAAAGAGTAGTTATACAGTAACGATATTAAAAAGAGAGATTCTATGGGAATGCTATTCGAATGATATTAAAAAATGACATTTAGAAGTTATCGATTCACAAATTGTAACATCAATTTGTGGTGGTGATGTGTGGTACGAATCTCCTAATCTATGTTAAGACAAAGAAGTAACCAAAATCAGATAACAAAATATTGAATAAACTAACCTTTATTATAGATGTTGAATACAAAAAGAAGACAAAAAAGGAATATAGTAAAAAGCAGTATAATAGTATGATATTTCCATAAAAAAGGAAGACAAAAAGAATAAGATATCAGAATGCTATGCATATAGAATGCAAGATAGGTATTAAATATCATCAAACTCAGTACAAAGTCTTATGATCTTATTAAGTTAATACGGTTAAAAGCTATATAATCATAAGAAATAGTAACTCTACCACTGATGTGATTGAGAAATTTACAAAGACTTGATTTAGGCCGAGGGAGAGGAAGAATGGAAGATATGAGTTGTGCTAAGTGGCCAATGGATACCGCTGCACATACAATATAGCTTCTGCTATCCGTGACCTCACAAACAGGTAATTGATTATTTCTAGGTAGTGATGTCATGTTTGCAATGGCATGATTATTTCTATGAAGATTGCAATGTGTTGCATGAATGAATGTATGTGCAAATCCGGAAGATCTTAGGAAATCTTGTAAAACGTGTAAATGTTGCTAAATCTTTTGGAAAGATGTGTTACCTTGGTTGAGTTTAAAAATGGAGAATATCTTTCTAAGTGACCAAGCATTTTGAAAATCATATTACACTGCAATATTTCACACAGGGACCAAATGTAAACTATCCTAATCTAAATCCTAAAGCACTTGAAAAAAGAGGTAAATATTACAATATGTTTACCTCCTTGAACTCAAAGAGAATATGTTCTACTATAATAATTTTTACGCATATGCTCACTGCCATTGGTTCTTCAAGTGTGGTCTCTAGCACTAAGCATAAAAACTCACATAGCTCCATCTTTAAACCAAATCCAGCGATCTCCTCACTGATGCACAAAGGTTACCTAACCTAAGATCTATAGGTCAAAAGTTGAGACAAACTAAAGCAAGCATCTTTAACTCATTGATTATCATAAGAATACATATGAGGAAAACTGAAGCAATAATTTATGTCATTAAATATGCCCTTGATACAATGTAAATTGCAGAGATCCTTCTATATGAGTTTTGAAATTCAAGGTTGTGGCACCTACAGATTATGTATGTTTGAACTCAAACGATTTACAAATCATATCAAAGGAGTGAAAGACGTATATTGTGTAGATCTTTGAGTAGAAGTCCTCAAATAAAAAAAGGAGCATACCACATGTTTTTTCTTCGTAGTTTTTATTAAGAATGCAAGCTGAGATATGGCCAGCCTAAGTATGTCAATGAGATCTATTCCTAGATCCACCTTAATTAAAAAAAGCCATTTTTGAACAGCTGAGAAATCACATTGTAAATACCCAAAAAAAAAAAGAGAAGTCACATTGTAACTCAATCATAGTCAGCTTGAGGCCCTATTATTCAAAACCTTTCTTTAATAATAATAGAAACCCAGCAACATCTTCCTAATAGACCTAAATGCAAATGTTTCACAACACAATATGATACATGACATAGTCACAATTCAACTTCACCAACAATCAGAACCACATGACATTTACTCAAGTTAAGCAAATAGAAACTTACAGCCACTCAAAAAGCACAATTATAGGCAAAAGCATACATAAAGACTACCTACCAAGAACCAACAAAACCTGTTTAACCTCCCTGACTGATATGTTAATTTCCTTAACATGCTTATATTCAAGAAGATTTCCAACAAAATCAACATGATCATAGACCCACACAATGGCTAGACACACCCAACATAAATCACTTTATTTTGTTTTTGATAAGCAATCACTTTATTAACTTAATAGAATGCACAAAATCCACTCACAATAATAAATTGAATCCCATTTAAGAAAATCCTTGTTCCTCTGAAGTTCTTCAGCCTTTCTTTGAAGGGCAAAGATTCACATTTCTCTCTAACAGATGTCTTCTTCTTGCTTTGTGATAATTGATATTAATGCATCAACCCAAACGTAAAGCATGGTAGGCATAAGACAGCTAGGTTGCCATAAATTAGATGCGAAAAATATTTTTTCAGTGGAAAACCTAAGAGGAAAAGAGAAACATGGAGATTTTTAAATAATGTGACTGACGGTGTAAAAACCTTTTCTTGCAATGCCATTGCTAGACCATCAGATGCATCACCTTTTCCACCAGCTTCATCGCCCGGTGAGCTAAGGTCATTACTCTGTAAAGGAGTAATGAAAAAACTTAACAAATTCCAATAATTGCATTAAGTCAACAAAAATTAGTGAAATAAAGCCAGATTCTAACCTAGACAAAGTTAGGACATTTAATTGCAGCTTAAAGTTTTCAGAACGCGCTCTATAAGGAAGAGCAATACCATTTTATGCCACCAGGATTCACTTCTGTAAAATCCAAAAAGAAAAGTCTTGTTACTTCTTAAATGTACTGATTAGTAGTGTAAATAATACACAGAACAAATTAATGTTTGTACTGCATACCCACACAATCCTTATCTAAATCAAATTTCCTTAAAAAACAATAACTAAATAAGATTCACAATGGCCAAGTACACTGCCATCATTGCCTCAACACTTTGTTTCTTGGCCTTCTTTGCTTCTTTGGTTGCCAAAAGCATGCTATGGTTAAGGAAATAATTTCCCAACTTCTGCAAAATATTTGTATAAAGCATTTCTAAGTTGGTTGCTTAAATGTTTTTCCTTGCTTAAAACGTGCTTCCAGAACAGTAAAGGTAAAGGATTTCTTTCCAAGTCAAGTGAAGTATCTATTCAGAACACTAAGACCAAAAAAATTAAGCTGCATTTATCATAGGAGTATATAAACTATAACAACTTACTTTTTTGTTCAATTCATTTCCTCAGATATGCATATGCAGTGCAGTAACTTGAAAGGGATTGGAGAAATTCACCGAACACTATTTCCTTCTATGAGGCATTAGCCAATTTTGATAAAAAATAAGCATTGTTAGCAATAAGCAAGTGTATGATTTTTCCTTTTGCCCGAAGAAAAACTGCTACATCTAAATTCAATATCTAACACATACTCACTTAAAAGTACATATTATTAACTCAAAAAACTCAAGACAACATATTTCCATTTAACCCAATTCACAATAGCTCTCTAAAAACATTTAAAATCAAACGACCTCTCAATGCTTGGTCCTATCAGTCCATCACCCAACTGAAACTCCTAAATCCTAACAGCCAATAAGGATCACAAGACTCTCCTCATCTTATTCAATAAATAACACATTAAAAACAAAAATCCATTTTGGCAATCCATTGTATAAGAAAGGAAAAAGGAACCAACTTTATAAACCTCATTATTAGATCCATAAACTTGCAGCATACCTAAAATCCACAAATTTAAAATAAAAAAAAAATCAAGCCATCACAGAAAAACATAAAACTAACATACATACAGAGAGGGAGGGAAGGAGGACCTGAAAAGAAAACAGAAAAGAGTAAAATCGAACCATAATTAAAAATTTCACCTATTATGCAAAAAATAAAGTAGGTTTGAGTCCAGCTTTCACTGGATTATTTGTCATTTAGGATCCCATATTTCCAAGGCCAATGAATCCAACATTCTATATTGGACCACAGACCAGTAAAGATAAAGTATAAATTTACAAATTAAGCATCAAATTCTCATCAAAAGAATAAACATTGAAGCTGGAAACGTCTAATACAACAGCCAAACAAAAACCAAAACAAACCAAGTCAGAAATATCTATCTTCAATCTGGACAACAAAGATCAAAAGCAGGACACCGAATCTGCAATATGCAGCTTCACAGCATAGTCTATAGCTATACCGAATTGGAACTTCAATCAAGCCTTCTGAATTATAGGACTTACCTGCGCTGCTTCTCAAGCTATAACCTAACAAAAAGATGAACTCAATTAAAATTAGAACATGCCACCTATGAATGCAAAAGGAAGCAAATTAAATGCCTGATGCCTCACATCAGATCAATTTAGAAGAGGAGGGAAACTTGTAAAATAAGTGCATGCTTCCTAAATCCCTCTGATATAGTATCAGCAAAAGAAAGAAAATATGTTTCAAGGTGAAAACATACAAAAGCATTGAATTGATATATATATATATATATATATATATATATATATGAAAAAAATCTGATATAAAAACTTGTTACTCAATATACTGCACACAATCTTAACCACAATCACTGATGCACCTTAACACAACATGCATCAATTTACCATATCAAAACTCCAAAAAATTCAATTTTTTTACCAATCCATATGACCACATATCATTATAAACATATTTAAACAAAATCATATCACATGCATGTCAAATTGGTGGGATCAGAGATGGTAGCAAGAATCATCAGTCATCAAATATGAAGCTTGAAGCATGGATTTACTGCTTAGTTTCAATGCCAAGAAAACCATTGAAAAAACAATAGAAAGAAACCTGTGGTTCTAGTATCATTGATAGACAAAGATATTAAAAGACCAAAGCAAACATACATGGTACATTGCAATAAGTGCAAGCATTTAAGCAAAACTTCAAGTGATATAGTCCCCGGTCATACAACCTCACATGTTTGGTCAATTTTAGAGAATGAAGTGGAAAAAGAAAACCAAAACAAATAAAATTTCAGATGATTGACAAAATAAAAAGGATATTGTATCCGCATGCCAATCGAACTGTAACTTGGGATAACAAAGACACCTACAGATTATGGTGCACATTGGTAGCACTATTCACATCCTCGCAATAGGTTATTGAATATCAAATCGAGGAAAAATTGGATGAAAACATAACACAAGTACTAACCTAATCGTAAATCATAAAAAGATGACAATAAAAGCCACAAATATGATCAAAAGTTTACTGACTTTAAACTCAATGAAGCAAACTGTATGCCTCTCCTGCCTAACATCTTCATCTACTTAAAACCAAGTTGTCTGCATCACAAAGTCAAGCTCAACAGGTTAATCCCATACTTGAGAGTTGAGATAGCATCAAAAATACTACATAAACTGAAAGAGACAGTGTCAAAAGATGAGATGTACGTACACACTGAAAAGGCCCCTCACTTCTTCCTCATTAATGTTCTCTCCCAAGTTCCCAATAAATAGGGTGTTGCAAGGAGGGTTATCTTTAGTGTTCTGTACAAAATAATAGAAGTTAAATACACAGCATTACTCATCATCGATAATCAATTTTAATGGATGTATACGCATAAAGTTTATCAATAAACAGATAAAACCAATTGAACAGAAATAATGAAAGTAAACACTAAAAACATCAGATAACTGGGCAAAACAAACATCACAGCAAGATAAGAACTAAGGTAAAACTAACTATGAATATACTTGGAATAATTCATACTTATGTACAAATTATTTACCCTTTAAGCATTGTATCTTTTCCAATAGAATGTAAATAACACATCTAAGCCACTCTCACCTTATTGCAAGAGTTTAAGCCACTCTCACCTGAACCGGAACATAAGTGCTAGGCACTCCTATGGGAGCAGGAGTAGGCATCGATACGGGTGCAACAGGATAGCCTGCATATGGATCATAGGGAGGAGGTGGCGGTGGAGCCATGTATCTGGACAATGAAAACAAATAAACTTTACTGAACATAATAAAATACATGAAGGAACATGCAAAATAAAATTCTCATTCTATCATTTTCTATACTTAATGAGAAAAGATTTAGGTAGTGAGTGTTTAAGTGTTTACCAATGTGGTCCCCAAACAGGTGGTGGTGGAGGATGAAAAGGAGATGGAGTTGCATAAGCAATGTGTGTATAATCCCCAGCTGTTCTCAACCGTTTGCTTTGATCAAAAGCACCTGCATCAGCTCCTATTCCTACAAAGAAATCAAAATGGACATCGAATTATTTATATGTTAGGCATCAAAATTCTTTGGCATTAATTAGCAGAAACTAAAGGTGAAATAGCTATCAAATTGATCAAATGAGTTCTACAACATCAATAATCCAAAGCAGTATGATCTAAACCATTCCATCTAATATCGTAATTTAAAAAACAATTATCACAGTAGGTTATAGTTTATAATTATTCCAAAGTAAGAAAATTGTATCGAAGTATTCAACTATGACCCGTATCCCCAGGCAAAAGAACCATGACCCGTATCTAAGCTCTCCAAACTAAATAACGATCAGACACAAATAAAATCATGATAAACTAACACGGTATCAATATGCCAATAAACAAAAGAAGAACTTTAAACCCAATAAAACAAAGCCAAGGTATCAATCTGGGTTCAATTAGCAAAAATTTTGACACAAAACTGAATTTAGAATACCTTCTCTGCACAAAATCAGATTGTGGGCATTATTCTTTCATAAAAAAAACGGGCAGAAAATTAGAACAGAACCCCACAAAATTGGGGACCCGTGTTTTGTAAAAAAAAAAAGGAAGAAGAAAAAAAAAGCAGAACATAGCAGCAAAATATGTTGCATACAGAGCCCAAAAAAATGGGGGAGCAGACATACTTCAATCTTTGATAGCTCTTGCAACACACACCGTTCACACCATCTAAATCAACAGACCCCTATGTTAATAAATACAAATTCTTGCATTAATATTAATCTTGAGGTTTAATAAGAGCACATGACAAAATAACTACATATAAATAATGACTGAAAATTTAGACTAATAAAAAACAAAAATGAGAAAGATTAGTGAAACTATAAACCAAACTTACTACCAGTACATTGGGATTTCAATCAATTGTACTAATTTCAACTTGCTAGTTACCATATTTTAATTCGATTTCTAATAATTCAATTAATTAGATATGAAGGTGGTTCTATGTAGTTTTATTAAGTGAGACACTAAATAAGACAACCTAATCCATTTATTTCACCAAATTGAAGTTTTAATGTTCAAACATCAGAAAATTTAAAGATTTCTTGGCAAGGTTAAGTTTCCATATAGCAACCTAAGTTAGCATAAGAGTTTCCTTAAAATCCAACACCAGCTTATCTTAGTGGGGAAGTTGAAGGTTCACCTTTTGACTACAAAAATGCAATCAAACAGGGAAAGAAAAATGAACAAAACACAACAAATAAATAAATAAGTGAAAATGATGTTAGTTATACACATTTGGTCTATTTTTCCTTATAATTTAAACACAACAGAATCAAAACTTACTCTTGGAAAGCAATAGCAGCAAGATCGATTGGAGAGCAATTCCAAATCTCTGGACCATCATGTACAATGTACAAATTAATCCTCATCAGAAGATACATCCTGCAAATCAGATTTGAATCAAGGAAAGGAAGCAATATTAGTATTTTCACAGACTACTATGCTTTTTGTCTGATTGCTAGGCAAAATGGATAGAAATACAATGCATGAAAGTTTTAGTGGTAGAATAAATGTTCAATAATACCTATAAGTATGACTCCATCTTTTCTATCTAGGACCCAATAATATCCATAAGTATTGTTACATATTTTAACAGTAGAATCAATTTTTCATTGTTAATGTTAGAAATACTTTCAGCTACGTCACAATAAATTCATGAGGAAAAGAAAGTATGGGTTAACAGTAGACTATCTACTATCCGCACCTTGTTCTATTCTTGAAATTTTGAGCCATCACTTTGCAGTGGACCACACCAAAGAAAAATTCATAAATCATAAATACGGTTATCCAAATATCCAATTAGTATATCCTAAAAGAGTTAGACGATGTTAGCTTAAGCCTTTAATATAACTCTCAATAACAATTAAGCCTTTAATTTTAGAGATTAAGCCTTTGCACAATCCATATCCTCGTGACAAAGTTGAAAACAATAGCAAGAAATGAAAGGAATCTCGCCTCCTTTTCCTTGTCATTGACACCTAACTTTGACTTGTCAGACTTATTTTCCTTCAGATAATTCTTTCCCCCTTAACACAAAAAAACTAAGTCAGTGACAGTTTAAACAATAGATGAACCACATAAGGCATAATGCAGAATGAATTAAACATCTTATTAACAGACAAAACAAAAAAGTAATTCACATGCACCATCATATTTAAGCATCAATATAAAGAACAAAATTCAGTTTTAAGCAACTAAATGCAATATAGTAATGCCATACCAATTCCTGGGCACAACTTTAAAAATTGAAACAGCAAAGCAACCTTGGAAATAAACCGTTTCTCAAGCAAAACAGCCAAGTCCATAGTCAACCTTTTCATATTAGAAAATAACCTTCATCACTGTACTGCTTTCTTCAAATAAGGAAACAAAAAAAAGATTCACAAAAGATAAAGAAAACAAAAGAAAGATTCACTGCACTACTATACCTTACAATTCTCAAGTGTCAGCTGAAGACATGTTGCCTTTCAATAAAAGGGGCAGACCATCGATTACATTGAACGAAATTCTAATAGTCAAAATAAATTTGCACACAATCTCATGTTAGCTGCAAAAAAAAAAGCAAGCATGTTAATATCCAGTAAACCTTTTTACCCATATCAGAAAGGCATCATAAAGCTGCAAGTGCATAGGAAAATAAAACTTGGTGCAAGCATTATGGAGAGCATGAAACCATTCCTAGCATGAATGGTTGGTATATACCATCGACATTCCACAGTTAGATAGAATATATGAAAATTTGTTTCATAAAGCACAAAAGTAAGGTTGACCGTGAAAGAAATACAATGATAGAATATCTCCTTGATGTTGATTATAAGATCAAGCTAATCACTACAACTTCAAAACAGCAAATGAGAGAGCCCACCAGACCATTACTCCTCTTGAAACTGCATCTTCCACTGCCCAACACGATCTATAAAGAAGAAAAATAAGTCCCTGATCTATTTAGTGATGCATCTAGAAATAAAGAGCAATGTAGAAAAAATAGACCCAATGAAAAAGTGATAGCCATGCAGAAGAGGAATGCAAATTTCGTTCAGTGTATTAAGCCAAGATGTACTAATTGGAATAGTATCAATTGTATTCAAAATGCGTTCTTAAAATTGGCCAGTTCACATAAAATAAACACAGATACACACAAAGACATTTTCGATTCAACTTACTAAATTACATAGATCGAAATAACTAAAGTATCACTATATCTTCTGGTGAACTCAAAAGGAAAGAGTAACTCCACTATGCTTTTGCATAATGATTCAATCACAAACATTATCCAATTCCTTGTCAGTAGTTATGTTGCTTTGCAGAAATATTCTTGCACGCATCAAGAGCTTTGATGGCTCTGATCCTATCTTTTAGTTCCTTGGCTCCTGTTTGTTCCTAGTTTTTTGTTGGAGATGATCATTATCCTTGACATCCATAATCATGGCTATCAACAACATGATCAAAGACAATAACATCAAGTAAAAAACTGAAAACAGGTAATAAAATATTCTCATTCAACAGAAATGAGAAATCTCAAAAGTTTTAAATAACACCTCTACAACAAAGCCAAAGAAGAAGATAAGGCTTCAAGAACCTTATTCAGATTCACATGAATTTTAGAATGCACTAACAGTAAACATTTGTCTTCAGCTTCTTTATCATCCAAAATCACACATCTGGAATATGATAAAACAACAAATCCACTTAAAACAACAAATCTTCTACCTCTGAATTCTGGGTCCTGTTGGGCAAAGAGTTCCTAGTAGAAAGTATTGGAGAAGAATCTAATCCTTCAACTTCATTTTGTCTCTGAATATTTCTAAGCTTTAGTTGTCTTCTTCCACAATCCTCACCAGCAGCTTTAGAATGTGAACTGAAACTGAATCTAAATCTTCAATATCTTTTCTTTCTGATTCAGCTGATTTCTGAGAGGTTTTTTGACAGTTAGTATTAGAACCTTAATGTGTGAAAAATACAAAGAGCAAACTAAGAGCTTACTCTATGGTTATATGAGTATTTATTTACTCTTTCTCTCCTAAGAACAGCTTCTTTCTTGATTGTGCAAGAGGCATCTACCTCTTTCTCCAATAAAATGCTGTCATCCCACTTTCTCTCACTGTTTTGAGTCCATCTGAAAAATATGAATACTATGTTTCAAATTCTAACTGTACAAAGGATAAATAACAGGTAAGTAAAAAGTAGTTGATGCATGTTGCCTGGAAGAGGACTGTCCAGACCTAGGCGTGCATTACAGTCAGAAATTTACCATCCAAAATATAAATCAGTGATTCATGAATTCACACTGCACAAAAGAAGTTTATAAATGTCATTAAAGTCCTACGGTGAAAATTCCAAATCAAGATCGCCATCTCTGGATTCTATCCCTGCAGCCTTACTTGCTGGCCTGTAAAAGTTCAACAAAATAATATAAATTCAACCTGTTGCAATAAGTAAATCCAGTACCGGCTGAACCAAGCAATTAAAAAAAAAAAAGAAGCATATGAGAATACTTTTTAACTAATGGCCTCCTGAAAGGAACCCTATCATTATTAATCACCTATAACTCGAATATATTAGCAAAACACATTATGGATCAAATTTGAAAACCAAAATGTATCAAGAAGATGAAACTGAAAGTTTATTATGTATCACCTGCACAAAATTTTAAAACAAAGATTAATAAGAAAGGAAGTAAATTCACATAAAGGATTATAAAAAATTTAAAAACATAAAAATATTTAAAGAGTATGGTAATGAAAACACAGAGAGTATAGGAAGAGGAAATGAAAATGCAGAGGGGATGAGGATAGGAAATGCAGTGGGTATACTCGCCAGTTATCACTGCAATTGCTGCATCAGTGCCGCCACTGGAGATCCACCAAAAGACGACAATGGTTCTGTGAGTTGCTTCCCCCTATTGAAGTCGGCGCATGAAGATTCAAGGAGAATGACGGCATCAGCCGATGTCGGTGGCTCCTCCTCGACCTCCGATTCCGCCGCCGAGGAGGCCTGAACAGGTGCAGCCGAAGACGACGAACTTCACGCACTTCTCGAGGCAGAGTACGGTGGTGGAGCCAGGACCGTCATCGATTTCGAGAACTGCCGCGAGACTCAATGTTTCGTCATTGCAGCACCTCTTCATTGCCACCATGGCAATCTCAACGAAAAGAACACAAAAGAATTTAAGAAAATAAAAAATGAGAGGTGAAGAGGTCAATAAACAGAATAAAGATAAAGAAAACTTACCCGTAATAGATGAATCGGACCAAGCGGCCATGGGTGTGCCTCCACCGCCACAACAATGCCTCCCTGTCAAAATAGAAAACATAAGAAGAAGAAGAAGAAAAAATGGAAACTATCAAATAGAGAGAAGAAATGGAACTGAGAAAGATGGGTTCTGTCACTGTGTTGCAGGAAGCAGAAGAAGAAACCAACCCATCATCCAGCTCATCGAAAGAAACCCATGTGGCTGCCGAAATTCTGCCCAATGTGTCTAAGTCATTATGTTTCATGCAGGAAGCAAAATCGTTTATTGGTTGCCGAGGGAAGGAGTGGTGATTGGTCACCCAATGAGTAAAAATTGCATGTGGTTTGGTTGGTCCTTTTGAGATTTTGATTGGATAAGATTTAGATTAGGTTGGGAGGGAAATTTGGGAGGGAAGTGGGGTGGGAGACACTCCTCGCTTTAAAGATATAAAGATGTGTCTACAAAAGGTTATGTAGTCATCCCAAGTGACGTACATGCACTCAATAATTTTGTGGTGTCATGTCAGCATGTGATTCCCTAACATTTTTCTCCCATCCCTAAAATAAATTCTATTTATTTGTCCTAAAATGAATGCAAGGGACCAAAATAAGTGATTTCAGATTTTAGGGATGAATACTAAAGAAAACATTTTTGTAGAGACCAAAACTGAAATTCGCTTATTTTATAGGGACTAAAAACAATAATTTCATATTATTGTAGAATGAAAATCAAAGAAAATGTTTTACAGAGACCATAATCAAAATTCACTCATTTTATAAGAAACAAAACATATTTAACCCTTATTTTTTTCATTTTATTTTTCATACACTCCTTTTTCTCTAACATCCAAACATATAAAGTGTTAGATTTCAAGCATCAACAAAATCACAAGTAGGAACCCCACCATTGGAATCAGATTGCCTACAGTTGAAAAAATCTGCAGTTGTCGCAGTCATAGGAACTAGACCGTCCAACTCTTATTAGACGGCTCAAATTCAGAAGTAAGTAAATCGGACTCAAAATTTAACTTCGAAACATGACCACTTTTTTGGCTGCAGTAAATTCGAATTCCC
This sequence comes from Calophaca sinica, assembly GCA_037113605.1. Classification (NCBI taxonomy): domain Eukaryota; kingdom Viridiplantae; phylum Streptophyta; class Magnoliopsida; order Fabales; family Fabaceae; genus Calophaca; species Calophaca sinica. Next base: position 130,289,680 of record CM073731.1, read on the forward strand.
CTACACTCTCTTCAAATCAAATTAACTTTTCATTCACGATTAATTCAAGAAATCATTTACATGCATAGTTTTGATTCCATTGAAAAAAGAATTTATTAATTTGAAGACTATGCCCTAACGTTGTAAATCCTTTTAATATAGTCATTCAATCATATCTCACCATATAGGTATTTGTTGAGATATTTTATAAATTACTATAACAAATTTAGTGACATAGTGGTGAAATCTAATTAGAGGACTATTTTACACCTCAATTGCATTGTTCTTGAACTCTTAAAATAGAGTTGGTAGTTAAATTTAAGGGGAAGAAGATTGATGTCATTATTAAAATTAATTGGAATCCAAGGAATCGTCAACGCTAAGATTAGTAGGTGGTTTCACACCAACTATCCAGTATATATTATCATTGTTGTACTCACCACTTCACCAACCATATAAAACAGTAATAGGTATGGTGTTTCATTTTGAAGCAAATCATTTTATTAGATTACAAAGTGATTTTCTATGCCAATAATTACACAGTTGCATGCCAATTTCCCTTCACTAATCAATTTTTTAAAGTTTTTATCATTTGCGGTTAGGGCATCATAGGTCCACGACAAGACCACGCCCTACAAAGCCACTCTTCGCCTATGACACTTTTGAGCATAGCATAGCATAGCCTTTTCTTTTCCTACAGTCCAACACTTTGAAAGTTCAGATTTTTTGCCTTAAATTTGTGTTAGTTAAGGGTACTCAACTTAATTAGCATATCACACTGTTATGATTTAGTGGTCCTCCAAAGTCTATGTTGTTAATTTTTTATTACCAAGGTTTCGTTTTCTTTCTAAAAATTGATTAAATGGATGGTGCCTTTAATGTTAATTTAATTTGAAGAATAAAGGAAGAGAAGTATTAGTTTTTGTAAGGGATAAAGATAATAAAAAAAGGGAAAGAATGTTTTATTGTAGAAAAATATAGAGAAAAAAATAACAGAAAAGTAAATGATAATTTTGGACTTTGAATCTGAACGTTATTGTTGGTTTGTTTTTTTAACTCGAATCCCCATAAAGTTGGTTTTTTTTTTCACCCCTAGTAGTATGTTTGGTATAGCCTTTATTTGTCATAGAAATTGAAGATTGTTTGTGAAGAACATGAAACATTTAAAGGGGGAAGATTAAATTTGTCTTGAAATCTTTTTTGTTGAAGAGGATGAGGCACACAAGCAATGAGAAAAAAGTTAAAGAGAAAACATGAATGAAACAAAAAAGAATATAGAGAAAGGGCTTAAGATATTGGACTGATTTGAGGTTGAAGGTAAGATCATGAGTAATATTCATCAAATTGTATTAGCTTTTTCAAATAATTCAAGGACAAGCTCTTGGCATGGAAGCCAACCAATTTGACATCAAGGTTGTAGAGAATCCAAGAAGAGATATTTTGTCCACATCTTTGGAGACCATGCCTTATATCTCTATACTTTCTTTCTATTAAACCCATCATTTGACCTCTTTTTGGCTGCCTCTAAAATTAACATTGCTTCCATTGAAAATCTCCACCGATTAATAATTTTACTATAAACATTTCATTTGAGACGATCAAGTAAAATAATTTTCAAAAATATAAAAGAATAAAAAACAAAGGGTCTAATTAGATTAACATGGCTGCTTTTTGACTATTGCTCCCAAGCATATGTGATGCATGAAGATAGTGTCAATTTCAAGCAATGAAGAGGCCCCCACATGCATAAGAGAGAGAAAGCAAAAGCCCTCTTTTCTCTTGCCATAAACAAGTGTAGAAATTCTGCCTTTGCTTTGAACTTCATCTTTCATCTTCTTCACGCTCCTTAATTACTTTTCACCCTTTTCCCCATTTTTCGTGCAAACATCCTCATCAAATGTTACAACCTCACCTCTCTTCCTCAATGGTTTTGCATGGGCACACACTTCAACCATAAAATCAAATACAAAACCAGAGTGTTATAAAAATAAATAACAACAATGATAATTAAAGTTTTAAAAAAAGTTTGCGACTGTGATCTGGGTCGAGACATTATAGTTTCTAATGTCGCCGCGATCGCAATTGAGACCGCATTAACCATATTTGACCACAATTTTTCACAATATCAAGAATCGCGACGCAACCACGACCGTTACTATGATTTAAAGCCTTGATAATAATAGTAAAAGGAGAAATATCTTATTTACAAGGTGAATGAGTTAGTTCAGGAGAAGGACATAAGAGTTGGAGTGATAAAAGGTCCTGGGTTCAAATTGCTCTGCTAAAATACAAACTAACTACTTACATTTGCTGTTTAAAAAAAGTAAAAGGAGAAATACAATAGAGGAAGAAAAGGGAATTAGATTAAAAGACTAATAAAACAACAACAAAAAAGAAAAGGAGAAATCTTATTATCTGATGTAAACCCCCCACATCATTAAATTCTAATTAAAAGTACCCCCCCCCTCTTTCCTCTCTTTTTTTCCTCAAAATTACAGAATGAAACCACTGGCAATAGCTCTATTGGGATTGAAATGGGTGGTTTCATACACAGGCAATTCCTCCCTATACCTCTCAATCCCAATTGCTGACAAATTATCCAATTCAAAAAGATCAGAGCTTGAACAACTAGCTGCGTCATCGTCATCATCATCTTCATCTTCAAATTGCATATCAAAATCCACTTGATTCTTTTTCTGATAATTCTTCAACAAGTCTCTAGCTAACTCCTCCACCCTTCGACTCTCTTGCATCACATGCAACCTCAGTTCTTCACTGCTACTTTTTCCATAGCTCTTTTGCATGGCAGAAGTAGCAGCCACCAAACCGTCTTCACCCTCATGCAGATTCTTGTGTCCACAAGGCCTGCAATCTTCACCAACTATTACACTAACAGGACAAAACCTCACAGACCTTTTAGCTCCTGATCTTGAAGAAGGGGTTTTGCTCAAACAAGACCTTGAAAAAGAAGACACTGATGAACAAGTTGAAGCTTGTGCTGAAGCTGATTTTGACTCATGCTTAGAAGCCATAACAGAAGGAGAAATATTAGTTGTTGTTGTTGTTGTTGTTGATACCTTTGGCTTTTTGGCATTGGAATTGAAAAGAGAATTGAGAAAACTAGCAAGCCTAGCACCAGGTGAAATGGGTTGCTTTGATTTCTTCAAATCACCATATAAAATTCTCAAAGCTTTGGACTTTGTTTTCCCAAAACCATTCTCATTTTTTGGCTTTTGGCCCTGAAGTTGAACAGAGTGGTGGTTTCTAAAACCATGATGAAAAGCATCAAGGTTTGAACTTTTTTCAGAAACACTTGTTCTAATTGGCTTTGGCCTTTGCAAACCATAAAAGGATTCTGATTCTGATGATGAAAAACCACCAGCAGAACTTGACTCTGAAGAAGATGAACTTGAATGCATGGAGAGTGTATTTGAATTGCTTCTAGTTCTTCTCTCAAATTCTGTTAAGGAGTTTCTTCCCATTACAACTTTCTCACTACCCCTCTTTTCAATCCAATTCTCTACCTTTTTGGCTCTTCTAGAGTTGTGCTGTTTTTCAGCTTCAACAACACCTTCTTCTCTGAAACAGTTGTTCTGTTTGAGCTTCCTCATGGTTGTTTCTCTGTAGAATATGTCTTTCTCCTCTGTTTGGTCTCCTTCGTCGATGGAGCGATATATTACATCAAGAAGAGTTGAAGAGAAAGAAGGGTTTTCTCTTTGGTGCTGTTTCCTGTGATCTCTTGAAGGTTTATTCCACTTCTCCATTGGTGTTGGTTCTCTTTTTTATATATAGAGAAGCTAAAGCGATGAGGATGAAAGAGAACAGAGGAGGGAAAAAAACAGAGAAGGTGGAAACAGGGGATTATGGAGGTTATCAATTACTTGAACTTTGTTGTCTGCTTCAAATAGTAGTACTGTGAAAAAGCTCTCAGTAGAGTCAGAGAGAGAGAGAGAGAGAGGGAAATTATGAAGAGAAAGGAATGATTGTGAGAAAGGAGTGTGTGTTGTGTATGGAAATCACTGTGGGAGAATATAAGAGGAAAGAGGAAGAAAGAAAGCAGACAGAGGCATTGATGAGTGCTTGATGGTTTATTAGAGAGAGACAGTAATGAAAACCAAATTCCACGCCTCAGAGAAGAGAAAACAAAGGATGATAGAGAGAGAGAGAGAGAGAGAGAGAGAGTGTTTTGGAGAGTGGTTTATTTTCTTTTGGATGTTCTTATAAGGGTTGGGGAGTAGGGTGTGGGAGTGTAGTGTTGAGATGGACAGGCTGTCAATAATGATGTGGAATTTCACTAATTTAAAAATTAATACTTTAATTATTCAATTCACCTTCTTCTAATTGTTTTTTCCCCTTCATCCCATGAATTGACATTAGATCCTTACTTTTCCTTTATATAAGAAAAAGAAAGGAAATGTATTGGTTTTTTGTAGGACCATGCAAAGTAGATTTTGATCCTAACATCACACAGTCTACATGTTTTGATCTTGCAAAGTAGATTCCACTTCTCCTTTGATAAATTCCTTTCTATATATATATATATATTAATTTGAAGAGTTTTTAACATGCACAACCTTGCATACGATAAGAATCATTAATTGTCTATTTTTTTCTGACTAATTACCTAGTTTTCTATTTTGTTTGTAAAGAGAAATTACATAAATATGAATCTATAAAAAAAATAAGCAAGTGAGTAATTAATAAATAAAAAAGTATTTAATTAATGATCTTTATCGTGTGCAATATTGCGCACGTTAGAAAAACAGTAATTTGAATGCAATATGCAGTTTTCTTTAATATGTATAATAAGCACATTAGTGATTAGTTTAGTAGAATTTAACTTAGCTGTAAAATCTTTTATTATTACCATATCTCATTGTGTCATTCTTTAATTGTTGCCTTTTTATGATTAAATAAAAGGGTGGTGTTTTAGCTCTTGATTAGGAATGTGAAATGAGAGCTATGAACATGTGGAGCACTTCCAAGAAAACATAAGGTATTATACTGTATTATGAGACATTGCCATTATGCTCCTGTTTGCACAGTCAACTAATGCGGCTCCAGAACCAGAACTAAAATTTGGGCTTTAGGTTAGGTGTTCATTTATTTTTCTGGATTCTAATGCCCGTGCTATCTTCAAATTAAAGCTGTCCTCTTTTGCCTATTTTAATCAACTATAGAGCTACGAGCTATCTTCAAATAGGCATGCCTTACCAAAAAAAAATTCAACTTTATTAGCAGTAATTTAATTGCTTCAATTTAACCATGCATGCCATAACTCATTCTATGAAGCCCACATATTCCAAAATAGGGAACGTATTCGTATCGTATCCGTATCGGATACCGATATTCTTAAGATACTTCTTGATACGTGTCCCAAAAGTATCTCTATTGTCTTTTTTATTAAATATTTATTGTTGGAGATATTTTCCGATACTCCTTGGATACTTCACGAGTCTCGTATCCCGGTGACAGATCATTTCTTTCAATCCCGACGGCAGTTCTGTTCTTTCCATCCTGTTGACGGTTTTGGGTCTCTTCATCTCTGGTTTTCTTTTTCCAACAAGAGCGGTATTGTAAGGTTTTTCTTCACTCTTACAAAAATATTGTTCTGGTGTTCAGACGTTGTATGTCTTGCTTATTCTTACCTATTGTGTTGTACTGTTTGTAAAAAAAAATTATAAAATAGCTGGGAAAAGGGTAAAGTGTTGGGTCTAATACTATTGATCCAATGTCTCTTTCCTAACAAGTATTCTGCATATCTGCAAGTTTTTATATAAAATTTTGTTAACATATCCAGACCGTATCGTATCCTAAATTTCAAAAAATTCTCGTATCCCCGTATCCGTGTCGTATTATACCCATATCGTATTACGTATCCGGGCTTTATAGTTGGCATCTTCAACATAAAATCTCTCTTCATGAAGAAATTCAAAAAAAAAATGCTTTTACACTCTAAGCAAATAAAATATTTATCAAACCCCAAAGAATTGGCCTAGTGGAGCATGACAGAACTTGTATCTGACATGTCGCAGGTTCAAGTCTCCACTAGTCCCCTTGGGGTGAGGTAAATGTGATTACCTTCATAAGTGCTCAAAGAGTTTGGAAGTCTTCCCTGCCTTGGACTGTGGCATCATCCTCTCACCCTGAATTTTTTTAATAAATAAAATAAAATAAAATAAAATATTTATCACATTATCATATTCTTTTGTTTTATTCTTTTTGGATGAGAGGAAATAGAAATAGGGTCACTTAAACTAATGTACTAATGTATAGAGGGATGGATCTGGATTCCTTGCTATCAGAGAATCCACACAGTCAAGCAGTCGACATATTATGGTCCACTACGCTGAGAAGACGTGAAACAGGAAAATCATTACAAAAAATCCCCAATATTAGAAAATAAATTGAAACTGAAAAATAAATTAAAAAAGGGAAATAATGAACACAGCTGGGAAAAACGAAATCTAGAAACCCACTAAATCTTTGGCTCCAATCGGAATGTGAAGCATTTTACTTTTTACATGACTGAACTCGGTGATAAATTAGGCATGAAAATTCTAATACTCACTCTGTGAGATGAGTGCCAATGGTGGGAAACCCTAACGACTGGACTTAACTTAATGAGATGAGTTCAAAAAGTTTTGCGCGCTACGCCGAAAACACCCCTCCGCAATCTAAAAAATTATGTCTTGCTCATACCGGTAGTTTAAAACCGCCTTTAAGTGACATAAAACCGTTGTTAAGTCTAAAATAGGAATACTACCTTACAGAGCTTAATGGCGGTTGCTACAGCAAAGAACCGACGCAAAAATCCTGTGTTTTTTGTAGTGGTCATTCAATCAATATTGGATGGTTTAGTTTTTAAGTTCGGTAAATCAGATTTTAAAAAAAAAAACTCAAAATTTACATATTTGTGAGCTATTTGATCAAAATTAGACGATTTAAATCACTTGACTGTGAATATTCCAATGGCAGGGAATCCCATTCCATAAAGGGATATAGACTAGTTCTAAGCCTTTAACTAACAGCATAAGTGATATGCCTAAATTATAAAAGCAAGATCAATAGTAATCTACCATTGCTCATGTCACTTATAGAAACTCACTTAATTGGCAATGCAAAAGAAATAGAAACACACTAATGTTCCTTCACTCCCATCAATGGTCAAATTTGTACGTGTCCTCATCTAAGTGTCTATACTTGAGGGGGCTAGAGAGAGAGAGTTAGTGGGAGCATTGTGTGCTTATTTGCACAATGATTGCTCTCGTGGCTCCTAAACTTTATGAAGAGAAAGAGACGGAAACAAATTTGAAACCAAGAAGAAAGCTACAAGAGATTTTATTAATACTAAAAAGAGGATTAGAGAGCAAGAGAATGAGAATATAGAAAGTGATGATGAAAAGTTAGATTAGTTAATAAAACAACGTGTGTGTGGCATGTTCATATATCTAACTATTCTTTTTTTGGTACCCTCTCTTTCCTTATGCCATCCCTTCAGTCTCAAGAAAATAATTCATAATGAAACGTATGGTAATATAATAACACTTCCACCAAGTGTCTTTTATAATTATACAAAAAAGCAACTAAATACACAACGCACATAACAATCATGGGATGTTATGATGATACACGAGTCTCAACTCTCACGTTTCATGTGTAAGAAATTAATAATTCAGTACGTATGAAAGTACTTGGCTATAGTTAAAAAAAATGATTTTCAAATTACAACAATTTTTTTAGTCATATAAAACAAATTGGAGATTCCATTATCATGTCACTCGTATGCAAACTACTATAAACCATTTATGAGAAATTGATTGTTAAATTGATGAGTAATCACTTCAAAATATCATCCTTAAGAATGAAGGATAAATGATCAAATCAAGTATCATGAGTTAGATTATCCGAATTAAGAGTCCAATGATATCTTGCTTAAGTGAAACTATAGTTCATGTAAGGTACAACTTCTAGCCAAAGATTAGTGTTTAATTTGCTTTTTGAATGGGAAATTTTTTGAGGATACGATCTAATTGAGAGTAAGATGTCATTCATTATTATCTCTAATTTCTGTTGCTGGACAAGACAGCAGTGAATTATATCAGAGAGAGTGTGTGTGTGTGTGTGTGTATGCTTGTTGTGTAAGATATATTATTTTTCACTCATAATACTTTCATCATGTAGTAATTAAACAATTTGGCTTTATCTTAAACAAAATTTAGCTTAAAATTAACATGCTCCACATATATATTACTTTTATGGTGTGTCTAGTCTAAATTTTGCTATGAATTGTGTGGATATTCTATCGAATGTGTGAGGTCCTTTTGCTAAGTCAGATAGTATGTGACTATTTTGATGTCTTTTATACGTCTTGATAGACTTTTTTATGTTGTGGTTTTTATTGTATAAGGGCCCTTATACTCCATTTAATTCAATTCTGCTTATAAAAAAACTCTCAATTAGTGAAAGTGGTGGTAAGTAAATTCTTCCTCGAAGAGATGACTGCAAAATTTAAATCCCTAAAGTTATATACAAGATTGACATCTACTAATGCAAGTGTAAATGCAAAGTGATTTTATATTCATAAATAACTTTTTGTTTCTAACAAAATTCACCATATAAGATTAAAAACTCATTTCATGTATATTTTATTATTTTTTTTCTAATAATATATTATTTTTACTCAATTGAAGTATTTTAAAATTAATTTAACTTTGTACCCAAAAAATTAATGTAACTACATTTTTATGATAATGGCACATATATATAATATAATAACAGAGATTTATTCTTTTTTTTTTTTTGCAAAGAAATAACAGAGATTTATTCATCTTACTTTCGTAATAATCATTATTCTCTTCCATTTTGCTAGATACTATAATAGAGAATCTAAAGTGAAATCTTACGGAAAAAGGTTGAGGATTACTTTCAGATCATGGGGTTAGCTAAAGCAAGCAATTGTTAGGGTTAGGATTCCATTTAGATCATAGCCAATGACCAATATGGGGACCCAAAACCCAGTCATGTACCACATTGACATGGTCTATATAGCCCCTCCCGATTAAGAAAAAGTAACTTGCATTGTGCACCATATCTCTATTGCCATCATCGTTCCTTAGAACGTGTTGAAGTTTTATTCCTTGTGGATGTACGCTAATTCTCCACCAATATCATCCCCTTCTCGATTAGACATACCACTACTTAGGTATGCTATATGGTATCAATCCGTTATAAAGTTAGGCGATGTTACATCAATTTGCATTCATTAAATTCAAATATATTTTTTTCGATAAGCAAAATATTATTAAAGGGAGTATAAAGGGTACTCCAACCCGTTACAATAATATCTTAGTGACTAAGTGCTCGGAAACACCCCAAAGGGTTCGTACACCAATCATTAAATTCAATTTAAAATATTGGATTCTCAAAAACAAAATCAATTTAAATTTCATGCTACATAATGACAAAAAAGTAATCCCTCTGTTTTCATATATAAGCAACAAAATCTCCATAGTTGTTGTTACAAAATATAAGCAACAATTACCCACTTTTAATCTATTAAATGGTGTTAACCCAAAATTACATTTAACTAATTTTAGTCTATTTTTATTCCCTTGTAACTCTTTGGTTCTCATGTTTTTAATTAATAAAGACAATTTAAGAATTACAATTTTTTTTCAAGACTTATTAAGTACATTTCTTAAGAGGTGTGCACCAATTATTTTTTGCTTATATATGAAAACGGATGGAGTATTACACATGAAAATCACATTAACTCCAGGATCCTACATATTAGATACTTCTTTTTATTTCATATTTCGTATATTTTTTTTTTTACTATATGTTGTTGTGTTGTTGTTGTTGTTGTTGTTATTAATGAAACAACAAATAAGAGATTTAGTAAGAAGAGAGTACAAGGAGTACTATAACTCATATACTTCGGGAAAAAAACTCACAACCGAGAAGGCTAACAAAAGCGAGAGCAATACCAAATTATCCTAACATCATCACAGATGAATTACTTTATGAGAATACACTGTAATGGTTGAACATGTCATTCATAAAAGAGACAATGACCTGACTTTGATCCAGCCAAAAACGATTTTTACGACCTTTATATGCTCCACAATAGTCGAAACATCAGGCACCATATTAGAGAAGATACAATTATTCCTCAATTCCTAGATAGCCCACGGTATTGCATGCCAAATCAAAGCCAATTAAGTCTTCTGACCCTTACCCCCAGTCCCTATGGAGACAATGACCAAAAAGAGGTAGAATAAATCACTAGGCATAACCATTTCAACTCCTAACCACTTAAAAATTTCATACCAAACGCAAAAAGAGAAATCACACATGGAAAATAAAAGTGCCTCCGATTTCATATGCTCTGCACAAAATACACAAAGTGTTGCATTAACATCCACCACCCTCCTCTGAAACAAGTTAAGTCGACTAGGAATCCTGATCAATTGCCAAGACAGGATTAGAAAAATCATAACTCTTCTGGAGGCATCCCCAAATTCGGCGATCACCAAGAGTAACCAACAGATTGAGAAGTTTCATAAATAGCATATCATAAGCAGATTTGACCGTAAACATGTGACCCCCATTACTCTCCCGACACCACTTATCCTCCTTAAAAGAGAGTTAAACCAAATACAGCAGCCGAAGGAACTCACCTAGTCTTCCTCCCTCACAAACAACCTCCTTCTCCATAGGAACTTCCACTCCCAAACACCCCTAATTCAAGCCAAGATTCAAGACCATGCATATAGTCCTTCTGCTTTGAAACAGAAAACAACCTCAGGAACACAAGCATAAGCGATAAGGAACCCAACCAAATATTGTGTCAAAAGAAAACAAAAGTCGTACCTATCTAGTCACCCTACCTGAAAACCAATCCACTTCCACCCTCTGCCTCACCCAACAAATATCCTTCCACGCTAGAGAGGAGGAAATGGCTGAACTCACCTAGATACAGACTCCTAACAACCCCAACCAAGGACAAACACTACAGTATACTGTGTAAAAGATAGTGCCACTTTAAGCAACGCTTTAATAAAAAAAATGCTATTTTAGCTAATAAATAGCGCTTCAGAACACGAAACGCTGATTTTGATCCTAAACAATAAACAGCGCTTCCTATATAAAGCGTTGATTTTGGTCCTAAAAATTTGGCCCTAAACAATAAACAGTGCTTCCAATATGAAGCGCTGATTTTGGTCTTAAACAATAAACAGCGCTTCCTATATGAAGTGCTGATTTTGGTCCTAAAAATTTGGTCTTAAACAATAAACAGCGCTTCTAAAATGAAGCGCTGATTTTGGTTCTAAAACAATAAACAACGCTTAAAGCTTTTAAGCGCTGATTTTGGTCTTTTATTCCTATTAATTATTTCGCACGCTCGATTTGCTCCCACTTCACGCTCGATCTGCTCCCACTTCATCTCCCTCACGCTCGATTTGCCCCCACTCTCTCTCTCAAGTCTCGTTGTCTCTCAGAATCAGATTCACACGGCTCTTTCTCACACTCACGCGGCTCTCTCTCTCTCTCTCACCGGCTAGCCACGTACGGACGTGGAACTGCCTCTCCCTCTCCGTCGATCTCACTCTCTGTGTATCGCTCTCTCTCTCACACCGGCCACGGCTCTCTCTCATGCGGCTCCCTCTGCACCGTTGCCACCTCCGGAGGCCCAGATCTACTTTCCACCACCACGCCACGCACGGATCTGCCCCTTCCTCTCCTTCGATCTGCTCTCCACCACCACGCCATGCCCGGATCTTCTCTCCACCGGGCGCGGCCACCCACGAAGCTCTCGTCCGACCAGTTGACCACCACTGCAGCACAGCTCAGCCTCGGCCTCGTTCAGTCGTTCTTCAACCGTGAGGAGTCTCTCCTCTTTTCCTTTTTTTCTAATTTTTTTGTTCTGTTTTAGTTTTTCCCCTCTTTAATTGTTTATTTGCTATGATTTCAGACTTCAGATAAATGAATTGACGATTTCTGTTGATTTCCCCAATTTTTCCCAAACCCTAACTTCAAACGATTTTTGTTGCCAGTTTAAAAAACGATTTCTGTTGATTTCCCCAATTTTTCCCAAGCCCTAACTTCAAACGATTTCTGTTGCCAGTTTAAAAAACGATTTCTGTTGATTTCTGTTGAAGAAAGAACGAGAAAGCTTGGATCTGTTGATTTCTCCTTGGAAGTGGCAGTAGGTTTTTCCATGGAAGTGGCAGCACTGTCTGATGCTTTCTCCAAATCATCGTTCTTGGAATCGGTTAACGAATCGGATGTGTCAAGCGGTTTCTTCGAGCCAACGAGTTCGGTTTCTTTGTATTGTTGTTGTTGGATCTGTATTCAATTTCTGTGTTTTATTTTTCTTGTAACCAACGATTTGCTATGCAAAGACTTGGATGCGTTTCTGTGAATTTTCTGGATGTGTTTCTGTGAATTTTCTAGTGTTTCTAGGCATCTTTGTGTTCTGTTCGTGTAAGGCTGGAAAAAAAAGTGAAAAACAGCACTTCATTAAAGGAAGCGCTGCTTATTGATGCTAAAAGTTGACAATAAACAGTGCTTCTTTTAACGAAGCGCTGCTTATTGATGCTGAAAAGTGACAATAAACAGCGCTTCCTTTAAGGAAGCGCTGTTTATTATTAATTTTTAGCAGCGCTTCAGTTTAAGGCCAAAATAAGTGCTGTTTATTATCTATTTTTGTTGTAGTGAGACCTACCTTGAGCATTATGGTGTCAAATTCCTCCACTATGATATTGATTTCAATTTTACTCCAATATCTGTACATATTTCTCAACGATGTTGGGCTTATGTGTAATAGGATTAACTACAATCTATCAACTCTTTATGGCATGTATTTATCAACTCCTTATGTAACGTGACCATGTCACACTGCACTCATGTATTGCAAAAGTCTCTTACTGGTGGTAGCATAAATTATTATTTTTTTATAATATATTATATTTTAAATACTATAAATTTTTATATATTATATTTATACTTTAATACATTAATTTATGTTTATATTTTTAAAATTATGTTAATTTTTAATATTGTATATACTATATATATTATATACTATATTTTTTGCCCCCACAAAATAAAATTTATGGGTTCGTCCCTAACCCCAACCCTATATTTTGCCACCAACACATTCTTCCACAAAGCAATCATATCAATCAATATTTTAAAAATCGGACCGGAGATCGAACCGGCGAGACCTCCGAGTCATGGTTCAAGCGGTTGAACCGTTGGTTGAACCGGGTGACTAACAAATAAATAAATAAATACTAATTTTGAGGAAAAAGTAAATAAAAATAACAAACAGAAAGTTAAAACGGTCCAACCCGGTTCTTTTGTCCGGTTCAACCGCGGTTCAATTCGGTTCAACCCGGTTCTGGGCGGTTCAACCAGACTACGGTTCAATTGAGGTTGAACCGACAGCTAACATTACCGAGTGACGGTCGGACTATCCGGTCCAGTCCGATTTTTAAATCATTGATATCAATTAATTAGGAGTCATCATCTCCACTCAACCAACAAACTAAAATTGAAGAGTCTCATATTTTTCACCCCAAACCCACCACCACTTTTAGGTCTACATACCTCCCACCACCTAACCCAAGCAATTTTGTTCCTCCCCTATAACCCCAGAGAAACTCCCTTTGGATACTAACTACCATCATCCAAACTTTTACCGACATCTTAAAAACAAGAAGTTAAAGGATGGGGATGCTGGCGAGAACTGGATTAATAAAGACAAATGATATTATGTCAATGTTTATCAATATGAAAGCAGTCATTTCACATAATGCGTTTGTTTTTGCCTTTCCGAAACTTTTGCTTTTTTGCATGTTATCGAAGTAGCTACTGTCTGAAACATCATTGTAGTTATATATGGAACCAATAGACCCACGTAAAACACACCTTGTCTTTGAAACGCAAAGGGAAGATTTAATATTAAAGTTCCTAATAAGATGAAGATTTAATTATAATTATCTAATCTACCCAGAATGTTCAAGATCCTGCTAATCCAATTCCTCATAAAACTGAAATATACAAGTATACTTGGGGAAAATGAAATAAAACAATTGAATAATTGGAAACTATTTTTTTTCTTTTTTTAATTTTAAAATGATTTACTTCTTATATATGTATAAATATTAAGTTGTTTCCCCCCTTTTTTAAGTGCCAGATGAATTAATATCAAAAGATACTAACATGATTATTATGTTCTTTTTAAAATTAATGTTAAATCATGCACACTTAAGCATTCATCTATATTTGATATGTGTTGGAAGTCCCACATCGCTTGCCTTAAATCTTGGTTGCGGTTTATATAACTGTTAGGTAACTCCACTTAAAACTAACTTGTTTTAAGATGAAATCCAACTTGGTATCAGAGCTGGAGCTCATCTTTGTTGTCGTTGCCTTGTTGGACAACTTTTGAATAATGATTGCCTTTTATACATGTGAAGCATAATTGATACCCACATATAGGGGCGTACACGAGTTCGAGCCTACCCAATCTACCTGGTGGCCCAACCCGATCAAAAGTGTTTTTTGTCTGAACCCGTCTTGGTTTGGGCCGAACCCAAACCAATTCAATCAAACCTGAAATCGTTTGGTTCGGGTGACGGGTTTTTCAGTTTGAACCCGCGAACCCGCGAGCTCAACCCAATTACGTAACAATTAATATTTTAATACTTTTTAATACACTTTATCACAATATTACTTACACTTCACGGCCTACACCAAAAATAAAATTCATTTGGAATTAAATTGTTTTATTATTTTTTGAGTTAAATATGTTTTTAGTCCTTATTAAATTACGATTTTTTATGTTAGTCCTTGTATATTCTTTTAGTCTCCACTTTTTACAAAATTGAATGCTTTTAATTTCGGGAGGGGGCTAAAAAGCATGTAGTTTTATAACAGGTGAGGACTAAAAATAGATAATTTTTTTATATGCATGCACTAAACTTGAATAAATCATAATTTAGTAGGGACTAAAAACATATTTAATCATTTTCTTGTTTTTGAATTTTAAAACTTGGTTTTGTGTCTCATGACCCGCGACTCAACCCGCACCAACACACTCATCATTGAGTTGGTTTGGTTCGGATTTTACAAAAAAAAAAAACTACGGGTTTTTGACCCAACCCAAATCAAAAAAATTTGATTGGTTCTGTTGAAGTCAAGTCCCACATCGGTGGGTTTTATCTTTGGCTTGGTTCTTGGGTGTTATAAAAACAACCCCAAAGCTTCATTTTTATTCATCCCAAACATTTCTCTTCTTCCTCTTTTATTATTTCTTATACTCAACAAGAGTATTGTGAGAGTATTTGTGAGGTATTTTGTGAGAGGTATTCTTGTAATATTTTCCCACATAGTGAAATTCTTACGGTCTTGCCAGTGGTTTTTCCCTTATTTGTTGAGGGTTTTCCACGTAAATTTTGTGTGTTCATTTCCTTATTTTCTCGTCTCTTATTTTAGTTGTGTGACACTATTCCGATACTTTGGTACCTAACAGTGGTATCAAAGCTCCAAGGTTGGTGATACTATTCCGCTGCGTCACTCTAGGAAGGTGTCGGTTCTTAGTATGCTCTGTGGTTGCAGCATTGTCTGATCTTCCACATCATAAAAGAATTGTTGCTGGAAATAGTGTGGTAGTGTAGAAGTGCATGTCTAGGAAAAGTTCTGGCTAAGGAAAGACTTGGTATTTAAGCGTGTCCATTGGTGACCCACCTCTCTTTCCTGGGAACTTACCTGGTGTACTATTTACGGTCTACAGTCACTATTCCAAAGATTATCGATACTATTCCCATATACGGTTACTATTCATACGTGTGGTTGTATACTTTTACAGTAATTGTTAGCGTATACTAGATTTGTTCTGGTGTACGGGATACGTACAATACTGTTCACGTATATTGTACTATTCATGGTGAAATAGTGTAATCCGGTTTGGTTCGTGTACAACCATGGCAGCAAAATTTGAGATAGAGAAGTTCAACGGGAGTAACTTCTCCCTGTGGAAATTGAAGGTGGCGGCAGTTTTGAGGAAGGATAATTGTTTGGAAGCAATTGAAGGCAGACCTGCAGATATGACTGATGAAAAGTGGAAAGAGAAGGATGGCAATGCTGTTGCCAATTTGCACCTAGCAATGGCGGATTCAGTTTTGTCAAGTGTTGCAGAAAAGAAGGCGCAAAGGAGATTTGGGATGTACTTAACAAATTGTACGAGGTTAAGTCACTTCACACAAGAATATTCTTGAAGAGGAAACTCTACACTCTTGAATGAGTGAATCCACATTGGTGACGGATCACATTAACACTCGAACACGCTATTTGCTCACCACAAAGATCGATTTCAAAATAGCGAGAAAATGAGCGTGCAGAACTTTTACTTGAGTTTACCAGTTCGTATGATCAACTCATCATCAACATTACAAACAATAATGTTGCACGACACTCTTCACTTTGATGATGTTGCTGGTGCAATTCTTGAAGAAGAATCGGCGCAAGAATAAGGAGGAAAGGTCGAAAGTTCAAGCAAGCGAAGCTTTATCGATGGCGAGGCGGATCAGCGGGCGTGGCTCGGTGGGAGCCAAGATCATGGTAGATCAAAATCTCGAAGAAGAAAGAATCTCAAATGCTACAACTGTGGCATGAGAGGGCACTTGAAGAAGGAGTGTTGGAACAAGAAGAATGGAGAGAAGACCTCAAGAGCATCAACCTCTCAAGGTTGTGTTGCAAGTACCTCAGATGATGGAGAAATCCTGTATAGCGGAGCAGCAAGTCCTAAAGGTGGAAGGAAACTCAATGATGTTTGGATAGTGGACTCAGGTGCGACATGGCACATGACTTCACACCGAGATTGGTTTTGTACTTATGAGCTTGTCTCGGTAGGATCCGTGTTTATGGGAAATGATCACGCCTTAGAAATCGTTGGAATCGGTACTGTCAGAATAAAGATGCAAGATGGTACTGTTCGCAAGATACAAGGGGTACGACATGTGAAGGGCTTGAAAATGAATCTATTGTCCACTGGGCAATTGGATGACCTCGGGTGCAAGATCCATATTGAAGGTGGAATCTTGAAAGTAGTGAAGGGCAATCTTGTGGTGATGAAAGCAGAAAAGAGCACAAGCAATCTATACATGCTTTTGGGAGATACGTTACAAGAGGCTGATGCATCAATTACATCAGCGAGCCATGAAAAATCAACGATGATGTGGCATCGCAGGCTAGGCCATATGTCAGAGCGTGGCTTAAAAGTCCTTGTAGAACGCAGTCTCTTACCCGGGCTCAAGACGGTAACTTTACCCTTCTGTGAGTACTGTGTGACAAGTAAGCAGCATAGATTGAAATTTGCAAAAGTAACTACCAGAAGCAAACACATACTAGACTTGATACATTCTGATGTGTGGGAGTCGCCGGAAATATCCATGGGGGGAGCAAAGTATTTTGTATCATTCATTGATGACTACTCTAGGAGATTGTGGGCGTGCCGATCAAGAAGAAGTCGATGTGTTTCCGGTATTCAAGGAGTTCAAAGCACAAGTAGAGCTTGAAAGCTGGGAAGAAAATCAAGTGCTTGAGGACGGACAATGGAGGAGAATATGTAGATGGTAACTTTCTATCATTCTGCAAGCAAGAGGGTATTACGAGACAATTCCATCATTGCACATACACCTCAGCAGAATGGTGTAGCGAGCGGATGAACAGGACTCTCCTAGAAAGAACAAGAGCTATCTTTGAGAACGGCAGGATTAGCCAAATCTTTATGGGCGAAGCGCCAAAAGCGCACATTACGTGATAAATCGATCGCCATCAACAGCGATTGGTTTGAAGTCACCAATGGAGATGTGGAAAGGAAAGCCGGTAGATTATTCTTCTTTACATATGTTCGGATGTCCTGCGTACGTAATGTACAACTCCCAAGAAAGAACAAAGTTGGATCCAAAATCCAGAAAATGTATATTCTTGGGTTATGCTGACAATGTCAAGGGGTATCGCTTGTGGGACCCCACTGCCCGCAAGCTTGTTGTTAGCAGAGATGTAGTCTTTGCAGAAAATGAATTACAAAGTGAGCAGAAAAATGACAGCACTTCTAAAGAGACTGTTATAGTGCAGTTGGAGAGAAAGACTCAAGAAGATGATTCTTCTGAAGCAGAACCAGAGCACATAGAACAAAATGAGGTCAATGATGAAGGAGTTCGACGATCAACACGTCAGATAACGGCACCATCGTGGCACTCAGACTATGTTATGGCCTGTCATGATGCATACTGTCTTTTGACCGAAGAAGGTGAACCATCAGCTTTTCAAAAAGCGTTGAACAGTTCAGATGCTTCTCAATGGATAGCGACAATGCGAGGAAGAAATGGAAGCCCTACATAGACATAAGACTTGGGACCTTGTTGAACCTCCACAGGGTCGGAAAGCCATCGGGAACAAATGGGTGTTCAAAATCAAACGACGCGGCAAAGATCAAGTGGAGCGGTATCGTGCGGACTTGTAGTCAAAGGTTATGCTCGAAAGAAGGGATAGACTTTGACGAGATATTTTCTCCAGTTGTCAGACTTACTACTATCAGGGTAGTGTTGGCAATGTGTGCTGCATTTGATTTACATCTTGAACAGTTGGATGTAAAGACTGCTTTTCTTCATGGAGAGCTTGAAGAAGAAATTTATATGCTTCAACCAGAAGGCTTTAAAGAACAAGGAAAAGAAAACTTGGTTTGTAGGTTGACCAAATCTCTGTACGGTCTAAAGCAGGCGCCCAGATGTTGGTACAAGAGATTTGATTCCTTCATAATTAGCCTTGGTTACAACGGTGAGTTCAGACCATTGTACGTACTACAAGAGGTTTGATGATAATGATTTCATCATTTTGCTGTTGTATGTGGATGACATGTTGGTGGTAGGCCCCAACAAAGATCGAATCCAGGAATTAAAGGCACAGTTGGCTAGGGAGTTTGATATGAAGGACTTGGGACCCGCAAGCAAGATTTTAGGGATGCAAATTCACCGAGACAGAAATGATAGGAAGATTTGGCTTTCTCAAAAGAATTATCTAAGGAAGGTCTTGCGGCGCTTCAACATGCAAGAGCGTAAGCCAATTTCTCCCCCGCTTCCTGTCAATTTTAAATTATCCTCAGGTATGAGTCCTAGCAATGAAGCGGAGAGGATGGAAATGTCTCGAGTACCGTATGCATCAGCGGTGGGAAGCCTTATGTATGCCATGATATGTACAAGACCAGACATTGCACAAGCAGTGGGAGCGGTTAGTCGGTTTATGGCAAATCCAGGTAGAGAGCATTGGAATACTGTTAAGAGGATCCTTAGATACATCAAAGGAACCTCAGATGTTGCATTATGTTACGGAGGATCAGAATTCATTGTCAGGGGTTATGTTGATTGATTTTGCAGAGATCTTGATAAGAGGAAATCCACTACCGGGTATGTATTCACAATTGCAAGAGGAGCGGTGGTGGTTATCTAAGTTCTGGCGTTGTAGCTTTGTCGACTCTGAAGTGAGTACATGGCGACTACCGAAGCTTGCAAAGAAGCTTATCTGGATTCAAAGGTTAATGGTGGAACTTCGGGCACGCAGAGAGGATTGTTGTGTCTTGTGACGGTCGAGTGCCTTGCACATTGCAAGGAATCGACTTTTCATTCCAGGACAAAGCATATAGATACCCGGTATCACTACATTCGTGAAGTAGTAGAGGAAGGAACTGTGGATATGCAAAAGATTCACACCGAAGATAACCTAGCAGATGTGATGACGAAGCCGATCAATGCTGACAAGTTTATTTGGTGTCGATCCTCCTATGGCCTATCAGAAACGTAAGCAACATGGAAGGGCAAGGCAGAAAGAGTGGTGTGAAGATATGATTGGCTCAATCAAAATCTTCAAGTGGGAGAATTGTTGAAGTCAAGTCCCACATCGGTGGGTTTTATCTTTGGCTTGGTTCTTGGGTGTTATAAAAACAACCCCAAAGCTTCATTTTTATTCATCCCAAACATTTCTCTTCTTCCTCTTTTATTATTTCTTATACTCAACAAGAGTATTGTGAGAGTATTTGTGAGGTATTTTGTGAGAGGTATTCTTGTAATATTTTCCCACATAGTGAAATTCTTCTGGTCTTGCCCCGTGGTTTTTCCCTTATTTGTTGAGGGTTTTCCACGTAAATTTTGTGTGTTCATTTCCTTATTTTCTCGTCTCTTATTTTAGTTGTGTGACACTATTCCGATACTTTGGTACCTAACAGGTTCGAGCATTGGATTTGGTTAAAACCAACTAAACCCGTCCCGTGTACACCCTACCCATAGAGTCAAACATAAATTCCATTCCATATGCCTAATTCGTTTCAATATAGGTTACTAATTGTAAGATATTAGCTTGATATCCATGGCGAATTTGCTAAAAATAGAAGAACACACACACATGGGAAGGAGTTCCAAGACTTGCTATATCATTGACACAAGATGTCTACCAACATATCTACCACACACACACACACACATACACCGTGAATATATATTATATTCTGGTTTCGACAAGATGAAGATGTGAAATTCGTTTTATTCTTTTCCCTTTTTGAAAAAAAGAAGAAATATAGAGATGCATCAGCCTCATGTGACATCTCTCCACACTACAAAGAAACACTAATTTGCAAAGGTTGGTTGGTAGTAGCTAAAGGCATGGCCATGCCTCCATCATTTCTTCTAACTTGGTTTCAAATCGTGGGTCACCCCCACAACCTTAGCTTCAATCAAAACAATATATTGCTTTGGCCCATTTTGATCGTTTCCGCTATACAACCAATTATGATAAATCAAGCATGACTGCGCCTTCATGCCTATCCGTTTTAACTATTTGTTGCACGATTTTCATATAAAATGATTCAAAATCATTGAAAATTCCATGCTTCATACGTACCCTTTTTTCTTAATTGGATATCTATTAACCCTCAAAGAGGTTTACAAATGTCCCGTAAATTAATCTAAAGATACTTTGGCTATCGTCATCAAACTTTGGCATACAATTAAGCGATATAAAACGAAATTAAAATATGCTTATGACGAAACACTCATAATTAGTTGCTGATTATTATGGACAAAAAGAAAAGATACATATAAACAAAAAAGAGATTATATGATTACACTAGAGGGGGAACCCTATTCTATGTATGGGTGCTCAAATTCATTGGATCGAAGGTGAGATATATTGACAATTTTGACTTCATAAAGATTATTTCATCTGTTCCAATATATATATGTTACATTTAAAAAAAAATTGTCTCAAACTATATATTATTTTTTATTTTCAATATAATATGAAATATTTTCTACCAATTTTACCCCTAATATTAAATATTTTCTATCAACGTCACGTAATATTAAATAATTTCTGTCAAGATTAATTTGGTAAAATTGTTGTTCGCTTTTTTCATTTATTGTTTTTCTTAAACTATGTGATTTAGTCGAATATGACATATATAATGGGACGGAGGGAGTACGATTACACGCTTCAAAATGTAACTTACTTCCATAATGGAATAACTTATTTAGTACTAGATTAGCCGTAAACTATCTTTTATTATTTAAAGGTACTTGTGTGCATGAAGGCATGCATGCAGTATATAGACGATTAGTCTTTTTTTTAATAAGCAAAATTTATTAATATAGAGTACTAGGGAACTCATATATAAATTAAAATACTCTTTACAATTTAATCAATGCCCAAGACAAAGCATTGGATTGACAAACCAATATGAAAAAGTGGACCCTGAACCTCCCCCCTTTGAAACAAACCAGCTCCAACAGTAAAATTTGATCATGTACAAAATGTGATTCAAGTCAAAAACATCTCCCTTAAATATACTTATCCTATTCCTTATCAACCATAATGCCCAACTAACCGAGTGCCAAACAATATGACTGAAAATACGACGTTTCTTGCCTTTTATCAAGCTTGCATGATGATGATAATGTGAAAACTCATCAATGTAATACCACAACAAAACCCAACCGGTCATAAATGAGTGACCATACCTTATAAGATATTGGGCAAGTAAAAAATAAATGGACAACATTCTCATTTTATATGAGCGAAGCAAAAAACACAGCTTGCTCCTTGCAAATCTGAGATAACTCCTCTATGAAGTAATTGCACCCGCATAGGAAGCCTATCAAAAAGTAGCCGCCAGCTGAAATGCTAAAACTTTCAGAGGAACAACACACTGCCAAAAATGTTTAAATACCGTTTCTGCCAAATGTTTACGAAAATAATCTTTGTTTTTCTCTTGGATTAATATAGGTACCATACTTCTATTTACTTTTCATACATCTCTGATACGTACCTCCTAGTAGGCACTTAATGGATGGTTATGAATTTATGAACCTATAATCAGCGATATCGATTATATTGGAAAAAACTCTCAAGACTCATGTGGCCCAGAGACATGATCTCAAAAGAGTTTATAAGTAATAGTCACTCCTTACCTTACAAGTTAGTTTTAAAAAGATGAGTTAGGTGCAAAATTCTAATAACAAACTTTAAGAATCAACGAATCTATTGAGAAAATGTACTTTATTACAACGTGAGAAGATTGTCAATTAGTTTGTGACTTACAAAGTGAATTGTAAAAAAAAAAAAAATGAATTATATGATTAATTAATTGTTACTAGCAAGCAGATATATATAAGAGAGAAGTGCAAAACCAGAAAAGTCTCAGAAGCAAAATGTGTTATATGTGCATATATAAAGCCCTCAACATTCTTTAAGGAATAAAAGAGGAAAAAAAAAAAAGAGCAAACACGCTGGAAGAATGATTTGGAAGAACTAGCTAGTACATAGCCACTTGTTTCCAGAGAGAGTCAGTATCTGAACGTGCACTAGCCCTTGAGATGGGACACAAGAGGAGGAGGGTCTAAAACTCTATAAAGAAGGGTCATTGTCCCTATAAAGGGCTTGGAGTGAACAACATGAGAGGATTAATTTAATTCAGACTTTGAACAAAAGGGTTGATCGTAATACAAAAAGAAAAGGTACAGCAATCCCGAGGAACTGCTACGTACAAATTAATTTAAAGTGAACCAACCCCATATTGCAACGGCAGATCGAGCTATGCTACGTGCTTGTCGATCGACCCACCACTTCCTCTCTAATCTCTGCGAAAGAGAAACAAAGCAAAGCACCCTCTAGTCTACACACACCTTTTTTTTTTCAGCTAAGAAACTGTGTAAAAACGATTTCTGTTTTTTGCTTTTCTTTTCTTCTTTTGATAAAGGAAGGAAGGTGATTGAGAAATGCAATGTTTTATCGTTATTTGCATTTGATTCTTTGGCACTTCTATTTACCAAGGGAATGAATTTAAGTGTGTGTGGTTTTACGACAGCAAAAATTGAATTTGTAAAATTTATTTTAATTAAAAGGGGTTGAATATAAAATATTTTATGTTTGAATGCATTCATGTAAAAGTGAGTTGAACAATAAATTTGAAAGTAAAAATCAAGTCTAGAGGCAAAAGCTCCAAGTGTGTGTTTGGTTTTGTCGTGTGTGAAAATTAATTTTTAATGAATTGATTTTATAAAATTGATTTTGGTTGAAAGCGGGTTAAAAGTACAGTGATTATATTTGGTTATGTTTATGACAAAAGTTATTTTCTAAATAAATGTTGTTTAGATAGTTTTTGTCAAAATTGTTTTTGGGTGTATAATCACTCAAATGGCTTTGAATGCCTATATATGTATATGCACACACATGCTTATTTGCATATTTTTATTTTATTTTACTTATTCTAACAAAAAAATAAGAGGTAAAAAATATATATAATTTATATATATATATATAAATTATTAACATATTTAATTTCAGTTAATTTATTAAAAAAAAAAGGACTTCCATTTGATATAAACGAAATTTACTCCATGAGTTATAAAAAAAAAAGGAAGGGGTACTTCCACGCTTATTAACTAAAAACCCGGGATTTCCACTTTTTTTATTTTATGCAATCTATTAAAGAAATGGGCCTTGAAGTTTGGAGCCCAATATTCCATCTTCTATGTTCTAACCTAGCGATGTTACAACATCAGGAACACACGCCACAACAGGAGACGGCGACGACTTTCTCATCTCAAACCAACACTAAATCCAAGCTTCAAATTGGAATCGATTTTAGAGGTAAAACCAATTTTACAAAAAAAAACACTCAACCAAATATGTCAAACTCAATTTTACGTGTCTCTAAAATCACTCGACTCTCCGAAAAGTGAATTCAAACCTGCACTTGATCCATTTTCAAACTAAGGAGACATTAGAAAGAATTTATTTAAATGTATATCATCAAATAACATTTATAGAATATTTTCAGCTCATTTTTATTAACTTTTGAATAGTTTATAAATAAATACTTAATTAAACTCTCCAAACTACCTTATTAAATAAATACTTAACTGAACTATTTATTGAAACACGTCATGACTCAAGACCTTATACTGAAACAGCCTCAAATGTAAACCAAAACAACTTCATCTCTAAATTTACCTTTTTCGTCATGTAGTTTACTTAAAACCTAGGGTATACATACGGGATGGCAATTAACTGACAAGGTCAAGTACTGCTATGTATACATACGGGAAGGGAATCTCTCCCATTTTTTTAATGTTTTTTCCGGTTGAAAAATCCCTACCCTTACCTGACTCTCATGTGACATGAGTAAACCCTTTCCCGTATACATACACATGGCTTGCAATTGATTACATAAATAAAATATAAACGATGGTAAAAACAAAATAAAAGTAGTGTCAAATTTCAGAGGTTGACACATCAGATGTTCTGAGCAACTGGAGTGCAATGAGAATGGGAGATGGTTAACTGCGCTAGCTGAAGTAGCGACACACTTCAGAAATTATATAGTATAAATTGAAGTTTAATCGAAACCTGATCCATCATAACAATTAGCAAAGAAATGAATAATATACAATTTTAATGTTCCAGTTCTGGTCCTTATTGGACATCGTTGATATCTTTGTTTTGGCAGTTGTCACAACACAAATGTAAATTCATCTTTATTTATTCTACGAACTCAAGGTTCAAACATCAAAAAATGGACACTTGACGCAAATTTTCAAATCCAAGTGTTGTTTGTTATTACTTATTAGTGAGTTAAGGAGACCATTATCGCCATAGACATTAGTAGAACAATATATACTGTCAGAGAAACCTTTTCAGCGTTATCTGAAAGAAGGGCTTTAGGAATAAAGGAGACTGAGATTTAACTTACTGCAAAATAAAGGAGACTGAAAATTTGCTGCCTTAATGCATTTATAAGAAAAAGATAAGTTATTCATTTGACAATGAAAACTGCAATTTTTCTATACCTACTTCAGTCCCTAGTACACAAATGGGTTAATTTCACCTTTTTTTTTTTTCCAATACCCTTCAGAAATTTGTAGTCCAATTGAGGTGGCCCAATTGGGACTGCTGATATGCACCAACCTGTGGTCCAGGAGCAGCAGCAGCCACCCCAACTCCAACATTATTGCCAATCGCAGGTCCTAAATGATGAGGACTGGCAAGAGCAGGTGGCTGTGGAGGAGTATGATACATACCAGGGAACTGCATGTGAGAAGATTGAGCTGCAGCTGCATTGAAGGAAGCATGAGCAGTGTGCGAAGGCATGTAAGGAGCAGCATGAGGTGATTGCCCTGGCGGCATGTTATAGTATTGAGTAGATTGCATGCCAGGAAGATCCCTTGGATTCTGTAACCAGATTTCTGATGTCTCGGCCTGTCAATGGGGAAAAAAATAACAAACCAAAGAGATTATCTTAATAATATAGGGTCTGTTTGGATTGACTTATAAACAGCTTATTTGGGTTTATTCACTGACATAAGCACTGGTCAAACTGTTTGGGAAATCTTTTGAAAACAGCTTAAAACATGTCCATAAGTTGTTTTCAGCTTATTTCCATAAGCTCTCATGAATAGCTTACGAAAACAGATTATAGCTTATATGAAAATAGTTAGACTTTATTTTATCTTTTATTATAGTGTATACATAAAAATTTATATGATAAGCACTTATGCTATAAACGCTTAATTAAACTGTTTATCTAAACAGGACCATAATCTACAGAGATAAAGAGATATTTATGACAATTCAAACAAAAAAAAAACTTTGTTTTCTAAAAACACTGCACAAGCACATTACCTGAGGATTTGGGACATAGAGATTATCTTTGTACTTGACTCGAGATGAATCTTCTAAACCCGTTGCACCCCCAACCACACCTGGAGTTAACATGGCATACCCAGTTGGATTACCAAAGTTTCCAAACCCTGTTGGACTTCCAGCAGGAACAGGCTTGAACTGCTGAACTCCGTATTTAAGGCTGTTGGCATTAAGATGGGAACCACCTCCAGGCATCAACAAGTAGCTGCTGCCATTTGTCGGATGAGGATAGGTAGGATTATTTGAATATCCGGGCATGGCCATAGGTGGTACATAGACTGGGGACAGAAACTGACGATAGGGCATAAGATTAGCAAAATGTGAAACATGAACTTGTGGATACATCTGTGGCTGTGCCATGGGAGGTTGCTGTTGTTGCACCATGGCAATTGTGGATGTGGGAACACTGTTGGCTGAATGCGAGATCAAACCCTGCATTGGCCAAAAAAATGTGTTGCTGAGGTAAGAACTTAAGGAATTAGTAAAGGAGAAAAGACACCCAAAAAAATGCAAGCTTGCGTTGCACGTAAAAACAGAACTGTGTGTTATGTATGATGTGAAAAGCACTCCTCATATTCATCCACAAACACCAAAGCAAACATAATTAAATACTTTTCCAAATGATCTTCAAAAAACTGTTCAGACCAATCAACAGAAAATGTTTCAACTTTTAAGGGATAAGGGATATGAAAAGTTGTTCTCTGAATCCAAACTTCTTTAATAGGCTTAAAATTGTACAAAATAACCTAATGTAATTAAACTTTATCATTCTGCAACATAATGGTAGTGGATAAACAAGAATACGGATTAAATTAAGATAACATTTAACACATGATCAGAACAAGATGGAATGGTCGGTTCTATTTTTATTCTCTATGGGTCAATATTTTTTTACCTTATCAACCATCTTGTTCAATTTTCAAAATACATCAAACATTGAACAGAATTCACCAGTTTTGTTCTGTTCTAACCTGAACCACAAATGCTATCTAAGATTCATCGATTGAACTCCACTGCTCAGTCTTAAATACATAATTGATAGAGGATGTCATTTCATGCATAATTGCATAAATTCCATTACAATTAAGCAATTAAATGACTTTAAATACTTGCAATCAAATGACTTTAAATACTTTATTAATTATACCTCCTGAGGTGGTGACAGAACCTGCCCTCGTACAGTTTCGTCCATTGTGGGTCTGAAATAAGGAATATCGTAACCAGTTGGAGGGTCGTAAGCCTGTTTGGAAACTTAACAGTGAGAACGAATAGACAATAATACACAAAACAGATATGTATAGCATATGTCAATAAACAAATATGCAATAATGGAAAGAGGGCAGGATCCATGCCAGTCAGTGACTCAGTCTAACATTTCAACTTTTCACTATTTAAAAAGTAACATAAATGTGTCCTATATCAATCTCTGAGACTATTCTGACAAAGTATCACTAAGAAGTAAGCACTTCCTAACATTAAGTCAGCATGATACATAATGAGTGTTAGGTTCAACAATCAAAGACTCTAAAACCACATTACCTATAGTTATGTCTGATATGATAGATATTAGGGGCTTGTTTGAATAAGCTTTGAAAATAAAGTGATACTGAAGTAGTAAGCAGTTTCTTTGTAGAGCTTTTATGGAAGGCAGAGGGGGGGAAGTTTACTTTAAAAAGTAATTTTAAGCTATTTGGTTTGGATATCAACAGTTTCAAAACATTGTGCATACTCCCCAGAATATATAATGAAGAATGGCATACATGTATGCATTGAAACCCGACCCGAGATTTTATGAAACCCCTCGTTGCAGAGGGTAATACTAACATGGAAAACACAATTATAGGCCATTAATAACTTTGTATAGACCATAAGGAAATATCAATGATAAACTGACGTGGATGGTAGAAATAGAATTATAAGGAATCACTCACTGAGAAGCCCGGCATATCATGAGACTCCTGCTGGTGTGACTCTGAAGGTGCATAGGACGGACTAGTATCACGTACCAATCCAATATTGGCATAATTGTCCAGATTCTGTGGGCTTGGGGATTCTTTGTTATCAGGCAAATGTTGCTCAGAAGCAGCACCAGATGCTGGAGAGTCTGACCCAGAACTTCTAATGTGGTCATCCCGTAAGTCCACCTGCTTGCTCCCAGAAACATCATCAGTGGACAACTCTGGAGCAGGTACTGTCACGCTGACATCAAATTTGAAATAAGATTACAACTAGTTTACAGAAAATGCATATTAACAATGATGTCTTTAATAGATGTTTATGAGCATAACGCATTATATCTGACAAAATATTTTCTACACTATATGAAAATGTCACTATCAATGAAAGAACAAACTTCAAAAGAAACTCACAGTAAACAGTATGTCTGAATGGTGCAGCTATTCCCCCACCCAAAGCATTAACCCTCTAGCATACAATTAAAAAAATTTAAACAGCAAGCAGGATAGGAATGCCAACCTTGTGGTCAATTCTCCATTTGACTTATCGGTAGCTCCTATTAATTGATGCCTCAAAGAATCGAATTCTGTCCCAAGCCCAATGGTACCAAACATCAGCCGACGGCGATCAGCCTCCTGAACACGAATATGTTCTGCTATGACCACATTTTGGTTCTCACGTATATTTACTTGTGAAAGTTTATCTTGAATCTTTGCTGTATCTGATTCTATATCTACAGAATTTTCTGCTGGAGGTGAAACAGTTTTTTTTGGTGCTCCAATAACTCCAGGACTATTGCTGTTTGTCTTCTGGCTCGATTTTGGCTTCCACTCTTTATTATGCTGGGAGACTGCATCAGAATTTGTCAAATTTCTAGGCATGAAGCAAAATGGCTAACAATAAAAAGAAATCTGCCCAAAAATCAAATCCTCATTAAAACGGATTAGACAATGGGTAGCCTCAGCAATTATAAACACTATTTAAGTACTAATGCACTGGAAAACTAAAAAGAAATCAACCAGTTACTACATGCTGACAATAAGCATTACAATGAGCAAAGATTTCTGACGCAAGTAAAACAAAATCAGCTTACACTACAGCATAACACAACACATTCTCATAATCAAACATTTCGGGGTTGCCATAATAAATAACTAAATACCCAAGAGCAAGCTACAACAGTTCCACTAAGTTATACCTCTCTGATGTCCCATAAGTTGTTGATGTGGTCTACTATTATACTGATTGTTTGAGGACGGTCTGCTAACTGACGTGCCAGGGAATGAGGGCTCAGTTACAGTAGTTTGACTAAATTGTTCAGTCTTTGAGATGGCACCAACTGATTGAAATGAATCTGCAGATGTACCATCTTTTCCAACAAGAGAATTAGCATGAGAACTACTAGGAGCAAATGATTGTTTCACTTTATTGTCTGAAGACTGTCGCCGAACACCAACAACCCCAACCTCACGCCTAATGGCTCCAACAACACCCGATGATCTGGAATCAGGAGAGGGCACATGAACTGGATCTGTTGAAGAGGAATACAACCCCACAGCAGAACTGGTTGATGCCATTGTTGAAGAATTTTGATGGATGTTGTTAGGCTTAAGTGGTTGCACCCGTGCTGATGCATTAAACATCATGCCTTGCTTGTCCTCAGATGAAAGTTTTCTGTTGCTGACATTTGAATCAGCATCTTTTGACTGTCTAGCACGTGAATCAGAAGGACCATTTGAAGCCTGATAATTTCTAGCACCAGATGACCTTTGATTGGTAGAAGCTGCTGACGAGCTGTAACAAAGACAACACATGAATTACATACAAAGTTCAGTTATCCAATAACAACATGAAAATATATCAAATGTGATCCCTGAGACATGGTGGTTTTAAATTATAACAGATAAATTTCAACTCTACTCAAGAGGCCAAGTGCATTAGTTTAAAACAAAGGGTAGTGCCACTGAGTCCAAGATTCTTTCATTCCTGGTGCTATCTATTATCAGACAAAACCTTCATGGTCTTATATGTTATGTGTCCAAAATATATACACATTGTTTTGTTCATGTAGAAATCAGAGCAACACTCATTATGATTTTAATGTATAAAAGTTAAAATGCCCTTCTTCAGTGAGGCGTGCATTTTTTAGTGCGTCTAGTCTCGAGGCATTGAAGTTCCTAGCACCTTAACGGCATCGTTTACCTTTGACTACCTTGGCTAGAAATATTATAACAATACTCAATTTATTCTATTATTATCCTATCATGAAAGGTTTATCACTTCTCATCATGTGATTCATTTGTAACCACATCGTGCCTAAATAAACTCTTAACCAGGTTTTACATCATTCATTTTATGTCACATCTATGAATTAAGCAAGTTTCTTTCAATAAAACTTCTTTCACAACTCAGGTATACATTTTTTTTCTTTCACCTCTAATATAACAACAGAATCTAACCCAAATCTCTTTAGTAGGTCATAAAGCAAGGGATGTGCATCTATGGACAACTACTGACACTAGATATGCAAGGCACAATCAACCAAGCCTGCCAAATCCAGAAAATTTATAGATCAGAGCATACCCCTTTTCAGATGTGTTTACAACTAATTGCTCAGTGGTGGATGTTGAGTGTTGCAGTGAAGGAGGCTTTACTTCTTTATATATATGATTTACTCTGTTGTCCCTGACAACACGGAATTCTTTGCTGATGCCTGAATGGTTAACATGAATTTAAAGATCAGCATATATAATAATGCTAACAAAAATACAAATAAAAACAAGTGATCCATTTAGTTACTAGAAAAAATGTGAAAAATAAAAGATGCATTTAATTATTTGAAAAATCCATTTAGTTACTAGAAAAAATGTGAAAAATAAAAGATGCATTTAATTATTTGAAAAATGTTAGGATGTATCATTAGGATAGAAAAATGACTGTTATGTTAGTCATAGTCCATTAGTAAGTTAGTTCGAAGGGATTAAAAGGGGACTGGATAATAAATAGGCAAAAACAGACTAAGGGGATTCATTCAGTACATTTTGATAGTTCGTGTGTGATCCTTTGCGAAGGGTAAACCCTAGGAAAGAATTATATTCTCCCTTTTCTATTCAGTTTTCAATAATACACTTCCATTCTTTTGATTCTATATTTCTTTCACTCCAATTTCTCTAGGTTCCCAACAAGTTGGTCCAACCCGCCAGATCAGTGGTTGGGGGGGGGGGGGAGAGATTGAACTTCACTTGGAAGCTTTCGAACAAACAGTCAAAATGCTGGAGAAGGTATCCTGGGAACAAGGGTCAGGGTTGTCTAAGATCAAGATGAAACATGACAAGATCAAGATCAAACAGGACGGGGTTGGTGATATCATAATCTTTCTAGGTCACTCGATGCATAAACAGGGGATGACCTTGGAGGAGGACGGGACACGCGATAAAGTTCTTGGTGGAATAAAGAGGAACAAATAAAACTCAGAGGGTAGAAACAACCCTTTGAAATGTATTGCTAGGGTGGAAAAACTTGAGGTACAGCAGATCGAGCCCAGTGACAAAGTTCAGCTGGCGTTCATCAGCATGGAAGGGACAGCAGTGCATTGATTCATATTCTTGCATATAACACCTGAAATAAATTGGGAAGGACTGACTTTGACTTGGATTCAGCAATATGGAGGAAGAAATTTGGGAAATAAAACATTTACAAGTGACTATCAACCTTGGGCCAAAAAGGGTCTGTCGAAGAGTATAATCAAGAATTTCAAGCATTACGGATGCAAGCATCCACACCATCAAAGGATCAACTGCTTGGGTATGTCTTGGAAGGGTTGCAACATGAGGTAAGGTGCAGAGCAGAATAGCACGGGGAAAGGGGAAAGAGGAGGGGTCAATAGAAGAAGTGCAATCTAGATCCCCAAAGATGAACTCTATTTCAGAGTGTAGGAAGCACTGAGTCGCTAGTGGGCACCCATCCAACGAGCTCACCTAGCCCAATTTAGCAACATTCATCATTCAGGCCAATCAAGAGCACTTCGGGCCCAACCTATTGTTCAAACAAAAGCAAAAGAAAAGGTAGCTGCAACTCCATCTAGCATCGCTAACGGCCTTCCACTGAGGAATAGAGGACCTTGACAGCTTCCATACGAGGAGTATGCCAAGAGACAGGAAGGAGATGTTTTCACTGTAGCCAACCATTTGGCCCCATCCACAAATGTCCAGGAAAAAAGTCTAAGGGTGATCATCTTGATAGAAAATGAACAAAAAGCGGAGGATGGGGAGATCATCCAGAAGGGGGCAAAAGCATGGTGTAAAGATGACAGCTGGGAATACCTGCCTTGAGGGCAGCATGGATTTTCATTGGGGGGTGCATTGTTAGGATGTATTATTAGGATAGAATAAGGGTAACTATTCTGTTAGTCGATTTAGTCCATTAGTTAGTTAGTCAGGAGGGCGTATAAGGGGATTGGTCAGATAAATTGGGGGAAATCAGATTAGGGGGTTTCATTAAGTATATTTGATAGTTAGTGAGTGAAAAGAAAGATCCTTTATGAAAGGAAACACTTGGGAAGAATTCTATTCTCCATTTTCAGTACAGTTTCAATAATACATTTCTCTTCTTTTTATTCTCTCTGTCTTTCTGTAATTTCAATTTCTCTAGGTTCCTAACAAAAAAACATACAAATGAAGATACGCTACAGAAAACCACAAATTATTTATCTGAACTCTGAAGTAAATTTTTTTCTTTATAATAGATAGATAGATAGATAGATAGATAGATAACTAAAATATCCTTGATAAATTGGTTTCATAAATTAAACAACAAAAACAGTCTGTTTCCCTCGCTTAACTAAAAATAAATAAATATATAAATAAATAAAAAGATAAAAGACAAATGCAGCACAAATACCACAGCCTCCAAAGTAGCAAGCATGGCATAACTACAAAGGCAAACCAAAAAGCAACAAAGTTTAGGGTATTCACCCAGGCTGTGTTAGTAACTATCAGGTTAAATTCTATAGAAATGATAATCAAAACAATTAACAGATTTATTGGCAATTAAAACTCATCCAAAAGATTTAACATTTGCATTGACAATCTACAAGTACAAAATGAGTGCTCAAGCTGACAATGATGCTAATCGGGACATCATACTCTATACCCTCAAAACAGGCACAAAATAAGAATATTACCGGGTAAAGGATTCCGAGAATAGTTTGGTCTTTGAACATTATGTTCAGAAGGGGTGTGGAATTGCATTCCTTGACCACCATTCTCAGAATGCCTTCTTAGTTCACCCGAACCCTTGTTCCCAACATTCTGAGGCTGCAGTAACAGATATTTGTCAGTAAATTACTGATAAGAAAAGTACTACTCTTTAATGAGTTGCCACGGATTCAATAACCCATCAAGACAAGGATAAAGAGGCAGTATCTGTACCTCCTTCTTTCGGTCTCTCCTTCTCTTCACCTCATGGAATGGATCTGAATAACAAAAACACAATGTATATTAGGAGAACACAAATTTTCATTGTTTAATTTTCCATCAAGTTAATTTGGGACATGTTCAAGACATAATAATCCAGAAACATAGCCCAATGTATAGACCTCTACCAAAGCATTGCATATCACACCAATGGGCTCTCACAGTCATGCAATAACCATTTAAGCACATAATGAAAGTTGTTACATTTAAAAAATTTACACTACACTATACAATGTCCATGACTAATTGCAAAATTAAGCTAATTATTCCTCCCTCAAACCATTGGCAACATCAAACAAAGAACCCCCATTAATCCGAAATCAATAAATAAACAAACACAACCCCCATAAAAAACCAAAATTTATTTAGGGTTGAAGAAATAACAGTGTGGCCCCACAAAGAACCAACCTTGGTACAGCAATTTCTGAGTGGTTTCGTTAGGATCCATGTTGGTTTCCTTGAGGGCAACATAGATATCAGCATCGGAGTGATTCCCAACGATTTCTTTGATGGATTGAATGGTTTTGCGGACTCTAGCAGAGAGCAAGTGAGTTCCAGAGCCACCTTCCGTTCGCGAACCCGGGACCATTGCAGCCAAAACCGAAGGGTACCCAGAAGAGAACACGTGAAGGCAAACGCGAAAAATCAAAACTTGAAGCTTTCGCTTTGAAGAGGAACAGAAGGGTCGTTACAGGAGGGAGGGGGGTGTTAGGGTTCTGTTCTTCGCAATCGAAGGAAAGAAAGAAAGAAAAAACTGACGGAAAGAGCAGAAAGCGGCTTTGAGAGAAGCAGCGACAGAGTGAGGGTTTTGAAAAACTTAGACAATGACTTTTTATGTTTCGAGTTTGTGTGAGGGAAAAAATAAAACTCTTGAAATTTTTTTGATTGGTCTCTGTGCCCTGGCTTTTCATCTAAATTACAATAATGCCCTTGGGTTAACCCATTAAATACGAATCATTACTGGATTCACCAATAATATGAATCCAACACGTGGTTTAATGATGGTACGAAGCACAAAATTTAAAATTACTCTCTCAAGCGTGAATCGGAGAATAGGATACTTCAGACGTGAAATCTCAATTATTTATTGAAAAAATAATTATTGATATTATACCTAGATACATAATTAATTTTGGCTTATGTGAGAGAGGAGGATTGGCATTGGAGTCATGTTAAGAATCTGCTCCCTGCGGAGATCTACTCCAAACTCGCAGGTATTAAGCCTCCTTGCAAAAGGAGTGATGATTTTCTTAGTTGGCGGTATTCTTCTCGTAGTTTCTTCTTCATCAAGTCTACCTATCAGATGATTTAGCAGAAGCATCTTTATCTGAATTCTGAATTTTCGTTTGAAGTCATTTGAAGTTGGAGTGTGTTGGGAAAAACTGTGTAAGTGAGATAAAATAAATTTCCACGAACCCCAGGATAATTTCCCAAACCAAATAGATAAAAATAACGCCAAAGATTTTAGCGTGGAAAACCCTCCAAAGTGAAGGTAAACCACTTTAATTCGTAGTTCGCTTAAACTTCCACTATAACAATAATGGGATTACAAACTTCACCCTTAGGTGATCTCTCAAAATTAATACAATAAGATTGTACTCTCAATTTGTGGATAAAACTCTCACAAATTGGCTCTCTCTAATTTTTCTCTCACTCTTTCTCTTAAGCAAGGCTTCTCTCTCTAACTAATGCTTGTTGCACTTAGTTGTGAATGGGATGAATTTTGCTCTACCATCCACTCCCTATTTATAGAAGAAATGAATGGTGTGAACACTTGCAAATTGTGTCAATCTTAGATGGCCACCAACCATTTGACTCACCAACCATTCGACTCACCAATTTGCTTTCATATTGGGTGGATCCCAACAAATCCCCCCCACCAGCCAATGGGGAAATATCCTCGTATCAATATGGGGTTGATATTAAGCCTACAACTTCTTTGCAGACTTCTAGCTTGTCCTTTGGTAGAGCTTTGGTCATCATATCACCCAGTTGTCGTTGGTGTGGATCTTCTCAACTTTCGCCAAATAGATTTCTTTCTAACACATCACGGATCCGGTGATATCTTACGTCGATGTGTTTCGACCTTGAATGAAATGTCGAATTCTTCTTTGAGATGTATTGCGCTTTGATTGTCGCAATAGACAACATAATTTTCCTGGTTTTGTCCCAACTCTTGTAGGAACTTCTTCATCCACAGGATCTCCTTGAAACCTTCGGTGATTGCAATGTATTCCACGTGGTGCTTAAAGCAATACACTTTTGTAATCGTGATTGCCATGAGACGGCTCCCCTGCAAATGTTATCGGATACCCGTAAATAGACTTTACGGTATCCACGTCTCGACCATATCTGAATCTGTATATCCTTCTAATACGGTTTTCCATTACCAAAACACAAACAATGACTAGATGTACCTCTGAGATATCCGAGTATCCATTTGATCACGCCAAAGGTGCTCTTTTCCAGGATTTGATAAAAATCGACTCACAACACCAACTGCATGTGCAATGTCTGGTCTAGTGCATACCATAGCGTACATCAGACTGCCAACCGCCGATGCATATGGCACTTTGTTCATTTCTATTCTCTCCTCCTTGCTTGAGGGACACTGGCTCACTTTGAGCTTGAAGTGACTAGTCAGTGGAGAACTAATAGATTTTGCTTTGTCCATGTTGAATCTTTCAAGAACCTTTTCCATGTACCGTTCTTGAGATAGCCAAATTTTGTGATTCTTCCTGTCACGGGTAATCGTCATGCCAAGAATCTGTTTAGCGGGTCCTAAGTCCTTCATTGCAAAGGACTTGCTCAACTCTTTCTTCAACCTGCTAATCTTGCCGCTGTCTCGGCCAATAATCAACATGTCATCAACATAAAGCAAAAGAATGATGAAATCTCCATCAGAGAATTTCTTGATGAAGACGCAGTGGTCTGCCGTCGTTCGATTGTACTCATTTTTCTCCATGAATGAGTCGAACTTTTTATACCACTGTCTCGGTGCCTGCTTCAAACCATACAAACTCTTCTTCAGTCTGCACCCCAATTTCTCTTTCCCTTTGACTTGGAAACCTTCAGGCTGCTGCATGTATATTTCCTCGTCAAGATCACCATGTAAGAAGGCGGTTTTTACATCAAGTTGTTCAATCTCTAGGTTGAGACTTGCAGCCAAGCCAAGAACAACTCTGATCGATGACATCTTCACCACCGATGAGAATATTTCATCAAAGTCAACTCCCTTTTTCTGAGCGAATCCTTTCACAACCAGCCTTGCTTTGTAACGTGGTTGTGAGTTGCTTTCTTCACTTTTTACTCTGTACACCCACTTGTTCTTGAGTGTTTTCCTTCCTTGTGGTAGTGTTACCAAATCATATGTGTGGTTCTCATGCAAGGATTTCATTTCTTCTTGCATGGCTTTTAACCACTCATTCTTATGCTGGTGAGTAAGAGCTTCGTCATAGCTCTCTAGTTCTCCCCCGTCAGTGAGCATCACATACTCGGTAGGTGAATACTTTTGACTCGGCTTTAAGCTCTGCAGTAGATTTCCTTACTGCTGCTTTTGATTGGACCTGTTCAGGAACTAACTCTTGTTCTGAACTGTCGGCTTGCTCTGGTTCTGGACTTTCAGCTAGTGGATCAACATCATTAGTATCTGGTATAGCTCCCCCGTCATCAGAATCTATTGGTGGAGAGACTGGTTCCAGATTAACTGGAATTTCATCTGACTGTGGATTTTCTGGTTTCTTCAAATCCTTGATTGTTTGATCTTCAAAAAATACCACGTCCCTGCTTCTAATGATCTTTCTGGTAGCTGGATCCCAGAGTCTGTAGCCGAATTCTTCATGTGCATATCCCACAAAGATACACTGCTTTGTTTTTGCATCCAGCTTGGACCTCTCATCTCTTGGGATGTGAACAAATGCTCTACAACCAAACACCTTCAAGTGTTTGTATGAAACATCTTTCCCTGTCGGACTCTTTACTGGTACATCATAGTTGATGGAACTGATGGAGAAAGGTTGATCAAATCATTCTTGTCCTCATTGCCTCCCCCAAAAGGAGTTTGGCGGTTTGCATTTGAGAGCATACATCTTACTCTCACAGATGGTTCTATTCATCCTTTCAAAGAACACCGTTGTGTTGAGGTGTCTTTGGCAATCGATTTTTCCAATCTAATGCCAAAACCTGCAGTACTCCTCGAATGGTCCGCGATACTCACCGCCATTATGCGCTTTCGTACACACTTCAACTGCGCGGTTTCTCTTTCAACTTTTACATGAAATTGCTTGAAAACTTCCAACACTGATCTTTAGTTTTCAAAGCAAAGGCCCATACTTTACGGATTGGTCGTCAATGAAAGTCACGAAATAAAGTGCACCTCCTTGTGACTTATCACTCATCATGCGGACATCGGTGTGTATCAAATCTAGAAGATTTGCCTTTCTAGATGGTGGGGAACTTGAAATGCAACTCGTGTTGTTTTCCCATTAGATACCAACACATTTCCCCGATGATGTACTTATCATTTACGGCAAGAGATTCTTCTTGGAAAGAATCACGAGACCACTTTTCACTCATGTGGTAGCCGCTTATGCCATAGCTTCGGTTGGAACTTCCTTCTTCTTTGGTATTTACTTCTCCTCTACATAACTTGGCTTCTGTTAAATAGAGAGAAGTATCTTTCTTGCCTTTTGCTACCACCAGGTTTCCTTTGGTGAGCTTCCAATTTCCTTCACCAAAATAGCTATTGTAGCCATCATCATCAAGTACTCCGGTGGAGATCAGATTGAGGCGTATGTCAGGAACATACCTCACATCTTTCAAACATAACCTGCATTCAAGGTTAGTTTCTAAATAAATATTGCCGATGCCAATAATTGTGGATGCACCATCATTTCCCGTCCTCACTTGTCCAAAATCACCCTGAGTGTAGGTTGAGAAGAACTCCCGTTTTGAGGTGACATGGTAGGAAGCACCTGAGTCAACTACCCAGGTAGAGTCTTGACATGCAAGATTGACATAATTTGCATCTCGAACAATGGTAACATCTTCGGTGACAGTTGTGGTGTCATTTGTTCGGCTTTCTGCTTCCTGTTTCTTTAACTGTTTCAACTTTCGGCACTCTCGAATGAAGTGCTCGGGAAGGCCGCAGTGGTGGCACTTCTTATCATACCTCAATCTGGACTTTGATCGTCCTCTTTGCCAGATTTGGCTTTGAGAGCTTCTACCTTTGCTTCTTCCACGTCCTTCTTGCTTGCCTTGTTTTTCTGTGACAAGCGATTCAGATTCAGGATTATATCCTTCATCTTTTCGTCGAGACTCCTCGTTCAACATCCTATCCTTTACCATATCCATGGTAAGCTTGCCTTCGAGAGCGGAGTTCTTGACCGACACAACTAAGGTGTCCCGCTTTTTGGTAGAGAACTTCGGCATCAGCGGTGCTTGTAACTCATCATCGATGGTCATCTTCATCGAGTTGAGTTGATCTACAACGCCTTGGAACTCACTCATGTGTTCCGATACCTTTATTACCGTCTTTGTACTTTAGGTTGACTAATCGTCGCATCAGTTGGCTTTGTTACGTGCGGTTGTTCTTGCATACATTTTCTCCGACTTTTGCCAAAGAGCATGAGCATCATGTTCATTAGCAAAGTTTTGAAAATGCTCTTGTCAATCCATTGTGGATTTGAGCAAAGACACTTCCGATTCAAAGACGGCCCGGTCGATTATCGATGTCTTTGGTCGAGCGTCGGTTGGTTTTTACGCCTTTGCCGTCAGTCTTATCATCTGCCAGAGTTGTTGTTGTAGTCGTTGCTTTCTCCTTCGTCATCACGATCGGCTTCCATAGATCTTTAATGTATAAAAGATCTTCCATCTTTGGCTTCCAGATTGCATAATTAAATGCAGTCAGCTTTATCATATTGCCGGTGCTCTCCTCCATTTTGATGGCAGTCAACAAGTTTCGCTGTGCTTGAAACTTCTTCGGCAATGAATAGTGACCGGTGAATAATTCTTTTCGGATGTGGAAGATCAGACAAAGTCGCAAACTACAGAGCATACTAAGACTCTTCCACAGACCTAGCTCTAGATACCACTTTGTTGGGAAAAACTGTGTAAGTGAGATAAAATAAATTTCCACGAACCCAAGGATAATTTCCCAAACCAAATAGATGAAAATAACGCCAAAGATTTTAGCGTGGAAAACCCTCCAAAGTGAAGGTAAAAACCACGGGACCCGTAAGCCGCTTAAACTTCCACTATAACAATAATGGGATTACAAACTTCACCCTTAGGTGATCTCTCAAAATTAATACAATAAGATTGTACTCTCAATTTGTGGATAAAACTCTCACAAATTGGCTCTCTCTAATTTTTCTCTCACTCTTTCTCTTAAGCAAGGCTTCTCTCTCTAACTAATGCTTGTTGCACTTAGTTGTGAATGGGATGAATTTTGCTCTACCATCCACTCCCTATTTATAGAAGAAATGAATGGTGTGAACACTTGCAAATTGTGTCAATCTTAGATGGCCACCAACCATTTGACTCACCAACCATTTGACTCACCAACCATTTGACTCACCAATTTGCTTTCATATTGGCTGGATGCCAACAGAGTGGGTCACCCCATGTCAAGACTTTGCTATGGAAGATAGCCCATGGTCGTCTTCTAACCAACGTTGAGCACTATTCGCGGGGCTTGTGAACTTTAGTTAGAGTCCATCATGCATTTGTTGAGGGAGCAATGCGTTGATGAAGACTGTTGGGCATCTTTCTCTAGTAGTGGCATTGATCACTGGCTCCATCAAACTTGATTTCGAACAGGTTAATGCATCATGCAAGGTCATTTGTCGTGATCGCTTGTGTTTGGTATGATGATTAGCTTTCTTTAGTGTGATAGAAACCAATTGATTTTCAATTGGCGTGTTTCTTTGAATAATCAATTTCAGTCAAGCCTCATTAGCCAAGTCAACTTTATTCATCAACAGCTCTCACTTCCCTGCCCTATATATTTCAACGATAATCCCTTTGAGGTGCACGTCGCGGGGACACCTCCTCCCCTGATAGCTTCAAGCTCAATGTTGATGGTTCTAGAAGACAAGGTTCTGGCACAACAGCTTGTGGAGGTCTCATCCGGGACTCCAATGCTAAATTTGTGAGTGGTTTTCAATGTAACATGGGAGCTACCACTTCAGTTGTTGCTAAACTTTGGAGTTTGGTTTTGGGTCTAAGGCTTGCTAAAAGCTTAGACATTCAGTTGCTATTTATATAAATGGATTCTCTCACGGTAGTCAATATGGTGAAGAATAGAAAGTCTAATTGTCTTTTCTTCACTCTTATGTTGGAAGAAGCTTTGTCCTTTTTGCATCATCGAGATCGAAGTTGCTCTATCTTCCATATCTATAAGAAGGTCAATAGATGTGTTGATATCATGGCCAACATAGGCCACTCTGGAGATTTTGTGTTTCTATTTTTAGTAGAGTTCCCCTAAGCTCTCCCTCACCGTAGAAGAAGATGCTATGGGTATTAGTTTATCGCGCTTTGTTCGTTAGTTTTGTTATATCTTGTTCTGAACAGAACTTCAGAGGATGACCGGAGGGAAGCAGTGCGGTTGTGCTCGCGACGGATGACGACGTCGTGTTGGGTGGTGTACCTGCAAACACTCCGACGCTCAAGTCAGTGTGTGTCGAGGTGAGTAAAGAGGTGGTAGAAAAATCATTACCTCGACCGTTCGACGCGGTCTTCTTTAAATATGAGTTGAGGACTACATCGTCGATGTGTAACCGTTCAGTGA
This sequence comes from Calophaca sinica, assembly GCA_037113605.1. NCBI lineage: Eukaryota > Viridiplantae > Streptophyta > Magnoliopsida > Fabales > Fabaceae > Calophaca > Calophaca sinica. The sequence goes on from CM073731.1 coordinate 130,331,140, forward strand.
AACCCAGTCGGCATTAAATTCCTTTATCTGAGAACCGGTTGGGTTGGGCTGCGTTGAGGGAAGGCGGAGAGCCGTGGGCGTAACTTCGATTGGGCTTGGAAGGTGGATCTTCGGATTGGGCCTCGGCCCGATCGAAACGATTGCCCCCAAGTCGCTAGCTCGAATGTCGAGGTGGTGACTTGTTGTCGGTTCGTTGATGTCGGCGTTCGACGCCCTTGTTCGTAAATGAACCGCAAGTGTCGCCATGTCGTGCTTGTTCATTAGTTCGTTACGGACCTTCGTGTTCCACGTCTGGCTGGCGATTCTCGACACGAGGCTTGATGTGCTTGTGCAAGGCACAAGGCTTTGTCACGAAGCTCGTGCACGCGGTCTCGACGCAGGTCGATCTCTTCATTCATCGGTGCTTGTGCCAACGCACAAGGCTTTATCACGAGCTCGTGCACGCGGCCTCGGCACGAGGTCGATTCATCAGGTGCTTGTGCCAACGCACAAGGCTTTATCACGCTGTTCCTGTCAAAGTATAGACAATTTGCAACAACTTGATGTAATTAAGGTAGCGTTAATTTTATCTTTGAGTAAAGTGCTCGTAGTCGAAGTTTTATACTTCCCTGTGGGAGTAGTTGATCCGCCGCCCAAGCGGCAAGGTTGGGGTCATCAAATAATCAAGGTCAATGACGTAGCCGAGTTTAAGGTCGTCTGAATTTTGAAATTGCAGAGGTGGGCCTAGTAGGTCGCTCGAGTACTGGACTGCGTATCCATCTGTTGCAGAGGTGCTTGTGCAAGCGCACAAGGATTTATCACGAGCTCGTGCACGCGGTCTCGGCACGAGGCTCGATCTCTTCATCAGGTGCTTGTGCAAGGCACAAGGCTTTATCACGATCTCGTGCACGCGGTCTCGACACGAGGTTCCATCAGAGGTGCAAGGTTTTGATCGTAAATAAATGCTGATTGTGTATTTCTTCAATCATACTTCACTGCTTCACATTTATGTGTTTAGGATACATTTGTTTCAACTATAATATTTCTTCATCTTTGCTTGTCAGTGTTACTCTGGGGATTTGTCTTTGGCTTTTGAGGCTATCAACTTCTCTTCGTAATTCATAAATTTACGAGCTCGCCGGGAACTTCGGTCGAGGACCTCGGTTTGTCGACACCAATGTCGACATCGAATAAACTTCCTTCGACCAGGCCTTGCTCTAGCAAGTACGGCTTCATCTCGTTAGAGCATTTCTTCACCAAAATGGCTTCTTTGTTGAAGCGCCGACGTAGTCTCCGATAGACTCATCTTTCTTCTGAATTGCGGCGGTCACTGTCGACTGGTTGGACTTTAGACGCAGCGATGAAATGCGCGAGAGGCGGTCGACGAGCTCGATCCACGAACCAATGGAATTTTTCTTAAGAGTGCGGAACCAAGACAACGCCGCTTTCTTCAGAGTGAGGAAAGATTACGCACTTCACCGGCCCTGGGCGCCTCGATAGCCCATGGCGATATCAAAGCAACCAACATGCTCGTCGGGGTCGGTGGTGCCGTCGTATGAGTCCAAAGCGGGTGGTTTCGAAGATGCTTGAATCGGAATTTCATGATCTCGGATGTAAAGGACCAAAGGCCCTTCGAGTCACTCGTGTCATCGCCCGAGGATTTGATGAAACGAGAATGAGCACGGCGGAGTGCTCTATGCACAGAGCGGCGTGGAGTCGTGCCACGGTGGTGGCGATGAACAGATCTGAGATTTTCAGACTCCTTCGATCTCCGAGGAGAATGAGAGACTCGATCTTTTCTGTTTTCGATTTGGGTGGCAACGCGAGCGGAGAGTTCCTTCTGCTGATTCTCCATTCGATCGAGGCGTTGATTCTGAGCATGCATCGCTTCGGCATGGCTTCGGATGAATTCGCGGAACTCGCGAATGAGGATGGCGGCGGTCTCCGTTCCGGCATCGGTTTGAGCAGCAACGATCGGAACGGCGTCATGCCGGAGAGGTGGTTCTGTCGGAGCTATCGGCTGGTTTGGTGGTTCAAGATCTGCGTTCGCATGAGTGGAACTGCTAGTCGCGACCTGACGCTTCGATCCAGTCATCGTCGAGTGAAGAAGGGAGACTTCGACAAAGAAGATGGAATCAGAAACGATCCCCACAGACGGCGCCAATGTTCTGAACAGAACTTCAGAGGATGACCGGAGGGAAGCAGTGCGGTTGTGCTCGCGACGGATGACGACGGCGTGTTGGGTGGTGTACCTGCAAACACTCCGACGCTCAAGTCGATGTGTGTCGAGGTGAGTAAAGAGGTGGTAGAAAAATCATTACCTCGACCGATTCGACGCGGTCTTCTTTAAATATGAGTTGAGGGCCAGTTCGTCGATGTGTAACCGTTAGTGAAACTCCAGTCGGCATTAAATTCCTTTAATGCCGAGAACCGTTGGGTCGGCTGCGTTGAGGGAAGACGGAGAGCCGTGGACAGAACTTCAGATTGGGCTTGGAAGGTGGATCTTCGGATTGGGCCTCGGCCCAGTCCGGAACATATCTCCTCTATTTATCAAAAACTAATATTTTTATAAATTTATTAAATATATTTGTTCTTTCATCAATATATATATATATATATATATATATATGTTCAGTTTTTATTAACAAGTAAGATATTTTAGTTTTTTTTCTTTAAAGTGAATTATTACATACTTTATATGATTTAAATTCATAGAATTACAGAAAATTTCATTATTTATATATATGTTCAGTTTTTATTAACAAGTAAGATATTTTAGTTTTTTCTTTAAAGTGAATTATTACATACTTTATATGATTTAAATTCATAGAATTACAGAAAATATCATTATTTATATATCTATTCCAAATTTAAAATATGTCACTAACTCCTTTTTTTACTGGGCTACCTCTATTAACAATAGCATTTGAAACAGATTAATTTTACAGTTATGCTCATTGAAAGAAATTAAATGCATTATTACATGTATTAAAAAAATTATGCAGGACCCATTTGGATATCAATGCACGTGATCCCTCTGAATGGAATGATAAATACGTGTGTTTTTATTGATGAATGCTTTCAGCCATAGGGGATATCCTTTTCTGCATCATTATTTTGAAATCATATACTAGCACATATTTGGATTTGCTTTACTTTCTTTTCACTTATAATTATAAACACTCGATGTTTATTTTTTTATTTTTGATAGCAGATGTTCATATTTTATTCTTTTTTATTGACGGAATGTTCATATTTTATTCGAACATAGATATTTTTGCTAAAATTAGTATCACTGTGTTGCAAATACACTTACAAGATTAGTAGATTTGTACGAAAAATAGATATGCCGTAAAATTATATTGCATCTAACGTCACTCGTAAATTAGAGAAATAATTACTACACATTAAAGACATGTTGGATGAGTACTCCACAAGAACAAAACAAGTATTGGTTTGAGTAAGAAAGGACTCTACTACGTTAAGCTGTGATTCTGGATTCAGACTATATATATATAGATCTCTCTCTCTCGCTCTCTCTCTCTTTTTTTTTTTTATGACTAGACTTTATACAGATCTCAGTGATTGAAAAAAAACACGTGCAATAGAGATTTTCGTTTTTAGCACCGAACTTGTGGAGTGTTTGTGGAACAAATACATGTTGCCCCAAAAAATTGTGTCTATCTGTCTTTCACTAATTAAAGGCTGGAGATATGCATATATATTAATAAATTATAATTTTATTTTATTATGTGGCAAATTTTCATTGATGGGGGACAGAAAACGTGACACGAAAGTGAGACATGAGATTTTCATTCGTGTTTCTGTTGAATCAATTGTCCACACATTGTAAAGAAGCGTTTATTAATTTAGAAGTAAATAATTGTGGCTTCTATATGTGAGTGCTTAAAAGCCCATTGAACCCGAAAGCAAACAAGCACTTAGTCACTCACTTATCAAATTCGAGGGACCCAAATTCCCTAAACTAGAAAGCACATGGTCAAATTGTCAAGGTATCTCAGTTGTTGAATGAAGATCAAACGACTCGTATTCTGACTTCATCAATTTGACTTTAAAATATAATTTAGAATATGAATCATTTGATCTTTATTTAACGACCAAGATTCTCGACTACATGACTACGTAACGGTAGAGAATACAATTTTGTTAAATGGGCAAAAGATACGCACAAGATTTTATACATGGTAAGATATCAAAATTTGAAATTCAAGAGGAAAAAATCTTAAAACCCAAAGCTAGAGGAGCCACATGAAAAGTGGGGGGAAATTAAATGGTCCAATGTTTTAGTTGGACACTTTTGGGCAAGCTTACAAAAACCGGACCGGACCGGCCGGTCGGACCGGGAACCGGACCCCCGGTCGGTCCGAGTCATGCAATTAGACCGCCTGCGAAAAAACCGGACGGTCCGGTTTAAGAACCGGTAAAAAACCGGACCGGACCGGGAAAAAACCGGGAAAACCGGGTTCAACCCGGCCGGTTCGTAATTTTTTTTTATTTTTAAAAAAGGTCAAAACGGCGTCGTTTAGGCTTTTTTTTTTAACTTAGCCTCTATTTATAGTTGTTACTGTTAAGTAAAGTATAATTTTTATGGTGTGAAGTTATAAATAAAATATCAGTTATTTTTTGTTTATTATTTATATATATATTGTATTAAATATTTAAAAAATAATATTTTATTCGAACCCGGTCCGACCCAAAAACCCTGAACTCTAGCCCTCTCCGGTTCAATGCCCGGTCCGGTTTTAATTACCTTGCTTTTGGGAGATATGCATAACCAAAAAATTTAACACTTTCTTAAACGCTCTTTACAATATATTATTGTTGGACGATATTCAGGTAGTTTATATCAAATAAGGAATTGATACCATGACACATATTTCTGTCAATTTTGTATTTTACTTGAGACAAATTCTAAGGTGAAGCACTTTATAGGTGTCACACCGTACCACACATTGTTTGACAATAAGATTATAACTCACCAAGGAGAAGAGGAGGAGAAAGGTGTGAAGATGGAGATTAGGGTTTGGAATCTATTGCTGAAGGTCTATGATTAAATTGAGTGGAATTGTCAGACCGAACAGTCGAAATGTGAATAAAAAGTGAGGCACGGTGCAACATCTATCAAGTGTCGCACCTTAGAATTCTACAACACATTTCACTAAATAATCTCGTTTATTATCCCTTAATAAGCTTACATTTTCAAAGCTTTAATTCAAAAATATTACGTTTTACCTACCTCTGTCAACATGATAGCCATCATGTTCCCTTCATTATTCTCCTATTGGCTACTTATAGACCGTCTGCAATTCCTGATCTTTTATAGAAATTAGAAACCCTTACTTGTTTTCTAATGCTTTGAAAGAAATTGGTCATCATTTTTGTGCAGAATTTTCAATCTGCTGCACTAAATTTTCAGTTTAACCATTTTGACAGAACCAAACATGTTAAGATCTCACTTGGAATAGTTCAAAATTCATACAAAATGGAAAACATTTGACAATAACTACTGCAAGACATTGACGTTAACAAGTTTAACTAAAATTTCACTATCACAGTTTAATATTCCCAAACATCTGCATTTCTTTCTCCACAGCTACAAATTGCAGTTACTTGAAGATTATCCACTGGAAAGAGGAAAATTGAATCTAGAATGCACAGTACTGTAAAGCCTTCAAGTTGTACTCTGTTAGCCTGCTGAAGCAGTTGTCTGTGTAAAGACCAATTATTATAGTGACAATCACAAGTATTGCTCTTGTATCCGGGCACGGTTCTCTTCCCACCACAATCTCGCGTGCATTTCTCCAAACTTTTCTCGGCTGTGTAAAAGAATACAGAAAGAAAATCTTGAATTTAAATGGATGTGATTATGAATGATAACTTGATGAATACACAATAACAAAAGCCTTTGATTAAACAGCACCATAAGGTCCTATTATAAATCATGTCTAATGACAGTATATTTAAATCTAAGGATTGGTTTGAATAAGCTTCTTGCTTATAGAAGCTTTCATAGTTAAAATAAGTTTATGCTTTTTTGCTTACGGAAAAATCTTTATAAACTTGTACATGTTCAAGAAAAAGTTAAATGAGAGCTTCTGAAAAAATTGTAACGTAACTAATAGCTAATTTCAACTTATACAAGAAGCTATTGTTCATAAAACTCAATTATTGCAGAAAAAATAAATACCACTTGAGAAGTTTATTCAAACAGGCTTTAAATCATTTTTGATAGTTTGGCCTACACCGCAACCTCTAATTATTAGATTATTCTCCATCTAGTCTACACTCCTTACTTGGGGCCTCTTCATACGGATTGAAAGCATAATTAGTGAATCATAGAATCAAATGACGAAAGACAAACTAAATTACCAGAATCAAGAAAGACAATTGTCAAAAATACATGTGTCAACAAGCTTTCGCGCGATATTATCATTAACCAGTGAGAATGATTAACTAGACAAAACTAAAAAGCTGTTTAGTTAAAAGTAAGTTATTTTCCATGCTAATGATTTCAGCATACCTGAAGCGGACGCGCCTGAGTTCTCTGGTTCCACCTGGCAGTGCTCTGATAGTGATGTATACTCCTGGTTCATCCTGTTCAACCCATTCAGTTTCCATATCACTGGCATTGCTGATTGAGAGCTCACCTGAGTGGTCTTCCTCTCCGGATGAACTCGTCCTTACAGAAGCATCAATGGATGATCTTTCAGTCTTTGGCGCACTAGTGTTAGAAAGATTAGGTGTGGATGCTAGACCACTTGTTTCATAGCAAGGCTGAGGTTGCATATGGTGGTGTTCCAGTGAATCGGATGAGGAATAACCCATTCCCATTGGGTGGTGAAAATGACGAGGCAGGCGATCCTTGGTAAGGGGAGGAGTTACCGGGCTGTCCCTGACAGATTCAATCTTTGAACTCTGAAAAAAGAAAAGGAAAGTTATCTAAACACCAACTAAAATATACCAATATAACAAATTCATTCACTACAACAGAATATCCTAACTGAACTGCTCATGTAAATACAAAAGGTAACAATCCACTAAGTAGTCAATAAGGTCACACATCAAGTAGGAAGCCAATCCTTAAACACTTCCTACCCATTCAAGAGCCAGGTTTCCAACTCAAGTATCTCAAGTTCAAATCTCAACTATGAGTTAGATGGAATTTGTGATTAGTTACTCAGGATAACATGCATTAGTTTGGAATAGAAGTTTAATTATGCAATTCTTAAACATCAAATTACAAAAAGTGTATGCTTACCTCATCTTCAGATCTAGGTGGGGTTGGAAAAGGAACTGCTTGTTGATTGAACCTTTGAACATTGTACAACTCCATAACCTTGTCATAGTTCTCTGCCCACCACCTCTGAGCTTGCCATTTGTTAAACATTTCACGACTGATCAAATATATAAAACAATTAGTACAATCATCCTTGGGCTGAAAAAAAGAAAAGAAATCTGACATCACATTCAAATATATTTCCCTAAATTAAAAACTTTCAAGCTGTATTGTTGTCAGCAAAATTATAAAAAGGGAACTCCAGTCCCCCCACCCCTCGGCGGAAGAAGCTATTTGTGCTACAGTATGGGCATAGAAATTATTTACCAATTGATGAACACATGGAAGTCGTAACCAGATTTATAACTCCAATTTGAGATTAGGATTCCTGCTGTTTCTTATAGCTATTTAAAAAGTGAGTCTAGTAGGCATAAGACAATTGCTTCAGGTGGTTACCACTTAGAAAATAAAGAAGCAAACGAATTTTAGACGAGAACGTTAAGTTCCCACAACTTCCATATTGTTTTAATTTGAATATCCACAACACTTAACTGCTTCAAGATTCAATATTATCTTGATTGTTTCGAAATTTTGTTCTGTGAGACTAGCTTAATAGAAGCCTAAACTTTCATGAAAGATCTGCCCAAGTTATAACAAAAACCCAAAGGCTATCCCAATAAAAAGGAGTTGTTGTTAACTAATGTAAATCAATGAAATTATTCAATATCACTAAAGTAGAATTTTGTGTAAATGTACCCTTATTGTATAATTCTTGTAGTTTAACTGTTTAAGTTCCCTTTTATATTCAAAACAGAGGAGATTTTTGCTGACAAATTTGCTTGTATTTCATAAAATGAATATTACCCAAGCGCAAAACCAAGCCTAGCTTTTTTCTTTGCATAGCTTCCTTTCCTTTCCTTTCCTTTTTCCCTTTTTTCTTTTTTCTTTTTCCTTTTTCTTTTTGTGGGCTGAGAGGAGGGAGGGCATTTGAATCATCAAATCAAGCTAGGAGATAAAAATCTTTTTTGCTTTTGTCCCACTCTACTACCACCACCAGTGAAGCATGAGTTACTGACAATGGAACAAAGCTGAGGTCCTCCAAAGAGTTACAAATACAAACAAGATAAATCCTGCCAATCTAGAATCTAAACAGGACAGCCTTAGAAAACATGTGATCACTCTCAAACAAACATGTACTCAAGTACCAGATCAAAGAACAAGAGAAAGTTCAAAACACAAAGGACAACAAAGCCACACTAGTTAAAAAGCTAGCTACCTCTACCACATGATAGAGCATGTGATTTATAATTCCAACAAATTAAAAACCTTGTGCAATTTCCAAAACACACAATAGAGAAGGGGGCAGTAGTACCTGAACCGAATCCTCTTCAGATCATTCCCACCCTGAGGCAATGAAACAAAAGTAATAAGCACACCAGGCTCCACTTGTGCAACCCATTCTTTATGTTCATCCTCCTCCATGAACACCACTGACTCAGTTCTTCCACTCACTGATGCTGGTGTTCCTTCACCACTTGAAAGCCCTTTGAGTTTAGCTTCCATTTCCTTCCCCCACATCCTTGGTGTTGAATTGGCGCTCCCGGTTCTTCGGTAGGCCCAGTTGAACCTCGCTGAATCTGAGCCATTATCAGAGTCAGCATACTTTCTATTCTTGTTACCATTTGAAGATCCTGAACATGGCTTGCAATTCTTATATGCCCCAGAAGCCTTCACTGCCATGTCCTTGATCTGAAACAACAAAAGCCATCTCTTTATTCACCATAGTTTCCTCTTGAGAAAAACAACAAAAGAAGAAAATCAACAAAGACAAAAAATTGGTTCTTTTCATTACTCTAAAATGCAATCCTACGTGCCAGAAACAGGAACATGTATTTTTGTAAAACTGAGAAATTTCATGTTGGCAAAATAATAAAGATGTGATTCTCTTACGTAGTCTTGTTAATTAGCAACCAAATATGGAGATTACATAATTGAAGAGACTATGTCAGAAGCAAAAACAGGTCTATATGATGGCTTTGTGAATTTACCTGAGCAGTGAGAGCTTTGATGGCTTGTTTGGTGCTAGGTGTTTGCACAGCTTCTTCCTCTTCTTGTTGGTGAAGAGATCCATTATTGAGCTGCTTTGAACAGGCTATGCAAGTCAACATTTCAGATTCCACTCACCTGATTTTCCACTCCCACCTCTAAATGACAAAAAAGATGACCAAATTACACTACCAACCAATCAAAGCTATTAATATGAAAAGGATGACTCTTTGTAGCAATCAAACAAACAGAAGATCTGGGGTCAACTTAATCCACTCTAAAACACACAGCACGAAAGGCAAAAACTCCATTGAATGTGGCACAAATTTAAAAAGTGAGAAAGTGGTAGAGGAAGAAAATACAAGAGCAAAACAGTGACCCTATGAAGAATGAGGACCAAAATCAACACCCCCACAAGAGAGAGAGATAGAAGGGGATGGTTAGGAATAGATGTGAAAGATCTGTGAGATCAAAAACCATTAAAAATCATTTCTTTTTTCAATTTTTTTATATACCACAGTTGGAGTGAATTAGACTCATTCTCTCTCTCTCTCTCTCTGAGACAGAGGAGAAGACTAACATGACACACACACACACACAACAACAAAAACAAAGAGTGCAAGTAAGAAAGAGTACCCTTTGGTTCCTTTTCAGTGTCCCTCCTGAAGGGCCATTGAGATGTGGGCTCTGTGACTGCCTCTATCTATGTATCTATATAGCTCCACAACGTGAGATGTTGAGGTTTGGCGTGGTGGCGTTGGTCCCCTATGTGTCCATTTTGTGTGTGTGTGTAAGTAACTTCTTGTGATAGTGTTGTTGTACACTTATATATATATAGTGAGTGAGAGAGAGAGGGAGAGAGAAGGGTTGGCTTTTGTTTTGTGTCTAAGGGCGTGCATGCGCCACCCTATTTTTTTCTCAGATAAATGAAAGACAGTGAAAAAAGGTGAAAATGGAAGGGTAGCAGCGTGAAGTTATGTGCTATGTTTAGCACACGACACAAAAAGGAAGAGACATCGTTGTGTTGTGTTGCGTCGTGCTGTGCTGCAAGCAGAGTCTTTATCCACTTCATTTGCTTTGCCCCCACATAAACCAATAATCGAATCTGCTATTTATTAGTATTAGTATTAGTATTCTCCATAAAAGTTGCCTCAAATTCATTTTTTGCTTTTTTCTAAATGATTCACTTTATTTACCTAATTGATTGCAGAGATTGTGTACATTAATTTTTAGGATTTGACATCTCATAGTAGTAATTATCCATCCCTGTAGTTATTGTCTTTTAAACCACATTATTTCTTTTCTTGAAACTCTTGTTGGTATTTAAAAGCTATGTTAAACCCAAATTAATTCCAGTGGGGTGCATTGCTTAAAAAGGGTAAGTGGGGTGCACTACTTGAAAGGGCAAAGTTTTCTTATATTTACCTCTTTTTTTTTCACTCACAAAGTCTAGAATGTTAGAATTTACTTTAGGTCCTTTTGATTTGTTTAAAACTGAGATATTTGATTGGATAATTGTTTTTTCATTTCATATTTGTTTTTTAAAATGGTTATGGACAAATCTAGAAGTGAGTTATAAGATAAAACTCTAAAATTTTGTTACTCAACAAATCATGGCAGAACTTCTTGTCCTAAAAACAATAATCTAAAAGACAAAAATACTCATTTTTTTCTACTCTTTTCTCATTCTCCTCTGTATGTATGTAATATATATATATATATACACACACACACACTACTATATATATTAGCTATGCTCTATCCCTCTTTTTAGAACCAAAACAATTGATATATTCAAGATCTCTAAGTTTTGATGATAACAAAGATTAGATTTGCTAAGAATAATTTTGGTCACAGAAGAAACTAATCTGTTTATTTAGTGCGCAAAATAAATTATGCATTACTTAGCTTTAAGGGGGAAAAAACATGCGTAGCCAAACAAAATAGGGTACAAATACAAATCAACAAAAATTTATACATTCTTGAGTAGTAAATAATCCTAATCGTATATTGACATCAAGAAACCAACATTATGATGTGTGAGTGGATTTGGGCCCAGAATCCTTAAGCAAAGGTGCTTCTTGATTCACCTAACTTACTTTTTTTTAAACCTAACTTACTTTTATTTGCTTGAGTTTAATTTTTTTATTTTTACAATTAATATATATATATATATATATATGTGTGTGTGTGTGTAGAGGAGGGATCAAATGACTCCAGGAGTAACTCTTGCTTGAGTTACTCCGCTTAATATCTCTTTATAGACATTGAATTTCATCAATCAAACTATCAAATTAAAAGTTCTTATTGAATAGATCAATTCCACAAAATTTCATAAAATTTTAAAAATATTTGATACTTCATCAAATAACTTCAATTCAACATATGATATACTTTTTAAAATACAAGTAAAATATAGATCATTTGATTACATAACTACGGATGTCCAAGGTATCTAAAAATTGGTATGCATGATCGTTAGTATAATATGAAGACATTCAACGGTTTGATTGATGAAATTCAATGTCTATAGATAGATATTAAGCAGAGTAACTCAGACAAGAGTTACTCCTGGAGTCATTTGATCCCTCCTCATATATATATATATATTATCAGTTAAATGTTCTTATTGTCAATAATATTTAAAATTTTAAAATATACCATATAATATATTGGATACTTGCTAATTGTTTATACAAAATTAATCATAATAGATAAATTTTAAAAATTCATAAATTTTTTACCTGCATTCCATCTCTTTTTTGTATTTGTTGTCAAATTTAATTACTATGCATCTATAGTGTAAAATTTTACACAGACGTCCAATTATATCTCACAATATAGATATTTGTGTCGGTAACTTATGAAGTACATAGTGATATATGATTGAATGTCTGTGTAAAAAAATTTACATCACTAAAGCATAGTTATTAAACTCTTAAACTCTTTACTATCATCCTTTATTTTTTTTCTTACCTTTATCTCTTACTTTTTTATTCTTACATTAAAGTTACATTTTTAATTCGCATGATTCTTTCCTAATACAATTTTAGGATACATAATATTTTGTGTTTGGATAGTTAAAAAAAAATTATAATATCGATGTATTAAGATCACACATACTCACTTTAAGTAGCCCTGAAAAGTTGATACATTCTACTCCATTTGGTCTGAAATATAAGCAAAAAAGTCACTAAAATATAGGCAAAAAAATATATGTATTTTGTCCAAATTTTAGACTAAATACATAAATTTTTTTTGCTTATATTTCAGAAATTTTTTTACTTATATTTCAGATTGGACGGAATAAAATTCTAATTTGCTTTGCCATTAAATTGTATAAAGGATTGATTGTGGCTTTAAATTGTAATATAAAAAAGGTATTAAATTTTCAATTTTGGAAAGGGCATATTGTTGAGATTGCTACAATACTTGAGTGGTTATTCTTAAAATAACAATTGTAAAGATGTCTTGGTAAAGACAAAAAAAAAAAATCATCGTTCTAGCAGTCCAATTAGCTATTTTGAGTGTTATTAACAGAGTATATAAAAAATGACAAATCTTATGAGCTAGCACAATAAAACGTGACACAACAGTTTACACCCAAAAAATGATGCAATATTATTAACCAATAATAAGTTACGTAAGAATAAATAGTTCCTTCAATTTGAGATTACTTTGACAACACCGAGTGCTACAGCTGGACTGAACAACTAAGTGCATCATTTCCGTCTTGATAAATACCGCTTTTAGTCCATATAATTTAAGCGAAATCCGATTTTTATTTTTGTAAAATTTTTGTTTAGATTTTATCCCTATAATTTAAAGTTTTTCCACTTTTAACCCTTGTCGTCAAATCTATATTAAAAAAGGCTAAATTATACTTTTAATCCCTTATGTTTATTTTAGGTTTCAGTTTGGTCCCTTATGTATTATTTGTTCCTAATTAGTCCCTTATGTCTAAAGATTACACCAATATGGTCCTTTTGTTTCAAAGTGGTTCCTTATGTTACAAAAATTATACCAATATGTCTATTTTTTGGCAAAAAAAGGACAAAAAAGAGACCATATTGGTATAATTTTTGTAACATAAGGGACCATTTTGGAATTAAAAAAAAGGACTGCAATTAACACATAAGGGACCAATTCGAAACTTTTAATACATAAAGGATTAAATTGAAACCTAAAATAAACATAAGGGACTAAAAGTATAATTTAGACATTAAAAAATACTGACGTGGCTAATAGAGAGGTATGACAGGAGGGACTAAAAGTGGAAGAATCTTAAAATTACAGGGACTAAAAGTAAAAGAATCTTAAAATTACAGTGACAAAAAGTGGAAGAATCTTAAAATTACAGGGACAAAAACTCAACGTTTTTAATAGAGATTTAACGGCATGGACTAAAAGTGAAAAAATCATAAATTACAGAGATAAATTCTAAACAAAAAATTTTACAAGGATTAAAATCGAATTTCGCTCGAATTACAAGAATGAAAAACAATATTTACCCTTTCCGTTTTCTTCACACGTTGAGAAAGTGTGAAAGCATTTGTTAGAGGGCAAAACCCAACCTTTTTCTCGATAGAAACTCCAAGGTTGAAGGTTTGTGTTGTCACTGTTGTGTAGGGAACATAACTGGTAGTAGAATGTGCAGTAGATAACATTTCATTTGTCCAAGAGACTCTTTAGGATCAAAAGGTCAACAAAATCAATTCATCTTATGTGCCAGACAGTGTTAATTGGTAGAGTTTCTCCATTATTGTGGGACCCGCCAATGAAGACTCATCTTGCACTTGTTCCTCAATTCGCCGGTTCTTCCTTTCCTCTAATCTAAACCTAAAATTGATTTATTTGACATGGATCTTGTTTGGATCAAGTGAGAGAGGTTTTGAAAAAATTTAGATGGAAAAGTCTATTTCAACTTATTCGTCCCAAATGGCTAATTAATTTTGTTGGATTATGAATCAAAAAGTTTATTTCAACTTATATTAAGGAATTTTTGTTTAAAAAACTCATGTAACTTATATTAAGGAATTGTTGGATGATTTAAAAAACCCTTAGTCAAACTCAAGTTCTACTAAAAACTCTATGTATGTTCTTCTGCTTCTCTCTAAGGTCTCCGCCTCTAGGTTTATTTAATGGTGTGACCCACGTTGAAGGTGGCCCACATAGGTTGTTAATTAGTTGGAATTATAGGATTGTAATTCCCTCAAATCGTGGGATGGGAAATTTCTGAGCTTGAATCAAGGGTCGTTAGCGAAACAAACATGTGTTTAGGAAGTCCATTAAATGTAAGCTTATGACCGACCAATAGTCCTACTCCTACTTAAGTCATCCGCATCAGGCATATTAGCAAAGGAAAATGCTAAGTAGTACGAGAGTTTTTTTCGTCATTCAACACACGAATCTAACATGGCTATTCTTATGTGCATTTTTCTCCGTGTATGGTTATTAAGTTGGAACTGTAGTTTTTACCAAACTAGTCATAACAACTTCGTTAGTTTTCGTTTCGTACGATTTAGCAATGCTCGTTAGCAAAATGCCGATATATGAGCATTGTGTTGGTATCACTCGGTCGATCGTGGTCTGGAGGAGACTCCTCATTAATTGATACAATCCACTTTTAATATTTTGTTTTTTAATAAATACTTGCTCAGAAAATTATCAAAAGTACCTTATAAACTATACACTATGTATAACAATCTATTATCTATTTTATAGTATTTACAGTTACAATTTTTTGTATCAGTAACAAAATTGACAGTTGTTTCTCTCAAATCTCCAGTTCACTTTTGTATCACAAATTGCTCCAATTGTGTATAAATTATGTATTATTTCAAAACTATAAATATAATATAAGATTTAACAATTATATATTGATTGTGTGTATATAAGCTTTACACATATGTGCTATTATGTTTCACTATCTAGGCACATCATAATATTATTTCTTAAAACTTATTTATATTATGGTTAGTCGATACAAGGTCGTGCATAAAAATTTTGGTGCCTTGAGTAAAACTATTAGAAATACTTCATATAATGTAAATTATTAATCCTCATGTTAATTTTCTTGCCTTTTGAGCCGCGTATTGAATTTTTTAAGTTTTATAATGAGACGACTCTAAATTTTATTCTCAGTAAATAACATAGTTAATTCATTTGATTTATCTTGTAACATTGTTGATCTAAGATATGATTTAAGCGATTTTAATTTTGAAAATTTTTTAGCAGTAGCAACTGTTATGAGTATTGCTAATAATAATCTATAAGCAATACATTTACAATTGAAAAAGTTTTTTACCTTTTTAATATGCTTTAACATTTTTATTAATTTCTTTTGTTAACACTCCTGTGAATACTTTCGTCACTTGTTGGGCTTTTGTCCATTAAATTTACTTACTCTGTGTTGGCAATATGTGAGCCTACAGCCCTACATTATTATAATATAGAATACTAATTAATAGTCAATGAGTGATAGAAGGAGGGGTCTAAGACTATTCCCTTAGTTGCCTAACTACAATCAAAATCTTGATTAGATTTTGTGTAAAACTTATTTATATAATCGGTGTATAGTTATCAAATTTTCTTTTGAAAAAAAAGTTATCAAATTCTAATATAATAGACATGCGTGTTTCAAATTATTTCTGTCTGAAATGAATAAAAAACTTATCTATCCATACAATTTGCAAACTGAAAAAGGGAGCCGTTGATGCAAAGGAAGAGGACAAGACTAAAAAAGAGACAACAAATAAGTGTGAGCTTATATCATTTCAGCATCATTTGCAAAACTACAAGTAAACAAAAAGTAATATTAAAAATGCAATTAGCTAATGTAAGCCCTACCAAAATTGTTGAAATTGGAGCTTTATAGTTAAAGACTTTAGAGGTTAGAGAATTGTATATTTATTATGCTATTAGCCCTGTAGCCGTTGATTTTTGTTCTTTTTTGTTTTTATTAAAAAAATAAAAAGAATCAGAATGTGCAGAGTCACGGGTTGAAAGGCAGGCAAATGGAATGGTTCCATCTATTCACATAGATTGACCCAAGCATCAGTCAAACCACAAGAACTGCTCGTGTGTCTGCCCCCTTTCATTCCTTTCTTTCAAGGTCCAAACATCTTGCAATTCAAAGCTACTAAAAACTTCCCTTTTTGAGGTTTTTTCCCCTATTTCGTTC
Organism: Calophaca sinica; assembly: GCA_037113605.1. Taxonomy (NCBI): domain Eukaryota; kingdom Viridiplantae; phylum Streptophyta; class Magnoliopsida; order Fabales; family Fabaceae; genus Calophaca; species Calophaca sinica. The sequence goes on from CM073731.1 coordinate 130,347,645, forward strand.
CATGCTACAGTTTTGAGTCAATTATAGTTGGCACAAATTTGGTAACTAGTTTGTTAGTCCATTCAATACCCATATGAGTAAAGTAAGGAATATAAAATTACAATAAACTACATGTACACAGTATACAAAAATCCAAATATTAAAGTATAATTGTATGGTTGGTTCAGTTGGTAAACATTCATCTCATATCCTATAAAGACGTGGGTTGGAATTCCGTTGCCGATGTGAGGACATCGTTAGTGGGTAATATGTAAGTACTTCTATAAGCTCTCAAAGAGCCTTGAGGCTTTCTCTGACCCTTGTGAGCCTCCGATACCCAACTCACCTAAACTTATTTCAATATAAAAAAACAGTATAATTGTTTGGGAAACTACTTTTTATATATTGTGTGGTGATTATGTGTGGTGATTATTAGCTTTGCGAAGTTAAATAAATCAAAACACTCGTAATAGCTACTCTTGAGTTTATGTTTTTTTATAATAAAAATTTAGGGTGAAAGGTGGTGTTTCGGTCCAAAGCAGAGAATACTTCCGAACTTTAAAAACACTTACAAAAGAATTTACATTTATTTCACCCGAATGGACAAATGAGGATTTGAATCTACGACCTTTTAGATACGAGACACTGTCGTTTACTTCACCCATGGGGTTGAATTTAGTTTTTTTTTTTTATGGTGTGATTTGGAGAAAACGATACAAAAAAAGTTATTTTAATCAAATCATAATTTAATAAAAAAAAATTGATGAATGAAGGAAGGAGGTAATTTAATAAAAAGTTAGAAGAGAGAAATTTTTATCCAACTTATACTTTTGACATTTTTCAAACGCGGAAACAAAAATTCAAGCCTTCTTTTTTTTTTTTGACTAAATTTCCATCTTACTTACTGCCAAAACAACGATTTTTTGGTCATAACACGATACCAAGTTAGTAAATATTTTGTCTGCTATTTTTTAAATTTAAAATTATAAATTTAAAATATTTAAAATTATTAAAAGAAAGATACACAATTTTAAAATTTAAATTATATATAGTTATAAAAGATTTGAACATTAATAACTTAAAAAATCTATAGTTACTTAATTTTAAGAAATAATATTTAAAGAAATAAAAATATTTAAAAAATAATAAATGAAATCACTAATAGAAAAAGTCATGTCTCACTCTCAAGAACGAACACACAAAAGTAATATGTAAAAAAAAAAAAATTGAATAGGCAAATGTTAATATGGTAGTTATTAGATTAGTTTTTTCTCCTTCGACAGGATTTGAACCATGTACGTTTAACTCATTCACTCCTTCATACCCTTAGTTCAAACCAGTTGATGAGCTACCCATATATAATTTGATTTCTCCAATTCTGCAAACTTGGGATGGTATACATGCGTTTTATAACCAACAAAAAGACAGCGATCGAATTTACTTAGTATATATATAATTAATCTTCATTAACTTTTCTTTTTATCTGATATTCTTCCTTAACCTTAATCATCAATAAGAAAAGAGATAAAGTCTTAAAGATGAAAAGTTTTGTGCTTAATTTCGGCGATTATGTTACATAGAAATGCAGTGAGTGAACGAACTCTATTTTGCACCCAATGGGGAACAGAAAAGACAACCCAACTCTTTTACTAAAGAGCTTAATAGTGAAAATAACCATAAACAATTACTACAAATCTTATCGTGTGATGGCAAACTTTGCCTCTGCCTCAATCAACACTAGAGAGCTGTCATTCTTTTAACATAACAATGCCAATTTGGCTATGCATTAAATTAAATACGTGTGCCTTCAACTTAGAGCAAAAAATTATTTAGATTAATTAAGTTTCTCTTCGATCAGGTCTTGTCAAGAAGGGAGGAATAAAGTGAAATACACCCTTTCTTTTATAGTGGAAGACACTTTTTGTTTCTTTGCAAATGTAACGTTATAACACGGGAAGAGGGCAACCGCCAGATTCCACATTTGAAAACTTTAAGCAAGAATTCTTACTTCTTAAGGAATTCTTATATATGGAATTTTGTTTTTTTTGTTTTTGTTTTTGTTATTCTTTTCAAAGTAGCTTGGACTCCTAATTCACTACTAGAAAAATCAGTAATAGAGACGGAACAAATCCGTCTCTAAAATGGGAAAATTCCGTCTCTAAACGTGTTAGCGACGGAATTAGAGACGGAACACGCTTCGTGGCAGAATTTGCGGTCGCAAAACGTTTAGCGACGGAATATTCAGGTCCGTCTCTAATTAGAGACGGAATATATCCGTCTCTAATTATAGAATTCCGTCGCTGATCCTTGTTCGCATTCAATTGGTCTCCAATGAAAATCCGTCTCTAATGGAGACGGAAAATTCCGTCTCTAACAGAGACGACCAAGAAATTCCGTCTCTAACAGAAACAACTTAAAAATTCCGTCTCTATACATTGAAAATGTTATTTAGAGACCGATTCAAAATCCGTCTCTAAAATGGAATCTGGTGCAGTATCAAAATCTCTACAATTTTTTAAAATCCGTCTCTAAAATGGAAAAATTCCGTCTCTAATCATTTTTTAAATTTTCCAAATTTCCCTATAATTTTAATTTTTCCTGTAATTTGGTCATTTCCAAAACTAAAATCAATCTGATGCAGTATCAAGTAATTTACATAATAACAAGTACACGCCAAAACAATCTGTAATTTACATAATGACAGTAATTTACATAATAACAAGTACACCACAAAACAAACTGTTCTGAATAAGTACACCACAAAATAACAAGTACACGTCAAAATAACACTTTGTTCATAACATAGAAAGAAAAATGACATTTGATTTAAAAACATGTAACTAAATCTAATCAAACAAAGAGTCATCTATCTCATCTTCACCCATCTCCTCATTGCGATTGTCAGCCTCTTCTTCAGGTTCAATAAGTAAAGCCTTTAAATTTTTATTGAGCATAAGCCTCTCAAACATCCGCTCATATCGGTCCACCTTTTGTTTTATACCTTCTTGTTCAAGATTTTTCTGTTGAAGTTCAGTTGTTAATGCTTGAATTTTATCTTTCAATATTGCAACCTCTTCTGCTGATGTTCTATCTGTAGAAATAGAATCTTTCATAGATGCTTTGATAGTAGCAGCTTGAGATCCTAATCCAAATATGCGTCCCTTTTTGTTGATGCCTCCAACAACTTCCAAGTATATATCATTATCAGACTGTTAGGTAGAATTATTGCTACTACCCTCACCACTCTGAGGCTGTCTCTCAGTCATTTGTGTTTGAAATATTTCCTGAAATTAGAGTTATTAATCTATATGTAAATTTATATTTAAAATAAAAAAAACTTAACTTCAAGAATAGAATATACATACAGCTATTTTTGCTTGTTTTTCGTTCAACCACTCATTTGGTTTCCCCTTCGGCCTATGAAGTCGCTCGTAAAGCTCGTACAATGTTGGCTCCCTATTTAATTCCACCTTCTACAGAATAACAAACATTACATTACCACAAATTTAATTAAATAGTCCCACTTTCAATAAGAATTACTAACCATCTTCTTCGCATGTTCTCTTGCAGATATGGAGCCTCCAGAGTGCACGTTGTGTCCATCTTGGCCTGCCTATTTTGCTTATTAATCATAGAAAGCTTTTTCCAATCCCCAGCTTGCCATTTGGCCCTCAATTCTTGTAAATTATTTTCACCAATCCAACCACCTTCATCCTTACCACTAAGTACCTTGAACAAAGCATTTTTCAGTGCTAAAGATCCCCGACTGTTAAAACTCTTTTTAATGGCATCTTCATCTTTATCAAGCCATTTGTACTTTGCCTACAAAAAAATATGTAAGGCATAAGTTCATGCAACATAAGTTCAAGAAACAGAAGAAACAGATGCTAAAGTGGTTACTTAAGAACATATTTCAACATGATACCCTGCAGCCACATCCATATTATAAGTCAAGTATGTTAATAAGTGAAATAAATGCTACAGGAATAAGTGACACCTTGAAATGATACCCTGCAGTCATAGCAATAGGGACAAATTCTGAAATGAAATGATGGTAGCTTAATGTGTAAGTCAAGTATGTTAATAAGTGAAATGATGGTAGTTTCAGAGGATCAACACTAGAAGAAGGGTGTATAAGAACCAAATAAATAGGACAATGCCCCAACTACATAACACAGCTGTTAAAGTATTGATGTATATGCAAAAACTTTCTATGCAGACAAAACGGAATTTTATGACAGAACCATGAAAAAATAACATATCATGGTTACTATAATAGAAAAAGAAGAATCATGTAAGCAATATATTGCCTAGCTCATTCAAAAATTGAATATACATATGTGATAAAAATACACTGTTTTGTGACCCTACATCATTATTGTTGTATTTTACTATATACAATATCAAACCAAGTGAAAGGAGGGTCACTCCAGGTGAGTACCCTCAGCAGCACTATGGGATATAGATGTAAGTTCATGTGGTCCGTTATAAAGTCCTCGTCAATAACAACTCCACAGGATCTAATTAAACATATAGGAAATACATACAAAACAAAGAAAAACAGGGAGATAAGAATACACATTGCAAACTATAACGTGGAAAATTAGGAATAGAATAAACATGTGAATAACACACATACACTCAAATATATGCACACAAGTCACCCATCTTTTGAGTCAACTGCTTTCTCTCAAACTATTACTTCTTGATTCTAACTCTCACACTCATGCAACTATGACGCGCCTAAAATGATTATACTCTCATAGCATCTAGTCACTCACTAAGATGTATTTCATTGAGCAATAATGTTTATTTCCAAGTGGCCTTATAAACAAATTACACATGAAGTACTCTCACATAAAAGTTACACGTCTAGTGGCCTCATAAACAAATTCCACGTGAAGTGGTCTCGTAAACAAATTACACATGCTCTCACCGAGACATCCTCAGTTAGATGTTCATGATTATTATGTATATGATCCTCACTTTTCACAAGGACAAACATCTAGTCACTCAATCTCCCAATTATGCTAGAATACCATTAACATCTCACTTATCACATCTCTCAATGGTCATTCTACTATGATGTACTATTAACAAGTTATACCACATTCATACCAAAATGTAATAGCATTCAACAACAGGTTATCAGTTAAGACATGTTATCAAATAAGCACATTTTCAACATATTTAAACAGTAAGTATTAAATGGTTGGAAGTTAATCAAATGAGTAGAAATCAGGTGCAAGGTGTAGTATTAAATGGTTAGTTGCAAGGTGTGGTCTTGAATAAAATTAGTTGGAAAATGTATGTGCTCTAGAGAATGATTTTTAAATTGCAAAAGGTAACTTGGTTGAGCTATTGAAAAGCCTGAGAGAGAATGTAGTTTCTCTGGAGAAGGATCTTGAAATTGCAAAAAGTAACTTGGTTGAAGCAGAACAAGGCTTCGTAGAGAAGGATTTGGATTTGGATGTTGAAAGCCATGCATTGTGGCACTACCTCTTGGATATGTTCAGTAAACATGTCTGTAATCAATATATAAATATAATAATGCAAGACCCTTGGTGCACGCCTATTATTATGGGGAAATTTTTTGTAATACATATCTTTGATCTCTTGAATGTAAATAATTTGAACTCATTTATTCTCTAGATCCTTCCACAAAACCTCTTTAGTTACTCTATCATATTTTTTTGTCTTCAAATCAAAGAAAGAAATGTGTAGGTCTTTTTGATTTTTGATATCTCTCCATAGTCTTCATAGTGAGTACATAGCTTTCGTGATCAATCTATAACATAAAACCAAATTGTTTTTCCTTGATATGGGTCTCTTTTAACTTCCTCCCAATTACTCTCTCCTAGAGCTTTATAGTATGACTCTATGAGTTTAATTCTTCTGTAATTTGAGCAGTCAGTACATTTTATCATAATACATGAAATTGACGAGTAGCAGTGATTAATGCACTATCATAAATTTTGTAGCATTGATTAATGCACTATCATGTTCTTTTGCTTGTGTGACGAGATTGAGAGAAGTTGGACCTATATTGAAGATATATGCATGTAAATTCATAGAAATAAGGCATAATAACAATAAAATAATGATCCCAACTAAAAATCAAATATTAGTATCACAGAAACAAGGGGAACTATCTCCCTAGTATTAGTATCTCAGAATCCAATGCTCAAAAAGTAATAATTTCCATATGTAAGGAATGTCATACAATACCTTAAAGTCATCAAACCATGAATCAAGACACGTTTCATCCACATTACACCAAGATGTCCACGCCCCTTCAAACTTTTCCTTGAAGATTTTTGTGATAGCACCCCTCACTCTGAATTGTTTGAAAGCTGAAAGGACAAAAAAATAAGTGTAAGATGCAACTTTAAACATGCGCATTATATGTTTTACATTAAAAAATTTAAAATTACTTATTCCCAGGTGCCGGTCTAATCCAAATCCGTCCATCTTTATCCCTTGACCCCCACTTAATGTTATCTGGTATTAAAGATGTCTCAGTGTGTGGATTTGCATCTGAACCAAGGGAAGGATCATGTGATGTATCTACAGATGTCCCAGTTTGGGAATGTGGAGATGGGGCAGATGTAGGGGCAGACTGTAGGGGAGGTGATATGGTTTGTGTTGGCCTAGTTTGGGAATTTGGAGATGAGGATGATGTAGGGACAGATCTAGTGGTAGTCTGTAAGGGCGGTGATATTATTGGTGTAGGCCTAGATTGGGAATTACGAGATGAGGATGATGTAGGGACAGATCTAGTGGTAGCCTGTAGGGGCGGTGATATGATTGGTGTAGGCCTAGATTGGGAATGTGAATGAGGGTATTGGGCAGATGTATGAGGACTTTGTAAAGGTTGAGAAGAAGGGACATGGGATGAGATAGGTTGAGAAGATGGGATATGCAAGGATGGGACAGGTGATTGAGATGGATGAGAGGTAACTATACCTCTACCTCTACCTCTACCTTTAACTCTTCCTCTACCTGTACCTGTCATCTATATAAAATAAACAATAATGAAATTTTGTTAAGTTTAATTAAAGTAACATAACAATAACAAACATAGAATTACTAAAATATGAAAAGTTAACGAAATTCCAACCATGTCAGCATAGATATATAACTAACTCAAAAAATACACAATTCATGATTTTATCAATGCTTGCATACAAAAAAAGAAACAATCTATTTTTTCCTAGTCAGAATATGTGTCTTCTTCTTCTTCTTCTTTTTCTTCTTCATCATCATCATCTTCTTCTTCTTCATCATCATCTCCTTCTTCTTCTTCATCATCTTCTTCTACTTCAACATATTCTTCCCCTTCAAAGACAAGCTCATTCAAGGAAGCAGCAAATATTTCCTCAACGTCTCCATCTATATCAACAAGATTTTCTTCGAGATTGTCATTTGCAATTATTACAGGTGATTGTGTGATGGATTCATCCTGATATGGAACATCTTTCTCAGGCTTACTAGTATCTAAAGTTTGAATTGTGCTCCGTGCCTTGGTCTTCATCACAACCAACCAATCATTTTGTCCTTCAGGATATTGTGTATAGTATACTTGATTTGCTTGTTGTGCAAATATAAATGGATCATAATTTTTATATCTCCTAGATGCTTTGATTTCAACAATTCCATAGTTGTCTATCTTTGTCCCTTGACTCGGGGTAGGATCAAACCAATCACATTTAAATAGAACTAACGTCTTTATTGGCCATCCTGTGTAGTTTACTTCAACAATATCGGTTAAGACCCAATAGTAATAATTGTCTATTGTCCCATTCTCGCCACCTTGAACATATACACCACAATTTGTTGTGCTCATCCCATTACCATGGCCTTTTGTATTAAACTTGTATTCGTTTATATAATACATTGGCCATTTGATGACTTTTTTCTTTGGCCCCCATGACAAACTTTTCAAAAAGGCATCTTCAGGATGGTTATTCAATACCTATTTCAAAAATGGTTAAATTAGTTTCACCTAACAAGCAATATGAGTAATATTAAGAAAATTTAATTCACCATACATATTCTCTAAACCAATTGGGAAATGATGTGGAGATTTCTTTGTCAACTTCTGAATCACTAATCCCAAGTTCTTGTAGCATATCGGCATATATGCTGCATTACGTTCACATGGTAAGCCACTTCATCATTTGTCAAGGATATAAGTAACTAAAAGAATAGTTTATACACTTACGTCAAAAAGGGCTCTACTTCAGGACAATTTAGAAGAACATATAGATGTGCTGCTTTCATTTCCCTGTCTTCTAAGATACATGATCTGCATTTTCCAGAAGGACGCCCGGGATAATTAAAAATAGAAAAAGGTGATCCAACTGAGCAACCTTCACCTCCATCGTCATTTCGTGGCACTCTAGTCCTCCTACATGGAATATCGGGTGGATAATAGTAGGATGCAAATGTAGCAGTCTCCTCGACTAAATAAGCTTCGCAAATAGAGCCCTCAACTGCGGCTTGGTTCTTAACCTTGTCTTTTAAGGTACGAATAAACCTAATACAATTGATTGAAGACATTACTACAAGAAATACCACATGATAATTGTTGAAGAAAAAACAAGATAGATGAATCAACCTCTCAAAATGATACATCCATCGGTATTGCACGAGACCACCAACTCTAGCTTCATAGGGCAAATGAATTGGAAGATGCTCCATAGAGTCAAAAAAACTTGGGGGAAATATTTGTTCAAGCTTACACAAAATGATTGGAATATTTTGCTCTATTGCACGTATATTATCCTCTTTTAGTAGAGGCGAAGTAAGCTCTGTAAAGAATTGGCTGAACTCAGTGAGTGTGTTCCAAATTGCCTTTGGTAGAGCTTTGAATGCAATTGGGAGTAAACGCTGCATGAACACGTGGCAGTCATGGCTTTTCATTCCAAGTAACTTTGCTTCTCGCATGTCAACACACCTAGATAAGGTGGAGGCATACCCATCCGGTAGCTTTAGTTTTTTGACCCATTCACACACAGATAATCTTTGCTGCTTAGTTAATGCGTATTTTGCTTTGGGCTTTTTTAGCTTCCCCCCTCCACCATCTTGTAGCTCTAGATCTTTTCGTCTACAAATCTCTGCTAAATCTAGTCTAGCATTAAAATTGTCCTTTGTCAGCCCTTTTGTGTCCATAACAGTGTACAAGATATTGAGAAACACATTTCTCTCAATATGCATGACATCTAGATTATGTGGGAGAAGATTTGTTTTCCAATATGGCAGCTCCCAAAAGATGGTCTGTTTGGTCCAATGGTGAAAAGCTCCATACCCTGGCAAAGTGTCATATGGTGTCCCAGTTATACCAGGTAAATCTTTTACCCTTTCCCATATTTCTTCACCAATCAACCTTTGTGGGGGTAATGATGTCTCATCATGTCTCTTCCTAAAAGCATTCTTATTTCTTCTATAAGAACGATCAGGTGGCAAGAATTGGAGGGTGACAATCAAAAAATGATGTCTTGCGGCTATGTTTAAGGGTGAATGCTTTTGAAGATTCCATACAAATTGGACAAGCAAGTTTTCCCATTGTCATCCAACCTGACAACATCCCATATGCAGGAAAGTCATTAATTGTCCACAACAAACAAGCTTTCATGACAAAGTTCTGCTGCAGTGAGACATCATAAGTGATCACACCAGAATTCCACAAAAGTTTTAGATCGTCTATAAGTGGCTGCAAGTACACATCAATTTTATTTTTTGGATTGTAAGGACCGGGAATTATAATAGTTAAGAACAAGAACTCTCTTCTCATGCACATCCAAGGCGGAAGATTGTAAGGAGTAAGAATCACCGGCCAACATGAATAAGTCCTACCAGTTTTATCAAATGGTGCGAAACCATCAGCACACAAACCTAACCTCACATTTCGAGGGTCCATTGCAAACTCTGGATGGTTTTCATCAAAATGCTTCCAAGCCTCTCCATCTGATGGATGAGATAAATAGCCAGACTCTCTCACATTCTCACGATGCCATCTCATTTGACTTGCAGTTTGCATCGAGGAATAAAGTCTTTGAAGCCTTGGGATAAGGGAAAAATACCACATCTTCTTCAGAGGAACTTCTCTAACCTTACCATTTCTAACAACACTTTTATAACGATCTTCCCCACAAAATTTACAATTACGAAGATTCTTATCATCAGGATCATAATAAATCATGCACCAATTTGGACAAGAATGAATCTTTATGCAACCTAATCCAAGCTTTTCAACCGATTTCTTTGCACAATAAAAGTTTTTAGGCATTCTGTTGTCATTTGGCAATGTCTTTCCCATGAAATCTACCCATCGATTAAAGCAAGTCTCAGAGATATTGAAGTCAGACTTGATACCTAAAGCTTCTATTGTTGCCGACAATTCAGAGTAACTTTCACAACCAGCATACAAAGGGACTTGTGTAGCTGACAACATCTCGAAAAAAAATTTGGCCTCTGGGTTAGGATCTTCCCTCATTTGTTCCCCATAGCAAAATCCTTGTTGCTCAATATAAGTACCAAGAGATGGTCCAGCAGCATCCATTACCATTTGCTCATAGCCATCAAAGTCATCCCGAGCCCCACTACTTCCATAATAGGAGTTGGTTGAAACCATTGGCGGAATAGGAGACCTTCGTTCGCCATGGTTAGTCCAATAATAGTAACCATCCATAAACCCCTTCATTCAAAGGTGTGTCATGACATCATCAACTATGTGATGCTTTTTACACTTGCATTTTTGACACGGACATCTCAACTTTTCATCCTTTTTGTAACTTTTTTGTGCACAAGCAAGCTTAACAAACTCAACAACCCCTGCCATATATTCATCAGTAACTCTTCTCTTATCAAGACCCACCCTTTTCTCCATTCACTTGTGATGTTCGGGAATTTCCATTTTTCTCTAGTTGAAAAAAGTGCATGTCAACTACAATATGTAGAATAGAGATCATCAATCATTTTAGAGATCATCAATCTAGCAAGCAGCACAATGCACACATATAATTATGTAGAATCATGCAATGCTTCTTTCATTGGCATGTGTCAAACCCATATGAAAGTGCAAAAAAAAAAGAGAACATTATAAGTGCGCCTAATTTAATGAAATTGCCATTCTATCTGAAACCAAAAACCGAAAAAGTATTCAAAATTGAGAGAAAGTAAGAGAGACAGAAATTAAAATGGCAGATATGGCTGTGTCTTTTGCTCTTGACCATCTTCTTCCACTGTTAAATAAAGAAGCCAATCTGCTCAAAAGTGTACACAGAGAATTTGCAGACATTAAAAAGGAACTAGAATACATCAAAGCTTTCCTTAAGGATGCAGATAGAAGGGCTATAGCTGAAGGAGGAAATAGCAGTGAAGGGGTCAAAATATGGGTGAAGGATGTCAGGAAAGCAGCTTTTCACATTGAAGATATCATTGATGAATACATGGTCCATGTGGGACATCAGCCTCGTGATCCTGGATGTGCAGTTTTACTATGTAATGATTGCAGACCATGGGAATGGCAGTGATGTTGGATGAAATAGAACAGATATCAAACACCAAATCAAATAATATTGCAAGATATTTTTCAGGTCGATTTATAATTCTTCCAATGTTATCATTATAAGGCTACATTGATAAATTATTGCCACATAACCTGGTTATCCATCTCAGAAATTTCTATTAGAATAATTAACATAACAATAGCTGTTACATACTTTAGAGAAGCATACTTTAGAGAAGTTGTTACAGGGATAGGGTCATTTTTTACCTTGTAAGAAAAAAGAGGGGTTGGGTGAAATTGATAAAGTTACATACTTTAGAGAAGCAATAGCAAAGCAAGAGACACCCAGAATTGGGTATGTGAAGAAGATTAAGAGGAACACAATCACATGAAATTCAATAACGAAATTACGAATCAGGGAAACACCAGAAAGCAGTGTTGCTGTAGAAATTACACGTCCAAGCACATGAAGAGAAGGGAAGCAGAGGAAAAGACGGTTTTAGAGAGTAGTTATATTGAGTTTTTTCCAACAACACTTGACTAAATGAGAAAGTGAAGCTTTTAGAGAGTAGCAGAGCTAGTATCTACTTCTTGTTTTGCTTGTTCACATGATATATGTTTCTGACTGAGGATCTGTTTTCCCTTCTACCACCATTTAAACAGGTTATTATATTATGAGACTCCTTTCAAAGAACAAAATTAAGAAGTCATGGTTTAAATGCTCAGAGTCATGCATCCCTTCTAACTGCTAAGGAGAGATTAGGTTTAATGGGTTGCACTGGGTTAATTCAAATTAAATTAGTACTAAAAAAATTATTAGGAAGCTCAAAATACCGTACCAAATGTATAAATAAATACAGTAACGCGTTAATTAAGATAGCGATGTTCTTTGAGAAATCACCCAACCACATGAAGAGAAGGGAAGCAGAGGAAAAGACGGTTTGGGTTTAGGTAAGGTTTTGGAGAAAAGATTCAACATTCAAACAATTAATAGAATCAGATTGAGAAAGCATAAAGAACATTAAGAAAATGCAAACAATATCGCTTTGGGTGTCGCACTGTCACACAAGGGCTTCGCCAAAGACCCGGCCGGCGGAGTTCTTGTGCGAGGGCGCAGAGAGCCGTGCTACAGGACTGCAGTGAAAAAGGAGGAAGGGACAACAATTTACCTAGTCTTTCTTTACGGCGGTGGAGCTAGGAGCTATGGCGGCAAGCAGCCTGCAGTGGAACAGCGAGGGCGCGCGAGTCTGCAGAGGCGTGCTCCAGAGGCGTGGGGAACTGATTCGAGGCGCGAGTCTGATCAGAAGGGTGGATACGGAGAGGGAGAGGGAGAGGGAAAGGGAAACCAATTTTTTGCTTTTTTGTTTTCGCTACTTGTTAGAGACGAAATTAATCCGTGTCTGACAATATTTTATTTTAGGTTATATGAATTAACAATGTAGAGACGGAATTAGAGACGGAAATAATTTGTCTCTAAATTCCGTCTCTAAGAATAAAGTTTTTTTTTTAAATTTTATTCGCTTTTTAGAGACGGGATTAGACACGGAAATTAATAGAGACGGAAAATTTCGTCTCTAAATTCCTTCTCTAACATGCAAAACTTAAAATCCGTCTCTAACTATTTTTTTTGGTCTCTAGTTCCGTCTCTATTAGAGACCAAGGTTTTAAAAAACGGACCGCTACAGGAAAAACGGGCGTGACAAAACGGAATCAGTGCCGTCCGAAACCGCGATTGAACGAAATCACGGTGTGATTCAAAATCACACGAAACGGACCCGACGACACGGTGTTGCGGCCGCGACGGCCGGACAAAATGGAAAAACACTGTGACGGTCCGCAACAGGGTGTTTTCCCCAAAATCGCATTCCAGTTTGTTCCCATCTGCCAAAAAAAGTTGCGATGCGGCTTATCTATGCACTATACGCAATTATCCAGGACGAAACAAAAAAAGAAGAAAACGAGAAGAAGCAGGAAAGGAGATGCAGGGGAGAAGAAGAAGAAATGTAGAAGAAGGAGCGGCGCTGAGTTGCTGATAAAACATAAAGGGAATTCGGGTTTTTGTTGGGCCTGGGCCGTTTTTCATATTTTTTTGGCAGATGCAAAAGAAGACTTCAATTAAAAAAAGTGGACTAGGCTCAATAAGAGCCACGGCCTGTTATACGATTGTTTCCAATACACAGTCAGACAACATAATGTATGTAAAAAAAAGTCAGACTATATACCTATCACCAATATACATAGCAATTATCAATGTATCAACATCTACGCTGTGATTCATTATAAAAAACAATATGAAACGTGAAGTTGAGAACTTGAGATAACTAATTTATCATGAAGTTTGTTTAAGGATATTAGTAATTATTAGTTTATTTATGTTGAATCTGTCAAACATATATAAATTTTGTTAAATATATTAGTAGCTACTAAATTAGTCACATTTTAATTTTACTTTTTTATTTTATTCTATTTTAGATATCTTATAATAATGAAAAAAACATTAGTTTAACTTATTATATATTATATGATAATAAAAATAATTTTAAAATAATTTGTGCAATATTGTGATTAATTCACACCGCGACGACCGCGATTCATAATGCAGCATCCGCAACCGCCGAAATCGCGAAATCATTAACGCGACTGCGACCGTTTTTTAGAACCTTGTTAGAGACGGATAAAAATCCGTCTCTAAAATCCGTCGGTAATGAGGATTTTTCTAGTAGTGATTCTTGATTAAAAAATATGACTTGCACGAGGACAACATAACATCATTTTGGCAAGTCAGTTGAGAACATGAAAAAAAAAGTAACAAGCAGAAAACTAGGGCTAAGCTTCCTCCTCAACAATTTGCCAAAGACTTAGGTGTCAGCTCAACCACAAAGTGTGTTAGGTAGTCATCCTTCTTGTTCCTGACAGTTAGGGCTTTTCCTGTCTGGGTAGTCTGTCTTCACTACCATGGGATGGTAATGGAAGTAAGGCCTCTTCCTAGCTCCGATCAGCAAGCTAAAGCCAATTTTTTATATCTTCTGATAGCATATCTCTTCCCCATGCAGCATCTTGTTGACAAAATATATCGGCTTTAATTTGTTCCTCTTTGTCCTCCTCTACCATTGTGACGCTGATTGTATTATTTGTTGCCGCTAGATACAAGAGTAAGATGGCTCCCATGGTTGGTCGACATAATATTGGTGGTGTAGAGAGAAACTTCTCCAGCCCTTGAAAGGCTTCCTCGCACTCACTAATCCATTTGAAACAAGTTGGTTTCATATGAATATTTTGCATTAATCGTAGTGCATCTAAAGCTTTGATGACCATCATTCTGGGATTAAACAAGGTCAGGTGTTCACCCGGATCAATGCTCCCATCATATGCATCCATGTTTGGTATTTACGAATTTATTACGAGCTTGGCTCACATTACCTCCGCTATGAAGGGATGGATTGTTAGACTGTTTCCTAGGATTCTAGTCTTTTTTCACTCTTTCACACCTATTGCTTTTCACAGTTGTTCTTTAAATGCACTTGTGTGGAGAGTGTGTTCGCTCTCATGTTGGTTATAGATCTCCATTTCCTCCATTTTTTGTTTTATTTTAGCGTTTCCTTTTTGTGGTTGTTGAACCGCGTCTACAAGTGTCTGACTTGCAATTGGTCTATTTTCCTTGTCTGCGACGTGAGATCCTTCCTCTTGGTGACTTGGGCCATTCTGAGGGGGTTCTTGGTTCACTGCATTTATTGTCAAAACCATTGCTAGATAACTCTTGCGATATGGTAGTTTTGAGCTGATCTTTTAGGAACCTTCTAGAAAGTCGTCTTTGCCTAGGTCTCTTGCCAATAGGTAGGTAGGTATATTAGTGAGACCTAGCTTAGTACCCATACACATTCGTGTTATAATAATATCATAATTATTACAAATGAAAATGTTTCATTACATTGATTTTGTAATACTTCCCACGATCCTTATTATAAGAAATAACACCCTAATTCACACATACCAAAGAAAAGTATTGAAAATATTTTTTTATAATTAACAGTCCTAAAGATTTAATTTTTTCACAAAAAATATCTCTTTTATGAACTAACTCACCTGCATAGTAAATAAGTGTATATCGTTAATATAAATCACACTATAAATAAGGATATAAATAGAAATTAGATATTTAATGTATTTGAAAATTGATGTATGTTTTTTATAATTAGGACAAAAAATAATTCTTTTGTCTTTTATAAAAAGGACAAGAGGGAGTAATACTTTAAATTATATATTAATTTAATGTTTTTAAATTATTTTATACTTTTACTTTTACCGGGCAATATATATTTATGACAAACAATGTACCACATGCATGGCTGTTGCTCCTAAAATTAATGCACAGAAGAAGCGTTAATAAGATTTGTTAGTAGTATGATAGTACTTCAGACGCTATGCTATCACGTATGTAAGCGTTAGAGCCATAAAGGTGACGGTGGATTCAATAAGAGCCTTCGCATCTGATGAAAAAGACTAGCTAAGGCCCACCTAGTTTCATAGAGGAGACATTATCATATGAATTATTTCAATACCATTAATGTATAGGAGTTAATGTTCATCAATTAATTGTATCCAAAAAAAAATGTTCATCAATTAAATTTGTGAATAAGACATGTTGTCATCATATCAGTGGACCATATGTCACATGCTTGGAATGGAAAAAAGATAGGACGTGATTGGCTTTTGTACAATGTTTCAAGAATTGAGAGCATGTAGAATGGTTGGGAGAGCAAAACAATGATGGTACTTTGGGTGCTTCAATCATTCAATCTGGCCTGTAAGGACTCCCAGTTCATGGGGCAAAAGGGATTGATGAAGTGGACATTAGCTGGTTTTAGCAACATGATCGATGTTCTAATTAACTCTTCCAAACACACAGAAGAAAGGGACTTCGGGTTTTGGTTATAGCAACATTGCATATATTTATGGATATAAATTAATAATTGTGACAAATTGAACACAACAATGTGCAAAATATCATTGCATTTGTAAGAAATGGGCATGGGCTAATCATAGCTGTTTAATTTAAAGAGGTCTATAGGCTTGACTTTTACAATATAAAAATTATTTTAACTTGGTAGTAATTCGTACATGACAAAACATATACATATATGGGGAAAAGAGCATAAGCACGCCATTTGTGCAATTAATTAATTCAATGCAATTAATTGAACACACCAATGGACACACATACTGTCCGTACTACATGGACACATGTCCGTACAGTACGACACTACTTTTTTTTGTAAAAAAAAAATTTAAATTTTTTTTATTTGGTTAACGGAGTTCATTTTATCTGGTTAATGATTCACATTATCTGGTGAATGTCAACCCTGAAACTTAACACATTATATTTTATTTATCTGCTTAACGCAGTTTACTTATCTGGTTAATGGTTCACATTATCTGGTGAATGCCAACCCCGAAACTTAACACATTTCATTTTATTTATCTGGTTAACGCAATTCATTATCTGGTTAATGGTTCACATTATCTGGTGAATGCCAAACTCACATTTCATTATTTATCTGGTTAACAAAGTTCATTTATCTGGTTAATGCAATTCATTATCTGGTTAATGACAAATATTTTTTTAACCAGTTAAAAAAATGTAAAAAAAATATAAAAAAAATTGGAAAAAAAGTTGTGTCCGTACAGTGCGGACCGTATGTCCGTACAGTACGGACCGTATACGTATTGTGTATGTGTCATTTTTTGTGTTCAAAAAACATTATTCTAATTAATTTATTAATTTTGTCGTTGTTGCCGATATGTAGGTATCGATATACGTATGATTTTTTATTGAATAAATACTCAATTTGGTTTATGAAATTATATGACCGTATCAATTTAGTCCTCATATTATTAATATTTAGAAATGATAACTGGAATTACAAAATGTTAATTAGGTACGTCTATCCGTTAGTATTTACAATGACTATAATGACATTAAGTTGGTAATATCAATGATGCATTTTGAAACTAAGTGAATAATGTTAAAAATGCATTTTCTAACACATCTAGATGGAGGGACGAACTAGATTAACGTTTTGCAATTTCAAAAATCATTTTAGAATAATGATAATGTGGAATACTAGATTGATGGTCTTACAATTTTATGAATAAAATTGGATATTTAATCATTTTCTAATGATATAGTTACCAATAATGGAAAAATGGATATATTTATTAGGAAATGTAGAGTTAAACATGATTTATTAGATATTAAGGGTAAACTTGAAAAAAATATCTATATATTTTATAGATTTTCTTAAGAGACTTATACTTTTTTGAATGGCTGAAATTAATTATATGAAGAATAATAAAAACTTTCAAATGTGACTTAAGGAATAGAGAGAATACTAAATACCTACGAGGGGGAAACTGACCTTCTTGAAGTTATCCTTTTTTTTTTTTTTTACAAAGTGTATGTTGTGCATATCTGAAGTTGTTTGGATAAACAACTTCAATTAAACACTTGTAAGTTAAATGCTTATCATACAAGTGTTTATATATAAGTTATTTCTATAATAAAAAAATATAATCAAATTATTTTGATATAAATTTTAAGCTGCTTTCATAAGCTATCAGAGTTTTTTTTTTTTTTGATAACTAAAAAATTTATTAATAATTGGAGTACAAGGGGTACTCCGAACCCATATTTACAAATTTTCTAGAAAGAAAGTGTCTCATTAAAACCTCTCAAGGCTAAAACCTAGTGGGAAAAAGAACAAGAGAAGAAAAAGAATACAACAACCAACCCCAAACAGTGAAATAAACAATCACCAAACTTTCTAACACATAATTTTGGACTACATAGGCACAAGAACCTGTAGATTATAACAGCAACCCTTATAATTCTTTTCCTCCCCAAACAAAATTCATTCATTCTGTGTAAAACTATCAGAGTTTATTTAAATAAGATGAAAGCAGCTTATAAACATGTTATAAACGGTTTCCATAATCTTAAATAATTATAAGTTGTTCATAATTAAGACAATCCAAATACTACGAAAAAGTCCATTAAGTTTGTTGGTTGAACCCATATCATGTGTCATAAACGGTTTCCATAAGCTCTCTCAACCACTCTGACAAGAGTTTATGTCAGTAGATAAACTTAAATAATTATAAGTTGTTCGTAAGACAATCCAAATACTAAGAAAAAGTCCATTAAGTTTGTCGGTTGAACCCATATCATGTAAACAGTAATTTTTTTGTTGCATATAATTAAAATGATTGTAAAGTAACTTATCATAAAGAATACAATAACTTCATATCAAAAAAAAATATAAAGAATACAACAACTTTATAAAGGTAAAATGACTTTATTCTGTTCTATTTTTTGTTTCGGTTTCATGAAAATATCTTTGATTGTTTTTTTTTCCTTCAGGTGCTACTTCATTTCCCCTACTTTATAAAGCATACTTTTATGATTTGTATGGAAAAGATACAGAAATGAAGTAGAGAAAAATGAGAGATGATGAACTTTCACGCACGTTGATACTAATCAAACCAAATCATAATAGTTTCCCTTGTTAGTAGGCTATTACGCCAAGGGGCTTCTCTATGAAATCATTATACTACCAGAGATGTCCTAGCAATTATTGGAATCTTTTCATGGGCCGTATCATAATGGGCCTTTCATCTTTTCAGCCCACAGATTGCATCATGCAATGTTGCATATGCAAAGTATTCGACATGTCATACTGAAAGGGTTTACCATTATACTCCCCCGTCCCTAAATATAAGTCATTTTGACTAAAACACACAAATTAAAAAAATTAGTTAACACATTTAATTTGTCTAAAATGTGTATTGTTTTGCCAAAACTACTCTTCAATTATTGACAAAAGAGAGAGAAATAGTCATCCCATTTACTATTGACTACAAAAAACAATGTAAATTAATTAGGAGTATTCTTGTAAAAAAAATATAATAATTTGGAAAGAGGTTTATAAAAAGGGACAAAATATTTTTTTCAAAGTGGGCTTATATTTAGAGACAGGGAGAGTATTTTAGAACAATTAGTTTTCATAACATGGATTCAGGCTTATATTAAAATCTTTATTAACTAAATAAACTTTAAAAATAATTTAAGAATTTTTTTAAATAAATACAAAAATAATTAAACTATAAATAAGCTTAACAAGTCAAGCTAAGCCAAGCTCTACTTTTTTCTAGTAAACTAAGCTCAAACTTTTAGATTGACTCAGTTAAATAAATGAGTCAAGTCTAAGCTTTATATTTTTTTCACAAGTTAAGTTCAAGCTTTAAATGCTCGACTCGATTGGTTCATCCCTCAATAGGGAGAAAAGAGGGGATTAATTGAATCGCAGACATCAGAAAACTTTTCTGCAAAAGATGATGGGAGAAGACACAACATTAATAGATCCATAATGCCGACAACATCCAAGGTGTTTGGTTTAACTGCACCCTTTTCAAGCGCCAATATAAAAGAATCTGCGGAGTGTTAAGGCTATCAATAATTTTAATCGGGTACAATTTGATGGTTAATGCTTAAAGAATCTACAGTGTTAAAGCTGATAGCCTGACACCATCGACATAATCAAACAGCAAAAGCTTTTCTGCATGCCTACACAACACACCAAATCTTTAATGGACTGTCAAGTGGCTTACAATTGACAATGAATTTTCATAATTTATTAATAAAAATTAATTACAGTTTATAATTTATAATTAGTTGGTTACAAAGTAATTGTTAAAATTTTGTAAATATTCTATGTAATTAAATAATTCGTAACTAGCTAGTTATAAATTATAAAAGTACTATAATATGTGTGTTTCTTAAATTAACATTCAAAATAGCGATCACTAACTATTTGGAAAAGGCTGCTTATTTTTTTGTTTGATACAAAAAGGCAAAAGAGAAAAGGGCAAAAACCAAAAGAAAACAGGACAACTACTATATCAGAAAAGTCACTTTATGAGATTATGTAACGCTCTGACTCTAATCAGAGTATTACTTATTAAATTAATTGGAATTAATAATAAACGTGAAAAAATTATTTTTTTATGCAATAAATATTCAGAAATAAATCTTTTGAATATTTAATGCATTCTAAAACTAATTTAATAATAAAGGACCTTTGTCATAAACTAACATTAAATTTAAGACATTACAAAGACTCATATAGGAAATTACAACTTATTTCGACCAATTACAAAACACTCATAATTGAAACGACTCTACTCAAAATAGAATTTAATGCCTTAATGGACGACTCGTGATCCAGTATTCACTCGAAAGGTCTCGCCGCAAAGGCAAGACCGAACACAACTTCATGCTCTAACTCCTTCGATATGCTTGTACCTGAAAACAATGCCCCAAATATGTGAGTTTATAAAACTCAGTAACATAGAATTGAAACTTAAAACATTACTGTTGTTTTCAGCCCTACGTAGTGTGCTACGTATGGAAAACTCCTCTCATCAAAGAATACGCATTAAGAGTCTATCACGTATATACCTATACTATACTAGAATATAATAATAATTCAAACATTGTCTCTCAAAGCTTGCAATACAACTTTAACTAAGAATGTATAGTTCTTCTTTACTTTGTGCTCAGCACGACTTAACTATTCCCGCGTGGTCAACTTGATTTTTGACCGGGAATCTATGTTTTTGGGCTTTGTCATATGTTTTGGTCCATACCATCATTTAGCTAACTCAACTAACTCCAATGATACTTACAAGAAAATCAAGGAATTAACTTAACATATATTAGAACATTACATTTCCAAAATACGCATCTTTGAGAAGTCATATGACCAAGTCTACACAAAATCATATGAAAATCATCAACAAACATAAACTCAAACATTACTAAGCTCATCTATCTCTCATGCTTTTCAAGACCCTAACTTGAATCTAACATACCAATTGAAGCTCTGTGGAACTCGCAATGGGGCAAACATCGCACAATGTTTGTGGGGGGTTGGGGGCAGCCATCCAACCCTTAACCAAACCCACTCAAATATCTCAACTTCTACTCATTGATATTAAAAATCAGGAATTAATAATTAACCCTAGCACACCCTAAGAGAGGTTTTAAATTAGGGGATTCTATGTTACTTTTGGGCTTTGATGAAATTGAGGCTAAATCCCCAATTTCTAGGGCTTGAATATCTTCATCCTTCAAGCTTGCTCCTTCCACCACCATCTTCTTCTTCCTCTTCCATTTCCCTTTCCTTCTTCTCATTCCCCCTCTCTCTCTCGATGCTTCTCTCTTTCTCTCTGTCTCGCTTCCTCTCTCTCTTTTCGTCGCGCCCTTCTCCTCTGCTCCAGCGAGCCACTGCGCCTGCCTCCTTCTTCCTCCCCCTTCCTCGTCGCACGTTGTTCTTCCTCTCTTCTCTCTTCTTCTTTCTCTTTTCCCTTCTCTCCTTTCTTTTCTTTTCTTTCTCTGTTTCTGTTTCCTTTTCTTTTTCCCTGCTCGCGCGCGTGTGTGTATTGGAGAGAAGTGAGGTCTATGGTGGGACTATAGGCATAGGTTTAATAAAATTTGCCTAACAATTCCTCATTTAATTTCTTAATTTATCCTTGGGTCCTTAATTCAACCTCAAGTAAATTAATAAATGAAACTACTCATAAAGTATTAGTCCCGCATTTCCTTCGCATTCTGTACAATTTTGCGCTATTTACTGCGCATTTTGAGATCTGTGAATCGATTCACAGCTAAGAGTGAATTGATTCACTCACTGAAACTGCACATTCTGCCTTTTGTGAATCGATTTGGTGAATCAATTCACCTCTACTTACTTCGATTCACAAAAGCATTTTCAAAACTCCAGCGCCTATACTACTGCATGATTCGATTCATTGGATGCATGAATTGATTCAACTTATTGAAACATCACTCCTAAGCTTTCAAATGACTTCCAAAGTAATCTTTTGGCACCACTTCCACCTCTAGGCATATTCCTTGGGAAAAATTGCTATTTTTACCCCTTAGGCTTAATTTTGGGTCAATTTACTAGATTGAAACTATTCTTCTAGGCCATTAGCCCCCCTTAATTTCCCAGGGTCTCTAATTTCTAGGTGATAACTCTTAGAAATAAGAGTTATTTATGCTTTTATGACTATGAATCATGTGAGTTTAAGAGTAATTTAGATCCTTTATTTATTAGATTTATGTAAATAATGTGATTTCCCTTGTTTGGAGCTGTTTAAGGCACTTTGGTGCTTTTGTGAGCATTTTGATGTGTTTTTGACATTGTGCAGGATTTTTATGAAAATTGCTCAGTGCCAAGTTTGGTGCCATGCCACGACACTGTGTTGATAACAACCCCTGGAATTAAAGCAGCAACGTGTGATCTTTCATTGGAGCTAAACAAATGACTCTGTCCTTATCTGTATTGCTGCAACATGCCTTTTTAGTGGTCCCCTCCTGTCATACTACAATTTCTCTCAGCTCACTACAGGACAAAAGCTCTCATTTTTGGGCCCAAAGACAGCATCTTTATGGGGATCCACAATGTTAGCCCATTTAAGGAAGAGCCTATATAAAGACAATGACCTAATTAAGAAAGGAGGCTGGTTCTGATATTCTTCTCTGCTAGGGCAGCATCTGTCCCTCCTAAAAAAGAAGCAGCCGCATTTCCTCTTTCTCTTTCCAAACACCATTGATTCAAGCTATCAACTTTGTCCATGGAGAGAAGTAACTTGCTCAAGGTCTGAGTGAAGCGAAGCAATGAGCATTCTTTGCTAGGAGTGGTTCTCAAGCTCACAAGGCTGGGAGCAATTCTGTTTTCTATTTTATTCATAGCTGTAATAGTTTCTAAACTCTTACTCTAGTGCCATGGATTCTGTTTTTGGCACCATTTTCTGTTGTTTTATTTTTAGGCTCATTATGAGCTAACTTTCTTAAGTTAGGATGAAGTGACTTTGTATTAAAACTTGGTTGGTGAATGTCTATTTGTCTTTGCCCTTGCATCTTTGTCTCATGCGACTTTATTGCTTACATATTTAACTTGAGCCTGATCAACTTTAGTTAGGTACATGTATGTTAGGTGCTGAAAGGTGGTAACATGCTGATTTCATGAGGCAATATAAGGGGTATTAAATTAAAGGACACTTTAATTGATTTAGATTAAACTAGACATAGGAAATCTGTCTTGTAGGGTGTTCTTGGCCACATTAACTAGACAAGGGGGAACATAATGGGGGCGTAGACATAAGGAACCCTTTACTTAACCCTGGTGAAAGTGCTGAAAGGCACACACATTAGTGCCCTGCGTCCAGGTGCCAAATGGCACTCACTTATGGCACTGAAACCAACCTGGTGGAAATATGAATGAACGGAATCCTAACTGTCTTTATCCATATTTTTCTCAAATCACTTGCTTAATTCTGTTTTGTTCAGTTATTAAAACCACAAAAACTTGATGTTTATTTTTTGTTTTTATTATTTACTCACTAACTCACTTACTATTGGAAAAACTTGTGAAATCAATTAATCAATCCTCGTGGGAACGATCTTGATTTACTTTTTACTACTTGTTGCGATTGTGTATACTTGCTCAACTGTGTTATTATTTCACACAACAAGTTTTTGGCGCCGTTGTCGGGGATTGAATTGATTAAATTTACATAGTTTTGAATTTAGTAGGTTTGTTAGTTGAGATATTCTAATTCTTTTGGGTGTTGTGTCAGCTGTTAGTGCTCAACTCTGCACATGCGCAGGCACACGGCACCAGAATATCAGTTGGATCCTGAGATTGTGAGAACTTTGGAAGGTTGTTAAGGAGAGGCAAGCATTTCTTTGCATTAGGTCTTCTTTGCAAATATGGCGAGCAGGCCCCCATCTTGAAGAATCAATTTACGATCTGAAGAAGAAAGCGATGTTCATTTTCAACACGGTGTTCACGATCGATGCAAGCCTTGGTCTTTGAATGCTAATATCATAGGCTTAGCCAATGATAGGGACAGCCTTGAGGACTATCTTTGTTTTGATCCTCAAACTATGCACACGGGCATAGTAAGGCACGACATCACCGCAAATCACTTTGAATTTAAACCTATGATGTTCCAAATGCCGCAAAGCGTGGGACAATTTGGTGGCACACCTCAAGAAGACCCTCACTTGCACTTGAAACAATTCCTTGAAGTGTGCGATAATTTCAAAATTCCTAGAGTTACAGATGATGCTTTGGACTCAGGCTATTCCGTATTCCTTGAAGGATAGAGCCAAGGCTTGGCTAAATTCCTTGGAGCCCAACTCTATCTTGATTGGAATGGTATGGCGAGAAAAATTCTTAACCAAGTATTTCCTCCAATCAAGAATGCTAGGGTGAGGAATGAAATTACATCTTTCGAGCAAAATGAAGAGGAATCACCGTTTGAGGCTTGGGAGAGATTTAAAGAAATTTGCTCAGAAGTGCCCTCACCATGGCATACCTATTTGCATTCAAATGGAAACATTTTATAATGGTCTTTCGGGAAGAACAAGAGACATGCTTGATGCTTCTTACGGTGGTGCCCTCTTGCACGATCTTACAATGATGCATATGAGAAAATTGAGACCATTCTCGCAGCAGTTATCGATGGCCTTTGCTAGATTGAGTCTTTGCAAAGAAGGTTCTTTGGAGTCCATGAAGTGAGTGAAATGACGACCTTTATCTCGCAGTGTGGCTGCAATTGCAAACATGTTGAAAAGTCCGAATATTCTTTGGAGCCAACACAAAGACTGTGAATTTCAGAGAATGCGCAGTGCAGTGCCAAAGCTATTTCTTGTGTGTATTGTGGAGGAGGTCATCTATATGAGGAGTGCCCTAGCAACCCTGTATCTGTCAATTATGTAGGGAATTTCAACAAAAACAATAATCCTTACTCCAACACCTACAACCCTGGGTGGAAGAATCACCCAAATTTTTCATGGAGTAACAATAATCCTGCAGCACCTGCTGCTGTGTCTGCAAAGCCTACACATCCCCCTGGTTTCCCTGCCCAACCAGTTCAAAAAGCTGTTGTTCCTATTATTGACAACTCAATGGAGGCTATGCTGAAGGCTTTCATGAATGAAACCAAAGCCCAGTACCAAAGTCAGGGTGCAGCAATTAAAAACTTGGAGAATCAGTTGGGGCAGATGGCAACAGCTATGAACCAAAGACCAAGTGGTTCACTACTGCTATACAAGCCCAACACCGAGCCGGCGGGGAGAGCAAATAAAAGCCATATATTTGAGGAGTGATGCTTGAATTACTGTGTCCTTCTCAAAGGCACGATGTTACCACTAGCCACCCTCAAAAGAAAAAAAAAAAAAAGACGAACTCAAGTGCCAAAAACTACAGAGGCACTCGTGCCATCCCAAAGACTAGCCTCGACACCTACACTGGCCGAGAAAGTTACACCAAAGAATCGCAAGCAATAGATTAATTCTGAATTTCCACCTCCACCATTCCTCAGAGACTTAAAAACCCATCAAGACAAGCGGTTTGACAGGTTTATTGATGTCTTGAAAGCGATTGCACATCAACATTCCATTAGTTGATGCCTTGCAACAGATGCCAAATTACACAAAGTTCATGAAGGATGTTCTAACCAAGAAAAGGAGGTGGGGAGAATTTGAGACAGTTGCTATGACCCAGGAGTGCAGTATGCTGATGCAAAGCAAGATCCCCCAAAAGTTAAAAGATCCTGGTTGTTTTACCATTCCTTACACTATTGGTGACACTTATTGTGGGAGAGCTCTATGTGACTTAGGGGCCTGCATTTATCTACTGCCTAAGTCCATCTTCCAACGACTTGGAATTGGTAAGGCCAGGCCTACAACATCGACTGCAGTGGCAGACAGAACACTAGCTTATCCAGAAGGAAAAATCGAAGATGTGCTTGTCAAAGTTGACAAATTGGTATTTCCTGTTGACTTTATTATCCTTGATTTTGAAGCTGATGCTGAGGTGCCTATTATTTTAGGAAGACCATTCCTTGCCACAGGGAAAACACTGATTGATGTGCAGAAGGGTGAACTCACCATGAGAGTCAATGATCAAGAAATCAAATTTAATGTTCTTAATGCTCTCAAGTATCCTGCAGAGAATGTTGAGGAATGTTCCTTTGTTAGAACCATTGATTCATTGGTTCAACATCAATTCTTGAGGGACAAAGATGTACTGAAACAGGAACTGAATGTCCCTGATTATGAACTTGCGCAGGATAAAAACACAGAAGAGAAGGCTTCGGTAAATCAATTATGGTTCAGAAAGTATGAGTCATTGGAACTCAGTGATAAGAGCTCCAAATCCAATATTCCCTTTGTTGAAAAACCTTACATTTGGGCCGAAAGTGCTACCTCCACACTTGAAGTATGCTTATTTGGGTGAGAATAACATTCTTCCTGTTATTATTGCTTCTGATTTGAGCTTGCACCAGGAAAAGGAACTGCTCACTGTTTTGAAGAAACATAAGAAGGCTATAGGGTGACAAATGGCTGACATAAAAGGCATAAGTCCTACTCTTTGTATGCACAGAATCTTTTTGGAGGAAAATGCCAAGACTAGCATTCAAGCACAACGAAGGCTTAACCCAGTGATGAAGGAGGTAGTTAAGAAGGAAATCATTAAATGGTTGGATGCTGGAATTATTTACCCAATCTCAGACAGCTCTTGGGTTAGTCCAGTGCAATGTGTTCCGAAGAAAGGGGGAGTGACTGTTATAGCTAATGACAAGAATGAATTAATTCCCACCAGAACTGTGACTGGTTGGAGAATTTGTATGGATTACAGAAAGCTCAACAAGGCAACAAGGAAAGATCATTTCCCATTGCCCTTCATTGACCAGATGATTGACAAATTGGCAGGGAAGGAGTTTTACTGTTTCCTTGATGGGTATTCAGGCTACAATCAAATTGCCATAGCACCTGAGGATCAAGATAAGACTACTTTCACATGCCCTTATGGCACCTTTGCTTTTAGAAGGATGCCATTTGGGTTGTGCAATGCACCATCAACTTTCCAAAGGTGCATGATGGCAATATTCTCAGATTTTATTGAGAAATCCATGGAAATTTTCATGGATGACTTTTCTGTTTTTGGAGAAACATTTCAAGCTTGCCTGGATAATTTGGAACAAGTGTTGTCCAGGTGTGAGGAGACTAATTTAGTACTGAATTGGGAGAAATGCCACTTCATGGTGCGAGGGCATTGTTCTGGGCCACAAAGTCTCCAAGAAAGACATTGAAGTGGATAAGGCAAAGATTGAGGTCATTGAGAAATTACCTCTACCAACTAGTTTGAAGGGGGTACGAAGTTTTTTGGGGCATGCTGGTTTCTATAGACGGTTCATCAAGGATTTTTCAAAAATCTCAAAGCCCCTTTGCCAACTCTTACAGCATGAAACTGTATTTGATTTTGATGAACACTGCATGATAGCTTTCCAGACACTAAAGAAAGCCTTAGCCACAGCACCTATCATTGTTGCCCCAGACTGGGATAAGCCATTTGAGTTGATGTGCGATGCAAGTGATTTTGCTATAGGCGCTGTTCTCGGTCAAAGACATGACAAGTTGTTTCATTCAATTTACTATGCAAGCAAGACATTGGTGGATGCTCAGTTGAACTACACCACCACTGAGAAAGAACTACTTGCAGTGGTGTTTGCTTTTGACAAGTTCAGAGCCTATCTGGTTGGCACAAAGGTAGTGGTGTACACTGACCACTCAGCAATCAAGTATTTGATTGCCAAGAAAGATGCAAAACCAAGATTGATAAGATGGGTGTTGTTACTTCAAGAGTTTGACTTAGAAATCAGAGATAAAAAAGGAGTGGAGAATCAAGTAGCTGACCACTTGTCCAGAATTGAAAATGACATTGTTGAACGACAGGGAGGTGAAATTAAAGAAAGTTTCAACCGCTCCATCATTAGGGCAATGGGTGACTTCAGCAATTAGGTCCTGAGTGACCACAATGCGCCTACCTTGAACATGACTCAGAATGGTCTTATCTTTACTCCAAGCATAAGTCCAGAACTCCTTCACCAGATTCTCATAGACTGAGTTGGTCATGTAGAAGAAATCCATTATCCCCATGTCAATGAAGTCTGCTCTGAAGTCGTATCCTTCATTTGCCATATCCTCAAACCTTACTTCGTGTTCCACCAACACTTTGAGGTCAGAGGGTTGAAGATTTTCCAGCGTTACCTACGCTCTTCTTGAGGAACTTGAACTTGCGATGGTTGTTGTGGAGCGACCATTGTTGAAATCGGAGAAACACAGACTGCGAAGATGAAAGGGGTTTAGGGTTCAGAAAAGTGTAGACTTCTTTTTGAGAGATAGAGTGGGTAGTGGGTGATGTGAGTGAGTGAGTGAGTGGGTTATAAACGTGTTCGAGAAGTTTAAGCATTATGCGCCAGATTTCGAAATGAATTTTTGAAAAAATTTGTCTTTTTCAAACGTGTAACTGTCAAAATTAAAGAGGCGCAGTAAAATTGTCATTTCGCAGTAAAAGCAATTATGACTCAGTAAAAGCAAATGTCAATCACTAACGCATCAACCAGTCTCAGAGAGACACGTGTACTTAAGATTCCCAGAGACAGCTATGTAATGATCATACGAACAGTTAATGAAAAGAATATAACGAGATAAGATAATCAACAGATTTAACTACGACATAGCCAACACACTCAAGCAGAGTCAACAAGTCAAACAAATCAAACAGAGTCAATTAGTCAAACAGAGTCAACTTTATTCAAACAGAGTCAACATAGTCAAGCGAGTCAACTATATTCAAGCAGAGTCAACTTAGTCAAACAGAGTCAACTATATTCAAACAGAGTCAACTTAGTCAAACAGAGTCAACTATATTCAAACAGAGTCAACTTGTCAAGCGAGTCATCTATATTCAAATCAAACACCTATTCCTTTATAAGAAGGAAATTCAAGTTCTTTCTTATAAAGTTGAATCTATCTTCAAGAGGGTTTTGTAAAGATATCTGCCCATTGATGGTCAGTATCAATAAATTTAATTTCAAGAATCTCTTTCTGAACATAGTCTCTAATAAAATGATGTTTAATTTCAATATGTTTGGCTCGAGAATGCAAAATAGGGTTTTTAGTCAAGCATATAGCAGAAGTATTATCACAGTATATAGGGATTTTACTCTCTTTAATCTGATAGTCCTCAAGTTGATACTTCATCCAAAGTAGTTGTGAGCTACGACTGCGGCGAGATATGTACTAAACCTGCTTTGTTGATAGTGCAATTGTGCTTTGTCTTTTCTTTGGACCAAGAGACAAGATTTGCTCCAAGAAATTGGCACCACCACTTGTGCTTTTCCTTTCAATTGTCTCCGGCAAAGTCGGCATCACGTAAACCTACTAACTTGTAATCATCGAGTTCTTATAAAGCAAAGCAAGATTAGTAGTTCCTTTAAGATAGCTAAATATCCTTTTAACCGCTTGATTAAGTGAGATTCTCTAGGATCGATTGAAATCTTGCACATAAGCACACACTAAACATAATATCGGGCCTTGAGGGTAAGATAGAGGAGTGAACCAATCATACCTCTATATACCTTTTGGTCTACCTTTTTACTTGATTCATCTTTGCCAAGAGCACATGTTGGATGCATTGGTGTGCTCATAGGTTTGGTTTCCTCTAGCTTGAACTTCTTCACAGCTTCTTTCACATACTTAGTCGATGGATATAAGTTCCATCTTGACATTGTTTTATTTGAATGCCAAGGAAGAATTTTAGTTCTCCCATCATACTCATCTCAAATTCATTCTGCATAAGCTTAGAGAATTCTTTGCAAAGAGACTCATTAGTAGCACCAAAGATAATATCATCTACATAAATTTGAACTACAATGAAATGCTTTTTAGATGATTTTCTAAAGAGAGTTGTATC
This sequence comes from Calophaca sinica, assembly GCA_037113605.1. Classification (NCBI taxonomy): domain Eukaryota; kingdom Viridiplantae; phylum Streptophyta; class Magnoliopsida; order Fabales; family Fabaceae; genus Calophaca; species Calophaca sinica. The sequence continues at coordinate 130,378,026 of CM073731.1, forward strand.
CACCTGTCCTCTTTCAAAACCATTTGACATTAAAAAGGAACTCAATCTATCATACCAGGCTCTTGGAGCTTGTTTAAGACCATAAAGTGCCTTTTTAAGTTTGAAAACATGTTCAGGAAACTTAGTATCTTCAAAACCAGGTGGTTGTTTCACAAACACTTCCTCATTTATGAAACCATTTAAAAATGCACTTTTTACATCCATTTGGTACAAAGTAATGCCATGATGTGCAGCATAAGATAGTAATATTCTAATAGCTTCAAGTCTAGCTACAGGAGCAAAGGTTTCAGTATAATCAATACCTTCCTCTTGTGAGTAACCTTGTGCAACAAGTCTAGCCTTGTTCCTTACTTTGCCATCTTCATCAAGTTTGTTTCTGAAAACCCACTTGGTTCCAATGGCTAACTTGTCCTCTGGAGGAGGCACAAGCTTCCACACATCGTTCCTTTGAAATTGATTTAGCTCTTCTTGCATAGCAATGATCCAACCATCATCAGTAAGGGCTTCATCAATTGTTTTTGGCTCTATCTCAGATAGTAAGGCCAAGTCAGAGTGTTCTCTCAGAGAGGATCTTGTTCTGACTTTATCACTAGGTTCACCAATGATTTGGTCCTTTGGGTGATGGGGTTTGAACTTCGATCGATATGATTATTTCCTTATCACCGAATCAGCACGGAGACTTCACCAGAGATCACACCAGAAACATCACCAGAGTCAGCACTTGTGATATCAACTCTTGTTTCCTTGTTTATCTGTAAATCTGCAAAAACTTCATCTAGCTCTGACGTATCATTGTCAGGCTTTTTATCATCAAATCTTACATGCATAGATTCATCAACAACTAATGTTTCTTTGTTGTATATTCTGTATGCTTTAGAGCGTTCAGAATATCCCAAAAAGATAGCTCTATGTGATTTAGAGTCAAATTTTCCTAGACTGTCCTTTGTATTGAGAACAAAGCAGTCACACCCAAATTGATGAAAATATGAAATGTTGGGTTTTCTTCCTTTCCACAATTCATAAGGAGTCTTATTCAAGATAGGTCTAATATAGATTCTATTTTGAATGTAACATGCAGTGTTTACCGCTTCTGCCCAAAAGTGCTTAGCAATATTTGTTTCGTGAATCATGGTTCTGGCCATTTCTTGCAAAGATCTATTTTTCCTTTCTACAACACCATTTTGTTGTGGTGTTCTAGGAATGAAAAGTTATGAATAATACGTTTTTCTTCCGGAACGTTTTGAAAGCATTAACTTTCAAATTCACCACCATGATTACTTCTAATAGTAGTAATACAAAAAGCTTTTTCATTTTGCACTTGTTTGCAGAATCTGAGAAAACTCTTGTAAAGACTCATCCTTGTGGGTTAAGAATTTTACCCATGTCCATCTAGTATAGTCATCGACAATGACTAGACCATATTTCTTTCAGAGAGGCGATCTGGTTGGTCCAAATAAATCTAAATGTAAAAGCTCAAGTGGCCTTGAGGTGGAAACAATATTTTTGGAATTAAAAGAAGATTTCGTTTGTTTCCACTTTTTGACATGCTTCACAAAGAGCATCGATTTGTACTTGAGATTTGGTAAGCCTTTAACAAGTCCTTTCTTGTTAAGCTTTGAGATTAACCTTAAGCTAGCATGACCAAGTCTCTTGTGCGGACTCCATTGCTCTTCATCAATTGACAAAAAGCATTTTACATTTTGATCAGCCAACTCAGAAAGTTTGATTTTATAAATATTGTTCTTTCTCTTTGCTCTAAAGAAAATGGATCCATCCTTTTTGTTTTGGCTATACATTCATTATTGTTAAAGGCAACATCATAACCACTATCGCATAATTGACTTATACTCGATGAAGTTATGGTTCGGTGCCGCCAACCAATAAAACATTATCAATAGAGGGTAGAAATTTCTCACCAATTCTTCCACAACCAATGATTTTACCTTTTTGATTTCCTCCAAAACCAACATTTCCACCTTCTTTAAGTTGAAGATCTTGGAACATACGCCTTTCTCCCGTCATGTGTCGTGAGCACCCACTTGTCTAAGAACCAGGGTGGTGTCTTAACTCTGTTGCTAAGCAAATCTGCAACATAGACAATCTTGTCCTTAGGTACCCAAATCTTTTTGGGTCCTTTTTTGTTAGTTCTAGAAGGAGACTTGTCCTTCTCATTTTTCAGTTCATAACATGCACTTCTAATGTGTCCCTTCGATTGCAGAAAGTACAAAGCAAACAAATACTATGATTATTAGTATCCTTGGTTTCGGATGTATATTTTGAAAGGTGGGTTCTTACGGTTTGTAACCAAGACCACTTTTTACCATTTTGGCTTACGCCCCAAATCATAGATGCTTGTTTACTACGTGTGACACATTCAGCAAGAAATTTTTGAAATCCTCTTCATATTTTGAAGAGTTGCATTCTCTTGATTCTCATCAGCTGAATCATTACTCACCAATCGGTGGTTTTCGCTTTGAGTTTTTCATTCTCCTCGTTGAGTATTTGAAATTGTTTTTGAAGATTTGAAAATCTCTTTTTCAAGGATTTATACTCATTGTTGAGTTTGGAAGACTCGTCTAACAGTTCATCAAAGGCTAATTGAATATTAGAAGAAATGTTAGAATTTACCTCTTCTTGTTCTTCTTCTTCACTGTCTGACTCTATATTGGCCATAAGAGCCATGTTGGCCTGTTCTTCATCATCATCATCAGATGATGACTCAGAATCATCCCATGTAGCCATGAGACTCTTCTTCTTCTTACCCTTAAAGCCACCTTTCCTTGATTTCTCAAGTTGTGGACATTCTGACTTGTAGTGGCCAGGTTTCTTGCATTCATAGCAAGTAACTTGGCTTTTGTCCTTGAAGTCCTTCTTTTCTTTTGAGTCGTGTTTTTCCCTTGAGTCCTTCTTAGGGAACTTTCTTCTAAACCTTCCTTTGCTTTTCATCATGCGTTGAATCTTCCTTGATATTAAGGAAATTTCATCGTCAGTATCTTCACTACTCTCTTCAGATGAATCTTTGTCAGTGTCAAGTTCAGCTTGGAGAGCTTTAGAAGTAGATGCTTTGTGTGAGGATTTTAAAGCAATGGTCTTAGTTTTCTTGGGAGGTTCTTCTTCATCAAGCTCAAGCTCGTGAGCTCTTAGTGAACTCAAAAGATCTTCAAGTCGTAATTCATTCAAGTCCTTGGCTTCTTGAATAGCCGTGACTTTGGGTCTCCATCTCTTTGGCAGACTTCTCAAGATTTTCTTAACATGGTCGTGGTAGTATAGCTTTTCTTGAGAACCTTCAAGCCATGAACTAATGTTTGAAATCTTCCAAACATAGTTTCGATGCTTTCATCCTTTTCCATCTTGAAGAGTTCATATTGTCTAACCAAGATATTAGCCTTGGTTTCTTGTACTTGGGAAGTACCCTCATAGGCTAAAGCCAGTGAGTCCCAAATTTCTTTAGCAGTGCTGTTATTACCACATTTCTCAAACTCTTTTTCAGAGATAGCACATACAAGAAAGTATCTTGCTTTTTGGTGCAAGGTATATTCCTTTTTATGATCATCAGTCCAAGACTCCCTAGGAATAGGATTTCTTTTGGAGTCAACTGGTTCTGTGTACTGTTTTCGAACCATATCCCAAAGATCATACTGTAGAGATTAGAAAAAGTTTTTCACTTTATCTTTCCAGTAGTCATAGTTAGATCCAGTGAACAAAGGGGGCCGGTTATCGTGACCACCGAGTTCGTTGCTTGCCATAGGATAGTATAGGATCTTTTCCTCTCACACCGTTAAGTGCTCAACCAAGAGTAGAACTCTGGTAACAATTGATCGTGGCAAAGACACAAGAAAGGGGGGGTTTGAATTGGGTTTTTAAAAACTTTTTCGCAAATACAAATGTTTAAGAAAAATAACTATTGAATGAACTGTGCAAGGAATAAAGAGTAGAGAAGAAAAAGACACATAGATTTATACTAGTTCACTATCACCGATAGCTACGTCTAGTCCCTTCACTCACTTGAAGGATTTCTCCACTATAATCAACTGATTACACTTGAGAGTATATTTCGCTAACCGGCTATACTCACAACTTCTTAGAAACGACTTCGATGCAGTTGAGCCTCTAAGGTATACAGCCACTACTGGGCTAAGTACAGATTCAAATAAGAGTTTTGAAACAATATAGAGATAACTCTCTTCAGAGAGAATTTACAATGAAAATACTTTTAGCACAAAATAACTTTCTTAAAGAAAGAATAAAACAGTAAGTGCCTTGTTCAAAGATCTCAGAGACTTGGATGAATTCTTGATTGCTCACTTTCTCTTGATTGGGTAGTGTTTGAGAAGATAGATGTTGATACTCTCACTACTCAAAAAAATATTCAAGTTGCTAGCTTGCGTACAACTATGTTGAAAATCGTTTGTTGTTCACTGAAAAAAAATACTTCAGTGTATGAGGTAGGATATATAGCTAGGGTTGAAAAAGTGCCGTTGTAAGTGCCGTTGTGACACAACGTCTCTTTTTGTCCGAAGTCAAAGCTTCAGATCCTGGAACTTTGGCTTTGCAGTTACGTCGCTTTCAAGACGAAAAGCATTCTTCGAGACGAAAAGCATTACGAGTATTATACGCAATGTCGATAACTTTGTCCTTAGTGAGCTTTTCAAAATATAGACACTTCAAGCACAAGTTTCCTTGATGATTTTATCCTTTGACATTCTTCTTGTCCTCGTATAACAGGTACTTCAATTTCACTATCGAGCTCTTCGTTCAAAGACTTCACTGTTCACCGTAATCAAGTATTCTTCAATCTGAGTGAGAGGGTTATCACATAGCGATTCTTGTTGAAGCACAATAAGTCTTCATAGAGTGCACTAAGTAGAATCTGTTGTATTGTTGACTTGCACTGCAGAGTTGACCAACCAGATTGTGACTATGCTCTAACAGAGCGTTGACCATCACAAGAGCGTTGACCAAACAGATTCTGAGTCTTGAAGAAGCGGGTAACCAACAGATTTGACCGAATCAAATCATGTCTTGCACCATATACCAGAGTGTTGACCAACATCAGAATGTTGACTAACTCCAGAGCGTTGACCAACCAGATTCTATGTGCCAAGAATCAGAGCCAGAGCCGGACTTTGATGAGTGAAGTTCAAGATTTCACTAAGTCTTCTGAAGCAATTTTTTCTGAGTATAAATACTTTCTACACACTTATAACCATGTTAGAGAATAAATTGTTCTCTTAATCTTTTGTTATCATCAAAACAATTAAGGGTTATTGTTTCTGAATCCACTTGATTCCAACAGAAGCATCCTGCAACACTGTCACTCTGCACCTTGTGGAGGACACTTTGGAGGAGCCAGAACAGTAGCCAAAATTTTGCAATCTGGTTATTTCTGGCCCTCTCTATTTAAAGATTCTCATGAATTTGTTAAACATTGTGATAGATGCCAAAGGGTAGGAAATATTTCAAGCAAACAAGAAATGCCTCTCAACAGCATCCTTGAAATTGAACTCTTTGATGTATGGGGCATGGATTTCATGGGCCCTTTTCCTCCTTCCTTTGGAAATCTGTACATTTTAGTGGCTGTGGATTATGTGTCTAAGTGGATCGAAGCAGTAGCTCTGCCTACCAATGATGCTAAGGTAGTGAGCAAGTTTTTGCATAAGAATATGTTCACAAGGTTTAGTGTCCCTCGAGCAATTATCAGTGATGAGGGCACCTATTTTTGTAACAAACTAATAGAAAAGCTCTTGCTGAAGTATGGGGTGAAGCACAAGATAGCTACTGCATATCATCCACAAACAAGTGGCCAAGCTGAGCTATCCAATAGGGAAATTAAGAGGATTCTTGAGAAGGTTGTCAATCCTTCTAGGAAAGATTGGTCCTTGCATCTTGATGATGCCCTGTGGGCCTACAGAACAGCATATAAGACACCATTGGGGACATCTCCCTATAGATTGGTGTTTGGTAAGGCTTGCCACTTGCCTATTGAGTTGCAGCACAAAGCTTTCTGGGCTACAAGGAGCTGAATTTTGACTTGGAAAGTGCTAGTGCAGCAAGGTTACTGCAACTCCATGAACTAAAAGAGCATAGGCTCTTTGCCTATGAGAATGCCGAGCTGTACAAAGCCAAAACTAAAGCTTGGCATGATAAGAAAATTCAACCCAGGGAATTAAAAGAAGGATCTCAAGTGCTGCTGTTCAATTCAAGATTGAAATTATTCCCTGGGAAGCTCAAATCAAGGTGGTCTGGTCCTTTCAAGCTGATCAAGCTATATCCATATGGGGCAGTGGACTTACTGGATGAGGTCACGGGTGCAACATTTAAAGTCAATGGCCAGAGAGTAAAGCAGTATTGGGGTGACCCTGATGAAAGAACAAGGGTCACCACTAAACTCAAGGATAGTGAAGTGAAAAATAAGTCCTGGTGAGGACTTTATAAACCAAGCGCCATCGGGAGGTAGCCAGATTTTTTTTTAACTTAGTTTTAATTTTGTTTTGCAGGAATAAATTGAATTATGGTGCTGGAAGTGTAGTGCAGTTGGGGTGGCTGGTATGAAGTTCTGAGTGCTGTGCATTTGGTGCCATGGCACCACGGGGGGCACCAAATCAGGGGTTGAGTTTTTAAGAAAGAAAGTGTGAAAGGGCAGGTGTGCAGTGAAAGTAAAAAGCAATCCATATGGGCATTAAATGACTTGGCACATCACAAGTGCACTTTTTACTGCGTGTACCAATGGCAGTATGCCACCTAGCATCTTCACACTCCTACTCTCTGATTTAGAAAATCACTCACTCCCTCCTCAATTAAGCTCCAACGGGAAAGCTCTTTGAAGACCCCAACCTTCACTCCATTTCCCAAACAATTACCATTGCAGCAACAACAACAACCCACGACCCCCATCATCCAACCTTCAGAAACCTCCCAATATCTCCACTCGTCTTAACCTCCACCCATTGTAAAAGCCCACCTTTTTAACCCTAACCCCATTCTTCAAACTCACTCCCACATTCTCCCTCATTTCAAAACCCCCAAATTCTCAAATCTGCGAACCCTAGCTTTCCCTTTGCCCAGAAATCATTGAGACAGAAGCTTTAGAACGTTGGAAGCAATTGTTATCAGCCATGAGAACCAAGCACGCAGCGCAGAGAACAAAATCACGAGTGCCAAATCTGGCACCAGAGGAGAGATTTCATAATGAGGAGTCGAGAAAAAGGTACGAAGATTACATGGAAAAAAGGCCTCTGCACCCTGAAAGGGGCTTCGAGTTGCAAACGGCCTCCCCCGACATCATGATGTTGATAGAACAATACAAATGGGAAAACTTTTGCTCCCACCCTAAGAGCCCTGTCACGGCTATTGTGAGAGAGTTTTATGCCGGAATACCCCCTCAGGAAGAAGGTCAGCCTGAAACCAACTACCCCAACATTAGAGGAATCACTGTCCCTTTTTCTCCGGAAGGAATCAATGAATATCTTTCCCTGCCGGAGAAAGGAGATGCCTTTGAAAAGAGGATGAAGGCCATAACGGAGAAGCAGATGAACGAGATAATGCATCAACTGACAGCTGAAGGCACCAACTGGGAAAGGAGACATGGGGATGACTACCGGATTAAGAGAAACACCCTAATCCCTGCAGCTAAAACATGGTACAACTTTATGGTTACTAGCCTACTTCCTACTACACACAATCAAACCATAGATAAGGAGAGGATTGTGCTGCTGCATCACATTCTGGAAGGGAAACAGGTTGATGTGGGTAGGTTGATTCATAGGGAAATTATTGCTTGTGCTAAGAGGACCAAGGGCAGTCTGTTCTTCCCGTGTTTGATCACTGCCTTATGCAAGCATGAAGGGGTGCCCATTCTTGACAGTGATGTCACATGGCCTGTCCCAAAGCCTTGGAATGCCATAACTGGTGCCCCTAGCCCTGCTGTTTCTGCTCCCCAAAATGAAAAAGGTAGTGAGGAGATGGCTGAAATTGTGAATCAATTATTGAAGAAACAGCAGGCATACTGGAGGTTTGCTCAGGAGCAATACCTATGGCAGAAGAGAATTTTCAATTTTAATTTCCCCAAGAAATTGGGTAATGCACCCCCTGAGTTTCCTGATTGGATCTTAGGAGACAATGAGGATGCTGCAGCTGATGTGGAGCTTGCCTCCAGTGAATTGACACCGAAAAAGAAGAGGGGTTCCAGAAAAGGAAAGGAGCCTGAAGGAGTTGCAGAAGCTCCTCGAAGAGGCGATGCCACAATCGCACCGATCTTTGAAGAAGATTAGCGACCACCTCCCTGCTGACACCCCACGGAAGACAGCCTCCACTTGAAGGAAGTCGAGAAAAGAAAGAAAAAGAAGGCGCTAAAGGCAGTCATCACCATCACTGGTGATGAGGAGGAGGAGCCAATTGCTAGCCTGATGAGAACACCAAGGAGAAGGAGCTCACGGCTCCAAGCAGGGATGTTCTCACCCTAATCTTTTACCAATAATTTTTTTTAGCAGTAAATATTTTTAGTATGTTTGTTTGTGTTTGCTGAATTTTGTTGTTTGTAGGTTGCATAATTAGCTTGTTTGTGTCATCCCTTTCTCTAACATAAAGTATTTGCAGTGAGGACACTGCAAGGAATTATGTTGGGGGGAGGGATATTTTAGGAGTTAAATGTTGCACTTGCAGTAGTGTTCTTATTTTTGCAGTAGTGTTCTTCTTTACTATATAAAAAAAAATTGGTTGACACAATGGGTTAACTTGATGAGGATTCTATGCATGGTGTTGTTGGAACTTTGTGATGATTGGCAATTGGTTGGAACACTGATTTTTGACACAAACCCTTAGCTTGAGAGGAAGAATAGGTAGCCTATAAACTAGTTGATGTTGAACCCTTAGAATGGACTGAACCTTGTTGCCAAATTTGACCAATGAAGGAGGATTGGGTAAAAGATAAGTTTGGGGGTATGCTCATTGTAAAGAATTAAAGAATAGGACAATGCACACATTAGTAATCAGAAAAAGCCAAAAATACATAAAAAAAAGAAGAAAAAGTCTCTTTATTGAGTAACCGGGTAACTTCATTACAATTGTTGTTATTCGCGTCAAAAGGCAAAGAGATGAAACATAGAAAAAGGCAAAAAGATTAAAAATTGAATGAGTGTGCATTGATCCCATGTTTCTTAGTTTGTTTGTGTTGTTTTGCTTATCATGTAGCCCCTAGTTCCTACAATTGTAAGCCTAGTCCCCTTTGTTAGATTAGGAGGTGCAAGTTAGGAAAATTCTTGGGGGGAAAACTGAGATGAACTTGATGGATCTATACTAGCTTTTTGATTGAGCATAAGGGGTGCACACACACACTTGAAATCAGTGGAACAAATCAAGGAAGCATGAAGCACAAAGGGGTTGCTTGACAAAGTGTTAGTCTGAAAGTGAAGCCATGTGAAAACCACTCAATAAAAATTTTGCTGTTTGAATTCACTTGTTGATCTTCTTTGCATTTGTGACAATTTTTCTGTTTTCTGCTGTTGTTCATGTGTCATTACTTGAGGACAAGCAATGGTTCAAGTTTGGGGGTGTGATAACTCTTAGAAATAAGAGTTATTTATGCTTTTATGACTATGAATCATGTGAGTTTAAGAGTAATTTAGATCTTTTATTTATTAGATTTATGTAAATAATGTGATTTCCCTTGTTTGGAGCTGTTTAAGGCACTTTGGTGCTTTTGTGAGCATTTTGATGTGTTTTGACATTGTGCAGGATTTTTATGAAAATTGCTCAGTGCCAAGTTTGGTGCCATGCCACGGCACTGTGTTGATAACAGCCCCTGGAATTAAAGCAGCAACGTGTGATCTTTCATTGGAGCTAAACAAATGACTCTGTCCTTATCTGTATTGCTGCAACATGCCTTTTTAGTGGTCCCCTTCTGTCATACTACAATTTCTCTCAGCTCACTACAGCACAAAAACTCTCATTTTTGGGCCCAAAGACAACATCTTTATGGGGATCCACAATGTTAGCCCATTTAAGGAAGAGCCTATATAAAGACAATGACCTAATTAAGAAAGGAGGCTGGTTCTGATATTCTTCTCTGTTAGGGCAGCATCTGTCCCTCCTAAAAAAGAAGCAGCCGCATTTCCTCTTTCTCTTTCCAAACACCATTGATTCAAGCTATCAACTTTGTCCATGGAGAGAAGTAACTTGCTCAGTACAGAGTGAAGCAGAAACAGCAAGGCATTGCTGCTTAAGGAGTGGTTCTCAAGCTCACAAGGCTGGGAGCAATTCTGTTTTCTGTTTTATTCATAGCTGTAATAGTTTCTAAACTCTTACTCTAGTGCCATGGATTCTGTTTTTGGCACCAGTTTCTGTTGTTTTATTTTTAGGCTCATTATGAGCTAACTTTCTTAAGTTAGGATGAAGTGACTTTGTATTGAAACTTGGTTGGTGAATGTCTATTTGTCTTTGCCCTTGCATTTTTGTCTCATGCGACTTTATTGCTTACATATTTAACTTGAGCCTGATCAACTTTAGTTAGGTACATGTATGTTACGTGCTGAAAGGTGGTAACATGCTGATTTCATGAGGCAATATAAGGGGTATCAAATTAAAGGACACTTTAATTGATTTAGATTAAACTAGACATAGGAAATCTGTCTTGTAGGGTGTTCTTGGCCACATTAACTAGACAAGGGGGAATATAATGGGGGTTTAGACATAAGGAACCCTTTACTTAACCCTGGTGAAAGTGCTGAAAGGCACACACATTAGTGCCCTGCGCCCAGGTGCCAAATGACACTCACTTATGGCACTGAAACCAACCTGGTGGAAATATGAATGAACGGAATCCTAACTGTCTTTATCCATATTTTTCTCAAATCACTTGCTTAATTCTGTTTTGTTCAGTTATTAAAACCACAAAAACTTGATGTTTATTTTCTGTTTTTATTATTTACTCACTAACTCACTTACTATTGGAAAAACTTGTGAAATCAATTAATCAATCCTCGTGGGAACGATCTTGATTTACTCTTTACTACTTGTTGCGATTGTGTATACTTGCACAACTGTGTTATTATTTCACACAACACTAGGTTTAGGGAAAGTTGGAGTGTTACACATTACCTAGCAAGGAAGTTTGCATGCATGAAGGAGCATCCTGTAAGACTACTAAAGGATCTACAACCTTGACTTTCATCTTCACAAGGAAGTATATATGCACATTAATTGCCTTCCCGCGGAGTATGTTTAAGCTGAAAAACGCAAATCTTTAACGATATATCTCATAACTTTGAGCTCACTGAGTCATTTTGTAGAGGTGATGAGTATGATCCCTGTTTACGAGTGTGAATATAATTCCTATCGCTATTCGTGGTTGCACAGTGTTGTGTGAACTCTCTGAATCAATGAGCATAATGACAAAAAGTTAGAGTGCATCCACTTAAACTAAGCAAGAGCAGAAGCTTGCATGAAAAAATGGACGAGGGTTAGGCTAACATAACTAGAACTTGGACCCGTGCGATGCGCGAGGATCTTATATTAACTGCCGATGAACTTACAACGCTGAAAAAATGCAACATCATTATTACAAACATATTTTATATATAAGATGTAAATGCTATATAATGATAAAAGATCTAAAAAAAAATAAACAGTTATAATCAGATTTATATATGAGATATAACTGCTATGCGCAATGGTTATATGTAAAATCAATGAGAAATCTAATGCAAAACACATAGGAAGATGTATTACATGTAGTCATGATGTAATTGGAATTAAAAGGTTCATTATGAAGTTTTGTAAGCACCCAGATGTAATACTCCCTCCGTCTCATTTTACTTGTCCTGTTTGGAATATTTTATTATTTCAAATTACTTGTCCCTTTAGAAAATCAATAAGTATTAATTACTTTTTTTCCCCAAATATATCCTTTATCTCAACCAATCTCTATTAATGAGTTGTTGGTTAGTAATTGTAGTTGTCCAATTTAAATAAGGGTATTTTAGTCCAACGGTGTTATTTTATTATAGAAATCAGTAAATCTCATCATTTCCTTAAGAATCGTGGAAAAAAACAAAAGAAACTATTAAAATGAGACGGAGAGAGCATGAGATAAGTTAGTTTTATAATCATCAAATTCATCAAATGCAGTAAAAACTAAGCAACCATGTAAAGGGTCTGTTGTGAGGCACAGACTATAGCTCTCAACATCTCATTAAGTGGAAAGTTGTACATGAGTCGATAGCATTGAGAAAAAATAACATTGTACAGTTATAGTTGCTTCAACATACTATCATAAATGTGCACATGATGACTAATAGACTCAATAATTTTATTGGGTGAATATAAGGCAAACAATGATTGCCTCATATGTCTCCAATTAAGGAACTTGCTTGTGCTCAAAGTATCACTATGTATGCGCTAATGAACAGACCATGACATTTAATATACTCTATATTTTATTGGGTGTATAAAATGATTACAATCTGATTGATTGACTTGTCTCCAATAAAGGAATTTGCTTGTTCTCATTCTTCTTCAAGATTGCACGTATCTATTGTGGCAGGAACCCTCAATTTGATAGGTAGAATGGAAGGCAGGGAGATAATATCTTATTCGTGGCCAATTAGAATCAATCCATGATAAAGCCTTGTGTCATCCTTACCATGGCAAAGACAAAGATTTAGGCCTGATGGCAAACGACCAATGACTATGGATTGCTTAAAAGACTGTGTGGTCAACAACTACTATGAAATATAACCAAGATTTTTATGATATAATAGTATTTATGCTCTCAACATCAGCTGTCCCTAAACCGCAACAATCAATCATGCAGTGCCTGTTAGGAAAGTTCTATGTGTCTGAATTATCACCTCTATTACTTCTTTTTTAGATTGATACAAAACTCATACAAATTTCAATTATGGAAATGATATCTTTTAATATGAATACCTCTTGTGCTTGCTCTTGAATACATTAGAAGTTGAAGGATTGTTATTTCAATTCCTCTTCCTTTGATTGATAAACCAATAACTGATATGCTTTAATTGCAAACTCATTTCCTGCACCAAATGTGAAAAGTGATATAGTATCTAGATAAAATAACATGTTTTAGAAAACTCTAATCAATCACACAGGAAGAAGGAACATATTATATGTTACAAAAAAGGATTAGTAACCGAGAATGACATTGTGTTCATTTGTGACTTGTTCGATTGCACAGATGAAAACCAATATAGTATCAAATTAGCTCAGAAAATGAACAACCTTTTCAGCAGAATAATTTCTGATATTCAAGAAGTGCATCACTGTCTTCTATTTTACTGCACATCAAATTTAAGAAGCATGCACATAAGGACTACCACAAAACAACATAAGATGACATGGCAGCAACTTACATTTGCGACTCCATATATGATTATAAGTAGCAAGTAGAAAAACGTGTGCAACCAATACCACATAAAAGTTTTTTTTTTCAATGGGTAGTATTTTTTATGCAAACCAATATTTTTGAACTTTCTTTTAGCAACATGTGTGTCATCAATCAAGGATGATTTTGACTTCTCACCCTTTGCTTGTAGAACACAGAAAGAGAAAATATCCAATCAAGGATGAAACATATCAGATCATGGTAAAATAACAATATTTATAAAAACACTTCTCTAACTTCTACTATCAATTGGAAACTAACATGGCTCAAGCTAAAAAACTAATAATTAAATGATATGATATGAATGAGTGTTAAAACTAATGATTAGATCAAAACTAATAGTTTAAGATATTGTTGAGGAATTTTAAGAAAGCATTGCAAAATTGTAATACTAACCATATGGTTTGTTGATTCCCATACCGAAAACGACCTGAAATGTAAACTATTAAAAAAAACCCATTATTTAACAGGTCAGGAAAAAAAAGGAATTATGAGTTGAAAAAGGAAGTAGATCTGAACCCAAAAAAAGAAGCAAAGAGAAGAATATGGATTGTCAATACCTTTCTTCTATGGTCCCAAAACTTTTGACAAACCTGCTTTAGTTTCAAGGAAAGCCTGCATTTGTGGATCAAAAATGGAAAATGGATACAGCATTAGGAAGCATCATAGATAAGAACTTCATACAGAAAGATAACTTAAAGGGGATGGTGTTGTTATTTACGACACTGTTGGATTTGTCTGCAATCACAACCTTTTCCCTGCTCAAAACTTCACATTAATATTTCTCGAAACCCAATTGCTCCTAAACTAAAATTCAATAAATTTTCAAAATTAAAAAATGGAAAGAAAAACTCAGAACAGAGATAAAAGAGAAATGTAAAGCTTTGGTTAAAAAAGGGAGAAAAGGGAGCATATAAGACGCAATAGGTGGCGAAGGTGTTGAGAAACTGACCAAAGGAGAGAAGGCTGGAAAGAAGCAAAGAAGCCCCATTTGCGCCACCCAGATCTCTGGCATTTCGTTTCTACATCACCGCCACACTATGGGAGGCAGTTTCCACCACGTCGCGTCTCCTCTTCCTTTTCATCGCTTCTGAACGCTTCCTCTGTCAGCCCAAGACCAATACCCTGTAAACCAAAAGGACAACACTGTTTACAAAATAGAGAGCAGAAACATAAGAAAATAAAGAAGAGGGAATTGAAAAGACGTAGATGCTAAAGAAGAGAGAGAGGGGTGGGTCTGCACCATAGACCTTCTTCGGCTTTTGCTGATGTCCCTTCTGTTCGTCGCCGTTGTGCGTCCGTCCTCCATCATCGCCGCAAGTTTGCGACTTCCTCCGCCGAGGACACACTACCGTTCAAACCTCTATTTCGTTGCTTCCCCTTCTCTTCGTGTTGTGTGGGTATAGGTTATGCTGTGAAGAAGAAGGAACAGAAGAGGTGAGTGAAAAATGTTTCAGGGTGAGGGAGAAGAGAAATATCAGGATTTCGGGAGAGAGAGGGAGTTGAGGATTGAAATTCAAATTTTGAAATAAATATGCAGTTTGCCTTAACTATTGACCAATTAAATTACTGACATGTGCTGTGTAAAATGGAAGATACAGTCTCACATATGCTATGCATGCATTGATTGGACGACAAATTTGGTGTTTCAGACCAATCTACTGATACATGTGTAATAGGAACAATGGTATCCACATGCAGTGAGCACAATGTTTGAGAACTAAAGGAAGACAAACGAAGGGAGTTTGGGCGGCAATTTGATAGTGCAGACTAATAAGGATTTAGATATTTAAGATTGCCTAATGCAAAATGTGCTGTAAAATAACATAATGCCTTTTCAACGAAGTCCTTCATGCAACTTGGGCATTTTGGTCTTGTTCAGTCCTCTCTATGTTGGGCTCACTTGGCCCATTTGGCCCAAATGCTTCCTGAGTAGCCGTTGCTGATACAGTATCACAGCCACCCACCCATATTGATTCATGAAGATGGAAGATTGAAAAAACCAAGACGATGTTTTATGGATATGCTCACACAAAACATAACAGAATTTGAGATCATGAAAATGAGATGATATCGATAGCTTAGAAGATCAAATGGAACATGACTGACATTTAACATCCTAGTATATCTTTACCTAGAAGATAAATAAATACTAATAAGTCAATTTTTAATACACTATTTATTATTATTAAATAAAACCCATGTAAATTATTTTAAATAGGAATTAAGTATCACTAAACAAGACTACATAAATCCACCCAAAAAATGTAAAACCACCAAAAAAAAAACAGAGACTACATAATGCGGGACATATATAAATTACATTCAATAAAACATTGAATGTTACTGGTATTGCTCTTACATAGTACTAGTACAATAGTATTTGCTTATTTAAACATTAATACAGGGATGTGATTTATCAATAGACAAAATTAGACTGATGAGTTTCAATCAAAAAAAAAAAATTAGACTGACGAGTCTTGTTTTTCTGGTAAAAAAAAAAAATTAGACTGATGAGAGAAAACAACATGGCCCCAGTAATGGTACAAATATTGCTAACAGAACCAATCAAACTCTGCCACGTCATCAAACTTTGTCTTTCTTTAACTCAGTCTCAGACCCCCCTCAATTATCACAGGCTGCTGCGCAGCCAATAACCACACTTTCCCAAAGTTCCTGATAAGCCCTCTCTTTGTTGTTTCACTGGGGAAAAAAAAAATCAGCTCAGAAAATTTTAAAAAATTTTAAAGAAAGAAAAACAAACAAGGTCTGTTTGGGGATGCTCTGACCAATAATCACGCTTCCACTTTTCCCACTAAACTAACTCTGAAAAAGAAAAAAAGAAAAAAAACGTGTTTTCTGAGCTCGCCGAGCTGCCCAATACGACTCTAGTTCAGAGGTTCTTCATTTCCGCTTAAATTTTCAATCTTTCAGGAAAATAACG
Source organism: Calophaca sinica (assembly GCA_037113605.1). NCBI lineage: Eukaryota > Viridiplantae > Streptophyta > Magnoliopsida > Fabales > Fabaceae > Calophaca > Calophaca sinica. The sequence goes on from CM073731.1 coordinate 130,394,372, forward strand.
TAACCCCATCCGTTTATCGGCACCAAAAACCAACGAAATTTTATTATTACCCCAAAAGGAAAACCGAAAAAAAAGGTGACTTGAGAAAATCTCAAATCTGGGTTTGAAGCGTTTTCTAGAAACATGTCTTTGATTCGACGCAGAAAAGGGTCGGAAACCGAAAAGGGTCAGAGTGAGAGTTCGGAACAGAAAATCCAAAAGAACGAAGAAAAAGAAGAAGAAGAAGAAGAAGAACAAGACGATGATAAGAACAAGAAGAATAAGAATAAGAAGAAAGAGGTGGGGGTGGTGAAGAAGAACAAGTGGTCGTGTATCGATAGTTGTTGTTGGTTCGTGGGTTGCATTTGCACGTTGTGGTGGTTTCTATTGTTTCTGTATAAGGTGATGCCTGCTTCTTTTCCTCAGTATGTGACTGAGGCTATTACTGGGCCTATGCCGGACCCACCGGGCCTTAAACTCAAGAAGGAAGGGCTCACCGTGAAGCACCCGGTGGTTTTTGTGCCCGGGATTGTTACTGGTGGGCTTGAACTTTGGGAGGGTCACCAGTGTGCGGAAGGGTTGTTTAGGAAGAGATTGTGGGGTGGTACTTTTGGAGAAGTTTACAAAAGGTATGTGTCTATATCAACAACTTTGCTTGCTGGTGTTGGTTTTTGTTTATCATAATTTGATGATGACGATGATTTTTTTTTTTATTTTTTATTTTTTTATGTTGTTTGGTCTTGCTTTGTTTTGTGGTTTGTTACTTGTTTTGTTATGCTAATTGCTAAAGTCGTTTTGGGTAATGGTATGTTTGTGTGTGTTGTGTTTTGGTATTAATTATGATGAGGATGGTGATGGTGATTGGTGATAGCAAATTCAAATGATCTGAAATGTGTAAATTTGATTATGTTTGGTGGTTTTGTCAATTTAATGTCAGGTTGTTGGATTTGTTAACATGTTTCTATTATTGGTGAAGTTATTGGAAGCATGATTTGGGAGGGAACTTGTCTTTTATGGTCATTTTGGTTGATGATGAGATTGCCTGAGATGGTTGAATTTTGCTCTTTGGAGACTTGGAATTGTTTCATTTATTTTTGTTGTTATTTGAATTGACTTGTAAGAAAGTTTGTTCTCAGAATTTGTCCTGTGATTCTGTCAGATCACTGTTTTCCTGCAGAGCTTTGACTCTGATCAAGATGTTTTCAAGCACTGTGCCTATGCTGCGCATATAGTCATATTCATTTAGGAACATATATATTCAATTACCTAAATTTGAAGTTCAACTTGGACTTGTTCAATGGGATAAGTGCTGATTGTGAGTGCTTGTTTGATCGAAAGAATTCAAGTCGCTTTTTCATGTCACTATTCAGCTTGAATGTTTAGAGAAAGTCCCTGATTGACATTAATTTCATTCCTTTTAAAGGACAAATAATTTCTGGAGTACACATCGATTGAAAGATGACGCAACAATCAGTCACCACTAGTAGGGTCAAACATTAAACTTCAGATATAGGAATTTCCAGTATTCTTGGACTGCACCAATGAAAGCATACAAAATTCCATGCACAATTTATTCTTATTAAAATAGCACCAATCATTTGATCTGAACTGTAGAAGTACAATTGTTGATTGGTGTTAGAAACTCATTAATTTAACAATAAAACAGAACTAGAATGTTCTTACCTCGTGTTAGTTTAATGTACCAAATTTATAACTTAAAGAGAAGATAGCTTTCCAAATGGAAATGGTAATCCTAAATTGTGGTCTAGATAAGGTGCATGAGATAGTTCACCAACACTCGTGTCAATGGAAATGTTCTTACTCCGGTGGTAGTATAGGTGCTGCTGAATTCTTTGCGATGCCACTTCTTACTTTCTCAGGGTTGTTCTTTTCAACTTGAAATCTTTACCTACACTTTTGGTTCTTGTTTATGTCTTGTTTCTTTTTATGCATCTTTTGCAGACCTTCATGCTGGGCAGAGCACATGTCACTGGACAATGAAACAGGATTGGATCCACCTGGCATAAGATTGAGGCCTGTCTCTGGACTTGTAGCTGCTGATTACTTTGCTGCAGGATACTTTGTGTGGGCAGTCCTAATTGCTAACTTGGCACGCATTGGTTACGAAGAAAAAAATATGTACATGGCTGCTTATGATTGGAGAATATCATTTCAGAACACTGAGGTATTATTCTTATTAATTGGTTTTGCACTGTGTTGTTAATTGTTATGCCTCAATTAAAGAAGTACATTGATTATGAACACTTGTAAGAAGAGAAAAAGAGTTAGGATCCAGATATGTTAAACAATTGCTGAACGTTTTTCATTTCATAAATAAATTATTTGATCAGGTGCGAGATCAAACACTAAGTCGGATAAAAAGCAACATAGAACTCATGGTTGCCACTAATGGTGGGAATAAGGCAGTTATTATTCCACATTCAATGGGTGTCTTGTACTTTCTTCATTTTATGAAGTGGGTTGAAGCACCAGCTCCAATGGGTGGTGGAGGAGGACCAGATTGGTGTGCCAAATATATAAAGGCAGTTTTAAACATTGGTGGTCCATTTTTAGGTCTTCCCAAAGCTATAGCAGGGCTTTTCTCAGCTGAAGCTAGGGATATTGCTGTTGCCAGGTAATTTCATGGTAGATTGCATCAAAATTGGTTTTCTCTCCTGTCAAACGCGATTTTAGTGAAAATATATGTTTGCTTTCTATCAGGAAAAATTGATTTTGCCTTCAAACCTCAATTTGACTAGAAGTGATAAAAACTAGTTTTTTGTTGAGTTGAAAAATTTACACTACTTTTTTACATCAAACTTGCTTTTGGAGTAAAAATATCCCAACATCAATTACTTCACTTCAAACTCAGTTATAGCAAAATCAATTTTACAAAATCAATTCTATTAAAAATCGCGTTTATCTAACATTCACCCAAACACATTTAGTGGTCAGGTCAGTTACCAGGTCACATGATGACTTATTTGAATGTTGCCTGCTTCAAAAGTATTATAGTCTAGCTAAGAATGATTATGTTAGTTACTCTGAACTACCTGTATTCTTCAATTGTTTAAATCAGCTATGCTTTGTAATACCCTTTAATATATCTCTTCTCTTCTCATCTCTTTAAGATTTCTTCTTTTAATTACGGATTTTGGTAGTAAACAATCATGTCCAACATTTTCTGCTTCTCTAACTACTGATCTGTATTGGAAAAGCAAATTCCAATTGCATTTGGCATTCATGCTACACTTTCTTTTGGTTCAGTCAACTATTCAATATCTCAAATTGAATTTGGTTCTCTCTTGTTATGTATCAAGGGCGATTGCCCCGGGTTTTTTAGACAACGATATGTTTCGCATTCAAACCTTGCAACATGTAATGAAGATGACTCGCACTTGGGACTCAACAATGTCAATGATACCAAGAGGAGGGGATACTATTTGGGGTGGTCTTGATTGGTCACCAGAGGAGGGCTATGTCCCTAACAAGAGAAAGCAAAGCACTAACAATACTCAGTTGACAGGCCAAGAGACAAATAAAACAAATGTTGTCAACTATGGAAGGATGATATCGTTTGGCAAAGATGTGGCAGAGGCACCTTCCTCCGAGATTGAGATGACTGACTTTCGGGTGAGCCTATTTTAACACTAAAACTTAAAATTGCTGTATTCTTGTTTACTTATTCCTTCTTTTACCAAATCTCTTATTCAATTTCTTAATCTATTGTGTTTGTAGTTAATACCCAGTTTCTTGTTAACAGGATGCCATTAAGGGTCCAAGTGTTGCAAATACCTCTTGTCGTGATGTGTGGACTGAATACCATGACATGGGAGTTGAGGGAGTAAGAGCAGTTGCTGATCATAAAGTTTACACAGCTGGCTCAATCATAGACCTGCTTAACTTTGTTGCGCCGAAAATGATGGCACGTGGTAGTGCTCATTTCTCTTATGGAATAGCTGACAACTTGGATGATCCTAAATATGAACACTACAAATATTGGTCAAACCCCTTGGAGACGAAGTGAGTATTTTCGGTTCCTTACTGTTATCGTATTTATCAGTTTATTTGATCAGTTATTCTTGTTATGCATTTATGAGTTTGATGCTTTGGTGTTGGTGCTCCAAAATAGTTTAGTTCCTTCAATGTAGCACGTTCACTATATATATTGGTCATATTTGTGAGCTTGTATATTGTTTGAAGTGTCTTAATCACTTCTCATTATAGGCTTTTATAGTTGCTGATTTTCTTCTATAGTATGTAAATGGTTACTACTACCATCTTTATAACTCTTTTTTATTGTTCTTCTCACCTTGTCCTTTTCCCCCTGATAAATGTTCTAGATATGGACAAAACCTAGGTGTTGTTTATGCTGCTCACCAATTATAGTATGCCACTTGGGTTAAATTTTTTAGTTAAATTTGAACTTCAAATGGTTTTATTTATACTATTGGATACATAATCCATGTGTTCTATTATGATTGGAGAAAAGTAAAAACAACACAGAAGGATCTGCACAAAGTTTTGTCCTCTAGATATACCCGCCTAGTTTATTTGTTTGGTTTCAATCAGATCAAGATACACCCCCTATAAAAGATGAGTCTATAGTTGCCATTGTTCATGATAAATTTTAGTAGATTAAACATTATAAATTATAGTAATCATCTGATCTTGAAATGTTCCAAATAAAATAATCATTACGAATTTGTGATGTGGAAAATAGAAATTAGGTGGCTGCTTTATTTGAATCCTCCAGACTGGTCATCTTTCTCATCAAAATGTAATACTCTTTATTTGATTCCCAATTTGTTACCTATTTAACTGGTGTTTTGCTACTCTAAAATATCTACAGATTACCAAATGCTCCTGATATGGAAATCTTCTCTCTCTATGGAGTTGGTCTACCAACAGAAAGAGCTTATGTTTACAAGCTATCTCCCTTTGCCGAGTGTTACATTCCTTTTGAAATTGATCCGACAGCAGATGGTGGTGAGGAAGACAGCTGTCTGAAAGATGGAGTGTACACTGTTGAAGGTGATGAGACTGTGCCAGTTCTAAGTTCAGGCTTCATGTGTGCTAAAGCTTGGCGCGGGAAAACAAGATTCAACCCTTCAGGGATTCGCACTTACATTAGAGAATACGAGCATTCTCCTCCAGCCAACCTGCTAGAAGGGAGAGGAACACAAAGTGGTGCTCATGTTGATATTATGGGAAACTTTGCATTGATTGAAGATGTTTTAAGGGTGGCTGCTGGAGCCAAAGGAGAAGATTTGGGAGGTGATAGGGTCTACTCTGATATCTTTAAATGGTCTGAGAAAATCAAGTTACCTCTATGAGTGAAGCAGAATGCACTTTCAATATTCCATTTCTCTGAAGCCCCTAAAGGATCATATCATATTGATATACATTTTTTGAAGTATAACTTCACTGCTACCAAAGTTCTTTAAGAATGCACTCAGAATTTCTGGTTTTGCTGAGCAGATTTAGATTCCATGGAGTGGTGAACAAGGAAGGAAACACAGGCCTCACTTGAAAAATCAAAACATTAGCTGTGTTGTATTGTAATTGATTCAGACACATATTTGTGTCAGGTACTTCATGGACACTTCTAATTGTATTTTATAACTTTTTATTTTTTGAATTTTTATACCAATTAAGATGGGAATATTCGTAATAATTATATATATAGAATATAATATAATATAGATAATTTTATTATGTCAATATGACTCATTCTAATAATTAAAATATTAATTCTATTTTTTGATTTAAGATAGGCTAAATTTGTGTGTATTACAGTCATGCCGTGTCTTATAAGAATATCATTCTTATATCCGTATCGTGTTGCATAAGTTCTTCTTGCTTGGTGAACTGAGTGTATCTAGAGGTGAAAAAAAAAAAAACTGATTAAATGTATACTTCTCACACGGAAGAAAACCTTAATATAAGGTTTTTAAGATGTCTAATATATATAAGAAAGGGATTGAATTATGTTTTGAAGTTGTTATTTATTTAGTTATTTATTTATTAAAAATAGCCATTTCTTGAAACATTTAAAATACATTTTAGAAGAGTGTATCTTAGGTATACGTAAAAGGATAAAGTTTGAAGGAAACATTCATTTGAGGGAAGTATATTCTCTAGAGTTCAAATTATTATACTCGATGTAGTTGTGATCAATTGGGTTCTCACCATCGATTTTTGACCGGTTATGGTCGATTTTAAACTGATTTGACCGATTCTTGAACGATTCCTTTTAAGCCAGTTTTTTAGGTTAAATAACTCAAACATTTGAATGATTTCGGGTTCAACCGATAAAATCAACTGGTCTGGTTTAGTTTTTAAAAGATAGTTGTGAATCCCTTTTATGCTTGTTAATATTAATTTACACCATAACATGTATGTAATGTTTATTTATTTTTTTTCAAAATAATGTGGCCAAGTAAGATTTTTTTTTTTTTTACCATGACATAGAAGTATCCACCGAACCTGATACTTTGTTTAAAGGATAAGATTGATTTTGATATATATATATATATATATATATATATATATATATATATATATATATATATATATATTGTTATCACCAGAAAATATCAGCCACAGCCGATGAAGGGAATAGCCGATGCGTGGGATAAGCCGATCGGATTGGTAGCCGAAAATTGGTCTCATTGAGCCGAGGTTAGAAGAGAAAATGTTAGAAGTTCAGGGAACATCGTGAGGTCAGCCGATTATTAAAGAGTTTAGCCGATGCGGATAAAGGAAATATCCGATTATTATAGTCTCATCGGCTGAGTTACTTTTTAATTAATATAGAGCTTTGAAGCTCGACCAAGGGCTAAATATGTGAAAGTCATGGACTTTGGCGCTAAAATAACTAAAGCTAGCTTTTGAAAGTCTCCAACGCATTTAACACGTGATAAATCGTTTGTCCAGCCGATGGGAGAACGGTTAACCCACGATACGCATGAAGAAGCAGTTAAGGGACACCCACTACCGCTCGTTGTCAGCCATGAACGTGTGGAACGCATAATGGCCGATAGGGGGTGGTTGCAGTTTTGTTTTTCTTTTGTGTATATATATCTCCGCTGAGAAATGTAAAAGAAGACACGAAAAATCAATCAAACAACTATTTCTCTTGCAATTTATCAGCTTTTTACAGCATTTATCTTAGCCGATTCCATGTATCTTAGTCTTAGCCTTAGCATAGCGTAGATTCATCACACTCAACGCTTTCTGGAGCAGTTGGGGAACCCATAATCGAGAATCAGAGTTCCGTTCTCGGTGTAATCGCTTAAACAGGAATCAATTTGTCGGCTGGATGTTAGCCGAATCCCTGGCCGATTTTCCACGCAAACAAGTTTGCACGACGGTGGGACCATAGGTGAATTGAAGGGCGAGTTTGATTCTCCAGCGGAGATCACGCTTGGCGTATGAACCTGAGGTCAGGAAAGAAACTCAACAACAACATGGAGTCGAGTTCGAATCCCAAAAGAACCCCATCACGCAAGAACAACGAGTCAAAGATACACCTTGGGTATGCCCATAGCGATTGAAGACATCCCGATCTCACTTTGACCTCTGCGCAGAAATGAATAACCAGAGAATGCAAGCTCCAGTGGTCATGACCACTTCTTTCATCGAGCAAGATTGATATGGGAATTCATGACATTATGTACCAAGTGTCAAGGCAGTTGGCAGACATTGTCAGACCCATGGTGCATAACGAGGTTCAGCAGGCGAGAGACATGGAAAGCAGCCGAGGACAACAAGGTGAACACTCGGCTAGTTCTGCGCAAGTGGGGAACGGGCAAACCCAAAGATGCACAAGGCGGCCAGTTTGGCAGCCTCAACCGAATGTGGTTCAAACTGGGCCTTTTCAGGCACAACCCATACCACTACCGGTAGGGCCACCAACCCAGACGTGCGGTGATCAGCAGAATACATGGGTACCACCCCATGCTGGGGGGCAAGTGATGCCACCTGATCAAGCGAATCTGCAGTATGAGCAGATCAACATGGCCCGGAGGCCAATTAACACGATTGGACATATCGGCCTGCCGCCAGTAATGTCGTGTGCTCCAACGCATGGCCCTACTGTGCAGGCAAACTCATATGGACAGCCGAATTGGCAGCCGATGGCCCCTGGTTATGGTTCAGGGAAGCTATCTGGTGATTGGAATGCCAACAATCCACCATTCTGCCAACCGCAACCAGTCCCCACGCCATACCCTCCAGTAAGTTCAAATACACTACGAACGGCTGGCAACTATGGGGGAGAGCAGACATGGAATACTGTTCCACCTTTACCCCGAATGCATCTACTGCTCCAGGACTCAGCCTGAGGTTTTGGGGAATATGGTCCAGAGCAAAGAATGGACTACTAATCCACCTCTAGGCAATGTTCCACCAAATACCTTTAACCTTGAGTCGTTCCAACAGGCTTCCCCTGGAGACGGTGGGTCGAGTGCGCCCAGTGAATCCACAAGATAATCGGCAGGAGCCTCTCATTTGATAGACCCGAAATGATCGCAAATACCATCAAGAAGTACTTGGGATACGATTAAAGCCGTTGGACCGTCTGCTTACAGAAACCGTACCACTGAATGGGTGGATCGGATGGTTCCTCTCCCTAGGGATTCAAAACTCCAGATTTCACCATATTCTCGGGGAGGATGGCAAGTCTACCATGGAACACATAGGCGTTTCACACCCGGTGTGTGGTGAAAGCAGAATGAGTATCACAAGCTTGACTCTTCCCATTATCACTCATCGGGACGGCGTTCACCTGGTACTCCTCCTTCGCCTCCAAACTCAAGACAGATCAGTCGACATGGAAATGTGTTTCCATGATAGATTTTATTGGCCGCAACCCTGTACTTGAATCGATCTAACTAGTCTCAGCAAAGAAGTTGATGAGTCGGTTCTTGATTATATTGAAAGATTTAGAAAGAAAGTAGGAAATGTTCTGCATAATTCCACAAATGTAATACACTTCTATGGTGATTAACAACATGCACCCGATTGAAGGAGAAGTTGGTAGGACAAGCCCGCATGATTTGAATCACCGGCGTAGCGGCTATCCGAGTTGAGCAATATATCCAGGAAAAGAAAAAACGAAGGGCTAACCGAGGAAAGGGTCCCCATCTAGTCTCTATTATAAAGGCAGAGGAATCTGACTCCGAAACGGCTGACCTTACTGCTGATATGATGGTAGCCGAAATAGTCAAAGGGAAGAGCTATTCCTGCCCAGCATTGAAGGCCGCTAAAGCCAAAGAAACTGAGTCAACAGAGGATAGGGCAGGATACTCCTTTGACATAACCAAGGCAGACCAGATCTTCGATTACTTGCTCAAGGACAAGCAAATTCGGCTGCTAGACGGGCATCGGGTTCCACCTCCTGAAGAATTGATGAACAAGAAATACTGTAAGTGGCACAACTCATACAACCATTCTACAGCTAACTGTGTAGTTTTCAGGAAGGCCATACAGAAGGCTATCAAGGAGGGTAGGTTCAAGCTAGCCGATAAGAGCATAGTCGAGATGTCAGTAGACACCAATCCATTCCCAGCTGTAACCATGGCCATGGTGTCTTTCTCAAGGCCTGATCAGCCCAGGCCAATAAGAGGGGAACAATCTATCAGGAGTGTTTGGATGCCCAAAGAAGAATCCAAAAGAAACCAAGAGGTCACCAGGGGATCTGTGTTTGACAGATTGGGAAACCCACCAGTGTCACCAAAAAACGCTGGGGGCAAGCCATCTTCGAGCCGATTCCATGGTAAACCTCCCAAACCCGGACGTTTGACTAACGAGTTGATCAGCCAGTACCGCAACATGCACGCAAAGGCCGAGAGAGCGCCGCATGCTCAGGAGACTGGGGGGCAAACTCAACTGGGAACCTCAGCTGAAGCCCAGCCGAGTATGCCCAGGATCACTGAGGAGCCTCTCCCAAAGTCTAAGAGAAGAGTGGCGGAGTTCAATGTCGAAGGGGGAATGTCCTCTCTTCGCATAACCGTAAGGAATGATGATGAACTCAAACCACAGAGGATGATCAAACCAGCTGCGAATGTCAAAGAAGGGAAGTGGGTGGTTAATCAACCTCCGAAGAAGAAAGAGTTCAAACCAGTCACACTGACTAGAACGCAGAAGAGAAGGCTGCAGAGGGCTAGATCCTTGCAAAGAATGAAACAAACCCTGCAGATGATAGCCGATGCCAAGGCAGCCGATAAGAAGGAGATCCCAGAAGCTAAAGTGGCAGAAGCCATTGACAGGGCTTTTGGACCTTGCGGTTTGGAGCCTGACAAAGTTGAAACTGATCAAACCAAAGAGGTCCCAGTGACAATCCCGGTCGCCGAGGCAGATATAGGCTAGCCTGATGAAGAGGAAGGGCATATTCACATATACACAAACTGCTTAAATGGTAATGACGAGCCGATCTTAGAGTCTGGTTACCGAGGAGATTCAATTTTGGATTATCTCTCAGATGAGAGTGAAGCCGGATTGATGGCCGCCATCGAGGTGGTTAGCCTGATCCCAAGTGAGTTCTGGGCTGGTTACCCCCAGATCGAACACTTAGAAGGAGACGTATTTGTGGAAGAAGCAGAATGGGCAACTTTAGCCGATGACACGGCAAAAGATGCTTTGGGTACTATATTTGGTAGGCCAACCGAAGACATGATGAAGCACTTGAAGCCCCTGTATGTGAGAGCCCACATCAATGGCAAGGCCTTCAGTCGAGTGTTCGTTGATAATGGGGCGGTATTGAACGTGATGCCTGTGGCCACCTTGAGGAGTCTGAACAAGTCTGAAGAAGACCTGATCCCAACTAACATGAAAATGGCTAGCTTCATGGGAGAGGCTTCGTCTGCCTTAGGAATCCTGATAGCCGAGATTACAGTTGGCCCCAAGAGCATCAAGTCAGCTTTCTTCGTAATTGATGGCAAACCATCTTATGCAGTCCTGCTAGGGAGAGATTGGATTCACACCAGCCAGTGCTTACCTTCCACCATGCATCAGAAGCTCATTTTTTGGGAAGGGGATAAAATTGAAATAGTCCCAGCTGATGACAATCCATTCCCAGCTGAGGTACAAAGTCTAGAAGCCTTGTTCTACTCTCCCTCTGTGGCTCCCATAGCTGTTACTGAGGAATACGAGGAAGTATCCTGGGAATCCTGTAACTTGACACCCCAGGGTTTCAAGATTGAGCAATTAGCCGAACCACGGCTAGCCACGGAGGTTTGATATGTTTAAAGACACCCAGGTGGTGCAAGACTTATGGGACCGGCTAGAGGCTTTTAGGATTGAATCTCACGTAGCTGAGTCCTGGCTAATAGACAAACAACAAGGCGATAGCCTCACATCGGCAGACGAGATCACGGAGTTGCCGATGGAGTTTGAATCACCTATTCGGAGGACTTTGCCAACCTTTGAATCACAAGACCCCTTGGAGAACCTCAATTTAGGAACTCCAGGAGAGCCTCGGCTAACGCAAATCAGCGGATTGCTGGGGGAAGAGGATAAGGAAGAGATGGTAGCCCTGTTGAAAAAATATAAAGACTGCTTTGCATGGGATTATCATGAGATGCCTGGGCTAGCACGAGAATTGGTGGAGCATAGGCTACCGATCAAGTCAGGGCCAAACCAACATAGAGTGAGCAATCGCAAGAAAAGAGAAAAAGGCGATACCTGTATTGGGCTGTGAGCCTCGGCTATTGGAGAAGCGGGAGCCGGCCGGTGGGCTGCCTCGGATTGAGGACCAGCTGAAGAAACCCCTCGCGCCCTTGGAGATTGGGAGGGGGCAACCTTGTGAGGAGGCGACCATGGAGCTGAAGTACGTTGTTTCTACAGTCAAAATGAGCCGAGGGTCAGAATTATGACAAAGCCTCAAGAAACAAGAAAAAAAGCAGATTTACCTTTATCTGCTTACCCTTGCCCAGATACCGCCTTGGTTCTCAGGAGATAGGGGTTGCAGCAGAAGGTTCGTCAATACGAATTCCCCCAGATCTTGTCCTTTTCTTCTTACTCGGAGGAGGAGAGTCGTCTATAATGACAACTCTAGGGGTTGGATTGGCTGTCAAGAAAGCAGTTAGCCGATGCGTTTGCAAAGTAAGGAAAAGCAAAATGAGACAAGAATACTCACCCTTCATGGCAGCAGAAACCCTAGTCTTATGCGTCGGCTCTGGCCTTACCATCTTCAGAGGGGGAACAGTCACCGCCTCATCTTCATCATCATCATCATCATCATCATCACTTTCATCATCGAGACTGCTGTCGAGAGGCATGGCGAGCATTATGAAATAACTAGATAAAGAGCCTTGAAACATCTTATCCTTAGCCGAAGGCCACCAATTAGCAAAGGCAGAGGTTTCCCCAGCCGACGGGTTAAATGAGGCCCATTGGAAGCTGTTCAGTTTTTCCAAGTTGAAAGCTGCCAAGGTCTTCACCTCTTCACCGATAGATAGGTTAGTTCTCCCTATTCTTTGGTACTTTGCTAAGGTATGGCGAGGACATCTTTGTAATAACCCAAACTGACGGGCCACGCAGTTAGGATGATAAAATTCAGCCGTGGTCTTGTTATTCCTGGAATTTGGCTTTAGCCCACCAAGGATGTCTCTAGCGGTCAAAACACGACTCCAATTGAGAACCATAGTTCCATGCGCCTCCCGAGAAATGCTTTGGTCAGCCGTGGTGAATATCCAATCCGGGCCGATTCGTCTTTCAAAGATCGGCTGCCAATCTTGAGAAATTCTCGTCAAGACATGTACTTTCTCCACCACGTCAAAGGGAGTTACCTGCTGAAGTGGAGTCAGCCGCAAATGCTCGGCTAACGTCTGCGCCCCGGCCGGAAGAGAGTGAATACTGAAAGAAGGTTCAATGAACTCCGGGAAATAAAGGGTAATCCATAGTTGCAGGAACCATAAAGGACCTGAAGTGTTCTTTAAGTCGATACCTTGGTGCAACCGATCCAGCATGTTGAACAAAGCCCTATAAAGGTAGCAGAGGAAGAGTGATCCCCAAGCAACTTGCCTACCCGATACAGCTTGGGCCACGTATACTTGAAGTTCTTGAACGACTGCGACAGAGCCGGTACAGACGAAGTACTTACTAAACCAATACAAGAGGAAGGCGCAATGCTCAGCATCAGAAACCGCGGTGCCTCTTCCCTTTTGATTGGCTAGAATGAAGGCAGAATAGCTGGAGTTGTTCCGATCATGGACAATCTTGATGTTGGAGGTTGAAATGTCGTATAGATTCGGGGCTTCTTGACCAGCCAAAGGTAAACCTGTAATGGCCGCCACATCAAGAAGAGTAGGGGTGGCCATTCCCCAAGGAAACACAAAGGTATTGGTGGTAACGGACCAATAGCCGAGAAAACCGAATATCAGACCGATGTTGAGTTGAAGGTCTTTAGCCGACAGCATGATGGCATCGTAAAGACCCATTCTTTTCCACTCCTCGCCTTTTGCCTCAGCCATCCTAGAGTGCCAACTCAGGTAATCGGCAGTGGTGCGGGGCCAGGGCCTTATGTCGGCTGGGCACCGCTTAATGGTAAACCAATCGCAAACTATTGGTAAACCATATGTGTCCGGGGAGAGATATTCTCTAAGATACATTGCACCACCCTGCAGGTCGGTGGACGGCCGCAAAGTGAGAGAACCTTGAATCGGATAAAGAGGAGGTATGATGCCTTCGGCTAACCCGGTCGTCTCTTGAGTTGAGGAGTGAGAGTCGGTTGAGTGAGAAGACTCGTCCAAAGAGTCATGGCCGCCGTAGCTATGTTCCGATTTTGAGAATCAGATGCTGAAGACATTGTCGCAAGAAGAAGATGTGCAGAAAGCAAGCTAGGGTTTAAGGATTCAAAAGAGTTCAAAATGCCTGAATAGTAGGAAGAGCGAATGGGGCTAGCTATTTAAAGAGGAATCATGCGCACGGCCAACGATGAGAGTTGTTAAGATATTATCGGATAGCAGCGCAGTCATCGGGTGTGGGAAAAGTAGTCGTTCAGGTCATAATGGGTGACATTAAATGCATATAAAGTGACTAACGATTGACGTTTTCAGAAACTCGAATCTTATCCGATACATCAATCCAGCATTTACAGCTGAAATGATGTAGGGGGCAATTGTTATCACTGTAAAAATATCACCACACCGATGAAGGGAATAGCCGATGCGTGGGATAAGCCGATCGGATTGGTAGCCGAAAATTGGTCCCATTGAGCCGAGGTTAGAAGAGAAAATGTTAGAAGTTCAGGGAACATCGTGAGGTCAGCCGATTATTAAAGAGTTTAGCCGATGCGGATAAAGGAAATATCCGATTATTATGGTCTCATCGGCTGAGTTACTTTTTAATTAATATAGAGCTTTGAAGCTCAACCAAGGGCTAAATATGTGAAAGTCATAGACTTTGGCGCTAAAATAACTAAAGCTAGCTTTTGAAAGTCTCCAACGCATTTAACACGTGATAAATCGTTTGACCAGCCGATGGGAGAACGGTTAACCCACGATACGCATGAAGAAGCAGTTAAGGGACACCCACTACCGCTCGTTGTCAGCCATGAACGTGTGGAACGCATAATGGCCGATATGGGGTGGTTGCAGTTTTTTTTTTCTTTTGTGTATATATCAAGGTTATCAAAACCGGACCGGACATTGAACCGGTGTAGGTACTGGTTCAAGGTTCAAAGGTCAGACCGGGGTCGAACCGGGGTTGGACCAGAAATGAATTAAATTATATTTTCAAAATTTTTAATATAACATATAAAACACTAATAAATAAAAAATAACATAATATTCATAACATCACGATATAAAAAATTAAACTCCGCTTAAAATGTTATAAGTCAATATATAACATGTAAAAATTATATATTAAACTAAAACAAATATGTTATAATAACATTCTAATATTAAACAATCACAAATATTGTAATGTAAGTACTCTCATAATAATATTAATATATAAATTAATTTTAAATTTTATTATAATATTTAATTTAATCCATCAACATGAAAAAAATGGATAAAAAAAATCTCTTATGTGTCAAAGATAATGTCATTTAAACATAATATTCATAACATCACGATATAAAAAATTAAACTCCGCTTAAAATGTTATAAGTCAATATATAACATGTAAAAATTACATATTAAACTAAAACAAATATGTTATAATAACATTCTAATATTAAACAATCACAAATATTGTAATGTAAGTACTCTCATAATAATATTAATATATAAATTAATTTTAAATTTTATTATAATATTTAATTTAATCCATCAACATGAAAAAAATCTCTTATGTGTCAAAGATAATGTCATTTACAATTTTTAAAAAAAAATAAAAAATAAAAAATTAATTTTTTTAAGAACCGGTCGTAGGGATGGCAACGGGGCGGGGCTGTACCGGGGAGTGCTCCTCCGCTCCCCGCCCCGCCCCCCAGATTTTCCCCGTCCCCGTCCCCGATCCCCGCCATGGAGAGTTTTTCTCCCCCATCCTTGTCCCCATCGATCCTCGAGTTCCCACTGGGACCCCAAAATTTAAAAATAAAAACTGAAATTCAATAAAATTGAAAAAAAAATATAAAAGTATGAAAAAGTTTCAAAATTACAATATCAAAATCAATTTTCCATGTCTAGTCCAACATGTGAAGTTATTATGATTATCATTTGTGAATCTGATGAGTGATGACCTTTCATTTGTTTTATTTTACTAAAACCATTATAGTTTTTAAAAATAAAGAAAAGACATAAAAAGACCAAAAAATCAATTATTATAATACATATATATGTATTTTTTAGGGATAATTATGTAATATGTTCGGGGCGGGACCCCATGGGGCGGGGGGTGTGATCCCCGTCCCCATCCCCGAATCATGAGGGGATTTTCTCCGTCCTCATCCAGGGGAAAAATTCACTTGGGCCCCGAATGGGGTAGTCCCCGCGGGGATCCCCACACACAGGTGGAAATTGCCATCCCTAACCGGTCGGTTCCCGGTTTTGGCCGGTTTTTTCGCGGTTTTCCGGTTTTTAGGCCGGTTCTTATACAGTCCGGTTTTCAGGTTCAAACGGACCGGACAGGGGTCCGGTTCCCGGTTCAACCGGTCGGACCAGCCGGTCCGATCCGGTTTTAACAACTATGGTATATATATCTCCGCTGAGAAATGTAAAAGAAGACACGAAAAATCAATCAAACAACTATTTCTCTTGCAATTTATCAGCTTTTTACAGCATTTATCTTAGCCGATTCCATGTATCTTAGTCTTAGCCTTAGCATAGCGTAGATTCATCACACTCAACGCTTTCTGGAGCAGTTGGGGAACCCATAATCGAGAATCAGAGTTCCGTTCTCGGTGTAATAGCTTAACAGAATCAATTTGTTTATTTGGACAAGTTTAATCCTCTACTGATTTTTTCCACGCAAACATATATATATATATATATATATATATAAACACAAGTTATAATTATTTTTGATAGTACTTATATTTACATTTCAAAAGTTATTATGTTTAAGTATATTTATTTTATATTTCAATAGAAGTTAAAAGACTTAATCTGTGTGTATGAGAATAAATTTTAAAACTGAGTATAAAAGAATTAAATTTATTCAAGTGATAAAGTAAAAAAAAAAATTAAAGTATAAATACAAAGATATTATTGAGAATTTTATTAATTTTTACATTTAATTATGCTGACACACAACATAAAATGATTGTGAGAGTCCAAATTCTTAATCATTAATCACTATGCATCTCAATTTATTTTAATCTCAGATATAAGTTTGAAAGTAAATAAACAATTACTACTTTACAATTTAAATAAAATTATCTTTTAGTTTTTAAAAATATTATATTTAAATACAAAACATATTTGTTAACATTATTTTTCTGAACCGGTAAAAAAACATTAGTTTTCTGAAAAAAGAATTTATTTCTTTTGATACCAATTCTTTTTACATTAATTTTATAAAAATATAAATTTTATCATAATATAAATAAAAAATTCATAGAATATAAAATTCGTAACATGGTTAATGATTGAGACAACTTTTTATTAGGGTAATTGTTTTTCATAAACTGATTAATTATGTGAGTCCGAGACGCAACCAAACCAATCATGTTTAACTGAAATTTGGAAGAAAAACATACAGTTGTTACGGTTAATAAATCAAAGCCGTTGGACTTGATCAAAGACGATCGGAGACTTAAAAGTAAGATAATTATTTATCATTTATTATTTATAAATAATAAAGATATTTACAATGATAAAAACTAATTAAGAATAAAGGAATAAAAAACATTAAGAAAAAGCAAAAAAATAAGAAATATAAATATAAGAAAAATAAAAAAATTAAAAAGTAAAAAATTTCCGAGACTCAAAAGTAAATAATCATTTATAAATAATAAAATACTTATGAAATTTGATATGTGATCAAAGACGATATTATACCAACAATATGTAACGTTTTCCCTTTGGGACGCAAAAGAAAAGTAATTATTTATACCGACATGTAATATTTTCCCATCGAGAATCAAAAGTAAAATAATCGTGTATAAATAATAAAGACATTTATAGATTTTGATATATGATCAAAGACGATAAAAGTATACCGACAACATGTATTTTTCCCCGTTGGGATTTAAAAGAAAAATAATTATTTATCATTTATAAATAATAATGACATTTGTAAAAATAAAATTAAAAAAATAAAAATTTAAAAACTAAAGAAATAAAAAAAATATTAAGTAAAAATGAAAAGAAATGACTCAAATACTATTTTGATCACTTAATTTATTTTTAAGGTTTAATTTTGTTATTTAACTATTTTTTAGGCTAAATAAAAATCTTAAATGACCTATTTGGCCCAACTTAAAAACTTAAAGGATTTATTTGATTCAATTTAAAAAAATTAAAGGACTTAATTGGCCAAAAAAGACTTATTTGACCTAACTTAAAAACTTTAGGACTTATTTGACCAAACTTAAAAACTTATAAGACTTATTTGGCTCAACTTAAAAGCTTAAAAAACTTATTTAGCCCAACTTAATAAACTTAAATGATTTATTTGGCCGAAAAGGACTTATTTGGCCCAACTTAAGAACTTAAAGAGAATATTCGTAATAAATATATATAGAATGTAATATATATAATTTTATTATGTCAATATGACTCATTCTAATAATTAAAATATTAATTCTATTTTTTGATTTAAGATAGACTAAATTTGTGTCTATTACGGTCATGCCGTGTCTTATAAGAATGTCATTTTTTTTTCTTCTGAAACATATAAGAATATCATTCTTATATCCGTATCGTGTTGTATAAGTGCATCTTGGGTGATGAATTGATTTGAGTGTATCTAGAGGTCAAAAAACTAAAGCATCCATCAAGGCATCAAGGTTGTGTTACTATGGAAGCAAAACCTGATTGTATACTTCTCACACGGAAGAAAACCATAATATAAGGTTTTTGAGATGTCTACTAGTATATAGAAAGGAATTGAATTATGTTTTGAAGTTGTTATTTATTTATCAAAAATAGCTATTTCTTTAAACATTTAAAATACATTTTAGAAGAGTGTCTCTTAGGTATACGTAAAAGGATGAAGTTTGAAGGGAACATACATTTGAGGGAAATAGATTCTTAAAAGAGTTCAAATTACTACACTCAATGTAGTTGTGATCAAGCATGTTCTCACCATCGATTTTTAGTTGTGATCGATTTTAAACTGATTTGATCGATTCCTAAACAATTTTTATTAAACCAGTTTTTTAGGTTAAATAACCCAATTATTTGAACGATTTCGGGTTTAACCGATAAAATCAACTGGTTTGATTTAGTTTTTAAAAGATAGTAGTTGTGAATCCCTTTTATGCTTGTTAATATTGAGTTACACCATAACGTGTATGTAACGTTTATTTATTTTTTTCAAAATAATGTGGCCAAGTAAGATTTTTTTTTTTGACCATGACATAGAAGTATCCATCGAACTTGATACTTTGTTTAAAGGATAAGATTGATTTTGATATATATATATATATATACACACACACACAAGTTATAATTTCTTTTAAAAGTACTTATATTTATATTTCAAAAATTATTATGTTTTAAGTATATTTATTTTATATTTCAATAGAAGTTAAAAGACTTAATCTATGTGCATAAGAATAAATTTTAAAACTGAGTAAGAATTAAATTTATTCAAGTGATAAAGTAAATTGTCCCCTACTGTTAGTTGCTTTGGCAATTTCAACGACATGAGGAGGCTGGAACGGGGGTTCGAACCCGGGTGTTACCGTTTAGATGTGTGTGCATTTTTTGTTTACCATTTCTACTAGCTGACAAAAAAAAGCGATAAAGTAAATTTTTTTTAAAGTATAAATACAAAGATATTGTTGAGAATTTTATTAATGTTTACATTTAATTATGCTGACACACAACATAAAATGATTGTGAGAGTCCAAATTCTTAATCATTAATCACTATGCATCTCAATTTATTTTAATCTCAGACTTAAGTTTGAATGTAAATAAACAATTACTTTACAATTTAAATAAAATTATCTTTTATTTTTTAAAATTATTATATTTAAATACAAAACATATTTTTAACATTATTTTTCTGAACCGGTAAAAAAACATTAGTTTTCTGAAAAAAGAATTTATTTCTTTTGATACCAATTCTTTTTACATTAATTTTATAAAAATATAAATTTTATCATAATATAAATAAAAAATTCATAGAATATAAAATTCGTAACATGGTATGGTTAATGATCGAGACAACTTTTTACAAGGGTAATTGTTTTTCGGAAACTGATTAATTATGTAAGTCCGAGACGCAACCAAACCAATCATGTTTAACTGAAATTTGGAAGAAAAACACATAGTTTTTTTTTGGGTGGTCTTTTTTTTTTGGGTGGTCAAGAAAAACACATAGTTGTTACAGTTAATAAATCAAAGCCGTTGGATAATACTAAATCAATAAGCTTATGTTTTTTACCTCAATAAATCAAACTTAAAACACAAATTTAAAATACTATAAACAGTTCAATCTACGTTCAATAACTACAACAAATTTATATTAAAAAAATAATGAGAGAAAGTGGAATTTAACTTGACTCCTAATAAATTATTGATATTAAGAAACAATAATTACTAAAATATATAGAATTAATAGTTTGTCTATATACTTTCTAAAATATCACTCTGTTATTTCAGCGTTTCCTAGCGTTTTTTTTATTTTTCGTTTCAGCTTTCGAAAACCGAAGCAGTGTGGTTGGGAAAATTGTGGATCACGACGGAACCCTCGTTCACCCCCTTCTCTCTTCGTCGCTGCAATTGGTGGCTCCGTCGTTTTCATCTTTCCAATCCCTAACTAACTCACCCCAATACTGTCTTGCATTTTCAGTTCCTCCCGTCAACTTCAACCAACTTTTCTGTTCCGATCAAGAGTTCTCACAGGTATATAACCCTTTCTCTTTTTCGATCCCTCTCTCTCTCCCTCTCTTCAATTCTGTGCAGGACTTTGTTTCATTTTGTGTGTTCAATTTGAAAAATTAGGACATGGTAGGATCATGTGTTAATTTCATTGGTAGGTAACTAGGTATGCATGTTTCGAATCGGGTTGCTAAGTGATGGGGGAAAAAACAGAAATTTATGTGATTCGAACGGGCGGTTAATTGGTTGAGATATGTGCTGCATTTTGTTAAAAGAAATCATCATCATGATCACCATCATTATTATTTTGAATAAGGAGTGGAACATAAAATTGAGGTAAAGGAAAAGGGAAGCTTTTCAGCAGAAAAAGTAACTCCAGAGAGGGCAGAACCCTGGAACCTGGCTTCATCATGAAGAAGTGGTGACAATTGAAATTTATATTTGAAGGTTTTGGCATTTCTCTGCTGCCCTAAGCTTTGAAGTTGACTATTGGTGGTATTTGAAATTTGAAGATGTTGTTGGCAGGGGGAGTTATATTAAGGTTCCGTTTTTCTATAGGTTTTGATATAGAAGAATGGTTTTTGGGTTTTAAAGATTGATTTTTGCTTGGACAAGATTGAGCTGGAACAAAGTAAAAGGGGATTGGAATGTGACTAAGTGAGAAATAAAATGGCCTGACCTGTGGCTGGGACCTGTAGATAATTTGGATTGATATACATGTGGTTCTTTTGCTGGTGAAGGCCAGTAAAAAAAATTGTAGGGTCTGGGGATACAGGTTTTGTTGCTTATGAATATGGGGCAGAATAAACTGGAGAGCGAAAAGCAACTTGATTTTTCAAGCCAAATACTTAAATTCCCATGAAGTACGGTGTAAAATACTATCTTAAGACTCTTGAATGTAGAATTACTTGGCACTGGTTCATCATATATATATGGAGTCAATTTTAATTTATCATATGGCTGCTTGAATCTCAGCTGTGGAAAGATAATAGAATCCTTTGCAGCTATTTCATTTTATATGTTTCCGCCTTATAATGCTGTGTGTGTGTGATGTGTAATATGACTTTCTAAGTATTCTAGTTTAGTTGAACAGGGGTTGTGGGTGAGGATGAATTTGCAACAAGTTGGGCAGCCTAAATCATCTAATGGATATGGTCGTCGGAAATCTGAAAAAGAAGGGGCGGCTAAGTCTGATAATAAGATTGCCTCTGGAAAATCAAATGCCGGCAGATTAGCGAGTACAGCTGAACTTCTGACCCGAGTTATTTATTATTTTCTATTTTATTTACTGCGTTACTGATATTTACTATTTCAGGTGCAGTGACAGCTAGTAAAGGTGGTAGTTATGAGAGTCCTTCACGTGATCGACTAGTATATTTAACAACCTGTCTTATTGGGCACCAGGTGGAAGTCCAGGTGAAAAATGGATCTATATACTCCGGAATATTTCATGCAACAAATACTGACAAAGATTTTGGTATGTTCTGTTATGTTTGTGTTATTGATTTTGATCATATTGAAGACAATATTATTTTTGTATAGCTGAATAGATACTTGTTTTCTGTTTTAATTGTTAATTTTTGTAGATCATACTGAAATTGGCATTTTTTACTGCTCATATCATCATTACTTTTCTTCCAGGAATCGTTTTGAAAATGGCTCGCATGACAATGGATGAGTCTTCGCAAGGGCAGAGATCTGGTGTTGAATTTGTCAGCAAAGCTCCTTCTAAGACCTTAATTATACCGGCCAAAGAACTTGTACAAGTCATAGCAAAGGTTTGCTACATTTTATGTATTTTCAGCATAACTTCAGTTCAAATTCTGCTGTTACTTTTGGGTTTTATTTTTGGAAAAACAAATTAGGATGCTGTATAGTACTGAATGGTGTTGGAAAAGTTTTAGTCCCGGATTAGGTGAAGTTGCTTTGAACACACTGTCAATTTGTTCATTGATATCTTTTATGTATTATTTTGGCAGGATGTTGCTGTTTCTAGAGATGGCCTAGCCAGTGAATCTCACTATGATATGCATCAGGAGATCATGGTTGATTCAGTAATATCTCAACCTCGTCATGTTGAGATAGGAAGAGAGTTACACCGATGGGTGCCTGATGAAGATGTTCCACAATGTCCTGAACTGGAAAATATCTTTGATGGCCCTTGGAATAGGTGCTTCTATATTTTTCTTATTGTCCCTAATCAAAATAGCTTTTATGAACAATAGTATTGTTTACTGGACCACACTCATAGCAGGAGTTTTTTAGCACTAGACTGCTTTTTTCTTGGAATTGTTACTTTTGTTGAAGCTTTGACACCAAATTCATGCTTACCAGTCCCCTTTATTCTTTAAACTTTGAAGTTGGCTTAGAAGCCACATTATGTAGTTTTTTCGGCTTACAATCATTGAAAATAGGATATATAAGATGCTAATGGTAGATGTCTTAATGACATCTTTTTTTTTTTCCTTCTGTTGACATCTTTCTCCTCCATTTTAAAAAATTTAAACCTGGGATATTGGAAAACTGAAACTGGACACCAAGAAGGGATATTCCCTTTATAATGGTGTATCATTAGTCATAGTGGACTAGTGGAGTAGGATCCCATTTGGACACTGATTCTGTAAATTTACTTATAATTTATATTTTCTCCAATCTACTTGTTTCATTTAATTTTAATTGCATGTTGCTTGTTCATCTCCATGACATTTTGGAACTTGCTTGGGACCAATTTTTAAGGGAAGTTTTTTCCGAGGAGCGACTTTAGTGAAACATGATCAATCCCACTTTAGAGGTCACAGTCCTGATAGTAATAGACTTATGTCTTACTGGATTAGTTTTATAGTTCGAATGGGATCTTTGGTGATATGCTGTGTGGGATGTTCCTGTAACAAGTGAAGGAAAATTATTAAATGATTCTTTCTAATGATGAAGAGAAATCTTTGAAGGAGCATAAGAATTCCTTTGTGTATACAATATTCATAGGTGCTCTATTTGTTCAGGCTTTAGTTTTTCTCCTTTTTACTTGGGTGGCTATCTCTCATTTTGTCATGTGTAGTTGAATTGTTTCTCCTTGAAGCCTTTTATTACATCATTATTACCTATCAAGGAAAATGGAAAAATAAAAAAGATCAGTTGTTTTCTTGTGGTGTCTCAATTCTATTCTCAGGGGTTGAAATGTAGGAGCATTAATGGATACTTAAGAAATTGTTCTCAAAGGATATTGGCATAAAATCTGGTTATGAATTATTCTTATATAGCAAAAAGGAAATGGGGGATTTTGTGGTAGGTCCTTACTTATCAAGATGAGATTTACTTGAGTATATGACATTGCTACTACCATTTTTTATATCCCAGTTTTTGTTATTTGTTTCTTCTTTCTGATTGTAATTCTTCACAGCTCCTCCATTTTTTTAACATTGACAATTATTTTTATTTTTCTAGGGGATGGGATCAATTTGAAACAAATGAAATGTTGTTTGGGGTAAAAAGCACATTTGATGAGGATCTCTATACAACAAAGCTTGAAAAAGGGCCTCAGATGAGAGAATTGGAAAAGCAAGCTTTTAGAATAGCAAGAGAAATTGAGGGTGAGGAAACCCAAGATCTTCACCTAGCAGAGGTTGGTGTGGCCTTAATACTTTTCTTTTTCTTTCATATTTCTTTTCTTTTCCCTTTGCGAATTTCTGTAATTTTTTAATTTAGTAGTCTATTTGAATTTCTCAAACACTGATTTTTCTCAACAGGAAAGAGGCCTTTACCCTGATGACTTTGACATTGATGAAGAGACCAGATTCTCTTCAGTATATAGGGGTAAAGGTGTTGATGATAGCGGATATGATGAAAATGAGGACAATTTGTTGGATTCGCACAATTCTGAAACGTTTGGTGATATGTCTGGTTCAGTCATTAAGAGACCAGGCGAAATAAGTGGTGGAAAAGGCAATAATGGAGCTCAAACATGGTCAAATTACTCCTCTTTGGTATCTCCTCAACAAGATATTTAACAAGTGTTGCATTTTAGGTTTCAATCATTTGTCACCTTGCTGTGTTTATGTATTTTTCAGCTACATAAAGGCACCAATCTTAATGTTGTTCATACTCTACTTGAATATTGCAGTTCTGCAATTCAAATTGATAAGAGTCCAGTCCGGTCTATCACTAGTTTACGTAGACTCTCGAGTTTGACAACCTTGCTTGAACATTCTGCATCATGTTCTGCTTTTCAAATTAGTGCAGCTTTAACATCTAAAGATATTACCAAAATTATAAAACTGTTGGGTCCAAAACAAAGTTGGTTTTAACTGTTCCTTTTTGTCCAAGATTTTGTTTTGTCCTCCCTCCTTTCTTATAAAGTAATTATTTTACTTCCTAAATTCAGCATAACATTTCATGTTACCTTCATGTACAGGATCACTTACAGTCATCTCAGTCAAAAACTGGTGGGGATTTTTGTCGCTCTGGTTCTTATGATCATGCTAAGCAGTTAGCATCTGAACTCCCTGGCCAATGTTACTCATTTTCAGACGGGGAAAGCAGGTGTTTATTGACTTTTGCTTTTCTAAATATAGTTATTTGTTTCATTGTAATTATTTGTATTCTTTTTCACCAAGGGTGGCTTTTCAGAACATAGAAACATAAATATCAACTTTATTATGAATTCGCAAGTCTTATGTACTTACAGGATTCAGGATAACTCAATTGGTGATCTACATGGAGCCAATGGTAACACCAAGGAAGAAAATCAGACGGTGAGTTGGTTTCAGTGTTACAACTTTCATATCAATGTCTACATAAATACCTCACATGTGATTGCTGTAATCTGATATTCCTTAATCTTATTTTTCGTTCTTTTTCCCCCATTAATTGATGCAGCAAGCTGAGGATGTCCAGCTGTTGAAGTCTGAGGGTTTGTGAAATTTCTCTCAGCTCCCTGTGAATTGATTAATTCTAAAGCATTATGCATGAAGCAGTGAAGCTATTGTAGACGAAACTAAATCAATGTCATTTAAGTGATTAATCTGTTTATTATAAATGAAATGATGAAGCTTTCTATCAGTACTACTTATGAGTGGAAGCTCTCACCTACATTTGAAATTTCATTTTCGTGGTTGATTCTTTCATTAATGTATTGTATTTTCCTTTGATCTTGACAATTCTTAGTGCAGATCTACAGTCAGCACTCAACTTGAAGAAAGATGGCTCCGATAAAGGGGGATTATCTCCTACTAATGCCACCTCCTATGCCCCATCTACTCATATTTTATCAAAGACTAATGAAAAAATTGGATCACTTGGGGATTTGACTGGGGATTCACAATCTGGCAAAGCAAATGGGGAAGCAAAGTCTTTAAATTCACGTGGAAGATTAGAAAGTTGTACATCATCTGGTTCCAGTTATGTGGCAGGTGTGGCAACATCTTCTGGTCCCAGTCTATCACCAAGTTCTTCAGTTGGTTCACTGTCTTCCGAAAAATCGACTCTGAATCCCAATGCCAAGGTGTGAAAGTTTAAGATCGATTTTTTAGAATAGGAAATGGTATTTTCAAATGCTGGTCTTTTATATTACTGGCATGTCTCAGAGCTTCCTCTTTTTTGTTTTCTCGTTGTTGTTGTCAGGAATTTAGGCTCAACCCCAATGCCAAGAGTTTCATTCCATCTCAAACTCCTGTTAGGCCCCGCTCCCCAGTGTCTGATGGTTCCTTCTATTTCCCAGCTAACATATCTACTGTACCAACTATGTCAACCATGCCCATGGGTATCGGAGTAAGTATTTCATGAAATGATATTCTCAATCTCCAGTGAAGAAAATATTTATTATAATATTATAGCAAGTGTTTCAATATTTTTCTCCCATGTTCTTGTATAGGGTTCTCCTAGGCCGTAATTGTACAGGATTAACATTGATTGCCTCTAGGTCTACAACATATCTGTCCACTGTAGTAAACTGGCATTGAATGGATTGGACCTCAATGCACTTTTGTATTCTTACTGTGCTGATCTGGGATTATCTGACACATATTATCTTATTAACTTCAATATTGTGAATCTCCTGATTAGTTTTGGCATGTAAACAAAAGATAAATTAGTAATTGTTTGCTTTTCTTGTTTGAATTCTCTGGAGACCGTATACCTTGAGACTATCTTTGTTATTGGGTAAGAAAATCTCACTGGCAGAATATCTAAGACTAATCCATCCAGTAAGCTTGATTGTGTTTGAGTCATGGACTTGTATTATCCTTGGAATATACTTATAAGAATCTCTTGCATGAAATGAAAGCTTTGCTTCATGTCCCTTTTCTTCTAAAAGATGAGTACTGGCATTTCTTTCATTTGATAATTGCCTTAGTTTACTAGGATGCTAGTAGTAATAGTATCCTCTGCCCCATATTATAGAACAGATCGAGAATGGAAGGGCATCGAGTATGGAAGTTCACTTTCTCCTTCCATTTTTAGGTGTGTTGTCATTTTTTGGAAGGACATTCGTTTTTGCGTAATTATGGGATGTAGTTACTTCCGTGAGGCTACTGAGAAATTTAACTTGCATCATTGGATTAAAACTTTATGATTAAGTGAATTGGCCTAGTCACTCCATAGAATTTATAAGTAAGGTCTATAAGTCATACTCGATAATCTCTGCCTTTTCCTTGCAACCTTGATTATGTTATAATGCATGCAGGTTGGAACTTCTTTTGCCGGGTCACAACCTATCATATATAATCCACAGGTAGCACAAATGCCATCCCAACCATATTTTCATCCGAATGCACCACAGGTGGGATTCCACTTTAGTTTCTCACTGGTGACTTTTATGTGAATATAGATGTTTCAGAGTAATTAATTAATATTATTAATCTAATTGCAGTATGGACAACTTCTTGGTCATCCTAGGCAAGTTTTATACATGCCCAGTTACTTACCTGTAAGGACTTACATTTTACTCTTAATTTTTAGTTTTCTAATTTTATGCTACTTTTTATTTGAAAGATGTTTTCCATTTTCCTTTACTCTGGTTTGGAGACTTCACATGTTTATGCTTTGATTTCATGTATCTCAGTTTTGCTGTGTTTAGCATTATGACAAATATCAAATCAGCTACCTCAATAACTTCATATATGCTGATGTGTTATGGATGTTGGATATTCTACCTCGTAACAATCATGGAGGACTTTTATTCATTTAGGCATCTGATCTAAATTTGAACAATCTTAGCTGCCATTATATACTTCTAAGTTAACTGTTATGGTTAATTTTTTGGGAACTGATCAATCTTCCATATCGGTTTTTTTACAGGAGACGCCATATAAGGGACGGAACTATTGATCACTAAGTTGAATGTATTCTCATCAAGTTCGCCCTTGCCTGAAAAGAATGGACTAAAGTGGATGGTGTGAGGATATTTGCAGCTTATGGGAGGATTTCCATAAAGTTTGATAATTTACAGGCAAGCTAGCATATTCTGGGATACAAGTTACATATCTTGTAATCACCCATATTTGGGATTTCTCAGTTTTCGGTCATGTAGTAGTTGCTTTACTCAGATTGACCTTTTTACCTTGGACCTTAATATTATTATCATGCAACATTTACTTTAATTTGCGTCTTCCCTGGTTTAATTACTACTTATTCTTTTGACCTTTGGTCATGTCTACAGCCCCTATCAGTTGGATACAGGTCTACTTCATATATGCTTTTTATGATCAAATCATTTGAGCGCAAACTTGTAGTTAGGGTATTCGGATTGGATTGCTTTAGATCGTTGGCATCTTTTTTGACGAGTCTCTAATCACAGGGACTACCATGCAAGTGTGTGAATATGAAGGGTAAATACTTGGTTATATTATGTTAAAAATAATTACAACGTCATATGACCTTTTGGTCCAGGTAAATGACGACAAGATAGAGGAAACGGAAGTTGACGGTCTCAGATTATGCTCCTTGTTAAAATGCACAATTCTTTATCAACGTTGCTTATAAACCACTCTTATTCTTATGGATGAAGAGAAATGATATGAAGTACACACGAAATTTAATTGACATTAACTCCCCCGGGTCAAAATGCATGATGCATTGATTGAAATAAACAATAGAGGGAACACATAAGTAATGAAGTTGATAAAGGAGTAGAATAATGCCAATTGAAGTGAAGTGATAGTTAATCAAATTAATGTAAATGTGAAAGAATGTTCGGATCATGGACTTGTTGTGGTGAAAAATAATGAAAGAGGTTAAGTCTATGCTTGGTTAGAAAAAACTTTTTCTATCTTGTTTTTTTGTTTTGATTTTTAATTACAGAACTTTTTCACTATGTTTCTTGTTTTTAAAGATTTGTACCGAAAACAGTGAAAATAACTTTGAAAACATGATATAGAGTGAAAACAATGTGACAATTTTGTAATTAAAAGCAAAAATAGAAAACATTTTTACAAACCAAACAAGCCCCAACTATAAAAGTGGAAAATTAAGGTGCTGAAATTGTTTATCATATTAGGACGAGTTGCATGGTGATTGGTGTTTGGTTTTATTGTTCAATGTTTCTTGAGGATGAGTACAAAGTTCATGACCATGATACGACAATTAAAATACATCATTGAGTGGATTGAAACTTCTTTCTCTTGACATATCAAAGTCCCTTTCCACTCCCACTACGCGTTGTGTAGTGTCTCCTGCATCAGACCCCAACCCTCAATTCCTTCAGTAACCATCTCTCTGTCATGGATAGATTGAAGGATCTTAAACGTTCTTTCAAACTTCCCCCGCAGATGACAACAAATCATATTGAGTACTCAACATAGTCAGAGCAACATATACATGTATTGTATATAAACATACCACTGAAGGATGGGTGTTATTGGACCCTACTGATTCAGTCTCTGGAACCATATGAAAAGGATGCACCCGACTTGTACCCCCCGATCGATGTCCAACGACTAGCTCGAGGTAACTCCTCATTGTACCCCTCGGTCAAATGCCTGGTTCCAATACTGAGAAAATGCTCATATATCCCATGCATGTAACAACAATAATAATTAATTAGCAAAAGTCATCAATAAATAACGTATACTATTTAAAATTTTATACCTATAACAATGTCATATATGCTACTCCTTCCGGTCCAATATATAAGAGACACTTTTGTGAGAAAAAAGTGTCTCATATATATAAGACCGGAGAGAGTATCATCTACCTCGTCTGATGCGCACTGACATCACCGAGATGCTGGTACAAGAATGCAAGGACAACACCAACCCATGCATAATTGTCGCAGAACATATCCAAGAAAGCTACGCCGACCCCCTGCCGGCGAAAATAGACAACCTACCAGACGCAATAGGAATACCCTTGCTGCATAGGCCCAACACTCGTGCCCACAATGATCCTCGTAGATTTTATGCAACCGACTTATACGGACATGTGCACCTATGGTAGTGGTTAATAGCTCCACCGAATACATGCAAGCGATGTCTCTATCCATCACTAGATGTGTGAAGAAGGCACTGGTGACCGGTAGGTGCAGAAAGCATGAAACATCATCTAGTGTGTGTAATGGAAATCTCTCCAATTGATAAGTGGAAGGTGTTGGAATCTTAGATGCACCACTCAGCAAAACCAGGCAAGAGTCCTTTATCTACAATGTTGTAGTTGCAATGCAACAATGGTTCCAAACCGGAGTTCTCCACTACGTTACGTATCTGGTGATGGTCAGGCTGAATAACGCTAGTCCTCAATTTTTTGTTGTGGTTAAGCTTGTCACAATCCCGCATCCGCCTGCTGATGTTCCATAGCTTGAGGTACATGAGTTGCAGTACGTTGTCTGCGCGTAAAAGTAGTCAGACATTAACACTAATCCCTATAAAATTCAGATTTAGATTTTAGTCCTTATATTTTTTTATCTCGTTTTAGACATTTTTGAAATATCCAATATCTTCTTCATCTGCTTTCATCTTCAGTTCACCAAAATCATCATACAATATCGTTTAAACCACTATTAGGGAGCAGGGACAAAGGTAGAAGTGGAACCATGCATATGGCTTGCTCTAACGACAAACGAGTGACCTCAATCCAAATCGGGTGTCAAAACCATTAAGACACCAACAAAGTATAACCATATGCTTGGAGCTCTAATTCTACAAAGTCTATAAACATCACCAACAAGGTCTCAAATTTATTCGGTGTTGACATGTTCTTTGTTTAGATCCTTTTGCAATTGGCATGTAGCTCTCTTAGATACACCAACACCTAACACCTGGAACTTAACAGGGATTACCAAATTTAGTAACGCGAAATAAACTAGAGCGCCTAAACCTATACAAGTCAAAAATTTATTAGATACTAAAATCGAAAACCTGTAATTTTGTATAAGCTAAAAATATACTCCCTCCGTATTAAGTGAAAAAAACTATTTTACTCTCCTTAAGAAAAAGTAATTATTCTCATTTAATAGTCGTAAAATAATCAAAAAATATTATAACCCCTAAATTACCCTTAATGATATTTATTGTAAAAGTGAATATAAATTTTATTCAAAGGTACTTATGGACAATATTATTTAATAGAATAAAAGTAGTTAAATATTGCTTATATTTTGAATAATTAATTCTAAATTTTTTTTGTTACTTATATACGAGAACGGAAAGAGTATTTAACGAGAAGTAGTACATCATATAAATTAATGAACTAAGTTTGAAAATTAATGGCCAATTAATTCATTATTTATAGCATCAACTTTGATCGATAACAACGAGACTTCTCTTTTTTTTTTTTTTTTGACAAAATAACTACGTGACTGAATAATAACGGTTTTGAAACTTATCAGTGCTCTTAGTAATAAACTAATAGTAACATATACATACAGTGTATGTAACTTTGTTAAACGAATTTAACCTTAATCTATCACCAGTTCAGTAGTGACCCCGAGGATGTGCGGGGTGTACGATTGTACAGGGCCCCCTTTTTTAGGGGGCACCAATTTTTATTTTTTATTTTACTTAAGGATGCTGCTATATATTCGGGTTGATAGATAGTATAACTACTTTTGCTATAATTCTATTGTAATTTACTGGTTTGGTTTGAACTTTTTAATATTACAGTAATCTTTAACTTTTCTTCTGCAATATTTTATTTTCTTGAGTTTGTATTAAAACAATTAGTGTGTAGGTGTGGGCGCGCGTGTGCGCGCGCGCATATGTGTGTGTGGTGTGTGTGTGCTCGTGCGCGCGCATGTGCCCACGTGTGCGTGTGCGTGGGGCACTAATTTTTCATATCGCACAAGACACCCAAAATGTCAAGGACAGCCCTGCACCAGTTTAGAATATTTTACCTTTCATATGGTAATTATTGTAATTAAAAAAATTATTTGTGTTATATCTAAACATGTAACTTGATAATTATATATAAGAGGAATGTTTTTCTTTTAATGGAGATAAGAGGAATGTTCTCCCTTCATTTATCAAATAAAAAAAAAGGAGATAAGAGAATGTTAAGAATATACTATATTTCATTTTTCAAACACATTTTTAAATACATTCTTATTTTATAATAAATATATCAAATTAGTTAAAAAATCAATAAACAAAAAGTTTTTATTACTCCCTTCGTCCCGTAATGTATGTCATATTTGCCAAAAATAATTGTCTCAAAATATATGTCACATTCAATTTTCAATACAAAATTAAATGTTTATTTGTCAATTATACTTTCAAGTACTCTACTTTGTATTTATGATAATAGTTAATACACCAATAATTAATGAGATTAATTTGGTAAAATTATCACTATTTTTTTATTTATTATTATTTTTTTTAAACCGGGCGATTTGGTTACAATACAAAAGTTTCAATTTTGAATTTATAGCAATTAAGAGGGCTGATAAATGAGGAGGGAAGAACGGATAGATTAGGGAGCACGTGGATTTAGGGCGACGGAGGCATTTAAGGCGAACACAGAATTCTATGAGTAGGGAATAGTCGGAATACCAAAAAAAAAAAAAAAAAGTCTATGAGTAGGAGTCGGAGGAGGTATCATACATAGTCTGAATGTGACTGAGCTTCAATTGAATTGAAAGTTGCAAGTTGAAACCCTCAAATTTAAAACACCCAAAATAATATAAAACTTCAGCGTACCACAAAACGACAAAAGTGAAGTGCATCTCAGAAAAATGATATTTTATTTTAGTAATTTTTTGAAAAATTCCTATTTTAATGATATAGGAATCATCATATCGTACTATGATAAAAAGAAGGAATAATTTAAAAAAAAAAACCCTTACATTGTTTGATTATTTTAAATTATTTATCGCTTTAAAAATCAATATGTATTAATTATTATTTTTTAAAAAAATATTACTTTTATCTCAACCAACTATATTGATGAGTTTTTATATCTAACTATCCATTATTACTAAAAAAAACCCTTACATTGTTTCATTATTTTAAATTATTTATCGCTTTAAAAATCAATATGTATTAATTATTATTTTTTAAAAAAATATTATTTTTATCTCAACCAACTATATTGATGAGTTTTTATATCTAACTATCCATTATTACTAATCTCTCCAATTAATAATGAATATTTTACTCAATAATTCTCATTTTATCATGAAAATTAGTGAACTCATTTATTTTCTTAAAAGATATGTATAACCTAAAATGATAAATAAAATGAGACGAAAGGAGTAGATAGCTATATTATGTAAACAACGTAGTTTAAAAAAATTATGATTAGATATTTATAATTTAAATATTTTTGATGAAACTATTATATTTCTAAATATTTTTTTTAAATTATAAAGGTTTTCACTTCTTAATTAAATTTCATTAAATATTTTTAAAAATAGATAAAACATAAAAAAAAACTGTTCAAATGTGTTATATTTTTTTAAATAAAGAATTATAATTGTAAGAAAATAATGTAACTTTTATGAAAAAAAATAATCTTTCTTTTTATCTTTTAGTACACTTTTTCTTTTTCCTCTTCAATAGTAATAAACAAACAAACAAATACTAATAAATAAATAATATTGGGGAATTGAGAAAGGTGGTGTAGTCTGTTGAAGGTGGATGGTGAGAGACTGCACTTCTACTTGATTGGCGTGTGTTAATGCAGCACAGAGAGAGAGAGAGAGAGAGTCTATCCCTTCAAGCTGCTGAACTACACAAAACAGACCAAACACAAGTGAAAAGAGAGTGACGAGAATTAGAAACTAGTGGGGTACCACACTTTCAGTTTCAGTTTGAGAGTTGACATATACATGCAAAGATTCTGGTTAGTAGCAAAATCCCATTTCTTTTTCCTCTTCAATTTACTGATTCTCAACTTCTTTTGCTTTGTTTTCCTCTATCTTTATTATTCATACCCCTATTTTTTTTCTCTGTTACTATTAATTTTTTCTGGTAAAGGTTCTTTTTTTGATAAAAAAAACTTGGGAGTTTTATGTTATGGTAGTGATTCAAGTGAATGTATAGTAAAGTGGTTGATTTTAAATAGTGGGGTTCTTGTTATGGGTAAGACAGACATCTATTTAGTGATGGTGGATATGTTAATGTTGTTTTGGGCTATGATTCTGTTTCTTGTTTCTGGGAATATTATGGGGAATTAACCATTTATGAAAAAAGCTTTTCAATTTTTGACATGCCTTTTATGATTTTCAAATACTAAAAAAGGAGGAATTTATTTTCTTTTCATTTTAGCTCCTCACTCCTGTTTGTTCTTATCTTTAACTGTCCCTTTGTGATTTCTCCTTCTCAAAATTCAAATTTTTTGAACGGTTCACATGCCATTTTATCTCTATTCTGTTGTGTTGATTCAAGTTGTCTTCTATTAGATTGCTTTCTTCAGGTTGTAAGCTTGTAAATGATTCCTGAACTCCTGTGTTTTCCAAGGAAATTTATTAACATCGTTATTAACTTATTATTGTCATGCTTTTGTTATTATTGAATGAAATCTACATCCATGCCCCCATTTCATTTTAGAAAAGGGAAGTCCAAGGAAAAGGGAAACATAAAAGAAAGAAGTTTCAGATATTAAGTTGAGATGAAAATGAAAAAATTGAAGGGCACCTTTAGTACTTAAAACAGATAATATCCTCTTTATCATGCAAATTGCTTCTCTATTTATTTCTTGACCAACTGTGTACTGTTTGCATAAAAGATGTATTTGACTTTCCATAGGGCAATTCAGGTGTCATGGTTTGCACAGTATAAGTTGATTCAATACTTGAAATTTTTTTAAACAATGTTTGTTGCTTTTTCCAGTACTCTATTCCAAGTCCTTACAAGTATCTTATTGGAGCTTGTGCTTCTGTATACACCACTTCAAATTGACTGATTTCTTTCTTTCCTGTCAATTACACCGAGATAATGGTTTTCTCTCAAATATATCCCTCTTCTCCAATACACAAGCATGAGTTTGTTTTTTGAATACTCACATGCCAAAAGCTCACATGCAAGGATGTATGCCCTCATGCCCAATTGCCCTTACACAATAAATTTAAGTTGTTCTAAACTAGTAGCTACTGAACTTTTGTCTTACTTGTAGGTGGATGTAAAAAGTGACATGTTTCTTTATAGTTTGATATGCTTACCTTATGCCAAATTTCAAATTGAGAAAGTCGTAGTTAAATCCTGGTTTCGTAGTCATTGTTTTTTTTTCTTCTAAATATTATTATTTTAAGGTGAGTGAATTGATATTCTAATAAGCAAAGCCTTGAATCATAGTGGAAAGAATGAAGTCCTCATGCGAGAAAGACTCTTCTGCTCATTTAACATCACCTTGTGTTCTTGGATGCTCATCATGGCCATCGGGGACTTCTTCCGAATCTGATATGCAACAACAGTCGTCCATGTCCCAAAGTTTGACCTTGAAAATGAGTTTTTTGCCACAACAATGCCACAAGACTAAGCCACTGAGTTTTCAATTTCAAGACCAAGATTCTTCTTCAACTCAATCAACTGATCAATCTTATCTGGAAGTCGGTTCAGCACAATCAGGTATTTGTATCGAAATCCCGTCGATGTCTGTATTTGACTATGGTTATCAATTGGCTTTTGTTATTTCTATCCGCTTTAGATGTATATCTTTTCTATTGTGAAACTGTAGGAGTACTCTGTATGGTTTAAAGAAAAAAGTGATGTAATACAATTTTTTTCGTTATGATGCAAGTAATATTTCATTACTTAGCATTGGATATAGGATAATAGTAATATCTTTCAAAAGTTGAAATTGATTTTAGATAGCTTAATCAGTATTAGAAAACTTCTATACCTCCTAATTCATATTGAGAGTATTTGCTCTAGGTCAAATTTCTGTGCAGTATAGCAATTCTTCTGCTTGTTCAACACTTGGAAAAACTGGAGGAAAGAGTGTGGAGGGTCTCATCAGGTCATCTGCGGGGAATCAAGATTTTACCTTCCCTCCTTCACAACTGAATCACAACCAGTCACTTGTAAGTATATATATGTGCTTGTGTCTCTTAGTGGAAAGAAGATATTTGCAATTGCAAATCTTTTTTCTTATAATTTGCGTTTCAGGCTCCTATTGCATTCCACCATGCTGAGCCATGCTTTAGTGGCCTACTAGCTGCTCCATATGGGCCACAGCATAATGTAAGTTGAGTTTATTCATTTCTTTTTCCTTCTTGTCTTTTTGTGTCAGCTATTATGCTCCAGCATTCACCATAAATTAAAATGCCTAAAATAATTGTATGGCCGACTTATGGCACCATATTTATGTTTTATCTTGAATGTATTGTGTTTATATCTGATATATGAGGTAATCACTTTATGATTGCTCCACTCTCTGTGTTTGAAGTATGGTACACTGCTATTTTTTCTTCTGATTTTGCTGAGAATAGTCTAGGTTTTGTTATGTCATGGATGTAGAAATAGGGGAAAGCCTTTCTAGGAAAGCATGCTATTCTTATCATTGGTTTCCTTTTGAATTGGAATAAATCCTGTCCAGGGCTTTTGGGAGACTTCCATATAGATGTTGCTAGGAGTAGATGCTGCAGCGGTTGAATCCTGTTTATGCCTTTTGTGAAAAA
Source organism: Calophaca sinica (assembly GCA_037113605.1). Lineage (NCBI taxonomy): Eukaryota > Viridiplantae > Streptophyta > Magnoliopsida > Fabales > Fabaceae > Calophaca > Calophaca sinica. Next base: position 130,430,839 of record CM073731.1, read on the forward strand.
TAGGAAGACACAATTTTTCTGAATGTGCTTGAGTGAGTAAGCACTCAGCAAAATGTTTAATTTATACACAAAGATTATAAGGATAATAATTGGGAAATACAACTTACTACCTCCGTCCCAAATTATAAGCACCTTTTGACTAAAACACGGAGATTAAAAAAACCATTTAACCAATTTAATTTGTCTAGAAAGTGTGCTAGTTTTCCCATACTACCCTTCAATTAATGAGACAAAATCTTTAATACTCCACTTTGGCTTCTCATCTTCCCAAGACTATCTAAGGGTATTTTTGTAAAGAATTAATTAATGCATCTTGTAAATTAAAAATGAGCTTATATTTTGGGACAATTTTTTTTTTTTCAAATGAGGCTTATAATTTGGGACGGAGGTAGTATAAGATAAGTAATAAAGAAATCCCTATTCCCTAAGATGCATTGAACCTATTCTATTTGTTGAACAATGAATCTAAACTACTTGGTAAGTGGAACATTAAATGTACTTGGAAAGTAGAACATTAAATGTGGGTTTATTTCCAACACTCCCCCTCAAGCGGGTGAATAGGTATTCTCCATTCCCAGCTTGGATACTATTCCTTAAAAAACTGGACTGCTGAATCTTTTGGTGAGAATATCTGCGAGTTGCCCTTGTGAAGGTACATACAAAGTACAAATCAAACCAGGGTCGAGCTTTTCTTTGATAAAGTGTCTATCCACCTCAATGTGTTTTGTTCGATCATGTTGCACATGATTATGAGTTATACTGATTGCTGACTTATTATCACAATAAAGCTTCATAGGTCTACCCCACTTAATCTTTAAATCTTCTAAAATGATCTTGAGCTAAAGTAGTTCACAAATTCCTTGTGCCATAGCCCGAAACTCAGCTTCAACACTAGAAGGAGCCACCACATTTTGTTTTTTACTCCTCCAAGTTACTAAATTTCCTCCAAGAAAGGTACATTATCCAGTAGTGGACCTCTTGTCAATGACTGACCCTGCATAATCGGCATCAGTATAAGCCTCGATAATTGCATTTCCATTCCTTTTATATAAAATTCCTCTTCTTGGAGTTCCCTTAAAGTACTGCAGAATTCTATGTGCCAAAGAATTTTTTAGTTATTGGTTTATTCAGTTTTTGATTTTTTTGGATCGGTTTTCGGTTTTTATTGGGTTGGATTTGTTTATGAATATATCATATATATGCTCTCTCTAGTTGTTCAATTTATACATCCTTGGTAATCTTTTCAACCGGTGCCTGCACAATTTTTACAGTTTGTTGTGCTGCAGATATTTAGCCAACCTTACAGATTCTCATAGTTCATAAAGTAGGTTTTATGAAGAATCTTTCTATTGAACAGTGTTTTATAGCTTTTCCTTTGCGCGTCCTTTGTTCTTATTCTTTCATTGCTTATGTTATTTATAGTATTACTTTTCTAAGGTGGAAAGCTTGCTTTTGAGATTTGACACAAGATTTATCCATTATTAAATTTGAATAATTAGAGATGCAATCTTAACATGCCAGCATGATTATTCTTAACTTTTTCCTTAGTTGATGGAAAAAGTAAAGTGGACTTTTTAGGGCTACAAATCATGTTTCAACTATTTGGATTCTCATTTGATGTGTTTGTTCTCTAAATTAATCTAAGGACCTAAACAAGTTACCTACAGTCATGAAACTTCCATTGAGTTACTTGCCTGTAGAACCATGAGGAATTCTATCTATCACTGAAATCTGAAATATACATTCATGCTATCAAATTCTTGCCAGATTCATCATGCTCAACTAATAGGAATGGCTCCTGTTCGAATTCCTTTGCCTCTTGAGCTTAGTGAGGAACCCATGTATGTGAATGCAAAGCAGTACCATGCTATTCTGAGGCGTAGACAGTACCGTGCAAAGCTTGAAGCACAGAACAAACTCATCAAAAGTCGTAAAGTAAGTCTACTTTTTTGTTTCCTCTCCTCTAAAGCTCACTTTCTCTTTACAACATTTTAAACATTGTTCTGCAGCCATATCTTCACGAGTCCCGCCATCTCCATGCATTGAAGAGAGCAAGAGGTTCTGGCGGACGCTTTCTGAATACCAAAAAGCTTCATGATTCAAAGCTTACTTCAGCAGACCATGGCCTTGATGTTTCCAGGTGTACTCAGTTGAACCTGAGCGGAAATGCGCCAGAATCTGAGTTGCATCCAGTAGAAAACTACAGAGATGGTGCTTCCACAACCACATGTTCTGATGTTTCAAGTGCTTCTAATAGCGATTACATGTTCCAACAACAGGAGTCAGACTTCAGATCATGTGGTTACCCTTCTCATATGCAGATTTTCTCAGCTGATATGGGCGGTGGCAGTGGGAATCAACACCGTCTATCAGTCCTTATGTGACAGGCTTGTATGGAACATTCTAGCAAGTTATCCTTGTCCATTCAGTTGGAGAAGATGACTGCTTATGTTGTGTTCCATTGGGAAGTCATCCTTGGCTCATTTTATATTATGTCTTTGCTTACTAGTTTTCATGTTAATTGTTCAAGAACAAGGATTGAGAGACCTTTGCTATATATTATGTGTTGTAGCCCTGGAAATATTTGGGCAAAGAAACACTTGAAAGAATTAAACTAACTTGTCTAAACAATATTTTGTCTGTTTCAGTGGGATGAGACTTGGTTGTTGTTGTTGTCGTCGTTGTCGTCGAAGATTATTTGGTCTATGTTGGTATCATGTTGCAAAATGTCTTGTGTAAAAGGAAATGGTTTTGAATGTGGTGTCAGTTTGATCTTATTTGCTGATGATTTTATTGATTTGAAGGGAAGAAAGTGCCTTGGCTGCTATTCATGTCTTTGTAAATGGATTCTGTTAGGTTCTCATTGAATTTCCATGTTTATCAATAATATTTTGGTGTGATGTAGATGATTGGTAGAGTCCTAGGTGTCAACATAATTGGGATCTTTATCTCTATTGACTGTGAATCATGGCTGGAGGCAAGGGGTGACACGAGTGTGTCGTGGTCACTCCCAACTTTTTAACCTTACTAATGTTATAATATAAAATACTGGATAGTAGACACTGTTGCCTAATGTGTTCAGATTTCACAGGGTAGCCATGGTCTCTTTCAAAGCGGTTTTTGCTTTCTACACCAAATTCACTACACTGATTGTTCGTATTAGAAAAGAAAAATAACGAGAACGGTGTTCATATTTCGCAGGTTTTTTCAAAAACTAAAATTATGATCTCATTTCATCACGAACGGTCTTGGTCCCTCTAGTGTCAAGACTCTGGCTCCGACACTTTGATGTTTTTGCAAGTCAGTTTTTTATTTTATTTTTTTAAAGGAGGTGGGAGGAAAATGATATATTATTATTTTAGTAGTACTAATAGTCATATTATAATTGTTCCCGAGGGAATTTGGACCATATTCCTTGGGGTTATAAGGTCAAACTCTTATCATTAAACTGACACCTCATGGACAGTTTTTTTGCTTTAAAATAAGGTTCTCCTTGTCATTTTTGCTTTGGTCTCTAAGGTATTGATAACATGTCCACAAGCATTTGGTGGTTAGTTCTTAGTTGTTTTGAATAATAGAGTTGTCACAAAAAGGTATTCAGATCAGAGCATCTTTCTTTTGCTAGGAAGTTCTCCAAAATTGAAGACGAAGTCTGACCCTTGACCTCCATTCTCTTGTCTCTTGCCAATTGTGATTTGCGCAATTCCCAACCAACCACACCCCCACCACCACCAATTTTGTTCATTTTAATATTTTGATTTTTAAAATTAATTTTATGTAACGTATTGGATAAATTGAGAGGTTCAAGATTGCTAGTTACACCCAACAAAAATGGCAGGTATAGTAACTCATTGGTTCGATGTGCATTTAGGCAGAGAATTTAATTAAATACTTGTTTAATAAACTATTTTAAGGAGTTTATTAAAATAAATTAAAAACAGTTTATAGGAGTATGTCAGTTATTTTTACAAAGTGTTAAAAATATGTGTTACTGCAAACTGGCTTTAGGAATCATGTTTGTGATTGTATAGTTGCTCTGAATTCTATTTCTCATGCAATTAATGTAGGGTCAATGTCAGTTGAAAAATAATTGAACACAAGAATCAAGACTGAATGCCAAGTTTTTCCATAATCTTTTTACTGTATTTAATATAGGTTAAATTACTCGGTAGGTTTTATGTTTTAAAAAAGTCCTTATTATTCTATTTTTTTTAATTAAATCCCTATAAGTTAAAACAGTTGTGCTATATGGTACGAATGAGAGATCACACGAATGGCACGAAATGTGCTTTTTTATTTCAAAAAACCATAAATTAATTTTTTTTTTTTGAATTGTTTGTCTTCTGATCCATTATCACCCTGCATTGCTTATGATGCATCTTGGAAGTCATTTGAGAGCTAATCTATAATATTTTTTTTTAATTATCGGTCTTTCATCTGCTGGGCAATCAAAAAAAAAAAAAAATCCTAAAACTAGTTTTCCTTCCCACCTCTAGGTGAGAACAAAGCAGATCCATCACTTACAGAGAAAACCCATTTTCTAGAAGCCCCTCTGAGCACCGGTCACAGGGTTCTTTGAAGATTTTGAGACAGAACAACCATTATGCATGTTTCGTAAATCCTTGCCAAAAAGAGAGATCGTATTCCTAAGTATTGGGGCGAATGATTATGTAAATTTTTGCCAAAAGAGAGAGATCTCCATTTGTACCAAAGAGAGAGATCTCCAATGTTCAATGAGATGGAGCTGGGTGCAGCCACGACTTCAAGATGCCAAACTTAGGAAGAAAAAAATTGGCTAATGGCAGAAGAAAACAAAAATTAAAGCAAAAATGGAGAGAAAATAGTAACCAAAAGAGTCCAAGTGAAAATGGCACGTCATTCGTGTGTTTAATACGAAAATCCATTCTTACCAACAAGCATTTCTCAAACTAAAACCCTTATATCTCTGTTAAATTAGGTTGATGTGGTAATATGACGTGGCGATAAACCTTTATTATAATGTTGATGTGTCGTTGTGACATGTCATCTTTTGTTTTCACAATTTTTTATTTATTTTTCCAAACATCTCCAAATCCCTTATTCCTTAAATCTATGAGGAACTTCTGCTTTAAAAAAAAAATAGTGAGGAACTCAAATGAATATCTTTCAAATGCTCCAAGTCTGCAACTCCCACCCGGAACACACTCTAAAGAGACAACCATCGCATTTTCAATTTATTCATCAAGATCGTTCTGCCAAGTCGTATCATCACTTGTCATATCACTTATTTCTGAAGACCCGTAAAGGTGGTGTAATCTTAGCAAATCCATGAAGTGTGTGTGTGTGTTTCTGAGGGTGAGCAGGTTAACTTATGAGATGAAGAGTTTCAAAGAGTTAGTGCTAAAGTGTGTGTGTATTTCCGAGGAAGAGAGGCTACATATTTATAGAAGTGTTGGTAAGCGTTTACCGTACACAACGGACATAAGTGTGTTACTGTGCACTGGTTAGAGAGGAATACATTCCTATGTTCTTGTGTTTAGTAAAGGAGTGGACAAGATTGCATCGACACTGTGTGCAAGTCAAAGGTAGTGAATGTTACTATGCACGGGTCAAAAGGGAATAAATTCTTTTGTCCTTGTGTCTGGTAAAGAAATGGACGTGATTGCACCGACATTATGCACGGGCCAGAGGTAGTAAATGTTATTGTACGCGGGTCAGAGGGGAATAAGTTCCTTTGTCCTTTGTGTCTGGTAAAGGAGTGGACAAGATTGCACCAACACTGTACGCAGATCAGAGGGGAATAAATTCTTTTATCCTTGTATCTATTAAAGGAGTGAACGAGATTGTACCACGACAATGTGCGGGTCAAAGTTAGTAAATGTTACTGTGTGTGGGTCAGAGGGGGATAAATTACTTTGTCCATTGTGTTGAATAATTAAACGGACGAGATCTTGTCGACACTTTTAACGATTGTGTTCACATCAACACTTGCATAAATAGATTTGTTCTTAGACGCCCGACTTCAGAAACAATCACAAGTCTACATACCTTAATGTTTTCACCCAAAACCCTTTCATCACTCAGTTCATTTATCAGGTATGACTCTCACTCAAGTCTCTCAATTTGTCACAAAGATGTGTTCAACTGTTGCTTCTGTGTATTACAATGGCCGGATTATAATAAGCAATGATGGAACCATGTTTGAATGTGATGCCCCAAGATCATTTAAGGATAAATGAAGGCATCACGATTAAAGCTTTGAAGTAAAAAAAATAAAAATAAAAATAATGACAAGATCAAAACTGGAGAGATCAAAGAGTGGCTACGATTCATTATCAATACCCTATGTCCACAAGACATTGGTGTGTTAAATATGGAGTCTAAGACTTCGAAATGATGACGACATACAAAGGATGTTTGCTGCATTCGATTAACACGTTAGCCTCGCTCTGAAAGTGTTATATGCCACGTTGGCTAGATCGACTGATGAGATCATTGCCAGCCAGACTCAACTAAGATTTGTCTGCGAGATCATCACTGGCTTGAGTCAACAAGAGGCATCAACCATATCTGATGATCATAACATTACCGGTTTGACTTAATCTTGAAATGATTCAACCAGATCGACCTTAGTCATATAGTTAAATATCAAAATGTGTTTTAAATTTTTAAAATGTAATGTTTTGTCTTGTTGAATTATAATGTGTAATTTTTATTTTAATTAGCTATAATGAATATTTTTAATTATTATTGTTAGTATTATTTTCTAATTAACCTTAGTTAGCAATTTTTAAAGTTTTTTTATTAGTAGGGAGAAGGGGAGACACTTAAGCCATACAAATTGTCCTCAAAGGATTTGAACACAATCCCTAAGAATTATAAGTTAGGCAGTTACCAAGGCACTAGCACCCAGGACGTTAATTAGCATAATAAATTTACTAAATTTACAACAAATAAAATTAAATAAAAACGAAATTAAAAAAAATCTTAAGAGAAGTCGGCCATTCTAAGGGCAGCTTCTCAACAGAAAAGAAGAATAGGTGATGATTTTAAAGTTGGGGTACTTTGGTTTTTAAATTTTTTTGGGTTATTAAAAAAAATGTCTTTTAGAAGTATTTTTATTTTGTAAATAAAATTTAATAATAATGTAAACAAACATGTTACAATATTATTTCTTTTAAAAACACTTAAATAGGATGGTTAGATATAATCGCTGATTGGAGCTTTCTATGACAAGTGGGTGTCAGGGCTCTCCTAAGTTTTTTTTAATAGAAATCTACATATTATAGCATAAGGTTTCTATTATATATTTATGATTGCCACTTCCATAACAATTTTTGAAGGATGCTGTGGTTAGCTTTGATTTTTGCATCTAGCAGGACTCGAGATTGGTTCCTATAGGTGACTTTTTTACGTTTTCCTTGAATTTTCTTGTCAAAAAGTTAAGCAAAAAAAGGAAAAAATGACAGAAAATATTCAAACCCCTGTCACCGTGAAATAAAAGCAGACCACACCAGTGACGCCACTACGCCATCAAATCAAATAGTATTTCATACTCCTATTTGTCCCTCTAAAAAAACTAGCCATGCTCCCCACTATATAATATAATGGAACGTATATCTAAAAATTTTCATACTATTAGCAATTCTTAATTATTAAATTTTTTATAAATAATTATAATATAGTTTAAATACCGTTAAGATCCCTGAATTATTTGAAAATTTTTAAATAGATATCTGAATTAAAAAAATTATAATTGAGTCCCTAAACTTTGAAATAATTTGTAATTGAGTTTATGAATATTAAATGATTCCATTAACTTTTAAATAATTTGTAATTAAGTCCCTAAACTTTTAAATAATTTGTAATCAATCCCTTATCATATCAATATCTAAGGACCTAATTACAAAATACTAAAAAGTTTAGGGAACAAACAAATTATTTAAATATTTAGGGACTTAATCACAGTTTAAAGACCCGATTACAAATTATTGTCAAGTTAAAGGACCCAATTATAATATTTTTAGTTCAACGATCTATTTAAAAATATCTAAATAGTTCATAGATCTATACAATAATTAAACTATTTTTTTAATATTATCACAACATTTAAATAATTTGATCATAAATATGCAATATGAAAAAATGAATATTGATTAAGAAACAATTTGTTTGTCACAAAATAAAATAATGGAGAAGCCACTTTGGGAAGGCGACAAACCGGATGTAAAACACTTCGCTTCGATTCGCCAACTTGGGATTGATATGTGAAAAACTAATTCCAATTTTTAAACAAAATATTAACAAATATAAAAAACCAATGGGGTTGACCCAATAAAAGGGATTAATCTCTCACAACGCGACGAATTAAAGTTTGAATCCCCGCTCGGATAGTTGTCCACATGCAGTAATGTCTGAGGGATAAGGAACCCGTCGAAAACAAAAAAATAAAAAATAAAAAAAGTTAACAAATATAAAAAATTCACCAAAAGGAAAAAAGATTAATAAAAAAAGAAAATAATAGAAAGAGAGTTTGTTGTGTGAAGTGCACTTTGCAAATTTTGCAGAGGCAGCGAGAGAGAGCCACCACTCACTCCCACCTCCTTTCCCTCACTCTCACTTTGCCATTCACTGCCAAATCTCCTTTTAAAACCTAAACGATTTCGTATTTGCTTCTTCTTCTTCTTCTTCTGATTTCGCTTTCAGTGCACGAGAGAGGGGAGGAGCAGGAGAAGGAGCAATGGACTCGCGTGCACAGTATAATCCTCGCACCGTCGAAGAGGTTTTTAGGGATTTCAAGGGTCGTCGAGCTGGTCTCATCAAAGCCCTCACCACTGGTATATTTATGCAACCAACCCTTCTTTTTTTTCTTCTTCATTTCTTATTTTTAATTTGAAATTTCAGTTACTGTGTTCTACGTCGTTTTCCTAGTAAAATAATGTGCTTTGCGTGCAAGTTTTTCGATTTTCGACTTTATTTTTCAATTTTATTTAATGGGTCAACGGAATTTCTGAGTAGGTTTAGTTTCTTACACATCGCTGTTATTGTTGTTGACAAGATTAGATTTAGCGGTGATATTCGAGAGTGTTAAGTGATAAATTTTGATTTTTTTTCCCCTTCAAAATGAAAAAAAAATGTTCGATTTTTGTTTATATTGAGCACTTGACGTGGTTCGGTGATTTTTTTATAACTTCAGTTTCAGCTGAAAATTTCAGTGTTTGAGTACCTTTTGAACTTTGCATTATAGCTAGCTCCCTAGTGGGTTTGGTTTTTAAATTTTACAAATGAGTTAACCTTGCTGTGTGGATGAAACTGATACTTACCAATGATAGATCCCTGATATAATGATAGTTTTCAGTGGTTAATTTTCAGTTCATTTTAATGTGTAGCAGTTCATGCCTTCCCTGTTGACATTGTAACATGGTCTGAGGAAGACATTGAGTTTAGTTTGGGGAAATGGGATGGCTTAATTTAGTACTGGAACTACCATAGTGGTAGTGGGTGTGGTTTACAAGTATTGTTTTTGATTTGAGAATTGGGTTGCTTTGCAAGCATCAAGGAAGTTGCACTGCATTTTGTTTTGCTTTTCCCTTTTATCGGTTCTTGTCATTTTCCTTTCAGTACACTTGACTCAGGTTTGCATTGTGCTTGATGTGGAGGCTGTGGCAATATGTTAATGTGCAATTGATATATGATGCGTTTCTTCTTGTCATTTTCTTGATAATTTATATTTGTATTCATTTTCAATACTTGAATGTGACTTTCGGTACTTCATTGTGGCATTGAGCTTTTTGTACGTGTTTATTTTAAATTTATATATATGAAGGTGTTGAAATCTTTTCTCCACTGATGAACTTTTTTTGTTTGGTTATGCTGCTGCAGATGTTGAAGATTTCTATAACCAATGTGATCCGGGTCAGTCACACTCTCTCTTCACGTAGTAGTTGTGTGCCACATCATTTGTGTTTTTGAATAGTCAATTGCTTTTAAACTTGCTGGAGGACTGAACACAACTGGGGCCTCCTAAAAGTTAATAAATAAGTATCATTCTATTATTTATTATGATGTTTGAAGCATTTTTTTTGCTCTGAATGTGGGTTTAATTGCTATTGGTTTTTGGGAACACTTGGCCACTTGGGTCCTTGAGTATTTGTTCTCACTTTCCTTCTTTCATACATGTACTGCAATTAACCTTATATGGGGGTACTACTATTTTAAACTCTTCAAGTTACTTATTCTCGTGATTAATTAACAGTTATCTTGGTTCTTGTGTCAAGGAACATCAACTAAAGTTGGCTTATAATCATGTCCTTTTCTTTTCTAATACTAATTCCTTTGTGAGGTCTTGCTGAGTTGCAGTTTAATTGTGTTTTCAATTGAAAGTTAACTGGTCTTTCTCATGTCATTGGTAGTTTTGAATTCTGATATGCGGGGTTTTGAACTGCATTCCTTGCTCTGTAGCCAATAGCAGCCGTAGCGGCCCCTTGGCGCTAAGCGAAACCCCATTGTGTTGTGGTTTTGAGTAGCGCCACTAATAGCGGTCAAATAGTTGCCACTACAATGAACCACCTGTAAAATTCTGCATTTTTTGGACTTTTTGGCCATTTCACCCTAAAATTCTGAAGGACAACAAAATAGGGCTCTCCTATCTTCTCCTCTAAAACGGCTTCATCTCCCCTCCTGACCTTGCGCGGCTTTCTGGCGGCTCTTTTTGTGACTTTGTGAGTGCCCTCCTCCGGCAACAATCACTAGGCAGAGAAAAAGAATGAGGAACCAAGCTGCCCTATAGAGACACAAAACATATAGGCAGAAGAGGAGGAGGATGCAGAACAAATGAGGTCTAGTAGTGAAGAGAGTGAACATGGTGATGAGGAAGAGCTTGGAGATAGTGATTCCTTAAATGGAATCAAAGGAATCACTTGTATAAGTTGTATTTATTTTAAATGCTTAGATGAGATATTTTAAACCTTGGAGGCTAAAATTTATTTGCTTTATATTTAGTTTGAATATTGGTAACAATGAACTTTGATTATTATTTATGAATATGTCTTTAATTTTGTGTATTCTATTTTTGGGCTTTTATATGTATATGGTATAAATTTCTTGTATTGTTTCCCTAAACTTCGATGTAGCGGCCATATTGCTACCCGCTATACCGCTATAGTGTTTTGGGGGTCGGCTGCTCTGCTCCGCCTGTGACTACATGGATTCCTTGTGATAATAAGTCAAAGTAGCCATAACTTGTATTCCGATACTTGTTGCCTTTCTATGATTAAATGTAATTGCAGATAGTATTCAAACGTGTTTAAAATTTGGATATAGTATATAATAGGAAAGGGCTGAATGACACTAGTGATTAGCATGGTGCAAGGTTTTTCCCATACAGTCCTTTGGTGGCTATTTTGTTACTACAAGTTTACAACTTATGTGATTATCAAATCTGGTTATTGACTGACCTTAGGTTATTGCAATTGCATTGCCAACCTGTTATGTCATTGTCATTTTCCCAAATACATTCTTGCATGCAGAGGTAGTGTAAATAGGATTTTTGATGCTTCTCAAGTCTCTTAGCGGTAATTTTTTCTTTGAAATTATAGATATTATTATGCAGCTCTTGTAGCTGCAAAGAAAAATACTGTAGAGAAAGGATTACTTACTATTTTTTAGGGATTATATTTTTTTGGGTTTTCTATTTGGTACTTGTGTTTTATAAAGCAGTTACTTGATTCTTTCAGAGAAGGAGAATTTGTGCTTATATGGCTTTCCTAGTGAGCAGTGGGAAGTAAATTTACCTGCTGAAGAAGTTCCACCAGAGCTCCCCGAGCCTGTTCTGGGCATCAACTTTGCAAGGGATGGCATGCAAGAAAAAGATTGGCTATCTTTAGTTGCTGTTCATAGTGATGCATGGTTACTTGCTATTGCCTTCTATTTTGGAGCAAGATTTGGGTTTGACAAAGCTGACAGGTATTTCATACACTGACTATAAATCTGATCTGCGGTTAACTTGTAAAGAAATCGACTCAAGATAGTTGAAAAATAACAAAGCTGGGGTCCTGCTTGTCTGATTTATCACATTGGTTCAGTTCTTTTCTTTATGACCCTTATTCATCCATGTACTCATGATTTGCATTTGTAATGCAGGAAACGCCTTTTCAATATGATCAATGAACTGCCATCAATATTTGAAATTGTTACTGGTGCAGCCAAGAAACAAGTTAAGGAGAAGTCTTCAGTTTCAAACCACAGTGGCAGCAAATCTAAGTCCAGCTCCAAAACAGTAAATAATATTTTTCTCCTCTCACCTACATATGATAAATACATCTATTTTTCATACATGTCTGTGTTGCTTTAAAGAACTCAGGTTTATTTTCAGGTGTTGTATGTTTGTAGATACAGGCCCTATTTAAAATTGAGTACCCAAGGTCGTTGAGTTAATTAATTTTCTTGGAGTTCAGTCTATAATTTGAAATATTAGGAAGATTATGGAAATGTCATGAATATGGTGATAGAATGTATAACGTTTATGGTAAGTCTATATACCCATCTTCAGAAGATGATTCTGGTATCATATTGGATGGTATTATCAGAGTATTATAATATTTATTCAGTTTATACGTATCTAGTGAGAATAGTTCTCATGAGAACAATTAATCTTGACCATAGAACCATATATGGATAGTTAAGATTAGTTGTTCTTGTGTTCGCACGGATATACTTCTTTTGTGTGTTTGTGAGAGAGAGAGAGAGAGAAGGGGGGGGGGGAGATTTAGGTATGAGTTTAGTACCATAGTATCCCCAAAAGATGACACTCAACCTAAAATATAGGAAGTTATGTAGTGGTATTCTCTTTGATGCTCTACATAAAAATAATATAGAAAAGTGGATTTACACGAGGGCATGTCAAAATGAAAGTTTATATGAATAGAAAATAAAAATAGCTGTGTAGTAGCCAGAAAGGGAAACAATATGTGTTCATACTTGTATAACCTTGCTTCACCTTAATCCCTTTGGATTAAGTTGTGTTCTAAAAGAGTGAGGTGTTATTCAAAAGGAAAGAACTCTATCTTTGACTTTAATTATTGTGTTTTACCTTAGACCTTGCTCATGCGTGCAAAAGAAAAAATTATGATGAAAATATTGTTTGCAATGGTAAATTCTTGCAGGCTATTGTGCTTGTAAGATGAAATTTGGTCTTAGATGGCAGACAAATGAGTAGATGGCAGACAAATGAGTAGGGATCTATTTTGTGTTCCTCACATAATCAAACGTATAAATGATCTATTTGGACTTATAATTATCATTCCTGTAAGTAAATGGGGATTGGGGAATTGAAAAGGGAGATAATCGTGGTTTTGATACAGTTATTTTGGAGTCTGCTGTGGATTTTGGGAATTTAATTTTAGTGTTATTCTGGATGTGATAGTGGCGTCACATTAATGTTTTCGAAGTCAATGTTTTGAATTGAAACCATGGTTTAAATGGAATGTAAGTCTGTCAATGTACTACAATTTTGTGTCGGTATTTGGTATTATCATATTTGTGGTTTTCTTTTATTTCTTGGCTAGTTTGTTTTCTCATAAAATTGTTGGCTGGTGTAGCAGCGGGCCCCAGAACCCCAGGTCAGACAGGCAAAGGCATTGCAACCAAAAGACGAGGTCGAGGATGAAGAACTGGATGAGCAAGATGATGATGAACATGGAGAGACCTTGTGTGGGGCATGTGGTGAGCATTATGGCACTGATGAATTCTGGATTTGCTGTGACATCTGTGAGAAGTGGTTTCATGGGAAATGTGTGAAGATCACCCCTGCTAGGGCAGAGCATATCAAGCAATACAAGTGCCCTTCATGCAGTAACAAGAGAGTTCGTCCTTAACATAATAAGCAAGGTTTCCCATCATATGCTGATCATCTTTGTTGTTCTGCTTTTATTCCTAGATGTTGCAGTTAATGGATAGTTCCTGTTTGACATGTGTAGGTTTCTTTTCTAATCTGTAGAATTCTGCTGTGGTGCTTTTGTTTTTGTCAGCTGCAATTCAGTTGATGATGCCTTCTTTTGTTTGTTCAATTTGTAGCTTATGCATTGCTGACTTGGGAAAGTGAAATCTTTTCCTGAATGTTAGAGAAAAACTAGGGTAATGAAACATAACTTTATTTATAATGATGTCTAGTTATTCCATTGTTTCTAGCTTGGTATTGATATTGGTGCCCGGTGTTGTCAAATAGCGGCTATAATTGTCAAATAGCGGCTATAGCGTAGTAGAATTTGAACAAACCGCTATTGTCTACGATCCACAATATGCCCATCAGTGCTGTTAAGTATTAGTGGCATTATAGTGCTATAGCGTAGCGGAATTTAAACAAACCACTATTTTCCGTGATCCGATTGACAACACTGTTGGTGCGCCTCCTTCAAGATTTAAAATAAGAAGGCAAAAAAAGAGAACATGGAATAGCTATAGATGTTTTCAACTACAACATCTGGTCTTTGTTTTATCGTTCATGAATGGTGGCAATGCTGCAATTAAAGTGCTGTTATGAGTAGCATTTTGGTAATTACAATGAACAGCAAATACGTTATGATTGGCATGTGCTTAAAGCATACGCACAGCAGCCTTTGAAAGGAACAGTAAATAAGATGCTTCATTATTTTTCATGTGAAGTTTCGATAAAATTACAAATTTCAATGTTTTTAGCAAAATGAGTTCAATCTCACACGAACTGAAAAAGAGAGGGGGGGGGGGGGGGGAACGCCTAAGAAATTGATTCAACTTCTGTCTACAAATTCTATTTGGTCAACAAATATATAAGCTGCATGTTGTCACTCATCTCAATATTTCTTATATATGGTCTGTATTTTTGTAATTGGCTGAATTGTGTTCGCCCCTCTTGATAGCACAAGAATAACCTCTTGAATATCTCTTGTATATAAAGGTCTGTTAAAACATTGATTAAGAAACTACTCCCTCCCCTTAATATAAGGCAAACATGCACTTTTTAGGTTTATTAAATAATTGATATATATGATCTATATTACTGATCAGATACATCAGTTATTCAATGAACCTAGAAAGTACACGTGTGCTTTATATTAAGGGACGAAGGGAGTAATATTTTAAAAACTGTTTATTAAAAATTTCAGCGTTACCCTTATAAACCCGAATCCCGTTCTCTGGAATTACAAGAAAAGGTAAATAATACTATAGAATATGCTCATATTTGTTCACTTCTCTTGGACTTGATACGCCATAACGTGCTGATATGTTGTTTTTTTCCAACAGTGTGTCAGTGGATTAATTGTTTTTCACTTTTCTAGAACTTTCGAAAATTGTCATCTCTTTCAAAAAGTGAATGAGATTTTCAATGGTCAAGAATAATAATTACAAAAATAGAGTAACTTATTATGTTTTAAAATCACCCACTTGAATTAATGCTTATAAAACTAAATTGATTTTTCTAACAATTTTGATGATTCAGAAATTCGAAAATGATAAAGCACAGGGAAGAAATTATTAATGGCATGTAAGTCTCAACTCTCAAGTATGCACAGCATGCACTAACAAAAGACACAGGATTGTTGAAACCAACTTAGCCTACCTCTAATAAAAAAAAATTAGTGTCACAATATGGAAAATTTACCTCTACGGTCATAGCTTTGTGCCATTATGTAATAGTTCATTTTATTTGTACTAAGAATCATTCTCTGGGGCTTACAATGTGAAAATGTTGATTTCTATGTTCCTTGAAGGTAGCAAAGTGGTTAATATTAGTAATAGTTACTACTAATGCATGTAGTTTTTTATCATCAGAACTTGATGGTAGGTTAATTGGTCAAGAGAATTCGTTTGTATAAGTTACTGGTTATTTTCAGAAACCACTACTTGATGGCCATTGGATAAAGGCTTTTTGCATTTTGAAACTAACATAATGTTTTTGTACAGAAATAATAATGTTTTAATCTGTACATATTTTTATACTCTTTGGTTAAATGTCTTCTTCAGTACTCTACTAGTCTCTTGCTAAACATAGCAACTTCTTAAGCATTTAAAGGATGAGTGCTTACCAGCTTATTATTCAATAGTATTGCTTTGGGTGGACTGCATTTGTTTTCGCCCTTTCTGTCTTTGCCAATTATATGAATAAGTGTGCTGACCAAACATCAGGCCATAAACATGTTTTTAAATACATTGTTAATGTTACAGTTAATTGAGAAAAATATTCTAACTATGGATTGGCTTCTAAAGTTTGGTGAATCATCCAAATAATCATTTGATGGGTCGAGTTAATGAGGGGAGTAGTCTCCTTATTGGTGGGTTGACCAATTTGAAAGAATTTATAAAAATAACTTATGATATAACCATGGCCACGTCTAAAATGCACCAGCAACTTAGGTGCAGCACCGTGCCGCATTTTTTTTTCACCCTTGGATTTATGTAGTCTCGTCATAGTTAATATGGACCATCCACAACATATCAATTCTCCCACCAACATATCTTTCCAGTTTCCTCCCTCTGCCACCATTGTGACCCTCTCTTGCCACTTTTGCTTCACCGGTGACCAACCTCTCAACTCCCCCACCTCTTCCCAAGCCCCTCTTCCCCGACACCTAAAAAAACAAGGTTGAAATTTTGCTAGGGCAGAAAAAGTACTCTCCAAACGCACGATTGCACAATCAGAATCTCCGTCTTGTGCTTCGATTGCTGCCAATAATGGTTTCCGGCGTTGCCCCCCTCCACGCTGCAAACAACAGTTTCCGCCGCCGCTGAGCGCGGTCTTCCCGTTCGCAGCATGCGGCTTTCTACTGCCGTGTGCGACTCCCTCCTACCAGGCATTGCCGCTGGTGGCCTCTCTGCTCTCCCTCTATCGTTTGCGCAGCTCACGGGCTCCCCCTCCCCATGACCTTGATGCTGAAAAAACAGAGGATGCTCGTGGTGCAGGGTCTACATAAGTCACCCCACGCCATTGGCCTACGAAGATCGCCTCAGGTTCTCTCATCTTCATCGCCTCAGGGACTGTGTTCTTTTGTTCCGGCGTGGTGAATGTGCGGTTGAAAGAGAGAGGGAGTATGTTATGGTGTTTGAGGGTTCACACTCGTTATCATGGACCATCTTAATCGAATGATAGAAATTAAAAAAAAAATTGCTTCGGCACCGTGCCGCACCTACAAGTTCGAGCAGGTTAGAAGCCGCCTATAACCATACACCGTTATTAGGTTTTTTCAATACGTTTACGAAAATAGCTTACATGGAGCTTTCCTGTCCCTTTTCGAATCCCACCCCACCCCCACTTCCACCTCAAACCATTCTAGTTTTACAAATGTTATATGTGCTTGTTAACTTGCATATCTAATCGCAATAAATAGTTACGGAATCCAAATAACCAATAAGAGGAAATAATAACCATAAATGAGAGGGTTGGATTGAAAACTCAAACTAATTAAGAGAAAACAAGTATAATTCGTGCATTTTGTGCTAAATCCATTCGTAACATTTAGCATTTTTGTTAAATGCGTAATGGATAAAATCTATCAAGAAAATTAATATAAAAAAAAAATCTATCTAGTAAACAACTTATATGCACTAGGAATTTGATAGCTATATACAACATTCACATTTCCAGAACTGTCCTTCCCGCATTTTTCTAACTATTTTTTGTTATCTTTAGCAATGAAAGTTATCGGAAGCCCATCATAGAAAAAAGAGGTGCGCTCCGGACGTCCGCCACTGCCGAACCAGGGATTAGTCTTATAGTCGATTCAAATAGCAGAACATGTAGGGTTTTGTTGGTGGGCCTAATAGAGAGTCAAAGACCCTAATTTCAGGGAGTTTTGAAAAAAGATAAAAAAGAAAGGAAAAAAAAAGAAAAAAGAAAAATGGATGTGTTGGGAACTTGAGTTGATCCAATGGTTAGTATCATGGAATTGATGTCTTTCAACGGCTGTGATTAAAAACTATTGTTTTTTTATTTATTTATTTTCAGGGATTAATTAATAATGAAATGGCACCTTTGGTAGGTAAGTAATGCGTTATCCTTTCTAGCGGGAAGAAACAACGGTTGGAGGAGGGTGACACTGCCACCGATGGCGTTGGCGTGTTCTGCTACGCTATCACTCCAAAAGTTTGTTCCTTTCACTTCTCAGAGTTCAATACCAGCATTTGGTTCCTCCTTCCTATTCAACAGAGAGAATGGTTCTGTTGTTCCACTTTTTCTTGTGTGCCATGCTAAGAAAAAAATCGGTTTTTTTGATCAAATTCTTGATTACATTGAAGGTGGAAGATAATACTTTTTGCACATAACTCCAAATTTTTTTGGGGGGTTTTTTCTAACCAAGTTCCCGTTTTTATGTTTTCACAGTTCTGACCATTGCTTTTTGATTTTTATGTTTTCATTTTTAGGAGGTCCCAAATTAAGGAAATGGTATGGTGCACCTGATCTCCTTCCAAAAGATGGTACTGCCACAGAAGATGACGAGGATGATTATCCTGGTAATTAAATAAATATGGCACAGTGATCCATAATTGCTTGTGTAATTGTGTTTATAGATGTATCTAGCTGTCTGTGTTTTCAGTGTTAGTAATAGTGATTTTGTTCTGACTCAATTGTTTCAAAGCTGAAGATGAAGTCAGGAATGCAGTGATGGTAACTGATGGAGATAGTGAGATGGGTCAGGTTTGCTTGCCTTTTTTAGCCCCTTTATTATGACAAGCCTCACTTGATTAGTTGTTGCTTGACTAGTTGATGAATCATAATCTTAAAATTCTGAATTTTATAATTTTGTTATAGATGGATATAGGGGGCATTTGGAACTTGTAGGATTTTCTTTTGAGTTTATATGAGTTTATCTCATGACACAAGCATCTCTGTAAGTATTTGGAAGAGTCGGTAAAATTAGCTTAATGATATAACCATAAACTTTTATTAGCTTATTTCAATATACTTGTGAAAACAGCTTATGCGGATCTTTCGTGTCCCCTTTTCGAATCCCATCCACCCCCGCCCCACTTCCACCCTCAAACCATTCTAGTTTTACAAATGTTATATGCGCTTTATAGCAAGCATATCCAATCGCAAATAGCTTATTGAATTTAATATATACAATCTTATGATAAGTGCTTATTGCATAAACATTTAACTAAGCTGTTTTTACAATGAGGGGAAGAAAAGGAAGGACCATACAGGGTCCAACCTATATGATATCAAGCAATGGATCACCATCCTCCCTAACTGTAAAACAACTATCCAATCTCAGCTTCAAAAACATGTTTGCTTAGAAGTGAAAAAAAAGAATTATAAAAGATAACTTTCTCAAATGTCTGTTGTTTGATTGGAGCTCCACACCATGCAGTTTGATCTTGGACACTAGACAATTCAATGCCATTAGGGCAATAGATTGTCTGACACAATATTGTACTTATCTCTACAGTCAGTAAGTTGTCTCCAAATTCTAGAATCTGATAGTTCGTAAATAAGTGTGTTGTATGCATAATCTTGATTGATTTACATCAATAAATGATTTCTGACTTTTGTTCTGTGTTTTCTGGCTTATGAAGATGGTGATATTGTCATTGATTGTGAAAAAATCTCGAGTAAAGGCATTGGTGAAGGATAAACGGGTTGCACTTGAAGCCTTTGGAAGTTATGTTGAGGTGGGTGAAGTTAATTTGCAAAACCACCGACAGATAGTAACTTTGTCTAGTTGTTTTTATGTTCTTATTATTGATCACACGATGCTTGTTGCAAAGTCAATGGCAGGAGATACAAGTGACACTCGATTCCTCAAGAAAGCTCTGAGAGGAGTTCGCACAATTATATGCCCAAATGTAACTTTCCATGCCTCCCTAGATATATTGTAAGCTCAGTGGGATTGTGAGACAAAGAACCATATTTGCTTATTTCATAGCTTTGTCAATGAAGTTTAGTTTTCTGTCAAGGCTATATTCATTTCTCTATGTGGAAAGGAATGGCGCTTCTATTTTGATTTGCCTTTTGAATGTAAGCTGCCATAAGTCATTGCTATTTAAAGTTTGATTTCATGCTAGAATCTCGGTTCACCTTGGCAAAATTAAAACTAGCAAGTCAAAACTCTTTTTAGCCTGTTAGAGGAAGATCCTATGGTACTGAAAAATTCAATTCATTTTATGGGAGGAGTTTTATTTATACAAAGGGTTAAAAAAGGGATACAAAGTTGGCCCCTTTAGACTTGGAAGTGTGGCTCCGTCTTGAATTTGTTTCTCCCTCCTCCCCTTCCCCAATTATTTTTGGCAACAATGATGAGACTTGGATTTAAACAATTTTCTGAAGAAATGGTTGAATATTTCATTCTTTCCCAGGAGGGTTTTCTTTCCAGGGTTGGGAGCCTTAAAGGGGTAAAGCATGTGATCCTCTTATCACAGGTACTTTTTTTCTTTTCTCAAGTTACATTCCTTTGTACCACAAAGACAATCTTGGTGTTGTTTTAACAAAGTTGCAGTTGTCAGTTTATAGTGGTAAAGGTGGCATTCAGTCTATGATGAAAAGCAATGCTAAGAAATTGGCCGAGCAAGATGAATCTGTATTGATGACCTCTGGAATTCCTTACACCATAATCAGGACCGGCGAATTACAAAATACACCTGGTGGGAAGCAAGATTTTACCTTTGACAAGGTACACACTACCCGCGTTTAAATTCTTCTGTTTGATGAGCAAAACTAGTTGAGACAAAAGAGATGTTTCAAAGGATGCTCTGGATGATCAATTTCTTGGGTGTTCATAAGTGTATATATGCTAACTGAAATTTTGGAAGCATTGGCATATGTACATACTAGTTGGATCGTCATTGATCACTTCAACTTGAAATCTCCTAAACAAAAGAAGAGTTTAATAACTTCATATTGCACAAAAAATAAATCATATTTCATTATCATTGTCACATTATAATATTACTCCCTCTGGAATGAATTATAAGCAAGTGGAGCTAAATTTGGTTCATTGAATAACCAATGTATTTGGTCTATAATATAGACCAAATACATTGGTTATTCAATGAACCAAATTTAGCTCTACTTGCAATTCATTCCGGAGGTAATACTTCTTAAAACATGTTTACACTTGATGAGGCCAAGGGTAATTCTGGAATTGATAGGAAATTTGGTAAGACTTATGTTAGGAGGGGTAGGAAGGGAACTTCTCTAAAGTAGTGGAGGGAAATATGTAACTAACTAGCTGAGGTGGAGGTGAGAGAAAGGAAGGAATGAAGCTCACATCGTGTGTGTGACGCAATGAATAAAAGGGAAAATGATGTAGGAGAGAGGTAGGCTGGTATTGGCTGGGAATTTGGGCTGGGAAAGTCAGTTCTTTCACTCTGAGAGTACTGTCCTGTGAGGAGTAGAATTTCATCCTTGTAATTACTCTGAATTCAAGTAATAGAAGATTCTATTCCCTACTCAAATTCTGTTTTCTCTGTTTTTTTTATTTCCACTGTTACATTGATTCCATCAATTGGTATCAAAGCTCTCGATCCCCGGAGCTTGAGCCATGACGAAGAAGAGCGCTGCTGATGAACGTCTTGAGAAGCTTGAACAAGATATTCAAGCAATGCGACTGAGTACCGAGGAAACCCAGAAGAACACCGATGCTAAGTTTGAGGAATTGAAGCAACTTCTGGTGAAGCAACCACGGCGTAGACGTGGTCGACCGCGACCACCGGGTCATCGTTCCGGGTCGGGTTCGGGAACAAGGAACGATAGCGAAGTGATAGTTGGAGAAGAAGAGGAAGAGAGCGACGAGCAAACGGAGGCCGATTCATCCAACGAATCCAGTCCGGTGAGCCGCCGTCACAAGGTGCGCGGTAGGAAGCTTGAGATTCCTGTTTTTGAAGGAGGTGAGGCGTACAACTGGCTAGTCAAGGTTGAACGTTACTTCAAGATTCATGGCATTGAAGAGGACGAGATGTTGGAAGCTGTGATTATAGCCCTGGATGGTAGAGCGTTGAACTGGTACCAATGGTGGGAGGAACAAATTCCCGATCCAAGCTGGGATGAATTTAAGCAAGCGGTGATTCGTCGTTTCCAGCCGTCGTTGGTGAGAAATCCCGCGGGCGATCTTGAATGTCAAGCAAGCGTACGATTATGGCGTCTGAAGAGCAATTCGAATTGCTCATGGCTCCGTTGAAACGCAGCGAAAGAGGAATGTTGGAGAGCATATTCCTTAACGGGTTGCGTGAGGAGATTCAGGCTGAATTGAAGCTTCATACGACACGCGGTCTGAGTGCGTTGATCGACCGAGCACTCTTGATTGAAGAACGCAATGTGGCGATGAAGAAGGAGAGGGAATCGGGGAAGGAGAAATACGAAGAAAACAAATGGAAGAACGGGTCAAGTGGAGCGGGTTGGGATGCGGGCAGAAGCAGAACAGTGTTCACAAAGCCCAAACCGGATTTAGCTGCTAATGCCACCCCCCCAATTTCTAACAGGACCTCCCCAGGGAGTGCTGAGAAAAAAACAGTGGCTGGAAAGAAATTGTCCCAAGAAGAATTGAGGGACTTAAGTAGGAAGGGACTTTGCTTCAAGTGTGGAGAACGGTGGGGGCGAGACCACATTTGTAAAATGAAGCATTACCATTTGGAGATAGTTGAGGATGAGGAGAGTGAGGAGGAGGTTTTTGAGGAACCTCAGGAGGAATTTGAGGCCAAATCTCTGCAACTATCCCTCAAGAGTAAGGAGGGATTGACTTCTAATCAATCTTTCAAGGTGTGGGGAAAGATTGGAGAGAGAGTGGTGCTAATATTGATTGATTCAGGGGCCTCTTCGAACTTCATTTCATACAAGCTGGTTGAAGAATTGAAATTGAAACTTGATGATACTGCTGAATACATTATAGAAGTGGGAAATGGTGAGAAATTGAGCCATAAAGGGGTCTGTATGGGTTTGCAAATGCAGGTGCAGGGTATTGCCATCATTCAGAATTTCTTTTTGATGACCTTGGGGGGAACTGAGGTTGTGTTAGGAATGGATTGGCTTGCTAGCCTGGGTGATATTAAAGCTAACTTCAAGAACCTGATTATCAAATGGCAGCAGGGTGGGCAGAAGTTGAAAATTCGAGGGGAGCCTTCCTTGAGTAAGCACCAATCATCCATTAAAACCATGATGAAGTCCTTGCAACAAGATGAAGAGTGTTACCTTCTTCAATGCTTTAAAACTGATGCTGCCCAGAAAGTTGGCCCTGACAGTAACCGTGGAGTACAACAGGTCCTAGCAGAGTTCTCTGATGTCTTTCAGGAGCCTACAGCTCTTCCTCCTCCAAGGGACCAAGATCATGCTATCACACTCAAAGAGGGAGCCCCAATACCACACATCAGGCCCTACAGGTATCCCCATTATCAAAAAGATGAGATTGAGAAATTTGTGAATGAAATGTTGTCTGCAGGTATCATTAGACCAAGTATTAGTCCTTTCTCTAGTCGGTCTTACTTGTTAAAAAAAAAAAAAGATGGCGGTTGGAGATTTTGCATTGACTATAGAGCCTTGAATAAGCACACCATACCGCATAAGTTTCCTATTCCAAAGAATAGATGAGTGTTAGATGAAATTGGAGCCGCAGTGGTTTTTTCCAAGTGGATTTGAAGTCCGGTTATCACCAGATCGAGAATGAGGAGGAGGACATCCATAAGACTGACTTTAGGACACATGAAGGGCACTATGAGTATTTGGTTATGCCCTTTGGGCTCACTAATGCACCCTCCACATTCCAAGCTCTCATGAATCGAGTATTGAAGCCTATTTTGAGAAAGTATGTATTGGTTTTCTTTGATGACATCCTTGTGTATAGCAAGGATAGTGAGAGTCACCTGGAACATTTGAAGACAGTATTAGAGATTCTCAGGCAGAATCAGTTGTTTGCAAATAAAAAGAAATGTACTTTTGCCCAGAAACAAATAGAATACTTGGGGCACTTGATCACGGGGCAAGGGGTAGCTGCAGACCCATCCAAGATTAATGCTATGGTGGATTGGCCAACACCTAGAGATGTGAAGAGTTTGAGAGGCTTTCTCGGATTGACTGGGTATTATAGGAGGTTTGTAAAGAATTATGGTAAGATTGCTTGGCCTTTGACTCAACAATTAAAGAAAGATAGCTTTGCTTAGAATGATGATGCTCAGAGAGCTTTTGATAAATTAAAGGTGGCCATGACTACCCTTCCTGTACTTGCTATTCCGGATTTCTCTAAGCCATTTATTGTAGAGACAGATGCTTCTGGGAAGGGACTTGGGGCTGTGCTCATGCAAGAAGGGAGACCAGTGGCTTATATGAGTCAGACATTGTCCAATAGAGCCCAAAACAAATCAGTCTATGAAAGAGAGTTGATGGCTATTGTGATAGCAATTCAGAAGTGGAGGCATTATTTACTTGGCAGGCATTTCACTGTACACACTGACCAAAGGAGCTTGAGGTTCCTAACCGACCAAAGGTTAATGGGGGAAGAGCAACAAAAGTGGGTGACCAAGCTGCTAGGCTATGATTTTGATGTAAAGTACAAGCCTGGGATTGAAAATAAAGCTGCAGATGCCCTCTCTAGGCAGCTGCATTGTAATGCCATTTCCTCTAGTCAATGTCATGAGTGGGAGGGGCTGGATGAAGAAGTGCAGGCCGATCCGAAGCTAAGGCAGATTGTGCAGGACCTTTTAGCACAAGTGGCAGATCACCCTGGGTATTGTTTGAAGCATGGAAGGTTGTACTTCAAGGAAAGGATAGTGTTACCTAAGCACTCTCCTCGGATTGAGAAGATTCTGGCTGAATTTCATGACTCTCCCATGGGGGGTCACTCGGGTGTGCTGAGAACATATAAGAGAGTCTCTAATGTGGTGTTCTGGGAGGGCATGAGAGGAAGCATCCAGCAATATATACAAGCTTGTAGTATTTGTCAGCAGAATAAGTATCAGGCCCTTAGCCCTGGAGGGTTGCTCCAACCACTTCCCGTACCTACACAGGTTTGGAGTGATGTATCTATGGATTTCATAGGAGGCTTGCCCAAGTCTATGGGGATGGACACTATTTTGGTGGTGGTAGACAGGCTAACCAAGTATAGCCATTTTATAGCATTGGCTCACCCATATAATGCTAAGGATGTGGCTCAAGTATTCTTGAAGGAGATTGTGAAGTTACATGGCTTCCCTACCTCTATTGTGTCTGATAGAGATAGAGTGTTCATCAGTGCCTTTTGGACTGAGTTGTTCAGAGCTGCGGGTACTAAACTCAAGATGAGTTCTGCATACCACCCTCGTAATCGATGGTCAAACTGAGGTGGTGAATAGGTGCGTTGAGACCTATTTGAGGTGTCTGACAGGGAGTAAACCCAAGCAGTGGGCTAAGTGGCTGGCATGGGCTGAGTATTGGTACAATACTAATTTTCATTCCTCCTTGAAAATGTCCCCATTTGAAGCTTTATATGGTAGAAAACCTCCGGTGCTAGTGAAGGGTGATGAGAACAGAATTTCTGTGGATGAGGTGCAGCAACTAACTCAAGAAAGGAATGACTTGCTCAAGGAACTCCGTGACCAGCTCGCTAAATCTCAGAACCGGATGAAACAAATGGCTGACAAACATAGAAGGGAAGTGAGTTTTGAAGTGGGAGATTTGGTATACTTGAAGATACAACCATACAAGTTGAAGCAGCTGGCCAAGCGGACAAATCAGAAACTTAGTCCACGGTTTTATGGTCCTTACACTGTATTAGAGAAGATAGGACCTGTTGCTTACAAATTACAGTTGCCCCCTGAAAGTAGAGTGCACTCGGTGTTCCATGTATCACTCTTGAAGAAAGCAATATTGTTTCAAAGAATGGCACGACCACTTCCTCAATGTCTTGATGAAAAAGGAACCGCATGTTATCCCGGATGAAGTGTTAATGTTAGGAGCAACAAGGAAGGCCAGATTGAAGTTTTAATTAAGTGGCAGAACCTACCTGAATTTGAGAACTCTTGGGAGGAGGTGCAGGACATTGAAGAGCAATTTCCAGATTTTCACCTTGAGGACAAGGTGAATTTTGAAGGAGGGAGTGTTGATGAGGCCAAGGGTAATTCTGGAATTGATAGGAAATTTGGTAAGACTTATGTTAGGAGGGGTAGGAAGGGAACTTCTCTAAAGTAGTGGAGGGAAATATGTAACTAACTAGCTGAGGTGGAGGTGAGAGAAAGGAAGGAATGAAGCTCACATCGTGTGTGTGACGCAATGAATAAAAGGGAAAATGATGTAGGAGAGAGGTAGGCTGGTATTGGCTGGGAATTTGGGCTGGGAAAGTCAGTTCTCTCACTCTGAGAGTACTGTCCTGTGAGGAGTAGAATTTCATCCTTGTAATTACTCTGAATTCAAGTAATAGAAGATTCTATTCCCTACTCAAATTCTGTTTTCTCTGTTTTTTTTATTTCCACTGTTACATTGATTCCATCAACACTACAATAAGATGGTGAAATATCATTGGACTTCTATGTAAAATCTGTTTGCACTATCAATTTATAATTATTAAAGTCAACAAGAGAGTGCACATGACCATTACTTATATTTGATGTTTATTACAACAGGGTTGTGCAGCTAGTGGAAGTATTAGCAAAGAAGATGCTGCATTTGTGTGTGTAGAAGCCTTGGAATGTGTACCACAAACTGGATTCATATTTGAGGTGGCCAATGGAGAAAACAAAGTTTCAGATTGGAAAGAGTGTTTGGCCACATTGATGGAGAAAGCGAGTCAGCAGCCTCAGTGACCATTCACAAGGCATGTGTATCCTCGTTTATTTTCCTCTCCATGCCACCACACTACGAATTCATCCTTTATTTATTTTTTTTTTTAATTTCATTCACATGTCTTCTCTTGCTTGCCTTTCCATGAAAAAACTACGTATTTCTGCACCCATCCCTGAGCCTCACAGCTATACTCCTTTGGCGCCAAGTAGTTTCTTCAGTTTGCTGGAGTTCATCATGCCTTCTCTCGTGCTCCCTATACCTTCTATTGTCATCTATTGATCCTGGCCACCTTTTGACATCCTTTAGTTGTGTACCACTAGATAGAGCTTCCACGACGGATATGCATTGGGAAGCGAGAATTTGACTTGTAGACGCAACTCCAAACAAACTCGTAGTTTTCATGGTGGATTCTGAAAATTAATTTTCAAATTTGATAAAAATAAATTTTACAGTGAATGTATCCAAACATAAATCACTTCACTTTTAACTCATTTTTAACCAAAATTAATATTATAAAACCAATTTATTCAAAATCAATTTTGCATACCATCGAACCAAACACATACAAAATCAATTCTTTCATAATCGCGTTTGACAACCGCTCACTGATAATAACTTCTAATAATAGTCAATGATCAAAGTATACAACAAAAATTATTTATGTGGTCTACGATTTACCGCTTCAACAACAAAAATAACTAGATTAATATTTACTTAAGTAATTTGTCACTGATATTCCATTAAACATTTTTTAATTTATTATTTATATTCCACTTATATTTATAAATTTGCGCAGAAGATACTCAGTAGTTAATGTAATTCCTTGGATAATTTGTATGATAACTAATGTATAGAAGACAAAACATCCCCCACTGCCGGTTGTTTTGGCAATTTCAGTGACATGAGAACGCCGGGACCAGGGTTCGAACCCGAATGTTGCCGTTTACGTGTGTGTATTTGTTGTTTACCATTTCTACTCGTTGATAAAAAAAAAAGTATAAAGACAAAACCTTTTTAAATGATATTTAAAGTTATTCTTTTTATTTTTTATTTTTTTATGGACAAGTAACATGTGCATAGCACTAGCCACCGGTACTACAAGTAGTTATCTTACATGGTTACTCTTTATAGAGAATATGTCACTTTATTATACACCAAAACTAAAAAGAATCAGATGCACAATCAAGACTGTGTCAGGAATCTTATCACTACACATCTTTCTATTGCGATGCCTTTGCATGCTATTTTGTTTATTAAAAAAAAAAGAATTTTATCACTAATGAATACGGATCAAAACAAAACATGAAAGACTGCACGTGTGGGAAAAAGCACTGATTTATGTAATTTGAAAACAATGATTTTAGTCTGTTCAAGATCATATAGGGTGTGTTTGGTTCCGAAGAGAAGTTGTGAAGAGAGAAATATGTGAGAGAGAGTGTAGGAAGAGAGAAATAGGTGAGAAATAGAGTAGATTTGTGGTATTGTTTGGTTTATGAGAAAGAGAAGAGAAAAAGAGAAGAGAGAAGTGTTGATTATTTTTTAAAAGACATTAATGTCTTTGACTAAAATTTTAAATAATTTGAGGTATAAGGAGAGAATAGAGGTAAATTATTTAATTAAATTAGTTAATTGATTTAATTATTATCTAAATACAAACCACCACATGTCAGTTTTCTTAGATATGAATCAATTACCCAAAAACAGGTTTCAACACAAATATCCAGCTACGTTTCAACACCCCGCCATTAGTCATTCAACACAACGTTTCAACACCCCACTGCATATAAATTTTTATTTTATTTTTCCAGTCAAAAAAGAGAAACCATTACCAATGAATCAGACCACAATTTTGTGAAACCATCTCTCCCACCCCACCGGCGGTGGAAGAAAGCTCCAGCCCGATATCTCCATAGAAATTTCTGGTCTTCTCCTTGAGCCATCACTGAGATGAAGAAGGGAGAATCTGTTGAGATGAAGCTGCTTGGGGAAGGATAAATCTGGAAAAGGCGAAATAAAAACACTCGCTATGCGTTTCTTGTGATTGGCGAAGAAATAAAAAATGGGTGGACCCCACGTATTTTTTTCTCTCTTCGCTGCTTCTCGCTTAAACCAAACTGAAGAAGTTTCATATTTCTCTGCTAACTCTCTCGTACCCATCCCTCTCTTCTCTAAATCACCGAAAACAAACACAGCAATAGAGTACAATGACATTTGAAAATTGGACACAAAAGGGCAAGTATATAATTTTCTTAGATCCATATTCCCTGTAGTAAGGGATTCCCTACATAGCAGCGCAGCACCATCTGATTTTTGATTGGACAGCTCAAATTTCAAGCGAGTTTTTTAAATATTTTTAACCTCGGTTTACCAGGCTCAAAATCTGCGCAATCAGATCAAAGATCGAAGTCGCCGAACTGCTGACCGCAGGAACATAGGAGATCCCTAATCCTTGATTGCATGATGTCAATCTTCAATTTTCTTGGGGATAGTGGGCTATTATATAATTTCCTTATTTAGTGGTGGGCTAACTCCCAGGTCCACCCACTCAACATGTTGGTAGCCCTACCAATCCACCATCCAATTAAAGTTATCCACTACGAACCAAACCTAGATACAGATAAAATAAATACCTACAGGTTCTTTTTTAAGCCTTCATTAGATAACATGGCAGATAAGATTCAAGTTGAATTCCTAGAGCTACACAATATTGAAATCCAAAGGATTCTTACAATTCAGAGTAACTAAATCAGCTGCTAGATGCCATTTAATTTGAAAACTAAGAGTTTTCCAACTTTTATACCAGAGTGGCACACAATTATCAAAAGAAACTTCCAAATTAGCATGAAGCATGTGCATGATTTGAAGGGCCGGAGAAATGTAGACTTGTTAGAAGAAATTTTTTATTTATATACGAACCTGCAATGACTTACATTGATCAAGCAGTCATGCTGGCTAGCCCAAAGAGAAGAAAGAAATAAAATAAAAATAAAGACAAGATGAGAAAAGATAAGAACAGAACTAGACAAAGAAGAGAGGAGAAAACCTCTTCTCCCTCTCTTTGTTTTCCTTTTCGTTGTCGTAAGTGTATCCTTGATCATGTCAAAACCTCTTGATTCTTCGTGGAAAGCCGCTTTAGGAACTCATAGGTTGTGATCATTGTTGTTGCAGACACTGACATTGAAGCCCATCTAGGTCCCAATCCTCTATAACAAGCCATCCAACCACCTTCCTTGACCAGACTCCTCACTGTCTGCATCACCGTCGGTCCGCGACGGCCATTCTCATCGCCATCCAAGACTTGCAGTCTTGTCTTGATTGTATCCAATGGCATGGTAATCAAAGCAGACATACCTCCTGCCATTGCTGCACTGACTCCCTGAACTGCCATCACAGTTTTCGTATCCGGTCTCAAACCATTATTAGCCCCAGTGTTGTCACCACCCTCCTCACTTTTCTTGTTGCTCAAGTAGTATCCAACTCCACCCCAGACCATCCTTTGTGCAACAGAATATGAAGCCCACCAAACTGCATTTGAAGGTGCATAGGTCAAAATTGATATCCCAAAACCCCTATAAAACCCCCTAGGACCATCTGTGCTTAGAATTTTCCTAAAGGCATCAATCCCATTATTATATCTAAAAGAAGAAGCCCTAGGATCACTGGAATTACAACCACCTTGAACCATCAACCTCTGGCTCACAACATCAACTGGGGTCCACACAAGTTGAGCTGCCACAGCTGCACTCCAACCAGCAGCTGCATTGGCAATTGCAGCAGCAGTTGGTTCAGCAAAACCAAACCTAACAATAGCAGTCCCAACATTACTCTTGGTAACCTCAAGGGCAGCCATGTATAGAGCTCTAGCAGGGATTGTACCCATCAAGGAAGTACCAAAACCGCGGTACAATGCTCTAAAACCCTCACCCCTAATCAATGAAAATGCAGTCTTGATGCAAGAAACTTGTGACTGAGCCACTTGCTGCCTGGTTTTCAACACCACAACAGGGTACAGTGTTGCTGAAACCCCAGAGAAAAGAGCAGCACCAAGGAAGAAAAACTTGGATTTATCAAGCATTTGCCAATCAATTTCGGCCGGGACATGAACCTCTTCACCTGATTCTTCCTCGGCCACAGTCATGCTCATTTTCGCCACTTTCACAGACCCCACTCCACTCACACCCACAATCCCACCACAAACCCAGAATCAAAATCTAATTTTTCCTTCAAAAACACCCTCCAACGCTCACTCACATCACAAACCCTAACTGTACAACCTTTGCAAAACCAGCTAAGAAAATTTGGAAATCAAGGAAATATATTTTATAAAAAAAAGGGGAAAAGGAGAAGATTTTCTAACTGTACAATTCGCAAATTACAATCACTTGTTACGCAAATTGGAAGGGAAATAGCAGAAGGTGAGTTAAGGTAATGATGAAGTGGGGTTTCTTTTTTTCCTCTTGTGGAACCAGGTTTTGGATCGAACGTGTGATACGATGAATAGATCTAGCATTTCTAAATCAACAAAGAGAGTGTCACAAACGGTTCATACCGGAAAAACCAACAACCTCGACGCCGGCGACGTAAAGCTTGAACCTTGCCGGAAAATCGGAGGCACCCGTCGGCGTGAGAGAAGCATCAATAGTGATTAGTGAAGAAGCTCTGAGAGAGAGAGAGAGAGAGGTGGATTACCGGAATGAGAGGTGGATTTGAAGGGGAAATGGAGGTGGGAGAAGGAATGGGACTGACACGTGTCAGTTGTGGATTAGGACTCGGTTTTGTTGGTTAGGGCGTTTTTGTTTTTGTTGTTGGTTTGTCAGACGGAGTGTTGTCCGAGAAAGTTAGTGACGTGGGAATCCTTATCCATTCTTGAATCGAGTTTGGTACACTGTGTGATGCGTAGCATGTGATATTTGTTTCTTCATCACAGGAGTATTTGATTCTAACATTGTTTGGACAAAGAGAAGAAAGTGAAAGAAAAGAACGGTGGAGGAATGAAAGTTAGATGATCTTCGGATTGTTTGGTTGAAGTGAAAGTAGGAAAGAAAGTTAAAGGAAAGAATGACATCTATTTAGTGAATGACATAAATACCTCTATGTAGAAATGAGATGCATTTATTTCAAAATAAGAAAATTAAGATGAATTAAAAAGTATTGTTTAAAATTAAATAAAACAAGACTTGGGGATCCCCTCTCCCCCTATCTCTTTGTTCTCTATCTTGAAAGATTAGGTCACAAAATTTCAGATGCTGTGAATGCTGGAGTTTGGAAATCATATAGCTTTGGAAGGGGAGACAGTCCTAAGCTCTCCCACATGTGCTTTGCAGACGACATAATTTTGACGGCTGAAGCTTCTTTGGATCAGGTTCAGTATATTAAAGATACCCAACAACAATTCTGTGAAAGCTCGGGTCATAAAATTAACCTGTCCAAATCTAAAGTTTTCTCTTCTAAGAATGTTCAAGAGGACTATGCCCTGCAGCTGAGTCAAGAACTTGGTGTTCATGTTACTAATGATTTGCGAATTTACCGTGGTGCTCGTATGCTACATCAGGGAATTTCTAAAAGTTCCTTTTCTTTTATGTTAGATAAAATGAGAAAGAAGTTGACTGGTTGGAAGGCTAATTCTTTGTCCTTTGCAGGAATGGTTACCGTTGCTCAAAGCTCTCTTATTAACATTCAAGGGTATGTGATCCAGTCTACTCCTATTCTTGTGTCAGTTTGTGATAAGGCTGAACATATTTGCCAGAATTTTATTTAGGGCTCAACTGCAGATGCTAGGAAGGTTCATTTGGTAGCTTGGGATAAATTGTGTTGCTCTAAGGCAGATGGAGGTCTTAGCTTCGAAAATTTGAAGATGCTGAATAAAGCCAACATGATGAAGCTAACTTGCCAAATGCTATCTAATCCTAACAAACTTTGGTTTAGAATAATGAAAGCCAAGTATGCTTATGGTATGTACACCATTCATGTCTTCAAGCACAAGTATAACTCTTCAATTTTATGGACATCAATGGTTAATGCTTGGGAGGAGCTTCAGTAGAATATGATTTGGGTGATTAGGAATGGGGTAGACACAAAATTCTGGAAGGATGCATGGATACCAGGAGGTGGTGTGCTTATCGATAATTTTGCTGCTTCAATTCCTTTCGAGACAATAGATTTCTAAATTGGACAATATGCTTCAAATGGAGTTTGGAATTGGGATCAGCTGAGAGGTCTACTTCTAGCATATATTTGTGACAAAATTGCTGTCATAAACCTCCCAGTGGCGATTTACCTGATTTTCGTTGCTGGAGATTATCTCAAGATGGTTTCTTTCTCTGAAATCTGTTATGATTGGATGATGCAGTAGCATCATGATGTGCCTTATCAAAACCCTCTGTTTAAGAAGGTGTGGAGCTGGCAAGGACCTAACCAGATTAAGTCATTTCTTTGGAAATTAGTCCATGCAAAATTGATGACTAATGAGCAAAGAAAACATAGACAAATGACCTCAATTGATGTTTGTCCAAGATGTCACGATGAATCTGAGTCAATTCTTCATTATTTGAGGGATTGTGATGATGTTAGAGAGTTCTGGACACATTTAATTGATCCCAATGTTTGGATCAAATTTTTTAGTCTCGATCTGAGCAGTTGGTTGGATTGGAACGTATCAGAATCTAGCATTGGTTGGGATTTGGTTAATTGGCAAGTTTTCTTTGGTGTGGCAGTTCATGAGAATTGTATTTCAAAGCTGTCGATTTGGTCCAATTAATTTTGTAGCAGCATCCTGCTTTGCAGTCTCAACCAAGAGCTAATCCTTCTGTGATGATTTCGGTTATGTTGGAATCAAGTGGATTCAGAAACAATGACCCTTAATTTTTTGATGATAACAAATAATGAAAAGAACAATTTATCCTTTGATGTGTTTGTTAGTGTGCAGATCTTGGTGAGTAAGTCACTATTCATCAGATGGAACTGTCTCAGAAAGTTGTGCCTTTGTGCACATTTCACCCTCTGGTCCATTCCTCTAAGTCTGACATTGATCATCTGGTAAGAGCTGATGACATCAGCGTCTTATAGTTTCACTCTGAAGATCATGCTCTAGTAGTCAACGCTCTGGTAAGAAGCTTTGGTAGTCAACACTCTGGTAGACCATGCTCTGGTAAGACCAAGCTCTGGTAAGACTACACTGTTGGAACCCTGCGTCTGGTACTACAAGACTCTGGTATATGAAAGGCCAAGCTAAACTATGTTGAAGAACTTGCCTCTGGTCCAAGCTTAATTTGGTAAGCAGAGTATCTCAGTAACAAGCATCATCTTGTAGAAAGATGCTTCTGGTGGGAAACCAGATTGAGTGAAACATTAAATGCTACTTCAAGTATTAAAGGATCCTCATTGATGAGTATTTTAATGTATGAGGAATCAAAGGCCAAAGAGAATATCAACAGATATAATAATCAGATATGCCTTGCTCTGAAGGTGTCTTAAATTCAAAAAGGATCACAAGGGACAAGATACTGCAACTGTCCGTTGTGTCAGTATACAGAACAGAGTTGAAAGTGACAAGACTCGCTAAAAGCTACAAAAAGCGAATCTCAAGTTTTGTCCATTGGTGAAATAGCTGTTAGGTCACAACGACACTATTTGGAACCCTAATTATATATACCTTACTTCATTCACTGAAGTAGGTTAACGAAACTGAATCATTCTTGCGAGACAGTGAGCAACCAAGAAATTATTCAAAGTCTCTGAGACCAAGTGAACAAGCACTTAATCGTTTTATTCTTTCTGTTAGAAAGTTATCTTTGTGCTTAAAGCTTTTCATTGTAAATCCTCTATGCTGAGAGTTATTGTTATCATTTCAAAGTATTTTTGAACTCTTGTATTTAGCCCAATAGTGGCTGTATTTCTTAGAGGCTTGGCTGTACTAAGTTGTTCTAAGAAATTGAGAGTATAGCCAGTTCGACAGTAGTATACTCTTAGAGTGTAATCAGGTTGATTATAGTGGAGAAATCCTTCAGTGTGTGAAGGGACTAGACGTAGCTATTAGGAGATAGTGAACTAGTATAAATCACTGTGTCATATTCTTTCTCTTTTCTTTACTCTATCTCATTGTTATTTTTGTTAAAGAGTTGTTTTGAAAAGGTTTTCAAAAACATAAGTATTTCGAAAAGATTTCTAAAACCCAATTCAAACCCCTCTTTCTTGTATTACGTTCAGGTTACTTGGCAACCTCCTCCTTTGGGTTGCTATAAATTTAATGTAGATGGCTCTTTCATTGCTCAATCTGGTAGTACTGCTTGTGTGGGCTGATCCAGAATGCTTATGGACAATTTGTCAAAGGTTTTTATAACAAGGTAGGATATAGCAATGCTGTGTGGGTAGAGCTTTGGGCGCTAAGAATTGTAATTACATTAGCTCGTAGATTGAATTTATCATGGGTAACATTTGAAATGGACTCCAAGATTATTGCCAGTATGATCCAGGCGGGCAATTCTCATAATGCTTTCATTCAACCTCTTCTCCAGGAGGTCATTCATTACCACCAACTTTCCGATTGGCGAATGTCTGTCACTCATATCTATTGAAAGGCTAACCGATGTGCTGATTTTATTGCTAATCTTAGTCATTCCACTTCATTTGAAGGAGTACTTTTGACCATGTTTGTCCATCTCTTAACTTAATTTTGTTGGATGATGTAAGTGGTTTTTCCCTACCTTGTTTGATTCGTTAATATAATTCTCCATTTCAATAGAAAAAATAAAATAAAACAATATACTGTTATTAGTTTTTCATTTTTACAAATTATATATTACTTTATCAATTTCTTTTGGTTAAATTAGACTTTTAGTCCCTTAAATTTATTTTAGGTTTTAGTTTTGTCCATATGTATTATTTATTTCGAATTGATCCCCTATATGTAAGGGTTACACCAATGTGGTTCTTTTGTTTCAAAGTGGTCCTTTATGTTACAAAAATTATACCAATGTGGTCTATTTTTTTTGCAAATTAAGGGGCAAAAAGTGACCACATTGGAATAATTTTTGTAATACAAGAGACTATTTCGGAACAGAAACAAAAAGAAGGACCATATTAGTATAACTTTTAAACATAATGGACTAGTTTGAAACTTTTAATACATACATGACCAAACCGAAAACTAAAATAAATATAAGAGACTAAAAGTATAATTTAACTATTTCTTTTGTTCCCATGATGATGTCAGTCATGTGATTGTGTAATTCAAAAGCAAATTAATGTACACTTGGGCTTTTCATCATTTCATGCAAAAATTGCTCCTTGTTTTCACTTTCCCTCCAATTTGGGCATAACAATTTTGTGTGGGTCCCACTAAAATTGTCTTTCTTTTCCTTTTTAATTGTATACCAAACAATGGGAAGTAGAATATTCCTCAATCTTTCTCTCCATCCTCTTTCTTTCATTTTAGTTTATGTGGAACCAAACATAGTGTAAGTGTGCAACCTTGAACATGTTATTATGTTGTATAATTAATTACTACCTCTCGTCCCATGTGAGGAATGCTAGCTACAGTCGCTTAGACACTCACTGGCAAACACTCGCTCAAATATTTGGCCACATCATTACTTTTTTTAACCACTTGTTTGGTTAGCGATTCTCCTCGAGAGCATTATACTACCTTCGTCTCTTATAAAATGTCCTATTTGTAACATTGGTTTGTCTCGAATTATTTGTCATTTTAGAATACTAAAAGAGCATTAATTACCTTTTCCAATAAGACCCTTATTTATTAGTATCTCAACTACTCTGTATTAGTTAATTTTTCCACCTAACTCCTATTAAAATAAGTACGTACCTTGGAAATGAGCATAGTGTTAACACTCTAATTTTTCTATTTTATGGGGCATTTTTAGTATTAATATATGTTATTTTGCACCATTTAAAGTATAAAAGTACTCACTTATGTTCTATTATGCAGAAATATCACGAAGACAGTGCTTGGAGCGAAAGATGCGGAATTGGACCAAATACTAGCAGGTTTTGAAGATTTTTAGCGTTTTTGGACAAGTGGTACGACCTGACATCTTCTCAGTACGACCGTATCTATTCAAGCACAACAGTAGGGGCGTACCTCGTGGTCAGTACGGCCTGGCGCCGAAGAAAAAGTCCAGTACGGCAGTACCAAAGGAAGTACGACCGTACACAATTGCGGTCAGGTCGCACCCAGTGCACAAGTACAAACGAGCATCGTAACTCAAGTGCGGTATGACCGTGTATACTCGCAGTATGGTCGTACTTAGTTCTAAATCACCCAGATTTGAAGCCAGTTGACCTAATTCGCTGTCAGGCCTATAGATAGGCCTTCTTAGCCCTCTTGGAGGAGACTTTTGACTTTGGAAAGATTTTTGATTCCTTTTTGATATTTGGTGATCTCTAGAGCTCTTGCCCAGTCCTCGTATGTCGTGAAAGCTTGGGAGAACCGCGAAGAACAAGTGGGAGAATCGTCATCATTCCGAAAGGGTGTATCGGTTTCATTTAATTATATCTTTTAAGGGTTTTTGCTTGGATTTATGTTATTCTAGTCTATTTAGAAATACTATGAGTAGCTAATTCCATCACTAGGAGTGATGAAGGATCTTTTACGATGTTCTTGATATTTATTTGATTACTATTATGAATTTCCTACTTTCCTATTGTATGTGTTGTTCTTAGTATGCTTAATCTCATAGGATCTGGCTAATCCTTAATA
This sequence comes from Calophaca sinica, assembly GCA_037113605.1. Lineage (NCBI taxonomy): Eukaryota > Viridiplantae > Streptophyta > Magnoliopsida > Fabales > Fabaceae > Calophaca > Calophaca sinica. Next base: position 130,468,245 of record CM073731.1, read on the forward strand.
AATTAGTTAATTGTAGGCGATCGTATCGCAATTAGTTAATGGAACTTTAAGATTAACTGAATTGGCTAATTATTTCGGATCAAGGATAATTGCTTATTTCCAATCAACCATTAAATTGGTAAATTCACTGCCTCTTAATGCTCTTCCTTTTTATTGCATTACATGATCATTAGGTGTAGTTCCTAGGAAGAAGAATGTTAGCATTGCATAATCATTGGGTATTAATAGCAATAGAGTGGGTAATTGGCTTTCAATTAGGAGGTATAGTTCATAAAAGTAGGTTAATAAATTCAAGGACTAGTATTAGTGAACCCGGTTCTCCTAGGTGATTGCATAATTTTTTTTATTCAAAATTATCCCTAAGTTAATGGTCTTGAAAGATGAGAAACCACAGTTGGCTATAAATATAATTATGAGTCTCAATAATTGTAAGGGTATTTTGAAAAAAAAAATACATATTTTGTATAAATTTAATACTAACAACTAACAAAACCAACTTTCTTAAAAGGCGTGAAGTAGTCAGAGAAATTCTATATTAAGGGACTGAGGAAGTACCAATCCGAATTTTCGTCTTCATGGTCAGTTTCAATCCGAATTAAGACCCACCGTTAATTTTTTTTTTTTGGCACGCAATACCCAACTCCATTATCTAATGTTAAAGCTTTCTAGGACAACATCCAAAAAGAAATTGAAAATGGCTAAAAGCAATTGCCAGAAGGAAAATTATAACAACCAATAGAGAATGGTAAAGACATGTGCTATCATGAAGTGATTGCACTTCAATCCATAATCAAGAACAAAATATTTCAAACGAGATGTGAAGTGATAGATGGTTTGTAGAATTGGTGGGGTGTCGTCGGCGTCAAAGTGAAAACTGAGAGCACGAGAAAAGTGGTTTCGAAGGATATTTCTATCACAGAGGGACTGACATATTTTGGCATTAATTTTTATTTTTATCTTTTTAATTTTTTAAATAAATAAGAAACACAGAAGTAGTGATCCATGCAATTTTGCGCTAGAGTCCTTGTGGTACCAAATAGCACTCCTCCTGCGACAAATAGAATCATTAATCATTCCCTCCCTCATATCATCAGTTGCCACGCGTACAATTTGCATACCACCACCTGTTTGCTGCAATATAACACAGTCCACCGATTTCTATTATTTTTAGTTGTGGCATAGAAGAGGATACCGTTAACTCTAGAACTTCCTAAATATATTTTAGGTTGAAGGATATTTATACCATGATTTTAAAATTCAACATTTGTCTTATATATTAGATAAGAAACACTACTGTCCAATTTAATCCTGACTAATATTGAAATATGGTAACAAATTTACCATTTTGCTTTATTATATAAGTTCATTGATAGAGAGATGACTCCTCTTTTAAACTTCTCGCGTCACTTAAGAGTTATAACAGAGGCAAAAATAAAACAGTTCCAAATAGATAAAAGACAAGTTTATATATATACTAGTGACATTACCCGTGCAATGCATGGGTTTCTTATAAATTCTTTGAAACTGAGCTAGTGATAACAATAGACAACACACATGACATAATTAACGGGTTATGAAATTGCGTATGTTGTATGACAATAGGCAGCACACGTGTTTCATGTGTAGTTTTAAATATTGAGTTGGTGAAAAATTGAGTTATAAATTATATAATATGATCTTAAATCATAAATTACATTTCAGTTGTAATAGTAAAAGTGAACAAATATTAATTGAATAATAATCATGACAATTTAGATAATGGTGTTGTATTCATACTTGTCATTTTGTGATTCAGAGGAGTTTGAGAGAACCTTGATGGCATTGTATTTTGTGCATAAGATGTTTTCTTCTTCTTCTTAGATACACTGGTGCCTGCCCCATTGGTGCTATTAGGAATACGTTGTTGAATATTTCCACTTTCTGTGTGAGGTAATATAAGAAAAGGAGTTTAAGTAAACAATGTAGATATCTATTAAAAGCACGGGATGTACATAGTTTGTGCTATGCATGGTGATTATTAAAAATATATAATTATTTTTATATATTTTAAATTATATTGATATGTGATATCTATTCAAATATTATTTCATAGTAATTTTGTTTATATAAAATATTTCATAGTAATTTAGACATTAATTTTTTCACGTAAAATGTTCATCTTTGTAGTATAATTTTACTATTAATTTATCGTATTTCAATTTATAATAATTATTTTTATGATTTAGATATTAAGGGGATTTTCTGTAAACTTTTAAATTTTATGTGATGGAGGTATTTACCTTAGAATTTGAATACATAATCATGTAAATATTTCAACTCTTTTTAAGATTACCTCATGAGATTTATGTATTAAGTATTTTTCTTATAAAATTTATATCTCTATGATGAAAAATAGAAAATAAAAAAATATCATAAATGGATTTATAATATACTCCCTCTGTTTTTTTAATAAGCAAAAAAGTGTATGTATTTGGTCTAAATTTAGACAAAATAAATGTATTTTTTTGCTTATAAAAAAAAGAAGCGAGTAACATATAACATTTTAAGGTGAATTCATAGTTGACACAAAATTGGAGTTAATATGATAACTCATTCAACTACTTATTCACTACATGAACAACTTTTCAATTCAAAGTTTCTAGAAATGCGTGCAACTATTAAAGTGCTAGCTAATTCGATTCCATTATAAAAAAAATAATACAATTCTCCTCCCAATATTGAAATAGATTGGATAGTTATCATAGGATTAACACTAAAAACCAAATCAAACCTCATTAGATCTAACAACCTATTTGCTAAAAACCAAACCAAACCTCAGTTCCTACATAACTTCTGAAAAACCACTGATGCCAAAATATTCTGCAATGAAAATTAAAAGCTACGATGTCAACTGAATTCTACAATTTTCGGCGAAGAAAGAATGAAAACAATATACATACTTCAAAGTTGTATGGTTTACAATCGGCTTCTTGTATTCTTCTTTCACCCCCCACTTGAAGCCCAACTCGACTGATGTTCAGGCAAAGGAAGCCCATCTGATATTTCTCCCAGCTGCTTGAAAAACTTCTGATGCACACAAAGTAATCACTCAATTTTCACGTATTTTTTAAATACACTGTTTATAAATCTAAAGTTTTTTTATACTGTGACAAATATAGTTATTTGTTTTAGTTATCTAAAAATGCAGAAAGAGTGAGAATATTCAAGTAGAGAAAATAATTAAACCAAATTTTAACTTGATAGGCTAATAGAATAAATAGATAAAATAGATAGAATAGATTGATAAGGGCTCAAAGTAATGAAATTATACTGACAACATGTAATGTCTTCTCGTCGAGATTTTTAAAAAAAAATATTTATAAATAATAAAAATATTTATAAAAATTGATATGTGCTCAAAGACAATGAAATTATATCAACAACATGTAATGTTTTTCCGTCGGAACTCAAAACAAAAATAATCATTTATAAAAATTAAAAACATTTATAACGACAAAATATAAAAAATAATTTAAAAATTATTATAAAAGATAAAAAACCAAAACAAATAAAATAATTTAAAAAAATAAATGATATCCAATCATTTTCGATCTAAACCACCAATATGGCAATTTCGTTAAAAAGAAAAATTAAGAAAGAAAAAGCACAACTAAAGGCATTACAAAGCTCAAAGATAATGAAACTATAGCGACTCTCTCAACAAATATATGTGAATAATAAATATATGCATAAAATTGAGATGTGCTCAAAGACAATGAAACTATACCAACAAAGACAATTCAAGTCATTATATGTTTTCTCATCAGGAACTCAAAAGTAAAATAATAATCTATGTATAAATAATAAATACATGAATAATATTAAGATGTGCTCAAAGACAATGAAAATATACATACAAATTCAATCTAAACCATTACATGGTTTCCCATTTGAAATCAGAATTGTGAATAGATATCTTAATTTTAATCTTAATCTTAATCTTAATATACAATAAAAGAGAGTAGCATTGGAGGAAAGTTTTGCCACATGTCTTTCTCCAAGTGAATGGTTTCTCTAATACTCATCTTGCATTTTCTATTTTTGGATTACAATGGCTTCCATGCACTTTTCTGGTCAACTAAAAAAGAAATTAAAATTCCAAATTTCGAATTCAAATTTTAAAATGTAATTTCAATTTTTAATTTACACTTATTCCCATAATCTCTTCACTATTTTTTTTCTTCTAATTTTCTTAGACTTTAATCAACATTGAAATTTGAAACTTAGAAGGGCCAGCTGTAAACCTCAAACAACCCTAGTAGACCCTTGTCTATTGTCTTCTACATGTTTAACCTTCCTAGTCCTAATATGGTCATCGTCAGGCTCAACTATCTTTCCTATGGTAACCTCATCTCCTTTAAAGAAGAACAGTCTTATCACATTTATGAGCCATGAATTCTTATAATATTCTCTCAACCCATGATCCATGAGATTGATTATCTTATGAGTGGACTAAAGCACTCATCTATCTTGACACTTTATGACTTAGATAATTGCTAACAGAATACTCTACCCATATCTAGATATAGTTGGAATCCAGTGGGAATCCAACCAGACACAGCCAGTGACAACATCCTAATGACTCCACAGTCCGGTTAGGACCGAACTGCTCTAATACCAAAATGTGACATCCTAATCAATTTTTCCAATATATTAAATATATTAGTTTATACAATAATAGTGAAAATAATTTTATTTTATTTTAGCAGGCAGAAGTGTACAAATGCACCTAAAGGTACCTAACCTTAAGGCCCTTAACTGTACGGAGTGTCTAATAACTGAGATTCCTTTAAATACTGACTTTGACGCACTAGCTGTGGGCCAACAATCTGTATCTTTCTTTTGAACTCGTCTGATACCTGCTAATATCCGGAGCCAGATATATGCAAAAAAAGAAACAGAACAGGAGATTCAGAACACACTATACGCACTATTAAATGGGAAAGCAGGAATTAGAATTCATGTATAAAAAGGCCAGCACATATAAGTAGTTCAGACATAATTAAACCAGCAAATTCTCTTATAAACAGATCAGTCACTCTCGCACTCATGCACCTAGATTTCTACATGCCTATGTGGCCATATAACTTCCAAAATGGCAGAAGGGCCCCATCTTAGCCGCTTCACCCTTTATAGTCAACAACTTCTCAACAACTTTCCACCAACATGTGGATAGGTCAAGCCGGTTGTCCATCCCCCTATCCCGCTCATTGTACCCCTAAGAGTGCATCCTTGCTCCCTAATTTCGACGTTAGGAACAGGTATCGGGGCGACACTCGGGATCGGCACCATGGGCAGTGATACAACAGTACTCCATCAGGATAACTAGGCTACCCGACGACCCGACAGGATGGTCGCAAGCCATCTGTCACCTTTGGAATAGAGCCAAACCTGATTTATCCTCAAGGACTAACGTGTCTTATACTGACTGTATCGTGTCCGCACTCTGACACCTGGCCTCGTGCACAGCTTATGTACACGACGGTGGATTACAGCACACATCCATGCATATGAAACCTCTCCTTGTAATGTTTCATTATTATTCATCATCTTATTTCAACACTTACCATCTCATCATCAACCCATCCATCGTCAACATCAGCTCAAATAATATCAACCTCTTATCTCATCTCTTATCATTCTTCATCAACTCAACTTATCAACTTATTATTATTTCTGCCATTATTGTCAACTTATCATAGATAAGCAACTCATCATATTCCGTCATATCATAGTATATAGTAACTTAATATCCAACCAACATAAGCACAACCATTAGTAATATAGCACAACTACCAGTACCACATATCAATTATCAACCATCCTCAACCAACATATAGATCAACCCAAATATCGCTCCAGCGACCTACTATTGCCACGTTATCCATTAGCACACCAACAGTCATACACATAACTATAAAGCAATCATATAAATCATCAACACAACAATCAACATTCATCCATAGATATCAATAGATTATTTCCTATGGTTGACAGAACTCTGACAACTGTCCTCAGCTATCACAGGCCACAACCCCTCTCCTAAGGTGCTGCTGCTATAAACTCTAATAGGGCTTGGGTAACCCTACGCCTAATTATACACTTATTCTAATCCTGCAATCCCTAGTGGATAGGGTTCAGATCTCCTACTTGGTTAGAAGACCGTTGCAGCTGTTGCCACTCTCTGTAATCCTCGCCGCCCCCGCTACTCATAGTCTTACCTCTGGATACTCCTACCTTATCTGCTAGGCCACTCTCATCCTCCCCTCTTTGAGGATTACCTACTAAGGGCTTTCTGATGCACAAGATCCTCACTTGAGGCAAGTGCAGAGCATACTTGCTCCTTAGTGGCCCTCTAAGTCTCACTCCCCTTCTCAATCTGTAAGATTACTTACTAAGGGCTTTCTGATGTGCCAGATCCTCATTAGAGGCAAGCATAGAGCATACTCACTCCTTATAAGTCTTTAGAGAGAGAAAACTAGAGAGAGAAGAGGATTTGGGGTGAGTTGGAATGGAGGGGTGAATGGTGATATTTATAAGCATATTAGGTTGATTGCGTCGCGATGGTATCAAGACTCAAGGACCATCGTGTCACGACCGTGGACACATGTCAGAGATCCAATGCTTCTGATCCACCAACTTACTCACCGACCTATATCGCGTCGCGATATGTCATAATGTAATCTGGTCGTAACGCGACCGAGACTAAGGAGATATTCTTAATTTCTTTCATTCTAGACGTTTCCAGGGGTTCCTAGATCCTTCTTAGGGGTATTTTGGTCATTTTGAGTGTTTCTATAAGACATCTAAACCTATTTCCTTTCAAGTTAGAATTTCTAATGCTTATTCATCGTTTAATTATACTTTAAATATTATTTTCTTGAAAACCGAATGTTACAAGAGTCACCCTAGCACAATCTTCCCTATCTTGCATTCTAGGTTATGTTATGCAAACATCAAACATTCCAATTTCTATGTGTGAAGAGGTAGAGAGAATTTATAGAAATTTTATCTGGGGATCCTCCAATGAGCAACGAAAATGTCATCTAATCTCTTAGGAGAAAATTTGTTGCCCAAAAGATGAGGGATGACTTGGCTTTAGGTATCTCAGAATGCTAAATAAGGCATATATGTATAAGTTGGCTTGGCAGTTGGTTACTGACACAGATAAAATCTGGGTCCAAATCATGAGAGCTAAGTATAAATGTGGTTCCCTAGCTACTCCTAATGTCACAATCTCGAGTGCTGAACGTGAACACAAGAAGGGGGGGTTGAATTATGTTGAAAACTTTTCGCAAACTTTAAATAAAAAACACTTTTCTATGAAAACTGTTTGTTATCGGAAGCTGAAGTAGTACCGGACACTGGAAATAAGTTTATGAAAACTTGTTTTTGTTTGCAAGATAAAAGCAAATGTAAAGTAGTAAAGCAAAAGACACAGAGATTTATACTAGTTCACCACCAAACTGGTAGCTACGTCTAGTCCCTTCGTTCCCGAAAGATTTTCCACTATAATCAACTGATTACAAATTTTCTTAGGAGTATTCTACTGTCACAAACTTGACAATACTCTTAACTTCTCAAAACGACTCAGTAAGTTTGAGCTTTTGAGGATCTACGCCTGTAACTAGGCAATGCAACTTTCACAAAGTATTTTCTTTTGAATACAATCAAATAACTCTCACAGAGAGGATGAAAAGATTAAGGTCAAAATAATATCTTTCTAAAAGAAAGAATACAAGACGCTGAAGTTCAGTTCTTGGTTTCTAGAAACTTGGCACGAAACTTGATTGCTCACTTGAGTAATAGCTCTTTCAGAATGTAGTTTTTAGCAACCTTCTTCAATGAATACCTTGAGGTATTTATAGAATACCCTGAGGATATTACCATTGCAGATATTTCAACTCCAAATCATTCGGTGAGGTAATTTGAAATTCTGTCTTTTTCTTCCTTTCCAGAGAATATCAGAATAGTAGATATTTCCGTTATTGTACTATCTGCTTTTCACACAATTGCGTTGTATGAATTTGTCTTATTCTAAAGGTGTCAACTTTGATACCTTGTACATAAAATTGAGTGCACAAAATCAAATTCGAATTCCATTCCAGGAAATTGGAGGTAAAAGAGCATAAACGTGACCTTCACATGATTCATTAAAAGATTAGATGCTCGCTCAGTAACCAAACGGACGCTCGCTGCAATTGAGTAACCATGTGTCATAAGATCACACAACCGGACGCTCGGTACAAACAAGATGCTGGAGTGAACCAGACGCAGACACACATGGAATGTATTCAATTTCTTGTGAAATCCTTCTTCTTGCTTGAGTGAGTTATAAAAGATTTCAATTTCTGCCCACTTCAAGACTTATTAGAAGATAAATTATTCACTTGCAAATACTTTGTTATCATCAAAATCAATGAGGATATAAATTTCTCAATCGTTTAGGTTCCAACAATCTCTCCCTTTTTGATGATGGCAAATATCCAAGGTTGATGGACAATTTAGTTTCAAAACTAATTTCAAGGGTCTCCCCCTGAGTTCAACATACTCAGATATAATTAAATATTTTCAAGTGTTAGAGCATTTTTCAATTATCAGAGCATTTGTATGATTGCATAATGCATACTTGTATCAGAGATATATTCAAATAATCATTAAGGACCATATGCTTAGTTCATTGTACCAATATTAGAATAAAATTGTGGCAATGAATATCAATGAGTATCAAAGCAATTAATAAGTATCAGAGCAACTAAAAAAATGATATGTATGATGAATGATGCATGTTATGTGATACTTAAGCGCGTTCATCAGACCTTATTTTTAATTCCCTTTTTGTTATTGGACAAAAAGAGTGTAAGGCACATCATAGTCAAAACATAAATAAATTATAAGAGAAAAATTTGAAGGTAAAAGATTTAATACCATTCAAAACAAGATCAAAAGAACAATTGTACCAAATTAACAATTACTACAAAAACATTTTTAAAAAAAAATAATGGGAAAAAGTTTTAAGGTGGAGGAGGAAGGATTTGGTTGAGGCGTTCCATGAGGAGATTCACAGTGCTTTCCAACTGATTCACTTTTTGATTTGTAGCCATGATAGCCTCATATTCAGCTCTTGACATGAGACAGGTTCATCATCTGCAGCAGGAGGAGCAGGAATAGCTTCTGGAATAGGGTCAGCTTGTGCAACAACAGCCCTTTGTGATTCCAACTTCTGATATTCTGCAAGCACTTCCTGTGACAATCTCAATCTCATTTCCTTTCTTTCCTTAGCCTTCTGAAAGAAATCATCATTTGGTAAAGACCATTTGATGAGTCTTCTAACCTTATGTCTTTCAAACTCCATGTCTTGTTTCTATCTAAGCATTATCGCTTCTGGGTAAACCATATTCAGAAATATAGTTTCCCTATGCTTGAACAATTCATCAACATAAGCATCAAATCTGACCAGCTCAGCTTCTGATAAACATCTTCTTATTGCTTCTTCTGTCTCAGCAAGACAGTTATTGAGAACTTCATTCTCCGCCAAGTAAATCCTTCTCAGATTCTCTTTATCATCTTCATTGTCAGTGAGAAGCCTAAAACAAGGTAATATGGCCTTGTCTTTCCAATTTGTTCCCATTCGACTCCAATTAAAACCAATATCAAGATGTTTGCTAATAACAACCCATTGGTCTTGCAGTTTAGTGAAACTAGGAGGCCTGACGACAGTGCACATCAGCATGTCATCAAAATGAAGAATGGCAAGGTTTAAGTTAGATACCCTGCTGATAGAGCTGACAGTAGGAATATTAGCTTTCTCCACTTTACTACAACCAGAAGGGACAGTGCCTCTAGAATCATTCTTGTGCTTGTTCAGACAGACTTGCATAACATGGGTCTCAGACAGCTTTTTGAGCTTTACTTGAGAAAGTGCCTTTAAGTTGTATCTTATGGGAGCATCCTTAAACTCCTTAAGAGTCATAATCTTTGGAAGTCTTCCAGGTGGTTTATGCTTCCTCTTCTCAGGAACTGACCAGGGAAGCCACCTTTGCCTATCAGGCACAATCTTCACAGATGCTAATGAGGGATCTTTGTTCATAAGAACTAACTCATGCCGCTTCATTTCCAGGTAGTGAGTCATGAATGCCCTTTCTTCACCAGATATCCACTTTTCGCACTCTTCCAGGGTGAGAGGTTCATTCTGTGGCAGAATATGAGGAAGATCAACAGAGAATGGAATAATTCCTCTGTTTGGAGGAGGTCTTAACCTTCCACCAAAGGTAGTCTTCAGTTTTTCATTCACAGTAGATACTGGGGCAATTTCTAGTCTGGCAACCCCAGAAGTGAAAGTCTTCAAGTGCCAGAGAGAAGGATGATCATATACAGAATGATACTCTTCTTCTCTTACAAACCTTGGTTTGTTTACAGATGACACTAACTTGGGTTTACGAACATAAGAGGTATCAGAAGTGGGAGTGAAGGAAGTGGTTGTGGACGAGGAGGTGAGAGCAAGGGTTGAAGTCACTTTGACTTTACAAGTTTTAGGTTTATTGGGAGTGATTTTGATGAGTTGATTGAAGGGGTGAGAGTGGAGTGAGGAAATGTATGATGTAAGTGAGGTGATTAAGGAGGTAGAGGTTTGTGGTGATGGAAATGAAAGTATTTTGGATTTTGTGGTTCAGTGGATGGAGGTTGTGTGGATTGTGTTTGTGGTGATGAAATAAAAAGTGGTGGTGCAGGAATAACATCAACATAATCAAAAGTGGTAATGGAATCATTAGTAAAATCTAGTACCTTTGATGTAGGCTTCTCAGAGAGCCTATGAATTCTCTTTTTCTTGCCTTGAGGAGCAACAACAGGAGGAGGAGGTGGAAGAACTTGCTTCCTTGAGCTAAACGCTGAAATGGGCTTTTCAGCTTCTACCTTTTTTCTTCTTCTCCATTATGCTTCTGATGGGGACACGGTCCTCATCATCTTCTGGTTCATCTCTCCTCTCAGATGTAGGAGGTACCTTCTGCTTCTTACTTCTTATCTCCTTGGCTGGAGACTCACCAGTCCTCTTTACACTAGATACTGAGCTTCTGGTGGGTTTCTTCATAGTTTCACCAATAGTAGCATCAGCTTCTTCTTCTTGTTGCTCCTGTTTTACTTGTTTCATCCTTTCACCAGTGACCAACTGCATTCTAACCAGACTGTTTACTCCAAACACATCAGGACGTATAATTGCACCAACACGAAAGTATTTTTCCCTTTCTTCTCCTTGCAAAGCTCCAAGCTTTGTTGAAATACCATCCTTAATCATCGTTGCAGTAAGAAGAACACTGTAAGGGATCTTCTTGTAGATGTTTTTCTTATCAGCAAAACCCTTCCTTGAATTTAAAATAGCATTAATCAGATTATTGTAGATCAATCTAGGCAAGTTCACCTTCTGCCCTGCCATGTAAGTCCTCATAATGAACTTCTGTTCATAGTTCACGATGTCACTAGACCCAGCCTTCAGAAGAACACTCTTGACTATGATCTTGTGAAGCACCCCAAAGTGACTCTTCAGATGCTTGGTAGTAGGAGTTTCCCCAGATTCCTTCAACTGTTTGTAGTTCTCAAACAGAGCTTCATTCACCTTCTCCATTCCATTGAAGGCCTTTTCCCAACCATTATAGAAACTGATTCCTTCAACTGGGCAATCAGTAACAGTAGCAATAGTGTTAACAGTAATCACTAGTTTAAAACCTTTAACATGGCCTTGGATTCCTGATGCGTTCGAAATAGCATATGGTTTAGTGTTAGTTTTGCATCACATTTTAGTCATTTTAGTCATTTTTATCCATGTTATTTATGCATTTGGCTTGATTTGAATAACGCACTTGGTTTTGGTTCAATTGTGCTTAAAGGAAGGTATTTGTCCTAGGAAAAAGGAGAAAAATCACTTGGAATAAGTTGGGGTAATTTGTGCTATAAGTTGATAATGTAATGCTGTCTCAGCCTAACACTTGTTCAGTATTTTAATCATATCTGGAGTTTTAGGTGTCCAAATGAGATGAAACCGGTGCCATTGGAAATCTAAGATCCATAGCTTCAACTTTCATGAAGACACCTTGAGCTAATTCGGACGCTAAAGAGGTGAAAACTACAAAACAACATGAAGCACGGCCTGGCCGTGTCAGGAAGCACGGCCGTGTTGCGACAGCACCTAAACTGTGCGAGAAACAGAATGAAGCACGGCCTGGCCGTGCCTCACACCACGGCCGTGTTACGATAGCACCCTGGACGCAGAATTTTACGTTTTTACATGTTTTGGACCTGTTTTTTACTCCTTTTCACCCTAGACTATAAATAGACACTTTAGAGACGTGTCTAGGGTTGAAACTTGGATTCTTGGGGGCACGGTGGAGGATAGGATTCGTTCTCAACCTCTCTTCTTCCTCGATTTTTCTGGTTTGGTTTTTCTTACTTTATGAGTAGCTAAATGTCTCAGACTAGGGTAGATGAATCTTGATGAAACTCTTGTGTAGTTAATTCTATTTTATTAAAGCAAGTTTATTTAATTTCAATTGAGCTTTCAATTCTCTGCGCTTAATGCTTTTTGATACTTGGCCGCTATTGAATTGATTTGGGGTTTTTCATGATGATTGGGAAATTGGGTGAATGACTTGAACTGAGATTGCTAGCCATAGTCATGATGAGTATAGGAATATAACTTTGTGATTATGTGTTCTTGTGAATCATTGATCTTTATGCTTAACTTTATTATTGGTCACCTAAGGAATTAGAGATTTTTGGTTTAGTTAAAGGGGTTATGAGACAAGGAATTGTACTTAATCTAATATCGTTGATTCTGTTTGCGTGGAAAAATCAACCGAGGGATTCGGCTAATGTCCAGCCGACAAATTGATTCCTGTTAAGCGATTACACCGAGGACGGAACTCTGATCCTCGATTGTGGGTTCCCCAACTGCTCCAGAAAGCGTTGAGTGTGATGAATCTACGCTATGCTAAGGCTAAGACTAAGATACATGGAATTGGCTAAGATAAATCTTTGTAAAGCTGATAAAATGCAAAAGAAATAGTTGTTTGATTGATTTCGCGTTCCTTTACATTTCTCAGCGGATGTATATATATACAAAAGAAAAACAAAACTGTAACCACCCCCTATCGGCCATTATGCGTTTCACACGTTCATGGCTGACCACGAGCGGTCGTGGGTGTCCCTCAACTGTTTCTTCATGCGTATCGTGGGTTAACCGCTCTCCCATCGGCTGGGCAAACGATTTATCACGTGTTAAATGCGTTGGAGACTTTCAACGGCTAGCTTTGGTCATTTTAGCGCCAAAGTACATGACTCTCACATATTCAGTCCTTGGTTGAGCTTCAAAGCTCTATATTAATCAGAAATAGCTCAGCCGATGCGACCATAGTAATCGGATATTTCCTTTATCCGTATCGGCTATACTCTTTAATAATCGGCTGGCCTCATGATGCTCCCTGAACTTCTAACATTTTTCTTTTCTATCCTCGGTTCAGTGGGACCAATTTTCGGCTGCCAATCCGATCGGCTTATCCCACGCAACGGCTGTTCCCTTCATCGGCTGTTCCCTTCATCGGCTGTGGCTGATATTTCGGGTGATAACAGATTCGAACTTCAATTTGTATGGGATAACTTGCGTTGGTTGTAGATTAAATGCATAAGAGTGAAAACAAGAAGATTCGATCCCTAGTCATTTTTTAATCCTTTGATTTTTAAATAGTTGTTATTATTAATTTTCAATTGTTACAAATCTACTTATTTCCAAATACCACTATTCGGTTCTCATTCAAAATAGTTACGAACTTTGTTTAGTTGAATAATCAATCGCAATCCCTGTGGAGACGATCTTACTTATCATTTTATTACTTGTGCGATTCGGTACACTGCTGATTTTGCTCAACAAGTTTTTGGCGCCGTTGCCGGGGATTGTTGAATTGATATTTAACAAGGCAAACTAGTGTTATTTTGAACATTTATTTTCTGTTTATATAAAAAAAAAACCAAAAATTTAAAATTTCTTTTCTCTTCTTATAAAATTGTTGTGTTGCTCACAATTCTCTTAGCCACGTAGCATGCGACCTCTTAGATGTGATTTTTGTGGAGTAAAGCATAGAAATGGCTATTGTGAGGATTTCTAAGACAAGGAAGAAGAAGAAGAGGACTATTGCATGGAAAGTATCTTGGGAGAAGAAGAGTCACATCCTAAAAGCAAGAGAAGACAAGTGCCTTAGAAGATGCTCTTATGCAGTTCATGAAGATGACTCAATCCAATTTCAAGAAACATGAGTCTTATTTCAAAAACCAAGAGGCCTCTATCAAAAATCTGGAGAATCAAATTGGGCAACTCTCAAAGCAACTTACGAGCAAACCAAAGAGACACATCCTCAAGCTCAATTCGAAGAATCCCATGATAGAGACTCTTTACCTTAACAATGTTTGGGTGAAATTCATGAGAGCCAACCAAGCTTCATTTGATAACTTTGAGGTTCGTTGAGAGGTTGTCGAGCAATTATCCCAATTTGAGCGAGAAGAAAGTGGAGATAGAGAGTGAACATAACTTCATGGTGGCATTGGAAGAAGAATTGAAAAACAAAAATAGTGACATGGAAGAGGACCTAAGGGTGAGGCACGGAGAGATTCATGTGATAGCTCAACTCTTGGGCATTGAAGAGAATCGTCCTCCGCAAGATGAATTTGATGTGCTTCAAGATAAGGAGTGGGGGAAACAATATCCCAAATGTACAATTGCTAAGGCATGGGCACACTTACTTCCCTATGCCAAGTACATGGGAATTCTCTCCAAAGAAGGAAGCGAAGGATGAAATCTTCTTCATGACATATTATCCACCCTAACAAGGGTGTTGAAGTGTCAAGCTAATGACGTTAAAGAAGCGCTTCTTGGGAGGCAACCCAAGTTTTTCGGTTAGTTCTTTCCTTCTCATCCTTGCTTCAACTTAAATTTTTACATTGGGGACAATGTAAGTTTTTAAGCTTGGGGTAAGGAGTTTACATTTTGTGCATTTAGTCTTGCATCTCATTTTAGTTTTTGCATCTTGTGTTAATTGTTGTTTTTGTTTGCATCATTTTATCCCCCAAATTGTCATGCTATTCTCTTGTGCTTTTCCATGTGTGTAATTTTGTTGAAATTTGAGATTGCAATGATTTGGAACCCAATTATTTTCTCTTGTGATGGGCTTAAAGGTAGTGTTCTTAATGTACATAGTGACAATCTTTTGATAAGTTAAGAATTAGCATGTGGCGCTCTGATTTGATGTTTTTCACTGATTTTGACTTCTAAATGTGAGACTTGAGCTTGTATTGGGGCTTGCACTTTATCATGTTTATATGCCCCCTTCTCCTTGTATGAGTGTGTCCATCCTGATTGTGCTCTCTAGAACTTGACTTGAAACCATTTCTTAACTTGAAAATTTTTGTCTACACACTTGAATATGATTAAGGCATTATAGGCATGTTTTCAAGACTCTGATTTTTGAACGAAAGCTTTCTCTAGTTGCCCCTTTTGAGCCTTAACTGAAATAAATTTTCTTGGTACCCATGCTATTGACCAATGTTTATGGTACCTTTTTAGAGTATGTTTAAGGGAGCAATTGGATGCTTAATCTTGTGAATTGTTTTGATGCTTGATCTTGGGATCTCTTCTGTTGTTTAGTTCCTCCCCAATAAATATTGCAAAATCTCAAATGAGGGAGAATAAAATAAAAAAAAAATAGAAAAAAAAAACAACGGAAGAGGAGTAAAAAAATAAAAATAAAAAGGTTTTGAAAGCAAAAAGGAAAAATGAATTGCTCCACTTATGCTACTTTAAAAGGGTTGTTGGTTTATAGCCCTTGAATTTTCCCTTCCTTGTTATTATCCCACCTTTCAAGTAAAATCCCATGGCCACGTTACAACCTTTTGAAAGACCTTTTGATTCTTTTGTGTTTTCAATAATTATTTGCTGAGATTTGGTTAATAGTCAAGCCTAAGAGAGAGCAGTGTCTTTGAGGAATATGAGTGAATTGTTTTAACCTTTAAACACTTGGAGAGTGGTAAGGAGAGTGCCCTTATCAGTGAGAGACATGATTTCAGAGAGCCTGAGTTTCTAATTGGACTTGATTTTGATTATCTCTATTGTCTTGTTAGCCTTTAGCCTATTGGTTGATCTTGCTTTTATCTCGGGTTCTTTATCTGTTGCATCTCTTGTTTCTCATTCCATCTTTGGCCACAGTAATTGCTTGAGGACAAGCAAAATTCTAAGCTTGGGGTAATTTGATGCGTTCGAAATAGCATATAGTTTAGTGTTAGTTTTGCATCACATTTTAGTCATTTTAGTCATTTTTATCCATGTTATTTATGCATTTGGCTTGATTTGAATAACGCACTTGGTTTTGGTTCAATTGTGCTTAAAGGAAGGTATTTGTCCTAGGAAAAAGGAAAAAAATCACTTGGAATAAGTTGGGGTAATTTGTGCTACAAGTTGATAATGTAATGCTGTCTCAGCCTGACACTTGTTCAGTGTTTTAATCATATCTGGAGTTTTAGGTGTCCAAATGAGATGAAACCGGTGCCATTGGAAAGCAAAGATCCATAGCTTCAATTTTCATGAAAATACCTTGAGCTAATTCGGACGTTAAAGAGGTGAAAAATACAAAACAACATGAAGCACGACCTGGCCGTGTCAGGAAGCACGGCCGTGTTGCGACAGCACCTAAACTGTGCGAGAAACAGAATGAAACACGGCCTGGCCGTGCCTCACATCGCGGCCGTGTTACGATAGCACCCTGGACGCAGAATTTTACGTTTTTTCATGTTTTGGACCTGTTTTTTTACTCCTTTTCACCCTAGACTATAAATAGACACTTTAGAGACGTGTCTAGGGTTGAAACTTGGATTCTTGGGGGCACGGTGGAGGATAGGATTCGTTCTCCTCCTCTCTTCTTCCTCGATTTTTCTGGTTTGGTTTTTCTTACTTTATGAGTAGCTAAATCTCTCAGACTAGGGTAGATGAATCTTGATGAAACTCTTGTGTAGTTAATTCTATTTTATTAAAGCAAGTTTATTTCATTTCAATTGAGCTTTCAATTCTCTGCGCTTAATGCTTTTTGATACTTGGCCGCTATTGAATTGATTTGGGGTTTTTCATGATGATTGGGAAATTGGGTGAATGACTTGAACTGAGATTGCTAGCCATAGTCATGATGAGTATAGGAATATAACTTTGTGATTATGTGTTCTTGTGAATCATTGATCTTTATGCTTAACTTTATTATTGGTCACCTAAGGAATTAGAGATTTTTGGTTTAGTTAAAGGGGTTATGAGACAAGGAATTGT
Source organism: Calophaca sinica (assembly GCA_037113605.1). NCBI lineage: Eukaryota > Viridiplantae > Streptophyta > Magnoliopsida > Fabales > Fabaceae > Calophaca > Calophaca sinica. Next base: position 130,485,631 of record CM073731.1, read on the forward strand.
ACTTAATCTAATATCGTTGATTCGAACTTCAATTTGTATGGGATAACTTGCGTTGGTTGTAGATTAAATGCATAAGAGTGAAAACAAGAAGATTCGATCCCTAGTCATTTTTAATCCTTTGATTTTTAAATAGTTGTTATTATTAATTTTCAATTGTTACAAATCTACTTATTTCCAAATACCACTATTCGGTTCTCGTTCAAAATAGTTACGAACTTTGTTTAGTTGAATAATCAATCGCAATCCCTGTGGAGACGATCTTACTTATCATTTTATTACTTGTGCGATTTGGTACACTGCCGATTTTGCTCAACAATTCCATCTTTGAGCAGAGTAACACTTCTCCAAAATTCCTTAACGGCAGTAACCATAACTTCAACAGCAGAATCCCAAAAGAAGTAATTAGTCCACCCCATAGCCTTAAAACCTTCATCGAAGTCAAACCCATAGAGCGTAAATTTCTCCAAATCAATCCGATTCTTATTTAGGAGTTTTCCTTCCGTCATGGTGTCGTAGATAGCATAGTTTTGTCCGACCTTCAAGTTTGCCATGGTTGAAGTAGAGGAGTAGACGATGGAGGTTTAGAATTTCAGAGAGGTCTCACAAAGAGAGAGAGAGAAAATAATTTTTGCAGAGAAAGCAGAGTACAGAGTGGTGCAAAAGTGGTAGAGTAGTGGGAAAGTTTTGAAGTAATGGTACAGTTGCTTTTTCAAAAACGCTTCACATTTCATTTGATTAAAAAATAAATAAGAAGGAAAAAAAATAAAGATTCTCTTTTGCATTAAATGTAGTTGCCAAAATAAAGTAAAATTAGGAAAAAGATTTTATTGAAAATATAAATTTAATCATGACTTAGTAGGTGTGATGAGACGCTTCAGTCCCACACGCGTGTGACACGTGTGTGCTTGGATGCATGCAACGAAATCACCGGATGCTGAGTTATGCAATGTGAATGACATATCATATGAGTATACGTGTTAATGCTTATGTCATACCAGATGCTGAATGATACATTTCACAAGATGCTGAGATAAATCATTCTTCTATAAGATGAAAATTTAAATTTCTTCTTATAAAATTAAATCTATCTTCAGAAAGGGGTTTTGTGAAAATTTCAGCCCACTGATGATCAATGTCTACAAATTTAATTTCAAGTACACCCTTCTGAACATAGTCTCTTATGAAGTGATGTTTAATTTCAATGTGCTTTGCTCTAGAATGCAATATCGGATTTTTAGTAAGACAAATTGCAGATGTATTATCACAAAAGATAGGAATATTACTCTCTTTTATCAAGTAGTCTTCAAGTTGATATTTCATCTACATAAGTTAAGAACTGCAACTTACTGCTGAGATGTATTCAGCTTCTGCTGTTGAGAGTGCAATGGTGCTTTGTCTTTTGCTTGGCAACCTCCACTAGTGCTCTTTCTTTCAATTCGGTCTCCAGCAAAGTCAGCACACAGAATCCTACTAACTTGTAATCTTTTGATTTCTTATAAAGCAAACTAAGATTAGTAGATCGTTGTAAATATCTAAAAATTCTTTTAATAGCACTCAAGTGTGATTCTCTAAGATCTGATTGAAATCTAGCATACAGACAGACGCTGAACATATTATCAGGTCTTGAAGAAGTAAGATAAAGTAGAGATCCAATCATACCTCTGTACATTTTCTGATCTACCTTCTTACCAGTTTTATCTTTACCAAGAATACAAGTGGGATGCATAGGTGTGCACATTGGCTTGCAATCAACCATCTTGAATTTCTTGAGCAATTCCTTGATGTATTTGCTTAGATGTATATAAATACCATCATTGCATTGCTTGATTTGAATTCTAAGGAAAAACTTTAATTCTCCCATCATGCTCATTTCAAATTCAACCTACATTAACTTAGAAAATTCTTTGCAAAGGCTTTCATTAGTAGCTCCAAAAATGATATCATCAACATAAATTTGAACAAGTATAAAATGCTTGATTGATATTTTTCTAAATAGAGTAGTGTCTACTTGACCTCTGGTAAAATCATTTTCCATTAAAAAGGAACTTAGTCTATCATACCAAGCTCTAGGAGCTTGCTTAAGACCATACAGAGCCTTTTTAAGCTTAAAGACATATTCAGGAAATTCAATGCCTTCAAATCCAGGAGGTTATTTAACATAGACTTCCTCAGTTATGAAACCATTCAAGAAAGCACTTTTCACATCCATTTGATAAAGAATTATCTCATGGTGTGTAGCAAATGAAAGTAAAATGCGAATAGCTTCTAACCTTGCAACATGTACAAAGGCTTCAATAAAATCTATACCTTCTTCCTGTGAGTAACCTTGAGCAACTAATCTTGCTTTGTTTCTCACTACCTTACCATCTTCATCAAGCTTGTTTCTAAAACCCATTTAGTACCAACAACTTGCTTATCTTCTGGTAGATTGATTAACTTCCAGACATCATTTCTTTGGAACTAATTCAACTCTTCTTGCATAGCCAGAATCCAACCTTCATCTTCCAATGCTTGATCAATCGTCTTAGGTTCTATTTCAGAGAGAAGTGCAAGATCTATATGCTCTTTGAAAGAGGACCTTGTTCTTACTCTATCTCCAGATTCTCCATTGATTTGATCCTTAGGATGATGGATTTTGTATCTCCAAATCTTTCTGACTTCAGCTTCTGCTTGAATTGAATCCTATGTTTGGTTGTCACCACCAGACGCTGAAGATGCAGGTTTACTGTTTGTTGTACAACCAATATCTAAACCTGAAAATAACTCATCTAGCTCTGACATGGCAGTGTCAGGCTTCTTGTCATCAAACTTAACATGAATAGATTCTTCCACTATCAAAGTTTCTTTATTGTATATTCTAAAAGCTTTGGATCTTCCAGAGTATCCCAAAAAGATACCTTTGTCAGCTTTGGAATCAAACTTACCCAGTTGATCCTCAGTATTTAGAATATAACATATATAACCAAAGGGATGAAAATATGAAATGTTGGGTTTTCTACCCTTCCATAGTTCATATGGAGTCTTCTTCAAAATAGCTCTAATAGAGTCTCTGTTTTGAATATAACAAGCTGTGTTTACTGCTTCTGCCCAAAAATGTTTTGCAATACCAGCTTCATTGATCATGGTCCTGGCCATTTCTTGGAGGGATCTATTTTTCCTTTTTACAACACCATTTTGTTGTGGTGTTCTAGGAGAGGAGAAATTGTGAGAGATGCCATTTTCTTCACAAAATTTTTGAAAGCTTTCATTTTCAAATTCTCCCCCATGATCACTTCTAATTGAAGAAATACAAATTCCTTTTTCATTTTGAACTGATTTGCAGAAAACAGTAAATACTTTGAATGACTCATCTTTGTGGGCAAGGAATCTAACCCATTTCCATCTTGTAAAATCATCAACAATGACTAACCCATATTTCTTTCCAGTTAAAGAGGTTGTCCTTGTTGGACCAAAAAGATCAAGATGCAAAAGCCCAAGTGGTCTAGAGGTTGAAACAACATTTTTTGAATGAAAAGAAGTTTTTACTTGTTTTCCTCTTTGACATGCCTCACAGAGAGCATCAGATTGGAATTTAAGATTTGGTAAGCCTTTAACAAGACTGTGCTTATTTAGTTTTGAGATTAATCTCAGACTGGTATGACCTAATCTTTTTTGCCAAGTCCATTGCTCATCTTCAACAGACATGAGACACTTGACATCTTATTTTGCAAGTTCAAAAAGATCAATTTTATAAATATTTTGTTTCCTCTTTGTAGTAAAGAAAATAGAGCCGTCTTTTTTGCTTTTAACTAAACATCCAGTTTTTGTAAAAATGACATCATTACCATTGTCATATAATTGACTTATGCTCAATAAGTTATGCTTTAGTGCTTCAACATAAAGTACATTATCAATAGAGGGAAGATAGCTTTTACCAATGCAACCAATTCCAACTATTTTACCTTTTTGGTTTCCTCCGAAACCAACAAATCCTTCTTCTCTAAGTCTTAGCTCTTGGAACATATGCTTTTCTCCCATGATGTGATGCAAGCATCTACTGTCTAAGTACCAAGATAGGTGTGTTGACCTTGTTGCTAAGCATGTCTGCAACATATACTATTTTATCTTTAGGTACCCATATCTTTTTAGGTCCTTTTTTATTAGTTTTTGATGGATACTTGTCCTTCTTAATTTTAAAAGCAGTACAGACACTTTTCAAATGACCAGGTTTGTTACAATAAGTATAATGCAAGCATTCACTGTGATCATTGGATTTATCAAATGCTGAATTTTCATCTTCTAAAGAGGGTTCATCTGATATATAACCAAGACCTTAAGTTATCATTTTACTGACACCCCAAATCATTGAAGCTTGCTTGCTTCGAGTTACACTCTCTGCAAGAAACTTTTGAAAGACATATTCATAATCATTTGATTTACACTTAGGATTGCCTTTAACTTCAAAGCTATCAGTTTGAGAGCTCTCAGCTTCTGGTTGCTTGCTAGCAGTCAGATGCTGGTGTTCCAATAGACGTTGATTTTTAGTTTTCAGTTTCTGGTTCTCTTCATTGAATTTCAAATTTTCATTGTTCAAAACTTGAAATTCTTCTGATAATTTTGAAAATTTCTTTTTCAAAGCTTTATACTCAATGGAGAGAGTGGCAGAGTCCTTAAGAAGATCATCAAATGCAAGTTGAAGTTCAGAGTAAGAATCATATATTATTACCTCTTCAACTTCTTCTTCAGAATCTAAGTCACTATTTTTCATGAGGGCAAGATTGGCTTCTTCATCATTATCTTCCTCCGAGGATGATAGGTCCAGGTCTTCCCATGTAGTTATGAGACTCTTCTTCTTTCTCTTGAAAGAACTCCTTGTGGGCTTTTCATTAAGATTAGGACATTCAGACTTGAAGTGCCCCAACTTTTTACATTCATAGCAAACAACTTGGCTTTTGTCTTTGCTTTCCTTCTTGTCCTTGACATCTTTCTTCTGAAATTTCTTTTTGAAGTTTCTTTTCTTCCACATTCTTTGGATCTTCCTAGATATGAATGCGAGCTCATCATCTGTTCCAGCATCATCTCCTTCTGAAGGTTCATCTTCTGATTCTTTTTCAGCCTGAAGGGCTTTAGAAGAACTAGCTTTGTGCTTATTGACTTTCAAAGCAATAGACTTGCTTTTCTTCACAGGTTCTTCCTCATTCAGCTCAAGTTCATGAGCTTTCAAAGAACTCAAAAGATCTTCAAGCCGTAAGACATTTAAATCTTTTGCATCTTGTATAGCAGTGGCTTTGGGTCTCCACTGCTTGGTCAAACTTCTCAAGATCTTTCTCACATGGTCAGGAGTGGTGTAGCTTTTTCCAAGGGCTTCTAACCCATGAACAAGTGTTTGAAGCCTTCCAAACATAGATTCAATGTTTTGACCATCTTCTATTTTGAACAACTCATATTGGCGAACCAACATGCTAACTTTAGTTTCTCTAACTTGGGTAGAGCCCTCATAAGACAAAACAAGAGAATCCCAAATTTCTTTGGCCGTATCAAATTTACCACATTTATCATACTCTTTTTCTGACATAGCACATATAAGAATGAATCTAGCTTTTTGATTGATTTGATATCTCTTTTTCTGCTCATCATTCCAGTTTTCTCTAGCTATAGCAACACTAGCAACATTTGTGGGAACAATGTATCTACTTTCAACTATATCCCACAACTCAAGTTGTTGTGTCTCAAAGAAAGCTTTTATCTTATCTTTTTAGTAGTCAAATTTTTCTCCAGTAAATAGAAGAGGACGATTCATGTTACCACCTTCCGTAGACTTGCTCACAGTATATGATCTTTTCTCTTAACACTATCAAGTGCTCAACCAAGAGGTCGAGCTCTGGTACCAATTGAACGTGAACACAAGAAGGGGGGTTGAATTGTGTTGAAAACTTTTCGCAAACTTTAAATAAAAAACATTTTTCTATGAAAACTGTTTGTTATCGGAATCTGAAGTAATACCAGACGCTGGAAATAAGTTTATGAGAACTTGTTTTCGTTTGCAAGATAAAAGCAAATGTAAAGCAGTAAAGCAAAAGACACAGAGATTTATCCTAGTTCACCACCAAACTGGTAGCTACGTCTAGTCCCTTCGTTCCTGAAGGATTTTCCACTATAATCAACTGATTACAAATTTCCTTAAGAGTATTCCACTGTCACAAACTTGACAATACTCTTAACTTCTCAAAACGATTCAGTACATTCGAGCCTTTGAGGATCTACGCCTGTAACTAGGCAATGCAACTTTCACAAAGTATTTTCTTTTGAATACAATCAAATAACTCTCACAGAGAGAATGAAAAGATTAAGCTCAAAATAATAACTTTCTAAAAGAAAGAATACAAGACGCCAAAGTTCAGTTCCTGGTTTCCAGAAACTTGGCACGAAACTTGATTGCTCACTTGGGTAATAGCTCTTTCAGAATGTAGTTTCTAGCAACCTTCTTCAATGAATACCTTGAGGTATTTATAGAATACCGAGGATATTACCGTTGCAGATATTTTAGCTCCAAAGCATTGGGTGAGGTAATTTGAAATTCTGCCATTTTCTTCCTTTCCAGAGAATATCAAAATAGTACATATTTTCGTTATTGTACTATATGCTTTTCACATAATTGTGTTGTACAAATTTTGTCTTATTCTAAAGGTGTCACCTTTAATAGCTCGTACATAAAATTGAGCGAACAAAATCAAATTCGAATTCTGTTCCAGGAAAGTTGAGGTAAAAGAGCATAAATGTGACCATTACGTGGTTCATTAAAAAATCAGATGCTCGCTCAGTAACCAAATGAACGCTCGCTGCAATTGAGTAACTACATGTCATAAAATCACATAACCGAACGCTCGCTACAAATAAGATGCTGGAGTGAACCGGACGCAGACACACATGGAATGTATACAATTTCTTGTGAAATCCTTCTTCTTGCTTGAGTGAGTTATAAAAGATTTCAATTCCTGCATACTTCAAAACTTATTAGAAGATAAATTGTTCACTTGCAAATACTTTATTATCATCAAAATCAATGAGGATCTAAATTTCTCAATTGTTTAGGTTCCAACAAGTGTAGTTTCTAATATCTGGCGAGCCATAGCCAATGCTTGGGAAGAGGTAAGGAATAACATTGGTTGGATAATCAATGATGGTAAAGATTCCAGATTTTGGAGAGATAATTGGATCCCAACTTGTGGAAGATTGGAAAATCAGTTTGCTAATCTGATTCCAACCACAGAGAAGGAATTCCCAGTTTTTAACTATTGTATTGGTGTTAATTGGGATTGGAGCAAGAGTAGGGACAAGCTCCCACATTCTGTCTGCAGTCTGATGTTGCTGGTGAAGCCTCCTTCTAATGGAAATTGTGATGTTCCTAACTGGCAGCCTACCAGTGATGGCCAATTTAGTATCAAACCTGCATATGAATTAATTAGAAAAGCGATCAATCTAGCATTATTTCTCAATCCTCATTCAAGCAAATCTGGGGGTGGAAAGGGCCATCTAGGATGAGAGCTATTCTTTGGAAGGTTGCTCATGGTTCCTTATTATCCAATGAAGTTAGAGCTCACAGAATGACCTCCGATGCAATTTGTCCCAAGTGCAACCTGCAGAATGAATCTATTATTCATATGTTAAGAGATTGTGAAGATGTAAGTATTTTTGGACACATCTGATTCCCATGGATAATGATAATTGGCTAAATTTTTTAGTCTTGGGCTATATGAGTGGATAGAATGGAATCTTAGCTCAAAGGGGATTGGAGATGTTCCCTGGAAGTGGCCAAATGTTTTTGGAGTTGCTCTTTGGGCATTGTGGAAGGATCGCAATTCACTGGTCTTCTCCCAGACCAGTGACTTAGGCTCTTCTTTGACGAATTCTGTCTTAAGTCAAGTGCACCAGATTGTGAAAAAATTTGCCCATCCTCTTGCTTCCCAGGTAGGTTACAGCCCTGCTGTTAATGCTCAATGGGGTTGGCCCCCAGAAGGATACTTTAATACTGATGGCTATTATGCAAAGTTAATTACCATCCTTGATAACATGACACCAATAAACGTTCAATATCATTTATTAATACACTGGTAGTTTTTCTTCTTCAAAGGCTAATGAATAAGTTGTTTAAAGAAGAAATATTACTTATTGATTATCAACCGATCAAGAAATCTGTCATCAATCAACCATAAAGTCGAAAACATGGGTAATTTTAAGCCATATTTGACGGGTTTCAAGTAGAACCGTTCTTCCAGCAATGGACATGCAAAAAGTGAAGTTCTATAAAAAAAATGCAGTAAAGATGTTAGCCTGCTAGTACTACTATGAAGAAATTAGGGTTCTAAGCTATGAAGAAGAAGAGAGAATAAGAAATGCCAAGTTAAAAAATATTAAATTCTTTCATTCATTTGTTAATTCTTTAAAGGGAAGAGTACTCTTAGTAAACTATTCTTTTTTTATGGAAAAAAGGGATACAACCAAGCCACTAAGGCTCTAAAGGAGGGGAACAAGCTCCCGTCTTACCAGAATCAATAAGCAAACAAAGACTAGGGAAAGCAACATCTAAAAATTGCAGGAAAAATCAGTAGAATGAGCTTTAGCAGCAATGATATCAGCACAGAGATTGGCTTCACGGGAAATATGATTAACTTTAACATGCCATCCAGGAAGGTGGAGGAAAGATAACATCTCTTGGAGGAGAGGTTTGAAGTACTGACTAGTCGTATATCTTTGACGAATCATCTTGATCAGGCAGAGGGAATCAGTTTCAAACACAACATGCTTTAGACCCATGTCTCTGGCTACTTTCGATCCTAAAATTAGTCCCCAAAATTCAGCAATGAAGGCATTACTATGAGCCAATTTGCAAAGGAAACCTTTAACAAAGTCACCATTAGCATCTCTCATGATGCCTCCACATGAAGCTTGGCCTACAACATCTTTTGAATGTTTCATGCAGTTGGATTAATTGTAGTTGCTTAATTCCAATAGCAACTTGCAATAAAAAGAGAATAGTGCTATAAACACACTCTCTAACATTATTTTACCAACACTCATTCTCTTATTGGTTGAAATTCAAATGGATCCCATTATATCATTTGAGTCCCACATAAATTTGGTGGGTCCCATATGAATTTCAACCAATAGGAGAGGGTGTGTAGAAAAGAGAGTATTGAAGAGTGTGTCTCTAGCATTTCTCATAAAAAGAACATTTGATGTAGCTTTTACTTTTCATAGATACTACAATCTTTTGATAGTCATTTGCTCCTTTGGTAACAGAGAACAACTTTGGTAATGCTTCCATTCATGCACTCCTTTGTTAATGACCATAGACATTTTGGTGAATGGTGTTAGACTCAAACAAGTCGCAAGGCGAAGTCAAAGAGTATTTAAGAATTTAATATTGAAATATTCAATGACAATTAAGGTCAGGTTTGCTGATAGCTTCACTATTATGTTAGGCAGGAATTTTTTACTCACTTGGTATGAATGATCATAATATGGTGTAATATTTTATTTGAAGTCATTTGGGTAAGAGATAAGACATATTTTTGTACCTACTGACGTTATTTCTCTCTCTTTTTGTGTTATGATTTTGGAGTTCTTTTTTTATATCTTCTTAAATCCTTCTTGGTTTTGGGAGGGTGATGTCGATATGCTAAGGTCAAGTCATTTTATTGAAGGGGAGCTACACATTTTATGGTTTAGGAAATTTTAGTGGAGGGGCTTGATGAGATGCGTCATTTGATCTTATGAGAAGTTTTAGTAACTTGCTTTGCCTAAGAGAATCTTCAATTTGTTTAATACATACACATATATCGGGCCACTATCCATTCTAAGCTACTGAAGCGTACAGATTTACTTCTAAAGATGTATTCTGCTGGTTTAGACTCCATTTTTGTTTGGAGTATTGGGGTAATAACACTTCTGTAGTGCATGATGGGGGAGCTTTAAGTCAACATTGTTGTCAGTTAAGTTCCAGCACACAGTTGCCGCAAGTTGCTTTCAAACGATTTTGCTATGAAAAAAAAAATTGTGTTACTCACCAAAAAAATCAATTTTGTTATGATCATTTGAGATTCACAATCTATAAATGTCTTTATTATCTATACATGATTATTTTACTTTTGATTTTCTACGGGAAAACATTAAACGTCAGTATAAATGATTACTTTTCTTTTGCATCCGGACGTGAAACATTAAATATTGTCGGTATAATTTTATCGTCTTTGATCATATATCAAAATCTATTAATGTCTTTATTATCTATAAATGATTATTTTATTTTTGATTTTCTACGAGAAAACATTACATGTCGGTATAAATGATTACTTTTCTTTTGCGTTTCGACGGGAAGCATTACATGATGCCGGTATAATTTCATCATCTTTGATCATATATCAAAATCTTTAAATGTCTTTATTATCTTGTTAGGTGCCAAATTTCAGATTTGGGTTTATCGATGGGACTCCGAGAAATCGACAAGTGGAGACACAAAGAGTCAGAATGAGTGATCAAAAAGTGGCTAAGTTTAAAAGACCAAGTGACTTGACGGTTGTTCGACGGAGGGCAAGAAGCGTCGAAGATGTCAATATAGGCATGGTCGAGTTAGGCTTAGGTGTTAGGCAACACATGTACATCTTGACGGGAAGTAGTACTGTCGAGATTAAGTAGTTTTAGTGAAATCAACTACCGATCTTGTGTCTGTAATGACCCTCATTTTCTTTATTTTATTTTTTGGTAGCAGTTATTTTAATTAATTGCATTACATGTTTATGCATAAAAGAGAGACTTTTAATTTAATTGAATAATTCTTGAGAGTTGTTAAAAAGAAAAAGAAAGGATGAGGACGCCTTGGGCTAGCACTTGTATGCATAGTTATATTCCTTTCCACCTACCTAATGGACCAACACTCATGGGCTCTCACCAACCCAACCCAAATAATAGAACCATGGGCGTATGAAGGGCATGTGACGCCTCAAGCCCTAGCGCTCAAGCTCTCTCCTCTCTCAAGTTGATTCACTTGTCTCTTCTCCCTCCTATCTCCAACCCCTAGCGCCACACAAGGTTGAAGGAGCAATCCACCTTTTTCCTCCCTTGCTTAATTCGGCCACCAAGGTTAGGAGCAACTCCATCTTTGTTCTTCATCAGAAATTGGGTAAGTCATGATTCTTTCCTTCCTAAATTTCAGTATCCTAGAGACTTCGAGTTTGAGAATTTCCAATGTTTCTTATAGCCTCTTTTCCATTCGTAGCAAACTCATCGTAGGATTGGTCTCGAGTCATCATCATCTCTCTTCCACAAGAGGATTTCGCAAGGACCCAAAGGTAAGGGGAGATTATTGAAATTGGGGATATTTGAGGGAATAGGTGAAGGGTTGTCCTTGAACCCCATTGTTTGATAATTAATCTAAAAAATTCTGGTTTACATGCTTATAGACACTATAACTATGGTTTGAATAAATTATGTGGCTGCCATGGTTGTTCATATATGTTTTAAGTGTTAGAAAAATTTACATTTTGATGCCTAGGGCGTGGTTGAATTATTAGAGCACCAAATTGATATGTTCGTTAATTTGGAGATGAACTTCAATGTTGGAATGGGTGAATTGCGCTTGAGACTATCTAAATGATTAAAATAGATGCTGTTTTATGGATATTGTTAATGGAAAATTTTAGAATAATTTAACTTGTTGCGTTCATATTTTAATTCGTATTATTTTCCTTGTAATAATGTTGCCGTAACTATTTTGAAATTCGAGAACCGGGTTAGAGCTTTAAGAATTACTCCTAAATACTAATTAAGATTTTTCCCTAAGTGTTAGTCTTAATTGTGATGTTCCTAAATATTTAGAATTGAAGAAAAATAGGCTTAAAACGCTTTTTAAGACAGCAAAGTAGCGCTGCTGTTTTCGGTTTCGCTGCTGTTTCTGTTTTTTGCTGCTGTTACTGTTTTTGCTGCTGTTTATGTTTTTGCTGCTGTCTCTGTTTTGTTGCTGTTTCTGTTTTGTTGCAGTTTTGTTGCAGTTTTTGTTGCTGTTTTTGTTGCTGTTTAAATTACTGCGAAAATCCTGTTATTTCTGCTGTTTAAATTGCTGCAAAAAATTCTGTTGTTGTTGCTTCTGTTTTCTGCAGAATTTTCTTGGCTGCGGTAGTTTTTTTTTTTGTGCAGTTCCTGTTTCTGTTGCTGCAAAATTTTCTGTTGCAGAATTTATGTTGTACTGTGCAGTTTCTGTCTTTGTACGATTTTTGTTGTTGTTGCTGCGTTGTTGCGGTGTTTGTTGCGTTGCTACAGATTTTAATTACATGATCAAGAAATAATTATTCTTAAGACAAGTCGTGGATTTCTTATGATTTATTCTTTGATCCGTTTATTATTTTGTGATGATGGTTGTGAAAAGTCCACACTTGTGGCAATGACCTTGAAAGGATAAATGACCTTTTGTGCAAGTCACCTAGCTATTAGTAGCCATAATGGGACTTGAGTCATTCCTTGTGAGATGATCCTAGTCATATGGGCCATGATGGATTGTCGATGAAAAATTGAACTATGACGTTCGGAGGAAACCCGACCTTGTGTGTTTGTTTGTCATACAACCCTTGTAACAGGATGGGGGGAAGCACTATTGAAATGAAAGGTGGAGGCCAATATGAGTGAGCTCACAGGTGGCAATACCTCGGCCTAGAGGGTGAGAAGCCGAGTTTGTGTTCCCTAATAGTTTGAGTGTCGCGCTTGACTGGGGACCACTTATCGACTTAGCTACCCGACCGGCCACCTTAGGACATTATCATCCCTAGTTGAGAGTATGCGGTAATAGAGTAAAACACCCGAGGTGATCTCTAATAAACCAAATATGTACTCCTAGGAGACTTCCCAGAGTAGTAGATGGTACCACATGCATAAGAAGTAGTGTCGTTAGCATCCGTGATTATTTTCTTTGATAATTATGTGACTATGAGGAATAATGAAATTTTCTGCATGGTACTCGTGGATGATACGAGATGTTGTTGCTACTTTATGTGAATTGATTGTTATAGTGTGGTGTGAAAATACACATATATATATATATATCTGTATACGTATATAAATATATTATTTATTTGTTCACCTTTTTCTCTCTAAATATCACTATAACTCGATTTCAACGTACTCACCCCTCTATGGTTGTTTGTCTCTTGTTCTTCCATGTTCGATTGCAGACACTACTAATACCAGGACACGTAGCTAGTGGTGAAGGCCTCTTATGGAGAATTTTTATAGTTTTATTTGAACATTTTCTTAGTGAGACGTCGAATCTTTTATGTATTTCGTTCTTTGTTGTGTAAGCTGGGTTAAGTAAAGCTCGAGGCTATGTGACCACAGGTTTTCTTTTTTTTGGGGGTTCGTATGTCGTTTGGTTTTATTTTTATTCCACAATTTCAAATAAGACCTTTGAAAGAAAAATACTTACTATGCTTGTTATTACTAAATACTTGCAAACTAATGATATCTGAAATTGATTTATTCGCCGAGTTATCCGTTGATCTTTTTATTTGCTTTATTTTATTTAACGATTTTCGAAACGGGGATTAGAGTGTCACATTAAGTGGTATCAGAGCAATTCGGTCTTACCGGACTGTGGATGTGGCTATTATGTTTCTCTGTGGTGAACTCGTGCTTTGTGCGTCAATGTTTTATTTATTTATTTATTTATTTATTTATTGATTTAGTTTATGGGTTGGCGTTGCTTGTTGCATCCAATTTGGTTCGATTGGTGCAGGAGTAATGGCGGGTAGGAAACGATAGAGCTTTAGCGGATGCACTCGTTGCCATGGCTCAGCCGTACAAGGAATTCAAAATAGGAATGCTAATGCCGGAGTCACTGAATTTAGAGGGTTGGAGCAATTCCAAAAGAATGACCCACCTACCTTTAGGGGTGGACATGATCCCGATGGTGCCCAGAACTGGATACGGGAGATGGAGAAGATCTTCCGTGCTATGGCGTGTACGGATGCTCAAAAGGTGACTTTTGGTACCTTTAAGCTTGCTGAAGATGCAGAGTACTGGTGGGAGAGTAACCGCCCACGTGTGGAAGCTACACCCGGAGGAGTCACTTGGGAAGCCTTCAAAGAGATTTTCTTGGAGAAGTACTTTCCTGAGGATATCCGTAACCAGAAGGAAGCTGAATTCCTAGAATTGAAGCAGGGTAATATGTCAGTAGCTGAGTATATCACCAAGTTTGAAGAGCTGTCCAGGTACTATCACCCATATGTGGGAGAAGCTGGTGAACGTTCAAAGTGTGTGAAATTCACCAATGGACTGCGACCTGAAGTCAAGCTAGCCATCAACTACCAGAGAATTCGACAGTTCCCTGAATTGATCCACAGCTGTAGAATGTGGGATGAGGACAACAAAGCTAAGGTAGCACACTACAAGTCGGTTGGATTCCAGAAGGATAAGAAGAAAGACAAGAGAGATTTCCAGAATCGGGGAAAGCCATACCCAACTCCGAATGGACGGTTTGGACATAACCGTAATGGTAACCGCAATCAATCTTTCCACAAACTGCGGTACAATTGTTTGGCGGAGGTGGAGGAGGCCTTCAACCCCTCTGCGTTGCACGAAGTGTGGCAAGTGCGGACATACCTACCGAGATTGTTACGAAAAACAAGTGATCTGTTTCAACCGTAGAAGGCCAGGACATATCGGAAGGAGTGCGAATCTGAAGAAGGAACCAAATGGGAATGGAGGACAGAATTCCCAACCCAACCGACCTAAGCCAACAGGACGAGTCTTTGCTCTCAACGTGACTGAAGCCGCAGCGTCGGATAACCTTATCCAAGGTACGTGCTTCATACATGGAACTCTTTTAGTGGTACTTTTCGACTCGGGTGCTACGCACTCCTTTGTGTCAAGTGAATGTGTAAAAAATTTGAATTTGCCTGTTTCACCCCAACCCTGTGAGCTTGAGGTTGAGACACCAGCAAATGGTAAAGTCCGAACTTCTTTTGCTTGTTTTAACTGTCCTTTGTCCATAGGTGATAAGAAATTTGTGGTTGATTTGGTTTGCTTGCCTTTGAGCCAACTTGATGTAATTCTTGGCATGAATTGGTTAGCTACTAATCAAGTCATCTTAAATTGCTTTGAAAAGACTGTTTGTATTCCTGATTCAGTTGAACTCAGAGATCATCGACTCTTAACGGCCAACCAAGTACAGGCATGTTTGAAACAAAATGCCCAAGTTTACATGATGATAGCCTCTCTAAAAGTCGAAGACCAAGTTAGGATATATGGTATGCCTATAGTGAGTGAGTATTCCGATGTGTTTGAAGAAGTACAAGAATTGCCTCCAGAGAGAGAGACTGAATTTACCATAGACTTAGTACCAGGTACTGGACCCATATCTATAGCTCCTTATAGGATGTCTCCCTCAGAACTAGTTGGGCTTAAGAAACAGTTGGAGGAACTGCTAGAGAAACAATTCGTGAGGCCTAGTGTATCCCTTGGGGTGCCTCTGCAGTGTTGTTAGTCAAGAAAAAGGATGGGAGTATGAGGTTGTGCGAGATTACCGCCAATTGAACAAGGTAACTATTAAGAACAAGTATCTCTTGCCTAGGATAGATGATCGATGGACCAGCTAATTGGAGCCTGTGTGTTTTCTAAGATAGACCTTAGGTCGTTATCACCAAATCCGAGTGAAGTCTCGAGGACATCCCAAAGGCGCATTCGAGAACCCAAGTTATGGGCACTACGAGGACCTAGTTATGCCATTCGGTGTAACCAATGCTCCTGCCGTGTTCATGGACTACATGAACCGAGTCTTCCACCCATACCTTGATAAGTTTGTAGTGGTCTTCATAGATGATATCTTAGTGTACTCTAAGAGTAGTCTGAGTGTTCACCCCGGAGCAACCAAGATGTACCAAGACCTTAAGAAAATTTTCTGGTGGCTTGGAATGAAAAAGGAGGTAGCAGAATTTGTCTACGCCTGCCTGACTTGTCAGAAGGCCAAGATAGAACACCAAAAACCATCTGGATTCTTACAACCCTTGAGTATTCCTGTATGGAAATGGGACAGTCTAGCAATGGACTTCGTGTCGGGACTCCCAGGACTCCTGCAGGGAGTAGATGCCATCCGGGTTGTTGTGACAGATTGACAAAGTCCGCACATTTCATCCTGTGAATGTGGAATATCCTTTAGAAGTTGACCAGGTTGTACATTAGGGAGATAGTAAGGTTGCATGGCGTACCTTCTAGTATTGTGTCTAATGAGACCCCGAGTTTACCTCTAGATTTTGGGGAAGCTTACATGAGGCTTTAGGAACCAAGCTCAAGATGAGCTCGCTATCACCCTCGCATCGATGGTCAGTCTGGCGAACCATCCAATCATTAGAGGACTTGTTAAGAGCTTGTGTCTTAGAACAAACCGGTAGTTGGGATACCTTCTTACCTGCAGTTGAGTTTACCTACAACAATAGCTATCATTCCGGTATTGGGATGGCACCCTATGAAGCCTTTATGGCGGGAAGTGTAGGACTCCCTTGTGTTGGTATGAGACCGTGAGAACCTTGTGTTAGGTCTGAAATAGTTCAAAGAAACCAGAAAAGGTCAAAATGATTCAGGACAAGATGAGGCCACTCAAAGTAGGCGTAAAAGCTATCATGACAAGCGGAGAAAGGATTTGAGATTTGAAGAGGCGATCATGTATTCTTGAGAGTCACTCCCAAGACTGGGTCAGCGGGTAATGAAGTCGAAGAAACTTACACCTCGTTTTATTGGCCCCTACCAAATTTTGAGAAAGATTGGGGAAGTTGCCTACCAGATTGCCTTACCACCTTTCCTTTCAAACCTTCATAATGTCTTCCATGTGTCGCAACTCCGTAAGTATGTCCATGACCCTACTCATATAATTGAACTTGATGAAGTACCATTAAAAGAGAATCTTACCTATGAGGTACTACCAAGGAGGATTGAGGACCGACAGGTCAAGCAAGTTGAGAGGGAAGGAGGTTAGTTGGTCAAGGTTATTTGGGGAGGAGGCAATGAGGAGAGTGCTACTTGGGAACTTGAGAGTCTGATGCAAGCCTCTTATCCACACTTGTTTGACCACGGTAAGTTTCGGGGACGAAACTTTTTGTAAGGAGGGGAGGATGTAACGACCCTCATTTTCTTTATTTTATTTTTGGTAGCGATTATTTTAATTAATTGCATTACATGTTTATGCATAAAGAGAGACTTTTAATTTAATTGAATAATTCTTGAGAGTTGTTAAAAAGAAAAAGAAAGGATGAGGACGCCTTGGGCTAGCACTTGTATGCATAGTTATATTCCTTTCCACCTACCTAATGGACCAACACTCATGGGCTCTCACCAACCCAACCCAAATAATAGAACCATGGGCGTATGAAGGGCATGTGACGCCTCAAGCCCTAGCGCCAAGCTCTCTCCTCTCTCAAGTTGATTCACTTGTTTCTTCTCCTTCCTATCTCCAAACCCTAGCGCCACACAAGGTTGAAGGAGCAATCCACATTTTTCCTCTCTTGCATAATTCGCCACCAAGGTTAGGGAGCAACTCCATCTTTGTTCTTCATCAGAAATTGGGTAAGTCATGATTCTTTTCCTTCCTAAATTTCGTATCCTAGAGACTTCGAGTTTGAGAATTTCCAATGTTTCTTATAGCCTCTTTTCCATTCGTAGCAAACTCATCGTAGGATTGGTTCGGAGTCATCATCATCTCTCTTCCACAAGAGGATTTCGCAAGGACCCAAAGGTAAGGGGGGGAGATTATTGAAATTGGGGATATTTGAGGGAATAGGTGAAGGGGTTGTCCTTCAGCCCCAGTGATTGATAAGTATTCGAAAAAAAATCTGGTTTACATGCTTATAGACACTATAACTATGGTTTGAATAAATTATGTGGCTGCCATGGTTGTTCATATATGTTTTAAGTGTTAGAAAAATTTCTGTTTTGATGCCTAGGACGTGGTTGAATTATTAGAGCACCAAATTGATATGTTCGTTAATTTGGAGATGAACTTCAATGTTGGAATGGGTGAATTGCGCTTGAGACTATCTAAATGATTAAAATAGATGCTGTTTTATGGATATTGTTAATGGAAAATTTTAGAATAATTTAACTTGTTGCGTTCATATTTTAATTCGTATTATTTTCCTTGTAATAATGTTGCCGTAACTATTTTGAAATTCGAGAACCGGGTTAGAGCTTTAAGAATTACTCCTAAATACTAATTAAGATTTTTCCCTAAGTGTTAGTCTTAATTGTGATGTTCCTAAATATTTAGAATTGAAGAAAAATAGGCGAAAACGTTTTTAAGACAGCAAAGTAGCGCTGCTGTTTTCGGTTTCGCTGCTGTTTCTGTTTTTTGCTGCTGTTACTGTTTTTGCTGCTGTTTCTGTTTTTGCTGCTGTCTCTGTTTTGTTGCTGTTTCTGTTTTGTTGCAGTTTTGTTGCAGTTTTTGTTGCTGTTTTTGTTGCTGTTTAAATTACTGCGAAAATCCTGTTATTTCTGCTGTTTAAATTGCTGCGAAAAATTCTGTTGTTGTTGCTTCTGTTTTCTGTAGAATTTTCTTGGCTGCGGTAGTTTTTTTTTTTGTGCAGTTCCTGTTTCTGTTGCTGCAGAATTTTCTGTTGCAGAATTTATGTTGTACTGTGCAGTTTCTGTCTTTGTACGATTTTTGTTGTTGTTGCTGCGTTGTTGCGGTGTTTGTTGCGTTGCTACAGATTTTAATTACATGATCAAGAAATAATTATTCTTAAGACAAGTCGTGGATTTCTTATGATTTATTCTTTGATCCGTTTATTATTTTGTGATGATGGTTGTGAAAAGTCCACACTTGTGGCAATGACCTTGAAAGGATAAATGACCTTTGTGCAAGTCACCTAGCTATTAGTAGCCATAATGGGACTTGAGTCATTCCTTGTGAGATGATCCTAGTCATATGGGCCATGATGGATTGTCGATGAAAAATTGAACTATGACGTTCGGAGGAAACCCGACCTTGTGTGTTTGTTTGTCATACAACCCTTGTAACAGGATGGGGGGAAGCACTATTGAAATGAAAGGTGGAGGCCAATATGAGTGAGCCTCACAGTGGCAAATACTCGGCCTTAGAGGTGAGAAGCGAGTTTGTGTTCCCTAATAGTTTGAGTGTCGCGCCTTGGGTGGGGACCACTTATCGGACTTAGCTTCTACCGGCCAGATCACGGACATTATCATCCCTAGTTGAGAGTATGCGGTAATAGAGTAAAACACCCGCGAGGTGATCTCTAATAAACCAAATATGTACTCCTAGGAGTCTTCCCGAGTAGTAGATGGCACCACATGCATAAGAAGTAGTGTCGTTAGCATCTGCATTATTTTCTTTTGATAATTATGTGACTATGAGGAATAATGAAATTTTCTGCGTGTACTCGTGGATGATACGAGATGTTGTTGCTACTTTATGTGAATTGATTGTTATAGTGTGGTGTGAAAATACATATATATATATATATATCTGTATACGTATATGAATATATTATTTATTTGTTCACCTTTTTCTCTCTAAATATCACTATAACTCGATTTCAACGTACTCACCCCTCTATGGTTGTTTGTCTCTTGTTCTTCCATGTTCGATTGCAGACACTACTAATACCAGGGACACGTAGCTAGTGGTGAAGGCCTCTTATGGAGAATTTTTATAGTTTTATTTGAACATTTTCTTAGTGAGACGTCGAATCTTTTATGTATTTCGTTGCTGTTGTGTAAGCTGGGTTAAGTAAAGCTCTGAGGCTATGTGACACAGGTTTTCTTTTCTTTGGGGGTTCGTATGTCGTTTGGTTTTATTTTTATTCCACAATTTCAAATAAGACCTTTGAAAGAAAAATACTTACTATGCTTGTTATTACTAAATACTTGCAAACTGAATGATATCTGAAATTGATTTATTCGTCGAGTTATCCGTTGATCTTTTTTATTTGATTTATTTTATTTAACGATTTTCGAAACGGGGATTAGAGTGTCACAGTGTCCGTACACGTGTCAGGTTAGATGATAAGTAGTTTTTTACATTGTTTGTCTATAAATAGTAGCTTTTACGATGTAATTTGGGTTGGATACATGATCTAAATTCCTAACATCTCGACGGCGAAGCAGATTAAAGTAAAACGATCACTGTATGCATTCCAAACCTTTATTCTCATGCAATTTGCAACTCAATTTAAGTCTATTTTGATTCATTGTCTTGCTTTTATTCCCTTTATTTTATCTGCAAATTTGTTTTGTCGATGCATTCCATTTCAAACTTTATTGCTTTCAAACTTTACTACATTTTCACTTGACCTTTTCAGCAAACTTTCCTTCATTGTCATTTACATTTTCTTTAATTGCTTTCTTTCAAATTCATTGTTCTTACTTTCTGCCATTTACTTTCTCGCAATTTACCTCTCACCGTCATTTGCAAGTTTTCTTTTATTTTACGGCTCTTTGAATGCTTTCCTCTAATTCCAAATCATCCAAATGCTTTCATTCACATTCCTGCGTTAATGTCGAAGTTGTATGTTTGATTCTTTAAATGCATGTTTACAACGTTGCATTATATATTTTCACTTAAATTCCCGTTTAAGTTACTTGTTACTCAAGTTATTGGCTGTAACTAGCCAATCTTGTTCATTCATGCTGTTAATGCCAATTCGACAACAAATAACTTGTTGTTTGGATTAATTATACTTAAAACTGGCAAATGTCATAATGATTAATGGCTTAATGGCCAAGAACATTAAAAACTAATAATGCGTCGAATTTTTGACCATTGTTACATTAAAACCGTTGCTTTTAAAACGAGATTACCATGTAACTCGTCGATCACATAATCGTTTGAACTAATTATTTGTTACTTTGCCGGATTTGGTAGAAATACACTACAAAACCAAATTTCCCAGTAAACAAATTGGCACGCTCAGTGGGATGAGTTTAGAGTAACTCATTTTTTAAACGATGGTTTTATGCGTCTAAGAAGTGGAAAAATTACTGCTTCTAGCGTATCACAACAAAGAAACATGAGTGGCAACGCGAATAATAGTGCCACGATACCAAGTGTTGCTAATGCGAATGTGTCAACAAGCACGAACGCGGAGGTAGTTAACATCCCACGGATGAATAATGCTACCATTGGGACGGGTACTGGAATGACAATGGCCAACACGCAGGGAGAAGCTGTTCCAAGCACTGTAGTATATGAACACCCAATGGTTCAAAGTGCTCCAGAAGTTCAAGCATCGCCTGGGAGTGCAGGGAATTCAATTGTTAGGCCAGTACCACATGCCATACGGTTATTTGAATAACTCGACAGTTCCCGCTATTGGTTCGACCATGTTCAACCAATATGTTAACCAACCTTTCTTGGCTTTTGGAAATTCTTCCAACACTCAGGGAATGGTAGGCATGACTACTACCACAACTAATCGACAAGGGTCTGGCGTAGGGGAAATGTCAAGACAAATGCCTCAGAATAATGGGGGTCTAACCCAGAATTCATTGGCGAGCATTCGACAGCAAATGGATGTCAGTAATCATGAGATGGTGAATATGTTCACTTAGCAAATGGGTGCAATTATTACGCCTCTTATGCAGACTACTAACCAAGCATGCAATGCATTGGCTGTACACATGAAAAGGCTGAATCAAGCATTGGGTCTGGCAACACCAGTGAATGACAATGTTCAGCAAGGCCTAGGAGTCATGCCTCAAGGCCAATGCATGGGGGGCATTCCACAAGATGTGAATAACCCCAATGTGGTGCAGAATGAAGTCACTCAACTAAATCAAAACCTTGGTCAGAATATGAACAACTTGGCTTATGGTCAGGTACAAGTTTTACAAAGGAATCGAGATCAAGGGCCCCTAATGCACCAAGGTTTGGCCAACCTCAGGCACAATATCATGGGAAACCAGATAGAGCAAAATATGAATCAGGCTGTCGAGCAGATGCTTAACAGACTTGGCTTCAATATTGGTCAAGCTAATAGACCATATTTCGTATCTGCATTTCCTGAGTGGGTACAACAAGCTGAAGTGCCTAGGGGAATGAAGATTCCTAAATTGTCCAAGTTTTCTGGTGACAGTGGAGAATCGACTGTCGAACATGTCGCCAGATACTCGGTAGAAATAGGAGAAATGGCCAATATAGAGGGGTTAAAAATGAGGTTCTTTCCAAGTTCATTGACAAAGAATGCATTTTCATGGTTCTCGACCTTAAGGGCCAACTCCGTCCACTCTTGGGCCCAACTGGAGGGATTATTCCATGACAAATCTTCAGGGGTGACCTAAGGGTTAACTTAACTGATTTATTCAATGTTAAGCGCATGTATAATGAATCTATAGATGATTACATCTCCAGGTTCAAACACATGAAGAGCAGGTGTTTTACACCTGTCCCTGAAACGAAAATTATTAAAATGGTCGCTAGTGGTTTGGATTACCTTATTAGAAAGAAATTGGTGAACCAATACATCGTCGATCTTGCCCAATTAGGGGAAAAGGTTCGACAGATTGAACAACTCAAGTCTGAAAAGAATCAGAAAAACAATAAGAAATTTGTTAGACGTGAGAAAATTAATTGTGTCGAGCAAGATCAAACAGACAGTGAGGAGGAGGCTATTACTGAGCAAGAAATAAACCTTGCTGAGTTGAAAGAAGGGCCGTCGTATGCCTGTCAAGCTTTAGTACCTTCCAAGGGGAAGGAAAAGATGAGCTATGCAAACACGAAAACATATACATTTGACATAACTAAAGCTGATAAAATATTTGACATCCTATTAAAAGACAAACAACTTAAGTTGTCAGATGATCATAAAGTAAAAAGGCCTGAAGATTCCAATGGTCAAAATTATTGTAAGTACTATGGGGCTTTAGGCCATCCTACTAATGAATGTTTTCGTTTCAGGGATTTGATACAAAAGGCTCTGAAAGAAGGTAGACTCAAGTTTGCCGACAAGCAGAAGCCCAACATGAAGGTGGACACTGATCCATTTCGCCAAGGCATATCCAATGTCGAGGGCCATAATGCAAGAAGCTGTAACATGGTGAATATCAGCGCCAAGCAGAAGTATGTGGTAAATGTGGAAGACCCATTTGACATTTATCCAAGGCCTCACGAGTTTGTTGAGGACTTTCTGAGAAGGAAGAACAATAGGGGGCAGTTGTGTTTATGCCCATATTGTGACAGGTACTTCGACGTGAAAGCTGCTCAGAAAGCGAAGGGTGACCAAAAAGATAAATCTCACCAGCACGTGCAAAGTGGCTATGAGAAGGGGAACTATAAGGCTGTTCCAGTGAATCAGATGCCTTTTTCGGTGAACCAAGTGCAGGGGCCTGTGGCATATAGGCCTCACAGAGCATTTGGCGGTTGGTTGGTTGAGCCCTCAAGGGAATCAGTTGGAAGCAACCACGGGTCATCGCCTGGTCGAGTGTTAAATAAGACTAGGAAGCCTGATGCCAATGTGGTGGAGAACAGGTGGGTCGAGAATTCTTCTAAGGCTCGTTGCCCAGAGTTGAGAAATAGGGTGAGGGCTAGAAAAATCGATCCTCGACAAATGCCATTTTGGAATGAGGATTACCAACGTGGCAGAATACCTTATCCTGGTGGTGATCGAGTGAAGAAAACCCCATTGTCGAAAAGTCAGAAACGTCGTCGATAGAGGATGAGGCAAGCTCAGAAACAGAAGAGGAAGGCTGCGGAGATGGCTAAGGATCAACATGAGAACTGTTTCATGGTTGGGATCCAGAAGGTGCCATTGCCCAAGGGACCCGGGCCGAAATTAAAGAGTGTGGTAGTTGATGTCAAAGGGGCTAGCTTTGAAATAGGTCAAATTTTCCAGGCCCAGGGACAAGCATTTTTAGCAGATTCTGAACAGAATGTCAATCCTATCAAGGTTCCTTCGACAGTTCAAGGGAGGAAGCCTTGGCCAGCAGGGTTAATTGAAGTTGAAAAATTGGCCTCTGAGCGAGGTAAATGTGGTGTTCAGATAACTCCTGTCAAAGACACAAATAGTGATGCATCTATGGAGGAGTTAAGGATCATAGTCAATTATTCTGATTTGCTGGATGAACCCATGGAGCCAGTAGGGCAAAGTCTTGTCAAGACAGACCTGTCCATGGAAGAGGTCATTAAAGCATTGAATGATCCAGATGACCTAATTGGTCTTGATGACAAGGAAGAGTTTGATCCTAACACTAATTTAGACAAAGACTTGGATGAGTTGGTGATGGCAATGGGAGCGACCTTGTCAGATTTGGGGTCTGAGGAGTGCCTTCTTGATAAGGAGGGCATGAGGTTGGGAAGTTATCTGGAGAATGAAGAAGCAGCTACCGAAGAAGAGTTCACCAATCTTGATGTGAACTTGGTCTCAGTTTTGCCAGCTGAGTATCAGGCTCAGTATGAATTTGTTACAGAAGTTCCTGATGAAGAGGAGCTTGACAATTTTCCAATTGGGTGACACTTTATCGAGCAGGACATGGTCACCATCTTTGACAATTTTGCTCGCTTAGACAAGCCGACTAATAAGGAAAGATGTCATCTTCAGCCATTGCACATTAAGGCAATGATTGAAGGCAAGCCTGTCAACAGGGTGTTGGTCGATGGAGGGGCGTCTGTGAACCTGATCCCAAGAGCGATGTACAAGAAGCTAGGGAAAGATGAAACAGATTTGCTACCAACCAACATAGTGGTTACTGACTTTGGAGGTAGATCAGCACTAGCAATGCTAGATGTACAAGTGGGGTCAGTAGAAAGATCCACTTTGTTTGTGGTGATCCCTTCAAGGTCAAGGTACAATGTCTGTTGGCGGAGAGAGATTGGATCCACTATTTGTTGGAGCGGTTCCTTCGACGGTGCATGAGAAACTTATCTTTTGGAATGCTCATGATGACATTGAAATTGTTGAAGTCGATGATAGTCCATGCTATTTGCAGCAAATGCATGTGGAGTTCAAAGTTTATGACCCAAAAGTGAAACCCATATCTGTGCAGGGTGGTATTATTGACAAAGATGATCTGAATGCTTGTCTGGAGGACCAGTTTGGAGTTAGGATATTGGATGTGGCTGATGAAAATCGGCCAATCGACAAAGATGAGCCTTGAAGAACATCAAACACAGTTGTCGGCTTGCAAGGCCGACTGATAGCCAAACTCAGGAGAAGGTGTGTTGGGTGATTGCATATTCGACGATGGCCCTTTGGGATTTGAGAAGGGGCTTGAAGATTAAAATGGTTTTGAGTTGGAAGATCCTTTGGAAGAGATTAATCTGGGGGATGAGGACAGAAAGAGGCCAATATATGTTAGTGCTTTGTTGCGAGACCAGTTAAAAGACAGATTGTGGAGCTAGTTTCCGAGTACAAGGATTGTTTTGCTTGGGATTACCATGAAATGCCAAGTCTGAGTAGAGATCTTGTGGAGCATAGGTTGCCTTTGAAACCTGGTTCTAAGCCTATCAAACAAGCTAATAGAAGGTTTGCTCCTGAAGTTGTACTGAAGATCAAGGAGGAAGTTGAGCGGTTATTGAAGGCTAAGTTCGTTCGCACAGCTAGGTATGTTGAATGGTTATCGAATGTGGTGCCTGTCATAAAGAAGAATGGCAAGATGAGGGTTTGTGTTGATTTCAGGAATCTTAACACAGCAACTCCTAAAGACGAGTACCCTATGCCCATAGCAGATATGCTAGTGGATGCAGCATCTGGTCATGAGTTTCTAAGTTTTATGGATGGACATGCTGGTTACAACCAGATCTTCATTGCTAAAGAGGATGTACCTAAAACTGCTTTCAGGTGCCCAGGGTCTATTGGAACTTATGAGTGGGTAGTGATGCCCTTTGGTTTAAAGAATGCTGGTGCAACTTACCAAAGGGCAATGAACACTATTTTCCATGAAATGATAGGCAAGTTTGTGGAAGTTTATATTGATGACGTGATCGTCAAGTCGAAGAACCAAGAAGAACATTTGAGTCATCTTTGTCGAGCTTTTCAGGAAATGAGAAAGCACAGTTTAAAGATGAATCCTGAAAAATGTGGTTTTGGTGTTTCAGCCGCTAAGTTCTTGGGCTTTTTGGTGCATAAGAAAGGCATTGAAGTAGATAAGAACAAAGCTAAGGCTGTGTTGGAGGCGAAACCACCTACCAATAAGAAGGAACTCCAATCTTTCTTGGGGAAGGTGAATTTTCTCAGAAGATTCATATCAAACCTATCAGGAAGGACAAGGGTGTTTGCTCCTTTGGAAAGCTCAAGGCAGAGGAAGCCTTTGTATGGACTCAACAACATCAAGAGGCTTTCGACCAAATCAAGCAATACTTGACAAGTCCGCCGGTCATGGTGCCTGCAGAGCCACATCGACCAATGAAGTTGTATATTTCTGCGTCTGAAGAAACTATATGTTGTCTACTGGCTCAGGAGGATGAGAACAACGTCGAAAGAGCCGTTTACTACCTCAGTCGAGTGCTAAATGACACAGAAACGAGATACAGTGCTATAGAGAAGTTGTGTCTAGCATTATATTTTTCATGTACGAAGCTTAAGTATTACTTGATGCCTTGTAATGTTTTAGTGACGTCAAAGACAAATGTAATTAAGTACGTGTTGTCCCAGCCAATTCTGAATGGTCGAATTGGAAAATGGACACTTGCATTGTCTGAATTTTCTTTGCAATGTGCACCTCTAAAGGCTGTTAAAGGTCAAGCAATTGCTAACTTTTTGATGGACTATCCATGTTTAGAAATAAAAGAACTGATAGGGCTAGTTGATTTAAAGCATTGGCATTTGTATTTTGATGGTTCAAGACACAGAAATGGCGTTGGTGTTGGCATTCTGATAATTTCACCTTTAGATGTGCCAACTAAACTAATGTTTGAGTTGAAATATGCTTGCTCTAACAATGAGGCTGAATATGAAGCCTTAATTGTGGGTTTAGAAATTTTGATAGAGATGCGGGCACGCACTGTCAAAGTTTTTGGGGATTCACAAAAGGTGATTAGGCAGTTAACTCAAGAGTACAAATGTGTTAGCCATAATCTTGTCAAATACTATCAAGTGGCTAGCAGGTTGATGAAACAATTCGACAGTGTCGAGCTGGAGCATATCCCGAGGGAGTTGAATCAAGAGGCTAATAAATTAGCCCAGTTGGCCTCAGGATATAAGTTATCTTCAAAGGTGTTGACAGAACTTATAAAAGTTCATGAGTTGCTGTATCCTTTAGATGAAAGGGATATTCTTGTTTCCAATACGTCAAATTCATCTGATTGGCGTAAGCCAATTATTGAGTATTTGGAAAATCCAAGTGCTGATGTCGATAGGAAAGTTAAGTACAAAGCAACTAAGTTTGTTGTGCTTGCAGGGGCTTTGTATAGGAAATCTGTCGATGGCAATTTAGAGACTTGCCTTAGTGAAGAGGATGCTTATTTGGCATTGGCAGAGGTTCATGAAGGAATTTGTGGGGCTCATCAGGTAGGTGAAAAGATGAAGTGGGTACTAAGAAGACAAAGAGTGTATTGGCCCACTTTGGTTAAAGATTGCATTATGTTTGCAAAGTCTTGTGAAGAATGCGAAAAACATGGCCACATACAAAATGTGCCTGCTAGTGAGTTGTATTCCATCGTTAAGCCTTGGCCTTTTAGAGGTTGGGCGCTGGATCTCATAGTTCAAATCTTTCCTACTTCTTCAAAAGGGCACAAGTATATTTTAGTAGGGGTTGATTACTTTACCAAATGGATAGAGGCAGTACCTTTAAAAGAGGTGACACAACAAGACATTGTGGATTTAATTGAAAAACACATTGTTTGTAGATTTGGTATACCACAAACAATCACAACAGACCAATGATCTGTGTTTGTTGGAAAGAGGGTTGTCGAGTATGCTGAGTCGAGGCAGATCAAGATGGTGACTTCGACGCCATACTATGCGCAAGCAAATGGTCAGGTTGAAGCCATGAATAAAGTCATCATTGGTTTGATAAAGAAGCATATTGGCAGATATCCAAGAAGTTGACACTCAACTTTGGAACAAGTTCTTTGGGCATGTAGAAACTCTCCAAAAGAATCAACAGGTACTACTCCTTATAAGTTGGTGTACGGCCATGATGTTGTTTTGCCTGTTGAGATAGATCTTGGTTCATTAAGAATTCAAAAGCAAGATGAGTTACCAGTAGACCAATACTGGGATTTAATGTTTGATGAATTAAATGAGATCCATGATGAGAGAGTTGTGGCTTTAGAGCATTTAATTCGACAGAAAGAGAGAATAGCCAAATTCTATGACAGTCGAGTTAAGTATAAGCGTTTCAAGGTTGGTGACTTAGTTTGAAAAGTCATTCTGCTAATGGATAAGAAGTATAGAGAATTTGGAAAGTGGTCTCCAAAGTGGGAAGGACCATTTTAGATTCTCCAAGTATTCTCAGGAACTGCTTATGCGCTTGTTGAAGTTAATTCTGGCTTTAGAATTAAGTCTATTAACGAAAAATATTTAAAGTTATATAGACCAACAATGTGCGAGGTGAAAATACAACCTTGAAGTGTAAACTAGATTGCTTTATTCATAGGCCATTTGGCAGTATACAGCATACATTGTCAAATAGGCTTGTAGCCTGGTGATATTAGTACAGAAAAATCTTTGAATCTATGCTATTACGAAATAAATCCAGTCGAAGAAGCTTTGCTGTGTCCAAAATTCAGCTCCTGCTGAGGAAGAATTTAGGAAGAGAGAGGGACATGGGAAGCAGAAGCGGTCTACGTGACATGTCACCTGGGCAGACAATTAAGTCTGCAAGAGCCGCTTCGAAGGTGGGACATCCAAATCGACGGAGAGATGGAAAAGAGGGTTGAACGCGTCGATGAGGGGTGTCGAGTTCTGCGCAGGTGAAGAAAGAGTTTGAGTCAAGAGAGAAGCAGTCACTGGTGCTATAGTATGCTTGATAATTGGCCCAGACGTGCTTAAACTCTCTCTTGTTCCCTGCGGTTTTTCGGAGCTTTCATAATGAACTTCGAACGCGAAGTATAAAGGAGCGCAAAACCACAGAAAGAAAGAATGGCCCAAGCATTTTCTTCGACCACACAGACCAATGATATTGGTAAGCCACATTAGGAAACTTACCAAAACTCATTGTTGGTATTAGGCAAATTACCAAAATCCAGTGTCGGCCTCACCGTTAAAACAGAGACCTTTTGGGTAACTCCAAGGAGTGGAGTCTTCTGGTTCCCAAATGAAAGGGTAAGAACCAGGTGGGAAAGGTTGGAAGTAGATGAAAATGACTTCCATTGCAATTTGTTACTCTCAGTTGGGTTGTTCAAAGGCAAAAGGGAGTTGCACTCGGGCTTGGAATGTGTCAAAGAAGTAAATGGCTCTCAGAGTTTTTGAAGAGGAAACCAAGAGAGTTTTGAGAGTTTTTGTTTGTGATGATGGCAACTAGGGTGCCATACCCCTATTTATAGTTCAAATTTACGTTAATTTTTATGTTTCACAGTCAAATTGACTGGTCAATGGCTTTAATTAGAATTTATGACCAGAAACTGAAAATTAAAAGCGTTGAAAGAAAAACCTGCAGAGCTGGACGGTATAAAGATGGTTGAATGATGCGTCAAATCAAGTTCAGTTGTTGCAGTGAAGTAAAAATTGTGGTCGAGCAAATGTGTTCGACATAAACAAATTAAACAAATTTTTAAAGAACTGAAAAGCTAAAGAGGTGTTTTCTTGAGGTCTTCCCAAGCTGCAGCAAATTCGAGCTTTGTGGCTTCAGCATTTGTGTAGTTGACTTCAAGGTCTTCAACCTTCGACAAGATAGCCTTTGCCTCAATAGAACTGTCGGACATTCGTTGGTCAAGTGCCTTGATTTCTTCTGAAAAGGATGCTGTAGTGGCTTCAAGAAGTTGGGCCTTGGCGGTGGCCAATTATGATTCCAAACGAGAAATAGTTCTTTCCAATTCAGGTATTTTTGCTTGATGGGGAGCACCTTATTCGACCAATACAACCTTGTCCTTTCGAAAGGCCACCAGTTTGTCACGAAGTTCCTGTTTTGCTTTGAGGGCTTGTTGGTATGGCATAATGTTGTTGTCAAGTTCAGGCAGCTTAGGAATCAAGTCTTCAACGAACACATAGATGGCATTGAAATAACCTCGTTGAATTGGAGGTAGGTTCTTGCGAAGAGCGTGAAGTTCTTTGGTTACACGCATTAAATTTCCTCTGAGTTCTGGATTGAGGTAAAGCTTATCAAATGAGTACTTGAAGAAGCCTCTTAGTTCATCCATCAGACCATCAAGTTTCTCAACAGAGTTGTCTCTGGGGAGAGTGGAAGAACGCGCGGACATGGGAGAAGTCTTGCTACTGGATCCTGAAAGTAAGTTTATCCACTCATCCACTCCAACATTACCCTTTTCAGTATGGGTGCCTTGTGGGACAGGGTTAGTCGATGAGACAGGCTGAGTAGAGTGAATGGTCAGATCATCAAAAAAGCAGTCCATGTCAACACTTTCTGCTATAATCACCACAGGAGATACCTTCTCAGGGACCTGAGGGGCAGAAGTAGTTTCCACATTAGGCATGGGGCTGTCCTGGCAAGGAGATATCAAGTTTGGATTTTATGTCGAAGGGAATGGGTTGGACCATCTCGAGGTTCTTCAACTTCAAGTTCAGGTTGAGTCTCTGGGACCTCCTAGTGGAAAAGAAAATCAAGATGTGTTATAACTGGTTATTGTAACCCCAACAAAGCGACTAGGGAATACCATACCTTAGTGGTTGGACGATCAATGGAGGGGAAAACTACTTACAGAGGTATGGAAGTGTCCACATATGGTCGCTTAGGAGAGTCCTGTGAGGTGAATGTAGTAAGATGATGTTTATGGAAAATACATCCAAGTGTTGTAGAAAGTAACATACCTTGTCAGTACTTGACGAGCCAATATCCTCGACAGAGGGAGGACCTTTTGAAGAGCATTCTTCAGAAATGCCTTTCTTTGAAAATTTGGCTTTGGGTTCCTGTAAAGGTAGAATAAAAGATAAAAGACTTGTGCAATGGAAAGTGATCATCAATAAAGCAGTAGTACAGTTTGCTTACCACTACAAACCCTGCTGTGGGAGTGTCTTCAGAACTTTCGGAAACGGATTTCTCAACAAGAGATTCCTGAAAAGAGAATAGAAGTTTTGAAGCAAGGGATTGAGATGGTCATGTGTTAAGTGGAAAATAGAAGTGTTGCACAAGCAAGGAAAGGAAGAAACCGTTTGTGGTGTCGAATGAGAGGGAGTGTCAGGCATTATCATTTTGCGTCTTTTGGGTTGAGCCTCAGGGGTGGCAGCTTTCACTTTTCTCTTTGTTGTTTCTTGTTGGGAAGAGCTGGTCGAGCGCTTTGATCTTGCAGAGTTCTTCTTCGACAAGGCTGGTTTCTTCCCAGCATCTGCTTTCTTGACAGAAGTCTTGGCAGTTTTCCTTTTGGGCGGGTTGATTGAAGAGGGGACTCATTATCTTCATCATCCTCTTCATCATCATCAACTTCTTGGGTTTTGCCACTTGCTTGTTTATATTTTAGGGGTTCTTTCAGAGCTGAAGCTGTAGTGAAACAAAAATGTAAGCACAAAGCAGGTAGACTTTCAAGGAAAAAATAAATTACAACTAATTACCTTGGGGAAATTGGGAAATGACCCCGACAAGCTCATCATATTGTTCGAAAGGCAAAGCAAACCGACCAGTAAAAGTAACTTCTTTGTTTTCAAAGTTGTCAATATTAGAATGAGACCGAAATCTTTCTAATGGAAGGAAGTTACCAGCTCTTGTCGGTTTACCTGGAAATGGATCAGCCAAACCAAAATTTGCACAAGGTAAAGGCACTGATTCGGGACAAGGGGGTATCACAAGTGATCGACCTGTTTCTTGTCTGTATTTTAAAGCCTTAATACCCCAATTGTTCTCGTGCTTTTCTTTTAATTTGGCAGTTATTTCCTTTACATGTCGAATGATAAATTGAGCGTATCTAGGATCCCATTTTACTTTGTAAAACTTTTCAAAGTTACGTATATCCTTCAAATGCTCACCTTTGGTCTTGGTTGAGGGATCCTATTCCTGCAAAGTAGGATCAACAAATCTTGTCATATATTCTTCAAGAGATGGGTGAAATTTGTTGTAGTATTCATCCCACCAAGCTTCAAAGTCTTGCGACACACCCAAAGTGGCAGTGAAAGGGATAAGATTAACAGCAGCCTTGTGAGTGCTGTTCTTTTTCTTTATGCCATTGATGGTTTCCTCTTTGAGATTGATGGTGTTCAAAAGAATGTCTTCTTTCTTGTAAGGAAGGGCCAGGGATGGATTGCAGGAATCCAATGTTGTTAGCAGAGGCATTGGGCAAGCAGGAAAAGGTAGAATTATCCGTCGAACCGGGTAACCCTGCAGGAAAGACTTGGCGAGCAAGGAAGTGTGTCCAAATGGTCTTGCACGTTGGATCCTCTGGATCAAAGGGTTTGGTGAACCATTCAGGTCCATGTTTTTTGCTGACAAAGGGTTGGAAACGGATGCCTGGTGTTCCAGGGGAGAGAGAATGAAAGAGCTTGAAGTAGTACTTGAAACTTTCAAGTTCAGTGTCGAAATGCTTGGGAACGCAATACATGGCCACGGTGCCATAAGTGTCAGCTTGGAGGCTCGATGGGGCTTTGTCAACGGTGTGACCAGAGAGGGTGGCATTTAACCACAGTTACAAAAGCCATAGTGGGCCGCCAACTCCAATTTTCCTTCCTCCACCTTTCACCATGTCATATAGGCTCGACAAACTGGAATAAAGGTTGGACAACAGAAAAGCGCCAAGGGCCCATCTTTTACCTTCGTGTAGGAGGTTTGCCGGTCGAGTAGTGCCTTCGACATTTGAACATTTTTGTTGCAAACAACAAAGGCACATAGCCAATGGAACAGGAAAGCGGCGTGTTCCTTGTCAGAAATTTCTGGGGTGTTTTGCATCTGGCTAGCAATATACTTCGAAAAGGATACCGGTTGATCAGTGAAAACGTCAATGACATTTTTCGGAGTACTCAAAGGGTGAATCATTTGGCCATTCGGTGGGAGGCCAGTGAGGGCAGTAACATCAAAGAGAGTTGGGTCCATCATTCCACAAAAAAAATGGAAGTTGTTAGTGTTTGTATTCCAAAAGAAAATCGAGGCACCTAGCATGGAAGGGTCCAACCTAAATGTATGCTCTGATAATTTTATCAGGTTGTAAATGCCTTTTTTTTTCTTTCCAAATTTTAGCCTTCTTAGCTTCAACCCAAGTGAGCCAAGTGGAATAACCATTTACGCTAAGAGGGGGAGTTCTAAAAAGCCTAGAGC
The DNA here is from genome assembly GCA_037113605.1 of Calophaca sinica. Taxonomy (NCBI): domain Eukaryota; kingdom Viridiplantae; phylum Streptophyta; class Magnoliopsida; order Fabales; family Fabaceae; genus Calophaca; species Calophaca sinica. Next base: position 130,518,949 of record CM073731.1, read on the forward strand.
TTTTGGAGAAATAATGAATATGCAGTTTAGGGGCCGAAGCAAGAATGTCAGTTTGACCCTCTTTGTTTGGGAAAGAATCCCTAAAATCTTCAGGAAATGTAGTAGGGGTCATGACTGGTCCTAAATATGCAGTAGGGGGATCTAAAAGGAAGGAAGGATCATGTAAGTAAGGTATCATTACCTTCGATTTCTGCCATGGGATCGACTCGTCGACATTGGGATTGCACCAAGTCTTCCTTAGAGGTGCTTTGGAGCTTTGAGCTGGAGTTGAAGAAGACGCCATTGAAAATTCCAAAAGCTTTCTTCAAAGATGCAGGAGAAGCAAAAGTGTTTTCACTTGGGCTTCAATGGTTATTTATAACCCAGCTAGGATGCAAGTGTGCGCACAGGATTGTAACCACCTATTTTTGAAATAATAATGGTCCTATTTTTTAGGAAAGTGGGAAACGCAGACCTATGATGGGACAAAACGGAGAGGTAACCGTCGCGCGTGGAGTAGATGAAATTTTGATTCTCTTCATATGTTAGCGTCGAAAACTCAGAATTTGGGGGGCATCTGTTAGGTGCCAAATTTCATATTTGGGTTTATCGACGGGACTCCAAGAAATCGACAAGTGGAGACACAAAGAGTCAGAATGAGTGATCAAAAAGTGGTTAAGTTTAAAAGACCAAGTGACTTGACGATTGTTCGACGGAGGGCAAGAAGCGTCGAAGATGTCAATATAGGCTTGGTCGAGTTAGGCTTAGGCATTAGGCAACACATGTACATCTTGACGGGAAGTAGTACTGTCGAGATTAAGTAGTTTTAGTGAAATCAACTACCGATCTTGTGTCCGTACACGTGTCAGGTCGGATAGTAGGTAGTTTTTTACACTCTTTGTCTATAAATAGTAGCTTTTACGATATAATTTGGGTTGGATACATGATTTAAATTCCTAACATCTCGACGGCGAAGCAGATTAAAGGAAAACGATCACTGTATGCCTTCCAAACCTTTATTCTCATGCAATTTGCAACTCAATTTAAGTCAATTTTGATTCATTCTCTTGCTTTTATTCCCTTTATTTTATCTGCAAATTTGTTTTTGTCGATGCATTTCATTTCAAACTTTATTGCTTTCAAACTTTACTGCATTTTCACTTGACCTGTTCAGCAAACTTTCCTTCATTGTTATTTACATTTTCTTTAATTGATTTCTTTCAAATTCATTGTTCTTACTTTCTGCCATTTACTTTCTCGCAATTTACCTCTCACTGTCATTTACAAGTTTTCTTTTATTTTACGGCTCTTTGAATGTTTTCCTCTAATTCCAAATCATCCAAATGCTGTCATTCACATTCCTGCGTTAATGTTGAAGTTGCATGTTTGATTCTATAAATGCATGTTTACAACGTTGCATTATATATTTTCACTTAAATTCCCATTTAAGTTACTTGTTACTCAAGTTATTGGCTGTAACTGGCCAATCTTGTTCATTCATGCTGTTAATGCCAATTCGACAACAAATAACTTGTTGTCCGGATTAATTATACTTAAAACTGGCAAATGTCACAATGATTAATGGCTTAATGGCCAAGAACATTAAAAACTAATAATGCGTCAAATTTTTGACCATTGTTACATTAAAACCGTTGCTTTTAAAACGAGATTACCATGTAACTCGTCGACCACATAATCGTTTGAACTAATTATTTGTTACTTTCCTAGATTTGGTAGAAATACACTACAAAACCAAATTTCCCAGTAAACATATCTATAAATAATTATATATTTTACTTTATATTTATTATTTTCTTTTGTGTCCCGACGTAGAAATATTACATATTGTCAGTATAATTTCATTATTTTTGAGCGCTTATCAAAATCAAATCTAATAAATATTTTTTTATTTATAAATGATTATTTTACTTTTGATTCCATAAGGGGATAAATGATAAATGTCTTTATTATTTATAAATAATAAATGATAAATGATTATCTTACTTTTAAATCTCAGCAGAGAAACATTACAGGTTGTTATAATTTCATCGTCGTTGATCACGTATTAAAATTTTATAAATATATTTATTATTTTATTCTTGAATCCCGACGAAAAAACATTAAATATTAGCAGTATAATTTCATTTTTTTTAACACGTATTAATTTTATAAATATCATTATTATTTGTAAATAGTTATTTTACTCTTGAGTCCTGACGGAAAAGCACTACATGTTGCTTACTCTCACTTTTTCAATTTTTTAGAACTAAAAACAACTAATTATATTTGTTACAATGTATAACATTGATTTTATAAACAAGTATATTTCAAAAATAGGTAAAAACGAACTTACCCGTGCATATTTGGCTAGTATACATAGATAGATACACACCCATATTGTTACCCAATAAAAGATATACGCCCATATCAAGATAAAATTCAAAGGGAATATGTATGTTAAGTAACAAGATCTAAAACAAGGAAGATAAGGGTCTCTTTGGTAAGTTCAATATGTAGTTTATAGTAAATTTGACTAATGGACAGCAAATGCAAAAAGAAAACATAGTTATTTGGTAATCAGTAGCTTAAATCGTTTTTATGGAAACTACTCCAAATAACGTTTGTGGTTATAGCTTATCAGCTACGAAACTAGCTTATTTTTCATGAGGGGCTAAATATAAAAGAGTAATTTTTTATAGACATAATGAACTTCATTGAAAGAGAACCAACCAAAATACTAAGAGTTTAGATACAATACAATAATTAAGAAAAAATTGACAAACTCTCTATTCACTACAACAAATTCTAAAAAAGATGGCGCTCCTTTAAGCAGCGCTTAAAATAAAAAACGCTACTTTATGTCATACGTAAACAATAAACAGCGCTTACTAACTAAGCGCTACTGTTTAGTACATATAATAAACAGCGCTTAGTCCTTTAAGCGCTGTTTTATCTTTAAATAATAAAAAACGAACTGGCACATTAAACAGCGCTTCAAAACATGAAGCGCTGTTTTTGATCATAGGAACAATAAACAGCGCTTCATAGTAGGAAGCGCTGTTTTTGGTGTTAGAATAAACAGCGCTTTTAGACTTAAGCGCTGTTTTTTCTTAATAATAAGCAGCGCTTTCTTATTAAGCGCTGTTTTTGGTCAGTTTATTAAATATATGTATTTCCCTCCTCTCTCATTTCGCATCCAGAAGCACTGTTTCTCTCTCTGTCTGTCAACTCTCTCTTCGCAAACTCCACCGTCGTCGCCTCCATCTCTACCGTCGTCGTCCCCCTCAACGAGATCGTGTGCTTCAAAAGCCGGAGATCGTGAGCTCGTCCAAAAGCCTGAAACCGAGCTCGTCCAAAAGCCGGAAACCGAGCTCGTCCGTCGTCCTCCAAAAGCTGAAATCCGAGGTCGTCCAAAAGCCGGAAACCGAGCTCGTCCGACGTCCTCAAAACCTGAAATCCGAGCTCGTCCAAAACTCGTCCGTCGTCCTCCATCCGAGCAAAAGCTGCTGGCGGCGCTCGGCCTCCGTCCTCCCCCCGTCTCCATCTCCAAACTCCTGTTTGCGTCCATTTCCAGGTATGGCCACTGTCTCCATTTTGTATCTCGATTCCACGTTAGTGTATATCTCAGGTACTGCATTAAATTTTAAAGTATCCAATGATTTATATTTTTTTACACTAAATATTTATGTTATTGTTAATGCATTAATTTGTATGCATGTTTTAATTTAAGGTACTTGTATCAAGAGATATTGATCCCACAAGAACAAACTCAAAGGTTTGTATTTTTGTGCCCACAACAGACACATATGGGATCATGGAATGCTGACATGTCTGAGTATGTCATTCACCGCTTGACATTAGCAAATCCTGACTTTGAGACTTTGTTTTTGTCACCTTGCAACGTAGTGTAAGTCATTTAATTTAATCAATATTACTAAATTTATTGAAATGTGTTTACTTTCTTATATTTTTTTGTCCAACATTTTGTAGGGATCATTGGTTATTGTTAGCGATTAACTTGAATCAAAGCGTTGTGTACTATCTTGATCCATTGCGTGTACATATCAACATCATAAAACAATGAAAGAGAAGTACAATCAGTAAGTGTGTATAAATCATAGATATGTATATATATATATATATATGTATGCAATTTCTTAAACGTTTAAGTTACTTGTAATATTGAAGTGTTTATTTGTTTATGTTTGGCCCACGTGACATCTTGTCTTTGGTTGGTGGTATTTGTTTAAATTCTGGTGTTTTATAAATTTTGGAATGTCCATATTTTAGGGAGACTCTGCCAAAATTTTGTTAGAAATTTGATATATATAGCCTATGTGTCCATATTGAATGATTTTGTTTGATTTTGCAGTTAGGGCAATCCTACTTTATCGAAGAAACAAGTCTCGATTTTCTAAATTTACTCCACCTAAATGGATACCGATAAAGGTATTTATATCAAATTTTTTATGCAATTATTCAAATTACCAAAAATAAAAACAATTAATTTCATATTTTTGGTTTTATAGTGTCTCGCCAACCGAACTACGATGATTGTGGCGATATGTTTTAAAGTTTCTCAAGGATATTGTCGTTCATAATCAAGCATGTAAATTCCAACAGAGGTATGTTTGTAACAATTTCAAAGTTTATATAATTTTTTCTTTTACGCATACCATTTGAATGCTTATGTTCAATTCTAACTTCATTTAATTTTTATTTCAAAGATCTATCACGATTGTCAATTCGACACATACATCGATCATACAGAACTCAAAGAAGAGTGGTGTCGATATTTTACTACAAATTTTATCATTTATAGCGAGATAGAAGAAGATTAATATTAATGTTTACGTGAGTTTTTGTTAAATTTGGTTTTTTTAGTTTAGCATACTTGAATTGGAAAGGTTCACATGAAATTAGGAATAAAATTCCTTTTATGTTGGCTAATATTTTATATATTTTATGTTGGTATTTGGTATGATATGTTATGTTTTACGGTGTATTTTTTATATTTTGGAATGTCCATATTTTAAGGAAAACTCTGCCAAAATTTTGTTAGAATTTTGACTTTGTATGCATGTTTAGTTGCAAAGTGATGTAAGAAAAAGATATTACTATTTAGGTAGGATTTGTAGCATGACATGTGCAATATTTTAGTGATTTATTCGTATAATTGTAAATTTGACTATGAAATATATTGTACTTTATTTATGTTAATGTAAGGATATGTAGGAATTTATGAAAAAATTACATTATAATGTTAAATTTTGATGTTGGGGAATGTTGATGACAATTTTGATTGCATTTTGTGTTATCACTATTATGCAACAGATATAATGTAAATGTGAGAGAACTAAATTTAAGAAAAAAGGAGAATAAATACGCTTCAATAATGGTACCGCTATTGTATAAAAAGACAGCGCTTCTAAAAGGAAGCGCTGCTAATTATACAAAATAAACAGCGCTTCAGTATGGAAGCGCTGTTTATTGTCTATACAATAAACAGCGCTTCAATAAAGAAGCGCTGTTTATTGTCTATACAATAAACAGCGCTTCCTAATTGAAGCGCTGTTTATTGTCCATTTTCAGCAGCGCTTCATAAACGCTGTTTTTTTGAAATACAATCAGCAGCGGCTTAATTTTCAGCGCTTTTAAGCGCTGTTTTAAGCTAAAAATAAGCGCTGTTTATTGCCAAAACTTGTTGTAGTGATTGTAATAAAAACAACAGTTTAACTCAATTAACTAATACAAAGCTTAGACAAAAATTCAACACTAGGGTTAGACCCTGCAACATGTCAAAACAGAAGCATCTCCAATTATTCAAGGCAAATGACTCAAAACTTATACAAAACCAATTATCTTGCACAAACCTTCAGTTTTGCACTTTCGATGTTTGGTACCGTAACGTTTGTTTCGCAATGGGTCCTTTTCCCTCTGCCAAAAGCATTTCTTAGTATAAATATAATGGAGAGTACTTATGCGGTTAGAAGAAGTATTTACCTTCTCTCGGTGCAGTGTTATCTTTCTCTATCGGTTCAAGTCAAATGAATTATATATATATATATATATATATATATATATATATTGTGCCAAAATTAATTTATTATTACATAGTCTTTAAATTTCTTTTATTTTTTGGTGTTAACACAATGGCTACCCCATTGTTCTTAAAGGAACCATCACCGTAGCTTATTATTGCGTATTACATTTTCTCCTTTTTACCATCATTATTTTAAATAATTTTCTTCCCTATCATATATTAAATAATAATAATAATAATAATAATAATAATAATAATAATTGAAATATTAATTGAAAATGCCTTTGAAAGACATGCTATCTTGATGGGTCATGAGTGTGTATCCATTGATGCCAGTAATGACTTTGTAATTGTAACTGCATCTTCTATCAATAATGGGCAAGTTTTGCTTAAGTAGAATCCTGTTATGCTTTTTTTAGTCTTCAGTTTATGTATCTTTCTTTCTCTGAACATGGCACTGGCATTTTTCTAAATGCACAGCTCTCAAAGTCTTGAGCTCATGGAGGATAAAACAAAAAAAATCGTAAAAGAACAAATAAAGTATGAAAGTTGAAACAAAAGATAAATAAAAACCAACAAAGGGTGTCACTATTTTACAGCGACTTTTAACTTTAATAAGTGTCGTCGTTGCGTGGGTTTCTTTTATTCACTGTTTAATTGATTAGTATATACATGCATATTTGAATTCAACAATATAAATTAAATGGTTACCACATACATATACACAAAATGATTGCAACATAGGTATGATCTCATTACACATAATGTGCGTAGCATGTGCAACAAAATTTGAAAGGTACAACCAATACTACCACCACTCAAGCACAACTAATAAGAAAAACTTTTTAAACTGAAATTAAGGTCCGAATAAGTGTGATCCCCTTAGAGAGAATGTGCACCAAAATTTGGAAGGTACTCTCTCTGGTTTTGAATATAAGCAAAAAAAAAAAAAATTCAACTTTGTTGGTCCAAAATATAACAAAATCTCAACTAATTTAGATTTCATGTCATTAACCTCTTGTAGTTGTATGAAAATGTTTCAATAAAGTGTATTTTGGAGAATACAATTATTAATTTTTGATTACACCAAGAAAATTAAATGATACTCCCTCCGTCCCATAGCTTTGGTAGTTATAGAAATTTTTTTTTGGCTTCAAAATAATTGTTGTTTTATAAACTCAAGATATAATTCACATTTTTTTCCAAGTATATCCTTCATATATATATTTATTGTCTTTACATTGAAAATTGACGCAATTTTACAAATACTTAATTGATTATTTTGGAACTTGCAACAATTTTTTCTAAAGGGGTAGGGGAAGGGGATATATTATTATTTTGAAACTTGTAGCAATTAATAAGGCTGTTTTAGGAAAAATATACTTCAATTAAATTATTTCTTGGTCTGTGTGTAAGAACCTTAAGCCATCAAAATTATGAAATGGAGTATTAACTAATATTCTTAATTAGCGTTAATTTTTATTGTTCTTTATATTTAAGACCGGAGGGAGTGCAACTAATGTGATCTCCACTCACGTACAACTAATGACAGAAACTTCTTAAACATAAAAAAACATCAACAATTTAAAATAAATTCTTTTTTATAAAATAAAAATAACAATTATATATTAGAGGAAGTAAATTTTTTTAAAAAATATTGTGAAAATTTGTTATGAAAAAGTGATGGTCTCCGCACGGTATACACTAAATACTTACAAATTACATATATCATATATTCGAACCTTTTAGCAAAAAAAAGTTATATCATATTTATATATGTTTAATCCAATTTTAAATTACAGAAAATAAGATTAAAAACCTAATATGTGTGATCATGTTATAAAGCATGTGTACCAAAATTTGGAAAGTACAACTAATACCACATTCACTCAAGAACATGGAATAACTTCTTTAAATATGGAACAAACGTTAACAATTTGGAAGATAAACCCCTTGTTAGAATCATCCTTCCAATTTCTGTTTTTGACAGGATCACTTCGAATTTCTAAACCTTGAACCATTGGGTATGATAAAAAAAATTTACTCCCTCAATCCCTTAATATAAGACCCTTTTAATAAAATTTTCTTGTCTCTTAATATAAGTCCATTTTCAAAGACCAAGGTGGATTAATTTTTTTATTTTTATTTTTTTACAAAATTACTCATATACCAAGGTGCATTAATTCTCTCTCTTTCTTTCTCTTAATATTCTTGGAAGATGAGAAGGGTAAGTTGGAAAAAATAACATATATTTTGTACAAATTTATGCTAATAACTAATAAAACACACTTTTTTAAGGGACGTGAAATGGTCAAAGATGATCTTATATTAATGGACAGAGGGAGTAAAATTCATCAATGCTCTTGCAGAATGAGGAGCCGCCTATTTGTTTATTATCTTGGGAGGGTGATGTCGATATGCTAAGGTCAAGTCATTTTATTGAAGGGGAGCTACGCATTTTATGATTTTTGTCAAGGAAATTTTAGTGGAGGGGCTTGCTGAGGTGCTTCATTTGATCTTATGAGAAGTTTTAGTAACTTGCTTTGCCTAAGAGAATCTTCAATTTGTTTAATAGATACACATATATCAGGCCACTATCCATTCTAAGCTACTGAAGCATAAAGATTTACTTCTAAGGATGTATTCTGCTGGTTTAGACTCCATTTTTGTTTGGAGTATTGTGGTAATAACACTTCTGTAGTGCATGATGGGGGAGCTTTAAGTCAACATTATTGTCAGTTAAGTTCCAGCATACAGTAGCTGCAAGTTGCTTTCAAACGATTTTGCTATGAAAAAAAAATTGTGTTGCTCACCAAAAAAATCAATTTTGTTATGATCATTTGAGATTCACAAATCATGTGTTGCTCAACGTTACAATATATGAATTAATGATATCCTGCGACTTTACATTACCTTTTTGTTTTCACTGCTTGGTTGGTTAAGGCTATGCTATTCAGACCTGGCCTTTGCCCACTTTATCTGCTACATCCGCTACATATTTAAAGGATGTATGTGCTTGCTTTATTTTTAATTGCCAGGGGATGCTTGTCAATTATGTTTCAGATGCTTATCATTTGCATCTAAAATATAGCCCTTGTTGCACTTCTTTTTCTGCCCAAGGACTCTTGCACCCCTGCTCTTTTTTATGTTCTAGTTTCAGTTGTTTGATCATAACTATTTTTTCCCTTGTAATATGATGTTTATGTTTTCTTTTAGGCTTCCATGCAATGCACATAGTGCAAGCAGAAGTTTTAACGTTATGTGCTGATACATTCTTGATTTTAGTAAATACATTATACAAGTAATAAAGGGGGAATATGTTTTACCTTTCAGTGAGCTCATTTGAAAGACATGCTATCTTGATGGGTCATGAGTGTGTATCCATTGATGCCAGTAATGACTTTGTAATTGTAACTGCATCTTCTATCAATAATGGGCAAGTTTTGCTTAAGTAGAATCCTGTTATGCTTTTTTCAGTCTTCAGTTTATGTATCTTTCTTTCTCTAAACATGGCACTGGCATTTTCCTAAATGCACAGCTCTCAAAGTCTTTAGCTCGTGGAGGATAAAACAAAAAAAAATCCTAAAAGAGCAAATAAAGTATGAAAGTTGAAACAAAAGATAAATAAAAACCAACAAAGTGTGTCACTCTCTTCTCATTTTCTCTTCTATGCCAAACACAGTGTAAGTGTCGTCGTTGCCTGGGTTTCTTTTATTCATTGTTTAATTGATTAGTATATACATGCATATTTGAATTTGATGTGAACTAGAGCATGGACCGTGTGATGCTCTAAAAGATAATTTTTATAGTACATTGAGACATAATTTTTATTAGAAACTTGAAATAATAAAAGACTAATGATTAAATATTTTTATTATAATGAAAGCATAAAATATAGTGTAGCGACCGAAAAATCCGGAGGGATTTGTTTGAGTTTAATGGAGCCGCCACAAATAATTTATTTCGAAGGAAAATATTGGAAAAACCCTTTTTTGAAGAAAATGGTCCCTGAGACCAGATTTGGGTTCGGGAGTCGAATTATGCGTAGGGAAGGTATTAGCACCCTACGACATCCTTTCGAGAAAAGTTACCTTTAATTAATTGTGCAAAATTATATTAACTTCTAAAAATATATATTTCCCTTTTATTAAAAAAGAATTAACAAAGATAAAAAAAAGAAGACTTAATAAAAGTTGTTTATTTTTGCGCTTAACAGGAATGAGCTCCTGCTCCTACGTATCTCCGGGTGCAGTGGAGAAATCAAAGGCTACGTAGTTCTTGGGTAAAAAATGGTTGTGTGTTGATTGATTTTTAATGGTAAATTTTTTTGATGGAAAAAGGTAGGTTTTGTAGGGGCCAAACAAGAAGCAATCAAGAGTGGCCCTCACTAACAACCCATTTTGTTTAGAAAATTAACGGTGTTCGTAATGATCAAACATGAAGCAATCTCGAGTGATCATTACAGGTTAAAATAACTTGACTTTATATTTATAAAGAAGATAGATTTTCATGGGGACCAAACAAGAAGCAATCAAGAGTGGTCCTCACTAATAACCCATTTTTGTTTAGAAAATTAAGATGTTCGCAATGATTAAACGGGAAGCAATCTCGAGTAATTATTACTAATAAATTAATTTTCACGATTTTATTATGTGATTTTCAAGAAAAATAGGGTCTCAAAATTTGTATTTGAAATTTAATTGAGTAAAAATTGTCCCCATAGAGTGAAATGGGGTCAGATTTATTGTCCTAATTTGACTAGTACTAATTAATGATTAAGAAAAAATAAGAAACATATAATAATAAAAACTGATGAATTAAAAAAAGCGGGAAGCGACATCTAATGTTATAAATAAAGGACAAACATAAACATACTTAAAAAAATATGAAGAAAGAAAAAGAAAGAAGGAATTGATGCACTTACCTCAAGAGAAAATTTTTTGTTGGGCACAATGCGTCAAACCCCACGTACTCCTCCAATCTTGAAGGTTGAAGGGGATAGTAACCCTCCCATTAAATTTTTTTGATTAAAGCAAAGGCCCTATGCTTTGCACTAGGCCCATTGATCCATTTTTTCTTCTTCTTTCTTCTCTACTACTATTTTTGTTCTTTTTGAATGTTATTTTATACCGGACAAAATTAGGGTATGACAGCTGCCCCTCTTTAGTTATATTTTACTAGAAAATATGAATAACAATGGTTTTCAAATTTTCATTGTAAAAGATAAGTAAAGATAAAGACACAAATTTTGTCCTGAATCAGGATAGGCGAAGGATGAGGTGAGAAATAACATCGGGGGATTAACGCTTGGTGCATTTAATCGAAAAGTGATAATGAAGGATCACCGCCAGGTTGGGTACTGACGCAGTAATCAAAAGCAATAATGAGAGATTAACGCTCGGTGCGTTCATCGGAAAGCAATAAAGAAGGATTACCGCCAGGTCGGGTACTGACGCGGTAATCAAAAAGCAATAATGAAGGTTCCACGCCAGGTTGGGTACTGACGTGTCGATGGGAAATAATAGAGAAAACTATAAAGAATGATCTCCACCAGGTTGGGTACTGACGCGGTGATCGAAAAGCAATAACGAGGGATTAACGCTCGGTACGTTCATCGGAATGTAATAAAGAAGGACCTCCGCCAGGTCGGGTACTGACACAGTGATCAAAAAGCAATAATGAGGGTTCGACGCCAAGTAGGGTATTGATGCGTCGATGGGAAGCAGTAAAGAAGGATCAACATCAGGTCCGAAACTGATATGTTGGTTAAAAAGTAATAATGAGGGATTACCGTCAGGTCGGGTACTGACGCGGTAATCTTAAAGCAATAAAAGGGGGTGATACTTGGCGCGTCGCTTAGAAAGCAAAATAAAGGACCAATGCTCGGCACATTATTTTGGAAACAATAGTGAAGGATCAACACTTGGTGCGAGGACCAAGTGGAACAAAAACGGCTAAAAGGTGGTGATATGAGGATGATGCATGAATATATGGTATGTGATGCATGTATACAATGCGACTATTATTTTTATTGCATTGACTCCTCATCCCATATGATCTCCAGTATTTAAAGATATGGGACAAACCAGGATTCATCTGGTTCATTCATAATATGCTTTTGACTGGGAGGAAGCGCAGATTATCGATGCAGCGCTAGTTATTTTTTAAAGGTAATCCCTTTGCCCTTTTGAAACTTATTTATTGAGATTTGGCATTTCCTCGTGATTCGTAAGATGTATATAATAATCGTATTGCTTTCCCATATCATCACATGCTTTACAATTCAGTGCCTATTATCATAAAACATTTTGAAATACGAGAACGAAGGTGTTTGGTATTCAAAGAAGAGTCATGTGTACAAGGACTAAAGTCACATGGACCTGAAAGTACATCGAGAATTCAGTCAAGAAAAGTGCAGGAAGAAGAAAGAACAAAGAAAGGAAATGACTAAGCAGATTTTTTATAGTTTGTGTCTATGTAGGAACAATGCCAGCTTCCCATATCCATAACTTTGAATACTCATTATCGATTTCTAGAAATATATAAAACTGCCTCGAGTAGGTAACTTGAACCTCTTGATGCATCAACCGACTTTGATGTCCAATTTCAGACCCTAACTTTTGCTTGGATTGCTCTTTCAAGTTTTCAATCCATCGAGTCGCTCTAATTTTTACCTAGGTCATCCTTTCAGGTTTTCAACCTAGCCAGCTCATTTTCAGTGATGATCTTATTTGGCAGACTGTGGCGGCAGATTAGATCCCTTTTGATGAGCTTGACAATCACATTTTTGGTAAAGCAATTGCAATGAGGAGTTTATATGGATTTCCCCTTCCAAAAATCAAATTTTGAGAAAATATGAGCAATTTGATTTTGATTAGAATGGACTTTATTAGGATTGTAACATGGCCAGGGGTTGAAGGGTCACAAAAGAAAGAATATTTTAGGCTCAAAAAGTGTTTGGGGGTTTTTTTTTCCAACAAAGATTTTTAGTGCAAAGATGCACTTTGATGGTTGCTAACACAATTGTCTTGTCTAGTTTTGACATTTTTATTTATTGATTTTTTGATTCTTGCAAGCGTCTTTGATACGTTGCATTTGCTATTTGCTTGCTTGCTTTGCCTTTTTTGAATAGGCGAAATTGAGTAGATTATTGTGCTAGCCTCCAATGGATAAGTGATCCTTGTTTAGGGTATTTGATTTTTTTTTTTTAGCCTCAAAAGGGGTAGCAAGGGATATATATTTTTGTTTTTTGGGATAGAGAAAAATGGTCAAACTTCATCTCAAAACCTTATTGCTCAAATTTTCACAAAAATTAATTTTTGGCAAATTGTGCATTTGCTCTACCTTTTTCTTTCTATTGTCACTTTCAGTACTTAGATCAATTATTTCAAGTTCTTCCTCGTGGGGTTAAACCATTTTTGCCTCTCGTACCATCAATCTCATCAGTTCAAAAGGGGTTTCCCAATTGTCCTCATGGGATAGTCAAAATTATAGTATGAGTCACTGACATCATCATTTTCAAAGACAATGTTTTTTGATCTGCATTAGTTAAAATTGACGAAATGAAAAACCAAAAAAAAAAAGATGAAAGGGAATGGAAAAGATGAAAAAAAGAAAAGGGAAATGACTAGAAAATTCAAAAGTGCATTTTATTAATAAAGATACTGAAATGAAATATGTGCGCCCTTTTGACAATAAATGATCCTAAAGCCTTGGGCAGAGCAATAGGGTTTGCATTACAAAATTACTTTGAATCAAAAATCACGGGAAATTCAACAATTTCCAAATTTTCAAGTTTTTCACTAGACGAGCAAGGGTGGATAAGGTTGACGATGTTGTCTTCAGCACTGCGGTCATCTTTGACAATTGCTATCTTGTTTGGGTTCAACATTCTTTCGCTCTGAAAGCTTTGTCTGATGTCGCAGATAGGGACATTCTTATCATTTTGTTCCCTGCCTTCCGATTTAGCTATTAGGGGTTGGTCCCCAAACTCCTCAGTAATGGCATTGACTGCTGGACCTCCATGACCTGGAAGGGGATAATTACCCATATTAGGGCCATCCTCTTTAAAACTCAATAACTTGGCATTGATCAGATCCTGAATCACATACTTCAAGGATTTGCAATTTTCAGTTGTGTGACCTACTGCCCCTGCATAAAACTCACATTCGGCGTTTGGGTCATACCCTCTTGGGAAGGGAGGTTGAAGTGGTTTCATTGAGCGCGGGGAGACCAAAGAGTTGCTGATGAGGTGATGAAACAAGTCTGTATATGTCATAGGAATAGGGTCAAATTGGACTATTTTTCTCTCTTGGTCGTTTGGCTGTTTCTGGTTTTGGTTAGGCTGGGTGGGTGGATTATGAGAGGTAGCGGCAATGTATGGAGGTGGAAAGTAGGGGTATAGAAAAGGATGTGGGAAATTGGTAAAGAATTGGGGTGGCTTTCCTCGGGTATGTCCTCCCAGGCTCGTCATCACAACATTAGTTTCCCCTTCCTTCTTCTTCATGAAATCTGTAGGGGGTTCTTGGCATCATTTACTCTAGCAGAATTATGGGCAATCTTTCCATTTCTCATTCCTCCTTCAACTCTTTCCCCTACGATGACCATATCTGAAAAGTTTGACGATACACTTCCGATCATTTTATCATAGAAGGGTGATTGGAGGGTATCCATGAACATGGCCACTATCTCTTTTTTGATCAGCGGTGGTTCCACTTGGGCTGCCAATCCTCTCCATCGTTGGCCATATTCCTTGAAAGTCTCATTGTCCCTTTTTGCCATATTTTGCAACTGCATTCTATCAGGAGCCATATCAATGTTATACTTATACTGCTTCAAGAAAGCATCCGCCAAATCTTTCCAACAACGAATATGAGATCGTTCAAGGTGTGTATACCAACTCGACGCTGCCCCTATTAAACTATCTTGGAAAAAGTGAACCAGAAGTTTGTTATCATGTGCACAGGACGCCATCTTCCTACAGTACATGGTCAAGTGGCTTTTCGAACAAATTGCCCCTTTAAACTTGTCAAAGTCTGGCACCTTGAACTTTGGCGATATGACCACATCTGGAACGAGACAAAGATCTGAAGCATTACTTGAACTGATGTAACCCACTCCTTCTACAGCTCATAGTCTATCTTCAAGGATTTGCAACTTTGTATCAGATCATTGATTCCTAACTGGGACGCTCAGATTGGATACCCCCAAGGCTGGAGACCAGGAAACACGGTTAGTCTGGGAATTTAATGGGTTTCCTTGAACATAATAGGGGTGACCAAATTGTTGGGGATTCACCATGGGGGTCACTACAGGCATACTGACTCCTTGAGTATTCCCGATATGGGGTGGACCATAACCAGGTGGAAATGTGTATGCCATGAAGACAGGACTTGAGCTTTGGACTGGTATGGTTTCAGTGCCTGAACCGGATCCTTGAGGCTGGGCTTCATCTTGTACAACAAGTGTTTGGGAATCAGTTTCCACAGAGTTATTGTTAGCACCTGATGGTGTATAACCGGGTGGGAGACCAAATGGCGGGAACTGTTGTGCTTGGGGGCCTTGAGGACTATGGTTCGTAGAATCATCATTGGCCATAGGTAGCGTATAACCAGGTGGGAGTCCGTAAAGTGGGAATTGCGGTATTTGATTATGAGGGTTGCTAGCTAGTGAATGCATATGACCTTATGGGTAAATTACAAAAGGTACCATCATCCCTTGAGCATTGAGACCATATTGCAACTGCATTGGACTGAAGCCAGGTGGGCGGGAAGGCGTAGCTTGATTTTCATCATTCACAGGTGAAGACACCCCATCCACGACCTTGTTTTTGTTTAGAGACTGCAGAAGCTCTAAAACTTTGCTCATCTGTTCCTTCAGTTGGTTAACGTCATCTCTCATCTCTTGGTCATCCATGATCTTTGATTAAGAGTGAGTTCTATAAGGGTGTCGAGGAACCAGTTTGTTCAATTATTTTCTGGTGATTTCAAAAAAAATGATATGAGTATATAAGAAAAGAAAAATGAATGAATATGGATGCATGGATCCATTTATTTGTGCTAGGGAACTGTAGGTCTCATTGCTTTGGCACGTATGAGTTCTTTGAAACTGTTTCACTACTTAGTCCCATATTATTTCACAAAATACTTGTGGCCAAGCTTTTGTGTTCCTACGATTCTCTGGCAACCTGAAATGAAATGAGAATGAATGAGATATATATTTTTTTGAAATGTTTTTTTTTTGAAGTATGAATGCGTGAAGATATAATGTTGGATGATGATGATTATTATCTGTATAGCATGCATGAAGATATGTGGTTTAGTAAACCCTTTTTATGTACCGACATGATATAACAGATTTTGGGTGGAAGAACAAAAATGACATGGTGCCCCTTGTGTCTTAAGTGGGTTAAACTTAAAGTTGGAGATTTTCTAACCTAAGGTTCTATGGTCTTGTATTGAGTGATAGATCTCACGGGTGGCTCTAATCACATCCTCACCAAAGGCCTCTAGAGCTAAAGTCTCCTCCAGAATATTAACTGCAACGATAGATAACTATCTGGTGCAGAATACCCAGAAGGAGCACACTCTAGATGAGATTCTCGCAATAGCCAGAAGGAAAGCAAATTCCGATTGACTATCACCGAACCTCCACTCAACTTAAACTTTGCTCTGACCCGGGTATAGGGCCTCACTCATATGTGTGTGCAAACATGTAGGTGCGGTGTGTGAGAGGGGCAACACCCTAACACTACCCAAGCTGCAAAACAAACAAAACACACAAATATAGTTATCTATCCTAATGTTTAACATATACATAATATTCACAACAAATTAAAAATAAACAAATACGTAATAAATAGTAAATAATCATTTACAAAAGAAAAAAAATAAAATAAAATAAAAAGAAGGAAATTTTAAAAAAAAATGAAGTTAACTATTTAGCACAATCAATCATGTTAGGCTTGACTCTCTAAATGTCGCCAGTGGAGTCGCCAGCTGTAGCGACCGAAAAATCCGGAGGGATTTATTCGAGTTTAATGGAGCCGCCACCAATAATTTATTTCGAAGGAAAATATTGGAAAAACCCTTTTTTGAAGAAAATGGTCCTTGAGACCAGATTTGGGTTCGGGAGTCAAATTATGTGTAGGGAAGGTATTAGCACCCTACGACATCCTTTTGAGAAAGGTTACCTTTAATTAATTGTGCAAAATTATATTAACTTCTAAAAATATATATTTCCCTTTTATTAAAAAAGAATTAACAAAGATAAAAAAAAGAAGACTTAATAAAAGTTGTTTATTTTTGCGCTTGACAGGAATGGGCTCCTGCTCCTACGTATCTCCGGGTGCAGTGGAGAAATCAAATGTTACATAGTTCTTGGGTAAAAAATAGTTGTGTGTTGATTGATTTTTAATGGTATATTTTTTTGATGGAAAAACTGTAGGTTTTGTAGGGACCAAACAAGAAGCAATCAAGAGTGGCCCTCACTAACAACCCATTTTGTTTAGAAAATTAACGGTGTTCGTAATGATCAAACGGGAAGCAACCTCGAGTGATCATTACTAGTAAAAATAACTTGACTTTATATTTATAAAGAAGATAGATTTTCATGGGGACCAAACAAGAAGCAATCAAGAGTGGTCCTCACTAATAACCCATTTTTGTTTAGAAAATTAAGATGTTCGGAATGATTAAACGAGAATCAATCTCGAGTAATCATTACTAGTAAATTAATTTTCATGATTTTATTATGTGATTTTCAAGTAAAATAGGGTCTCAAAATTTGTATTTAAAATTTAGTTGAGTAAAAATTGTCCCCATAGAGTGAAATGGGGTCAGATTATGTCTTCATCTTCATACTCTTTCAAGTGGTCTTCATCCATATCACCGTGATTTAGCTACAAAATTAAAATGAAAAAATCGAATTAATAACTTGAAATAGAACACAGATGTTTAACTCATGTTAAAGTCATTATATATGAAAGACATTTATATAATGGAACCATTTCATATAAATTTCTTCCCCACGGATGAATCTGTCATAGTCATACCACACATACATATAATTAGGCACAATGTTTTCCATGTCCCTAATATATATATTGATAAATTATTTAGCTTTTACCCTTTCAGAGAACGTAATTACCACTATCATTTGCATAATAAAGATTGATAGGGTTAAAGAGGGAAACCCAAAAAAGTTGAACCCCAACTCTAAATCCAACAATTTCCTGCTAAAATAAGAATAGAGAGAATAGAAGAAAACGTGGAGAAGAAATGTTGTTACTTTTGTGTGAGAGGGTAAATCGTGAAAAGCATTCTGAAAGATAGAATCCTATTAGATGTAAGTATTATTTCCATTTTGCCTCATGGCTATTTGGAGCATGTGCAGACGTAGATGAGTATATAGAGCACTGTTAGCATTATCCATAGTTGAAAACAAAGCTGCCAAGGTCCCCACATCTAGTCCTGAGTTGTTTTGATTTATCATGGTGCTTACAAGAAGTTGAAATTTTACCTCCATCTTTGAATGTTTTGCCTCCATCTCTTGAACCTTATCAGTTAAACACTTAATCTCATCAGCATGCTTTTTCTTTAGTTCTTCTATTTCTTTATTTCTTTTCAACAGAGAAGGAGTTGCAGTTCTTCCATAGCAGTACACTCTCCCTGGTTTTTCTTTTCCAAACACAGCTTCAAAAGCTTCAGTGGAGAGAAAGCTCACAATTGCATCATTAGTATCTTGATCTAGCTCCTTTCCTCTTTTACTTCTTCTTGTTTCAATAAAAACTTCTGCTTGAGTAGGAGGCTCTTTATCCTCCTTGCTTGCACGCTACACCAAACAATGAATGATTTTAGGATAAAGTGACACATAAGACTTTAAATATTTAATTAAAATAATATAAATAAGGTACCATTTTTTCCCTGATAACAGCAAAGCTTATCGGTCCTACTCTATGTCTCCATTTCTGTTGAGCTATACTTTCAGCATTTTGATGGCACATCTCCTATGAAGAATTTACTTCATTAAATTTGGAGATACTCTAACCGAAGCAAGCCAGTAGCAAATAATTAAAACTCCACTACACTAAATGACCGAAGAAGAGCAGGACCAGGGCAGCCACAAAAGGACAACCAAAGAAAATTTATATTAGTTAACCAGAAGAAAACCAAAGCAGGAGGAGCAACAACAGAACTAAAACCAGCAGCACATTAAAATAGCCAAACCAGTGCAGATAAATCTCACAGTACAATATAATTCAAGCCAATGAACAAAAACTTTTTCATTCCAAATAAAACTCAGTACAATTAAATCTCAGTACATTAAATTCCATATCAAACTCATGGTGAACAACACATTTTTCATTCCAAATAATACACAATTGCAATTATATCTATCTTACTTGAATGTCATCAAGTCTCCAATAGTCCATTAACTTCTTGAAGTGTGTTTCTGGTATGTTTTCAGGTTTATTTTTCAGCCGCTCCCACATGCTTTTATACTTGCTGAAATGATTTTTTTAATGAACCATTTGTACCGCCTCCAAGCATCATTTATAATAGCATACACAACCTTCTTTCCTTTATCCGGAACAATGTATTTTTTTCTATAAAGAAAAGAAAAATAATTAGAAAGATATATTTCATCAAAATACTCAAATACACACACACAAAAACAATTAGATGAGTTAATACATTGACATAAGGCCATATAAGCTCATCCTTTTTTGGAACAACCTTCCAATTAATGTAAATAAGAGGACAAAAATCTGCACTTCTCGCTATCGTTCCCAAAAAAATTGTTAAATTCAGACACCATCTTTTGATTTGGTCCAATGGGCTCCCCTTCTTCATTCAAGGTAATTTATTGTCTATCACTAGGTGGTCGCGCATGAATTTTCAAGCATATTGTCCTTCCTCGTTTTCTTTTAGATGCCTCCCCTAATTAACATTCCAAATTGAAATGTTAATCTTTTAATAAAAAGACTAACACAAATAAGTCAAAATCAAACTAGTATGGGTGTTACCTTCCACTAAATTGTCATTTGTTTCCTTAACATCATCATTTTCATATTTCATTTCCCCTTAACTTCTTGTTCATAGTCATTTCCTTCACTCTCATCATCTTCTGACTCGTCTACTTCAAGTTGTTGATTATTCCCTTCAATAAAATCATCAAGTGACATTGATGGACACTTTTGTTATTGTACTTATACTACTCTTTTTAGAATCCTTGGCCTCCTTAAGAATGGCTTCCATCGCACCTTCTTGTAATAAAGCTAAGCCAATGGCTTGAGTTAGAGTAGTTGGTATTACAATGTGTAAATGGCAAAAGGTGATTTGCATTAAGAGAATGAAAGTATATATACAATACAAGCAAGCTGACTTATCAACAACAAACTAACTAAGTGTAAAAAATATATCTGAATAATATTTCATTAACTTAACTTTGAATACACACACTAATGTTATTATATAGACTAGCTAGACTTAACCTAATGGGCCTGAGCAATGGGCCGAATAACTAAACTAGGTTACAGTACAAAAGGTAAATATTTACTATTTACTCTAATTATTTACAATACTCCCCCTCAAGCTGGTGAGTGGATATCAATCATCCCTAGCTTGCAAGTAAGTTGGCGGAATCGGTCTGTAGATAGCCCCTTTGTAAGCACATCTTGTGAATACATGCCTTGACAGGATGGTTTTGATGATTGACAAAAGGGAGCTTTGCAAATAGTCAACCGTGCAAAAAGTGGAAAAGAATACCAAGACGCGTATCAAGAATGATTGTTTCTCAAGTCTTTGGGTTCTGGGTATTTATTTATCTTTATTAAGACAATTTGTAAGTAGTAATAAAAAGCTCTCAATTAAAATTAAATCACACACGCACAAAATATTTTGACATGCATATCGCGTGTCGAGCTCTGAGGAAAACGGATGTCGAGCTGAGGAGGAAGTCGGATGTTGAGCTCTAAGGAAGTCGTATGTCGAACTGAGGAGGAAGTCGCATGTCGAGATGATGAGGTCGTGTACCGAGCTATGAGAACCGAGCTGATGAGGAGGTCGTATGCCGAGCTGTGTTCCGAAGTCGTGTGCCGAGGTCTTTTGCCGAGCCGCTCGTGAGGTCGATGCCGAGCCGTGGTCGAGGTCGCCGTCGAGCCGCGGTGGCGAGGTCGTCTGACGAGCCGCCTTCGTGAGGTCGCCTGGCCGAGCCGCCTTCGTGAGGTCGTATCCCGAGCCGCCTCCGTGTTTTCAATTCTTTCATGTTCAACGCAACGGACAAATTCCAACGGACAGATCCCTGCCGCAACGGGCAAATCCTCAACGGACATTTTTTTTAAGTGCGTGAGACGCTCCTCGGTCGGTCTATAAATAAACAACGCTGTGCTCTTTCTTACAACACAACACAACAACGCAGTGCTTAATTTTTGTGCCAAAAACTCTGTCAAATATTTTTCATCACTCACACTTATTTGAGCACAATTTTACGAGAGCCTTTTATTCTACATAATTTGAGTTGTATTATTTGAGCTTCAATTTGTTATATCCGCACTATTGAGTGTATCTTTTCGTCTCATTTTATTTGTGAAATTCTTTTATTTTTGGGTAGGAATCCGAAGGTGTTCATAGAGAGGTGATGTCTCTTGGCCGTATTGCTCTGGTTTAGAGTTGTAAAGGTTTCTAGCTGAACTCGATTTAAAAGCTAGTGTCTTAGTGAAAATCCCATAGTGGTTTGCTTTGGGGACGGGGCGTAGGCCACGAGGGTGTTAGGTGGCCGAACCTGGATAATTTGTTGTGTGCTTTTTTACTCCTTATCTCTCTACTTTTCAGTCAATTAAATTTCTGTACTTTATTTTATTGTTATTTATATCTTACTATTTACTTTATTTTTAACTCGTTTGCAATTTATTCTTCAAGTGATTTATCTATTTCACGTTAATATTTCCGCAACTCATAATTAGCACTTATTTCTCCAAAAGTTTTTGAAAGCACCGTTCACACACACATTCACCCCCCTCTTGTGTTTGGAGTCACTTGTCAACAAGTGGCATCAGAGCTAGACTCTTGTATAAAGGACTTAACCGTCTCAAGAGAATGACTTCAAACAATAACGAGGGAACCTCCATGAACAGACCCCCATTTTTCAATGGTGAGGGGTATGGTTATTGGAAGGATAGAATGCAAATCTTTCTTGAGGGTGTTGATCTTGATATTTGGGATGTCAGGAAAATGGTCCATTTGTCCCCACTCAATCAATTAATGATGCAAAGGGTAGACAAACCAAGATCACTTTGGACCGAAGATGATAAGAAAAAGGTCCAATACAATTTGAAAGCTAAGAACATCATCACTTCTGCTTTAAGCTACGATGAGTTCTATAGGGTCTCAAATTGCAAGACTGCTAAAGAAATGTGGGACACCCTTCTATTGACCCATGAAGGTACTACCGAGGCCAACTTATGTCTCATGGCAAAACACGAGGAGGATGAGGTAAATGCTCTTGAACTCGAATCTCCTTTAACTTATGATGAGCCGCTTATTGCTTGTGAAGAATTAAATAATGAAACGATTAAACTTGGAAAAATTGTTCTTTCTTCTAAGAAAACCATCTCTTCTCTTGAATCAAAAATTGAAATTTTAAACAAAGAGATAGTGACTCTTAAAGAAAAACAAGTTCTTTGTGATTGAAACTTCTCCTCCCATATCTTGTGAAAATAAAAAGATGAAGTTTTAAAATGCAATGAGTGTAGTGTTTTGAAAAATAAGGTTGAGGATTTAAATAACACTCTTGCAAAATTTACAATGGGAAGAGATAATCTAAACATTATTTTAGGAAACCAAAAAGGTACTTTTAGAAAAGCTGGTATAGGTTATCATCCAAAATTCATGAAAAATCTTTTAAACTCGTCAATCACAACAAACCCTCAAGTAGTCCTTTCATTAAATGCTTTCACTTTGTGGTAGAAATGGTCACACTGCCTCCATTTGCAATATTAGAAAGAACAAGAATGTGGTTGGCAAAAAGATATGGATTCCAAAGGGTACTTTGCCAAAAACTAACTCATCTGGACCCAACTTAGTTTGGGTACCAAAAGTTAAAATCTGATTTTATTTTATGGTGTGCTTGAAAGCCAAAGATTCAAATTGGTATCTTGATAGCGGTACTGCTCAAAGCACATGACAGGAGACAAAAGCAAGTTCTCCTCATTGGTACCTAAGAATAGTGGTTATGTCCGGTATGGTGACAACAACAAAGGTAAAATTCTTGGGATTGGTTCTATTGGTAAGAGTCCTAATCCCACTATTGAAAATGTTTTGTATGTGGAAGGTTTGAAACATAACTTGCTAAGTATTAGTCAACTTTCTGACAAAGGCAATAATGTTATATTTGATTCTTCAAAATGCATGGTCGTAAATTCTTTTAATAAAAGTACAGTTTTTGTTGGATCTAGAATTGGAAATATCTATATGGTTAATTTAGATGAACTACCTTCAAATGATGCATGCTGTCTTTTTAGTAAAGAGAATGAATCTTGGCTATGGCATAGAAGAATGGCTCATATTCACATGGATCATCTTAATAAATTGGTTCGTAAAGACTTAGTAATTGGTTTGCCAAAGATTCGTTTTGAAAAAGATAAACTTTGTGATGCGTGTCAAAAAAGAAAACAAGTAAAGGCATCTTTCAAATCTAAAAATATTGTTTCTACAAACCGGCCTTTACAACTTTTACATATGGATTTATTTGGCCCTTCTAGAACTAAAAGCTTTGGTGGCAATTACTATGCTCTTGTTATTGTGGACGACTATTCTCGCTAAACATGGACTTTATTTATTTCTCACAAAAATGATGCTTTTAATGCTTTTCGAAAACTTGCAAAGGTTATACAAAATGAGAAGGGACTTAACATTGCTTCCATTCGAAGTGATCATGGTGGGGAATTTGAGAATGAAGCATTTGAAGCATTTTGCACAGAAAATGGCATTGATCACAACTTTTCTGCTCCAAGGACACCGCAACAAAATGGAGTGGTTGAAAGGAAAAATCGGTCTCTTGAAGAGCTAGCGAGGACGATGCTCAATGAGACTAACCTTCCTAAGTACTTTTGGGCACGCAGTGAGCACCGCTGCTATGTGATGAATCGAGTTCTTATAAGGCCGATCCTTAAGCAAACACCGTATGAACTCTACAAAGGAAGGAAGCCCAACATTTCCCACCTTCACGTTTCGGATGCAAGTGTTTTGTCCTAAACAATGGTAAGAATAACCTTGGTAAATTTGATGCTAAAGGCGATGAAGGTTTATTTCTTGGATATTCCACTTCTAGTAAAGCTTTTGAATTTTTAATAAAAGAACTTGGACTGTTGAAGAATCTGCATGTTTCTTTTGATGAATCTAACCCCAAATATTCAGTAGAAGAAAGTGTTGATGATCTTGCGAAGTATTTGGAGATACCTATTTAGAGGAACAAGAGAGATCAAAAGTTCAAAGGAGGATCAAGAGTCCTTGCCTCAACCCTCTCAAGAACTCTCTCACTCAAATCTTCCAAAGGAATGGAGAGTCTCAAAGAACCATCCTCTTGACAACATAATAGGTGATATCTCAAAAGGGGTAACGACTCGAAACTCTCTTAATCATGCATGTCATCATATGGCCTTTGTCTCTCAAATTGAACCAAATGACGTCAATGAAGCCATCTTTGATGAGCATTGGACCTTTGCTATGCAAGAGGAATTAAATCAATTTGAGAGAAATGATGTTTGGGAACTTGTCCCTAGGCCTAAAGATCACCTAGTCATTGGGACCAAATGGGTCTTTCGCAACAAGCTTGATGAAAACGGTATCATTGTTAGAAATAAAGCTAGACTTGTTGCAAAAGGCTATAATCAACAAGAGGGCATAGATTTCGATGAAACCTATGCACCCGTGGCTAGATTAGAAGCTATTCGCATGCTTCTCGCATTTGCATGCATCATGGATTTTAAACTTTTTCAAATGGATGTTAAGAGTGCATTTCTAAATGGTTTTATTCAAGAAGAAGTATATGTTGATCAACCCCCCGGTTTTGAAAATTTTGAATTTCCAAATCATGTTTTCAAATTGAAAAAGGCTTTATATGTTTTAAAACAAGCCCCGAGAGCTTGGTACGAGAGGTTGAGCAAATATTTACTTGAAAAAGGTTTTGAAAGAGGAAAAGTTGATACCACTCTTTTCATTAAACACAAAAAGCATGACATTTTACTTGTTCAAATTTATGTCGATGATATAATATTTGGTGCTACTAATGAATCCTTGTGTAAGGAATTTTCTGATATCATGCAAAGTGAATTTGAAATGTCAATGATGGGAGAGCTAAATTACTTCCTTGGACTTCAAATCAAACAAACAAAAGAAGGAATTTTTATAAATCAATCCAAATATTGCAAGGAGTTGCTTAAAAGATTTGGAATGAGCAACGCCAAAGAAATCTCAACTCCCATGAGCACATCATGCTATCTTGACAAAGATGAAGGTGGTAAGTCGGTCAAGTAAGTAAGTATAGAGGTATGATAGGATCTCTTCTCTATCTCATCGCTAGTCGTCAGGATATTATGTCTAGTGTTTGTATGTGTGCACGTTTTCAAGCAAATCCTAAGGAATCACATCTCTTAGCGGTAAACGCATCATGAGATATCTCACCGGCACACAAACCATGGGTTTATGGTACCCCAAAGGTCTTGATCGCACACTTATTGGGTACTGGATTACGATTTGCGGGTTGTAAATTGGACCGAAAAAGCACTAGTGGGACATGTCACTTACTTGGGAATGCCTTGGTTTCATGGCATAGTAAGAAACAAGCCAGTGTGGCTTTGTCCACTGCCGAAGCGGAATATGTTGCGGCAGGCAGTTGTTGTGCACAAATTATTTGGATGAAACAACAATTGAATGATTATGGGATTAATCTGAAAACTGTTCCAATTAAGTGCGACAATACTAGTGCCATAAACCTCACGAAAAACCCGGTTTATCACTCCCGGACCAAACACATAGAAATTAGGCACCATTTTATTAGAGATCATGTTCAAAAAGGAGATTGTGTGATTGAGTTTGTGGAAACATCTAAACAACTCGCAGATATTTTTACTAAACCTTTGCCTAAGGAAACTTTCTTTTTAATTAGAACTGAATTGGGAATTTTAGACCAATCATGCATTGAGTATCGCCTGTGATTGCATTTTCTTTTGAATAAATTCTAACTTGGGCGTTTGAGTGTGCTAACGAAGTTTATGCAGTCTTTTCCCTTCCATTTTCTTTAAGTACGGAATAATGAGTGGGTGACGCATTTGTCTTATGCAACTAGCTAATCATGTCCAACCAGCTCATCTGTCACACACCAAGCTTGGTATCACGTAACTATCAAAATATGCTTGTTTAATCCTGAATATATGCCTTGCTTTATTTGTCTTTCCCGCTTTTTGATGTTGCCAAAAGGGGGAGAGTTACATGAATGCATGATTCAGGGGGAGTGATCTTTTAAGTATTGCCTATTGTGAGGGGAGTTTTTCTAAATATTGTGCTTAAACTCGATATCTTTTGTTGAAAAACCATGCTTATATCTCATTGCCATATCATGATTATATTTTACTAAATTCCTCCATGAGATGTTTGTCATCATCAAAAAGGGAAGTCTGTGAATACATGCCTTGACGGGATGGTTTTGATGATTGACAAAAGGAGCTTTGCAAATAGTCAACCGTGCAAAAAGTGGAAAAGAATACCAAGACGCGTATCAAGAATGATTGTTTCTCAAGTCTTTGGGTTCTGGGTATTTATTTATCTTTATTAAGACAATTTGTAAGTAGTAATAAAAAGCTCTCAATTAAAATTAAATCACACACGCACAAAATATTTTGACATGCATATCGCGTGTCGAGCTCTGAGGAAAACGGATGTCGAGTTGAGGAGGAAGTCGGATGTTGAGCTCTGAGGAAGTCGTATGTCGAACTGAGGAGGAAGTCACGTGTCGAGCTCTGAGGAAGTCGTATGTCGAACTGAGAAGGAAGTCGCGTGTCGAGATGATGAGGTCGTGTACCGAGCTATGAGAACCGAGCTGATGAGGAGGTCGTATGCCGAGCTGTGTTCCGAAGTCGTGTGTCGAGGTCTTTTGCCGAGCTGTTCAGAGGTCGTATGCCGAGCTGTGTCGAGGTCGTCTGTCGAGCTGTGTGGCGAGGTCGTCTGACGAGCTGTCTTCAGAGGTCGTCTGCCGAGCTGTCTTCAGAGGTCGTATGCCGAGCCGTCTCCGTGTTTTCAATTCTTTCATGTTCAACGCAACGGACAAATTCCAACGGACAGATCCCTGCCGCAACGGGCAAATCCTCAACGGACATTTTTTTTAAGTGCGTGAGACGCTCCTCGGTCGGTCTATAAATAAACAACGCTGTGTTCTTTCTTACAACACAACACAACAACGCAGTGCTTAATTTTTGTGCCAAAAACTCTGTCAAATATTTTTCATCACTCACACTTATTTGAGCACAATTTTCTGAGAGCCTTTTATTCTACATAATTTGAGTTGTATTATTTGAGCTTCAATTTGTTATATCTGCACTATTGAGTGTATCTTTTTCGTCTCATTTTATTTGTGAAAATCATTTATTTTTGGGTAGGAATCCCAAGGTGTTCATAGAGAGGTGATATCTCTTGAACGTATTGCTCAGTTTAGAGTTGTAAAGGTTTCTAGCTGAACCTGATTTAAAAGCTAGTGTCTTAGTGAAAATCCCATAGTGGTTTGCTTTGGGGACGGGGCGTGAGCCACAGGGTGTTAGGTGGCGAACCTGGATAATTTGTTGTGTGCTTTTTACTCCTTATCTCTCTACTTTTCACCAATTAAATTTACGTACTTTATTTTATTGTTATTTATATCTTACTATTTACTTTATTTTTAACTCGTTTGCAATTTATTCTTCAAGTGATTTATCTATTTCACATTAATATTTCCGCAACTCATAATTAGCACTTATTTCTCCAAAAGTTTTTGAAAGCACCGTTCACACACAATTCACCCCCTCTTGTGTTTGGAGTCACTTGTCAACACATTTGCTAGTTGGTGTCCAGTAGGTATGTAGGACGTTGTTATCAGTCCACAATCTAGCTTCTCCTTTATAAAGTGTCTGTCTATCTCAATGTGTTTGGTCCTGTCATGTTGTACAGGATTATGAGCAATGCTGATTGCTGATTTATTGTCACAAAACAACCTCATTGAGCCTTCATAATTCACCTTCAAATCATCAAGTATAATCTTCATCCACAATAGCTCACAAATTCCATGAGCCATTGCTCTGAATTCTGCCTCAGCACTTGATCTGGCCACTACATTTTGTTTTTTACTCCTCCATGTAACAAGATTACCACAAAAGAATGTGCAGTAGCCAGAAGTGGACCTTCTATCACTCACTGAGCCTGCATAATCTGCATCAGTATAGGCTTCCAATGTCAGTCTTCCGCCTCTTTTGAACAAGAGACCTCTTCCTGGAGTCGCTTTAAGGTATTGCAAAATCCGCTCTACTGCCTGCAAGTGCCTCATCCTCGGATCATGCATAAACTGGCTGACTACGCTTACTGCATAAGCTAAATCAGGTCTAGTGTGTGCCAAGTAAATTAGCTTCCCCACTAATCTCTGATACTGAGGCTTGTCAACTCTAGCACTCTCCTCTTCAGTGCTCATTTTATGATTTTGCTCTATGGGAACACCTGCAGGTTTACACCCAAGCTTGCCAGTTTCCTGCAGAAGGTCAAGAACATATTTTCTCTGAGAGATAAAAATTCCTTGTTTTGAGTAAGCTACCTCAATCCCAAGGAAATACTTGAGAGTTCCTAGATCTTTCATCTGGAACTCTGTAGATAATTTCTTCTTGAGGAGTTGTCTCTCAACCAAGTCATTCCCTGTAACAATAATATCATCAACATAAACAAGAAGTACTGTTAGTTTTCCTCCATGTGAATGTTTGAAGAAGAGGGTATGATCTCCTTGACTCTGTTTGTAACCAAGACCCAACATAGCCTTTGTAAATCTTCCAAACCATGCCCGGGGAGACTGTTTTAGCCCATACAAGGCATTTTTCAATCTACACACCTTATTTATCCCAAGGGTTGGATCAAATCCCGGTGGGATATCCATATACACTTCCTCCTCTAAATTTCCATGCAAGAATGCATTTTTAACATCAAATTGATTAAGTTCCCACCCAGAATGAGCAGCAAGAGATAGTAAGATACGGACAGTGTTCATCTTTGCTACCGGTGCAAATGTCTCCTCATAATCAATGCCATAAGTCTGGGTGTACCCCTTTGCTACTAATCTGGCCTTATATCTATCAAGAGTTCCATCTGATTTGTACTTGACAGTATAAATCCACCTACAACCAACTGGCTTCTTGCCTCTTGGCTTCTCAACTATCTCCCAAGTTCTATTCTTTTCAAGAGCTTTCATTTCCTCATTCATGGATTTGATCCAATTTTCATCTTTAAGTGCCTCCTTAACAGATGCAGGGATTTTTACAGAGTCAACTGCTGTCATAAAAGTCTTATGCTGCGGGGAAACATGGTTAGATGAAACAAATTGAGAAATAGGGTATTTGGCACAAGACCTTTTCCCTTTTCTCAAGGCAATAGGTAGGTCAACTGAATCAAGATCAAGTGTATTGGGAATAGAAGAATCAGAAGCAAAAGGGTTATTTTCAGTACTTACCTCCGGCTCAGACGGTTGGGGTTGTTTCTGGACCAGGTCGGGTTTTCCTCTCCTCTGATATGTCAAAGTTGGCTCACTAGCCTTTGTCTTTGCTGGTGCTGAAGGTGCTGTTTCCTGCAAAATAGAAGGTAAAGGAGAAACAATAACAGGTGACTCAGAAACAACTGGAGACTCAGGAGGTAGTAACTCAGGAACAGCGACAGGAGACTCAGGGATAGGAGACTCGAAACAACGGGAGACTTCGGGAGGATCAATCGACAAAGATGGTGACTCAGGGTGCCACGGACCAAGGAGAAGAAACTCGGAATCAGATTCCAAATCACTACTATTCTCCCCCTGAAGCTGAGGACGAGTGAAGAACGGGACATGTTCATGGAAAGTGACATCCATAGAGACAAAGTGTTTACGACTGGAAGGATGGTAACACTTGTATCCCCGTTTGTTAGGCGCATAGCCCAAGAAGATGCATCGAACAGCCCGGGAATCCAACTTATTGCGATGCTGCTTGTGGATATGAACAAATGCAACACAGCCGAATATTCGAGACTCTAAACTCTGCATGATAGGAGCAGACGGGTAAAAAGATAACATAGACTGAACAGGACTGAGATTACCTAGAACACGGGATGGAATCCGATTGATGAGATAGCGGCAAGATCAAATCGCTTCTCCCCAATACGAGTTTGGGCCCGATGTTTGGAAGAGAAGGCACGAGCAACCTCAAGTAAGTGACGGTTTTTCTTTCTCGCAACTCCATTTTGTTGTGGAGTATCAATACATGTTAGTTCATGAAGAATACCATTTTTACTAATAAATGAAGAAAGAGATTGGTTGACATATTCTCGACCATTATCCGACCGTAGTCTTTTAATGCATTTGTCAAATTGAGTTTTTATCATGTGATAAAATTGAATGAACAACTGAGATACTTCAGATTTATCTTTCATTAAGAATAACCAACTAACGCGAGTACAATCATCAATAAAAGTAACAAACCATCGCAAGACCGAAATATTAGAAATAGGCGGGCCCCAAACATCAGAATGAATAAGATCAAAAGGTTCAGCACTTCTATTATAACTAGAAGGAAAAGACACACGTTTGTGTTTGGAAAATTGACAAACATCACACTTAAAAGACTCAACAGACTCTTGTAAAAACAAAGCTGGAAACATAGTTTTAAGTAAGGAAAATGGAGGATGTCCTAGACGCTTATGCTGAAGCCAAACTTGAGAGGAAGTATGGTGAGACTGGACGGAGGAAGACAGCACCTTCAGACCATTTTCTTCAGCAGATAGAAAGTATAACCCTCCCTGTTCCTTAGCAACTCGAATCGTCCTCCCCGTGGTAAGATCCTGAAAAAGACAATGAGTAGGAGAAAAATTTACTGTGCAGTTCATATCCTGAGTAAGTTTGCCAATAGAAATTAAGTTATTTGAGAGTCCAGGAGCATAAAGCACACTTCTCAAATAGAAAGGGGTGTGGAGATTAATATCTCTAAAACCTACAACAGGAGTGTGAGAACCATCTGCAACACTAATATAGGGAATGCTTGAATGAGGGTTATAAGTGGAAAACAATTTAGAGTTAAAGGTCATATGGTCAGTCGCACCAGAGTCTAGAATCCATGCATCCTTAGGAATAGTACCAGAGGCAGTAAACGTTCGAGAACACAGAGCCTTACCAGTCATTGTCAGGGAACTAGATCTAGAAGGCTTACACAAAGAGTCGAGGAGGCTCTGCAAGCGGTCCAAGTCTTCAGCGCCCAAGGGGGGAGGCGTAGTTGGACCAGATAGAGGAGCAAGTGTGGGAGTAGATGCTACCATATATGCTTGAGTACCTTTGAGACCTCCAATACGGTTAAGGACATTGTCTTTCCCATGAAGTCTAAAACATCTGTCCTTTGTGTGCCATGGCTTCTTACAGTGTTCACAGTAGCGGTCCTCCCTCGCAGGCTTGGATGATCCTTGTTTGCCTGTCTTGCTGGCAACTAATGCAGATCCTTCAGAAGGTTTGGGACCTAGCATGACACTTCGACGACTCTCTTCACCCCGCACAATATAGAATACTTCATCAAGAGAAGGAAGGCTGTCATTGCCCAAAATCTGTAGTCGAACAGGGTCATACTCACTGTTCAACCCAGCCAAGAACTCAAAAATCCGATCAGTTTCAATGCAAGTATTCAAAGCAAGCGTGTCATTGGGAGTCTCCATCTTGAGAGTCTGATATTGATCCAACTCAATCCAGAACCCTTTCATAATGGCAAAGTAATCAGAGACAGACATACTTCCCTGTTTAGTATTGAAGATCCTGCTCTTCAAATCAAAGCGGGCAGAGAGATCCTTTTTCTTGGAGTAAGTCTTGCTGAGGCTATCCCAAATTTCCCTGGCAGTAGCAAGAAACATATAATTCCCGCTGATCTCTGGAATCATACTGTTCCACATCCATGACATAATGAGAGAGTCTTCATTGTCCCAAGTAGGGAATCCAGGATCAGTGGCAGGAAGAGGAGTCCCTTCAATATGATTTAATTTTCCACGACCCTTCAGATTCGTGCGCATAAATTGGGCCCAATTGAAGTAGTTCTTCCCATTGAGGCGATAACTGGGATGCAGCGTTGGCAGAGCATTAGAATTCATCAAATTTGACGAGTCCACAAGAGGAGGAGGAGGAGGAGGAGGAGGCGGTGGAGGATTCTGAACAGTTCCGTCCCCTTCCATAACAACAGATCAGACGTAATAAAAAAAACAGGGCAACGAACGAACGAACATCAAATAACCCATGAAAATGAAAGTTCTCGGATCGGAGAGTGGACCCCCAAAATGGAAAGAGGAGGTGCCGGTCTACAATCTAGGAAAAAATGGCGGCGAACGGAACAGTGTAAGGCGGCGCGTGGACCACACGCACCCGAACGACAGTTAAAGACGAGCGGCGCGTGACGACGCGGACGGCGGCGCGGTTTCAGGGTTTGGCCGATTTTGACGAGCCGAACCTGATGGTGGGGTCAGTTGTGTGATATTCGCGATGGACAGTGGCGTTTGGATGGAAACAGTCACACGCTAAATGTGTTTGGTGTGAGGGATGAACAGTATCGCGAATGGGCTACAAACAGAAGCTGCAATGAAGGCAGCAAGAGAAAAAAACAACCACCACAATGAAGGTGGCGGCTAGGGTTTATGCGGAAGCGAGGCCCTCAAGAACGAGAGCTCGTGATACCATGTAAAAAATATATCTGAATAATATTTCATTAACTTAACTTTGAATACACACACTAATGTTATTATATAGACTAGCTAGACTTAACCTAATGGGCCTGAGCAATGGGCCGAATAACTAAACTAGGTTACAGTACAAAAGGTAAATATTTACTATTTACTCTAATTATTTACAATACTAAGGCAACTGAATAATAAATGAACTAATCTATGATTAATACATAAATAACACTAGTTAATTTAAGCTGATATCCCCCCCACAAACTGAACCATATATGTCAGTTAATTTCAGTTTGGACAACAATGAATGGAAAGTCGAGGGATGTAATGACTTGGTGTGTATATCAGCAACTTGGTTGGCCGAGGAAACAGAAATTAATTGAATGACACCAGCCTGAAATTTCTCTCGTACTAGGTGACAATCAATTTCTATGTGCTTCGTCCTCTCATGAAATGTTGGATTTTGGGCAGTGGCAATGGCTGACTTGCTGTTATAATAGAGTGGGACTGGGCCAACATGAATACATTTCAGATCTTACAGAATATAAAGAAGTCATTGAACTTCTCGGGTGGTGAATGCCAATGCTCGATATTCGGCCTCAGAACTTGAACAAGAAACAGTGGGCTGTTTCTTGGACTTCCAAGAAATCAATGATGGTCCAAGAAACACTGAATATCCTGTAACTGATCTTCTAGAATCCGAGCAAGAAGCCCAATCCGAATCATTGAATGCAAACAGCTTTAAATCAGAAGATCCAGAGAAAAATAAACCTTTCCCAGGAGATCCTTTAATGTACTGTAGGACATGTAAAGCAGCAGCATGATGTGTCTCATTAGGAGCTGAAACATACTGACTCAGTCTATTGACTGCAAAGGCCAAATCAGGCTGAGTGTTTGTAAGGTAGATCATGTGACCAATAAGCCTACGGTATACTGCTGGATCAGAATAGGCAACACTGTCATTAGATAAAAGTTTGAGGTTTGGAACCATTGGTGTTGAAGCCAGTTTTCACCCTAGAAGACCAACATCATCCACGAGTTCTAGTGCATACTTTCTTTGACAAAGGGAGATACCCTTAATGGACCTTACAACCTCACAACACAAGAAGAATTTAAGGGTGCCATGATCTTTAATTTGGAACTGAATATCAAGCTGGGATTTAACAGAAGCAATCTCATCAATATCATTCCCTGCAAGTACAATATCATCCATGTGGACAAGCAATATTGTAATCCTTGAATCAAGATGATTAACAAAAAGGGAATAATCTGATTTTGATTATAAGTAACTAAGCTGCAAGAGAGTAGAAGTTAGCTTGAAATTCCATTGACGACTGGCCTGCATAAGTCCATAGAGTGACTTGAGCAATTTGCAAACTCGGTTGGGTTGAGATGTCTAAATCCGATACTAGACCCTGCTTAAGTCAATTTGTGACTTTTGTTGAAACTCAATTTCCTTAAAAAATAAGAACAATAAGGTCAGATAATGGCCAAGAGTTTTTATTTGAATCTTTGTACAAAAGTAAGGGTATCATTCTTCAACTTTCTTGTGTTGAAACAGCCCAACAAAATGGGGTGGTTGAAAGGAAACATCAACACATTCTAAATGTGTCAAGAGCATTAATATTTTAATCTCATCTTCCTATATCTTTTTGGTCTTATGCTATTTCACATGCTGTCCATCTGATTAATTTTTTTACCATCCATCAAGTTACAAAATTAGTCACCATACTCTATACTTTACCAAATACAACCTGAACTTTCTCATCTTAAGGTTTTTGGGTCATTGTGCTTTGCTTCTACATTAACTGCTCATAGAAAGAAGTTTCAATCTAGAGCTAGAAAATGTGTCTACTTAGGACATAAAGAAGGAGTTAAAGGATTCATTCTCTTTGATCTCATTAACAGGGAATTTTTCTTGTCTAGACATGTGATGTTTTATGAACACACTTTTCCTTCATCTCTGATTCTGCATCTCTTAATTCATCCACTTCTGATTTTCCTATTTGTCTTCCTCATCATAAAAATTCTACTGATGTTACTGCCTTATCACTCATACCTCTTGTAACCAATGATGTTATCACATCTTCTTCATCCATTTCTGGTTCTGCCTCTGCAGAACATTTACAGCTTCCTGGTTCGATTACCATATTACAATGTGTAAATGGCAAAAGATGGATGGCCTAATCTATAGTGCCATATATTGGAATGAGGAATGTTTGTACAAGTGTTATTTGCAAAATGTAAAAAGGAAGATGGACCCGGATTGGAATGGGGAAGAACCACTTCATATAGTCCATGAGCCACTCTAGCTTTGCCAATCATCCTCAAGGTATTCATTTCCTGTACAAGACAATGATCATTATAAAAGAAAACAAAACAAGGGGAATGGTTAGTAAGCTTGGTGACAGAAATGAGATTAAAAGAAAAATGAGGAACATATAGAACATCGAATAAGGTAATGGTGTGTGCGAGATGGATGGTGCCTCTAATACAAGTGAGAGCTTGTTGACCATTGGGAAGGGTTATGGAAATTGGTTTAATTGTTCTATATGTAGTAAAATATTGAAGTGAAGATGAAATATGATCGGTTGTCCCTGAATCAATGATCTAGGGGTGAGAGGTACTACCTGATGTAATCACAGATGAGGCATGGTGGGAGCTAATCATGTTGGTTGAAGCAGTGTTGGCTGTCTGTGGTGAAGCAGCAACAGATGCTGTGGACAGCAAGGACATAAGACCTTGAATCTGCTCTTGAGTAAAACCAGGGATAGAAACTGAAGTAGCAGCAGCAGCAGTGCTAGGTTCTGGAGTGGTGACTGCATTGATTGATTTCTTGGATTTGTAGCCTGGTGGAAAATTATGCTTGATGAAGCAAGTATCCACTGTGTGGTTAAGGCGACCACAATGAGTACATTGCCATTGAGGCTTCTGATTTTGTTGATTAGAAGGCTTGTAATTTTGACGAGATTTCCAAGGTTGTGCAGAATTATTAGCAGAACCAGAACCCGAATTAGAAGAAACAGCCAAAGCAGCAGGTGTAGGAAGAAGTGGCTGTTGAAATTGGTGTTCCTGTTGAATCACCATTGAGTACACCTTGGACAGAGGAGGAAGTGGTTCAAGGAGTAGTATCTGAGACTTAACTCCAGCAAAATTATCATTAAGGCCTTGCAAGAATGATAAGACAAACTCATTGTCTTGATACTATTGCATCTGATTAACAATATTGCAGTAGCCAGAGGAAGATAATGTGTAGTTAGAAATAGGGCGAAAATTATAGAGTTCGTCCCAAACAATCTTTATCTTGGTAAAATAATCAATGACTGATAATTCTCCTTATTTAAGGGAATATAACTCAGAATGTAATTGTGAAATACGCACCATATCACCTTGAGAAAAACGATTTCGGAGCTCCTGCCAAACCTGATAGCTGTATCCAGCCAAATGATGCTTAAAGCAATTTCATTGTTCATCAATGATGAAGCCAAGACAGAACCAGTGTGTTGCAACGTTTTCAAGCCTTGAATCGAGGATCATCAATAGACGACTTTAGAATTGAACCGTCAACAAAGTCAAATTTGTTCTTCATTTGCAGTGCATTTGACATAGCACGCGACCAACCATGGTAATTAGAAGGCTCCAATGGAGGAGAAACTAGAACCAGTGAAGGATTCTCATTCGAATGAATGTAGAACACATCCAATGGATCTTGAAGTTGTGGTTTCAGAAAGGTAGGATCAAGAATCACCGATGCAGATGCCGGCTGAGATTTCGGTGAATTCGATGTGGAAAAAGATTCTGACATATTGTTAGGGTTTTAGAACATCGCAAATCAGATGAAAGAAGAATCTCAAAAGAAATCGTGAAGCAGAACACGAACGTGAAATAGAACGCAAAACAGAACGCGAATCAGAAACGCGAGCAGAACGCGAATCATAAACGTAAGCATATCACAAAAAGAAGGAAGATGACGGTGATAAAACCGTGAATATTTGAGAGAAAAATCGAATGAATTGATGAAAGAGGAAAAAACTGAAGAAATTAGGTTTCAGAAATTCAGTGAATTGATCACAAAAGATGAATGTGTTGAAGAAATCACAATCAAATTGATGAAAGAAACGATGATGCGATGAGGAAATCGCAAGAAGATCTCAAGAACTCGATGAACTCGATGGAACAGAAAAAACGGTTTCGAGGAGAGAAGAGCGGAAGACAGTTATTTCTTCTAATACCGTATTACAATGTGTAAATGGCAAAAGGTGATTTGCAATAAGAGAATGAGAGTATATATACAATACATGCAAGCTGACTTATCGACAACAAACTAACTAAGGCAACTGAATAATAAATGAACTAATGTATGATTAATACATAACTAACACTAGTTAATTTCAGCTGATAGTTGGTCGAAACATAGTTATTTGATTTTTTATTGCATCTTTCAAGCCACTAATGAAACATTGAACAAAAAACTCATCTGGTAATCCACTTGTTCTAGCCATTAACGCTTCAAACCGCTCCTGATAAATCTTCACAGTGAAAATCTATTTGAGTTTGGTCAACTCTCCCATTGGATTGTCATTGAAACACACCGTTTCACTTAAGAAGGAAAAAAAAGGGTGGGGGTTAATATTCGGGCAACAGGACCTTCCCCCTGCCCCGCCGATTATTTTCCCTAAACCCACACAACACACACACACACACTTTTCTCTCGCTCTCCCCAACTCCCCCCCCCCAAAATTCTTCTTTCACTCAACCTTCCCCCTCCATCTTGTTCACTTTTTCTTTCCCCTATTCACGCTATTCCTCAAATTTCCACCATATTTTCTACACCCATTGAAAATGTAAGCTT
The DNA here is from genome assembly GCA_037113605.1 of Calophaca sinica. NCBI lineage: Eukaryota > Viridiplantae > Streptophyta > Magnoliopsida > Fabales > Fabaceae > Calophaca > Calophaca sinica. The sequence goes on from CM073731.1 coordinate 130,556,771, forward strand.
GAGAAGAGCACTTTGGGTTAGAAGGGATGAACACCCACTCTTTGAAATCTTATTCCTTGGATTGTAACCCATCAAATTTAGAGTTGATTTTGAGCATGAGTGAGTAGTAGAATGGTTTAGGAGAGCATAATCCCATTATCCATGGGTTCCTTTGAAACCCTAAGTTCTTTAAATTGGGGCTTTTTTCCAATTCTTGTAGTTATAATTAATATGAGTCTGATATAGCTTTAAATGTTTAAAAATATATATATTGATGCTCAAATTCAATGGAAATTGCTCCGGTGGACCCTCCCGAAGGCATTGTTAGAGACCAAGTTAGTCTTTCATAGTTGTGAGTAGCTGATTTACTTAGTGGGTATTTTTATATGGTTTCTTTTCTTGTGGGAGAAGCATATTGATTCGAAAAATATTTCCATAGCTTAATATATATGTTGTTTAATTTTTTTTTCTATGACTGTGTGATTATTGTGAGCTAGTATTGGTTGAAATTAAACTATGATGGTTTTGTTTGAAATAATGAAATGTTTGAGACTTAGTACAGACCCAATAAAAAGAGCTGGTGAGGAAGGGTGACCTAGTACGGATCCGTTAAAAAGAGCCGGTGAGGAAAGGGGCGGCCTATGTGCACATAGGGTGATAGGATAGATGATATGAGACTTATTTCCCGTTGTATTCATATGTAGTTATTTTTGTGTGGCCTATTATGGTTGTCGTAAAAAAAAGTTGATAGAAAAATGTTATCGTTGATTCTTGCAAATATTTTATAAGCATGAGTAAGTTTTCAAGGGTGAGTTTTAAAGGTAAAAGCTGTTTTTGGATTAAAAAAAAAAACTCGTGTGGTTCTTGTTTCTCCTTCCTATCCACTTTGTTTATCTTGCTCTCACTGAGTCTTTGTGACTCACCCCATTCCTTTTATATTTATTTTCAAATTTGCAGGTGGCAGAGTAAATATTTCCTGGGGTTTGCATATCAGTCCAGGAGATTTGATTTTTTCGGTAGGCCCCTATCTTGAATGGTGGCCATTATTTTGTGACTTCAGTATAATGCAGCTACAGGAATAGGAATTCATTGTCTTTTGGAGTGTCTATGGTCAAATACAATTAATGTAAAAATTGTATAACTGTTTTTCTTTTTGAGATCTAGTGGAAATGTTGTATTTAAACGATGTAGACTTTGATTGTTAGATTCTGGATATTGGTATGTACAATGATACATGTTTTTATCGTATTGGAACGTCAGAAATACAAAGGAGACTCTGCTGACTTTTTGATAAATAATTGATTAAGTTATGTCTATGTGTAAAAATGAGTTAAGCTTGCACAACTAATTATATGAGGATTTAGTGTTAGCCTGTGCGCCGGTCATGGCCTAAGGGTGGGTCATGACAAAGTGGTATCAGAGCCAGGTTAATAGGTCCTATAGCTACATTATTATGGGAATTGTTGTAGAATCTTGTTTGTGAATTGTGTACCCGGGCGCAACTTACAAGCAAGAAGCTATGATTGCCCACTATCGCACTGAAGTCTGTTGTTTTAGTCATTGTATTCATGTCTGTTGTCTGAATTCTACTTTTGTCTCAAGTTAGGATGCCACCGAGAACTGAACCTAGAAGATAGCTTATTGCTGATGAGGCTTCCACTTAACCCCAGGAGGAAGCCCCGAGGGGTCACGGACACAGTCGTGGCCGTGGTCGGGGAAGGCATGGGCGGGTTGGCGAAATGCCTGAGGTTGAGGTTCCTAGAGCTAGCGTGGGAACCCAACATTAGCTCAGTTAGCTGCTAATATGCAGAATATTCAACAACCAGTGAAGCAGATTGCAAACGTAGTAATAGACCAAGGAGAACCACATGGAGAACAGGATCAGTCAGGATCTGAGCATAGTCAGGAGGTGGTACAAGATGATCAATCACCTGCTCATCAGCATAATCAGCCACCTGCTCATACTCAAGCAGCTGAGGTTTCCATGTCGGCATTTTTGAAGCTTCACCCTCCGACATTCAGTGGATCAGATGTTCAAGAGGATCCTCAGGCATTCTTGGATGATGTGTCCTGGATATGCCGATGCTTGGGTTGTTCCTCTACACGAATGGTGGAGTTGGCTGCATTTCATCTCTGTGATATAACTAGAGGATGGTATGAAACTATGCTCTTTGCTAGGCCATTTGGATCACTTCCTTTGGAGTGGGATGAGTTTGCTAGGCAATTCTTGGCTTATTTTATCCCTCAGAGCGTTAGAGATAGCAGGGCACGAGAGTTTGAGACTCTTGTGCAAGCTGATAATATGTTAGTGATGGAGTATAATATCCAGTTTATGCGGCTAGCACGATATGCACCACACCTAGTAGCTACAGAGCAACTAAGAGTTAAAAGATTTATAGATGGTTTGAAGACTTATTTGTTCAGGGCGATTGCGGGCCATGGTGACATGACTTATGAGGAGGCTTTGAATAGGGCCTTAACTATTGAGCGGGGAAATAGAGATAGAGGTGGGGCACCTCGTGATTTGTGCAAGAGGCCTCGCTTTGAGTTATCTCGTGGTGGCCACAGGGCCAAAGAGGAGGAGGTTCTGGAGATACTACTAATCAGAGCCGTCAAGGCCAACAGGGAGGTAGGCAACCACAGGGTAATCAGGTCAGTCAGACTGTTAGCTCTGCCCAGGGACGAGGTACTTCATAACATCATGTGCCTTCTATCACTACTCATAACACTTGTGCTATATGTGGGAAGAACCACACTGGACTTTGTAGACCTTGTAGACATGGATCGGCTGAGTGCTATCAGTGCAGGAAAATTGGACATTTTGCAAGGAATTGCCCTATGTTGCCTGCTCAGCCCTCTTCTAGCGGAGCAGCGACACCAGTGGGCATAGGGAGACATTTTACTTCTGGGACTCGAGGATCTGGTGGTTCTCAGCATGGTGGCAGAGGATCGGGAGGCAGAGGTCAGGGACAGGTTGGTGGAGGATAGGCTCGTGTGTTTGCTTTGACTCGTCAGGATGCTCAGGCATCCAATGCTATTGTGACGGGTATGCTTTACATATGTTCTCGAGATGCACATGTTTTATTTGACCCTGGAGCTACGCATTCTTTTGTGTCACTATCCTTTGCTTGTTGACTTGGTAGGGATCCATCACCTTTAGATGAGCCTTTGATAATGGCCACACCTATTGGTGACTCCTTGTTAGCTAATTCAGTGTATAGATCTTGTGAGGTTGTGATTGAAGGTCAATCTTTGTTAGCGGATCTGGTAGGGCTTGATATAGTAGACTTTGATGTGATTCTAGGCATAGACTGGTTGGCTTCCAATCATGCTACCTTGGATTGCTATGCTAAGAGGGTAAAACTTGATATACCTGGGAAACTAGCTTTGGTATTCCAGGGTGACCAAAATTGGTTGCCAAGCAACTTAGTTTCAACAGTAATGGCTCACAAGTTGTTGAAAAAGGGTTGTTGTGGGTATCTTGCTATGGTAAAAGATGTTAATAGTACCACCGTAAAGCTAGAGCATGTCCCCGTGGTGTGTGAATGCCCTGAAGTCTTTCCTGAAGAATTACCTGGTCTACCACTTGATAGACAGATAGAGTTTGCTATTGAGTTGCTTCCAGACACTCAACCCATATCTATACCGCCATATCGGATGGCTCCAGCCGAGTTTAAAGAGCTTAAGGAACAATTAAAAGATCTTCTTGACAAGGGTTTTATTCTCCCTATTTGCTCTTCTTGGGGAGCACCAGTGTTGTTTGTCAAGAAGAAAGATGGTTCACTCTGATTGTGCGTTGACTACCGACAATTGAATAAAGTGACTGTGAAGAATAAATACCCTTTACCTCGTATTAATGACTTATTTGATCAGCTTCAAGGATCTCAATGCTTCTCTAAGATTGATTTGCGATTTGGATACCATCAATTGAAAATTAAGGGTGAAGACATTCCGAAAACAGCATTTCACACTCGTTTTGTGCATTATGAGTTTTTGGTCATGTCCTTTGGGCTTACTAATGATCCTGCAACTTTCGTGGATTTGATGAATAGAGTCTTTAAGTGGTTCTTGGATCGATTTGTGGTAGTTTTCATTGATGACATCTTGGTATATTCCAAAAGTAGGGAGGAGCATGAGCAACACTTGAGGTTATCTTTGCAAACCTTGAGAGAATATAAGCTATATGCGAAGTTCTCTAAATGTGAGTTCTGGTTAGAGAGTGTGGCTTTCTTAGCCGTGGTGTTTAAGGATGGAATAAGTGTGGATCCACAGAAAGTTGAGGCAATTCAAAATTGGCATAGGCCTACATCTGTGACAGAGATACATAGTTTCCTTGGCTTGGCTGGATATTATCGTCGATTCATCCAAGATTTTACTAAGCTTGCAGCCCTTTAATAAGCTTGATGCAGAAACAAGTTATGTTTAAGTGGTCTGATGCGTGTGAACAAAGTCTCCAACAGCTAAAGGATTGTTTGACATCTGCTCCAGTCTTAGCCTTAACTTCAAGTGGGGGTGGTTATGTAGCTTATTGTGATGCTTCTAGGGTTGGTCTCGGATGTGTGTTGATGCAACATGGGAAAGTAATTGCTTATGCCTCTAAACAACTTAAGAAGCATGAACAGAATTACCCTACACATGACTTGGAGATGGCTGCAGTGGTCTTTGCTCTTAAAATTTGGAGACACTACTTATATGGGGAGTCATGTGAAATTTACACTGATCATAAGAGTCTTAAAATATATTTTTCAACAGAAGGATTTGAATTTGAGATAGAGGAGGTGGATGGAGCTTTTGAAAGATTTTGATTGTACAATCTTGTATCATCCTGGAAAGGCAAATGTGGTTGCCGATGCTTTGAGTAGGAGATCCATGGGTAGTTTTGCACACATAATTGATATTAGGATGTCAATAGTGAAGGAATTTCAAAATCTTGTAGCTAGTAGGGTACAGTTCGAGACCACCAACACAAAATTGCTTTTAGCCCATGTTCAAGCTCATTCTCCTTTGGTGGACAAAATTAAGGCAAATCAAAACAAAGATCCTTACTTGAGGAAGGTTATAGAGGATGTCAGAGCAGGAAAAGTTTCTGAGTTTAAAGTTAATTCTGAGGGTGTTTTATGTTTTGGCGCTCGTTTATGTGTACCTAATGTTGAGGATTTGAGGAAGAAGATTTTGGAGGAAGTCTACCATTTCTCTTATACTATTCATCCAGGTTCTACTAAGATATATCAGATTTGAAAGAATTCTATTGGTGGGAAGGGATGAAGAGAGATGTAGCTAAGTTTGTATCTAAATGTTTGGTCTGTCAGCAAGTGAAGGCGGAGCATCAGAAGCCTGCTGGTTTATTTCAAAGGATTGAGATACCAGAGTGGAAATAGGAAAGGATCACTATGGACTTTGTATCGGGATTATCTAGAACCTTAAGAGGTTATGACTCGGCTTGGGTAATTGTGGATCGATTAACAAAGTCTGCACACTTCTTACCTGTGAAAACTACATATTCGGCAGCTCAGTATGCCAAGCTTTATATAGAGAGGATAGTGTCCTTGCATGGTGTACCATTGTCTACAATATCCGATCGAGGACCTCAATTCACAGCTCATTTTTGGTTCAAACTGCCTCAGGGACTCGATTAGATTTGAGCACTGCTTTTCACCCTCAGACAGATGGTCAATCTAAAAGAAAAATACAGATCTTAGAAGATATGCTTCGTGCTTGTGTGTTAGACCTTGGAGGAAGTTGGGATCAATACTTACATTTTATAGGGGTTGCTTATAATAATAGTTATCAACCTAGTATTCAGATGGCACCATTTGAGGCCTTGTATGGAAGACGTTATAGATCACCGATTGGTTAGTTTGAAACTGGAGAATCTAAACTTGAAGGTCCAGATTTGATTCAGGAAGCCATTGAGAAAGTCAAAGTAATTCGAGATCGTTTAGTGATAGCTCAAAGTAGACAAAAGTATTATGCAGATCAAAGACGTCGACCCTTGGAATTTAGTGTTGGAGAACATGTTTTTTTATGTGTGTCTCCGCTGAAGGGCATTTTGAGATTTGGCAGGAAGGGTAAACTAAGTCCTAGGTTCATTGGGCTTTTCCAGATTTTAGAGAAAGCAGGGCAGGTGGCCTATCATTTAGCCCTTCCACCTAATCTCTCAGGTGTTCACCCCGTTTTTCATGTATCGATGCTTCGAAAGTATGTTCATGATCCCTCTCATATTATTCAACATCAGTCAGTACAACTTGATAAAAATTTGAACTATACCGAGCAACCGGTAGTTATAGTGGACAAATGTATTAGGTGCTTGTGCCCTAAGGATATTGCTTCTGTGAAAGTGGTTTGGCAAGGACTAGGTAGTGAGGAAATGACTTGGGAACCAGAATCTGCTATGCATGAGAAGTACCCTCACTTGTTTGAAACCCAAGGTTAATATGACTTTAAGAATTCGAGGACGAATTCTCTTTGAAGGGGGGAAGAATGAAACGCACCGTTTCACTTAAGGGAAAAAAAAAAGAAAAAAGAAAAGAAAGGGTGGCGGTTAATATTTGGGCAACATGCCCTCCCCTCCCCCCCAAATTATTTTCCCTAAACCCACACAGTACACACACACACATTCTTCTCTCACTCCAGAAAAGTCTCCCCCCCAAAATTCTTCTTTCACTCAACCTTTCCCCTCCATCTAGTTCACTCTTTCTTTCCCCTTTTCACTATATTCCTCAAATTTCCACCATATTTTCTACACCCATTGAAAATGTAAGCTTGAGAAGAGCACTTTGGGTTGGAAGGGTGAACACCCATTCTTTGAAATCTTATTCCTTGGAGTTATTTGAGGTAAAATTTTGTAACCCATCAACTTTAGAGTTGATTTTGAGCATGAGTGAGTAGTAGAATGGTTTAGGAGAGCATAATCCCATTTTCCATGGGTTTCTTTGGAACCCTAAGTTCTTTAAATTGAGGCTTTTATCCAATTCTTGTAGTTATAATTAATATGAGTATGATATAGCTTTAAATGTTTAAAAATATATATGTTGATGCTCAGATTCAGTGGAAATTTCTCTGGTGGACCCTCCCGAAGGCGTTGTTAGAGACGAAGCTAGTCCTTCATAGTTATGAGTAGCTGATTTACTTAGTGGCTATTTTTATATGGTTTCTTTTCTTGTGGGAGAAGCATATTGATACGAAAAATATTTCCATAGCTCAATAAATATGTTGTTTAATTTTTTTTTCTATGACTGTGTGATTATTACGAGCTAGTATTGGTTGAAATTAAACTGTGATGGTTTTGTTTGAAATAATGAAATGTTTGAGAGCTAGTACAGACCCGGTAAAAAGAGCCGGTAAGGAGCAGTGACCTAGTACGGACTCGACAAAAAGAGCCGGTGAGGAACGGTGAAATAGTACCCTGAGTACAGACCCAGTAAAAAGAGCCGGTAAGGAAAGGGGTAGCCTGTGTGCACATAGGGTGATAGGATAGATGATATGAGACTTATTTCCCATTATATTCATATGTAGTTATTTTTGTGTGGCCTATTATGGTTGTGGTAAAAAAAAAAAGTTGATAGAAAAATGTTATCATTGACTCTTGCATATATTTTATAAGCATGAGTAAATTTTTCAAGGTTGAGATTTAAAGCTAAAGGTTGTTTTTGGATTAAAAAAAAAACTCGTGCGGTTCTTGCTTCTCCTTCCTGTCCACTTTATTTATCTTGCTCTCACTGAGTCTTTGTGACTCACCCCATTTCTTTTATATTTATTTTCAGATTCACAGGTGGCAGAGTAGATTTTTCCTGGGGTTTGCATATCAGTCCAGAAGATTTTATTTTTTGGGTAGGCCCCTATCTTGAATGGTGGCCATTATTTTGCGACTTCAGTATGATGCAACTATAGGAATAGGAGTTCATTGTCTTTTGGAGTGTCTATGGTCAAATAGAATTGATGTAAAAATTGTATAGCTGCTATTCTTTTAGAGATCTTGTGGAAATGTTGTATTTAAACAATGTAGAATTTGGTTGCTAGATTCTGGAGATTGGTATGTACAATGATACAGGTTTTTATCGTTATTGGAACGTCAGAAATACAAAGGAGACTCTGCTGAATTTTTGATAAATAATTGATTAAGTTATGTCTATGTGTAAAAATGAGTTAGGCTTGCACAACTAATTGTATGAGGAGTTAATGTTAGCCTGTGCGCCAATTACGGCCTAAGGGTGGGTCATGACAGTCGTATACATTGGGACCAAAATGAGAAACAACATCAATAGACAATTGTACCAAAATGATAACTCTTTTACTTGCTTCATGCCCTTGGAACCACTCTAATGCTTGGCCTTCCAGATGAATTGAGGCTATGTTGACCTTCTCCTCTTCTCAAATCCCATCGAGATTAAAAAATCGATCACATTTGTAAACCCATCCACTAGGGTTTTCTCCTTCAAATTTTGGAAAATTCAATTTAGAGAAACGAGTTTGTACGGAGCTTCTACCATTCTGGTCGTTTTTAGAATCACGCTGGGTCGATGTCCGGTTATTTTCACCTGATTTCCCCTTTCTGGATGTTAATTGATCTGGTTTCAAACTCATGGCAGCCACCATTTTAGATAAATCGGATAAGGAACCTGCTTGCTTTTCTGACGTCTCCTTCAATTGCTTCACAGATTCTTCCAACCTTCGCTGTTGTTCTTGTGCTCTAGTCCCGTCTGCCATAGATGGTGCCAGAACCGATTATTCTGATCCAATTCTAATGACCCCAGAAGAAGACACCAAGGGAGAGAATACTTTTCTGTAATTTTTATAAATGAAGTTTTTATGATGATTCAACTCACATACGCTGCTCTTCTTATAGGCATAAATGTAGGCCCAATAATTGCAATATTGAACCAATCCACTAATTATACCAATAATTCTAAACATTGAACCCACTGACTAATTATAGATAAAGATGCTCAAAAAGCCAAAAGAACCCAAACGACAAAATATTTTCTATAATAATAATAATAATTATAATTATTATAATAATTAAATCTCAATTGTAACAATTACTCTGCAAAGGAAGAGGGTTTGGGGATGGCGGTAGCTATAGAGGACAGCGACGTTGCGATTCCCGCGAACGGCGGCCCCGACAAGTGATTCCAAACGGCAATGGTGGCTGGAAAACGTGAGAAAAGGGGTGGATGGGGTTTTCGAAACTCTTCCAACTCAGAAATTTCTTTGGGCTTTTGATAGAGCATGCGGTGAGGATGAAGATGTGGGTTAGGTTTATCCAAAGACAACTCGTGGGGGCCGAAAACTGGCCGAGAAGGAGGCCAATAAGAAGACCCAAAACAATCAGATTTCTCGTCCTCTTCACTTCTGGGACTTTTTTTTCCATTAAAAATGAGGGATTCTTATACTATTTTCCACTGTTGTTGTTTGATTCTTTTTATACTCATTGCATGAATAGGTGGATTTGACAAATAGTGAAACCAATTGCCAAGGGGACTATTGGTGTTTGATGTGTTGTTGGTGATTTGAATGTGCCTTTGAGTCTATTTGAATTTTTTTTGCTTGACATGTTTGAGATGCTTGTCACAACTTATAGTTGGTAAATTAATTGTTAGTGGTATCATTGTGGCTTTTTTTAATGTATTGAAGTTGATAATAAAATTCTAAACATACCTTGTCTCAGGTTGTGGAGCCTGTGATTACGGTTATAGTATTTGCTCTACTTAGAAAAATATTTGTGCAGCTATAAAATTGGGACCTGTTGGCATCAGTTCAAATTATATGCTTTGGCTGGAAAGTGGTATGAAGCAGTCCACTTCAGAAAGATGGAAGCACCGCACTTGAGGAAGTCAATTTTTTGTAAATTATCCCTGCTTTTCTGTACTGCTTTTGTGACAATGTTACTACATCTCTCACATTGGACTGCTATAGCATCATGGCTTATTTGGATTTTATTGTCAATATTTCTCCTTAAAAATTTGTTTTATTCTCCAATAGAGTACATAACCGTTCCAACATTTTATTTAAAACTTTGTTTGAGATTATCAGTCCATCTGTTCAATAGCTTTTTCAAATTGTCTTTATTAGAGCTGTGAGTTATCTACTTTCACATAGCCAATTAAATAAGCATGTTCCTATTTTACTAATTTCTTACTCCTATTTTAGTTTACTTGGTACATATTAGAGGAGTTATGAAGGGAAATTCTATTTGAAATCAATCTCTACCTTTTTTATTTTTCTCCCTTCAAATTAAAAATTGATGTTAGTCAGTGTGCTTATAGAGGATAAGCAGTGGGCAAGCCTACTTGTAGGGACTATCTGGGGGCAGTTTATTCTCTCTTTAAACTTGAAAAACATGTAAAGGATATTGGGGGAAATGTTAGTGCCCTTTACGAAATGCAAGCCAATGTTGGGCAATACCTGTCCTGTTTTGGGAAAATGTGGTTGTAAAGAGGCTTAAGGACATTTTGTTTTTCTAGGAGAAAAATGAGATTTGACATTTGTTAACTTCAACTATATTTTATGCATTGGTAAATTATCTCCCAGCTTTATAAAGGCAATGCTACATGTTAGTGCCATCTTGTGAGATGAAAATACAATGCCATATTTGCTACTTGCTAACAAGTTGTTCTTTTCTAGCTATATTTATATTGCTTGATTTCACTATCTATTCTTGTTTGAACTTTGAAATATTAGTTTCCTGTAAGTTAACAACTTAACATCATTTATCCTGGCTCAACATGGTGGTATTGAAAGCCTTCCTGAGACCAAAATGTGTTACCTTATAGATGCAACAATTATTTGAAGAGTGAAAACAAAGGTCGAACTGAATAATGAATTTATTGGTCTTTTCATGCATGATCATTGAGTTAATTTTGTGAAATATACTTAGTAAGCATGACACCACATATCTGTCATTTATAACTCATGGAACTTGAAGAGAATTGGCCATATTGATAGCTTCAGTTTTTTAACTCATGGTCCTTGTTTTTTTACCTTAAATGAACAAGAACGAGATGATATCAAAGTTTTCTGTCAAAATTTCCAAAACTTCTACGAGGTTTCTAATCTACAACTGAAGACATATTCCGAGGTTCTCTCCCTCTTAACATGAAACTTTGACCATTAGCTCACACTGCTACATTTTGTATTTATTGTTTACTTGGTTGTTTTCATTCTTTTTTGCATAGGCATGGATAAGAAACAAAACTAAAAAAATGCAGCAACAGAGGCACGCTTGGAATTGGCATGAAACCCTATAGAAACTTTGATAAGAGACACAAGGGAAGAATAATTTTGCTTTCGTGATTCTAAAACCATCAATAGTAATTTAGTTTGTATTATAATTTGCAAGAATAATTTTGCTTTCATGATTCTAAAACCATCAATAGTAATTTAGTTTGTATTATAATTTGCATTACCTGATTGTAAACATGATGGTTAGAGATATTCTAAACCTGTCTTTGGAATGTTCTTATATCTCTACATTTTTCATTTATATTGTATTGTCTAACCGCTCACCATTAACTTCTATGAGAACTAGCTAAGTGAGAGTGGCATCTAAATAAGGGCAAAAAAAAAAAGTGACATAACTATATATTGTACTCATTCCCTGCCAACAGTGTATCCGTTATAAAAACATTTATTAATTTCAGATTATAACGTAGTTCGTTTTGAAAATATTTATTAATTTTAGATTCTTTTTAAACTAATTAAAACACGAGGGATTTTTTTTCCCCCCTATCTGGGCATCCCATGTAAATCATTTTATTTGCATGTCTCATTCCACTAAGTTTCGTTTTGTTTTATGAAACAAAAACAACATTATCCAACTTACTCTTACCAGATATTCGAATGGCCTACTGGTTTTGATACTTTTAGTTTTTTGAAAAGTTTTTGGCAAACTCCATTTTTAAAAGGTTTATTTATAAATTAATTTTGTTAAAACTTTTTGTTAAACCGAATAGTACTGCTGTAAAAAAAAAAACCCGAATAGTACTATCCTAAAATTTTATTAATTATATTTTTTGTTTTTTTTTTTTAAAACTATATGTCAAAGCATGTTTTAGTTTTTAAAACTTTCAAATTTTTTTAAAGGTTTGTGATAAGCATTCGTTAAACTCTTGTTTTAAAAGTCTTTTTTTTTTTTGTAAATACTTTTTGGTTGACAAAATGAATTCTTTTAGATTAGGCTATAAAGATATTTATGTTCTTTAATGATCAATTACTAAAAAAAAAATTAATATATTACAAATATGTATTCACAATCTTGAGTCCAGAATGGGAAACATATAATGATTTTGATTGAATTTGTCATGATAATTACATTACTTTTGGACATATATCAATTTTATACACATATTTTTTATTTATAAATGATTTTTTTTGTCTCCTGACGAGGAAACATATTGCAATGGTTTTTATTGAGTTTGTCGGTATAACTTCAATTTTTTTGAGCACATATCAATTTTATGTATGTGTTTATTATTTACATATATTTATTCATAATCTTGATCTCGATGGAGAAAAATATAATGACTTAATATAGACAAACTTATTTGTATAACAGATAATTTTGGGTCACTGTATTCAAATATTTTCTAAGTCAAAAAACATGGCAAATAATATTCAATTTTGGTTTTAAAAACATTCGTGTTAACCAACGTTGCGTGACCAGTGCAAATGCACAAATATATAGCTAGTTAATGTATATATGTACTCCCTCGGTCTCCTTTTGTTTCCCGTTTTAGACAAATAAAATTGTCTCATTTTAATTGTTATTTTACAATATCAATGAAGTTATTTTTTCCTATTATGCCCTTGAAGGGTTAATATAGTTTTTTTTCAATCTTACTCATTTCTCTTTCCCAAGTCACTTGTACTTAAGGATATTCTTAATTTCAATTAGACCCATTTTTGCAATAGTAAGTGGAGTACTAGTTTCTCTCTCCATTTAGACAAAAATCATTTCTCGTCTCTATTTATAGTTTCTCTCTCCACTTAGACTAAATAATCAATTACTATGAGAGAGATGGACTAATAAAGAACATATTAGCAAAGTACAACATATTATTTTATAAATTCCGAACTATTAATTGAATTTTTTAGTTCTTGTGCCAGAACCTTAAATGTCAATCGGGGCTCAGGGAATAACATAACTGATAGTCTTGAAAGCAAACATATTATTGTCATTATGACATAATGATACAAAAGAAAAATAATTCATAAAATTATAATAAAAAAAGAGAGTTGCTCGATTATGGTTGTTACAGGGCAATTAATGGATGCGTTCGATGTTTCTGTCGTTCTTATTCCCAAGATGGATGCATTTATTGATTTTATAGCCAGCCAAAACAACTAAGCGTATGATGAGAAATAATAAAACGGGGATTCCTACCAAGGCAGCAAAAGCAACGATAGCTCCACCAAAATCATCAAAAAAGGAACCTCCAACCAAAATCATCATCATAAACGGAACCCGGCATGGAGGCTGCATACAGGCATGTAAGGAGGAGGCTTATGATGGTGATGGTGATGCACATGCGTAATAAAAAAAGCAATATGGGAAATTGGCGGTAGAGAGCCATTCCAGTCGCAATACTTAATAAGAGACAAACAGAACTAGATGCGAGTAAACAGATCGTGCTCCAAACCAAGAATCCAAAATGAATATTTTCTGGGTATTTAGAAGAAACCAAGACAGCTTCGCCTTTCCACGGTTGAACTCCAGTACTATGATTTAAAGTTTCATAATTGGGACTTGACTGAAAGATGCCACCGGGTTGGTTCTTATAGAGTAAAAAGGTAAAGGATGTAATTATGGAAGTCGTTAAAAGCAATATTTGTTCCCAATCTGCCATCAATTTACCCGTACTGCACAAATATTTTTCTAAGTAGAGCAAGTACTATAACCGTAATCACAGGCTCCACAACCTGAGACAAGGTATGTTTAGAATTTTATTATTAACTCCAATACATTAAAAAAAGTCATAATGATACCACTAAAAATTAATTTACCAACTATAAGTTGTGATAAGCATCTCAAACATGTAAAAAAAATTCAAATAGACTCGAAGGCACATTCAAATCACCAATAACACATCAAACACCAACGATCCCCTTGGAAAATGGTTTCACTATTTTTCAAACCCACCTATTCATGCAATGAGTAAACAAGCAGAAACGAATAGCAACAGTGCAAATAGTCTAAGAGTCCCTCATTTTTAATGAAAAAAAATCTCATAAGTGAAGATAACAAGAAAGCACCTTACAGAGAATTGAAGAGGATGTGAAATCCGTTAGTTTTGGGTCTTCTTGTTGGCCTCCTTTTTGGCCGGTTTAAAAGCTCCTGACTTTGGAGGTGTTTCAGGATTACTACCGATAGATACATACATACATACATACATATACACACATACATATATATATGTATATATATGTGTGTGTGTGGTATGTATATGTATATGTATACATTGAGTTAAGATTGGGCGAACAAGATTGGAAAACAAGATTAAACTCATTGAACTACATAAGAACAATAAAAGTAACTAGAACAGAAAAGAAAAATTATTACCTGAACAATGCGATTTCAGTGTCGGAGGGATTGTGAATCGAAGGGCGAATCTGAGGGAGCTAAGAACCAAACGCTTATTAGAGCTAAGAACCGAGCAGAGCAAGATCGAAAGAAATATTCCTTTGTCGATCGGATCGAAGAAACGAAGATGTGTTTAACCCAAGCAATCACAACCTTACTGGAGCAAAGAGGAAAACAAAGAAACAGAAGCTTATCAATCGGATCTGGAGCGAATCGTTTGGAATGAACTGTGCAGGCGAGAAGAGAGTTTTGATCTGTGTAGACGAGAAATGTGCGTGAAAACGAGAGAAAATTGGGGAAAACTGGGAGAAAACGAGATGGATTTGTAATTTGATTGATAAAAAAAGATAATTAGAAAAATGTATTAATTCTAAAGAGATAAATGTAAAATTTGAATATATTGACAACATTTTATTGGTAACATTTTAATACCGTAAAAAAAAAGTAACATTTCAATAAATGTGAAGAGTTTTTTTATTTGATAAATGTGAAGAGTGTTATAAATATGTTGATTTGATGGATGACTATATCAATTTGTTATCTCATTATATCTTTGCCATATCCCTTAATTTGGTCCATAACTAGTAACCCATTCTCTATAAATAGGGCTATTAGGTTTGTCCTTGTACACACTTGATCAGATTATCAATACAAAGATTATAGCTAGTTCCTGAAGAACTAGCCTTTAAATCCTGGTTTCTGAAGAACCGGTCTTTGAGTCTATATTTCTATTGTCTTATCTTTCTACTTTCTTTTCTATTTATAACACGTTATCAGCACGAAACTCTACCATACGGGTAATTGCTTAAAGAGGTTTTATTGAAAGAACCCGTTTTCTTTCTTACACTCTTTGGAAGACCATGTTTTTCTAATATTTTTGTTTTTCATGTTATTTGAGTTTTTTCATGGAAATTTTATTATCATATTGTCTGATTATATGATTATCATATTGTGTATAAGAATCTTGATAGAATTATGGAAGAATTTCATATTCAAGCATCCCAGTAGGATTGCACAAAACTGTACGTTTTCTTGGTCATCATTATATAAAAATTTGTGGAATAGTTCCTGAAGAACTAGACTTTTAGACCATGAATGAAATTGTGTATTGGATAGAAAAGTTCCTGAAGAACTTTATAGCACGAGATTTGTTCATGAAAAACTTTATAACTTTTTAGCGCTACGAAAAGTTCCTGAAGAACTTTACAATTTTTTTATCACTACACATAGTTCCTGAAGAACATCGTAATTTTTTAGTGCTGTATATAGTTCCCGAAGAACAACACGATTATTTTAGCGCTACATAAGTTCCAGAAGAACTAGATTTGATCCTAATACAGTTTGAAATAAAAGAAAAGTGAAAAAAAATTATTGATTGTATCTTTCCAAGATAGTCCCTGAAGAACTAATATTTGAATCTCGTTGCCTATTTTTATATTAAAGATGAGATCTTTACATGTTAATTCCCGAAGAATTAACCTTTGAATCATAGTTCCTAAAAAATAGTCGTTAAATTCTAGTTCTTGAAAAACTAGTCTAACCATTTGCAAAAACATGTGTTCTTTGCAAAAGATATTATCATTGATTTGTTTACTTGTTTTCATATAAATTTGGATCTTTGTGTATGTGATATATTGTAATTCTTGTTATTGTGATTCATATATTTTTAGAATCCTTATCCTTATTTTATATAAAGATGTGATCTTTAATTATATTTTGGAAATTTTGTTGTTATATAAAGATATTATTTTTCTAATTGAATAAAGATACAATCTTTAATTAATCGCTCAAAATTTGTTGCTATAAAGATATGACCTTTAATATGGCAGTTATGTATTTTAAATTTGAAATGTGGATTTTTAAATTCATGTTGGTGTTCAAATTTTGATTATGAAAGTTATGCATTTGATCATTGTCATACAAATACTATGTATTTGGTTATATCTATTTTTGATTAAAAAAATGAGAAATTTTTTTATTAGTTGATTTATGAAATGAAAAGTTGAATTGTTTGCTTGAAATTCATAAAGACACCCATATAAATGCAAAAAATCTTATGTCCCTGGAAGAAATAATAAGATAACCTTTCTCAACACTAAATGAAAGCTGAAGAGTACATTCAGGTGTAGCATCAAGCAAATAGTATTCATGCCAATTGCTATCAAGCACGATCAAGTCTTCAACGGTGTAACAACCTTTATGTATGCTTGTTTTTAAGGTAAGAATTTATGTATACATATTTTTTTACGCTAAAACTAAAAATGTGCTATTCTTCAATGTTTGCAAGATTTGTCTCACGATCGGTCCTGAAGTACCAAAACAAATGAATAGCCAAACATTCTTGTCTTTTATTGGTCCCGAAGTACCAATACATGATTTCAAGTAATTTAAAATATAGATTGATCGTAAATTGGTCCTGAAGCACCAATACAAAATTTTAAGTTATTGTGAAATTGGTCTCGAAGTACTAATATAAGATTCCAAGTAAATGTGAAATTGGTCTTGAAGTACCAATACAAAATTTCAAGTAATTGTGAAATTGGTCTCGAAGGACCAATATTGGATCCACGCATAACTGTTAAAAACGATCAATGCACAAACTAGAGTCTCTTTTTGGTCTTGAAGTACCAATATTTAGTAGACAGTGGCAAAACCTACACAATTATTTGTATTAAGAAAATATTTTATGCAATTAACATTAGCTGAAATTAATGTTGATATTGTATCTGGTATTGCAAATATGATCGAAGGCTCCAGAAGAGCATGTGATATATTCTCAGATAGGACAAAATTATCCATTGATGATGCGTTATATTTTAGTAGATCCCAAAGAAATCTACTAAATTTCAAAGATACACATCGCAATAAGTGTCATGTTGAAACCAAAAAATGAGGGAGATTTGGAGTATCTCTATTGTTTTGAAAGTTCATATTAGAGAAATTTTAAGATTTCTCGTTAATTGGATTATATCTTACTTAAGTAAGGATGACAGAGTCAAATTATATGCACCAGAAGTGCTCAGATCTTACAACTTTTTATGCTTTGACATGACTGTCTTAGTCATCCCAGTTCAACTATGATGTGATGTATTATTGAAAATACACATGGATACCTATTAAAGGATTATAGAATCCTTTTACCTGATGATTATTTTTGTCATTCTCATGCTCAAGATAATTACTCTTTTCTTTTAATGCTCGGATATGATTGAGTTGCATGTTATTTTTTTTTTTTTGGGTGACATATATTTCCTATGTGCTAATTCTTTGAAAGGAAATATTTTAATTATTATGTAAAAATAATTAATTGAGAAACAAAAGGCGTCGCTATTTTGCTACACTATCATATGAGATATATACGAGTAAAAATTTTAAGGTATTGCAGAACAAATCTTTTGAAGCTAATTTGAATTATCACTTAAAAATTTAGTGTCACTTACTGTTGTTAATTAAATTATTTGATTATTTTTAACTAGTAGTTATAATAATATATATTACTTAAATATATACAAGAGCTGAAACATTTGAATATATTGTGTTTGAAAGCATGGTGTGAATGCAAAATATTAGTTTATTTATTCTGATATTTTTAAATGTCAATTATATGTTATATAATTAGATACATATGATGATAACATGCATTGATTAATAAATTTACAATTATATATTATACAATTCATAATTTATTGGATGGTTATATGGCTCGGCAATTTTGAATTGTGCATTGTTTCATGTATATTTATATATTGTGATATCTTGACATATATTTTATTATTATATATTTGATGAATCGGTAGAAAAAGATAAAAGAATAAAAGCATAAGAAGTTTGTTGTAAGACACAAACATTATCCATGTTTGATATACGCACAAATCAATGTGAACTTGAAGTTCAAAGAATAAGTCATTTGCAAAATGTTGCAAACCAATTACTAGATATCTTTACAAACATCCAAAAAGTCTGTAAATCACTTGTGTTAGTTGCAAATATTATCGCATAATTAATTGTCCCTGCAGGACAACTAGCGAGTATAGCAACCCATGAATCTAAAGTACGCTAGAAGCGTTGTAGACTTATTGGTCCAAAGGATATTATTCCTAAAAGGGGGAATTCAAAGTGATGATCCAGAAGATCATTGACACTCTAGAAGAGGTCAAAAGCAATATGAATCAACAACTCCATATTTCCAGTTAAGTAACCCCGTATGGTTCCTGCATCGCAAATTACGAGATCTCATTAAACCCTGGAAATATGGGGGAAGATGTGAAGTTGTTGATATGTTTTTGCTTATGCAATAGCAATTGATTATAAAATTATTAATCACGATGAGCATGAAGCTCGAATCATATAGAAATGTCGACATTAAATTGATTGGCCAAAGTGAATTAAAATAATGCAAGCCGAGCAAGACTTATTTGCCAAACATAAAGCATTTGGACCAGAGTCCAGACACCAAGTTGTCAACCTTTGTTAAGGTGCAATTACTTATAGATTTTGTATTAGTTTGGCGCTTTGAAGGACTTGACATACATCAAATGGGTGCAAAGTGACAAAGATGCTTATATGGGTCATTGGATAATGACAGATATATGAAAATCCCTGAAGGATTTAAGATGCCTGAAGCATACCCCTGAAAAATTCAAAATGCATGAAGCATATACTTGAAGGATTTAAGACGCCTGACACATACTTCTGAAAATTCAAAATGCATGAAGCATATCCCTGAAGGATTGAAGATAGCTAAAGCATAATCCTAAAGAATTATAAATATGCATGAAGCATAACCATGAAGGATCTAAAGCATCTGAAATGTTTTGACAGATGTAATTAGTTTAATTTGGAAATATGAGGACTTTGAACCTATAGTTCGAGATTCAAAAGATGTTTTTAATGGACCTGAAGTCTGAACTCTCATGACACGAATATGTGTTATTACTGCTTATGGTTAACTAGAGAGTGGTCTCTATATTGAAAATCTCGAAAGGATTAAAACTATTAAAATCATCTATTTGGATTTACATATACTGATAGTTTATATTCTCTTATTTATCACATTAAACATTTCATATTGGTAAGAAATGTTTGAGTTACATACATGATGCAATTATGGGTAAATTTGTTTATTTCTTTTTTCTCACATTGTTCAATATGATTGATATGAATTTTGATTATTAATATTCTAGAAATTACTTGAGTTTGTTCCAAACTATAGATGGTATAAATAAATATCTTCAAATAAAATGTTTTGAAAGATAAGGTGTTGTCTCGGCCTACAGCTCGAGCATTTGCAACAAAGAACTTTGTTCCTGAAGTACCATATCATGTTGTTATTGAAATACTTTTTTATGTTGCAAATAGCACAAGATTGTATATAGTTTTTTAGTGAACTTGTTAGCCAGATTTTGTTCAGCACCAACCCGAAGACATTGGAATGAAGTCAAACAAGTTCTTCGTTCTTTCTGATCCTCATAAAGCTCAATCGCAATCAGGTGATGTTTACACATGTGGAGAAACATGTATATCTTAACGTTTTGTGAAGCAAACTATCACAACCATCTCCTCAAATCATTCAAAAATATTGACTCTTCATTAAGCAAGTTGTGAATGCATATGACTGAGAACCACGACTCAGTATATTAGAGGAGCATGCAAATTGATGAAAGAAGATGACAAGCCAACAACATTTCAAGAAGATAATGCATCATGAAAAGATTCGATCAAATGACAACTGAGCAGATTTATTCACAAAAGCATTGTGAACTTCAATTTTCAATAAGCTTGTCGATAAGCAATTTAAAGGACATTCATAATTAATGTATTTTCGAGGGGAAGTATGTCACTATGAATATTGTACTCTTTTTCCTTCGCTAAGTTTTTATCCCACTGGGTTTTTCTTAGCAAGGTTTTAACGAGGCATGTTCATAGTGTATAGTCATCCAAGGGGAAATGTTATAAATATGTTGATTTGATGGATAACTATATCAATTTGTTATCTCATTATATCTTTGCCATATCCTTTAATTTGGTCCATAACTAGTAGCCCATTCTCTATAAATAGGGCTATTAGGTTTGTCCTTGTACACACTTGATCAGATTATCAATACAAAGATTATAGCTAGTTCCTGAAGAACTAGCCTTTAAATCTGGTTCCTGAAGAACCGGTCTTTGAGTCTATATTTCTATTGTCTTATTTTTCTAATTTCTTTTCTATTTATAACAAAGAGTTAAATATAGTGTGAGCAAAAACAAAAAAAAAACTAATATAGTAGCGATGTATTGCAGTTTATGTGTAGTTAATTAGCTTTGAACTAGCTACTAATTACATTGGTAGCTAAAATTTGCAGCTGAATTTATAAATTCTTGCGGTGTATGTATACACACACACATGCCTCTATATATATGGTGTGCTTCTAACTCAGGTTTGCTCACCTTCAAAGATGCTTATAAGTTCTATGAACTGGCTGCTTTGGCTAATTCTTGGTCCAAGCTTATTTGGAGGCATTGCATTCCTCCTTCTAAGTCTTTTTGTACTTGGAGGTTGCTGCATAACAGACTCCCTACTGATGAGCACCTTATCGGGGTTGGCTCCGTTCATCCTTCTATGTGCTCTCTTTGTAACCAAGCGGCAGAAACATCTTGCCATTTGTTTCTGAGTTGCACTTATGCCCAATGCCTCTGGTCTTGGATGTCTGATGTTTTCGGCTGTCGCATCAACACCAATTCGATCTCCTCCATTCTCGATTCCTGCAATAGCAACTGGAGCTCTCAAGCATTGGATTTAGTTGTTGCTTGTATCACCACTATCATTTGGGGTATTTGGCATAGTCGCAACCAAGCTAGATTTGAGAATGCTTTCGCTCCCGCCGGGTTGCCATCCGCACCGCTATCAACATTGTTGCTTTGGTTGGTAATAATAGTGCGGTATTGCTTATGATTCGAATTGAAAATTCTTAGCTACTTTGGTGTCCGGCGTCGTTTGGCTAGTGCTCCCGCCATCACTACCGCTTTCTTGGTCTCCTCCTCTTTGCGGTTGGGTGAAGTGTAATCTGGAGTAAGTATTCTTTGCTCTTTCCAGCCTATCTGCTTGTGGGGGCATCTTTCGTGATAGTAGTGCAGCTGTGTTGGGCTGCTTTGCTAAGCCTCTTGGGTCTCTTGATGCCTTACAGGCGGAATTCCTCGGTGCTATGTTATCTATTGAGATTGCTAACTCCAAAGGTTGGCGCAGGCTTTGGCTTGAATGCGACTCCTTGCTTGTTATTAAAGCCTTCAACAATTTTAGTCTTATCCCCTGGTCTCTTCGCAACAAGTGGCATAATTGTATGGCCCTCACCTCTTCCATGCAGTTTGTTTTTTCGCATATTTACAGGGAGGGGAATGCTTGTGCGGATAAGCTGGCCAAATCCGGGGTCTCTCAGACGGACTTTATTTGGGGGGATAATATCCTAACTTTTATTGCTGTTGAGTTTTTTAATAATAGGTTTGGCTTCTCTGCCTATAGATTTGCTTAGTCTTTTTGTTTGGTTATTGTTTCCCCCTTTTGTTTGGGGTTGCTTCTGGTGTTTTTTCTTTTTTTGCATGGGTTTTGGTTTAGCCCCCCCATGTCTTTCCTGTATTCTCTTTTCCATTTCTTTCAATAAAAACAGGGGGGAGTACTCTTTTTCCTTCTAAATATTTTTTCCCTAAGGAGGGTTTTCCATTAGAAGGTTTTAACGAGGCTCCTTTCCTTCATTTAAAAAAAAAATATGTGTGTGTGTGTGTGTACCCACAATGGCAGATACAAGTTGGAAGGGTTGGGGGCAATTGCCCCCATGAGAATTTTTTTTTTACCTATAGCTACTTAGTAATTTTTTTAATTGTCCCCAGTAAAAAATAAGCTTTATACCCAACAATATCCAATCACCCAAACCCAATGAATTGGGCCCATTACACAACCCCACCCACCCTAAGTTTTAATTCTCTCAATGATAGTACAAACTTTTTAAGAGTAAAATCTTAAAATAGTCATTTACAAAAAACACGAAGACCTATTTGGTCCATCAGAAATAAAAATTATTAATATTTTAGTTTTCTAAAATCTCAAATGTCGATCAAATTAGTCCTTAGGGGGACTAAAATATTCCTAAAATACATTAATATGTCTGACATTTGAAATATTTGATAACCAAATTGGTACTTTTCATTTTCTAGAGAGTAAATAAATCTCCGTATTTTTTGTATTAATTTATGTCTTTACTCTTTTTGAAAAAATGAGCATTGTAAGTTATAAGTGACAAAATTTTGCCCTCACCAGTTAAACTTTCTGGATCTGCCACTGTATACCCACACACATGCCCTCTCTCTGTCTCTCTCTCTCTCTCTCTCTCTCTCTCTCTCTCTCTCTCTCTCTCTCTCTCTCTCTCGTGTGTGTGTGTGTGTGTGTGTAATGCACTTCTTATTTGAGAGTGAGAGAGGCTCTTGAGAGTGAGAGAGGCTCTTATTAGCCCTTAGATCAAAACATACGGCTGAGATTAAAAGGCTATTTTAAGTACCCATGTGACCTATATATATATGTGTGTGTGTGTGTGTGTGTGTGTAATTGACCCAAATTGGTCAAATATGTATTTGAAAAACAATGAAGCAGCAGCTATGTGGGTTTTATTAAAAAAAATCTAATTAAAAAGATGCATGGTAATTGAGCTATTTTTAAACAATAACTGAGTTTTACCACCGGAGGTAATAATAATAAATGTGTGATTAAATTGAGTTAAATTGCAATTAAAATTGATTTCAAAATATTTCCTTTATTGACTTCAAAATTTTATTTAAATTGTAATTCCTCTCTTTTTTTTTTTGGATAATTTTTATTTCAATGTTACCTACGTGACAAATTAATTGCTGAATTGATGGAAGAAATCAAAAGATACACATATCTAATTTATTGGTATATATTAATGAATGAAGTCAATTTAGTAATTTACCATCTATTTAAGCAAACAATAGGCTAGCAAAAAACCATTTCTAGATCTTTTATTTTTAAGACTAGCCAAATACCCGGGTCATGTTGGTTTTTTGGCACGTCCTCAATACCTCTTTTAGAGGCAATGTCCGTAATTTGTCAAAAACAAAGTGCGTACTCATATGATGCGCGAAATAAATTATGAGTGAAGAGTAATTTTTTATTTTAAAAACATTAAATTTGAAATTTGAAAGCTATAACGTAATTGAAAAAACTAACACCATGAGTAGGACAAAAGGCTTCCATCTAATTAGAAGTGATAGTAGTGTGTATCTACTACCATGAGATCAACTAAATATAATATCTCAAAAAGTAGAGAGACATCAAAATATAACAAATGGTCTGTGATATAATAGCAAATCAGCTGGCAGTTTTTGGAATATTGATTCAATTATTTTCCCATCCTTAGATAGTTTCACCAACAAAGAATGTTTGTAAGTCACCTTATCCTTGAATGCCAGGGTCCTCCCTTAGATATGAACGACCAGTTCCCCATCCTGGACATGTGAGAAAATAGTTTCTATATAGTTTGCAAAACAACACTGCTATAGTCAACCTTAACCTCTTATCTAAACATGTTCAGCAAAGTATATTTCTCTTTTAAAAATTATAATTGATGCGGAGTGGCCAAAGGCCCACTCCGCATTAGGCCGATCCGGCCCAATAAGGGAGATCTGCCCCGTTGCGATACCAACCTAAATAGGCCCAAGGCCCACTTCGGTCAGCCGACCCGACCCAAATGTTCCACCCTTGAGGCAACAAGCCCTAGGGATCACATCGCACGATGCGAAACCCTAGAGTACAAAGCATTGCGGTGCTAAAAGCAACCTTATCCACACATAACCCTAGAAACGACATCGACCATCGGATACATCCGAAGGTTGACAATCAATCTAGAGTTACTTGATAATATCCACACGTCAGCAACCTGACCTTACCTATAAAAGGTCCATTGCCTAATCAATAAAGGTACACACTGTTTATTTTCTTACCTCACCTTGCTCTGATACTGACTTAGGCATCAGAGTGTGTGCAGGTACACCCCCACCGTCTTCCTCCGCCGTACTTAGCCGTTCGTGATTCTACTCTGGCCACCTCCGAGATCCACGTCGGATCAGTGGTGCCGTCTGTGGGGACGACATTCTTGTTCCTTTATCAAATCCTTTGATTTACCATGGCCGCACTAAAACGAAACACCACGCAAAATACGACCCGCATACCCAGATCCCTCGATGTTCTTGAACAGGACGACGAGATCCATGTCGCCGTCGAAACTGAATCTCACTCAGTCCCGCAGGGAGTGACCATTCCGACTGCTAAACCGGAGACCGTACCGGCTCCCGAACCGCAGTCTGCCCTCGCTACTGCTGCAGCTATCAACAAGGTGCTCAACCTCGTTCGACAGCAAACAGAGGCCATGGCGGTGCAGAACCTCCGTCTCATCAACATTGAAGACAAGCAGAAAGATTTGTCTAAAAGGGTAGACGCCTACCGTCAGCTTCAGCAACAGACCTCTTCGGACCGACGAGAAGCCTTTGAAGACTGTGACACCCCTCCGCGCAGATCTGACGAGCGCCAAGCTTCCAGCCCCATATCTCCCACTCGCTTTTCTCCTGGAATGCGGTCTTATGTACCGTGTTACCTGAGTCACAGTTCGCAACAAAGGTCTCGAACTCGCTACCGATCTGCTGATCGATCTTCCCTGCGACGCCGTTCCCCGAGGGGCTCGTGCCTCCATCGGCATCGGTCCCCGGAACGCTCGTCCCCTCGACGTTCATCCCCGTCTAGGGCCTAGCGCCACCATAGATCCGCCGAACGATCTTCACGCAGGGTCTCTATCGAGCACCCCTTCTTCCGCTGTTCCAAATCCCCCCAGGGATCTTGAGAACGTGGTTGCCACCAGTGACACTACCGTTCGACGTGTGTGCTTCCTCGATTGCAAAATAGCCACGTCCGACGTTCGCGAGCGAGTGTTACTCCTCCACGACGATGTCGACCATCGGCCTCACCTCCCCGTCGCGTTTTCGATTCTCCAATTACTTATTCGGGAACACACGCTTCCGAGGATACCGAAGACCACTTCACTTCCGGCCCCTTCACTACGAGGGTGACCCGATTTCCAATTCCGAAGGCCCTTCAAAAGCCTCCCCCTCTCGTAACCTATGACGGTACAAGAGATCCCGATGAACATATCAGATGCTTCGACACCATAATGGGGTTTCGCGGAGCCAAGGGTCCAGTATAATGCAAGATTTTCCCGCTAACCCTAAAGAAAGCGGCCCTCACATGGTTCCAGGGACTAAAGCTGAAGTCCATAGACTCTTGGTCCGAGCTCACTGCTCAATTTTGCTCTCATTTTACTGCTTCTCGCGTCCAGTCCAAGTCAGTCGCTACACTGCAAGCGATTCACCAATGGAAGAACAAACCTCTTCGGGACTATATTGAACGCTTCGACAAAAAAGTGGTGTTCGTCAAATATGCCTCCGATGAGATGAAACTATACCTGCTTGAACTGGGTTTGCTCGATGATAGCCTCTTTAGCATCAACGTCAGGGTCGATAAACCCGACAACCTGAACGACTTCCTCCAACGTGCGGAGAAGTAGAAAAACTTCGGAGAGAAACAAATGGCTTCAAGGTCGAAAAAGAGAACCTCCCAGGAAAAAAGTTCTGGGTACAAGGAAGATCAGCCACGCCGAGATAAGGACCTCAAAGGTACCCTAGGAGGTATGAAGAGTACACCCTGCTGAACACCTCTCGATCTCGCATCTTACATGAGTGTGCCATCGCCGAATTTAAAGATGATGGAGTTCGATTCCCCAAATCTTTGAAGGACCTTCTCGAAGCCGATAAGTCAAAGTATTGTCGGTTTCATAAAAGTGCAGGTCATAATACCGACGAATGCATTCTGCTGAAGGACGTCATCGAATCCCTCGTCTTGAAGGGAAAATTACAGAAATACACGAAGCCGAAGTCCACGAATGATGAGACCAGTCTCGATCCCCTTGACCTAAGTGAGATAATAATTTCGCCCCGACCCAGACAGAAAGTCGCCCTCATTTGGCCGACGAAGAAGGGGCTAGGCCCCCACCTGTGGCTATGGTAATTTTCGGAGGCTTGATAGGATGAGGTGAACCTTCCATCAATTCCACCAAATGGAAAATGCAAGAGGCGATGTCCATAACAACTATCTATCCACCTGTCAGCCAACCAAGCTCAAGCCGGCCACCTTTGGCTTTTTACGATGATGACCTGCTGAATGGTCACCCAAAGGACCAAATTCCCTTGCTAATTTGCGCCTATATGGAAAATTTTGACGTAAGGAGAATATTGGTTGATCAAGGGAGTTCTATCGTCATCATGTTTTTCGACCTCTTCAAGACTCTAAAGCTGGCCGAAAAAGATATGATTCCTTATCACGGCTCCGATCTGCAGGGGTTCAACGGTTCCACAACTAAACCCCTGGGCTACATCGAGCTAATGGTCACATTCGGCGACAAGGCTAAAACTAGAACCATCAAAGTGCAATTCGTTGTCCTTCCATGTCTATCACCATACAACTGCATCCTAGGACGACATACCCTGTGAGAGATAGGAGCAGTCACTTCCACCGTCCACCTCAAAATGAGATTCCACTCATCCGAGGGCAAGGTAATCAGGATCCATGGCGATCTCGAGGCAGCCAGACGCTGTTACCTGATGTCAATCAAAGGGCAAGAAGTCAAACAAGCCGCACTAAAAAAGAACATTGGATCACCCGATGTCAACCTCGCGGACTTCGATGCAAGAATGGAACCCGAGGAAGAAGTCGAAGAAGAGGTAGACCCTATCGAAAAAGAACTTCAAAAGAAAATATGCCGACCCATTCCAGATGGGGAATTTCTAAAGGTCCAACTGGGAGACGACCCGAAGAAGACTGTCCAGATCAGTATCAACCTTCCACCCGATGGGGAATTTTTGTAAGGGAGGTCAAGTACACAACTTGGCTCTCAAATGTAGTCCTTGTTAAGAAATCTAATGGAAAATGGAGAATGTGTGTTGACTATACCGATCGCAAAAGGCTTGTCCTAAAGACACCTATCCCCTTCCCAACATCGACAAACTCGTGGATAACTCCTCGGGTTTTCGATTACTATCCTTTATAGACGCGTACTATGGATAAAACCAGATACCGTTGAATCCTGTCGACCAGGAAAAGACCGCGTTTATGACTGACAACGGTAATTACTGCTACAAAGTAATGTCGTTCGGTCTCAAAAATGTCGCGGCAACTTACCAACGCATGATGAACAAGGTCTTTAAGGACCAGATAGGAAACGTGCTCGAAGTACAAATGGACGAGATGATCGTCAAATCAGCCAAAGAGCCAAATCATGTGGCCAACCTTTCGAACGTCTTCGAACAGGCACGCCGACACAACATGAAGCTTAACGCTGAGACACGCACCTTTGGTGTCAAAACGGGCAAATTCCTGGGTTTTTACTTAACAGAGCACGACATCGAGGCCAATCCCAACAAATGTCGTGCCATCACCGAAATGTGACAGCCGAAGTCCAAGAAAGATGTCCAACAACTGACATGGATGATAGCTGCCCTAACCAGATTCATTTCCAAGTCCGCCCAAAGAGCACTTCCTTTCTTCAAATTGCTAAAGAAAGGAGTACAGTTCGAATGGACTTCGAAATGCGAAGAAGCCTTCACAAGGCTGAAAGAAACACTGTCAACTCTGCCAGTTTTAACAAGGCCCTGTGCCGGAGAGACCCTATACCTATACTTAGCGGTCACCGAAGAGGCCCTCTGTGGCGTTCTGATTAGAGAGAAATAGAAGGGCAAAGGCCGGTTTACTTCATAAGTAAAACGCTCCAAGGCCTCAAACTCCGATATCAGAAAATCGAAAAGGTCGCTCTAGTGCTGATTATCACGGCAAGACGACTACAACAATACTTCTTGTCACACCACATAGCAGTTCGAACCGACCAGCCAATCAAACAAGTCCTCCATCGGCCCGACCTGGCAGGACGGATGATTAAGTGGCCATAGAACTCTCAGAATTCAACATCTTCTTTGAATCTCGGCAGGCAATTAAAGCTCAAAGCCTTGCCGACTTCATAGCGGAGATGACCTTGACATCTGAAGACTTGAGCAACGGATGGACCATCCACGTCAATGGATCTTCGAATTTGAAGGGGAGCGGAGCTGGCCTGATTATGGAAAATACTGAGGGCTTAACAATAGAATTTTCTCTAAGATTTTCGTGCCCCACATCGAACAATCAGGCCGAATACGAGGCACGCATTGTCGTGTTGACCTTTGTTCGCGATCTAGAAGCTTCCAAAGTCAGTCTTCGCACTGACTCCCAATTGGTAGCATCCCAAGTCAATGGGGAATATCAAACAAAAGACCTCGCCATGAAGTACCTATTTGAGTCAAGGAACTAATGAAAAGCTTCCAGAAAATAGAGATCGTATACGTTCCTCGGGAGCAGAACTCGAGAGCCGACGTACTCTGTAAACTGGCAAGCACGAAGACAACAGGAAGCAACAGATCGGTCATTCAAGAGACTCTTTCCCATCCAAGTATCATGACTGCAACAGGGATTCCAAATGCCCCAAATAGGATCAACCAAAACTTCGAGCGTATCCTCATTACCCCATCGGTATACACAATCACTGACTTCGATAACTTTTGGATGACGCCGATCCTCAAATACATTTGCCAAGGCGAACTACCTCTCGATGACAAGGCAGCATCAAAAATTCACCACTGAGCGTGCTCATACTCCATCATCGAAGATCGCCTATATCGGAGGGGTTTTTCAGCACCTCTTCTAAAGTTCCTTGACTCAGCCAAGGCCCAATTTGTACTTGCCGAAATCCACGACGGCATCTGTGGTTAGCACCTCGACGGGTGATCTTTGCCAAGAAAACACTGGGAGCCGGGTACTACTGGCTGACCATGGATGCGGATGCCATCGCCTATGTGAAAAAGTGCGAGAAATGCCAAAAGCACGCCGATGTACATAGCGCCCCTCCTTGCGAGATGACGGCTCTATCTTCCCGCTGGCCCTTCGCCTGGTGGGGAATCGATCTCCTCGGGCTGTTTCCTATGGCCCCGGGCCAAATCAAATACTTAGTTGTGGCAGTGGACTACTTCACAAAATGGATCGAAGCTGAACCAGTGGCAAAGATCACGGCCAAGAACATGGTCAAGTTCTTCAAAAAGCAAATCTTAAAGAGGTTCAGCATTCCCGAAGTCGTTATCACCTATAACGGAAATAATTCCCAGACAAGGGGTTCCAGAAACCTTAGCTGGCTTCGGGATAAAGCAGAGATTCACTTCAGTCGAGTATCCCCAGACAAATAGGCAAGCCAAAGCAGCAAACCGAGTCATCTTAAGAGGCTTGAAAAAGAGACTCGACGAAGCCAAAGGGAATTGGGCAGAAGAGCTCCCACAAGTACTGTAACACCACATTTCAAGCGCCATCTTGTAACCCAATCTAATGCTGAAAACATTTGATGCTAATATGCTTTCAGTAAAAAGTACTCTTCTGTATTTCGCAATGGAAAATAGGAGTAATTTTTTTTCTTCTTCAAAACCCTATTCAAAAAATGAGACATAAAGAGTATTACAATTTTCTAAATAATGCGTATTCAGTCGTTCACAAATATCAGAGTATATCACATCACAATGAATGCTTCACATAACATAAAAACATAACATAATTATTTCGCACTGAGTCGAGGTTTTCTGAAAAGAGTAATTACAAAACAATGAGTAATTACGAGAATAACAAAGACAATACCCTAAGCTAAGCTGGCCAACAGCTATAAACCTTACTAAAAAATCATTCAGCAAGATCAGAACACGAAGCACTCAGAGGAATCTTCCTCCACTGGCTGATTCTTCAACGCTTCTGGAAAGACAAAACTGCAGCAGCTATGGAAGTGACATCCATGAGGATGTCCAATCCAACAATAGTGCAAGGGTAAATTCTTTGTCCACGAGTTTATCATAGGCTATGTCGCATGCAAACAATATATATATATATATAGTACAACAACAACATCCCTTTTATATACATATACATACCTAATAGACCGCACACATCATCATGGTATATTAAGCATTTGCATGTGAACAGACAAATCAACCAACAGATCAACAATCTAGTCACGATAATATCAAACAATTGCATGTGAGCAGACAGTTCTATCAACAGATCAATGATCGAGTCATCATAATATTAGACTCATCAAACAATTCATCACATATCATAAATGTGGTTAGCCATGCATGCCAATGCATTATGAATAAGTTTGTGTATACACCTGTAGCCTTAAACAAGATCAGCAGTGACGAGGAACTTTATTTCCCAACGTCCGAACGAAATTCCCCAAGGGTATTGCCTACCTTTAGTCACCAAAAGGACCTCAGATATTTGGCATGAAGTGATAACTCGTCCTTTTGAAGTCCTTAAGACAATCAAACGCTCCGAGTGTCGATGCTCAATGGTCAGTATGCATCCAAACAAATTCTTTAATTTGCCCCACTCACCATGAGGAGTGTTCAAGATATGTTTTAATTAATCAATGCGGATCGACGAAACCTCAACTCACTCAATTTAATGAATTTCAAATCTACTTAGTGTTCAACACAGGACATAAAGTCCAGGTGTTCAATTGCGGAATGTTAGTCTCAATCTTAGATTGAAGTTCTAGGCACGTAATGTGGAACACTAGGCTCAATCTTAGACATACATACGGAACACTAGGTCCAATCCTTGATCAAGGAAATACGCACGCAAGTAGGACGTCTAGTCGCAGCACATGACACATAGCCCATATGCTCAATAGGATCCCTAGGTTCCCTACATGTTATTCTTTCAAAATCTCGATCTTTGAAATCTCTTTCTTAATTGTGGTGTCTCTTTTATGCACTATTGTATCTACAAATACTTTTTAGCTCTATGTCATTGAAGCCCTAGTTGTACTAAATAATGCATTAGGGAAAATTCCCAGGAAAGAGAGGCGGTGCAAACACTCTTAATAACCAAGTCTTTCCTAGCCAGAATTTTTCAGACGCATCATTTAACTCAACCGTTTTCGCAAATCACATTGTTTACTCAAGTTCTTTTTCCTACTATTGATTCATTCTACATTCTTTGTAAGCTTTGGCTAGTTGTACTAAAACTCTCACGCTTACTTTTAAGTCAAAATGCCCTTAACAATTTACTTAAGAAATCATAACTCTAATCCATAAAGCTTGTTTATATGCTGACTTATTTCAGAAAAATACCTTTAGTTTACCTCGAAAACATTTCTCGGCTCATGGAATCGCATCATACTTACCGTTGTAAGTCGTCATACCAATAGCAGTCGATCAACTCATTATTAATTAATCCATTAACATCAATAATATTTTTCATATTTCAAATCAATTCCAAGTTCCAATTAAATCCAACATGATTGAAGGAAAACAATACAAATCATAATGCCACACAGGGCCAAGAACATGCTAAAGTATTTCAGAAAACATATCACAATTCAGTATGCTACAACATGCTACATCATTTCAAACAACATATAGTAATACTACAAGTACTACCACACAATCAATCAAACAGTCAAACAACATACAAGGCAAAAATCCCAAACTCATTATGTAAGAATTTCTCTTACCTTGGGCGCTTTAACAATCCAAGCAAGGTAATTCCAAACAATCGTCAAGTCGTTCCTCGCACGAACCTTAACAACGCAAGTTCAATCAATTAGAACTAAAACTCAAGTCCAAAGCCCCTAGGGCAGCCCCAGGTTTAGGGTCCTAAAAGGCCTAAAATTACTCACTTAATCCCATTTGGATCACACCTAGTCATATGCCATGAATCAAGTCTAAGTTATGCAAGTTTTGAAACTTTTTCAAACACTACACACTTAGAAAAATACCTAACCCAAAATTTTCCAATTAGAATAGTGTTTTACCACTTTGAATAGTGTTTTCCCAACTTTGAGCCACTTTTTAAAACACTAAAACATGTCACAAAATTTTAGAAACAATTTCATTACAAGTTCAAAACAATTCTTGAAACATAAACTAATTATTTTCCCAAAATCATGCTTCTTTGAAAAGCTTTGCTAAACCAAATTACTAACAACTTTTTAAAACATATTTAAGCTTAAAAACAAGTTAGGACAATGTTCTAAACTAACATAAGGGTCAAGGTTTTGAGCCCTAAAAACAAACTCAATTATTTCAAACTTTTTAATTCCAAATCAAACAAATTTAACACACCTAAATTCTTTAACCATAAGACAACTTCTTTACCACTTTAACACAATTAAAAACAAGTTAAAATCACTCAAATCATGCTCATAAGCCACTGTTTTGAAAGCCCCAAAACAGCCCCAAATTTAATTTATTTCAAACCATTTTTCAAAGCTTTAAACATACAAATCCTTATAGATTTAAAGTCCTAACCAAAAACCAACTTCTCAAACACTTAATGCACTTTAAAGACAAATTAAAACATCATCAAAACCTTGCAAAACAGCCACGGTCTCCAGCCCCAAAAACCAAATCATTTAATTTCTCAAAACTTGTTAAAAGTGCATATATGACTAGTTTAAGTGTACTAAGGCAAAACCCCCAAATATCTAACTCCAAAACCACTAAAATCAAGTCAAGGCCAAGCCCCCTAACAGCCATAAGAATTTGGCCAGAACCAAGGGTTAGGGTTTTCCAATTTTTAAATACTCTAACATGCTTAATCATGGAGGAAAATAAAGGGTTATAAGACTAATCATGCATTTCTAGCCAAAATAAACACTTTTACCCAAAAACAACTCCTAAAACCTTCAAAACCCTAATCATGGAACTGAAGAGAGATGAGAGAAGAATCATGGAACTTACCAAGAAATTTAGGATGATGGAACAAGGATTAAGAATAAAGGAATAAGATTGCACTCAAAAACACTAAGTTTTTCAAGATTTCTCACACTTTCTCTCTCTAACTTCTCTCTAGTTTTTTTCTCCACCAAGCATCAATGAGAAAATGTGAAGGCTGATCTCCTATTTATAGAGATTACAAGGTACAAGGAAGGGAATAAAATTGTTCATTTAGTTGGAAACTAACCAAATTAGTCTTAAACTAACTAATGTAACTACCTACCATTTACTTAGTTGCTAATCACATCTTAACACATGGCAAGGAAGCTTCTAAAACTTAGTTCATCCCCCCTGGCCTCTGGATAAGTCGGCCTAAGCTCCACCAATCACAAAGCTCCCATTTCGTCGCGTTATCGATTAATCGGACGCGCGGCGTTTCGCATTTATTAAGGTTTTTGTACTAAAAACTCCAAAATAAACCAAATAAATTACTACAGAATCAAAAATTATTAATCAACCAAAATATCCCCAAAAATATTAAAATTATTTCTATGAATGTCGTTTTCTCGATTTACGAGCTAAAACGCTACCGTAATGCAGTTCTAGGCGTAGATAATACGCTAAATATTTTCTGATGCCCAAAAATTTCAGAAAAATTCCAATAAATCCTAAATATTGGAAAATACTAAGATCTCAAATTTTATAAAATTTAGATCACATTTAGGCATTTTCAATAAGAAACTCACCCAATAGCCTAGTTACGGCAGAATTCAATAGAATTCTCGCAGCGTAATGAAAACTGTAAATTAGTGAGGATCACTAATTTCAATTTCTCTTATCATCTAAATATTATTCAAACAATAAAATTATCAAGACAAAATCATTAAAAATAAAATTTATATTAAATATGACATAAAACAGACATTTTAACAAATAACTAAACATCGAAAATCCAAACTGTGACTTAAAAATATCTACTAAGTCCTAAAATTATTTTTCATTTAAAAACAACAAATTTTCACATTTTTCAAGATTAATGCATATTAAAAACAGTATACGTCTACCCTGTCTCTTAATCTGAATTAATTACTAAAACAGTAAATTGTTTACAATAAATCTTTGTAGTTCTTCGTACTTTTAACAAACCATTGAGGCGATCAATCTCTATGATTTATTTTCAAGTAGTTGGAACTGGAAAATATTTTTCGTAAAAATTGGGATGTTATAAGTACTATGGGCATATCGAACCACACCCCATTCCTCCACCGGAGAAACCCTATTTTGGCTTACTTACGGATCCGAAGCAGTGATCCCAGTCAAAGTCGGAGAACTGAGCTGGAGAACACTCCACCCACTTCGTGCTTCGTTCAATCACCAACACTTCAGAGAGGAGCTAGACCTCCTCGAAAAAAATCGGGAGCTAGCCTCCCTAAACGAAGCTACTGTAAAGCAAAGAATTGCAGCAAGGCACAATCAACGAGTCATACCTCGCGAGTTCAAAAAGGATGATCTTGTCCTAAAAAGGGCTGATGTCGGCCTCAAAAACGCCAGCTAGGGAAAGCTAACACCGAACTGGGAAGGTCCATATCGAATCTCCTCGAAGACCGATCATGGCGCCTATACCTTAGAAACTTTGCAAGGCCAAGCAATTCCACGAACATGGAACGCTGCCAAATGTTGCGTCTCAGGCAAGTGCACCTGACCGTAACTCGTAATAAAGTGGAGTATAGTTAGGACTCTGAATGTCGAACCCACAGGGAATGCGAAAGTACCAGCGTAATAAAAATCTTTTAATTTCTTAAGCGAACAGAGTAATTGGATTGAAATTGAATAGAAAACTAAGCGAAGCGAAAGTAAGATTTTAAACTAAAATGATTAGAGTAAGATAAAATAGGAGAGGCCTAGGGGGCTCGGGTTCACTAATACTAGATCTTGAATCTATTTCCTTGCTATTATGAATTGTATTTCCTTATTGAATGCCAACCACTTACTCTAAATTACTAATGGCTATCCTCGCGTACAGTAGCCTTTCTCCTAATTAATTACTCCGTTTGGTCCAGGAAGATAACTAAGGGAAAGAGCAATAAGAGCAGGCAAGTTTGTTAACTTCCCCGGTAACGGCGCCAAAAACTTCTTGCGTCTCAGGCAAGTGCACCTGATCGTAACTCGTAATAAAGTGGAGTATAGTTAAGACTCCGAATGTCGAACCCACAGGGAATGCGCAAGTACCAG
Organism: Calophaca sinica; assembly: GCA_037113605.1. Classification (NCBI taxonomy): domain Eukaryota; kingdom Viridiplantae; phylum Streptophyta; class Magnoliopsida; order Fabales; family Fabaceae; genus Calophaca; species Calophaca sinica. Next base: position 130,592,436 of record CM073731.1, read on the forward strand.
CGTAATAAAGATCTTTTAATTCCTTAAGCGAACAGAGTAATCAGATTAAAATTGAATAGAAAACTAAGCGAAGCGAAAGTAAGACTTTAAACTAAAATGATTAGAGCAAGATCAAATAGGAGAGGCCTAGGGGACCCGGGTTCACTGATACTAGATCTTGAATATATTTCCTTGCTATTATGAATTGTATTTCCGTATTGAATGCCAACCACTTACTCTAAATTACTAATGGCTATCCTCGTATAAAGTATCCTTCCTCCCAATTAATTACTCCGTTTGGTCCAGGAAGATAACAAAGGGAAAGATCATTAAGAGCAGACAAGTTTGTTAACTTAATAACTGACTGGAAACAAGCAATAACCTATCCGGCGTATATCGCGAGCTCTGTGATCCTAGAGTTTCACTAATTAATTATGATCTTGTTACCACAACTAATTAATTTTATAAGGGTTAGCTACTCCCTATTAGATTAAGCATACTAGAATCAACACATTCATAAAGATAATAAGGAATTCAAAATAGCAATTAAACGGATATCAAGAACATTGTAAAAGATCCCCCATCACCCCTAGTGACGGAATTAGATACTCATAATGTCATGCAACAAAAGAAAGTAAAACAAATCCAAACTCCTAAAAGACATGAGTTTAAGAAACTGGACACCCTTTTGGTATGACAGCAATCCTCTCCTGTGTTCCTCACGTGTCTAGGGACTCCAGCAGCAATTCAGAATTGATGGGAAGCTCCAATGATCCAAAATCACTCCAATCGTATGGTGTTTTCGAATGATTCTCAATAAGGGGGCTTTTGACTCATAAATTCATCAAAAGCTCCTTGTACTGGGCTGCGAATTAGGTTTTCTGGCTTCAAATCTGCACTGTTCATTGGAAACAAGCAACAACTTATCCGGCGTATATCGCTAGCTCTGTGATCCTAGAGTTCCACTAATTAATTATGATCATGTTACCACAACTAATTAATTTTATAAGGGTTAGCTACTCCCTATTAGATTAAGCATACTAGAACCAACACATTCATAAAGTTAATAAGGAATTCAAAATAGCAATTAAACGGATATCAAGAACATTGTAAAAGATAAAAACTGGCGTTGAAGTTTGTATGAGGGACCTTTTGACGAATTTCTGAGTCAAGTGCCCCCAATTGAGATCTGATAGCAAACCCTTGCCCATTCCAAAGAATTCCTGTCTCCTTGAAGCTTGGGGCCATCTCGAATCGCTACCAGAGCTTATGAGGACGCGAAGAACGGTCTTAAGGACCGTCGTCATATCAAAAGGGTGTCCCAGTTTAGAATTTATTCTCTTGTTATGGATTGTTCTGAATTCATATATTTGTTTATGTTATTATCATTAGTAATGAGTAGCTAAACCCATCACTAGGGGTGATGGGGGATCCTTTACAATACTCTTGATGTTTTGTTCTTTAATTATATGAGTTTCTATTGATTGTTTGAGTATTTTATTCCTATTGTGCTTATTCCAATAAGGCCTGATCACCCTTTATTTAGTTGGCTTAATTGTGGTAACATGATTATGATTCGTTAACGGAACCATAGGATAAAAGAACTCGTGCTATACACCGGATAGGTTAGGGCTTATTTCTAACCAGTTATTAAGTTAGCAAACCCACCTGAACTTAATGCTTTTTCCCTTAGTTATTTCCTGAACCAATCGGAGTAATTAGTTGGGAGGAAGGCTATTATATGCAAGGACAACCTCTAGTAATTTAGAGTTGGTGGTTAGTGCTCTTACATGATAGATAACTCATATCAATTGATTAATAAACTCAAGGGTAGAGTATTGGTGAACCCGGATATCCCTAGGTCCCCCATAACATAGTCAAACCGTTCTAGCATTTAATCTGTTTATTGCTTTAATTCCAATTATTTTCAGTACTTTCTTAATCATAATCTTTATTCGCCTAATAGAATAGAATCACAGTAATTCACTGGTTCTCGCTCATTCTCTGTGTGTTCGACATTCGGAGTCCTAATTATACTCCACTTTTATTACTAGTTATGATCAGGTGCACTTGCCTGAGACGCAACAAGTTTTTCGCGGCCGTTCTTGGGGATGGCCTTCCTTAAGCGAGCAGTGTCGGATTGAAATTGAATAGAAAACTAAGCGAAGCGAAAGTAAGATTAAACTAAAATGATTAGAGCAAGATCAAATAGGAGAGTCCTAGGGGATCCGGGTTCACTAATACTAGATCTTGAATCTATTTCCTTGCTATTTTGAATTGTATTTCCTTATTGAATGCCAACCACTTACTCTAAATTACTAATGGCTATTCTTGCGTACAGTAGCCTTCCTCCCAACTAATTACTCCATTTGGTGCAGGAAAATAACTAAGGGAAAGAGCATTAAGAGCAGGCAAATTTGTTAACTTAATAACTGATTGAAAACAAGCAATAACCTATCCGGCAAATATCGCGAGCTCTGTGATCCTAGAGTTTCACTAATTAATTATGATCATGTTACCATAACTAATTAATTTTATAATTGTTAGCTACTCCCTATTAGATTAAGCATACTAGAACCAACACATTCATAAAGATAATAACGAATTCAAAATAGCAATTAAACGGATATCAAGAACATTGTAAAAGATCCCTCATCACCCTAGTGATGAAATTAGCTACTCATAATGTCATGCAACAAAAGAAAGTAAAACAAATCCAAACTCCTAAAAGACATGAGTTTAAGAACCGGGACACCCTTTTGGTTAGATGGCAATCCTCTCGTGTGTTCCTTACGTCTCCATGGACTCTAGCAACAATTCAGAATTGATGGGAAGCTCCAATGTTCCAAACTCACTCCAATCGTATGGTGTTTTCGAATGATTCTCAATAAGGGGGCTCTTGACTCAGAAATTCGTCAAAAGGTCTTTGTAACATGTTAAGAACCCCTATTTATAGACTGAGCTACAAATTAGGTTTTCTGGCATAAAATGCACGATCGGGGGATGAAGTGCGGCCTTACAGTATATACTGCGATCTTGAGCCGTGAGACGACATTGACCCGTACCTATTCGTGCTGTTGCCCTGACATCACTTGTGTACGGACTGTCTTTGGCACGGCCGTACTAGACTATTTTATCGGCGTCAGTTGGTACAGACTAAGGGGGTACGCCCTGCGGGATTTTGCTCTAAATGCGGTTGTCTTTGTTGGTAGGTCAGCCGCATCAGCTTGTCCAGTAGTGCTAAAACTCTCCAAAACTAGCAAGTTTTTGGTCCTTTTTCGCATCTTTTGCTCCAAGTGGTGTCTTCATGATATTTCTACATAATAAGACATAAATGAGTACCTTTGTGCATTAATCAGTGCAAAATGGTGTAATTAGATACTAAAAATGCCCTATAAATATAGACACATTGGTGTGTTAACACATCCACACACTTGAGCTTTGCTTGCCCTCAAGCAAACTACTTGATTAATTATAGTAAGAAAAACTATTTCTACTGAATAGGGGCAGAAAAAGAAGTGGGACACTAATATGATATCACAAAACATGTCAGTCAATAGAATGCCCAATTAGAGATGTAAGTTCAAGTAAGCTAACAATCTGTGATTTTTAAGTCACACTCTCACCAATCTCAAAGTATTTGTAGGCACAGTCATTAGCACTCAGATTTTTCAAATGAAAAGGCACAGTCATTAACACTCAGATTTTTCAAATGAAAAGGCATTACCATAGGCTTGTACATTGACCAAAAACTCTACTATTAGAATCTATAAGACATACAAAAGAGGAATAAGGGTCCTTCATTGGTTGTAATGGGGCCAAGGTAATAATGTTTGGTATGATAAAAGAAAGAAAAAGTCATGCAAATGGTCAGAAACAAATCAACCAAAACAAATAACCTAATTCTTTTTCACTTTCAAGAGCAGACAATAATCGCAATTTTTCAATCAAAATATTTTCTTTTTGCAACTTATGAAGGCATGAACATTATCATAATTTTTCTTTTTCTTTTTCTTTTTCAATGCTCTTTCTTTTTTTTTCCATGCAATTATGCAGCAATCAATCATTTTTAAGAATTTGGAGGGGAACAAATTGATAAGCCTTCTCTTTTTGTAAACAAATAAAAGGGACTTTGCAACATTATTCAATAAATTTTTGCCACTAATTGCTCTCAAATAAAATTTTTCCAAGGTTGACTTCACAGAAGATAATCAATAAAAACAAGAAGGGTACCAAAGAAATTAAATATAATACTTTTAGGCTCAAAAGTGGGCAACTAGCGGGATAATATATTCAAATGGTAGTGACCTGAAGAATTCCTAAAAATTGCCCTTTCCAAATTCACATGCAAATAAATTCATATTCGCTTCGTAATGGACTCAACACAAGTTCTAGAATGCACATTCCATGAAAAATATCACTCAACAAATAAGAGAGACAAAAGCATGATGTTGCCTTTTATTTCAGGCTCAAAACTCACATTTAATAGTTTACACAGAAAGTCAAACTCACAGAACTTTAATGCTAATTTTCAGCAAATTCCAAAACTAGCAACAGATTGATTCATTCAAAAGTTGTCATAAAAAAAATTTGCATAGCCCCTAAATCAGCAAAAATTTAAAGTTTTTCTATAATTATAAGCAGTTATAAGCACAACCAAGTAATAAGTATAATGTAAAACTCCCTCCCCTCACTTCTTTCTAGCAGTGTCTCCACTACGACTATTTTAAAGCAAGCACGACAATATAAGATAAAAATTAAAAATAAGTGCTATAAAAGAATGTGAAAAAGGGCTCCCCTCTGAAAAATATCACGAGCAAATTAATGGGGGTTATCGATATTTCTATGCCATCAACTTCAGCTGCCTGGAGTACCTTGGAGGTGATAAACAAACTACAAAAGTGAACAAATTAACAATTACTAAAAATAAATGATAAAAATTAAGTAAAGGTCTACAGGTTGCCTCTTGTGAAGCGCTTGTTTAACGTCACGAGCCTGACGTGTTGATTCAAGTGGTTAGTGATTGTTGTGAGATTTTGGATGTGGCCCTAGGAATTCCTACAACATATATTTTTGTTCGCTATCCGTTCACCTTGAAAGTTGACCCATCTTTATCAACCACTTCTATTGTTCCATATGGAAAGACTTGTTTTACTTCATAGGGACCTGACCAACGGGATTTGAGTTTCCCTGGGAATAGTCGAAGTCGAGAGTTGTAACTTAATACTCTGTCTCCAGTTTGAAAATATCTCTTCTGGATGTGTTGATCATGTAGCTTCTTAGTGCGCTCCTTGTACAATTTTGCATTTTTATAGGCTTCTAATCGAAATTCATCCATCTCATTTATCTGTCATAGACGATGCTCACCTGCCATCTGCATATCAAAATTTAAAAATTTGGTAGCCCAATAAGCCTTATGCTCTAACTCGACAGGGAGGTGACAAGCTTTTCCAAACACTAGTCTATAAGGTGACATTTCTATAGGTGTTTTGAAAGCGGTTCTGTATGCCCACAGAACATCATCTAGTTTGAGAGACCAGTCTTTTCTTGATGCACTAATAGTTTTTTCTAGGATTTTCTTGAGTTCCCTGTTAGAGATTTCTACTTGGTCGCTAGCGGTCTGGGGATGATAAGGTGTGGCCACTCTATGGTTGACTATATATTTAGCTAAGAGGTTGTCAAATTGTTTGTTGCAAAAATGACTTCTACCATCACTTATTATTGCTCTAGGAGTTCCAAATCTAGTGAAAATATTCTTTTTCAAAAACCTTACTACCCTTTGGGCGTCATTAGTTGGTAACGCTATGGCTTTCACCCACTTGGAGACATAATCTACTGCCACTAAGATATACATGTTGTTATTAGACTTAGGAAAAGGTCCCATGAAATCAATGCCCCAAACATCGAAAAGTTCACAATAGAGAATAGTATTTAGAGGCATTTCTTTTCTTCTAGAGATATTTCCACTTCTTTGGCAGGGATCACAAGCCTTGACAAATTTATAAGCATCTTTAAATAAGGTAGGCCAGAAAAAACCACATTGTAAAATTTTCTGAGCTGTACGTGTGGGTCCATAATGGCCTCCTACTTCTCTAGAGTGACAGTGTTCTAAAATAGATTGGTATTCTGTTTCTGGAACGCATCTTCTAATTATTCTGTTGGCACAAGTTTTAAATAAATAAGGTTCATCCCAGAAGTAATGCTTAACATTAGAAAAGAATTTCTTACGCTTTGCATATGATAAATTGGGTGGGAATACCTTACCGGCTAAAAAGTTAACATAATCAGCATACCATGGTGCCGTAGAAATAGCATACAGATGCTCCTCTGGAAATATTTCTTGAATTTTCTCCTTCTCAGGTGGTCTTACTACTGCATCTATCCTTGAAAGATGGTCTGCGAAGACATTGTCTATGCCCCTTTTATCTTTAATTTCAATGTCGAATTCTTGAAGTAATAGAATCCATCTGATTAGCCTCGGTTTTGCATCCTGTTTGGCAAGTAAATGTCTAATAGCAGTGTGGTCAGTATAAATTATGATTTAAGACGTCACTAGATAGGAACGAAATTTATCAACTGCAAATATGACACCTAATAACTCTTTTTCAGTAGTAGTGTAATTTCGCTGTGCTTTGTCCAGAGTCCTACTAGCATAGTAAATAGTATGAAAGATTTTGTCCATCCTCTGTCCCAATACTGCACCAACTGCGACATCACTAGCATCACACATTAGTTCAAAAGGAATAGACCAATCAGGTGCTATCACAACAGGAGCATTAATTAGTATAGACTTTAAAGTTTCAAAAGCTTTCAGGCATACTTCAGAGAATTCAAATGGTACATCTTTCATTAAAAGGTTAGAAAGGGGTGTTGCAATATTTGAAAAGTTTTTTATAAATCTCCTATAAAAGCCAGCATGTCCTAAGAAACTTCTAATGACTCTAACTGAATTTGGGGTGGTAATTTCGAAATAACTTCAATTTTTGTCGGATCTACCTCGATGCCTTTTTGAGAAATTTTGTGTCATAAGATTATGCATTCTGAAATCATAAATTGACACTTTTCCCAATTCAGAACTAGATTTGTTTCTATGCATCTTTTTAGCACAAGTTCTAAATTATGTAAATAAACATCAAATGTGGATCCATAAACTGAAAAATCATCCATAAATATCTCAATGCAATTTTCTAAAATATCATAAAAGATAGACATCATGCATCTTTGGAAGGTTGCAGGAGCATTGCATAAACCAAATGGCATTCTTCTATATGCAAACGTCCCATAAGGGCATGTAAAAGTAGTCATTTCTTGGTCTTCCTTAGCTACAGAAATTTGCATATAACCAGAATAACCATCCAAGCAGCAATGAAATTCATGACTAGATAATTTTTCAAGCATTTGGTCAACAAAAGGAAGATGGAAGTGATCTTTCCTGGTGGCTTCATTTAGTTTCCTATAGTCGATGCACATACGCCATCCAATCACGTTCCTAACTGCAATTAACTCTTTTTGCTTGTTCTCCATGACTGTGGTTCCTCCCTTTTTAGGAATCACCTGCACGGGACTCACCCAAGGGCTATCAGAAATAGGATAAATAATGTTAGAGTCAAGTAATTTGATAACTTCCTGCTTGACAACTTCTTTCAGATTTGGGTTGAGTCTTCGTTGAGGTTGCACTTTGGGTTTGTGATCAATCTCCATGTAAATTCTGTGGGTACAAATTGTAGAACTTATCCCTTTTATGTCATTAATGCTCCATCCAAATGCTGCCTTGTTCTCCCAAGAAGATTCTTAAAAGTTTTTCCTCTATTGGACTGAAAAGAAGATGAAACAACAATGGTAATGATGATGGTGGGTGTAAAAATACATATTTAAGATTAGTTGGTAGCGGTTTTAATTCCAGCTTCGGTGGCTCTTCTAGAGATGACTTGATTACAGACTTTTTGGTTTTATCTAGTCTTTCAAATCGCTGCACCCCGTTCCATGGCCTTGGTTCCATGCCTGCTTCTAGAGCTAAGACTTCCTTTTTTATTTCTTCTTCATCTGCGATGGCTTCCTTACTGCAAGTTAAAACTTTTTCTAGAGGGTCTGTAAGTAAATGTACCTATGAGTCAGGAGACATTAGAAAAGTTTCTATTAAAGTGTCAATAAAATTGCATGAGTGAGAATTTGGTGTTTTTAAGGAGTCAAACACGTTGAAAACAACTTCCTCATCGTCAAGTCGTAGTGTAAGCTTTCCTTGGTGAACATCGATAATTGTTTTTCCTGTTGCTAGAAATGGTCTTCCAAAAAGAAGGGGTACTCCCTTATCTTCTTCTATGTCCAGGACAACGAAATCAGCTGGAAAAATAAATTTTTCTACCTTCACCAAGACATCGTCAATTATCCCTTTTGGGTGCACTACGGACCTGTCTGCCAACTACAATTGAAGTCTTGTGGGTCTGACTTCTTTTAAACTAAGCCGCTGAAAAATAGATAAAGGCATTAGATTTATACTAGATCCTAAATCAGAAAGAGCTTTCTCAAAATAAGAATTTCCAATTGTGCATGGTATTGTAAAACTCCCTGGATCCTACATTTTAGGAGGTAGCTTTTTCAGGATTATGGCTGAGCACTCCTCGCTCAACCTAAGAGTTGATAGCTCTTCTAGCTTTTTCTTGTTGGCAAGGATATCCTTCAAGAATTTGGCATATTTAGGCATCTGAGAAATAGCTTCCACAAATGGTATGTTGATAGTTAGCTGCTTCAGGACTTCTAAAAATTTTGCAAATTGAGGGTCCTACAAGTCATTTTTTAGTCTCTGTGGGAATGGCACAACAGGGGTCACGTCAGGTAGATTGACTGGCACTGTTGACTATCCTTTTTCAGGATCTTTGTTTATTGTCTCTCTTTCTTTAGCCTGAGTAGGTGAATCTTCTTGGGGCTGAGCGGGTGTGGCTTTTTCTTTGCTCTTCTCAGATGGCTCCACGAGTACTGTCCCTCCTCTTGTAGTTATTTAGTTAGATTGCACTTCTTGAGTATATGCCTTCTGTTCTTTCTTGGCCAAATGGTTTATCAAGAGAGCTAATTGATCTGCTAATTGTTTCTGTGTCTCTGCATTTGTTGTTACCAATTTTTCCAGTTGCTTAAATCTTTCGTCAAGTTTCTTGATGTATCCCTATACTAATGTAGAATGGCCTGGATATGGCTTCCTTCCTGTTAGAGCCTGTAAAAATGAGCCTTGGTTTCTCCATACCGGATTGTTATTATTTGAGCAGCGATCACCATGTTTCTCGGTGCCTATGAAGTTAACCATCGCAACTTTATTCTCAATTGTTGAAGACTTCCCTGAAGTTATGATATGGGTATGAGATGCTAACAGGGCTTCGAATATTCAATAAGTGCATCCACCTTGGCATCTAAAGATAAAGGAGATTGCCTCCCATGGCTCCCTATTTTAGGATCAACCTGTTTCCTCTCCGAAAACCATTGAGCATCGTTCTGAGCCATCTCTTTAATAATTTCTATTGTCTCAGAGGGTGCTCTTGTTCCCAAAGATCCCCCACAGGCAGCATCTATGGCAGCTCTACTATGTGGATTTAACCCATTGTAGAAGATGTGCACAAGTTGCCATGTATTAAATTCCTTGTGTGGAAAACCTCTTAGCAATTCTTGAAAACGTTCCCAAGCTTCGTGCATTAGCTCTAATTCAACTTGTTTCAAATTGGTTATTTTTGCTCTTATTTCTGTAAATTTGGCTAAAGATAGATATTTTTGGAGAAATTTACCCTTCAGATCTTCCCAAGTGGTGATTGAGTTTGGTGCCAAAGAGTCTAGCCAAACTTGAGCATTTCCCTGAAATGAGAATGGAAATAGTGTTAGTTTAATAGCTTCAGCAGGGACTCCATTATACTTAACAGTGCTAAGTATTCTTCGAAAGCTCTTTAGATGGGCATGTGGGTCTTCCAAAGGTAGCCCCGAAAATTGTACTCCAGACACTAGCTTGATTAAGGCAGGATTATATTCGAAGTTACACTGCCTAATGGCAGGGCCATTTATAATCTCCTGAGTATCCAAAAAAGCAGAAAAATACTCTTCAGACTAAAAATAGTTATAGAATAATAAAACAGAAAATAGACTAAAAATGCTTAAAGTAACTAAGATCTCGTTGAATTAATATTGCTAAAACAGTCCCCGGCAACGGCGCCAAAAACTTGTTGCGTCTCAGGAAAGTGCACCTGATTGTAACTCATAATAAAATGGAGTATAGTTAAGACTCCAAATGTCGAACTCACAGGGAATACGCAAGTACTAGCATAATAAAGATCTTTTAATTCCTTAAGCGAACAGAGTAATCGGATTGAAATTGAATAGAAAACTAAGCGAAGCGAAAATAAGACTTTAAACTAAAATGATTAGAGCAAGATCAGATAGGAGAGGCCTAGGGGACCTGGGTTCACTAATACTAGATCTTGAATCTATTTCCTTGCTATTATGAATTGTATTTCCTTATTGAATGCCAACCACTTACTCTAAATTACTAATGGCTATCCTCGCATACAGTAGCCTTCCTCCCAGCTAATTACTCTGTTTGGTCCAGGAAGATAACTAAGGGAAAGAACATTAAGAGCAGACAAGTTTGTTAAGTTAATAACTGATTGGAAACAAGCAATAACCTATCTGGCGTATATCGCGAGCTCTGTGATCCTAGAGTTCCACTAATTAATTATGATCCTGTTACCACAACTAATTAATTTTATAAGGGTTAGCTACTCCCTATTAGATTAAGCATACTAGAACTAACACATTCATAAAGATAATAAGGAATTAAAAATAGCAATTAAACGGATATCAAGAACATTGTAAAAGATCCTCCATCACCCCTAGTGACGGAATTAGCTACTCATAATGTCATGTAACAAAAGAAAGTAAAACAAATCCAAACTCCTAAAATACATGAGTTTAAGAAACTGGACACCCTTTTGGTATGACGGCAATCCTCTCCTGTGTTCCTCACGTCTCTAGGGACTCCAGCAGCAATTCAGAATTGATGGGAAGCTCCAATGATCCAAACTCACTCCAATCGTATGGTGTTTTCGAATTATTCTCAAGAAGGAGGCTCTTGACTCATAAATTCATCAAAAGCTCCTTGTACTGGGCTGCGAATTAGGTTTTCTGGCTTCAATTCTGCACTGTTCATTGGAAACAAGCAACAACCTATCCGGCATATATCGCTAGCTCTGTGATCCTAGAGTTCCACTAATTAATTATGATCATGTTACCATAACTAATTAATTTTATAAGGGTTAGCTACTCCCTATTAGATTAAGCGTACTAGAACCCACACATTCATAAAGATAAAAGGGAATTCAAAATAGCAATTAAACGGATATCAAGAACATTGTAAAAGATCCCCAATCACCCCTAGTGACGGAATTAGCTACTCATAATGTCATGCAACAAAAGAAAGTAAAACAAATCCAAACTCCTAAAAGACATGAGTTTAAGAAACTGGACACCCTTTTGGTATGACGGCAATCCTCTCCTGTGTTCCTCACGTCTCCACGGACTCTAGCAGCAATTCAGAATTGATGGGAAGCTCCAATGATCCAAACTCACTCCAATCGTATGGTGTTTTCGAATGATTCTCAACAAGGGGGCTCTTGAGTCAGAAATTCGTCAAAAGGTCTTTGTAACATGTTAAGAACCCCTATTAATAGAATGGGCTGCGAATTAGGTTTTTTGGCTTCAAATCTACACTGATCAGGGACGGGGTATGGTCGTACAAAGTATATACACTGCCATACCGAGCTTCGTAGGTAACGTTGACCCGTACCCGTTCGTGCTGTTGCCCTGACATCACTTGTGTACGGTCGCACTGCCTATGGCACGACTGTACTAGACTATTTTATCGGCGTCAGGTGGTACAGACTGAGGGGGTACACCCTTGCTGGGATTCTACTCTAGGTACGGCCGTACCATTGATAGGTCAGGCCGTACCGCTTGTCCAGTAGTGCTAAAACTCTCTAAAACTAGCCAGTTTTTTTGTCCTTTTTCGCATCTTTTGCTCCAAGCGGTGTCTTCATGATATTTTTGCATAATAAGACATAAATGAGTGCCTTTGTGCATTAATCAGTGCAAAATGGTGTAATTAGATACGAAAAATGCCCTATATATATAGACAAATTGATGTGTTAACACCAAACTTAGAAAATATTTTAGCTAAATGCTTATGTAACTCCTTCATGGAAGGGAATCAACCACTTGTAAAAATCCAAGCATAATGAAACAAGACTTCGGCACGTGAATGTTTTATTATCACGATTTATTAAGGTTACAATGCCATTGTTATTTTGGGCAGATGAGCGAACCCTGACCACTACGGAGTTCCGCATCATCACGTAAATTATTTGGGAGTCTCAACCACGTGACTAGCCATCACATCGGTCTACGAACATTTCCAATCTATTGCACCCCCAAAGCTTGATGACAAGTTAATCTTCTGGGGTAGAGGGAAGGTTCCCTTGGCCGAGCTCCTTTCCCAAAGTGATGACAACGCAATAGAAACCACATTGCGAAATAGCAAGTAAACATATAAATCCACCAAAGCAGGTCAGAAAAATAAATTTCATTAACTTTAAAAAAGGTACAAAAGCCCTTAACATGAAGGAGCAACTACAAAAGGACAAGTAGCTGTAAAAAGAAAACTACAAAAAGACAAGTAGAAAAGTCTTCAAAAGAAATAACTACAAAATATAGGAAAGCAGCTTAGCATCAGTCGAAGCAATGGAAGTGCGAACAACGAGGATGGCTTGGGTTTCAGCATGAAAAATATGGTCCCCTAAAACCACTCTGAGGTTCGTGACACCCTCAGTCCGAATAGGGATTCCAGGATTTAGGAACACTACTTATTGAACGCCGTTGTCAAACTGTTCATCGTCATCTCCATCATGGTTCGATCGATGGCCTCCTTTTCCTCCAATGCCTTCTTCAGCTCCTCATTATTCTCCTCCAGCGCCTTCTTCAGCTTGGCGACTTCGAAGTGGTAGGCATCCCTTTCCTTACGATAAGCATCTCTATTCTTGGTGGTCTTATCTGCCTTGGATTTGAAACCCTCATTCTCCTTCCGGAGTTCTTCATTGGCCGTAGTCAGCTGGCAGCAGTTCCTCTCGGCCTCATTGGCCTGAAAAGACTCGTTTGTAAGCTGGGTCTGAAGACCCACCGCATTCTGCACCTTCGTGCGAAGGTCTTGGTTTTTATTTTCCAGATCACGAATCCGATCTTTCTGATCCCGATCTCTCTTCAAGGCCGTTTTAGCTTGACTCTTCGTCTTGCGTAAGAGAACGACCTCCTCCTCCAATTCCCTCACCTTCTCCCCAATCTATTGCCAGAGAGGTCGACTAGCACCCTCAGAAGATTGATTAGAATCCTGGCCTTTGTAGGGCAGCACTTGTTGCTTTGAACCTTTTGGCTTCTTCGGCTGTGAATGGAGAAGGTCGAAAAGAGGAAGCCTCTTATGTTTCTCAACGTCAACGATATTCGCGGAAGCACTAACAACTTCGGGCACTGCAGAAGGTCCCGAAGTCATATCATGAACCAAACAAACTGGTCCAGAGCCCTCGTCCTCCGGCATGCCAGAACTGGAGGCCCCAATGACATCTACAGTGGTAGGCAAGGGCTGAACTTGATTCCCCTCGTCCGAACCTCTTTCCAGCTTCTTAGTCAAGGTGGCTTTAACTGCAACGAACTTTGCAATGTTTGACATGGATTCTGCACAGAAAAACAAACATGTTAGATAAAGACTTGTATAAAAAGAGAAACACAAGCAAATAACTCCCTACCTAAGATACATTGAGCATCCTCCGAAGTAGGGCACCGCAGGAGAGTTCGGGTGTAAACGAACCGCTTAAGCGACGTTTGCTCTTGAGTCTTGGGGTCGATATATACAACTGGCTCAAATCCACCAACCCAATATCCGACTCTCATCACCCAACCCCTCTCGAGCTCACTAAGATCGGATAGCTTGAATGTGTAGGACCCAACAGGACGGTCGAAGAATGACTTCGACCTATAGAAGGGAAACTTCGAGACCTCCGAACCGTCCTCGGCGAGATCAAAAACACATTCCTAGGCGACATCGTCCATCGGAAGAAGGATAAAGTACTTCATCTTGAATCTTTTAAGAGATTCACTGTACAAGTCAAAGGCTTTGCCATTCGGCTTGAAGGAGATCCAACTCTGCCATTGGTCAGCCTTCTCTGAGATTTTCATGGGTGAGAATAAATGAAAAAAGACTCGAAAAGAGGCTGTTACCTCGAGATACCGACAAACTAGGTCAAACGCTCTTATAAAAACCCAACTGTTGGGATGAAGCTGAGAAGGGGCCACACTCAGGTGTCTAAGAACTGAGAGTTCGACAGACGAAAAGGGGAAGAAAACCTGCATCTCGATAAATAGCACTTCGTACATCAGAATAGACCACATGTCACCACCTTCCGCGGAGCAAATCCGTTGATCTCCCAATGAAGCCATGAAGGCCCATTCCCCTCTAGATTCAACAGTTTCACATACTCTGATCCGACTCTCCAAGTCGGAGATATCCTCATCGGTCGTATACTCAGATCGGAGGCTAAGAACTTCGGGCGAGGCCCAACCGTAGTCCTCCGCATCGGCAGGAAGGGCAGAAGGGCCGTCCAAGTCGATTCTCCGCTTCCTTCCCATGACAAACCTGTCCATGGGGACCTCAAGATAAGAAACGGTATTATACTTTTCTTTATACCATTGAGCCACTTCACGGGGGTCGCATGGACGCTGAAACTTATTTTCCAAATCCACCCAGAAACACTCTAAGCGCTCAGGAGTAATCACTACTTCACGTTTTAAACGCTCCTCCGCCCTTCCTCAGGGGAAGGTAGCAACACCACTAGGGGCACCGCTGTAGAGACACAGACAGAAGGGAGATTTTTTATTGAGACCCCCAATTACCAGAAACCAAAGAAGAAGTTTGAGAAACCATAGACTTTCAAGCAAACAAAACTAACGGTTCCCCCTTTTTTAGTTTCTGATAAGCGAATAAAAAGGCAAGGATGAAGAAATACCTCTGAATATATGATAAGGAGGCACGAGCAGGAAGACGTATCCTAAAAAACTCGATGCCCACACAGAGAACCTTGTTGCTCAAATGGCAGAATTGCAGAAGAATGCAAGAAAACAGAAGAACAGAGAAACGAAGAAGCGAAGACCAAAGTGACAAAAGAGCACCCCCTTCCGAATTTATAGATTCTGAAAAAGGGGGTGTTCGGTAATCAATGCCAAAAAGAGTAATGATGATAAATGCGAGAAACGAGGCGGTTCTCAGTCAAATGTCACCAAATCTCTGCCACAACTGTCTTGTAAAATGAGTGCATCTTTTCATAACCTCGAATTTGAAAACGAACCGCCTCGACTCAAAACCCTCGTCAAACGAGACGTGGCAAACATAATGTTGCGGCTCAGGCAAGTGCACTTGATCGTAACTTGTAATAAAAATGGGGTATAATTAGGACTTCGAATGTCGAACCCACTGAGAATGAGCGAGTACCTGTGAATTAGTATGATTCTATTCTATTAGGCGAGCAAAGATTATAATTAAGCAAGTAGTGAAAGTAATCGAAATTAAAGCAATAAAAAGATTGAATGCAAGAACGGTTTAACTATGTTTTGGGAAACCTAGGGGGAACTGGGTTCACCAATACTCTACCCTTGAGTTCACTAATCAATTAATATGAGTTATCTATAATGAAAGAGCACTAACCACTCACTCTAATTTACTAGAGGCTTCCTAGCATACAACAGTCTTCCTCCCAACTAATTACTCCGTTTGGTCCAGGAAGATAACTAAGGGAAAGAGCATTAAGTCCAGGTGGGTTTGTTAATGTAATAACTTATTAGAAACAAGCTCCAACGTTTAGTGATGGGTTTAGCTACTTATTACTAATGATAATAACATAAACTTAGATACGAATTCAGATAACAAGAGAATAAATCTAAACCGGGACACCCTTTCGGTATGACGACGGTTCTTAAGCACGTTCTTCGCGTCCTCACAAGCTCTGGTAGCGATTCGGGATGGCACCAAGCTTCAAGGAAACACACAATCGATGGAATAGGCAAGGGATTAATATCAGATTTCAATTGGGGGCTCTTGACTCAGGAATTCGTCAAAAGGTCTTTGCAACAAGTTAAGAGCCCCTATTTATAGACTAGCCTGCGAATTAGGTCATCTGACTTCAAATCTGCACTATTCTGAGACGGGGTACGGTCGTACCGCATATATACACGGTTGTACCGAGCTTTGTTGATGACGTTGACCCGTACACATGCATGTTGTTGCCCTGACATCACTTGTGTATGGTCGTACTGACTTTGGCACGGCCGTACTGGACTATTTTATCGGCGTCAGATGGTAGAGACTGAGGGGGTACGCCCTTACTGAAGTTCTGCTCAAGGTACGGCCGTACCGCTTGTCCAGTAGCGCTAAAACTCTCCAAAACTAGCTAGTTTTTGGTCTTTTTTCGTATCTTTTGCTCTGAGTGGTGTCTTCATGATATTTCTGCATAACAAGATATGAAATAGTACCTTTGTGCATTAATTAGTGCAAAATGGTATAAATAGATACTAAAATTGCCCAATAAATATAGACAAATTGGTGTGTTAATACATTCCCACACTTGATTGCTTGCCCTCAAGCAAACTACTTGGTTAACTATAGTAAGAAAAACTATTTCTACTCAATACGGGCAGAAAAATAAGTAAGACAACATTATGATATCTTAAAACATGTCAGTAATTAGAGTGCCCAATTAGAGGTGTAAGTTCAAGTAAGCTAACAATCTGTGATTTTCATGTCACACTCTCACCAATCTCAAAGTGTTTGTAGGTATATTCATTAACACTCAAATTTTTTTCAAATGAAATGGCATTACCATAGGCTTGTGCATTGGCCAAAAACTCCACTATTAGAATCTATAAAACATGCAAAAGAGGAATGAGGGTCTTTCATGGGTTGTAATGGAGCCAAGGTAATAATGTTTGGTATGATAAAAAAAAAAGGTCATGCAAAGGGTCAGAAACAAATCAACCAAAACAAGCAACCTAAGTCTTTTTCACTTTCAAGAGCAGGCATGAATCCCAATTTTTCTATCAATAATTTTTTCTTTTTGCAAATTATGAAGGCATGAGCATGATTACCAATTTTTTCTTTCTTTTCTTTTTCAATGCTCTTTTTTTTTTCTTTCCTCCCTTCATGCATTTATACAGCAGTCAATCATTTGTAAGAACTAGGAGGGGAATAAATTGTTAAGCCTTCTCTTTTGTAAACAAATAAAAGGTATTCAAAACAATATTCTTTTGATTTTGCCACTAATTGCTCTCAAAAAAAAGTTTCCAAGGTTGCCTTTACTGAAAATAATCAAAAGTAACAAGAAGGGTACCAAAGAAATTAAACACAATACTTTTGAGCACAAAAGTGGGCAACTAGTGGGATAATGTATTCAAAATGGTAGTGACCTGAAGAATTCTTAAAAATTGCCCTTGCCAAATTCACATGCAAATAAATTCATATTTGCTTCGAAATGGTCTCAGCGCAAGTTCTAGAATGTACATTCCAAGAAAAATATCACTCAACAAAGAAAAGAGGCAAAAGCATGATGTGGCTGTTGGTGTAAGCCCTAGTGGCCAATCTAGTTTTAGTAGATTATCATTTGTGTCATGACTTTGATTATATATGTTTGATATATATATATGAGGCATTTCATTTATTGTGTTATTTATTTTATAGCATAATAAAGTCCTTAGAATAAACAGTTCGTTTCATGGAACATCAAGTGCGACTTGATCATGAGACCCCATTGAACATATAGAACGTTATTCTTAAAGTGTCCGTAGTCGAGTATTATTGTTAATTAGGACGACAATAATGCATAGAGACTATTGTGTGAGTAGACTGATGACCACATCTCATGGGTCATGGATATGTGATATCAAGTCCGCACACAGGTATAAATATTAGGAGTAATATTTATATTGGACTAACCCACTATGAGGACGCTTCATAATGGTTATGCAAGTGACATAGGCGCTCCTCATGGCGACCATAGTAAAGTAGTCCTTTGACTTGAAGTCACTGCGATTCCTACATGTGGAGTTGTAGGCTTTAATGCTATCAAACGTCATCCGTAATAGGATGATCATAAAGATAGTAATTGGGCCTTCAATGAATCATGTTGAGGGGTGCGAGTGATGTAGATAGGATTTGTCCCTCCTACATAACAGGAGTAATGTCTTGGGCCTCTCGATAGAATGAGACGTGAAATGTGCGTGGCCATGCGGAAGTGGGTCAATATATGATATTGGGCCCGCTTGTAATTACACGTCCATTCTGGTATCGAGGAACATATGATTGGACTTAACGAGGATGACGCATTTATGCCTCGTGTTCAATTAGGACACATGGACGAAGGGACATCGACTTCACAGTAATCTTGGTCGCGGTAAGGTTAAAATCGGATCACCGATTTTTCCCCGTTAATTGGGTAGCAATGATGCATTGCTAGATGCCGCTCATTGTTTATAATATTTAATATTATTTTAATATTTAATATTATTGCCAACTTAATGGGAACCTATAGGGTCACACGATAGAACGGTTTAATCGGAATCAGATTATTTAATTAAATAATGATTTAATTAAATAAGAAGGAAATGAGCTCATATTGAATGAGGCCTGTTAGGAATAACATAATGAAAGGAAGGGGTATATAAGCTTAACGCTCCAACCCTAGTCTAAGTTTCTTAGACCTTTACGTGCCTCCTTCACATTGCCAGTCAACTAGCAAGACGCATTAAGGCTACCGATTAGTGTGGGTGAGTAGAGACACTACAAGATCGTGGTGTTGGTGATCGATCTCCTCTACGCTTCAAGAGGTAAACACTACAAACTATCATGTTATTTGTGATTCATGAGCAATGCATGATCCATGGGTAAAGGGTTTTTTCCGCTCAAGAGGATTTTTCTATAATGAAAATTAAAATTATTGCTCTTGAAAACCCAACAGTGGTATCAGAGCATAGGATGTTTGATTGCTTGAATCCTTATTTGTTTGTATCGCGTACGTTATTTCGGTCATGAATTCTGTGCATCTCCTTTATTCTACACAAAGTGGTTTTTTTTTTTTAATTCACGTTTTCCACTTTAGTTTTTCTATTTCAAAAAAAAGGGATTCCTTTTTGGTTAATTTTCATTGGCTGGTGTTTCAAAAGTGGTTTTGGACAAAAAACGTGAATCATCAAAACAAAGGGATTCCTTTTTGGTTAATTTTCATTGGCTGGTGTTTCAAAAGTGGTTTTGGACAAAAACGTGAATCATGCACAACAACAACAATTCATTGTTATGAATTCATAGATGAGTTTTACGTGAAAATGGTTTCCTGTTGCGGAGCGTTTTGGGACTGTGCGTGAAATTTGATAGAATTCATTGTTTGTGAATTTAATTTTGATTGATCAATTGAATTCATAATTGGTAAATTGTTTTTGATGATACCATGAAATGGAAACAATTTTAATGGCCGATGGAAGTGATCTGTGCGTTTCTATTTTCATTCCTTTTGCTTTGTCCATGTGCAAGGTGTTACTTTATGGTATGCATTTTGGATGTTTAAAATATTTTAATAATAATAATAATAATAATAATAATAATAAAGGTTTTATTATTATTGTATGTTATAAAATATTTTAAGCACATGGTTTATGGTTATGGCCCTAGTTTATGGTGTTATTTATTTTTGGTAAATACGACCTGCGCGTCGTGATTTATTTTATTTTATTTTATTTTATTTAAATACGACCTGCGAGTCGTGCCATTTATTTATTTTATTTAAGTAAATATATTTTCTTCAAGAGTTGGAGAAGGACAACACTATATGCAGACACCAGTGGGAGCTTGAGAAGCTTGCTCGTGTGTCGAAGAATTGTAATATTTTAGTTTTTTAAATTCTTGCATATTAGGAGGCCATAATCATAAAACCAAATATCGTATGATGCGTATGTGATATATGTTTAACATGTTTTGAATGTATAAGATACATGCATGTATGCTTTATGAGATTGGATGTATGAGATGCATGTTTTATATGAAGTTTATGCATGTATGCTTGTATGTTGTGCATGTTTGAGAGACACGTTTGTATGTGATACAAAAGCCGGTGA
Source organism: Calophaca sinica (assembly GCA_037113605.1). Taxonomy (NCBI): domain Eukaryota; kingdom Viridiplantae; phylum Streptophyta; class Magnoliopsida; order Fabales; family Fabaceae; genus Calophaca; species Calophaca sinica. The sequence continues at coordinate 130,612,638 of CM073731.1, forward strand.
GACCGCTTAAAATAAAAAAAAAAATTCCCTCAATCTAAATATTAAGTCTAAATGCCTTCCGATGTGTGGCACTCGTCAAGGCCAGGATAGAGTAAGTGTGGGTCATGCCAAAGCTGAGCACCTTATTTTATCTTGGTGAGGCGCGATAGGTGAAATATCCAACTGCCAACCATCGGGTTTGACTTAACTGGGCCGAATTCAATAAGAAGGAAATGGGACTAGAGGCAAAAGTTGGGCTTTAATTCATAAGATGAATTAGAATAAAGGGTTATTCACCCAGCTGATCCAAGAGTTGCATATAGATGCAATTGGAAATAGTTTCCTACCTAAATAGCCGAGTTACAGGCGATCACCAAAGTCGACTCGGGGCGTGGCGAAATATGGATCTTGGCCCACTAGAAAATCTTCCAACGGGATTTTCAGAGCCAATGAGGAGGTCATTGGTTTGAGTAAAATAGTGGGAGCGTATTTAATAAAAGTCCTTATTAAATATGTTATTGTCATGATACTTATCTCTGCATGTTTATTTTGTTTTAGATTACCATGTCTGGCAACACCGCTAATACCATGTCATTGCGATCTGTCCTTGAGAAAGACAAGCTGTCTGGAAGCAACTTTTTCGACTGGCAGAACTTGAGAATTGTTCTCAAGCAAGAGAGGAAGTTGTATGCACTTGATGAGCGATGCTCGAGGCACCATTCTTGTGCCCCTAAGGCTGAGAGGGATGCTTACCAGAAGCACCTCAACGACGCCATAGATGTTGGATGTCTCATGCTAGCTACCATGACTTCGGAGTTGCAAAGGCAACACGAGAACATGGAGGCGTTTGATATGATCGAACACCTCAAGATGCTTTTTCAAGGGCAAGCTAGGCAGGAGAGATTTGATACCTCCAGGGCCCTTTTCCATTGCAGGCTGGCTGAAAGAAACCCAGTAGGGCCTCATGTACTTAAGATGATTGGGTACATTGAGAGTCTCGAGAGGCTGGGATTTCCTTTGGGCCTAGAGCTGGCAACGGACCTTATCCTGCAATCGTTGCCGGATAACTTTAGCCATTTCGTCATGCAGTATAACATGAACGATTTTGCTAAACCGTTGCCAGAGCTTGCAGGTATGTTGAGGCTATTTGGGCAAAATATTAACAAGGGAAAGGAAAGGCCATTATGATGGTCAACTACGGAAAGGGGAAGGGCAAAAGGCCTACTTCTTGGGCTACAAAGGACAAAGGCAAGAAAGCAGTTCAAGCAAAGTTCTTACAGCCAGAAACCGATGGCGGGGTTTCTAAGGATGCTTCACTGCTTCCATTGTGGAAAACCTGGACATTGGAAGAGGAACTGGCCCAAAATACCTAGAAGAGTGCAAGAAGAAGAAAGGAAGTGAGACTTCCACTTGGTATTTATGTTATTGAGGTTAATTTATCTACTTCAGCATCATGGGTATTAGATACTGGGATGTGGTTCTCACATTTGTACTAATGTGCAGGGACTAAGAAGGAGTAGGACTTTGACCAAGGGCGAGTGGACCCTACGAGTGGAAAATGGAGCAAAGTTTGCTGCATTAGTTGTAGGGTCTTATGTTTTGACTTTGCCCTCTGGGCTTATTTTGGAATTGGATAATTGTTATTTTGTTCCAGCAATTAGCAGAAACATTATCTCTATTTCTTGTTTGGACAAGAAAGGTTTTAATATTATTATTAAGGACAAATGTTGTTCGCTTTATTTGGATGATGTTTTCTACGCTAGTGTACCTATGAGTAATGGGCTTTATGTCCTTGATCTTGATATGCCTATTTTTAACATAAATGCGAAAAAGGTCAAACCAAATGATTTGAACCCGGCATACCTTTGGCACTGTCGTTTAGGCCATATAGGTGAGAAGCGTATTTCCAAACTCCATAAAGATGGACTCTTGGACTCATTTGATTATGAATCATTTGAGGTATGCGAATCTTGCTTATTGGGAAACATGACCAAGGTCCCGTTCCTTTGGACAAGGTGAAAGGGCTAGTGATCTTTGGGCTTAATACATAGTGATGTATGTGGTCCACTAAGCAAAGCGCTAGAGGTGGTTTTCCTACTGCCGTTACATTCTTGATGATTTCAGTAGATATGGGTTTGTGTATCTAATGAAACACAAGTCTGAAACCTTTGAAAAGTTCAAAGAATTCAAGAATGAAGTGGAGAACTAACTTGGTAAGAGTATTAAGGCCATACGATCAGATCGTGGTGGTGAGTACTTAAGCCAGGAGTTTGATGACTATCTGAAGGAGTGTGGGATAGTATCCCAACTCACACCACTGGACCACCACAATGGAATGGTGTATCCGAAAGGAGGAATCGTACCTTGTTAGACATGGTTCGATCTATGATGAGTCAGTCAGACCTCCATGACTCTTTCTGGGGATATGCTTTCCTTACAGCTGCTTTCACCCTTAACCGTGTTCCATCTAAGGCGGTTGAAAAGACACCATATGAGATATGGACGGTAGAAGACCAGTATGTCCTTTCTAAAGATTTGGGGCTGCCATGTTTATGTGAAACGTATGATTTTAGATAAACTTGGACCTAAATCAGATAAATGTATATTTGTGGGGTACCCTAAGGAAACTAAGGGATACTATTTCTACAACACCTCCGAGGACAAAGTGTTTGTTGCAAGGACTGGAGTGTTCCTTGAGAAGGAATACATCTCTAAAAGAGCCAGTGGGAGGAATGTAGAACTTGGAGAAATCCAAGACCCACAAAATACTAAACCACCTGTAATGGAACAAGAACCAGTACCACAAAGTGTTGTGGTTCAACCAATGGTTCAAGTAGCACAAGATCCGCGTAGGTCTAGCAGGCCACGTCGCCAACCTAAGAGATATGGACTTCTCCTAACTCAAGAAGGTGATGTGCTGCTCATGGATCAAGATGAGCCTGTGACTTACCAGGAGGCCGTAATTGGCCCAGAATCTGAGAAGTGGCTAGAGGCCATGGGATCTGAGATGGAGTCCATGTACACTAACCAGGTATGGACCTTGGTTGAGCCACCCAAAGGGGTAAAACCCATAGGGTGCAAGTGGGTCTTCAAGAAGAAGATTGACATGGATGGTAAGGTGAATACCTTCAAGGCACGATTGGTGGCGAAAGGGTTCAAGCAAATTCATGGAATAGACTATGATGAAACCTTCTCCCCAGTCGCAATGCTTAAATCCGTCCGGATCCTACTTGCCATTCTTGCATACCATGACTATGAGATCTGGCGGATGGATGTCAAGGCGCATTCCTTAATGGGAATCTTCTCGAGGATGTGTACATGACACAACCCGAGGGTTTTGTCGATCCAAAAATCTTTGAAAAGGTATGCAAGTTGCAATGGTCCATTTATGGATTAAAGCAAGCTTCTAGAAGTTGGAATCTTCGTTTTGATGAAGCGTAAGGCAGTTTGGATTCATCAAGAACGAATATGAGCCTTGTGTCTACAAGAAGGTTAGTGGGAGTATAATTGTTTTTACGGTATTGTATGTGGATGACATACTACTCATCGGAAATGATATCCCTACACCGCAAAATGTGAAAACATGGTTAGGAAATGTTTCGATGAAAGACTTAGGCGAGGCATCCTATGTGCTAGGAATCGGGATCTATAGAGATAGATCACCGAGGCTACTCGGCCTTAGTCGAGTACATATGTTGACAAAGTGCTTAGGCGCTTTAATATGTAAGATTCCAAGAAAGGTCTCTTGCCTATGTCACACGGCGTGTATTTGTCGAGGGACAATGCCCTACCTCATCGGATGAAAGGAGCATGAGTAAAGTTCCATATGCTTCGGCAATTGGTTCTATCATGTACGCTGTGATGTGTACTAGACCAGATATCTCGTATGCTTTAAACGTAACGAGTAGATATCAATCTGACCCTGGTGAAGGCCATTGGACAACTGTCAAGAACATCCTTAAGTATTTGAGAAAGACTAAGGATTCGTTCTTGGTTTATGGCGGTGAGGAAGAGCTTGTTGTAAAGGGTTACACTGATGCTAGCTTCCAAAGCGACAGGATGATTCCCGATCGCAATCGGGGTTTGTGTTTTGCCTAAATGGTGGAGTGTTAGTGGAAGAGTTCAAAGCAAGAGATTCTTGATTCTACTACAGAGGTGAGTATAGTAGCTTCTAATGCACCAAAGAGGCCGTTTGGATCAGGAAGTTCATTAGTGAACTTGGCATTGTTCCTAGCATTTCAGACCCGATTGACCTCTTTTGTGATAACAATGGAGCAATCGCGCAAGCTAAGGAACCTAGATCTCACAAACGATCTAAACATATACTTAGGCGTTTCCATCTCATTCGAGAGATCATCGATAGAGAAGATGTAAAGATATGCAGAGTACCTACACTGGACAATGTTGCGGACCCTTGTGAAACCTCTTGCTCGTGAAGCATGATGCTCACTAGATCGATGGGTATTAGATTGATGCCCGATTGGCTCTAGTGCTAGTGGGAGATTGTTGGTGTAAGCCCTAGTGGCCAATCTAGTTTTAGTAGATTATCATTTGTGTCATGACTTTGATTATATATATTTGATATATATATATATGAGGCATTTCATTTATTGTGTTATTTATTTTATAGCATAATAAAGTCCTTAGAATAAACAGTTCGTTTCATGGAACATCAAGTGCGACTTAATCATGAGACCCCATTGAACATATAGAACGTTATTCTTAAAGCGTCCGTAGTCGAGTATTATTGTTAATTAGGACGACAATAATGCATAGAGACTATTGTGTGAGTAGACTGATGACCACATCTCATGGGTCATGGATATGTGATATCAAGTCACTTTACGGTATAAATATTAGGAGTAATATTTATATTGGACTAACCCACTATGAGGACGCTTCATAATGGTTATGCAAGTGACATAGGCGCTCCTCATGGCGACCATAGTAAAGTAGTCCTTTGACTTGAAGTCACTGCGATTCCTACATGTGGAGTTGTAGGCTTTAATGCTATCAAACGTCATCCAGTAATAGGATGATCATAAAGATAGTAATTGGGCCTTCAATGAATCATGTTGAGGGGTGCGAGTGATGTAGATAGGATTTGTCCCTCCTACATAACAGGAGTAATGTCTTGGGCCTCTCGATAGAATGAGACGTGAAATGTGCGTGGCCACGCGGAAGTGGGTCAATATATGATATTGGGCCCGCTTGTAATTACACGTCCATTCTGGTATCGAGGAACATATGATTGGACTTAACGAGGATGACGCATTTATGCTTCGTGTTCAATTAGGACACGTGGACGAAGGGACATCGACTTCACAGTAATCTTGGTCGCGGTAAGGTTAAAATCGGATCACCGATTTTTCCCCGTTAATTGGGTAGCAATGATGCATTGCTAGATGCCGCTCATTGTTTATAATATTTAATATTATTTTAATATTTAATATTATTGCCAACTTAATGGGAACCTATAGGGTCACACGATAAAACGGTTTAATCGTAATCAGATTATTTAATTAAATAATGTTTTAATTAAATAAGAAGGTAAAGGACTCATATTGTATGAGGCCCATTAGTAACATAATGAAAGGAAGGGGTATATAAGCTTAACGCTCCAACCCTAGTCTAAGTTTCTTAGACCTTTCTGTGCCTCCTTCCTGTTGCCGTCAACTAGCAAGACGCATTCCGAAGCTACCGTTCGTGTGGACTGAGTAGAGACACTACAAGATCGTGGTGTTGGTGATCGATCTCCTCTACGCTTCAAGAGGTAAACACTACAAACTATCATGTTATTTGTGATTCATGAGCAATGCATGATCCATGGGTAAAGGGTTTTTTCCGCTCAAGAGGATTTTTCTATAATGAAAATTAAAATTATTCCTCTTGAAAACCCAACAGTGGCCTCTTATTTCAGAATCAAAACTCACATTTAATAGCTTAAACAGAAAGTCAAACTCACAGAACTTCAATGCTAATGTGACAACCACCCTAAAAATTAAATGGAGCCGCCACCAATATTTATTTTTATAGGAAACATTGGAAAACCTATTTTTTGAATTTAATGAAAAAAAAGAAGGTCTTTGAACTAGATTTTGAGCTCGGGAGTTGGTTACGCATAGGGAAGGTATTAGCACCCCTAAAATGCCCATAAAAATTGTACCTTTAATTGTTTTAAAAAACATGTTTGCCTGATCAAGAATTATTTCATAAAGAAAAAGCATGAATCTAAGGTTTCTACAAACAGATCATAAATGAGGAAGATTAACCTTTATTTTACCTTAAAGCAAAATAATCGATCTAATGCCAAAATTGTTAATTTGAATCAGATTTAAAAATGTCTCCTTTATAAGAAAAAAAAATCGAACTCTCTTTATTAGTTATAGTAATTATAGTGACTAATTTAAACACTCATGTTAAATACTCTTTTTCCTATAATTCATTAAGAAATAAAAGGAAGCATTTTTGCCACTAAATTTAATAACAATAACAATAATAGGTAAAAAACAAGTTTACAAGAATCAAAAGAAATAACCTTTTTTTATTTACCACTTTTACTAAAGAGAAAATATTGGCGTAGAATTTAGAAGAATATATAGATTTTGAATAAAACTATGTAAAAAAACAAATTAACCCTATCATACAGCAACAATAAAAAAAATTAAAAATAAAATACAAAATCAGAAAGAAGCATAGATAATGAAGATAATGATGTATTAGATCTCAAGATTCAATCTTTTACATACACAATCGTACAGAAATAGGAATGGTAGCAACTTGGAGCGAATAAAAAAAAGATAAAAACCTGGTTATAGTTATCTCAGCAACCAGGTCGGAATTACACAGAGAAGAAACTGAAACTCTAGAAAAGAAAAAAAAAGTGTTTATATTTTCAGATCTCTCTTTTTCTTTTTTCTCTATTCTTTAGTCTTTTCTTCAAGAACTGCTCTCGTGCTGACTCTTTTCAGATCCCGAAAACTCTCCTCGGTTCGCTCTCCACTTTTTCTCCTCTTTGAGAGGCTTTTATAGCATTCTTCGAATCTGTTACAGAAACAAAGAAAGATCAGGATCAAAATAAACTGGGAATAAAAGGAAATAAATGAAGAAAAAGAGAATAGAATCACTCCCTGATTTGGTTCTGGATGTCCATGTTTTCCTCTCAACCGAATCTCCATAAATCTGAGACATATTATCGAAAAAGGGGGATTTTGGTGTGATTTGGTTTGAGATTAAGAAAGAGAGATTTGATTGATTCTCCAAAATATGGTTTCTGAAAAGGAAAGGGGTGGAAGATGATCTTTTGCCTTATTTTTTCTATTTCTTTCTTTTGCCATATTTTTTTATTTTCTTTATTCATTCTATGAGACCAAAAATATTATTTTTATTTATTTATTTATTTAATATTACTACTACTAATTTTAATAAGCCAAAATAAATTAAAAGAAAGAGGCCGGACAAAATTAGGGTACGACAGCTGCCCATCCTTAATTACATTTTACTCAAAGGTCTTCGTACATTCGTTGTAAAGGGTAATTAAGGATAAAAGACTCTAATTTTGTCCAGAACGAAATTGTTTGAGGATGCGAGATTGGCTCCCGATTTTGCTTTGGGATTCTAGGTCTGATTCCTAGTGAATTCCCGGTAAGGCATAGGTTTAGTTCCTAACTCTTACAAAATTGGTGAGAGATTCTAGGTTCGATTCCTAGTGAATTCCCGGTAAGGCATAGGTTTGGTTCCTAACTCTTACAAAATTGGTGAGAGATTCTAGGTTCGATTCCTAGTGAATTCTCGGTAAGGCATAGGTCTGATTCGTAACCCTCACATCTTTGGTATTGATTACTTCCCTACTTAGGGAAAGTTTAGGGTGCGAGCTTCTTCGTCACTCGACACAGGTTTGGGTCAGATTCCCAACAAGGGTAAGTCAGGTTCTTAACTCTTGCTAAAAGGTACGGATTGGCTACCCTATTTAAGTAAGGTCCGAGATATGAGCTTCTCTGTCACTCAATATGGGTTCGGGTCAGATTCCCGGCAAGGTATAGGTCAGATTCCTAACTCTTACTAAAGTAGGGACTGGTTTTCCTATTGCAGGTGAACGTCCAGGGTATGAGCTTCTCCGTCACTTGAAACAGTTCGGGTCAGATTCCCGACAAGGTATAGGTCAGATTCCTAACTCTTGTTAAAAGGTGTGGATCGATTTCCATACTTGAGGGAGATCCGAGATGCGGGTCAGGTTCCCGACTAAAGGCTTGGGTCAGATTCCCAAGGTGGTGGGTCAGATTCCCAGCAAGGTATAGGTCAGATTCCTAACTCTTGCTAATAAGTGGATTGGGTAGGTTGAGTACTAGTTCTTACTGAGTAACAACAGGCCAACTGTATGTAATATTTGAGAGGGTGGGTCAATGGACCCAAAAACTTTGATGGTCATGCAGGATGCAATGAATGGTATGCCATGCATGAAATAAAATTTTTTATTTTTAGAGAATTTTTTTTAAGGCGGGTCGTGGACCCAAAAGTATTGATGATCATGCAGGATGCAATGAATGGTATGCCATGTATGAATATTATTTGCTTTGAAAGATTTTTTTTTTTTGATTTCCCTGAATTCCTTTTGAGGACGTTGCCCCTAGACTCGTGGGATGATAACTTTCTGTCGGATTGCTTGTCCAAATGGCTGACTTTGTACTGCACCAGGTTCGCATATTTGCCCCTGGATAAATCATTTCATGGACCTCAAATTTTCAGCTTCGTGCTTTGAATGCCCATGGGAGGTTTAGATTGACAACTTTGATCCATAGAGACTTTTCAGTGTCCCTTTGGCCTTCGTCCAGCCATGACAGGAAAGATCTATGTTGAGAGACAGATCATCTTGTGTAGTTCTGAAACTGGAACGAAATCTTGAATGCGAAGCTTGTAGACGATGGGCACAACTTTTGCCCCTAGCTTCTTGGTTTATGTTTTGATCTGTGAAGTCCAATCTGGGTTGACATGTTTGTAAATTTGACCCTAACTTTTGCCTAGGCCGCTCTTTGCGAGTTTTCAACCTAGCGGGTCGCTCTAACTTCTGCCTAGACTGCCCTTTCAGGTTTTCATCCTAGCGAGCATTTTATTTTATATTCTTTTTTTTTGGTAAAGCAACTACACCGAGGAGTTTATATGGATTTCCTCTTTCAAAAGTCAAGTTTTAAGAAAATATGAGCAATTTGACTTTGATCAGAATGGACTTTATTAGGGTTGTAACGTGGTCAGAGGTTAAGGGTTATGAAAGAAAGGATATTTCAGGCCCAAAAAGTGTTTAAGGGTTTATAAAAACAAGGATCTTTACTGTAAAGATGCACTTCCTTTTTCGCTAGCACATTTGTTTCGCCTTTGCGGTTTCCTTTTTTGATCTTCGCATGTGTCTTTGACACGTTTTTGACATTTCTTTGAATTGTCTTTGATACCTTATTGCTTACTTTGCTCTTCTTTTTTCTGAAAAGACAAAGTTGATCAGAGACTTGTACTTTTCTTCATTGTATGGACGATCCTTATTCAAGGTATTTGAAAGAAAATTTCGTTTTAGGCTCAAAAGGGGTAGCAAGGTATAAGTATTTGGATAGAGAAAAAGGGCCAAACTTCATTTCAAAATCTCATTGCTCACATCTTCACAAAACTTAACTTTTGATAATTTGTGCATTTGTTTTACCATTATTCTATGAGCTAAATTGAGAAAAATTCAAATTGCAGTTTTATTGATGAACTGAAAAGATGAGAACATAATGAGCCCTTTACAAGATATGCCATCAGGCTTGGAGCAAAGCATAACAAGTAAACAGGGTTATCTTTCTTGAAGTCCAACCACTTGGCGTTGATCAGATCTTGCACTTTGTATTTCAAAGTCTCAGCAATTCTCAATTGAATGACCCACTGCCCCAACTTGGCATGTTGTGGTGAGCAGCGTTTGTATCTTCTCCCATCTCTTGGCTCATACTGCGCGATGGTTTTTGAATGTCGAGGTTGGCAATCCTTCCACTTAATATCCCTGCTTCCACTCTTTCCCGACAACAACTAGGTCTGAGAAGCTTGAAGAGACATTTCCCATCATCAGATCATAGAAGGGTTGTTGAAGTGTGTCAGTGAACGTGGTAACCATCTCTTTCTCAGATAGCGGAGGTTCCACTTAGGCTGCAATCCTTCTCCATCTTTGGGCATATTCTTTGAAGCTTTCATTACCCCCTTTTACCATGGTTTGCAATTGGGAGCGGCCAGGAGCCATGTCCATATTGTACTTATACTGTTTGATGAAAGCTTTAGCCAAATCATTCCAGGAGTTGATTTTGCCCCGCTCTAACTGCATATACCAGCGTAGGGATGCCCCGGTAAGACTCTCTTGGAAGAAGTGGATTAGGAGCTTATCATTACTGGAGCAGGAGGCCATCTTCCGGCAGTACATGATGAGGTGGCTTTTTGGACAAGTTAAGCCTTCATACTTGACGAACTCAGGAACTTTGAATTTTGGAGGAATTACCACGTCCAGGACCAAACATACTTCTGAAGCTTTGAACCCAATATGATTTTCCCCTTCAATTGCTTTCAGCCTATTTTCCACAATTTGGAGTCTCTTCTGAGCTAGGGGGTCTCCTGATGGGCCATTGGGAGCCTCTCGATACTCATTAGTGCTGGTGGAATGGTTCTCATCAATGGTCAATTTCGCACCCAAATTATGTAAGAAGTCCAATATCTTGTCCATCTTACCCTTGATTTGGTCGAGTTCTTCTCTCATCGCTTGCTGATTCTGTTCCAACAAGTCCATGAGTCTAGATTGGGCTCGAGTCCGGTAAGGGTGCAGGGAAAACTCAGTTATAGTTATTTTCTGATATAGAGAAAAAAAATGAGTTATGTTATGAAGATGTCATGATTATGCATGCTATGAATACATTTTTTTTTTATGTACATTTCATGCAAAAGAATATGATGGAGAAAGGAGAAACATTTTTTATTTATTATTTTTTTTATAAAAATAAAATGAATGCAATGATAATGGGAAATGTCGCTAAAAAAGGAGAAAATGCTTTTTTTTTCGAAAATTTATTTTTTAGAGAGAAAAGAATGAGAAGGGAAAATATTTTTTTGAAACTGTGCTTTTTTTTTTGCAAAGAAGAATAACAAATAATATTTTTTTAGAAAAAAATATCATTTATTATCTTTCACAATTTTTGAAATGTGAATGGAAAATAATTGGATGAAGGAAAAACGGGCAGGGTGTGCCCCTTGTGATGTAGGCCGGTATTTCCTAAGATCTTAGGTCATACGACTTTTGTCACGTGAAAAATGGGATAAGGTATGCTCCTTTTGTGATATGGGCCGGTAGCTCCTTAAAAAGGGTCTATAGTCCACATAAGTGTCTTTCCATTGGGTGGATTTAAGATACTAATCTAAAAGGTCCCTAGAGCCAAGGGTCCCATTTGAAAATGTTACCACCAATAATAAGTATATTATTAAAGGATGGTTTTTTCTCAAATGGAGCCAAACTCTAGGTGAGACTTTCATAGGAACCCACTGGTCGTACGTCTAGCAGAGCACCCACTACATAGCCTCTCCTAACTTAAGATTCACTCGAGCCCGGGTATAGGGCACCCACTCAAAGTGTGTGTAAATAAAGTGTATAAAGTGAAGTGTGTGAAGGAGCAAACTTAAAACTACTCGCTGCAAAATAAATAAAACAATATATACATGGTGACTATCCTAAAGTTCATATATACATGTAAAAAAAAATAGAATAAAGCAAAATTAAAACAAATAGATTAAAAAAAAATAAGAACAAAAGAAAGAAAAGGGAAATAAATCATATGATAGGCAAACAAATTAATTCAAACAATTCTAAGGCCTAACTCTCTATAGTCCCCAGTGGAGTCGCCAGCTGTGACAACCACCCTAAAAATTAAATGGAGCCGCCACCAATATTTATTTTTATAGGAAACATTGGAAAACCTATTTTTTGAATATTTTTGAATTTAATGAAAAAGAAGAAGGTCTTTGAACCAGACTTTGAGCTCGGGAGTTGGTTACGCATAGGGAAGGTATTAGCACCCCTAAAACGCCCATAAAAATGGTACCTTTAATTGTTTTGAAAAACATGTTTGCCTTATCAAGAATTATTTCATAAAGAAAAAGCATGAGTCTAAGGTTTCTACAAACAGATCATAAATGAGGAAGATTAACCTTTATTTTACCTTAAAGCTAAATAATCGATCTAATGCCAAAATTGTTAATTTGAATCAGATTTAAAAATGTCTCCTTTATAAGAAAAAAAAATCGAACTCTCTTTATTAGTTATAGTAATTATAGTGACTAAGTTAAATACTCATGTTAAATACCCTTTCTCCTATAATTCATTAAGAAATAAAAGGAAGCATTTTTGCCACTAAATTTAATAACAATAACAATAATAGGTAAAAGACAAGTCTACAAGAATCAAAAGAAATAACCTTTTTTTATTTACCACTTTTACTGAAGAGAAAATATTGGCGTAGAATTTAGAAGAATATATAGATTTTGAATAAAACTATGTAAAAAAAACAAAATTAACCCTATCATACAACAGCAATAAAAAAATTAAAAATAAAATACAAAATCAGAAAGAAGCATAGATAATGAAGATAATGATGTATTAGATCTCAAGATTCAATCTTTTACATACACAATCGTACAGAAATAGGAATGGTAGCAACTTGGAGCGAATGAAAAAAAAAAAGATAAAAACCTGGTTATAGTTATCTCAGCAACCAGATCGGAATTACACAGAGAAGAAACTGAAACTCTAGAAAAGAAAAAAAAAGTGTTTACATTTTCAGATCTCTCTTTTTCTTTTTTCTCTATTCTTCAGTCTTTTCTTCAAGAACTGCTCTCTTGGTGACTCTTTTCAGATCCCGAAAACTCTCATCGGTTCGCTCTCCTCTTTTTCTCCTCTTTGAGAGGCTTTTATAGCATTCTTCGAATCTGTTACAGAAACAAAGAAAGATCAGGATCAAAATAAACTGGGAATAAAAGGAAATAAATGAAGAAAAAGAGAATAGAATCACTCCCTGATTTGGTTCTGGATGTCCATGTTTTCCTCTCAACCGAATCTCCATAAATCTGAGACATATTATCAAAAAAAGGGGGATTTTGGTGTGATTTGGTTTGAGATTAAGAAAGAGAGATTTGATTGATTCTCCAAAATATGGTTTCTGAAAAGGAAAGGGGTGGAAGATGATCTTTTGCCTTATTTTTTCTATTTCTTTCTTTTGCCATATTTTTTTATTTTCTTTATTCATTCTATGAGACCAAAAATATTATTTTTATTTATTTATTTATTTATTTATTTAATATTACTACTACTAAATTTAATAAGCCAAAATAAATTAAAAGAAAGAGGCCGGACAAAATTAGGGTACGACAGCTAATTTTCAGCAAATTCCAAAACTAGCAACGAATTGATTCAATCAAAAGTTGTCATAAAGAAAAAAAAAATTGTATAGCCCCTAAATGAGCAAAAATTTGAAGTTCTTCTATAATTATAAGCAATTAAAAGCACAGCCAAGTAATAAACACAATGTAAAACTCCCTCCCCACACTTATTTCTAGCAGTGTCCCCACTGCGACTAAGTTAAAGCAAGCACAAAAAGATTAAATAAAATAAAAATAAGTGCTATAAAAGAATGTGGAAAGAGACTCCCCTCTGAAAATTATCACGAGCAAATTGGATGGGGATATTGGCAAAATATGTTGTTTCCTTGTCGCAATACCGATGGAGCTGGTAAGCGGTGGAAGAATTGTGCAACACAAAACTAAAAAAATTTAGAAACATAATAAAAAGAAATAAAGTAAAAGATGATAACAAAAATAAAAAGTAAAAGCAATAAAATAAAATAAAATGCATCCTATGAGTGTGCCAAAATATATGCATCTCTTTTTAATACAAAAGCAAAGCCTAAGTACTAAAAGAGAAATATAAGATAAGGTCCCGTATCACTCGGCAGGAGGGAAAGGCTGGATGCGCTGTAGGTGCTACAAAATATATGCCAGCTACTGGTCCATATGGGTCATGTACTCTACAAAGCTAGACTGCATCTCGTCGAGACGCATCATGACGTCCTCATAGGAGTGGCCTTACTGTCTTTCTTGGTGAAAGCTGTTACATTTTTAAGCCTCTGAACATGGGGAACGGCCGTACTTGGTTTATGTCCGGCTGTACCTGTCTGTTTCTCAGCGTTTTTGAAAGTGAAGCCGTGTTGTACGGTTTTGATTGAATTTGTCATGATAATTACATTGCTTTTGGACATATATCAATTTTATACACATATTTTTTATTTATAAATGATTTTTTTTGTCTCCTGACGAGGAAACATATTGTAATGGTTTTTATTAAGTTTGTCGGTATCACTTCAATTTCTTTGAGCACATATCAATTTTATGTATCTGTTTATTATTTACATATATTTATTCATAATCTTGATTTCGATGGAGAAAAATGTAATGACTTAATATAGACAAACTTATTTGTATAACAGATAATTTTGGGTCAGTGTATTCAAATATTTGCTAGGTCAAAAAATATGGCAAATAATATTCAATTTTGGTTTTAAAAACATTCGTGTTAACCAACGATGCGTGACCAGTGCAAATGCACGGATATATAGCTAGTTAATGTATATATGTACTCCCTCTGCCTCCTTTTGTTTCCCGTTTTAGACAAATAAAATTGTCACATTTTAATTGTTATTTTACAATATCAATGAAGTTATTTTTTCCTATTATGCCCTTGAAGGGTTAATATAGTTTTTTTTTCAATTTTACTCATTTCTCTTTCCCAAGTCATTTGTACTTAAGGATATTCTTAATTTCAATTAGACCCATTTTTGCAATAGTAAGTGGAGTACTAGTTTCTCTCTCCATTTAGTCAAAAATCATTTCTCATCTTTATTTATAGTTTCTCTCTCTACTTAGACTAAATAATCAATTACTATGAGAGATATGGACTAATAAAGAACATATTCGCCTTTCCACGGTTGAACTCCAGTACTATGATTTAAAGTTTCATAATTGGGACTTGACTGAAAGATGCCACCGGGTTGGTTCTTATAGAGTAAAAAGGTAAAGGATGTAATTATGGAAGTCGTTAAAAGCAATATTTGTTCCCAATCTGCCATCAATTTACCCGTACAGCACAAATATTTTTCTAAGTAGAGCAAGTACTATAACCGTAATCACAGGCTCCACAACCTGAGACAAGGTATGTTTAGAATTTTATTATTAACTCCAATACATTAAAAAAAGCCATAATGATACCACTAAAAATTAATTTACCAACTATAAGTTGTGATAAGCATCTCAAACATGTAAAAAAAATTCAAATAGACTCGAAGGCACATTCAAATCACCAATAACACATCAAACACCAACGATCCCCTTGGAAAATGGTTTCACTATTTTTCAAACCCACCTATTCATGCAATGAGTAAACAAGCAGAAACGAATAACAGTGGCAAATAGTCTAAGAGTCCCTCATTTTTAATGAAAAAAAAATCTCATAAGTGAAGATAACAAGAAAGCACCTTACAGAGAATTGAAGAGGATGTGAAATCCGTTAGTTTTGGGTCTTCTTGTTGGCCTCCTTTTTGGCCGGTTTAAAAGCTCCTGACTTTGGAGGTGTTTCAGGATTACTACTGATAGATACATACATACATACATACATATACACACATACATATATATGTATATATGTGTGTGTGTGGTATGTATATGTATATGTATACATTGAGTTAAGATTGGGCGAACAAGATTGGAAAACAAGATTAAACTCATTGAACTACATAAGAACAATAAAAGTAACTAGAACAGAAAAGAAAAATTATTACCTGAACAATGCGATTTCAGTGTCGGAGGGATTGTGAATCGAAGGGCGAATCTGAGGGAGCTAAGAACCAAATGCTTATCAGAGCTAAGAACAGAACAGAGCAAGATCGAAAGAAATATTCCTTTGTCGATCGGATCGAAGAAACGAAGATGTGTTTAACCCAAGCAATCACAACCTTACTGGAGCAAAGAGGAAAACAAAGAAACAGAAGCTTATCAATCGGATCTGGAGCGAATCGTTTGGAATGAACTATACAGGCGAGAAGAGAGTTTTGATCTGTGTAGACAAGAAATGTGCGTGAAAACGAGAGAAAATTGGGGAAAACTGGGAGAAAACGAGATGTATTTGTAATTTGATTGATAAAAAAAGATAATTAGAAGAATGTATTAATTCTAAAGAGATAAATGTAAAATTTGAATATATTGACCACATTTTATCGGTAACATTTTAATACCGTAAAAAAAAAGTAACATTTCAATAAATGTGAAGAGATTTTTTATTTGATAAATGTGAAGAGTTAAATATAGTGTGAGCAAAAAAAAAAAAAAAACTAATATAGTAGCGATGTATTGCAGTTTATGTGTAGTTAATTAGCTTTGAACTAGCTACTAATTACATTGGTAGCTAAAATTTGCAGCCAAATTTATAAATTCTTGCGGTGTATGTATACACACACACATGCATATATATATATATATATATATATATATATATATATATATATATATATATGTGTGTGTGTGTGTGCGCGCGCGCGTTGGAAGGGTTGGGAGCAATTGCCCCCATGAGAATTTTTTTTTTTTACCTATACCTATTTAGTAATTTTTTTAATTGTCCCCAGTAAAAAATAATCTTTATCCCCAACAATATCCAATCACCCAAACCCAATGACTTGGGCCCATTACACAACCTCACCCACCCTAAGTTTTAATTCTCTCAATGATAGTACAAACTTTTTAAGAGTAAAATCTTAAAATAGTCCTTTACAAAAAACACGAAGACCTATTTGGTCAATCAGAAATAAAAATTATCAATATTTTAGTTTTCTAAAATCTCAAATGTCGGTCAAATTAGTCCTTAGGGGGACTAAAATATTCCTAAAATACATTAATATGTCTGACATTTGAAATATTTGATAACCAAATTGGTACTTTTCATTTTCTAGAGGGTAAATAAATCTTCGTATTTTTTGTATTAATTTATGTCTTTACTCTTTTTGAAAAAATGAGCATTGTAAGTTATAAGTGACAAAATTTTGCCCTCACCAGTTAAACTTTCTGGATTTGCCACTGTATACCCACACACATGCTCTCTCTCTCTCTCTCTCTCTCTCTCTCTCTCTCTCTCTCTCTCTCTCTCTCTCTCTCTCTGAGGCTCTTATTAGCCGTGTGTGTGTGTCCGTGTGTGTGTGCGTGTGCGTGCGTGCGTGCGTGCGTGCGTGCGTGCGTGGGGCGTATCTAGTGAGAATGCACTTCTTATTTGAGAGAGTGAGAGAGGCTCTTATTAGCCCTTAGATCAAAACATACGGCTGAGATTAAAAGGCTATTTTAAGTACCCATGTGACCTATATATATATATATATGTAAGTGTGTGTGTGTATGTGTAATTGACCCAAATTGGTCAAATATGTATTTGAAAAACAATGAAGCAGCAGCTATGTGGGTTTTATTAAAAAAAAAAATCTAATTAAAAAGATGCATGGTAATTGAGCTATTTTTAAACAATAACTGAATTTTACCACCGGAGGTAATAATAATAAATGTGTGATTAAATTGAGTTAAATTGCAATTAAAATTGATTTCAAAATATTTCCTTTATTGACTTCAAAATTTTATTTAAATTGTAATTCCTCTCTTTTTTTTTGGATAATTTTTATTTCAATGTTACCTACGTGACAAATTAATTGCTGAATTGATGGAAGAAATCAAAAGATACACATATCTAATTTATTGGTATATATTAATGAATGAAGTCAATTTAGTAATTTACCATCTATTTAAGCAAACAATAGGCTAGCAAAAAACCATTTCTAGATCTTTTATTTTTAAGACTAGCCAAATACCCGGGTCATGCTGGTTTTTTGGCATGTCCTTAATACCTCTTTTAGGGGCAATGTCCGTAATTTGTCAAAAACAAAGTGTGTACTTATACGATGCACGAAATAAATTATGAGTGAATACTCTTTTTTTATTTTAAAAACATTAAATTTGAAATTTGAAAGCAATAACACAATTAAAAAAACTAACACCATGAGTAGGACAAAAGGCTTCCATCTAATTAGAGGTGATAGTAGTGTGTATATACTACCATGAGATCAACTAAATATAACATCTTAAAAAGTAGAGAGACATCAAAATATAACAAATGGTCTGTGATATAATAGCAAATCAGCTGGCAGTTTTTGGAATATTGATTCAATTATTTTCCCATCCTTAGATAGTTTCACCAACAAAGAATGTTTGTAAGTCACCTTATCCTTGAATGCCAGGGTCCTCCCTTAGATATGAACGACCAGTTCCCCATCCTGGACATGTGAGAAAATAGTTTCTATATAGTTTGCAAAACAACACTGCTATAGTCAACCTTAACCTCTTATCTAAACATGTTCAGCAAAGTATATTTCTCTTTTAAAAATTATAATTGATGCGGAGTGGCCAAAGGCCCACTCCGCATTAGGCCGATCCGGCCCAATAAGGGAGATCTGCCCCGTTACGATACCAACCTGAACAGGCCCAAGGCCCACTTCTGTCAGCCGACCCGACCCAGATGTTCCACCCTTGAGGCAACAAGCCCTAGGGATCACATCGCACGAAGCGAAACCCTAGAGTACAAAGCATTGCGGTGCTAGCCCTAAAAGCAACCTTATCCACACATAACCCTAGAAACGACATCGACCATCGGATACATCCGAAGGTTGACAATCAATCTAGGGTTACTTGATAATATCCACACGTCAGCAACCTGACCTCACCTATAAAAGGTCCATTGCCTAATCAATAAAGGTACGCACTGTTTATTTTCTTACCTCACCTTGCTCTGATACTGACTTAGGCATCAGAGTATGTGCAGGTACACCCCCACCGTCTTCCTCCGCCGTACTCAGTCGTTCGATTCTACTCTGGCCACCTCCGAGATCCACTTCGGATCAGTGGCGCCGTCTGTGGGGACGACATTCTTGTTCCTTTATCAAATCCATTGATTTACCATGGCCGGACCAAAACGAAACACCACGCAAAATACGACCCGCATACCCAGATCCCTCGATGTTCCTGAACAGGACGACGAGATCCATGTTGCCGTCGAAACTGAATCTCACTCAGTCCCGCAGGGAGAGACCATTCCTACCACTAAACCGGAGACCGTACCGGCTCCCGAACCGCAGCCTGCCCTCGCTACTACTACAACTATCAACAAGGTGCTCAACCTTGTTCGACAGCAAACAGAGGCCATGGCGGTGCAGAACCTCCGTCTCATCAACATTGAAGACAAGCAGAACGATTTGTCTAAAAGGGTAGACACCTACCGTCAGCTTCAGCAACGGACCTCTTCGGACCGACGAGAAGCCTTCGAAGACTATGACACCCCTTCGCGCAGATCTGACGAGCGCCAAGCTTCCAACCCCATATCTCCCACTCACTTTTCTCCTGGAACGCGGTCTTATGTACCATCTTCCCCGAGTCGTAGTTCGCAGCAAAGGTCTCAAACTCGCTACCGATCTGCTGATCAATCTTCCCTGCGACGCCGTTCCCCGAGGGGCTCGTGCCTCCATCGGCATCGGTCCCCGGAACGCTCGTCCCCTCGACGTTCATCCCCGTCCAGGACCTAGCGCCACCATAGATCTGCCGAACGATCTTCACGCAGGGTCTCTATCGAGCACCCTTTCTTCCACTGTTCCAAATCCCCCCAGGGATCTTGAGAACGCGGTCGCCACCACTGACACTACCGTTCGACGCGTGTGCTTCCTCGATTGCAAAATAGCCACGTCCGACGTTCGCGAGCGAGTGTTACTCCTCCACGACATTGTCGACCATCGGCCTCACCTCCCCGTCGCGTTTCCGATTCTCCAATTACTTATTCGGGAACACACCCTTCCGAGGATACCGAAGACCACTTTGCTTCCGGCCCCTTCACTACGAGGGTGACCCGATTTCCAATTCCGAAGGCCCTTTAAAAGCCTCCTCCTCTCGAGACCTATGACGGTACAGGAGATCCCGATGAACATATCAGATGCTTCGACACCATAATGGGGTTTCGCGGAGCCAAGGGTCCAGTAAAATGCAAGATTTTCCCGCTAACCCTAGAGAAAGCGGCCCTCACATGGTTCCAGGGACTAAAGCTGAAGTCCATAGACTCCTAGTCCGAGCTCACTGCTCAATTTTGCTCTCATTTTACTGCTTCTCGCGTCCAGTCCAAGTCAGTCGCTACACTGCAAGCGATTCACCAACGGAAGAACGAACCTCTTCGAGACTATATTGAACACTTCGACAAAAAAGCGGTGTTCGTCAAATACGGCTCTGATGAGATGAAACTATACCTGCTTGAACTGGGTTTGCTCGATGATAGCCTCTTTAGCATTAACGTCGGGGTCGATAAACCCGACAACCTGAACGACTTCCTCCAATGTGCGGAGAAGTAGATAAACTTCGGATAGAAACAAATGGCTTCAAGGTCGAAAAAGAGAACCTCCCAGGAAAAAAGTTCTGGGTACAAGGAAGATCAGCCATGCCGAGATAAGGACCTCAAAGGTACCCTGGGAGGTATGAAGAGTACACCCTGCTGAACACCTCTCGATCTCGCATCTTGCATGAGTGTGCCATCGCCGAATTTAAAGATGCTGGAGTTCGATTCCCCAAATCTTTGAAGGAGCGTCTCGGAGCCGATAAGTCAAAGTATTGTCTGTTTCATAAAAGTGCAGGTCACAATACCGACGAATGCGTTCTGCTGAAGGACGTCATCGAATCCCTCGTCTTGAAAGGAAATTTACAGAAATACACGAAGCCGAGGTCCGCAAAGGATGAGACCAGTCTCGATCCCCTCGACCTAAGTTAGATTATAATTTCGCCCCGACCCAGACAGAAAGTCGCCCTCATTAGGCCGACGAAGAAGGGGCTAGGCCCCCACCTGTGGCTATGGTAATTTCCGGAGGCTTGATAGGACGAGGTGAACCTTCCATCAATTCCGCCAAATGGAAGATGCAAGAGGCGATGTCCATAACAACTATCTGTCCACCTGTCAGCCAACCAAGCTCAAGCCAGCCACCTTTGGCTTTTTACGATGATGACCTGCTGAATGGTCACCCAAAGGACCAAATTCCCTTGCTAATTTGCGCTTATATGGAAAATTTTGACGTAAGGAGAATATTGGTTGATCAACGGAGTTCTACCGACATCATGTTTGTCGACCTCTTCAAGATTCTAAAGCTGGCCGAAAAAGATATGATTCCTTATCACGGCTCCGATCTGCAGGGGTTCAACGGTTCCACAACTAAACCCCTGGGCTACATCGAGCTAATGGTCACATTCGGCGACAAAGCCAAAACTAGAACCATCAAAGTGCAATTCGTTGTCCTTCCATGTCCATCACCATTCAACTGCATCCTAGGACGACATACCCTGTGAGAGATAGGAGCAGTCACTTCCACCGTCCACCTCAAAATGAGATTCCACTCATCCGAGGGCAAGGTAATCACGATCCATGGCGATCTCGAGGCAGCCAGACGTTGTTACCTGATGTCAATCAAAGGGCAAGAAGTCAAACAAGCCGCACTAAAAAAGAACATTGGATCACCCGATGTCAACCTCGCGGACTTCGATGCAAGAATGGAACCCGAGGAAGAAGTCGAAGAAGAAGTAGACCCTATCGGAAAAGAACTTCAAAAGAAAATATGTCGACCCATCCCAGATGGGGAATTTCTAAAGGTCCAACTGGGAGACGACCCGAAGAAGACTGTCCAGATCAGCATCAACCTTCCACCCGATGGGGAATTTTTGTAAGGGAGGTCAAGTACATAACTTGGCTCTCAAATGTAGTCCTTGTTAAGAAATCTAATGGAAAATGGAGAATGTGTGTTGACTATACCGATCGCAAAAGGCTTGTCCTAAAGACACCTATCCCCTTCCCAACATCGACAAACTCATGGATAACTCCTCGGGTTTTCGATTACTATCCTTTTTAGACGCGTACTATAGATAAAACCAGATACCGTTGAATCCTGCCGACCAGGAAAAGACCGCGTTTATGACTGACAATGGTAATTACTGCTACAAAGTAATGTCGTTCGGTCTCAAAAACGTCGCGGCAACTTACCAACGCATGATGAACAAGGTCTTTAAGGACCAGATAGGAAACGTGCTTGAAGTACAAATGGACGAGATGATCGTCAAATCAGCCGAAGAGCCAAATCATGTGGCCAACCTTTCGAACGTCTTCGAACAAGCACGCCGACACAACATGAGGCTTAACGCTGAGACACGCACCTTTGGTGTCAAAACAGGCAAATTCCTGGATTTTACTTAACAGAGCACGACATCGAGGCTAATCCCAACAAATGTCATGCCATCACCGAAATGTGACAGCCGAAGTCTAAGAAAGATGTCCAACAACTGACATGGATGATAGCTGCCCTAACCAAATTCATTTCCAAGTCCGCCCAAAAAGCACTTCCTTTCTTCAAATTGCTAAAGAAAGGAGTACAGTTCGAATGGACTTCGGAATGCGAAGAAGCCTTCACAAGGCTGAAACAAACACTGTCAACTCTGCCAGTTTTGACAAGGCCCTGTGTCGGAGAGACCCTATACCTATACTTAGCGGTCACCGAAGAGGCCCTCAGTGGCGTTCTGATTAGAGAGAAATAGAAGAGCAAAGGTCGGTTTACTTCATAAGTAAAACGCTCCAAGGCCCCGAACTCCGATATCAAAAAATCGAAAAGGTCGCTCTAGTGCTGGTTATCACGACAAGATGACTACAACAATACTTCTTGTCATACCACATAGCGGAGCCTTGCCGACTTCATAGCGGAGATGACCTTGACATCTGAAGACTTGAGCAACAGATGGACCATCCACGTCGATGGATCTTCGAATTTGAAGGGGAGCGGAGCTAGCCTGATTATGGAAAATTCTGAGGGCTTAACAATCGAATTTTCTCTAAGGTTTTCATTCCCCACATCGAGCAATCAGGCCGAATACGAGGCACGCATTGTCGTGTTGACCTTTGCTCGCGATCTAGAAGCCTCCAAAGTCAGTCTTCGCACTGACTCCCAACTGGTAGCATCCCAAGTCAATGGGGAATATCAAACAAAAGACCCCCTGCTACAGAAGTACCTAACCGTAGTCAAGGAACTAATGAAAAGCTTCCAGAAAATAGAGATCGTATACGTTCCTCGGGAGCAGAACACGAGAGCCGACATACTCTGTAAACTGGTAAGCATGAAGACAACAGGAAGCAACAGATCGGTCATTCAAGAGACTCTTTCCCATCCAAGTATCATGACCGCAACAAGGATTCTGAATGCCCCAAACAGGATCAACCAAAACTTCGAGCGTATCCTCATTACCCCATCGGTATACACAATCACTGACTTCGATAACTTTTGGATGATGTCGATCCTCAAATACATTTGCCAAGGCGAACTACCTCTCGATGACAAGGCAGCATAAAAAATTCACCACTGAGCGTGCTCATACTCCGTCATCGAAGATCGCCTATATCGGAGGGGTTTTTCAGCACCTCTTCTGAAGTTCCTAGACTCAGCCAAGGCCCAATATGTACTTGTCGAAATCCACGACGGCATCTGTGGTCAGCACCTCGACGGGTGATCTTTGGCCAAGAAAACACTGGGAGCCGGGTACTACTGGCTGACCATGGATGCAGATGCCATCACCTATGTGAAAAAGTGCGAGAAATGCCAAAAGCACGCCGATGTACATAGCGCCCCTCCTTGCGAGATGACGGCTCTATCTTCCCCCTGGCCCTTCGCCTGGTGGGGAATCGATCTCCTCGGGCTGTTTCCTATGGCCCCGGGCCAAATCAAATACTTAGTCGTGGCAGTGGACGACTTCACAAAATGGATCGAAGCTGAACCAGTGGCAAAGATCACGGCCAAGAACATGGTCAAGTTCTTCAAAAAGCAAATCTTAAAGAGGTTCAGCATTCCCGAAGTCGTTATCACCTATAACGGAAATAATTCCCAGACAAGGGGTTCCAGAAACCTTAGGCGGCCGGGATAAGCGTAGATTCACTTGATCAGTGTCCCAGGACAAATAGGCAAGCCAAAGCAGCAAACCGAGTCATCTTAAGAGGCTTGAAAAAGAGACTCGTCGAAGCCAAAGGGAATTGGGCAGAAGAGCTCCCACAAGTACTGTAACACCCTGTTTCCGAAGCGCTACTGTGCAACCCAATCTAATGCTGAAAACATTTGATGCTAATATGCTTTCAGTAAAAAGTACTCTTCTGTATTTCGCAATGGAAAATAGGAGTGATTTTTTTTTCTTCTTCGAAACCCTTTTCAAAAAATGAGACATAAAGAGTACTACAATTTTCTAAATAATGCGTAATCAGTCGTTCCCAAATATCAGAGTATATCACATCACAATGAATGCTTCACATAACATAAAAACATAACATAATTATTTCGCACTGAGTCGAGGTTTTCTGAAAAGAGTAATTACAAAACAATGAGTAATTACGAGAATAACAAAGACAATACCCTAAGCTAAGCTGGCCAACAGCTATAAACCTTACTGAAAAATCATTCAGCAAGATCAAAACACGAAGCACTCAGAGGAATCTTCCTCCACTAGCTGATTCTTCAACGCTTCTGGAAAGACAAAACTGCAGCAGCTATGGAAGTGACATCCATGAGGATGTCCAATCCAATAATAGTGCAAGGGTAAATTCTTTGTCCACGAGTTTATCATAGGCTATGTCGCATGCAAACAATATATATATATATATATATATATATATATATATATATATATATAGTACAACAACAACATCCCTTTTATATACATATACATACCTAATAGACCGCACACATCATCATGGTATATTAAGCATTTGCATGTGAGCAGACAGTTCTATCAACAGATCAATGATCGAGTCATCATAATATCATACTCATCAAACAATTCATCACATATCATAAATGTGGTTAGCCATGCATGCCAATGCATTATGAATAAGTTTGTGTATACACCTGTAGCCTTAAACAAGGTCAGCAGTGACGAGGAACTTTATTTCCCAACGTCCGAACGAAATTCCCCGAGGGTATTGCCTACCTTTAGTCACCAAAAGGACCTCAGATATTTGGCATGAAGTGATAACTCGTCCTTTTGAAGTCCTTAAGACAATCAAACGCTCGGAGTGTCGATGCTCAATGGTCAGTATGCATCCAAACAAATTCTTTAATTTGCCCCACTCACCATGAGGAGTGTTCGAGATATGTTTTAATTAATCAATGCGGATCGACGAAACCTCAACTCACTCAATTTAATGAATTTCAAATCTACTTAGTGTTCAACACAGGACAAAAAGTCCAGGTGTTCAATTGCGGAATGTTAGTCTTAATCTTAGATTGAAGTTCTAGGCACGTAATGCGGAACACTAGGCTCAATCTTAGACATACATACGGAACACTAGGTCCAATCCTTGATCAAGGAAATACGCACACAAGTAGGACGTCTAGTCGCAGCACATGACACATAGCCCATATGCTCAATAGGATCCCTAGGTTCCCTACATGTTATTCTTTCAAAATCTCGATCTTTGAAATCTCTTTCTTAATTCTGGTGTCTCTTTTATGCACTATTGTATCTACAAATACTTTTTAGCTCTAGGTCATTGAAACCCTAGTTGCACTAAATAATGCATTAGGGAAAATTCCCAGGAAAGAGAGGCGGTGCAAACACTCTTAATAACCAAGTCTTTCCTAGCCAGAATTTTTCAGACGCATCATTTAACTCAATCGTTTTCGCAAATCACATTGTTTACTCAAGTTCTTTTTCCTATTATTGATTCATTCTACATTCTTTGTAAGCTTTGGCTAGTTGTACTAAAACTCTCACGCTTACTTTTAAGTCAAAATGCCTTTAACAATTTACTTAAGAAATCATAACTCTAATCCATAAAGCTTGTTTGTACGCTGACTTATTTCAGAAAAATACCTTTAGTTTACCTCGAAAACATTTCTCGGCTCATGGAATCGCATTAGACTTACCGTTGTAAGTCGTCATACCAATAGCAGTCGATCAACTCATTATTAATTAATCCATTATCATCAATAATATTTTTCATATTTCAAATCAATTCCAAGTTCCAATTAAATCCAACATGATTCAAGGAAAACAATACAAATCATAATGCCACACGGGGCCAAGAACATGCTAAAGTATTTCAGACAACATATCACAATTCAGTATGCTACAACATGCTACATCATTTCAAACAACATATAGTAATACTACAAGTACTACCACACAATCAATCAAACAATCAAACAACATACAAGGCAAAAATCCCAAACTCATTATGTAAGAATTTCTCTTACCTTGGGCGCTTTAACAATCCAAGCAAGGTAATTCTAAACAGTCGTCAAGTCGTTCCTCGCACGAACCTTAACAACGCAAGTTCAATCAATTAGAACTAAAACTCAAGTCCAAAGCCCTAGGGCAGCCCCAGGTTTAGGGTCCTAAAAGGCCTAAAATTACTCACTTAATCCCATTTGGATCACACCTAGTCATATGCCATGAATCAAGTCTAAGTTATGCAAGTTTTGAAACTTTTTCAAACACTACACACTTAGAAAAATACCTAACCCAAAATTTTCCAATTAGAATAGTGTTTTACCACTTTGAATAGTATTTTCCCAACTTTGAGCCACTTTTTAAAACACTAAAACATGTCACAAAGTTTTAGAAACAATTTCATTACAAGTTCAAAACAATTCTTGAAACATAAACTAATTATTTTCCCAAAATCATGCTTCTTTGAAAACCTTTGCTAAACCAAATTACTAACAACTTTTTAAAACATATTTAAGCTTAAAAACAAGTTAAGACAATGTTCTAAACTAACATAAGGGTCAAGGTTTTGAGCCCTAAAAACAAACTCAATTATTTCAAACTTTTTACTTCCAAATCATACAAATTTAACACACCTAAGTGCTTTAACCATAAGACAACTTCTTTACCACTTTAACACAATTAAAAACAAGTTAAAAATCACTCAAATCATGTTCATAAGCCACTGTTTTGAAAGCCCCAAAACAGCCCCAAATTTAATTTATTTCAAACCATTTTTCAAAGCTTTAAACATACAAATCCTTATAGATTTAAAGTCCTAACCAAAAACCAACTTCTCAAACACTTAATGCACTTTAAAGACAAATTAAAACATCATCAAAACCTTACAAAACAGCCACGGTCTCCAGCCCCAAAAACCAAATAATTTAATTTTTCAAAACTTGTTAAACGTGCATATATGACTAGTTTAAGTGTACTAAGGCAAAACCTCCAAATATCTAACTCCAAAACCACTAAAATCAAGTCAAGGTCAAGCCCCCTAACAGCCATAAGAATTTGGCCAGAACCAAGGGTTAGGGTTTTCCAATTTTTAAATACTCTAACATGCTTAATCATGGAGGAAAATAAAGGGTTATAAGACTAATCATGCATTTCTAGCCAAAATAAACACTTTTACCCAAAAACAACTCCTAAAACCTTCAAAACCCTAATCATGGAACTGAAGAGAGATGAGAGAAGAATCATGGAACTTACCAAGAAATTTAGGATGATGGAAAAAGGATTAAGAACAAAGGAAGAAGATTGCACTCAAAAACACTAAGTTTTTCAAGATTTCTCACACTTTCTCTCTCTAACTTCTCTCTAGTTTTTTTCTCCACCAAGGAAAATGTGAAGGCTGATCTCCTATTTATAGAGATTATAAGGGACAAGGAAGGGAATAAAATTGTTCATTTAGTTGGAAACTAACCAAATTAGTCTTAAACTAACTAATGTAACTACCTACCATTTACTTAGTTGCTAATCACATCTTAACACATGGCAAGGAAGCTTCTAAAACTCAGTTCATCCCCCCTGGCCTCTGGATAAGTCGGCCTAAGCTCCACCAATCACAAAGCTCCCATTTCGTCGCGTTATCGATTAATCGGGCGCGTGGCGTTTTGCGTTTATTAAGGTTTTTGTACTAAAAACTCCAAAATAAACCAAATAAATTACTACATAATAAAAAATTATTAATCAACCAAAATGTCCCCAAAAATATTAAAATTATTTCTATGAATGTCGTTTTCTCGATTTACGAGCTAAAATGCTACTGTAATGCAATTCTAGGCGTAGATAATACACTAAATATTTTCTGATGCCCAAAAATTTCAGAAAAATTTCAATAAATCCTAAATATTGGAAAATACTAAGATCTAAAATTTTATAAAATTTAGATCACATTTAGGCATGTTTCAATAAGAAACTAAGCCAATAGCCTAGTTACGGCAGAATTCAATAGAATTCTCGTAGCGTAATGAAAACTGTAAATTAGTAAGGATCACTAATTTCAATTTCTCTTATCATCTAAATATTATTCAAACAATAAAATTATCAAGACAAAATCATTAAAAATAAAAGTCATATTAAATATTGTAACAGCCCTAATTTTTCATCCTTCAAGATTAGGATATGTCTTAGGGTATTAGAACATGCTTATTGTTGCTTGGGATGGGTTTCATATGTTTTACCGTTCCTTCAGCCGATTAAGTGTCCAGATGTACCTTTATTCCTATATTTAGTTATTTCGGTCATCGTATTCCCCATTTTCGAACCTCTTAACAACTCAATTGGATTTAAGTCCCTTCAATAAAGTTGTAGCGTTATCTCTTATCTTTTAGTTGGCTTTAGTTCGACTCGATTTTGATACCTACAACTCTAGATATGCTCTCTGGAGTCAAGGCAACGCAACGCAAGCGTAACACTTAGGAATATTATAGTATATTTCAACTGCATTTTTGAGCCTGTTAGAGTCCGAATTTGGGTAAGCCTATTAGAGAGAAAATTGTAGGAAATTCTCTTAGATTTCCAACGACACCAAGCAAGCCTCAATCGGACATCTGTAGCTCCAAATACGACCAAAACAGTGGCACCGAGTGTCCAGACTCAGGCGCAGGGCGCCCAGACTGAAGCTCGGGCGCCCAGGCCTCACCGAGAGCAGGCGCAGGGCGCCCAGGGAGTGCAGGCGCCCGGCGCCCACAGCTGATAAGTGGCTACACGCTGTTTCGCGTTTTAACTCGTTTTGGGCCGGTTCTGTGACCCAGTGTGACCCATTCTCGACCTGAAAGGGCAACCACGACCCCTAGACTTAACCTAGCCACTAAGCATCAGTTCTAAGACCCTAAACATGATTAGGAGCTGCTCATAAGACCAATCCAAACAGAGAAAAGCTCTTCCTTCCCTTCTTCCAATTTTGTGGTGTCAAGGGCTCTAACTCAAGACTACGCTACGGGACTCGACCGGGGAGCATCGTTATTGTAACTCGTACAGCCTCATTGGGAGGAACAGGAGGTGGTAAGTCTTCTAATGATAAGCTTTGTCTTTAAGATCAATGTTAGGATTCTAAACCATGATTTTTCCATTCCTAAACCCTTGCTCTTGTGTTTTGCTGAGGAAAGCTTCACTAGGAAAGGAAAAGCTTGGTGTTACCTCATCCCATCCTAGGAGCACGAAATTCACTTGAGGTAAGGGGTAGTTGTTCTCTTCTAGTGAGTGTATGGAACATGTATGAACAATAGGGGTGTCCCATGACCCCTACGCCTCGCGCGGTAACGAAAAACGAGCACTATCACCACCGTGATAGGGAGACATCCGAACTCCTCAATTACTATTCTTGACAGTGATATTTATTGTAACGTGATGTGATAATTTTATTGGTTGTTGAAATTGGCGTGATGATTGAGCTTTGGTTGTTATATGCTTGATGTATAGAAATTGGTTGTTATCAAATGACAATGTAAGGAAATTAAATAACTAAATAGTAGGCTTTAGACCCTATGAAAGTGTAGCCACTAAGTATGAATCAAAGAACTCGAGTCCCATAATTATGTTGATATTGTAAAGCTTAAGTAGAATGTCTAAGGTTCATTTATGATGCCTATTGATTTATTAGTATGTTAATCTGAGAGAACTAGTCCTTCTATGCCAAAGTTTCACTTGGATGTATGTGCTTAATCAAAGTTGCTAAGATTATTAAATGTTCATGTTATTGGTAGAAGGCACTAGCTAACTTATGAATTTGTGTTCTCTTTGTTGTTGTTGTTGTTACTCAGTCAAAAACATTGCGATAGAGGATGTTATGGTTAGACACCGCGTTTGGTCATGTTCATGTATCTTGGTGTCGTCATTGTTGTTGTTGTTGTTGTTATTGTTAGTAGGGCGTATCGGGCAAGGTATCCCGTGACGGGCGAGGTTTCCTGGCCCTACGGTTAAAAGGCGAATCGGGCAAGGTATCCCGTGACGCAAGGTTTCGGTCCTACGGTTAAAAAGAAAAAAGGGCGAATCGGGCAAGGTATCCGTGTGGGCGAGGTTTCCCGGTCCTTTGGTTAGTAGGGCGAATCGGGCAAGGTATCCCGTGACGGGCAAGGTTTCCCGGTCCTACGGTTAAAAGAAAAAAAAAGGGCGAATCGGGCAAGGTATCCGTGACGAGCGAGGTTTCCCGGTCCTACGGTTAATGGGGCGAATCGGGCAAGGTATCCCGTAACGGGTGAGGTTCCCGGTCCTGTTGTTATTGGTACACTACTGACACGGTATTCCGAAACGAGCAAGGTATCCCGACTTCGTTTTAAGTGGATCCACATGCATATAGTTATGGTTCTATAAATACATTGTTTTACATGATCATGCGCCTGGTTGTTTAGTGTTGGTAATGTACCTTGTTGTTGTGGTTGATGCCGTGGCATGTGATATATAATTGTTGTGGTAATGTACCTTAATGTTGTGATTGATGTTGTAGCATGTGATATTTGGCCGTTGTGGTACCATCTTATGCCTTAACGCTAGTGATTAGATGTCCTTATTGGAATTGTTGTATATTGCGCATTGTTCATTAATTTCCTACGCTGTATGCACTATCTGAGGTTATGATGACTAACCCTCTTGTGGCTATGCATATCCCACGGGGTATGTGTAGATCTTTGAGGCTGCAGTATTGAGGATATGAATGCTGCAAGTAATCACGATAGCTCATTGTGATAGATAGAAGACTTGTGTTTACTTGTTTAAGTTATTGTATTCTTAGATGTAAGGATTACGGGAAGAGCTCTGAATTATTGTGACATCGGGGACTTGGGTTATTTTTATTAATTGTATTTCATACTCATTTTCTATTTCCGCATGTTGTGAACGTGACAACTCTATTTCGTTTCAAAGGAAAGTTTTATCCGAATGAATATTTTTTTTATCTTGATTTTCTTCTTACATTGCTAAAATGCCATGACGGGGTAGAGGGTGTCACAAATATGACATAAAACAGACATTTTAACAAATAACTAAACATCGAAAATCCAAACTGTGACTTAAAAATATCTACTAAGTCCTAAAATTATTTTTCATTTAATAACAACAATTTTTCACATTTTTCAAGATTAATTCAGATTAAAAACAGTATACGTCTACCCTGTCTCTTAATCTGAATTAATTACTGAAAGAGTAAATTGTTTACAATAAATCTTTGTAGTTCTTCGTACTTTTAACAAACCATTGAGGCGATCAATCTCTATGATTTATTTTCAAGTAGTTGGAACTGAAAAATAATTTTCGTAAAAATTGGGATGTTATAAGTACTATGGGCATATCAAACCACACCCCACTCCTCCACCGGAGAAACCCCATTTCGGCTTACTTACGGATCCGAAGCAGTGATCCCAGTCAAAGTCGGAGAACTGAGCTGGAGAACACTCCACCCACTTCGTGCTTCGTTCAATCACCAACACTTGAGAGAGGAGCTAGACCTCCTCGAAGAAAATCGGGAGCTAGCCTCCCTAAACGAAGCTACTGTAAAGCAAAGTATTGCAGCAAGGCACAATCAACGAGACATACCTCGCGAGTTCGAAAAGGATGATCTTGTCCAAAAAAGGGCTAATGTCGGCCTCAAAAACGCCAGCCAGGGAAAGCTAACACCGAACTGGGAAGGTCCATATCGGATCTCCTCGAAGACCGATCATGGCGTCTATACCTTAGAAACTTTGCAAGGCCAAGCAATTCCTCGAACATGGAACGCTGCCAAATGTTGCGTCTCAGGTAAATGCACCTGACCGTAACTCGTAATAAAGTGGAGTATAGTTAGGACTCTGAATATCGAACCCACAGGGAATGCGCAAGTACCAGCGTAATAAAGATCTTTTAATTTCTTAAGTGAACAGAGTAATTGGATTGAAATTGAATAGAAAACAAAGCGAAGCGAAAGTAAGACTTTAAACTAAAATGATTAGAGCAAGATCAAATAGGAGAGGCCTAGGGGGCCCGGGTTCACTAATACTAGATTTTGAATCTATTTCCTTGTTATTATGAATTGTATTTCCTTATTGAATGCCAACCACTTACTCTAAATTACTAATGGCTATCCTCGCGTACAGTAGCCTTTCTCCCAACTAATTACTCCGTTTGGTCCAGGAAGATAACTAAGGGAAAGAGCAATAAGAGCAGGCAAGTTTGTTAACTTAATAACTGACTGGAAACAAGCAATAACCTATCCGGCGTATATCGCGAGCTCTGTGATCCTAAGTTCCACTAATTAATTATGATCTTGTTACCACAACTAATTAATTTTATAAGGGTTAGCTACTCCCTATTAGATTAAGCATACTAGAACCAACATATTCATAAAGATAATAAGGAATTCAAAATAGCAATTAAACGGATATCAAGAACATTGTAAAAGATCCCCCATCACCCCTAGTGACGAAATTAGCTACTCATAATGTCATGCAACAAAAGAAAGTAAAACAAATCCAAACTCCTAAAAGACATGAGTTTAAGAAACTGGACACCCTTTTGGTATGACAGCAATCCTCTCCTGTGTTCCTCACGTATCTAGGGACTCCAGCAGCAATTCAGAATTGATGGGAAGCTCCAATGATCCAAACTCACTCCAATCGTATGGTGTTTTCGAATGATTCTCAATAAGGGGGCTTTTGACTCATAAATTCATCAAAAGCTCCTTGTACTGGGCTGCGAATTAGGTTTTCTGGCTTCAAATCTGCACTGTTCATTGGAAACAAGCAACAACTTATCCTACAGATATCGCTAGCTCTGTGATCCTAGAGTTCCACTAATTAATTATGATCATGTTACCACAACTAATTAATTTTATAAGGGTTAGCTACTCCCTATTAGATTAAGCATACTAGAACCAACACATTCATAAAGATAATAAGAAATTCAAAATAGCAATTAAACGGATATCAAGAACATTGTAAAAGATAAAAACTGGCGTTGAAGTTTGTATGAGGGACCTTTTGACGAATTTCTGAGTCAAGTGCCCCCAATTGAGATCTGATAGCAAACTCTTGCCCATTCCAAAGAATTCCTGTCTCCTTGAAGCTTGGGGCCATCTCAAATCTCTACCAGAGCTTGTGAGGACGCGAAGAACGTGCTTAAGGACCGTCGTCATATCGAAAGGGTGTCCCGGTTTAGAATTTATTCTCTTGTTATGGATTGTTCTGAATTCATATATTTGTTTATGTTATTATCATTAGTAATGAGTAGCTAAACCCATCACTAGGGATGATGGGGGATCCTTTACAATACTCTTGATGTTTTGTTCTTTAATTATATGAGTTTCTATTGATTGTTTGAGTATTTTATTCCTATTGTGCTTATTCCAATAAGGTCTGATCACCCTTTATTTAGTTGGCTTAATTGTGGTAACATGATTATGATTCGTTAACGGAACCATAGGATAAAAGAACTCGCGCTATACACTGGATAGGTTAGGGCTTGTTTCTAACCAGTTATTAAGTTAGCAAACCCACCTGAACTTAATGCTTTTTCCCTTAGTTATTTCCTGAACCAATCGGAGTAATTAGTTGGGAGGAAGGCTATTATATGCAAGGACAGCCTCTAGTAATTTAGAGTTGGTGGTTAGTGCTCTTACATGATAGATAACTCATATCAATTGATTAATAAACTCAAGGGTAGAGTATTGGTGAACCCGGATATCCCTAGGTCCCCCATAACATAGTCAAACCGTTCTAGCATTTAATCTGTTTATTGCTTTAATTCCAATTACTTTCAGTACTTTCTTAATCATAATCTTTATTCGCCTAATAGAATAGAATCACAGTAATTCACTGGTTCTCGCTCATTCTCTGTGTTCGACATTCGGAGTCCTAATTATACTCCACTTTTATTACTAGTTATGATCAGGTGCACTTGCCTGAGACGCAACAAGTTTTTCGCGCCGTTGCCGGGGATGGCCTTCCTTAAGCGAACAGAGTAATCAGATTTAAATTGAATAGAAAACTAAGCGAAGCGAAAGTAAGATTAAACTAAAATGATTAGAGCAAGATCAAATAGGAGAGTCCTAGGGGATCCGGGTTCACTAATACTAGATCTTGAATTTATTTCCTTGCTATTATGAATTGTATTTCCTTATTGAATGCCAACCACTTATTCTAAATTACTAATGGCTATCCTTGCGTACAGTAGCCTTCCTCCCAACTAATTACTCCGTTTGGTCCAGGAAAATAACTAAGGGAAACAGCATTAAGAGCAGGCAAATTTGTTAACTTAATAACTGATTGAAAACAAGCAATAACCTATCCGGCAAATATCGCGAGCTCTGTGATCCTAGAGTTTCACTAATTAATTATGATCCTGTTACCATAACTAATTAATTTTATAAGGGTTAGCTACTCCCTATTAGATTAAGCATACTAGAACCAACACATTCATAAAGATAATAACGAATTCAAAATAGCAATTAAACGGATATCAAGAACATTGTAAAAGATCTCTCATCACCCCTAGTGATGAAATTAGCTACTCATAATGTCATGCAACAAAAGAAAGTAAAACAAATCCAAACTCCTAAAAGACATGAGTTTAAGAACCGGGACACCCTTTTGGTTAGATGGCAATCCTCTCGTGTGTTCCTTACGTCTCCATGGACTCCAGCAGCAATTCAGAATTGATGGGAAGCTCCAATGTTCCAAACTCACTCCAATCATATGGTGTTTTCGAATGATTCTCAATAAGGGGGCTCTTAACTCAGAAATTCGTCAAAAGGTCTTTGTAACATGTTAAGAACCCCTATTTATAGACTGGGCTGCAAATTAGGTTTTCTGGCAAAAAATCTGCACTGATCAGGGATGGGTATGGCCTTACAGAGTATATACACAACAGTACCGAGCTTCGTAGACGACATTGACCCGTACCCGTTCGTGTTGTTGTCCTGACATCACTTGTGTACGGACTGCCTTTGGCACGGCCGTACTAGACTATTTTATCGGCGTCAGTTGGTACAGACTAAGGGGTTACGCCCTTACTGGGATTTTGCTCTAGGTACGGTTGTGCTGTTGGTAGGTCAGGCCGTACCGCTTGTCCAGTAGTGCTAAAACTCTCCAAAACTAGCCAGTTTTTTGTCCTTTTTCGCATCTTTTGCTCCAAGTGGTGTCTTCATGATATTTCTGCATAATAAGACATAAATGAGTACCTTTGTGCATTAATCAGTGCAAAATGGTGTAATTAGATACTAAAAATGCCCTATAAATATAGACAAATTGGTGTGTTAACACATCCCCACACTTGAGCTTTGCTTGCCCTCAAGCAAACTACTTGATTAATTATAGTAAGAAAAACTATTTCTACTGAATAGGGACAGAAAAAGAAGTGGGACAACAATATGATATCACAAAACATGTCAGTCAATAGAATGCCCAATCAGAGATGTAAGTTCAAGTAAGCTAACAATCTGTGATTTTTAAGTCACACTCTCACCAATCTCAAAGTATTTGTAGGCATAGTCATTAACACTCAGATTTTTCAAATGAAAAGGCATTACCATAGGCTTGTACATTGACCAAAAACTCTAATATTAGAATCTATAAGACATGCAAAAGAGGAATAAGGGTCCTTCATTGGTTGTAATGGGGCCAAGGTAATAATGTTTGGTATGATAAAAGAAAGAAAAAAGTTATGCAAATGGTCAGAAACAAATCAACCAAAACAAGCAACCTAATTCTTTTTCACTTTCAAGAGCAGACAATAATCGCAATTTTTCAATCAAAATATTTTCTTTTTGCAACTTATGAAGGCATGAACATTATCACAATTTTTCTTTTTTTTTTCTTTTTCAATGCTCTTTTTTTTTTCCATGCAATTATGCAGCAATCAATCATTTTTAAGAATTTGGAGGGGAACAAATTGATTAGCCTTCTCTTTTTGTAAACAAATTAAAGGGACTTTGCAACATTATTCAATAAATTTTTGTCACTAATTGCTCTCAAATAAAATTTTTCCAAGGTTGACTTCACAAAAGATAATCAATAAAAACAAGAAGGGTACCAAAGAAATAAAATATAATACTTTTAGGCTCAAAAGTGGGCAACTAGCTGGCTAATATATTCAAATGGTAGTGGTCTGAAGAATTCCTAAAATTTGCCCTTTCCAAATTCACATGCAAATAAATTCATATTCGCTTCGTAATAGACTCAGCACAAGTTCTAGAATGCACATTCCATGAAAAATATCACTCAACAAAGAAGAGAGACAAAAGCATGATGTTGCCTTTTATTTCAGGCTCAAAACTCACATTTAATAGTTTACACAGAAAGTCAAACTCACAGAACTTTAATGCTAATTTTTAGCAAATTCCAAAACAAGCAACGGATTGATTCATTCAAAAGTTGTCATAAAAAAAATTTGCATAGCCCCTAAATCAGCAAAAATTTAAAGTTCTTCTATAATTATAAGCAGTTATAAGCACAACCAAGTAATAAGTATAATGTAAAACTCTCTCCCCTCACTTATTTCTAGCAGTGTCCCCACTACGACTATTTTAAAGCAAGCACAACAATATAAGATAAAAATTAAAAATAAGTGCTATAAAAGAATGTGAAAAGGGGCTCGTTATCGATATTTCTATGCCATCAACTTCAGCTGCCTGGAGTACCTTGGAGGTGATAAACAAACTACAAAAGTGAACAACTTAACAATTACTAAAAATAAATGATAAAAATTAAGTAAAGGTCTACAGGTTGCCTTCTGTGAAGCCCTTGTTTAACGTCACGAGGCTGACGTGTTGATTCAAGTGGTTAGTGATTGTTGTGAGATTTTGGATGTGGCCCTAGGCATTCCTGCAACATAGATTTTTGTTCGCTATCCGTTCACCTTGAAAGTTGACCCATCTTTATCAACCACTTGTATTGTTCCATAAGGAAAGACTTGTTTTACTTCATAGGGACCTGACCAACGGGATTTGAGTTTACCTGGGAATAGTCGAAGTTGAGAGTTGTAAATTAATACTCTGTCTCCAGTTTGAAAATATCTCTTCTGGATGTGTTGATCGTGTAGCTTCTTAGTGCGCTCCTTGTACAATTTTGCATTTTTATAGGCTTCTAATCGAAATTCATCCATCTCATTTATCTGTAATAGACGATGCTCACCTACCATCTGCATATCAAAATTTAAAAATTTGGTAGCCCAATAAGCCTTATGCTCTAACTCGACAGGGAGGTGACAAGCTTTTCCAAACACTAGTCTATAAGGTGACATTTCTATAGGTGTTTTGAAAGCGGCTCTGTATGCCCACAGAACATCATCTAGTTTGAGAGACCAGTCTTTTCTTGATGCACTAACAGTTTTTCCCAGGATTTTCTTGAGTTCTCTGTTAGAGATTTCTACTTGGTCGCTAGAGGTCTAGGGATGATAAGGTATGGCCGCTCTATGGTTGACTATATATTTAGCTAAGTGGTTGTCAAAATGTTTGTTGCAAAAATGACTTCTACCATCACTTATTATTGCTCTAGGAGTTCCAAATCTAGTGAAAATATTCTTTTTCAAAAACCTTACTACCCTTTGGGCGTCATTAGTTGGTAACGCTACGGCTTTCACCCACTTGGAGACATAATCTACTGCCACTAAGATATACATGTTGTTATTAGACTTAGGAAAAGGTCCCATGAAATCAATGCCCCAAACATCGAAAAGTTCACAATAGAGAATAGTATTTAGAGGCATTTCTTTTCTTCGAGAGATATTTCCACTTCTTTGGCAGGGATCACAAGCCTTGACAAATTTATAAGCATCTTTAAACAAGGTAGGCCAGAAAAAACCACATTGTAAAATTTTCTGAGCTGTACGCGTGGGTCCATAATGGCCTCCTACTTCTCTAGAGTGACAGTGTTCTAAAATAGATTGGTATTCTGTTTCTGGAACGCATCTTCTAATTATTATGTTGACACAAGTTTTAAATAAATAAGGTTCATCCCAGAAGTAATGCTTAACATTAGAAAAGAATTTCTTACGCTGTGCATATGATAAATTGGGTGGGAATACCTTACCGGCTAAAAAGTTAACATAATCAGCATACCATGGTGCCGTAGAAATAGCATACAGATGCTCCTCTGGAAATATTTCTTGAATTTGCTCCTTCTCAGGTGGTCTTACTACTGCATCTATCCTTGAAAGATGGTCTGCGAAGACATTGTCTATGCCTCTTTTATCTTTAATTTCAATGTCGAATTCTTGAAGTAATAGAATCCATCTGATTAGCCTTGGTTTTGCATCCTGTTTGGCAAGTAAATGTCTAATAGCAGTGTGGTCAGTATAAATTATGATTTAAGACATCACTAGATAGGAACGAAATTTATCAACTGTAAATATGACACCTAATAACTCTTTTTCAGTAGTAGTGTAATTTCGCTGTGCTTTGTCCAGAGTCCTACTAGCATAGTAAATAGTATGAAAGATTTTGTCTTTCCTCTGTCCCAATACTGCACCAACTGTGACATCACTAGCATCACACATTAGTTCAAAAGGAATAGACCAATCAGGTGCTATCACAACAGGAGCATTAATTAGTATAGACTTTAAAGTTTCAAAAGCTTTCAGGCATACTTCAGAGAATTCAAATGGTACATCTTTCATTAAAAGGTTAGAAAGGGGTTTTGCAATTTTTGAAAAGTTTTTTATAAATCTCCTATAAAAGCCAACATGTCCTAATAAACTTCTAATGACTCTAACTGAATTTGGGGGTGGTAATTTCGAAATAACTTCAATTTTTGTCGGATCTACCTCGATGCCTTTTTGAGAAATTTTGTGTCATAAGATTATGCATTCTGAAATCATAAATTGACACTTTTCCCAATTTAGAACTAGATTTGTTTCTATGCATCTTTTTAGCACAAGTTCTAAATTATGTAAATAAACATCAAATGTGGATCCATAAACTGAAAAATCATCCATAAATATCTCAATGCAATTTTCTAAAATATCATAAAAGATAGACATCATGCATCTTTGGAAGGTTGCAGGAGCATTGCATAAACCAAATGGCATTCTTCTATATGCAAACGTCCCATAAGGGCATGTAAAAGTAGTCATTTCTTGGTCTTCCTTAGCTACAGAAATTTGCATATAACCAAAATAACCATCCAAGCAGCAATGAAATTCATGACTAGATAATTTTTCAAGCATTTGGTCAATAAAAGGAAGATGGAAGTGATCTTTCCTGGTGGCTTCATTTAGTTTCCTATAGTCGATGCACATACGCCATCCAATCACTTTCCTAACTGCAATTAACTCTTTTTACTCGTTCTCCATGACTGTGGTTCCTCCCTTTTTAGGAATCACCTGCACGGGACTCACCCAAGGGCTATCAGAAATAGGATAAATAATGTCAGTGTCAAGTAATTTGATAACTTCCTGCTTGACAACTTCTTTCAGATTTGGGTTGAGTCTTCGTTGAGGTTGCACTTTGGGTTTGTGATCAATCTCCATGTAAATTCTGTGGGTACAAATTGTAGAACTTATCCCTTTTATGTCATTAATGCTCCATCCAAATGCTGCCTTGTTCTCCCGCAAGATTCTTAAAAGTTTTTCCTCTATTGGACCTGTAAAAGAAGATGAAACAACAACTGGTAATGATGATGGTGGGTGTAAAAATACATATTTAAGATTAGTTGGTAGCGGTTTTAATTCCAGCTTCGGTGGCTCTTCTAGAGATGACTTGATTACAGACTTTTTGGTTTTATCTAGTCTTTCAAATCGCTGCACCCCATTCTATGGCCTTGGTTCCATGCCTGCTTCTAGAGCTAAGACTTCCTTTTTTATTTCTTCTTCATCTGCGATGGCTTCCTTACTGCAAGTTAAAACTTTTTTCTAGAGGGTAATTTGTAAGTAAATGTACCTGCGAGTCAGGAGACATTAGAAAAGTTTCTGTTAAAGTGTCAATAAAATTGCATGAGTGAGAATTTGGTGTTTTTAAGG
Source organism: Calophaca sinica (assembly GCA_037113605.1). NCBI lineage: Eukaryota > Viridiplantae > Streptophyta > Magnoliopsida > Fabales > Fabaceae > Calophaca > Calophaca sinica. The sequence continues at coordinate 130,652,985 of CM073731.1, forward strand.
AGTCAAACACGTTGAAAACAACTTCCTCATCGTCAAGTCGTAGTGTAAGCTTTCCTTGGTGAACATCGATAATTGTTTTTCCTGTTGCTAGAAATGGTCTTCCAAAAAGAAGGGGTACTCCCTTATCTTCTTCTATGTCCAGGACAACGAAATCAGCTGGAAAAATAAAATTTTCTACCTTCACCAAGACATCGTCAATTATCCCTTTTGGGTACACTACGGACCTGTCTGCTAGCTACAATTGAAGTCTTGTGGGTCTGACTTCTTTTAAACTAAGCCGCTGAAAAATAGATAAAGGCATTAGATTTATACTAGATCCTAAATCACAAAGAGCTTTCTCAAAATAAGAATTTCCAATTGTGCATGGTATTGTAAAACTCCCTGGATCCTACATTTTAGGAGGTAGCTTTTTCAGGATTATGGCTGAGCACTCCTCGCTCAACCTAAGAGTTGATAGCTCTTCTAGCTTTTTCTTGTTGGCAAGGATATCCTTCAAGAATTTGGCATATTTAGGCATCTGAGAAATAGCTTCCACAAATGGTATGTTGATAGTTAGCTGCTTCAGGACTTCTAAAAATTTTGCAAATTGAGGGTCCTACAAGTCATTTTTCAGTCTCTGTGGGAATGGCACAACAGGGGTCACGTCAGGTAGATTGACTGGCACTGTTGACTATCCTTTTTCAGGCTCTTTGTTTATTGTCTCACTTTCTTTAGCCGAAGTAGGTGAATCTTCTTGGGGCTGAGCGGGTGTGGCTTTTTCTTTGCTCTTCTCAGATGGCTCCACGAGTACTGTCCCTTCTCTTGTAGTTATTTAGTTAGATTGCACTTCTTGAGTATATGTCTTCTGTTCTTTCTTGGCCAAATGGTTTATCAAGAGAGCTAATTGATCTACTAATTGTTTCTGTGTCTCTGCATTTGTTGTTACCAATTTTTCCAGTTGCTTAAATCTTTCGTCAAGTTTCTTCATCTATCCCTTTACTAATGTAGAATGGCCTGGATATGGCTTCCTTCCTGTTAGAGCCTATAAAAATGAGCCTTGGTTTCTCCATACCGGATTGTTATTATTTGAGTAGCGATCACCATGTTTCTCGGTGCCTATGAAGTTAACCATCGCAACTTCATTCTCAATTGTTGAAGACTTCCCTGAAGTTATGATATGGGTATGAGATGCTAACAAGGCTTCGAATTTTTCAGTAAGTGCATCCACCTTGCATCTAAAGATAAAGGAGATTGCCTCCCATGGCTCCCTATTTTAGGATCAACCTGTTTCCTCTCCGAAAACCATTGAGCATCGTTCTGAGCCATCTCTTTAATAATTTCTATTGTCTCAGAGGGTGCTCTTGTTCCCAGAGATCCCCCACAGGCAGCATCTATGGCAGCTCTACTATGTGGATTTAACCCATTGTAGAAGATGTGCACAAGTTGCCATGTATTAAATTCCTTGTGTGGAAAACCTCTTAGCAATTCTTGAAAACGCTCCCAAGCTTCGTGCATTAGCTCTAATTCAACTTGTTTCAAATTGGTTATTTTTGCTCTTATTTCTGTAAATTTGGTTAAAGATAAATATTTTTGGAGAAATTTGCCCTTCAGATCTTCCCAAGTGGTGATTGAGTTTGGTGCCAAAGAGTCTAGCCAAACTTGAGCATTTCCCTGCGATGAGAATGGAAATAGTGTTAGTTTAATAGCTTCAGCAGGGACTCCATTATACTTAACAGTGCTAAGTATTCTTCGAAAGCTCTTTAGATGGGCATGTGGGTCTTCCAAAGGTAGCCCCAAAAATTGTACTCTAGACACTAGCTTGATTAAGGCAAGATTATATTCGAAGTTACGCCGCCTAATGGCCGGGCCATTTATAATCTCCTGAGTATCCAAAAAAGCAGAAAAATACTCTTCAAGAGTGAGTTCTGGTTCTCCTTCCATTGCGGTGCCTGAGTACACAGATGATAGTAAAATAGTTATAGAATAATAAAACAGAAAATAGACTAAAAATGCTTAAAGTAACTAAGATCTCGTTGAACTAATATTGCTAAAATAGTCCCCGGTAACGGCGCCAAAAACTTGTTGCGTCTCAGGCAAGTGCACCTGATTGTAACTCGTAATAAAATGGAGTATAGTTAAGACTTCAAATGTCGAACCCACAAGGAATACGCAAGTACTAGCATAATAAAGATCTTTTAATTCCTTAAGCGAACAGAGTAATCAGATTGAAATTGAATAGAAAACTAAGCGAAGCGAAAGTAAGACTTTAAACTAAAATGATTAGAGCAAGATCAAATAGGAGAGGCCTAGGGGACCTGGGTTCACTAATACTAGATCTTGAATCTATTTCCTTGCTATTATGAATTGTATTTCCTTATTGAATGCCAACCACTTACTCTAAATTACTAATGGCTATCCTCGCGTACAGTAGCCTTCCTCCCAGCTAATTACTCTGTTTGGTCCAGGAAGATAACTAAGGAAAAGAGCATTAAGAGCAGACAAGTTTGTTAAGTAAATAACTGATTGGAAACAAGCAATAACCTATCTGGCGTATATCGCGAGCTCTGTGATCCTAGAGTTCCACTAATTAATTATGATCCTATTACCACAACTAATTAATTTTATAAGGGTTAGCTACTCCCTATTAGATTAAGCATACTAGAACCAACACATTCATAAAGATAATAAAGAATTCAAAATAGCAATTAAACGGATATCAAGAACATTGTAAAAGATCCCCCATCACCCCTAGTGACGGAATTAGCTACTCATAATGTCATGCAACAAAAGAAAGTAAAACAAATCCAAACTCCTGAAAGACATGAGTTTAAGAAACTGGACACCCTTTTGGTATGACGGCAATCCTCTCCTGTGTTCCTCACGTCTCTAGGGACTCCAGCAGCAATTCAGAATTGATGGGAAGCTCCAATGATCCAAACTCACTCCAATCGTATGGTGTTTTCGAATGATTCTCAAGAAGGGGGCTCTTGACTCATAAATTCGTCAAAAGCTCCTTGTACTGGGCTGCGAATTAGGTTTTCTGGCTTCAATTCTGCACTGTTCATTGGAAACAAGCAACAACTTATCCGGCATATATCGCTAGCTCTGTGATCCTAGAGTTCCACTAATTAATTATGATTATGTTACCATAACTAATTAATTTTATAAGGGTTAGCTACTCCCTATTAGATTAAGCATACTAGAACCAACACATTCATAAAGATAATAAATAATTCAAAATAGCAATTAAACGGATATCAAGAACATTGTAAAAGATCCCACATCACCCCTGGTGACGGAATTAGCTACTCATAATGTCATGCAACAAAAGAAAGTAAAACAAATCCAAACTCCTAAAAGACATGAGTTTAAGAACCGGGACACCCTTTTGGTATGACGGCAATCCTCTCGTGTGTTCCTCACGTCTCCACGGACTCCAGCAGCAATTCAGAATTGATGGGAAGCTCCAATGATCCAAACTCACTCCAATCGTATGGTGTTTTCGAATGATTCTCAATAAGGGGGCTCTTGACTCAGAAATTCGTCAAAAGGTCTTTGTAACATGTTAAGAACCCCTATTTATAGACTGGGCTACGAATTAGGTTTTTTGGCTTCAAATCTGCACTGATCAGGGACGGGGTATGGTCGTACAAAGTATATACACTGTCGTACCGAGCTTCGTAGATAACGTTGACCCGTACCCGTTTGTGCTGTTGCCTTGACATCACTTGTGTACGGCCGCACTGCCTATGGCACGGCCGTACTAGACTATTTTATCGGCGTCAGGTGGTACAGACTGAGGAGGTACACCCTTGCTGGGATTCTACTCTAGGTACGGCTGTACCATTGGTAGGTCAGGCCGTACCGCTTGTCCAGTAGTGCTAAAACTCTCTAAAACTAGCCAGTTTTTTTGTCCTTTTTCGTATCTTTTGCTCCAAGCGGTGTCTTCATGATATTTTTGCATAATAAGACATAAATGAGTGCCTTTGTGCATTAATCAGTGCAAAATGGTGTAATTAGATACGAAAAATGCCCTATAAATATAGACAAATTGATGTGTTGACACCAAACTTAGAAAATATTTTAGCTAAATGCTTATGTAACTCCTTCATGGAAGGGAATCAACCACTTGTAAAAATCCAAGCATAATGAAACAAGACTTCGGCACGTGAATGTTTTATTATCACGATTTATTAAGGTTACAATGCCATTGTTATTTTGGGCAGATGAGCGAACCCCGACCACTACGGAGTTCCGCATCATCACGTAAATTATTTGGGAGTCTCAACCACGTGACTAGCCATCACATCGGTCTACGAACATTTTCAATCTATTGCACACCCAAAGCTTGACGACAAGTTAATCTTCTGGGGTAGAGGGAAGGTTCCCTTAGCCGAGCTCCTTTCCCAAAGTGACGACAACGCAATAGAAACCACATTGTGAAATAGCAAGTAAACATATAAATCCACCAAAGCAGGTCGGAAAAAGAAATTTCATTAACTTTAAAAAAGGTACAAAAGCCCTTAACATGAAGGAGCAACTACAAAAAGACAAGTAGCTGTAAAAAAAAAACTACAAAAAGACAAGTAGAAAAGTCTTCAAAAGAAACAACAACAAAATATAGGAAAGCAGCTTAGCATCAGTCGAAGCAATGGAAGTGCGAACAACGAGGATGGCTTGGGTTTCAGCAAGAACAATATGGTCCCCTGAAACCACTCCGAGGTTCGTGACACCCTCAGTCCGGATAGGGATTCCAGGATTTAGGAACACTACTTGTTGAACGCCGTTGTCAAACTGTTCATCGTCGATCTCCATCATGGTTCGATCGATGGCCGCCTTTTCCTCCAATGCCTTCTTCAGCTCCTCATTATTCTCCTCCAGCGCCTTTTTCAGCTTGGCGACTTCGAAGTGGTAGGCATCCTTTTCCTTGCGATAAGCATCTCTATTCTTGGCGGTCTTATCTGCCTTAGATTTGAAACCCTCATTCTCCTTCCGGAGTTCTTCATTGGCCGTAGTCAACTGGCAGTAGTTCCTCTCGGCCTCATCGGCCTGAAAAGACTCGTTTGTAAGCTGGGTCTGAAGACCCACCGCATTCTGCACCTTCGTGCAAAGAGCTTGGTTTTTATTTTCCAGATCACGAATCCGATCTTTCTGATCCCGATCTCTCTTCAAGGCCGTTTCAACTTGACTCTTCGTCTTGCGCAAGAGAACGACCTCCTCCTCCAATTCCCTCACCTTCTCCCCAATCTATTGCCAGAGAGGTCGACTAGCACCCTCAGAAGATTGATCAGAATCCTGGCCTTTGTAGGGCAGCACTTGTTGCTTTGAACCTTTTGGCTTCTTCGGCTGTGAATAGAGAAGGTCGAAAAGAGGAAGCCTCTTATGTTTCTCAATGTCAACGATATCCGCGGAAGCACTAACCACTTCGGGCACTGCAGAAGGTCCCGAAGTCATATCATGAACCAAACAAACTGGTCCAGAGTCCCCGTCCTCCGGCGTGCCAGAACTGGAGGCCCCGATGACATCTACATTGGTAGGCAAGGGCTGAACTTGATTCCCCTTGTCCGAACCTCTTTCCAGCTTCTTAGTCAAGGTGGCTTTAACTGCAACGAACTTTGCAATGTTCGACATGGATTCTTCACAGAAAAACAAACATGTTAGATAAAGACTTGTATAAAAAGAGAAACACAAGCAAATAACTCCCTACCTAAGATACATCGAGCATCCTCCGAAGTAGGGCACCACAGGAGAGTTCGGGTGTAAACGAACCGCTTGAGCGACGTTTGCTCTTGAGTCTTGGGGTCGATATATACAACTGGCTCAAAGCCACCAACCCAATATCCGACGCTCATCACCCAACCCCTCTCGAGCTCACTAAGATCGGATTGCTTGAATGTGTAGGACCCAACAGGACGGTCGAAGAATGACTTCGACCTATAGAAGGGAACAGAGACCTCCAACCGCCCTCGTGAGATCAAAAACACATTCCTAGGCGACATCGTCCATCGGAAGAAGGATAAAGTACTTCATCTTGAATCTTTTAAGAGATTCACTGTACAAGTCAAAGGCTTTGCCATTCGGCTTGAAGGAGATCCAACTTTGCCGTTGGTCAGCCTTCTCTGAGGTCTTCATGGGTGAGAATAAATGAAAAAAGACTCGAAAAGAGGCTGTTACCTCAAGATACCGACAAACTAGGTCAAACGCTCTTATAAAAACCCAACTGTTGGAATGAAGCTGAGAAGGGGCCACACTCAGGTGTCTAAGAACTAAGAGTTCAACGGACGAAAAGGGGAAGAAAACCTGCATCTCGATAAATAGCACTTCGTACATCAGAATAGACCACATGTCACCACCTTCCGCGGAGCAAATCCGTTGATCTCCCCATGAAGCCAGGATGGCCCATTCCCCTCTAGATTCAACAGTTTCACATACTCTGATCCGACTCTCCAAGTCGGAGATATCCTCATCGGTCGTATACTCAGATCGGAGGCTAAGAACTTCGGGCGAGGCCCAACCGTAGTCCTCCGCATCGGCAGGAAGGGCAGAAGGGTCGTCCAAGTCGATTCTCCGCTTCCTTCCCATGACAAACCTGTCCATGGGGACCTCAGGATAAGAAACGGTATTATACTTTTCTTTATACCATCGAGCCACTTCATGGGGGTCGCATGGACGCTGAAACTTATTTTCCAAATCCACCCAGAAACACTCTAAGCGCTCAGGAGTAATCACTACTTCACGTTTTAAACGTTCCTCCGCCCCTTCCTCACGGGAAAGTAGCGACACCACTAGGGGCACCACTGCAGAGACACAGACAGAAGGGAGATTTTCGATTGAGACCCCCAATTACCAGAAACCAAAGAAGAAGTTTGAGAAACCATAGACTTTCAAGCAAACAAAACTAACGGTTCCCCTTTTTTTAGTTTCTGATAAGCGAATAAAAAGGTAGGGATGAAGAAATACCTCTGAATATATGATAAGGAGGCACGAGCAGGAAGACGTATCCTAAAAAACTCGATGCCCACACAGAGAACCTTGTTGCTCAAATGGCAGAATTGCAGAAGAATGCAAGAAAACAGAAAAACAGAGAAACGAAGAAGCGCAGACCAAAGTGACAAAAGAGCACCCCCTTCCGAATTTATAGATTCTGAAAAAGGGGGTGTTCGGTAATCAATGCCAAAAAGAGTAATGATGACAAACACGAGAAACGAGGCGCTTCTCAGTCAAATGTCACCAAATCTCTGCCACAGCTGTCTTGGAAAATGAGTGCATCTTTTCAAAACCTCAAATTTGAAAACGAACCGCCTCGACTCAAAACCCTCGTCAAACGAGACGTGGCAAACGTAATGTTGCGGCTCAGGCAAGTGCACTTGATCGGAACTTGTAATAAAAGTGGGGTATAATTAGGACTTCGAATGTCGAACCCACTGAGAATGAGCGAGTAACAGTGAATTAGTATGATTCTATTCTATTAAGCGAGCAAAGATTATAATTAAGCAAGTAGTGAAAGTAATCGAAATTAAAGCAATAAAAAGATTGAATGCAAGAACGGTTTAACTATGTTTTGGGAAACCTAGGGGGAACCGGGTTCACCAATACTCTACCCTTGAGTTCACTAATCAATTAATATGAGTTATCTATAATGAAAGAGCACTAACCACTCACTCTAATTTACTAGAGGCTTCCTAGCATACAACAGTCTTCCTCCCAACTAATTACTCTGTTTGGTCCAGGAAGATAACTAAGGGAAAGAGCATTAAGTCCAGGTGGGTTTGTTAATGTAATAACTGATTAGAAACAAGCTCCAACCTATCCGGTGTATAAAGAGAGTTCCTTTATCCTATGGTTCTGTTAACTAATAATGATCCTGTTGCTACAATTAAGCCAACTAGATAAAGGTTGATCAGGCCTTATTGGATTAAGCACAATAGGAATAAAATACTCAAACATTTAATAGAAACTCATATAATTAAATAACAAAGCATCAAGAGTATTATAAAGGATCCCCCATCACCCCTAGTGATGGGTTTAGCTACTCATTACTAATGATAATAACATAAACTTAGATACGAATTCAGCTAACAAGAGAATAAATCTAAACCGGGACACCCTTTCGGTATGACGACGGTTCTTAAGCACGTTCTTCGCGTCCTCACAAGCTCTGGTAGCGATTCGGGATGGCACCAAGCTTCAAGGAAACACACAATCGATGGAATAGGCAAGGGATTATTATCAGATTTCAATTGGGGGCTCTTGACTCAGGAATTCGTCAAAAGGTCTTTGCAACAGGTTAAGAGCCCCTATTTATAAACTAGCCTGCGAATTAGGCCATCTGGCTTCAAATCTGCACTATTCTGAGACGGGGTACGGTCGTACCGCATATATACACGGTCGTACCGAGCTTTGTTGATGACGTTGACCCGTACACATGCGTGTTGTTGCCCTGACATCACTTGTGTACGGTCGTACTGACTTTGGCACGGCCGTACTGGACTATTTTATCGGCGTCAGGTGGTAGAGACTGAGGGGATACGTCCTTATTGAAGTTCTGCTCAAGGTACGGCCATACCGTTGGTAGGTCAGGCCGTACCGCTTGTCCAGTAGCGCTAAAACTCTCCAGAACTAGCCAGTTTTTGGTCTTTTTTCGTATCTTTTGCTCTGAGTGGTGTCTTCATGATATTTCTGCATAACAAGATATGAAATAGTACCTTTGTGCATTAATTAGTGCAAAATGGTATAAATAGATACTAAAATTGCCCTATAAATATAGACAAATTGGTGTGTTAATACATTCCCACACTTGATTGCTTGCCCTCAAGCAAACTACTTGGTTAACTATAGTAAGAAAAACTATTTCTACTCAATACGGGCAGAAAAATAAGTAAGACAACATTATGATATCTCAAAACATGTCAGTAATTAGAGTGCCCAATTAGAGGTGTAAGTTCAAGTAAGCTAACAATCTGTGATTTTCAAGTCACACTCTCACCAATCTCAAAGTGTTTGTAGGTATATTCATTAACACTCAGATTTTTATCAAATGAAATGGCATTACCATAGGCTTGTGCATTGGCCAAAAACTCCACTATTAGAATCTATAAAACATGCAAAAGAGGAATGAGGGTCTTTCATTGGTTGTAATGGAGCCAAGGTAATAATTTTTGGTATGATAAAAAAAAAAAGGTCATGCAAAGGGTCAGAAACAAATCAACTGAAACAAGCAACCTAAGTCTTTTTCACTTTCAAGAGCAGGCATGAATCCCAATTTTTCTATCAATAATTTTTTCTTTTTGTAAATTATGAAGGCATGAGCATGATTACCAATTTTTTCTTTCTTTTTCTTTTTTTTTTCTTTCCTCCCTTCATGCATTTATACAGCAGTCAATCATTTGTAAGAACTAGGAGGGGAATAAATTGTTAAGCCTTCTCTTTTGTAAACAAATAAAAGGGATTCAAAACAATATTCTTTTGATTTTGCCACTAATTGCTCTCAAAAAAAAAATTCCAAGGTTGCCTTTACTGAAAATAATCAAAAGTAACAAGAAGGGTACCAAAGAAATTAAACACAATACTTTTGAGCACAAAAGTGGGCAACTAGTGGGATAATGTATTCAAAATGGTAGTGACCTGAAGAATTCCTAAAAATTGCCCTTGCCAAATTCACATGCAAATAAATTCATATTTGCTTCGAAATGGTCTCAGCGCAAGTTCTAGAATGTACATTCCAAGAAAAATATCACTCAACAAAGAAAAGAGGCAAAAACATGATGTTGCCTCTTATTTCAGACTCAAAACTCACATTTAATAGCTTACGCAGAAAGTCAAACTCACAGAACTTCAATGCTAATGTGACAACCACCCTAAAAATTAAATGGAGCCGCCACCAATATTTACTTTTATAGGAAACATTGGAAAACCTATTTTTTGAATATTTTTGAATTTAATGGAAAAAAAGAAGGTCTTTGAACCAGATTTTGAGCTCGGGAGTTGGTTACGCATAGGGAAGGTATTAGCACCCCTAAAACGCCCATAAAAATGGTACCTTTAATTGTTTTAAAAAACATGTTTGCCTTATCAAGAATTATTTCATAAAGAAAAAGCATGAGTCTAAGGTTTCTATAAACAGATCATAAATGAGGAAGATTAACATTTATTTTACCTTAAAGCTAAATAATTGGTCTAATGCCAAAATTGTTAATTTGAATCAGATTTAAAAATGTCTCCTTGATAAGAAAAAAAAAATCGAACTCTCTTTATTAGTTATAGTAATTATAGTGACTAATTTAAATACTCATGTTAAATATCATTTCTCCTATAATTCATTAAGAAATAAAAGGAAGCATTTTTGCCACTAAATTTAATAACAATAACAATAATAGGTAAAAAAACAAGTTTGCAAGAATCAAAAGAAATAACCTTTTTTATTTATCACTTTTACGTAAGAGAAAATATTGGGGTAAAATTTAGAAGAATATATAGATTTTGAATAAAACTATGTAAAAAAAAAACAAAATTAACCCTATCATACAACAGCAATAAAAAAAATTAAAAACAAAATACAAAATCAGAAAGAAGCATAGATAATGAAGATAATGATGTATTAGATCTCAAGATTCAATCTTTTACATACACAATCGTACAGAAATAGGAATGGTAGCAACTTGGAGCGAATGAAAAAAAAAAGATAAAAACCTGGTTATAGTTATCTCAAAGAACTGTGATCGAATTACACAGAGAAGAAACTGAAACTCTAGAAAAGAAAAAAATAGTGTTTACATTTTCAGATCTCTCTTTTTCTTTTTTCTCTATTCTTCAGTCTTTTCTTCAAGAACTGCTCTCTTGGTGACTCTTTTCAGATCCCGAAAATTCTCCTCGGTTTGCTCTCCTCTTTTTCTCCTCTTTGAGAGGCTTTTATAGCATCCTTTGAATCTGTTACAGAAACAAAGAAAGATCAGGATCAAAATAAACTGGGAATAAAAGGAAATAAATGAAGAAAAAGAGAATAGAATCATTCCCTGATTTGGTTCTGGATGTCCATGTTTTCCTCTCAACCGAATCTCCATAAATCTGAGACATATTATCGAAAAAATGGGGATTTTGTTGTTATTTGGTTTGAGATTAAGAAAGAGAGATTTGATTGATTCTCCAAAATATGCTTTCTGAAAAGGAAAGGGATGGAAGAGGATCTTTTGCCTTATTTTTTCTATTTCTTTCTTTTGCCATATTTTTTTATTTTCTTTATTCATTCTATGAGACCAAAAATATTATTTTTATTTATTTATTTATTTAATATTACTACTACTAATTTTAGTAAGCCAAAATAAATTAAAAGAAAGAGGCCGGACAAAATTAGGGTACGACAGCTAATTTTCAGCAAATTCCAAAACTAGCAACGAATTGATTCAATCAAAAGTTGTCGTAAAGAAAAAAAATTTGTATAGCCCCTAAATGAGCAAAAATTTGAAATTCTTATATAATTATAAGCAATTAAAAGCACAGCCAAGTAATAAACACAATGTAAAACTTCCTCCCCACACTTATTTCTAGCAGTGTCCCCAATGTGACAAAGTTAAAGCAAGTACAAAAAGATAAAATAAAATAAAAATAAGTGCTATAAAAGAATGTGGAAAGAGACTCCTCTCTGAAAATTATCACGAGCAAATTGGATGGGGATATTGGCAAAATATGTTGTTTCCTTGTCGCAATACCGATGGAGCTGGTAAGCAGTGGAATAACTGTGCAACACAAAACTAAAAAATTTTAGAAACATAATAAAAAGAAATAAAGTAAAAGATGATAACAAAAATAAAATGTAAAAGCAATAAAATAAAATAAAATGCATCCTATGAGTGTGCCAAAATATATACATCTCTTTTTAATACAAAAGCAAAGCCTAAGTACTAAAAGAGAAAAATAAGATAAGGTCCCGTATCACTCGGCAGGAGGGAAAGGCTGGATGCGCTGTAGGTGCTCCAAAATATATGCCAGCTACTGGTCCATATGGGTCCTGTGCTCTACAAAGCTAGACTGCATCTCGTCGAGACGCATCATGACGTCCTCATAGGAGTGGCCCTGTGTTGCTGGCTGAGGCTGTTTACATTTTTTTAAGCCTCTGAACACGGGGAACGGCCGTACCTGGTTTATGTCCGGCTGTACCTATCTGTTTCTCCGCGTTTTTGAAAGTGAAGTCGTGTGGTACGGTCGTACTTGGTGCAAAGTGTGCCCGTACCTTCTGGTTTTTTGAAGAATTTTTTTTTTTGATTTTTCAATTTTGTAATTTTTTTTGTATTTTAATTTTTTTAAATTTTCTTAAAAATAATAAAAATAAAATCAAAACAGAAATAAAACAAACAGATAAGAAATAATAGTGTTAGTAACCAAGGTTGCCTCCTGGTAAGCGCTTGTTTAACGTTCCGAGCCTGACGAGTTGGAGGACTTAAGAATTAGTCCTCAGCGGGCAATGGCCCATTCTTGACATTATCTTTTGTCTTCTCACCATTGGGAAACATAGTAAAGTAATCACCTTTTTCTGAGTGGTCCATCCATGCAGGACCTGAGCACTTTTTTGTTCGGTTCATTGTGTACCCACAATCTTCACAAATGTAAATTGGCTTCTCAAAGTTGGGTGCAAAAGTCTTAATGAATTTCTTCACTAAGTTATTCCATGTTAATTTTTACTTCCTCAACTAGTAGGAGATAAAGCCAAACCTTGACTTTCTCATCTAATGAGAATGGGAAAATCATTAGTTTTGCTTCCTCTGGAGACAAGCCTTCAAACTTTGCATTCCTCATCTTCTTACAGAACTGTCTTATGTGCTCAATAGGATTTTGTCCTGTGGTTCCCTTGAATTGCAATTCTGACACCTCTGAGATTAAAGATGGGTTTAATTTAAAACCTGTAAATTCCTCTTGAGTGTCCTTCTTGAATCCTCGGAAAAATTGGAATATGTTCATTCTCTTTTCTGGTGTGGATTTGAAAACTCTTAGAAATTTCTCTATTAATTCTTCCCAACTTGAAAAGTGGTGCTTAGGATATATTGAGAACCATTCTTTTGCTATTCCTCCTAGAGAAAGGGGAAATAATTTGAGCTTTATCCTTCCTGCTCTGGCTCCTACAAGATTGTTAGATTTTTCCAAGCCATAAAAGTTTAATAAATGATAAGAAGGTTCATCACTATCAAGCCCTATAAATTTAGGCATACAAAGTGCCTCCAAAATCAAAGAAGGGGTTATGTCCTTATCCTGCTCTAAAGAATCACTATCTTGTTCTTTAACTTGCACTTCTTTCTCTTTTTTTTCAACTTTTATATCCTGCAAAAAACAACAAGAAGCACTAGAAGGAGAATTTGTGTTAAAGTTATATATATTAAATACTTCTTCCTCATCCTCAATTCTTAGAGTCATGGTTCATTTCTTCACTTGAATGGTAGCATCTCCTGTTACCAAGAATGGTCTTCCTAAAATAATAAGGACATCTTTGTCTTCTTCCATATCTAAAACTACAAAATCCATAGGAAAAATAAATTTTCCTACCTTAACTAGCATATCCTCTATTATTCCTCTTGGGTAAACAAGAGTTCTGTCAGCTAACTATAAAGACATGTAAGTAGGTTGTGTTTCCTGCAAATTTAATTTTCTCCAAATAGACAAAGACATTAAATTGATACTTGAGCCTAAATCACAAAGCGCCTTAAAGGTATTATTACCAATTGAACAAGAAACATCAAAAGTTCCTGGATCTTTAAGCTTAGGTGGTAATTTTTTCAAAAGAATAGCAGAGCAATCCTCATTCAACTTAACAGTCTCATCTTCTATCCTATTTTTGTTAGAAATTATTTCTTTCAAAAATTTAACATATCTAGGCACTTCAGAGATAATTTCAGTAAAAGGAATATTGACATGCAACTTTCTAAGTTTTTCTAATAACCTCTTAGCTTGCCTATCCTTACAAAAAGTTTTAGAACCTTGGGAAGAGTTACTTACCTGCTGAGACTTAGTTTGAGTCTTCTCCTCTTTTGGTTCCTCTTTTTCCATGAAGATTGCATTGCACTTTTTATTTGGATTTGGCTCCACTTGACTTGGGAGTGCTCCTTTTTCTCTTTGAGTCACTGCCTTCAACAAAATTGCCATTTGCTCACTCAATGTTTTCTGTCCTGCTGCGTTCTCAGTGACTATTTTTTCCAAGTTGCTACACCTTTCATTCATCTGTCCCATGAAGTTGTTAATATCATTTTCTATGGGAATTCTATCGTTTTGAGCATAATTTTGCAAATGTGGGAGCTTATAATATTCTGATTTTGGCCTTGGGATCTCTGTTGATCTTTCCAGAAGAAATTTGGGTGATTCCTCCATCAGGGGTTATAGGTGCTTGAGTATGGGTCATTCTGTTGCTTATGCTCAACAAAATTCACCTCCTCAGTGCAGTCCTTTGAATCATGAGTTGTTACTCCACAAAAGTTGCAAGATGCCTTAACTGTTTTGGTTTCTATAGCCTTTAGTTTTCTTCAATTTTCTCCATGAAACCGGCTAGAACTCTCGTACACGGATGTCTGTGTCTTTGCATATAATTCAACATAGCCTCTTGCATCCCCTTTTTGGGTCAAAATCATTCTGGCCTATAGCCTTGACTTCTTCTAATTGACCTTCAATTGCCATACAACCCCAATCATTATTAGAATTGGATTGGGTTTGCGCTGCCATCAAAGTCTCTAACTTCTTAGTCATTGCCTCCAATTTTCCTTCTAAAGTTGTGTTGGCTTCCACTTTATAAATACCTGCCTACTGGTTCTTTCTTTCGGGCTGTCTATCATTAGCTGACCACTAAGCATTGTTTTGAGCCATTTCAGTTATAATATCAAAAGCCTCAGTGGGTGTTTTCTTTCTGAAAGATCCTCCACAAGCAGCGCCAATAGCTTCTCTAGTTTGCATGTTGAAACCATTGTATCAAATCTGAAGCTGCTGCCACTTGGTGAAACCATGATGAGGACAGCTTCTCATTAAATTTTGAAATCTTTCCCATGCCTTATGCATTGATTCTCCTTCATTCTGGGTAAATACATACATGTCAGCTCTCAACTTTACAGATTTTGCGGGAGGAAAGTAATTACTCAAGAACTTAGTTTACAGGTCCTCCCAAGTAGTAATAGAGTTAGGTGGGAATGAATCCAACCATAGTTGTGCTTTCCCTTGCAGTGATAAAGAAAACAGTCTTAATTTGATGGCCTCCGGTGTTACTCCTTTACACTTGACAGTATTAGCAACCTTCTAAAATCTCTTAAGATGAGCATTTGGGTTTGCAGAAGATAAGCCAGAGAATTACACTGCAGATACCATAAAAATCAGTGCTGGCTTCAGTTCGAAATTATTGGCCTCAATTGCTAGATAGTTGACACTGTCTGCCACATCCATAGTCGGTGTGAAGTACTCGTTCAACGTTAATTCTTCAGCCATTGCTAGATGTTGTCTTCTCAACAATCTGAGTGTTCTTTCAATTTCAGAATCAAAAATTAATTCAGAATGTTGAGATCTTGTCTGCATACACCAAAGAAAACCAAATTAGAGTGTCTTAGAACTAACTAAAAATAACAGAAAATTAAATAACTAAATAAAATTATGCCTAATGAGAATAAAATCTATAATTCGATTAATATCGCAATCATTCCCCGGCAACGGCGCCAAAAACTTGTTGCGGCTCAGGCAAGTGCACCTGATCGAAACTCGTAATGAAAGTGGAGTATAATTAGGACTCTGAATGTCGAACCCACAGAAAATGAGCGAGTACCAGTGAATTAGTATGATTCTATTCTATTAGGCGAGCAAAGATTGTAATTAAGCAAGTAGTGAAAGTAATCGAAATTAAAGCAATAAACAAATTGAATGCAAGAACGGTTTAACTATGTTATGGGAAACCTAGGGGGAACCGGATTCACCAATACTCTATCGTTGAGTTCACTAATCAATTAATATCAGTTATCTATATTGAAAGAGCACTAACCACCCACTCTAATTTACTAGAGGCTTCCTAGCGTACAATAGCCCTCCTCCCAACTAATTACTCTGTTTGGTCCAGGAAAATAACTAAGGGAAAGAGCATTAAGTCTAGGTAGGTTTGTTAATCTATTAACTGATTAGAAACAAGCTCCAACCTATCCGGTGTATAAAGTGAGTTCTTTTATCCTATAGTCTTGTTAACTAATCATGATCCTATTACCACAATTAAGCCAACTAGATAAAGGTTGATTAGGCTTTACTGGATTAAGCATGATAGGAATAAAATACTCAAACATTTAATAGAAACTCATATAATTAAATAACAAAGCATCAACAGTATTGTAAAGGATCCCCCATCAACCCTAGTGATGGGTTTTGCAACTCTTTTTTTTTTAGGCAAAAGAGAGGAGAGAGGCCTCGTTAAAACCTTCTGATGCAAAACCCTCCTTAGGAAAAAAACACCAAGAAGGAAAAAGAGTACCCCCGCCTAAAATTTATTAATAAAAAAGGAAAAACAAACAAACATGGGGGGACTAGACCAAAACCCATGAGCAGAAACAAAAAGGAAAACCGCAAGAAAGAAACTCCCGCCTAAAAAGAAAAAACAAAGCTTGACATGCACATGCATCACAATAATGGCTTTCATCCCAACTATGTTGGCACCAAAGCCATTAACAATCATATACAGCACATCAAGTGAAGACAAAGTAAAACCCAACCCCAAGGTGAGACAATTATAACTAAAGGTTTCAAAAAGCAAACAAGCCAAAAGCAAGGCACAATTACTTAAATCTATAACAAGGACGACCCAATCTATTATTAAAGAAATCTTCATAAACTAAGATACGAATTAGAATAACATAAACTAAGATACGAATTAGAATAATCCATAACAAGAGAATAAATCTAAACCGGGACACCCTTTCGGTATGACGATGGTTCTTAAGCACGTTCTTCGCGTCCTCACAAGCCTCGATAGCGATTCGGGATGGCACCAAGCTTCAAGGAAACACACAATGGAATAGGCAAGGGATTAATATCAGATCTCAATTGGGGGCTCTTGACTCAGGAATTCGTCAAAAGGTCTTTGTAATAGGTTAAGAGCCCCTATTTATAAACTAGGCTGCGAATTAGGTCATCTGGCTTCAAATCTGCACTATTCTGATACGGGGTATGACCGTACCGCATATATACACGGCTGTACCGAGCTTCGTTGATGACGTTGACCAATGCCCATGCGTGGTGTTACCGTGACATCACTTGTGTACGGTCGTACTGACTTTGGCACGGCCGTGCTGGACTATCTTATCGGCGTCAGGTGGTACAGACTGAGGGGGTACGCCCTTACTGAAGTTTTCATCTAGGTACGGTCGTACCGTCGGTAGGTCAGGCCTTGCCGCTTGTCCAATAGTGCTAAAACTCTCCAAAACTAGCTAGTTTTTTTGTCCTTTTTCGCATCTTTTGCTCTGAGTGGTGTCTTCATGATATTTCTGCATAACAAGACATGAATGAGTACCTTTGTGCGTTAATTAGTGCAAAATGGTATAATTAGATACTAAAAATGTCCTATGAATATAGACAAATTGGTGTGTTAACACGTAACCAACGTACAAAGTATCCACGATGAGCTTTGATACTTATTGACATGGCCGAAGTAATCACTTCCCACGTCAAGCCTAGATTCAAAGGGCAAAACAACGCTCGATGAACAATGCCCTTCGCCAAATAATAGCCAAAGTCATCAATAACTGATGACATCGGCTAGGGGGCACCTGATCCGGAGTGGCCAAAGGCCCACTCCGCATTGGGCCGATCCGGCCCAACAAGGGAGATCTGCCCCATTGCGATAGCAACCTGAATAAGCCCAAGGCCCACTTCAATCAGCCGACCCGACCCAGGTGTTCCACCCTATAGGAAACAAGCCCTAGGGATCACATCGCACGACGTGAAACCCTAGAGTATAAAGCATTGTGGCGCTAGCCCTAAAAGCAACCTTATCCACACATAACCCTAGAAACAACACCGGCCATCGGATACATCCGACGGTTGACAATCAATCTAGGAATTTCTACATGTCAGAAACCTGACCTCACCTATAAAAGGTCCATGACCTAATCAATAAAGGTATGCACTGTTCATTTCCTTACCTCACCTTACTCTGATACTGACTTAAGCATCGGAGTGTGTGCAGGTACACCCCCCACCATCGTGCTCCACCGTACTCAGCCGTTCATGATTCTACTCTAGCCACCTTCGAGATCCACTTCAGATCAATAACATTTATATACAACTAATCTGCACACATAAAACATATACAACTAATCTAATTTTATGAAATGTGATTAGGTGTCATGCTTGAAAATGTCATTAAACTAGTGAAATTGACCATGCATGTCATGCTTGATAAAACAAACCAAACAAAGCTTAGTGGTGGAATTCAGTGTTCTCAGTGAGTACATATTATGCAAAAAGAGCATAAGAAAAAACAATTTAATCCAATAAACCAAGCAGCTGCATGAATTCAATTGCACTAAAAAATGAGCATGTATGCATTTTGTGTTAGGATATAAGTAAAGGCGAGTTAGTTAATAATAGTTCGTAGTTGATGGGTTTGTTAGTGAGTTAGTTAGAGGGTTAGTTGGAGGGATCTCTTGTATAAATAGGAGGGTGTAGGCTTAGAAGAGGATTATTCAGATTGTTATTCATTTGTAAACCTAGAGCATTGGCTCTTTGGTGTGAAAAGGGAAACCCTTTGGGGAGATTATTCTCCTATTCTCTCCAACTAACCCTCTAACTAACTCACTAACAAACCCATCAACTACTAACTATTATTAACTAACTCGCCCTTACTTATATCCTTTGTTAGGATATAAGTAAGGGCGAGTTAGTTAATAACAGTTAGTAGTTGATGGGTTTGTTAGTGAGTTAGTTAGAGGGTTAGTTGGAGGGATTTCATGTATAAATAGGAGGGTGTAAGCTTAGAGGAGGATTATTCAGATTGTTATTCATTTGTAAACCTAGAGCAGTGGCTCTTTGGTGCGAAAGGGGAAACTCTTTGGAGGAGAGTTCTCTCTCCTATTCTCTTATATTCTCTCTAATTCTCTTTCTTTTCAATAAAAATTGTTCTTTTTACTCAATTTGATTAGCTGAGTTCCTAACAAATTGGTTCGACCTTCTGGATTCCCAAGGATGGCCAGCATGCCAGAGTTGGAGGATAAGTGGGTGGTGCTGCCGGAATTTACAGGGATCGATCCCACTGGGTGGGTCACTAAAGCTAAAGAATTGTTCAAGGTTCTTGAAATTCCATCATTCAATAAGCTCCAGTGGGCTTTCATGAGGATGGACGAAGGTGAAGTTTTACATTGGTTCATCTCTTGGTACCAAGAAAACCCAAATTCATACTGGTAATCTTTTTCCATCGCACTGATCAGAAATTTTGGAGAAAGAGAGGGTGACAGTGTTGTTGAGGGAATAATAGTAGAGGAAGACAAGGTTCTTGGTGAGAGAACCTGCTGGATTTTAAAGGGTTGGGCTACCTCAGAACAAGAAAACCAAGGTGAGAAGGAATTACCCACTAATTACGGTGAGCATCCGATTTAGAAGATAAAGGAACCGCGAATTGCAGTGGGGACGAAAGCAAGTAACCACCAAAATTTGGGCAAAATAGTAAAGGACGACGAGAACTGGAATTGTGGTGGTGACGCGATCGGTTCTTGGTCGTAAAAGAGCCTGAACCGCGTTGTGTCATCGTTGGAACGAACAATGCAAAAGCTTCGCATAGCAGCCATGGTGATCCAGGTTGTGCGGTGCCTATACAAGCCTTTCCCTCCACTGGAGCCGCCAAACTTCAACTCACCTGCAACAGCCCTTCCCAACCACCTGACACTAGCCTACCCGCGGTAATCCTTCCACACCTGAGTCGTCGTTCGCCTTTCCCCTTACGATAACTATGGGGTTACTGCGAACCGAACCTGTAGGAACGATTACAACCACTCCACCAGAGCCGCCTCAATGCGTGCCGCCCGAGCCACCGGATTCGAGCCCCTGTGCGACGGTGATTGGGTCCATTTCTTCGTTGATCCGTGTGGCTGTGGTTGAAAACTTTATGGAGAAACTAAGGGCAGAATGGGTAATCCGTGATTTATGGATTTCTTTAAACCTAATGGGCCAAGCCCAATCTCTTTGTAGAAAGGGTTTTGTTCTATCACCCCTTGGGCCAGTAATAACAACTGAATATTTGGCCCAAAATGTTCACGGTCTTACTGAAAGTTGTGTTGGGGGTTTCACAGCAATTGGAGATGTGTTTTCTATGATGGGAACGGTTGGAGTTCCTATGACAAACATTGAGGTCAAGCTTGAATCTGTGCCAGAGATAGGATATGATGCTCTGTCCAGTGAACCACATGGAGAAATTTGCCTCAGAGGAAAGTTCCTTGTCCAGTGTTTCAGTTGTTTCAGGCTTGAATCTTTGTTTTTTCCAGTTGTTTCAACAGTGTTTGTTTCAGTTGTTTTAGTTGTTGTTTTTTTTTTCAGCAGTCTATTTTTAACCTTGAGGACAAGGTTGTTTTGGGGTGGGGTGAATTGTTAGGAAATAAGTAAGGGAGAGTTAGTTAATAACAGTTAGTAGTTGATGAGTTTGTTAGTGAGTTAGTTAGAGGGTTAGTTGGAGGGATCTCTTGTATAAATAGGAGGTGTAGGCTTAGAGGAGGATTATTCAGATTGTTATTCATTTCTAAACCTAGAGCAGTGGCTCTTTGGTGCGAAAGGAAAAACCCTTTGGAGGAGAGTTCTCTCTCCTATTCTCTCTAATTCTCTTTCTTTTCAATAAAAATTGTTCTTTTTACTCATTTGATTCTCTAGGTCCCTAACATTTTTTGTAAACTATGCCTGCTCCTAAGGATTAAAAAAAAGTTCACGGAAGCAAAATGCTTCTTCCCTATGCTGAACTTGTCTTATCTTCAGACAACTTAAATAATTTTGTGTTGAGGACACAACTACATATAACCTATTAATACTGCACTTAACTTCATAGCTTCAGAAGAATATCTATTCAATATAAGTAGCTATAATACTTAAAATTTCAAGACATATTTCAAAGAATATAGTTCATGATCTACAATTCAAGATATTATGATAACTATAAGGTTAAAGTTCAACATTTGGTTGTGTGCAATAAAAAATAATGCCAAATTATTTTTTTAGTACAATAAACAGTGAGCAGAGTGAGCCCATAAGGATTGAAGAACCAATAAGAAGTACACAGAGACTTAAGAGCGAGGGGCACACAATGATATTATGCAATCAAAGGGTAGAAACGTTGGTTCGGGTCAAATATAGCAGGGAAGACTTCATGGCAAGACCGGGCGTTATTAAGGGTTTGATCTTAGAAAGCATAGAAACACATAAGTGAGTGCATCATCCAAGCACAGAACTCAAAGTAGCATATAAAATCAAACTAGTAAATCCAATGTTCTTGGATAACTCAAATATAAAAATTAAAAAGGCAATGTCATATCAGGTTGTCAATGTTCTTCACCAAAACTTATTCCAACTGAAACAATTGCTAAAGCTGACATTACAAAATTTGAAAATCCCGTGACAATGTATACTACACAAAAGTGTACCCATAACCTAAAACAGAAATCATACTGGACAACAATCTCATATGGAGTTCGTTTAAGTAATGAGCCAGCAAAAAAAAACAGATGTTGAATAGAATGCAATGTAAAACACAAAATTGAAGATTGTTGGAAAAACAACTATGGCTTAAAAAGTTCTAAGGAAGTGCAGAAAAAGAAAAATATAGAAGAGCACTATTAGGGTTTGTTAAAAGAAGGAAATTACTTCTTGAGTTTCCCATTAATCACATGCAGTGCTGGAAAAACAAAAAGGAAATTGCAATATAGAGAATCTTAACTCACCTGGTCGCACAATACCCAAATAATTGTAAAAACTATCTAAACTCCATGAAAACACAAATGAAAGTTAAAACCAAAAGCCCATCTTTATAAAATGCAACTCCGTCATGGATAATGGATAAGTTGTATATAAAAAATACACATTTCATCAAGCACCTTGTGTGAAAACTAACAAAAGGAACAACAAATTGAATAAAAAAATAAAAACAAAAGAAGGTAATAAACAATCATATCTAAGCATTGTTTAGTTGTTGCTTGACAGAAGAAAAAACAATCATATCTAAACATGTATCTCTAATACAAATGTTATCTCAAGAGAAATTTAGATTACTCATTCCTTTTACGCCTACAATTCCTGAGCAAGAAGAACCAAAAGTGAGAAATAAGAGAACTGCACAATCTTAATTAATACTTAAGACCCCGTTCGGGGTGGTTTTTGGTTTTATGTTTTGAAAACTTCGAAAACCAAATCCAGTTTTAGTTCTGAGTTTTTAGTTTCAGTTTTGAGTTTTTAAGCCACTCTTTTTATCTCGCCTTATTATGACCTCACCAAATATAAAAAAAAAAATTGGCACAAAAAAATAAAAATGACAAAAAAAAATTAATTATGGAAAAAATAATAAAAATACAAAAAAATTAAAAAAATAATATAAATTTTGACAACAAAAATAAATATTATAAAACTATAATAAATAATATTACAGATTTAATTTTTCTACAAAAAGTATTTCAAATTTTCGTATAAAAAAAGTATTACAAATTTAGGTAGCGTTTGACCTGGCTTTTTTTTGACCTTAAAAGCTACTTTAAAGTTAAAGTTTAAAATAAGAGCTTTAAAAATAGTTGTAATATTTTTTACTTGTAAAAAATGTAATATTTAAAATATAGCACGCTTCACTATATCTGCAACTAGTTGGATTAAAATATTTTATAATAAAACATCCAGAAAGAGCCCAAAAAAAAATGTGGACCAAAAAATATACGCAACACTAGATTGATGAACAGCTTCACGGTAGAATTAAAAAATGGTGTGCAGTGCGATGTTTGACCAGGAGGGATGATGTGGACCAAAGAAATGATGTGAAGTGCGACGTAGAAAGACGAGAGGTGAACAGAGTCGGATTCGAATGCATGATCCCGTGAAAAACGCCGAATCAGAATCACAAAACTAATTTTTATGGTTTTGGGATTTAGATGAAAACTGTTTCAAAATTAAGGAAAAAATCAACTTAACCCCAATTTACCCGAACACGTTTTGTTTCTAAATTTAACTTTTAAAACAAAAATAAGGAAACTTAGCACTACCCCGAGCGGGGCCTATGTATTAGCCGAAATTAAAACAGAACGTAAAAAAATAAGAAACAAAAAAGAAACTTGTGAATCAAAATAGAAGAAATGGGTTAGAGTAAAGACACTCCTGCAACAAAAGAGAAGAAGAAATTTGCAAATGGAAAACAAATGGGTCAAAGTAAAAGCTTTTATGTGGCAAAAATGAAGAAGAAATCTACAAATGGAGTTTCTGTAAGTGAAGTTTCATGAGGAACTTACCTCTACCATGGTGACATTGTACTTGGGAAGGATCTTGTTATTATCTAATAAAAACTTAGTACAATAATCCTAATGTATTCTTAAAGTGCATTCAAATGATGAAATTTCTCCACAATATTAAAAAACACCTGAAACCTTATTTCCAAATTGGCAAAATCCATACACCTAAAGTAGTATTATTAACATAATTTTACATTAATTAAAACATAAGATTGAAAATTTCAAAGAAATGTTGTTTTTTTTTCTGTAATTAAAAAGTTTTTACCAGTTAATTCATTTTTATAAATATTTTTGTTTAGGCTTAATTCTATTTTTAGTCTTACAAGTATTACAATTTTGCGATTTTAGTATATTATTTTTAGTGATTTTGTTCTCCTATCTTTCCCTCCTTTTGCAAGAGTCCCCTAAGCATCGTGATTGTGCAAGTTTGGTCCCCATTTTTGTCCCCAAGCATGCGCAATCTAAAACTAGGGACCAAAATTCTACAAATGACAATATTTAGGGGCAGTGGCAGATCTAGAAATTTTCTTTTATGTAGACAAGAAATAGTTTATAATGTTTTTATGTATGAAAAACATTATAAGTTTTTACAAAATACATAATCTTTATGATAAAAAACCTTAAATACCTAAACTTCTACATATTACAATTATCCTCTATGCATTATTGAAAATGTTAGATGATTTTTTCATTGTCAATATTGTAAAAAAATATATCTCTATGTATATAACAACACAACCATTTAAGCATTGTTTTTTTAAAAAAATATTTAACCATTTATCCATTATATGCTCTTCCTTGACATCACTGGTTATATCTTAGTCTAATAACATTTATAGAAAATCATCAAGTAATTTTCTCTACTCTTCGAGTCTCTTAATCTCTTTCTCTATCCTAAATAGTGTTTTTTTTTTTGGAAATATAATGTGTTTTGTCATTGTATGAGTTTAGTGTTATAGAGATGATAAAAAATAGAAAGATAAAGAGAAGAAATTAGTGCTAATTTATTCTCTCTTTTATCTCTTATACTAACTTTCTTCACTTATTTAAAAAAAACGTGTCTTATGGGGACAAGACCTAATTTTTTTATGGGGGCAAAACAAAAATTATTAAACATATTCAACTAAAAAATGACTAAAAGTGGAATTAAGCTTTTTATTTAATTTTTATACCCCTCTGGTCCTTTTTATAAGAGACAAAATGACCTTTTTTTCTTGGTCTTAAATATAAGAAACAAGCATATGTTTTCAAATGTATTAAATGATGAATTTCATTTATACTCTTATTTAAGTCTCATGTTAGTGGAAGTAATTAAGGAAATGTCATTAATTAGAACTATGAGCCACCATTTTTAATAAGAGTAGTTTTGGAGAGAAGTTTATATCTTTGGGTGTATTAATTAAAAAGTTGTGATTCCAATGGTATTCCTTGGTACGTGTGGATTGTGTCCGGATACTCTCTATTGCCACGAAGATGGAGATCTCTAGTTCTCTTCATATCCATTTGACATGTGACAATTTTATTTCATCAATGGCTGAGATTTATTTTTGTTTAAATAAAATCATCTTATTTTTAAAAAAGTTAAAGAAAACGGGGCTCACGATTCACGAATATAAAACTCTGTTGAACCCTTCATCCCCATTCCTTTGCCCAATGTTGACCCGCCGCCACCGTGCCGAACCGACGTCCTCTCATCCCTACGTCCCCTGATGGACAATTTCTGCCCGCCCTGTGTTATGTCGTCCCTCTGCTACAATTTTTTTTAAAAGGTCCGTACAATTTCAGAATACCCAGCCCACTCATTATGTTTCTATGCCTTGGGTTGTGTATTTCAACCGATTGACCTAGCATAAGTAAGGCCGTAAGGAAGGAAGACAGATTTTTTGCGGTGGAATTATATGATATTCAAGCATTAGCAATGAACCCATTTGTAGTGTTGCTTTTCCAAGTGACATTCTTAACCAAATGGATAAAAATAATGTTGCTTCCTACATGATCAAAATTGGAACTTGAATGCATATTCCTTACTGAATAGTCAAAATAGACAATGGAAACCACCAAATGAATTGTCTGGGATGTCAGATTGAAATGGAGCAATGAAGAAGGATAACTTGTTACCAAACTGTGTTGCAACAACAACTTTCATAACAAAGGAGAAATGGGTGGTGAAGTCTCTGAGATCCTTCGTTCCTCTATCACAAAGCTTCATTGGCCGACCAAATGAGGCATGCCCAACGCTGCTTGTAATAGGCCATCGATAAGGTTGGTTCAAGTTCAAGGGCATAGGGGCTGAACGACGCGGTGCAGTGAGGCAGATCTCTTTCATGTGAAACGATTTTCTTGTTTTTTTTAATTTAAATTGATTTTAAAAATAAATTAGATGAGGGGCGCATCCAGGATTCTACGATGGTAGGGGCGAACTATAAATTTTAAATTCATCCAACAAATATACATATCAAGATTTAAATATGTTGCTAATTCAAAATGTATATTACATAAGTAATCTATTAAAACATATAATGTCTCTCTTGTATATTACGAAGATCATCTATAATCAAATCTACACTAAACTTTTTAGCAATTTTCCTTTCAATGTATATTAATAAACAGTCTAACAAAAATTCATCTTCCATTATGCATATTAATAAACAACAATCTTCCTTCCATATATTTTTCTTTACAAGATTTGTTTTCTTTTCCAACACAAAGTGGGTCCATAACCTTTTGACCAGGGCCTTCTTAAACATTTTGGAGGCCCTGTTATAATCTTAAAAATTGGGCCCTTAATAAAAAAGGGCAATTTTAATAATAAAATTGGGCCACATTAGGTAGCGATGCACTGAAACGTTTAATTTTCTGTGCGTAAGTTTCGTGCGTAAAACGTAATTTGGGGCCCGTGAAACAATTTTTTTGGTGAAATGGTAAAACACTTGAAAATTTCTTCTGTTAATTTTTTTTGTGTGTTTGTTGAGCAACCTCAAATTTGGGCCAAAATTTGGGGCCCTGTGCTATTGGTCTGTTTGTACATCCCAAAAGCCGGCCCTGCTTTTGACTACTTGAGTAATGTAATAATAAGCAAAAGTCTTTGACAAATATGGACAAATAAAACATTAGCTTTGGTAGGGGCTCAATTATATAATTATATAACAATAAGAAAAAGCTTTGTAAAAAATTTGAGCAAATAAATTTTTTCAAAATCTTGGTAGGGGTTTGAACCCTTGGAACACCATACGTCCCTCTGCCCCTAATTAGATCTCAGCCGTCGATTGTTTTTATTGCCACGTGTCTGATGGGCATACAAGGAACTGGAGATCTCCATTTCCAGTGGAAATGGAAAGGATCCTGACTTGTGTGAATTGGGGTTTTATCTCTCTTGAATCAAATTAAGATCATCTCTTGAAAGTGGTTCCTGGCCAAATCAAATAGCAGCTGTTGTTTATGTTTTAATTGGTATACTAATCCAAAAACTTGTATATTGATCATTCTTTTTGTTTGGATGACTGTGTAATTCATATACTTTCTGTATATGAGTTTAATAGAGGTGTCAAAATGGACCCGACCCAATGGCCCGACCCGATTAGCCATATATAAAGCGCGGGCTAGGCTGACAAAAAGGGAGCCCGAAATAATTTTGGCCTAGCCCATCCTAGCCCGAAATTTCACTGGCCCAATATTGGCTGGTCCATTAGCCCGAACAATGTTTAAAATTAAATTAAAAAAATTAGATAATATTGAAAATAGGTTGATGGACTTCTCTGTGTGTGTTACTGTGGATATGAAGAACTAGTAACTTTCTTGTGTATATGAAGAAATAACTGGTCCTGGGGTTTGCCAATTGTCTCTCCCAAGATTTATAGCTGAGCAAACCGAATGCAATTAACAAACTTCCCACGACACAAAATATCTGGTCGAGAACCAAACAAAAATGTGCTAGAAGAGCACTTCTTTTTTTTCTTTTTTTTATGGAAGAGCACTTCTTCTTTTTTGTTCAATACGGAAGAGCACTTCTTGTTATTTTCATTACTATAATAATTTTCTAGAAAATTATGTTTAGGTTTCTCGTCACTTATTCATCTCTTATGTTATTTTGTCCATTTTGTAATGGGTTTAGAAATTGAAAAATGTCCAGAACTGAAACATTGGTTGGATCATTTAGCGTGTGTTTTGTTACACATTGAGACCCACCCAATGTGCGTCTGATGAAGGAAAATTCAATTCTACTTTGTTTGGTTCTCAATTCCATAATCGAAAACCAACATGCGTTTAGGGTTCAACTTGCATTTTGCTTGAAGCAGCTGTGGATAGCTTCCACATTGACCATAATCGATTTTGGCCAGAGCTCCCATGGTCCCTATGTGAGTAGACCAGATAGCCCTTGTGCGGTTGTGCTTACGGTGTTCCTACATTGTGCAACTCCTTCTAACTCTAGATCAGAGAAGATGATTTGGAATGGGCTTAAAAGGCCCATTTAACACAATAAAAAAAATCCGTACGTGATGAGAGGGAGAGAACTGATTCTCAAAATAATTAGACAAAAAAAGCAAAATAATTTATTAATAATTTACTGATTCATGGAAAAGCGAACTTCGGTGCCACAGTAAACTATGCTTTTCGGATTTTTTTTGTTTCGTTCGGAATTATTTATTAATACAAAGTAAAAAAAAAAATTGTTAACTAATATATATCTAATCGACATTACATAAAACATATTCATGAATATAATATGTGTATATATAAAATAAAGTAAACAAAATATTTGATTTCTTAATGTAGATTTCAAAGATAAAAGAGCAATTTTAATTACATTCTCTATTTGTAATTTTAATTTAGATACTTTATATTTAGTACTGTTATGCTAATTTAGTACTTCTGTTGTCTATTTTATCAAAAATTTAAGTTTCGAATATCATCAAAAAAAATATTTAAGTTTCTAATATAATTTTAATTTAGGACCCATTTTGGTAATTGCATACTCAAAAGCAATTTTGATCAAACATATCCAAACAACAAGAATGATAAAAATTACCTTTTATGTGTATGTATCGAAACAAAAATCGCGTTACATTCAACTCACTTTTAACCAAAATCAATTCCACAAAATCAATTCTGTCAAAATCAATTCTCATCACCGCAGAACCAAACACACGCTTAGTGGGTTTATTGAATTGTTTAATTTGTGCCGATTATTTTGTCTGTTTGTGCCCAGAACTGAGACGTTTAATCGGCTTCCCCATTCACCATATGTGCCAATTACTGGATTGAATAGTTCAATGGGTCTAGAATCTAAGAAAAAGCAAAATTTAAAAAAAAAATAAAAAACATTGGCCCATGAACTAACTCATTTGGCCCGTAGTAAAGTAGTAGTCCAAATTAATTTTAGTTCAACCCGACCTAAATAGTGTCTTGCCCGAATGAGCTGGCCCAAATGGGTTGGTCCAGTTTGAATTGAGAACTCTAAGTTTAAACCTCTTGCAGTCGCATCAATAAATTTCTCAATGTTTATATCTCTTTGTGCGGCAATTGTCTCGTGCCATTAAGCATGCATTGCTATGTGGCCGGAAAGAAAATGGCACGAATATCACGGATCACACGCGTCAGTTTTAAAAACATGGGAAATGATTCAAGTCTGAATTTGGCAAAAATCATGGGATGCTTCGCCAATCAAAGATGTTCCTATCTCTTTGTGCGATAATTGTCTTATGTCATTAAGCATTTCCTTTTGAAAAAAACTGTACATTTAGTTGAATGAAGTTCATTTCACCAGATTAAAATAAAGTAGCGGAACTGGGCGCACAAAAGCAAAATATTCCATTGTGTTATAAGAGAATAACAAATTTCATAATCTTCAATACATGACTACTGGCTAGTCCTGCTGACTAACACAACCATTTATTCCACCAAAAGATAGGTGAGGTTTAGCCTGATCCTGCCAAAAGATGTGACCACCAAGGTGCTGTTGAAAATACTGGGTATTAGAAGTTAGGTCCGGTTTTTCACTATTTACATACTAGTATCCAAAAAATATGATAATTACTTTTTGCGCCTAAGTGAAAATGTCTATATTCTGCACCCAACCCTGTTTTTGGATGTCATTCCTTTGATAAGTGTCTGCTTTTTAAAGTGGTTTCTGTTCTGAACAGAACCTCAGAGGATGGCCGGAGGGAAGCAGTGCGACGTTGTTCGCAGCGGTTGACGACAGCGCGCAGGGGTGGTGTACCTGCAAGGGCTCCGATGCCTAAGTCAGTTTAGGTATGAGGAGAGGAATTGCAGGGATGAATGAAATCGTCCCTGGATCGGTGAAGGAGATTCGTTTTATATGGTTCGAGGACGGTTACTGAGAGATAACCGCTCCCGCGAGATCCGGGGTGCCGTTAGATCCTTGCCAGACTGTGATGAGCTGGGGTGGAATGCTGAGGACCGTTAGATAAGCCACGTCGACCCGGCTCCGAAGTGGTGAAGCAAACTATGTGCGGAGATGGGCCTTAAGCGCGTGAATCGTCAGATTGGGCTTCGGCCCGGTCCAGAATAGTTTCTCTTATTGATTAAGTGTATATTTTGCTGCTAACTACTTGTAATTTTGTTGTTATCATGTATCGAGTGTCTTTTCCTCCAATTAATACAAACTAAGTATATATTTTGCAATGTGTCAAAAAAAAGTATATATTTTGCAAGGTATAATTTAAAAATTAGTTGTTGACCTGTGTTACAATTTTTTTATAACAAAAAAAAGTGTAATACAAATCAGCTATTAATTTCTCCAACAAAGTCGATGCCGCATTACATTATTCGAACAAGTTATATTTCACGTAAAAGGCCACAATCCTCACCTTAGAAATTCATTTAACCAACCCAAAAATTAGTTTTTCTGACCATACTTATAACGATATAAAGTAAATATTAGGCTAAATTATAAAATTGGTCCTCTAAGTTTATTTTAGGTTTCAACTTGGTCCTCTACGTTTTATTTGTTTCGTTTTGGTCCTCTACGTTTTATTTTAGTTTTCAATTTGGTCCTTTCCGTCATTAAAAGTCAATAGTCCATAGCTAGAAGTCCATTTTCCAAAATGTTATTTGGCTTTTAGCTACGGACAATTGGCTTTTAGTGACGGAAAGGACCAACCTGTTGTAACTTTTAAAACGTAAGGGACCAAAACGAAACAAATAAAACATAGAGGACCAAATTGAAACATAAAATAAACATAGAAGACCAATTTTATAATTTAGCCTAAATGTTATTTCGTGTTACTGAAAGAATTATGATACGACCCCTTTAGTAATGATACAACCCCCTTTAGTAACAAGGCTTGTAGAGAATGATGAAAGGCCCAATGGACCTGTGGAGCCAGCAACAGCAGACCCACCACGCCCAAAACGCAAGACCCATCAACCCCCACTACTTAGAACGTGTGACAACTGTTTTATTGATCTTTTGCCTTTTATGCCCTTGAGTAGGTTATTCTTTTATGCATTGAACGTGTAGCTATATATACTGGCTTGTAAGGATCATTTAGATTATGATGAATATTAAGAACCCTTTTTCTCTCTGAAACTTCTCTGCTTCTTCTTATCTTCTTCTCTGAATTTCTTCTTTCTCTTCTCTATTATTATTCTGTGGAGTCTACACTCGCTCGAAGAGTGCTATCCCGATACCTCTGTGAGTAGCAGGGTGTATCATTGGTGCTTTCATTGGTCTTTTCCCCATGGATCTATCGGACATCATGACCTCTCTTCAATCCAAATTGGACGCTCAATCCGCTTCTCTCCAGAGTTCCTTGCAATCGTCACTGGATTTCCACTCCAACGCCATCCACAATGCCTTGCATCAACACCTCCTATCCGTTGAAGCCAAGATGTCTACCTTCCGTTCCGAGAAACCGCTCCATGATTCTTTCTCCTCCATGCCAGTTTCACGTTCTCCGAAACTGACTGTTTCCCGGTTCGATGTCTCAAATCCATTCGATTGGCTCTCCAAGTTGTCCCAAACAGGTTCGGTTGCCGATTTTCAGGATCAATTCGAGAATCTTCTCAACAAATGCACTGGTATTTCCGAGCAATTACTCATTAGCTTCTTCATTACCGGCCTCCGTCGACCGCTGCGCCGTGAATTGCAGTTCCATCGGCCGGCAACGCTTCTGGAAGCTTTTGCCATGGCTCGTGCGCATGAGGCCAGGTTAGAGGACGTTTTAGGTCCAGCCAAGAATTGGTCTCGTGGGCTTGGACCCAACCCAACACCCACTCCTTCAGCCCAAACAGACACTAAACAGCCACCCAAACATACCCAACCCACGCCTTCCAACCCTTCGCAGCTTCCCCCTCTTCTTCCTACGCCACCCAACCCTAATCCCCAATCATCCCTTCCGGTGCGCCGTTCCCCAATCACCCCACATTCAAACCCATCAGCCCATTCCAACACTAACCCTACACCCAAAGTGTCCCAACCCATTCTCACCAAACCCTCGCAGCCTCCTTCTCCACTGCGACAACGGAGCATCAACACCACAGTGCGATCCCACACATCCGCCATTCCAGCTCCAACACTACCACCTCCAAAGCCACCAGATTCAGACAGCGTCTCAGTTCTACCCACACCATGAAACCACGGTTCCAAATTGTCAACCCTCCCATCCGTTAGATTTGAAACAACTTTCGGTGGCGGTGGAGCCATCGAGAGGCAACACGATGTGCGTTAAGCTTTTACTACCACCGATTTTCGCCACGTGCTCGTACCTTGTGTGTTCATCACGAAAACCGATCCCTCGCGTTCAAATTCTCAAGGCAACGCGAGCCAGCTGTCTCCAACTTTTCGGATTTCAAATGCTCAAGCTGTGTTAGTTCCTCAGCCATTCGATCACCATCGCACCTTTGAAGCTCAATCTAAGCCATTAAACAACCGACCAATCCGTGTGCTACCAATTAGTGACCCATTTACTACTATTCATTTTCCTGTTGCACAGCCTGTGAGATTCAATCAAAATGTGCCAGCATTAAAGGCAATGAGGCAATGGATTACTAAATCAGCTGGGAGGTATGATTACGAATTTGTTTTGCTGATTAATGCGCCACTCTGGTTTTGTGCGCAAGTTGCAAATTATGTCGTGGACATGCACTATCCTCACTATAATCCTTGGTATGTAGTAATTAATATGCATTCTGCTTTGAATTGCCTTGCTAATTGGTTCTTTGGGTGCTGTGCTCTAAAGTCTTTGTCTCAGAATGATGATTTCCATAAATTTTGGGGTTATCATAAGGATTGGGGGAGAAGACATTGTTACTTAGGATCTCTTGATTTGTCAACAGTGTTATGGAAGATTGTTGTTTGTGCTAGGAAAGGCGGTGCAAGGATTGAAGATGGTGGTGCTAATTCCTTGAGTGGGTTTGCCATAAGCTCTTATTTAGCAAATATACTAGTCAAGGATTTTGGTCTCTATACACAAAGGTATTCAAATACCATGGTTACGGCAACCAGCTCTGAGAATTTGATTCCTATGTTTTATTTTTTATGCAAAGGTTTTCTATTACTTGCCTTTGAGGAGCATATTAATTCTCCTGTGGTGCATAGTTTGAATTCTGAGGTCAATCAAAGTGAGATCGTAGCATCCCCATCATATGTACTGGCAATTCTTGATGTTTGTAGCAAGGTTGCTATATGTTTAATGATTACTCAATTGGGGGTTTCATATAAGTCTCAAGTCCTTGAATGATGCGCTTATCTTTGACTCTGTAAGCACCATGAACAAGCCCATCAAAGATTATCAAGCACCGTCATTTATTCAATGTGTGGTTGTTGAACCAATTCGACTTAGGGGCATTGCAATTGGGTTAATGAGAGCAGCAAATGAAGCCATTCAATGCCAAGATTGTGTTATTGCCAAAGGATGCCTTGTGGTTCCATTTCTCTCCACGGTTCTTTTAGGTGACAGTGGGTATACTGATGAATACTATTCTTCATGTATCACAGGGACCTTACATTTCAAGCTGTGGGATCCTGGAGGATGGTTTCTTCTTGTGCACCAGAAATGTCACACCGAATTATACGCCACTAGGGAAGATGAAGCTGAATTCTTTGAGGCTTGTCCTAGATACCACCTTGAGGACAAGGTGATTTTTGATGGGGTGGGGAATGATACGACCCCTTTAGTAATGATACAACCCCCTTTAGTAACAAGGCTTGTAGAGAATGATGAAAGGCCCAATGGACCTGTGGAGCCAGCAACAGCAGACCCACCACGCCCAAAACGCAAGACCCATCAACCCCCACTACTTAGAACGTGTGACAACTGTTTTATTGATCTTTTGCCTTTTATGCCCTTGAGTAGGTTATTCTTTTATGCATTGAACGTGTAGCTATATCCTGCCTTGTAAGGATCATTTAGTTTCTGATGATTCTTAAGACCCCTTTTTCTCTCTGAAACTTCTCTGCTTCTTCTTATCTTCTTCTCTGAATTTCTTCTTTCTCTTCTCTATTATTATTCTGTGGAGTCTACACTCGCTCGAAGAGTGCTATCCCGATACCTCTGTGAATAGCAGGGTGTATCAAATTATCTTAAGATCTATTGTTTGTCACAAATCATATGTTGAAATATAAATTTAATTCTATTAACTTTTGCAAATAATTATAATTTTTTTACACGCACGACATTTTATTAGTAATAGCTAATGTTGATTTTCAATACATAAATCTTAACTTGTCAAAACTATTATTATATACGTGGCCTAAATTAATTTTAGAGTAAATACCAAAATTGGCCCCCAACAAAAACTATGGGGACCAATTTAGTTCCTTAAAAATGAAAAATACAAATTTGGTCCTTAAAAATCTTAAATGTGGGTCAAATTAGTCCCTAATAGAGACTAAAATGCCCCTAAAAATTATCCTAAAAAGGACTAATTTGAACCACATTTAAAGTTTTTAAGGACCAAATTGATATTTTTTATTTCTCATGACTAAATTGGTTCCGTAATTTTTGTCGTGGACCAATTTGGCTATTTACTCTTAATTTTATTTAGGCCTTGTAATATGTGTTCCATGGAAGCAACCATTTTTTTTCAATAATCCTTGTTAATAGTACAAGAATTCAACTGGGCCTATTTTAGCATTTTTGCTTTTTATTTCAATGCAATTTCAATATTGGGTGGACCCCTTGGTGCAATTATATGTTATTTCCTAACATACGTTGCCAATGGGTTGGCCTTGGCAAATATTGAGCGTTCAATTTATTTAGTATTATATCCCCAGTTTATATCGATTGCCCCTTGGTGGTCGCATCTTTTCACAGGACCAGATTAAATGTCACCCCAAAAGATAAAGGCTCCAAAAGATAAAGGAGCAAAATCTTCAAAATCAAAGTACAAAATTCAAACAACATCAACAACACAGCCAGTCTTTTCGATCTTGTTAAATAAATGCATGGAGTCAACAACATAAATCAGATATCTATTGTAATGTCCTATCATTAAAAACAAGACATCTGATCCCTTGTACAATAACATACCCCTAATGTATAATCTTGAAAACGTACACACACACACTATATATCCTGACACATGAAAAGATGTGTAGTTTATTTACGGCAAAATTACTCAATAGGTCCTTTAACTTATTTTCGGTTATCGAATCAGGTCTTTATATCATTTTTTTTCGAATAGGTCTTTTATGTTTTAAAATACTTGCATCGTTGACTTTTTTTAAACGACCCTTTAAGTTCTGTGAAAAACAGACCCTTCAAGTTTTTAGTATGTTTTAAAAAGGTCCTTCAAGTTTTTAGTATTTCAAAAAGGTCCTTCAATGAATGGACATGTAGGCCTGTTTTTCACAGAATTTAATGGGTCGTTTAAAAAAGTCAACGGTACAAGCATTTTTAAACATAAAAGACCTATTTAAGAAAAAAAATGATAAAAGAGTGATTCGAAAACCGAAAATAAGTTAAAGACCTACAGAACAATTTTTTCTTATTTATATATGATATGATATGATTATTGCGGAGACAATAATCTGAAACCAGCTGACGTAGAAGGAAGTTGCATGATTCTCATTAATTGCTAGCTATAGGCGCGCGATTGATTATTTGCTGCATTTATTCACACCCCAAACAATTAAGCGTATGATGAGAAAAACAGCGATGACTCCTAGCAAAGAAAGCCAAACAACAAGACCTATATAATACAAACGAGAAAAAGTATCCCAAACAGAGCTTGGGGTGACCATGGAGGCGACAAACGTGTAGGTAATAGCAAGGCTTGTAATGGCGACACACATGCCTATTGATAAAAACCAAGTAGGAAATCGGTGGTTTAGTGGGATTCCACTAACAAGCAAGAGACAAACACTGAACGATGCAATGAAAGAGATGGTGTTGCATACCAAGAACCGTCTATAAGTATCTTCATCTACAAAAGCCATGACAGATTCCCCAGGGCATGGAGTTTCATCGGAACAATTAGTGAGTGCCTTGTCATCGAAATTTGCCTGCACGACGCCACCAGGTGGGTTAGTGGCAAGTTGAAATGTCATAGTTGCTATTATGGAAGCCGTCATACTCAGTTCCGCTTTCATCTCATTCAATCAATCACCCTTACTCTTATATGCGAACCAATCTCCTACATGCTTTAAACACCCTCGCCAACCTCTCACTTCTTCTTCCCCATGCCCTGGATCACTCATTTTATTACTATATATTCTTGATAGGTTCAATTGAAACTGTTTAACCTATCCACAAGAACACAATGCCAGCTACATATCGTATGTATATATACACCACACTATTACATCATTCTTTAAAATAAAATTAAAAATAAAAACTTTATATGTAAAAAATCTTCTTATTGATTGCCGAAACGAATCTTTCCCAACAAAGTAAATTCTAATTCTCCTTTGCCCCACTGAACGAGAGTGACATGACTATGAGAACGCTTTGCAGCATTGTTGAAAACGCGTGGGACCTGCAAATTGCAGATCAATAGGGCAGAAGTTTGTGTGGCTTGATATGGTATCACCCAATCTCAAAGATGTGTGGTCTATAGTAGGATTAATTAATATTAATTTTTCCTGGCTAATGGAAAGCATGAAAATTCTTTACTTCTACCGAAATTTTCAGAGAAAATAAGTATTCCATTTAGGACAAAACTTAAATAAGGCTTATTGGGTGCTATTGGTGTGGTTCAAGATAAAACAGTGGTATTCAGTTATGAGAGATTAAAAATATTATGTATAAATAGAGAGAGAAATTTTTTATTTATTTTATAAAAGAAACCACAAACACAAGACCTATAAAACCTTTTTTTTTTGATAAGCAAACAATATATTAGAAACCGGAGTACAAGGGGTACTCCAAACCCGTATATACAGAAGTTTATGGAGAGGGTGTGCCTCATTAAAACCTCTAAAGGCCAAAACTCAGTGAAAAAAAGACCAGAAAAGGAAAAAGAGTACAACACACCTTACATAAGTTTTGTCCTTCTTTTTACAAGTTGTACTACCATATATATATGATTTTCAAACTATTGGATGAAGTGACGTCGATTAAAGCTCTATTGTAAGTTTATCCGAAAGGAATTTGGTACTCCTTTGCTCTATATATGATCCACTTTCATAACATTGTGTAACTATATTTTCCAAGTTTTTAAATTTTTTCAACGGTTGTCGCCATCAAAATCGTAAATGATCAGGAGTTGAATCCAAGCATCAAATTCAAAGAGGGGGTTATTGTCAATTTCATTATCCAAAAAAAAAAAAAAATCGTTGGCAACGGAAAAATTCAAATGCCTTATAAGTTTGTGAATCAAAATCCTATTCAAGATAAAATATCTTACAAGTTACACTAGTGCAAAAATGAGATAAAAAAAGAGGTTTTTAAATCGGTTCCCCCAACAACCGGTTTAAAATATAGACGCGGCGGTGACATTTTTATAAATAAGTGAACATAAACTAGATAAAAAAGAGGCTTTTAAATCAGCTCACCAGACAACTGATTTAAAATGTAGACACGGTGGCATTTTTGTAAATAAGTGAACATTTTTTAAATCGGTTGAATGACACAACCAATTTAAAAGGTTTTACTAAGTCTCCTTTCTTCACTACGCTCTCTAACCTCCTTTGTGTTTCTTCAGTCTTCACTACCTCCCCACACTTTCTAAACCCTAGCGGCACACGCACGATCTCTTTCTCATCCTCACTCTAGAAGATGTCGAGCGCCGATCCCGACCACAGGGAAGAGGAGGAGGCATCTATCATTGGCGATGACGAGGGTACCGGAGCTCAAGTCATGTAGCGTGCAGGGGAGGCGCACTCGCGGCGGCGACCGAAATGTTCCAATCGATTCTCTCTTCTTCTCCTTCTTCTTCATACTGTTATTCTTTTTCTGTTTTTGTACCTATCTTCTTCCCGATTTCTATCCCTTAACAGTGTAATTATATAAGAAGATCCTGTTGGTTTATTTGCTTCTGCAATGTGTCGTTGATTATATATAGGGAGAGAAAGAGATGCTGATATGGTGTTGACACTCACAATGGTTTCGCGTATTGAGTGCTACAACAACTCTTACTTATTACCTTATTCTAAACACAACTCCTTTCGCGTTAAACCACAGATCTCGATCTCACTTCTTCTCACGCTACAAGATTCACTCCACCAGCAAAGCTTTTTTTCTCTAATCTATCTTCTTCTTCTTTTTTTCTCGGTAATTTTCTCTTCTTCTTATTCCTCTTTGTCTTCTCTTTCGTTTCTGTTTTCAAATGACCTTCTCGGTTTCAATAAAGTAGCTTAATTTTTTTGTTTGAATCGAGAAGCTTTTTTTCTTCTTCTACGTAACATCTCCCATTCGTTCGAATGTGCTGGTTTGCGAATTATATACATTCGTTTCAGTAAATCTCGTCCTAATTTGTTTTTTGTTGAATTTAGGGTTATCAGGTAGAGCAAGGATTAAGATGAGCTGAAGCATGTACAGCATGAGCATCGATGGCCCTGGGGAAGGGGAGAGTAGGATGTAGGGTGAGATTTCGATGGGCGATGGAGGGGTTACCAAGTGCTAAAAAGATACTTTGTAGAGGAAAGAGTGGGAATGGTTTCTGTCACTATATATTTTTGTCTCTGCTTTTCTCTGTCTCTAATTCTACTTTTATATTCATTAGGATATATTTATTATTCCTTCAGCTCAAATTGCTTTGTCTTGTTCAAATTCACCAGGTAGTCAAATGCAGGAGGAAACAATTGAAGGGTTATGGAAGAGTTATGTGAATTCAACATCTAGTTGTGGACTTTCTCAAGAAGGGATGAAATGGTTAGATTTATTTGTGAATGAGACGATGAATGCAAGAGTGTCAAAGGAGGTAGGCTAGCATCTACTCATGCTTTTCATTCCTTCTAATTTTCTATTTGAATAATACCAAATTGTTCTTCATTATCGATGACTAAAGATAGCTAGCTTATATAAGATTGGGTATTGGAAATATTGTTCTTGAAGCATGCCCTCTAGGTTCCTATTGCCCCCTTGCTACACTCCATAAAACAACTGGTGCATGTGAACCGCGAGTTCTAATTTCGGCCTGAAGTTTTTTTTTCTTCCTTCTGAAGTTGTTGCTTGCATGCTGTGTATTGAACTAATCTATGGATATACTTCTGCAAATATCTTTATCAACTACCTCTAATGCAACCAAACCATACCTATGGAGGAGCAAATATTTGGGCTGATGTTAGTAGCAGTATCAAAGAAAAGAAAAGGTCAAGAACTCTTTCTAACCTTATATTCTAAGGAAAAGAGACAAATTAAGCCTGAGACTAAATTTATTCTTATTACTGTTGGACCTCATATTATTTATTCTCTACTATTCTTTTCACTTTTCATTGTCTGGTTATAATTTATGAGGCTTTTGGTTCATTAAGTAACAACCTGAAATGAGTGTGATCTGTTAGTATCTTCCATTGCTTTTTTTTTTCTAACTTTTGTTGTATGTTATATTGAAGTAATGGATGTTCCATACTCATCGTTTGAGAAGTTAGAAAAGCTAAATAAGCTGCTAAACTTGACATCTAGCTTCTAGTTTTGTTACATCCTCATCTAGAAATACCAAGGGAGGAATTGGAAATGAACTGAAGAGTTGGACTATTGGCTCAATATCTAGCTTTCAGAACATCTACTTTTTAGGTCAGTGAGACTTTATTTTGTTTTTTGTTTGAAGTCAGTTTCCTACTACTTTTTTTAGCCCTAGAGCTTTTGTTTTTAAATGCAGGACAGGGAGGGGTAAATTTGAGGGCTTTGTTGCAGACGGTGTGAGGAGTCTTTTGATCGATTTGGTTTCTTTGCTGGTGGCCCACGGTGGTCAGGATCTCGCCTGAGAGGCGCGGTCCTTCATGGCTATCGCCTAGCTCGCATCCTTCATGGCTATCGCAGGGAAGGAGAAGAGAAGATGCTGATAGCTCGCGTCCTTCAACAAGGAACACTTTGTGGAGATGAACTGTTGGGAGAATGTGATATCTCGTAGTGAAAAAAGAGAAGAGAAGAAAGTGGGAGGAAGAAGAGAGAGTCAGGTCTGAGTAATTAGGGGAAAGAGAGAGAAGAGAAGAGAATAAAGAAAAAAGGGTGACCCACGTGCGTAAATGTTGGAAATTAAAAAAAAAAACCGAGGGGATGTCCCTCGTAAATGTCACGAAATTAAAAAAAAACTAGTAGCTTTCTGACGGAAGAATGTAAAAGGCAGTAGGTAACTAACATGTGAGTCTTTTCCTACTGCTTTAGCCCTAGGAAAATTCCTAGGGTCAATGGCCCTAGGAAATTTTTGTAAGTAATATACTTATTTCTTGTAGTGATTGGAAAAGCTTGAACCTGCATATTAACACACAATTTCTCCCTAATTTGTTTATTTAAGTTTGGATATTGTTCGAATAAAAACATCTGAGAATAAAGTGTGCAGTAAAAGGTTATGTTTGAGTTTGTGTTCATTTTTTGGGAAAGCAAGTGCTACTGCTATGTAATGCATGTTAATTTAATAGTACCATAGTAAACTTGTAACAAGTGTGGTTTTTTAAATGAATATTTGTAAACTTGATGATTTGTGGAACATATATGTAATAGTTAAAATTTTGGTATTTGATGTTTGTTTTGTGAGCTATGACTCTCTTGAATAATTCTATGTTTGCCAATTTTTAACCTATCGAACGATTCTATAGGAAGGCAGCAAAAAAAAAATATTTTTTTAAAAAAATGACTTTTTAAATCAGTTATTAGTTAAACCGATTTAAAAAGCCATCTTTTAAATCAGTTATACGAAAAACCGATTTAAAAGACTACTTTTTAAATCGGTTTTTCTAATAACCGATTTAACTATTAAATCGGTTATTAGAAAAACAGATTTTTCTAATAACCGATTTAACTATTAAATCGGTTATTAGAAAAACAGATTTAATTTTTTTTTTAAATGTGTGTTAAATACTAACTTTTTAAATCTATTTTGGATAAAACCGATTTAAAAAGTCCAGACATACTATATCGGTAGTATATAAATCGGTTTCGAAACCGATTTAAAAAGCTCATTTTAACTGATTTAAAAGACTTTTTTTACACTAATGTTAGCTTATTAATTTATTAATTCTCATTGAATATTTACGTAATTTTTTATATCTAATAACAGCAATGGACCTCAATTAATTATAGAAAAATTAATTTCAACCTTAATATAATAAATATAATATTATTCCTAAAATTTAGAAAACAAAATAAAGGTTTTAATATTTTAATTTTAATTATATTTTCTATAATTATCCTTTTTATTATTAATATATAAATAAAGTATTTAAACATAAATTAAACAAAGGGATATGACTTTCTGGGGACGACAAATTTGGGTTTTGCGTAAAGCCAAGCCATCTACCAACTTCACGACACAGAAAACAAAAGTGGGAGGGATCACCGACAATAAAAAAGAAGAAAAGATGATTCAGAAAAAGAGGAAAA
This sequence comes from Calophaca sinica, assembly GCA_037113605.1. Taxonomy (NCBI): domain Eukaryota; kingdom Viridiplantae; phylum Streptophyta; class Magnoliopsida; order Fabales; family Fabaceae; genus Calophaca; species Calophaca sinica. The sequence continues at coordinate 130,694,362 of CM073731.1, forward strand.
AAAAAACAAGGCCGTCGTGTTTGGCATTGGCTTGAACGGATGCCCAACGAGCATTCTGGATCTGGAAGCAACGAATCAACACAAAGTAGGGATGACAATAAGATGGAGCGGGTGCGGGTAATATACAAAGATCTTTACGCGGATAACAGGTATCGATAGATATTCATGGGTGTTTAATAATTTAACAAAAAAAATTATACAACATAATATTTTTGTGTGGGTAAATCATACAACATAATATAACAATATATTATATTAACATTGTATAACATATTATATACATTGACAAAATTTTATTATTATGGGTCCCTCCACTAAAAAATATTCAATAATAAAAAACATAAAATTTATTTCATCTTAAATTGATAAAAAATGTCATAGTCATATTATAAATTTAATAAAAAAAATAAGTGTAACGAATATGCGGGTATCTGTGAGCGGGTACTATATCCCCACCCAGTAGCTATCCGTTTACTACCCTTTGCGGCGGGTATCCACGGGTGTTGGTTTTTTGCCATCCCTAACACAAAGCAAGAAGTCGTCCACTATTTGTGCGAGCATTATGTAAATGGAATAACTATTAACACCTTTCTTTTCTTTTTCTTGTTTTTAATAAGGAAAACTTTAGGTATGTTGGATCCTGCGACTCACCAGGGTGAAGGAAAGTCCCAAGACTCTTTAAGCGCCTACAGATATACTTATATATTACACCATGTTGAAGGTGTTAATCACTTTTTGCTCTATGGGGAGACTGTGAGGGGTAAGAGGACAAAGAGCGTGAGACATATTATATTATTTGATTTGCGGTTGTCTGGGCGTTATGGATGTTAAGAAATAAAATTATTTTTGTGGGTAGTGTAGCAAATTGTGATGCAGTTGTATTTCAAGTTAAAATATTTCTTTGAGGTGGTTTATCTTTAGGGAAAGGAGAAAGTATGATTTGTCTTACTCAAATTGGTGTTCAAACCCATTAGATTGTCTTACATCTTTGTAAGTTGAAATTGATATAATGGGTTAAAGTATTATTTGTACTCCCTTTAAATTAATCTTTTGCTTATAAAAAAAAATATAGACAACACGCCATGAGAACAAAAAATAGTGTCATCGCGGTAAAAAAAAAAAAAAAAAAAGTGTCCAAGGCATTTGGGATGGCAATATAAACACATTTCCCATGCCACATAAGAGTGGTACGTACCAGAGCAAAAATAGTCCCAAAATTAAAAGGGATGGAAAACAATAAGTTTACTCACACACATGTGTGTGTGTATACTTATTTCAACAGTATATGCAATTGTAAAACTTTTATAAATATTAATTCTTATTTTGATAAAAATCAAATGTTATTTGTTTAAATTTAATTTTTAAAATTAATACGAATCATGTCATTAAAAATATAATATTGGCATGAGCATCGGCACCAACATTAACACGCTAAGCTGAAAGTAGATTCCTTTTTTAAGTAATGTTATCCTTCCAACAATGAATTGTATACTGTCTTTCATTAGGGCGGTGTATAGAGATTTTATGTCCTTGGGTAAAAAGCACAATACACTTATAAATGAACTCAATGTATAGGAATTTTAGGTCTTTGTAATTTTGTAATAAACAAATACATATGTCGATAACAAAATTAGTATTAAAAGAGTGATAAAAATGTATTGTTTTAACTTGTTGGAAAATGAAATGAGGTATTTCTATCTTCTAAATTCAAAGTTAAGTATGGCTGAAAAAATAAATTGAGGTTTTCTATCTTCTATAGGTCTGGTTGGGTTGTAGTCTCCATAGCCCAGGCTTCCATAGACTTGTATAAGGACAAGGTTTTGAATAAAATATGAACGTTCGATTGATTTTTTTCTAATGATTGCAAATTCTTCCTATCCAGTGTTATCAAAACCGGACCGTGTTCCGACCGGTTGAACCACTTTGCATGAAAATTGGGGATTGAACCGGAAAATCGGGAACCGACGGTTCGGTCAAAATCCAATTTGTTTTTAAAAAAAAAATAGTAAATGATATTGTTTTTTATCCAATTTTTTGTACATTGATGGATTAAATCAAATACTATAAAAAAATTAAAATAAATTTGTACATTAATAATATCAAAATACCTACGTTGTAGTATTTGCAATTAATTAATATTAGAATGTTATTATGACATATATGCATTGGTTTAATATGTAATTTTGCATGTTAAATATTGACTAACAATATTTTAAGTAGAGTTTAATTTTTAATACTATAAAGTTATGAATATTATGTTATTTTCTGTTTATTATTTTTTGATATATATTATATTAAAAATATTATTTAATTGATTTCAGGTCTGATCTCGATTTAACTCCGGTCAAACCCTTGAATCATGAACCAGTGTCTTATCCTGTTCAATGACCAATTCGATTTTAACAACCTTGTTGCTATCCATAATGTGTCTGCTTGCTTCGAAATGGATGAATAGAAATTACTGAACACAATTATATGAATTTAATTATTGTTAAATACTTTTTAATTTGTTTATGCTTCGTTTTTAAAATATATATTTTTTAAAATTATGTTTAAATTTTTTAGTAAATACATAAATTCAAAAATTATATTAATATTTTATTAAGTTAATAATGATAAGTTTTTTTTTTTGACAGAAAGTTAATAATGATAATTTAAAAACTTAAAAACTCTATCATTATATAAGTAACGCACACTAGTCAAATAAATGCAAGGAAATTAAAAACTCACATTGGACTTCTTGTTCCACGACCACACTGCATCGCCTTCAAAACAACAGCACCACAACGCCTTGAGTTTGTGACGCCGTCGCCGTCCCCATCGTCGTGGCAGCTGCTTTATCGTCCTGACAAATTGACTGATATATAACTCTTTGCAGGATATATGACTTTTTTTTATTAAATTGAAATTTTATAATTATTAATAGTAAAAATTAGTCATTGTTGATTTTGTTTATCATGTGACATGTTTTTGCCCCCTGGACAATTATTTCTAGTTCCGTCAGTGAAGGTACGCCAGGTCCATCTCAAGATACACTTGACAGTCGTGATTGATGATCCTAGAGCAAAATTTTGGAAGATACACATCATATATGACAACAGATATCAAGACCAGCATTAAAACAATCAAACTATCCAACATCAATGCCACGATACTCCTAATTTCTATATGTTATCACTTTTAGCATGCTAGATGCCAGCCTTAACAGCTCGAGTAGTATTGCTGAAAACCAGATCAGCTTCTGCTCATTTGTCATATGGGTAACCATTCCATTTCAGCCTCAGAGTACTATCCCACAGATGCCTCAACTAATGATTGAAATACTTCGCTCCAATTCTCCTTTCAAATGAACCAGCCAACCACAAACCTATGTTAATGCTCATAAGGTTCAGCCACACACTTTTGATTCCCTTCTCTGTGTTTGCACTTTTTCTGTCTCCTTAATTACTTCTAAAATCATAAACGCTCCTGACATTTGCTTGCATTATTCACCAAATACATACATCCATGTGTGTCACAAAATACATCCAACCTTCGAAGCGAGTTGGGTCTCGATCGCCAACACACAACACCAATGCTGGAACCGGATCAGTTGAGTCAACAAACACGCTTTCCAAAACATCACAACTCATCTAGCTTATTCTTCATCAACTGTTCACAAATTAATTCACTTACACAACACTTCATTTGAGAAATTATACCATGATCTGATTACTCCATTCTGCTTGAGCGTCCTCCCCTGATCAGATTGTTTAATTTGCTATCACACCACACAACAACTGGATAGTTGAAACTGTTTACGGTTGAGTTTATCCAAACCCCGCGATTGCAACTCGACGCCCTCCACAATATCAGCAACCGCAATCTGTTTTGATTGAAACACAGCCTCATTTCTAGACTTCCAAATCATCCAGATGCATGAGAACCAAATCAACATGAACCTGTTTTTGAGCTTCCTTCCCCCATGAATCAGACCTTCAAACACGGGCTAAATGATCTTGTCCTCCCTTGTGCATAGCAGTAGTGATTCCCAGCCACTTGAATATTTCCATCCAAACTTTCGAAAACATGTGGCAAGTGAAAAAAAAAATGATCAGTAGTTTCAGCGTCTTGTCCACATCCAGTACATAACTGGGAGCCCTTACTAATGATCCCTCGCTTGATTACGTATCACTAGTAGGAATCCTATTTTGCAATAGCTTCCAAACGAACATGGACACCTTCAAAGGAGCCAACTTATTTCACACCTTTTAGTGGCTCGTGTCGGTCTGTGTATTGGAAGATGCCGATTTAACTGAGTAAATTCTTGATGACCCCTCCTTCCGCACCCATCTATCCCTCTCATTCTCCTGCAATTCATAACTCTCCACTACCTCCCTAAGCTTCCTCTCTAATTCTTCTTCCCATAGAAACAAACTTTTTCTCCATCTCCAACTTCCGTTTATCCAATTTCTCACCTCAGCCACCGAAGCCTCTTTGTCGCCTGATAATGTGAAAAGTCTCCTAAACCGTTTCCTTAACACCTCACCCTCACACCACGGTTCTGTTGGGAAAAACTGTGTAACTGAGATAAAATAAAAGATCTTCCACGAATTCCAGGATAATTTCCCAAACCAAATAGATGAAAATAACGCCAAAGATTTTAGCGTGGAAAACCCTCCAAAATTGAAGGTAAAAACCACGGGACCCGTAGGCCGCTTAAACTTCCACTATAACAATAATGAGATTACAAACTTCACCCATAGGTGATCTCTCAAAATTAATACAATAAGATTGTACTCTCAATTTGTGGATAAAACTCTCACAAATTGGCTCTCTCTAATTTTTCTCTCACTCTTTCTCTTAAGCGAAGCTCTCTAACTAATGCTTGTTGCACTTAGTTGTGAATGAGATGATTTTTGCTCTACCATCCACTCCCTATTTATAGAAGAAATGAATGGTGTGAACACTTGCAAATTGTGTCAATCTTAGATGGCTACCAACCATTTGACTCACCAACCATTTGACTCACCAATTTGCTTTCATATTGGCTGGATGCCAACAAATCTCCCCCTCCAGCCAATGGGGAAATATCCTCGTATCAATATGGGGTTGATATTAAGCCTGCAACTTCTTTGCAGACTTCTAGCTTGTCCTTTGGTAGAGCTTTGGTCATCATATCAGCCCCGTTGTCGTTGGTGTGGATCTTCTCAACTTTCAGCAGTTTTCTTTCTAACACATCACGGATCCAGTGATATTTTACGTCGATGTGTTTCGACCTTGAATGAAATGTCGAATTCTTGCTGAGATGTATTGCGCTTTGACTGTCGCAATAGAGAACATAATTTTCCTGGTTTTGTCCCAACTCTTGTAGGAACTTCTTCATCCACAGGATCTCCTTGCAACCTTCAGTGATTGCAATGTATTCCGCTTCTGTGGTGCTTAAAGCAATATACTTTTGTAATCGTGATTGCCATGAGACAACTCCCCCTGCAAATGTTATCAGATACCCAGAAATAGACTTTCTGGTATCCACGTCTCCAGCCATATCTAAATATGTATATCCTTCTAATACAGGTTTTCCATTACCAAAACACAAACAATGACTAGATGTACCTCTGAGATATCTGAGTATCCATTTGATCTTTGCCCGGTGCTCTTTTCCAGGATTTGATAAAAATCGACTCACAACACCATTGCATGTGCAATGTCCGGTCTAGTGCATACCATAGCGTACATCGATCGCCAACCGATGCATGCATATGGCACTTTGTTCATTTCTATTCTCTCCTCCTTGCTTGAGGGACACCGGCTCACTTTGAGATTGAAGTGACTAGCGGTGGAGAACTAACAGATTTTGCTTTGTCCATGTTGAATCTTTCAAGAACCTTTTCCACGTCTGGATTCTTGAGATAGCCAAATTTTGTGATTCTTCTGTCACGGGTAATCGTCATGCCAAGAATACATTTAGCGGGTCCTAAGTCCTTCATTGCAAAGGACTTGCTCAACTCTTTCTTCAACTCGCTAATCTTGCATTGTCTCGGTCAATAATCAACATGTCATCAACATAAAGCAAAAGAATGATGAAATTTTCATCGGAGAATTTCTTGATGAAGACGCTTGATGTCTGCCGTCGTTCGATTGTACTCATTTTTCTCCATGAATGAGTCGAACTTTTTATACCACTGTCTCGGTGCCTGCTTCAGACCATACAAACTCTTCTTCAGTCTGCACACCAATTTCTCTTTCCCTTTGACTTGGAAACCTTCAGGCTGCTGCATGTATATTTCCTCGTCAAGATCACCATGTAAGAAGGCGGTTTTTACATCAAGTTGTTCAATCTCTAGGTTGAGACTTGCAGCCAAGCCAAGAACAACTCTAATCGATGACATCTTCACCACCGGTGAGAATATTTCATCAAAGTCAACTCCCTTTTTCTGAGCAAATCCTTTCACAACCAGCCTTGCTTTGTAACGTGGTTGTGAGCTGCCTTCTTCACTTTTTACTCTGTACACCCACTTGTTCTTGAGTGTTTTCCTTCCTTGTGGTAGTGTTACCAAATCATATGTGTGGTTCTCATGCAAGGATTTCATTTCTTCTTGCATGGCTTTTAACCACTCATTCTTATGCTGGTGAGTAAGAGCTTCGTCATAGCTCTCTGGTTCTCCCCCGTCAGTGAGCATCACATACTCGGTAGGTGAATACTTTTGACTCGGCTTTCGCTCTCTGGTAGATTTCCTTACTGCTGCTTTTGATTGGACCTGTTCAGGAACTAACTCTTGTTCTGAACTGTCGGCTTGCTCTGGTTCTGGACTTTCAGCTAGTGGATCAACATCATCAGTATCTGGTGTAGCTCCCCCGTCATCAGAATCTATTGGTGGAGAGACTGGTTCCAGATTAACTGGAATTTCATCTGACTGTGGATTTTCTGGTTTCTTCAAATCCTTGATTGTTTGATCTTCAAAAAATACCACGTCTCTGCTTCTAATGATCTTTACGGTAGTGGATCCCAGTGCATGGCCGAATTCTTCATGGGCATATCCCACAAAGATACCTTGCTTTGTTTTTGCATCCAGCTTGAACCTCTCATCTTTTGGGATGTGAACAAATGTTCTCTGACCAAACACCTTCAAGTGTTTGTATGAAACATCTTTCCCTATCCAGGACTCTTTACGGTACATCATAGTTCAATGGGCTGATGGAGAAAGGTTGATCAAATCATTCTTGTCCTCATTGCCTCCCCCCAAAAGGAGTTTGGCAGTTTTGCATTTGAGAGCATACATCTAACTCTCTCACAGATGGTTCTATTCATCCTTTCAGCAACACCGTTGTGTTGAGGTGTCTTTGGCACTGATTTTTCTAATCTAATGCCAAAACTTCTGCAGTACTCATCGAATGGTCCGCGATACTCACCGCCATTGTCTGCTCGTACACATTTCAACTGTCTGCCAGTTTCTCTTTCAACTTTCACATGAAATTGCTTGAAAACTTCCAGCACCTGATATTTGGTTTTCAAAGCAAAGGCCCACACTTTTCTGGAATGGTCATCAATGAAAGTCACGAAATAAAGTGCACCTCCTTGTGACTTATCATTCATCATGCAGACATCAGTGTGTATCAAATCTAGAAGATTTGCCTTTCTAGATGGTGGGGAACTTCGAAATGCAACTCTGTGTTGTTTTCCCATTAAACAATCAACACATTTCCCCAATGATGTACTTGTCATTTCTGGCAAGAGATTCTTCTTGGAAAGAATCCACGAGACCACTTTTCACTCATGTGGCTGCCGCTTATGCCATAGCTCGGTTGGAACTTCCTTCTGCTGGTATTTACTTCTCCTCTACATAACTTGCCACGTTAAATAGAGAAGTATCTTTCTTGCCTTTGCTACCACCAGGTTTCCTTTGGTGAGCTTCAATTTCCTTCACCAAAATAGCTATTGTAGCCATCATCATCAAGTACTCAGGTGGAGATCAGTTAGGCGTATATCGAGAACATGTCTCACATCTTTCAAACATAACTTTGCATCCAAGGATAGTTTCTAAATAAATGTTGCCGATGCCAATAATTGTGGATGCATCATCATTTCCCATCCTCACTCGTCCAAAATCACCACGAGTGTAGGTTGAGAAGAACTCCGTTTGAGGTGACATGGTAGGAAGCACCTGAGTCAACTACCCAGGTAGAGTCTTGACATGCAAGATTGACATAATCTGCATCTCGAACAATGGTAACATCTTCGGTGTGATTGCGGTGTCATTTGTTTGGCTTCGCTTCTGTTTCTTTAAGCTGTTTCAACTTTCGGCACTCTCGAATGAAGTGCGGGAAGGCCTTGATGGTGACACTTCTTATCATACCTCGATCTGGACTTTGATCGTCCTCTTTGCCGATTTTGGCTTTGAGAGCTTCTACCTTTGCTTCTTCCACGCCCTTCTTGCTTGCCTTGTTTTTACGTGACAAGCGCTTGATTCGTGGATTATATCCTTCATCTTTTTCGTCCGAGACTCCTCGTTCAACATCCTATCGCTTTACCATATCCATGGTAAGCTTGCCTTGAGGCGGAGTTCTTGACCGACACAACTAAGGTGTCCCAGCTTTTGGTAGAGAACTTCGGCATCAGCGGTGCTTGTAACTCATCGTCGATGGTCATCTTCATCGAGTTGAGTTGATCTACAACGCCTTGGAACTCACTCATGTGTTCAGATACATCGCTACCGTCTTTGTACTTTAGGTTGACTAATCGTCGCATCAGTTGGCTTTGTTGCATGCGGTTGTTCTTGCATATATTTTCTCCGGCTTTTGCCAAAGAGCATGAGCATCATGTTCATTAGCAAAGTTTTGAAAATGCTCTTGTCAATCCATTGACGGATTTGAGCGAAGACACTTCCGATTCAGCATGGCCCGGTCGATTGTCGATGTCTTTGGTCGAAGCGTCGGTTGGTTTCTGCCTTCTTGTCGGTCTTATCATCGGCGGAGTTGTTGTTGTAGTTGTTGCTTTCTCCTTCGTCATCACGATCGGCTTCCATAGATCTTTAATGTATAAAAGATCTTCCATCTTTGGCTTCAGATTGCATAATTAAATGCGATCGACTTTATCATATTGCGGTGCTCTCCTCCATTTTGATGGCGATCAACAAGTTTCTTTGTCCTTGAAACTTCTTCGGCAATGAATAGTGACCGGTGAATAATTCTTTTCTGATGTGGAAGATCAGACAAAGCTGCAACCACAGAGCATACTAAGAATTTTCCACAGACCTAGCTCTAGATACCACTTTGTTGGGAAAAACTGTGTAAGTGAGATAAAATAAAAGATCTTCCACGAACCCCAGGATAATTTCCCAAACCAAATAGATGAAAATAACGCCAAAGATTTTAGCGTGGAAAACCCTCCAAAATTGAAGGTAAAAACCACGGGACCCGTAGGCCGCTTAAACTTCCACTATAACAATAATGGGATTACAAACTTCACCCTTAGGTGATCTCTCAAAATTAATACAATAAGATTGTACTCTCAATTTGTGGATAAAACTCTCACAAATTGGCTCTCTCTAATTTTTCTCTCACTCTTTCTCTTAAGCAAGGCTTCTCTCTCTAACTAATGCTTGTTGCACTTAGTTGTGAATGGGATGATTTTTGCTCTACCATCCACTCCCTATTTATAGAAGAAATGAATGGTGTGAACACTTGCAAATTGTGTCAATCTTAGATGGCCACCAATCATTTGACTCACCAACCATTTGACTCACCAATTTGCTTTCATATTGGCTAGATGCCAACAGGTTCATTCCAAAATTGAATATCTACTCCATTCCCTCCCTTCGTCATCAAAGAGTTTGAAAACCACTTTTGTCTAACTGCCCAAACCCCTTCCTCAATCGAAAAGATGTCCTTCCACCAAGTAGAACCTTCCCTCTCTCTCGAATTTAAGACCCACCTTCCTCCCTGCACTTATGTGTCAACACTCTATACCACAATCCTTGTAATTTCTCTATTTTCATTCTCCATAACCATTTTCCTAACAATGCTAGATTAAATGCTCTCAAGTTTTTAACCCCTAGACCCCCCATCCCTATCTTTACAAACGTTATACCACTTTACCTAGTTTAGCCACCTAGTTTCTTTATCCCCTCCCCAAAGGAATTGTTTAAAGAGAGATTCAAGTTTAAATATGATATTTGACGGAGCCTTGAAGAAAGAGAGGAAATAAGCCGAGAGAGCATACAAGACTGATTTAAGAAGCACTGCACGACCACCCATTGATAGATTTTTACTCTTCCATGAAGATAATCTACGCCTCACAATATCCACTATTGGTGCCCAAGTGGATTTCCTTCTTGTGTTAGCACCAATCGGGAGGCCCAAATATTTGAATGGAATCATATCTACTTTGCAATTTAGAGCATACGATGCTTTCTCCAACCACCTTTGGGAAACACTCACCCCCACCAGCTGACTTTTGTGGAAGTTGACCTTCAGCCCGGCCACCGCTTCAAACAGTTGCAAGATAGCTTTGATTGCCTTCACATTATCCCAAATCATCTCACCCACAATTAAAGTATCATCAGTGAATTGTAGATGAGAGAGTTGCAACTCCTGTGACCCAACTCTGAATCCCGAGAATATGTCCAATTCCACAAGCTAGCTCATTAATATGTTTATTCCCTCTACAGGGAGAAAGTGGGTCTCCCTGTCTCAACCCCCTGCCTACACCAAATTCCTTAGGCGAGCTTCCATTTACTAAAACTAAAACATGGGCGATATTTAAACATACTTCAATCAACTTCCTCCATTTTGCACAAAATCCCATTTTCTTCGTTACGAAATCCAAGAAATCCCAATCCATAGAGTCATATGCCTTTTCAAAATTGACATAGAACATCACCAATATTTTCTCTTTTTTTAGCCTCCTCCACAATTTCATTAGCAATTAAGATCCCATCCAATATCTGCATACCCTTTATGAATGTCGTTTGCAACTCCGAGATCACCTTATTGATAGCTAGTCTTAATCTATTAGCTAGAAATTTAGCCAACACTTTATACACGCATCTTATGAGAGAAGTTGGTCTATAGTCACCTATCTTCTATGGATTATCCTTCTTTGGTATTAACACAATGAAGGAAGAATTTGATCTTCTTACCAGCTGACCATTGGAATGGAATTCAACAATGGAAGTCTGAAATTCAAGCTTGACATCCTCCCAAAATTCCTTCAAATTAAAACCCAAAATTTACCCCATCCGGTCCCCGGACTCTTGAACCTCTCACAATCCCATACTACCTTCCTAATTTTTTCTTCAGAAAAAGCAATTGTTAGTTCTACATTATCTGCTGCGTTGATCGATCTCTTCTTCATGGGTAAACCTATGTAATGTATCCCCAGGTATTATTCATTCTTGGATATTTAGAGATATTTGCTCTTAACTTATAGCTTCCGAACCAACACTCGTTTAGAATATTCTCCAAAGACCCTATGTCAGCCACGTCAACAAATCTAACAAAGCCAAAACTTTTCATGTCTTTGTACCTCTTTTTCGGTACGTAAATGTCAACGACCTTTCCCTAGCTAACTTAAAAACCTTCTGTGTAATCATTTTCACCAATATTTTCTAGAAAGTTTGTGAAATAAAACATTACTATTCGATTGCTCTCCTCCTCGTCTGCACCACCAGTCTTGATGTTGCTCGATTGATCCCTTTTCCTCATTCTTGGTCTCACGTAGGTCCACTTACCCTCAGTTCTCACCCTGTCACACTTCCTCGCAGGGGCAGATCTTTCTTGTGACAGGTGGGAGCCCACAAGAATTTTGTTTTTGTTCATTAATATATAGACATATTTTAGTGTTAGCACTTCCTCCGTTTCATATTATTTGTCGTTTAAGGTTATGCACACATGTTAACAAAATTATTGATTGCACTCATTTTTAAGGTAAAATAGTTTATTTGGACTAGTATACCCTTATTGTAGTGAGAGTTAGGTGGAAGGATAAATTAATATAGGGTAGTTGAGATATAAATAAAGAGGGGTATTGTTGGAACAATATAATTAATACTTTCTCTATATTATAAAGTGACCAATAATTTGAGATAAACAGATATTCCAAACAGGACAATATGAGATGGAGGGAGTGATAGGTTATATATATATATATATATATATATATATATATATAGAGAGAGAGAGAGAGAGAGAGAGTAGTGCTATCAACACACTCTCTAAGGGTGCGTTTAATACGCATTGAAGCACAGAACAAGCAGAACAACACAACACAAACCCTTGAGTTAAAGGAACACTCTTTTCTCAACACTCACTCTCTTATTGATTAAAATTCAAATGAGTCTCACTAAACTATGTGTGTCCCACACAAATTTAGTGGGACCATATAAATTTCAACCAATAAGAAAAAGTGTGTCAGAAAGAGAGTGATAAAGAGTGTGTCCTTATCATTTATGATATATATATATATATATATATATGCGTGTGTGTGTGTGCGCGTGCACGCGTGTGTGTGTACGTGTCATATTCAAAATGAGCTTAGGTGAGTAACCCACGAGAACTTTACCATTGAACCATCAAGCAACATATGATGATTGGTGAAATACTTATATATCTATATTTTTGACAATTTGGCTCACTCAAAAATATCACGCAAGTTTCGCTACTTCTTGGATCTGATCCTTTCCTAAATCTTATCTCTCATTCCCTCTACAAAAATGTATCACAACCATTTAATTAATCGTACAAATAGAAAATTAAAAATTAAAACTGAATTTGAATTTTAAATTAAAACCAAATTTAAAATAAACAAAAGCCCTTCTCAATCCTAATTTCTCATATGCGTTTTTCTCATATTTAAGGGCTCGTTTGTTTAAGATTAAAAAAAAGTGATTTTCAAACAAAATAATTTACAGATTATTTATAAGAGATTTTAAGTAAAGCATAAGCTAATTTGTGTTTGTTAAAAATCACAAAAATCATTTTTTTAATCTTCTCTGTCATCTTGATATTAATTAAAATCAGATTATTTCTGATAAGTTACTTCAAATAGCTTTTCAATTTCAGATTATGTTTAGATTCTGATTATTTCTAAAAGCTGTAATAAACGAATAAAAAACCCTAAAAAGTGATTATTTATTTAAATAAACCGATTTATTAATAAAATAATATGAAACAAATATGCTCTAAGATCTGTTTGTTAAAGATTAAAAAAATGATTTTGATACAAAATAATTGAGATTCTTTTAAAAAAGTAAAAATGGTTTTTTTTTAAAATAATTTAGTGATTTTGTATCCAAACAAGTTTAAAATAATTTTTTTAATAAATGATTTTTATTATTGTTAGGAAACATAAATTAGTTTTTACTTTTTTAAAAAAATCTCTAATTTTTTTTAAAAGTGGATGAGGAAGAGGATATATTATTATTTCAGTGGCATTAATGGTCATGTTACAACTATTCCCGAGGGGATTTGAATCATGTCACTTGGGGTTATAAGGCCAAACTCCTACCATTAAGCTAGCACTCCATAGGCAAAAAAAAAATCTCTAAATTATTTTGTATCAAAAATCACTTTTTTTAAATAAACGAGTCTAAATCAGGGAGAAAACATGCACGAGAAATTGGGAGTGAGAAGAGCTTTTTGTTTATTTTAAAATTTAATTTTAATTTAAAATTTAAATTCAGTTTTAATTTTTAATTTTTTATTCATATAATTAATTTAATGGTTGTGATGCATTTTTATACAGGGAATGAGAGATAAAGTTTAGGAGATCATGGATATCCGCGCAGCTCCCTCGCGCTCTCTCTCTCACTCACAGAATTGAATCCTCGACGGCCAAACTCTCTACAGCTGTCTCTATGACAACAATACCAACCGTTGGATTCATCGTACAGATTAGATATTAGTTGAAATAAAAATAGAAAAACATAAAATAGCGTTCAGCCCAATTTCTGCTCATGCTCAATTTCTGCACAATCATCTTGAAAATCAAAATTCTTCTACTGTCCCTATTATCAGGTGAATAAGCTTAACCCAAGTTTTCAATCTTTTTATTCTTTTGTTTTCTTCTCGTCATTTCATCACTTATCCAAAAGGCAACATGTTATTAAGGTTCTTGGCCTGATTGTGATTGTTTTTCATTTGACTGTGGTTGTTTTCGCGATGGTGATCTCAAATCTCAAACAAGGAAGCCATACACAGTCCAATGGTTGCTCTGGTGTAGGGTTGTATCCCAAATTGTGATTAAAAGAAAGGGCTTGAAGTGATCTCCGCTGGGTTGGTCACCATGGGCTGCATCGACCATCTCCCCCTCTCTCTTTCTCGGGCGCCCCAACTATCTCTCTTTCATGAGTACCGTACACAAAAGAAATAAAGCTAGAGGAAGAACATTTTTTTTCAATTTTTGTTTTACGTCTAATATCTCAGCCATTAGATGAATCTAACGATTGTTATTGTTGCCATAGAGACAGCAGTAGACAGCTTTGTTGTCGAGGATCTGCTTCCCTCACTCTATCTCGTTGTGCATAATACCTACATGCAAGCAGATAAAGGTGGTGGTGGTACTCATACATTGTTAGTTCGTTACCCAGAAGAAGTGAAGATGTGCTTTATTTTTATTTTTTTAACGAAGGAGGCGTGCTTTTATTAAAAAACCAAAGGAAGTGGAGACGTGGAATAAAACTGTGACGCGATATCAAGTGGTTTTCTGTTTAATATTTGCCAATGATTTCACTGAATTATTGGTAAAGAGTTTGTGTTAATTTCTACAATTTTTATTGTTGCTGGGATAAGACTAATTTTTCTACCATAAAAATAGAATAATGTGGAGCAAAAAAATCATTTATTTCAACAACTATAGTTGTTGCTACTAAATCTTAATTTACGTTTGCTAACAAATTTATTATTAATGGGAAAAGGTCGCCGTTAAATCTCATTCATCTTGTAGTGACATATATAGCCACATAATAGTCCCAAAGCAAGAAGGCAACTAAAATTACATAGCTGCTAAACAACAATGGTACCAAAAAACGATAACACAATCCACTGATTTCTATTATTTGTAGTTGTGGCATAGTACAGGATGCTGCTAACTCTATAACTTCCCAAATATATTTTAGGTTGAGGGATATTTATACCATGATTTTAAACTCCAACCTTTGTCTCATATATCAGATAAGAAATACTGTCCAATTTAATACTGCCAAATATTGAAATATGGTACCAAATCTACTATTCTGATTTATTATAGAAGTTCATTGATAGAGAGATCACTTCTCTTTTAAACATCCCTCGTCACTTAAAGAGTTGTAATAGAGCAAAAATAAAACAGTCCCAAACAATGAATAAAAGACAAGTTTGTTAACCGCATAACAACAATAGTCCCAAGCAACGAAAAGACAAGTTACATAGCTGCAGAACAAAATAGTCCGAAAACAACGATAAAAGATAAGTTTGTTAAGCATAGAAAGACATGAAGCTATGCATAAAATAACAATAAAATGGAGCAACTGACGCATGTTTATTGAAGTTCATACTTGGCTATATAGCCATTTACATCTTCTTAACCGAAAGTTTAAAAATAAGACACGATGCCATTCACTAAGCTACATATCTAACGACATGGAATAATAATTTAAAATAAAAGCTAGGTCTTAGTCAACTAAAAAACAAACTGGAAATCATAAATAGAGACATTCAAGTCGTTCTATGATCAAGCGATCAGAGTATCCGTTGTATTTTTTGGAGTACGCACTTCTTATTCCTTTTGATGAGTACCTAATAAAAGAACCATAGTGTGAGGTACAAACCCATCAGTAACCTCCAACCCAAGTACAAATCAAATTTTTTTTTGAAGATCCTCAGCACGACTCCAAACATATTTTGGGGTCATCATTGACACAATCATCATGCATCTATCGGCGAGACTTATGAGTGTACCACACATCGCTATTAGTAAGAGGGATATGGGAAATCTGCGGTTAAAAGGCATCCCACTCATGTGTAAGAAGCAAACACCGAGGGATGCAACAAAACAAATAGTATTCCAACAACGAAAATGAAAATATTTATATGGTTGCTCAACTGCTAAGAGAGCTTCTCGGGGATATTTTGCACCGTTTCCAGGGGTACATGTGTAACACCCCAACTATGAGTGCCACGTGTCCTACCCAAAACGATGTGAAAATATTTGAATACTGGTTTTCTTTCGAGGCCAAATCATTTGTAAGTGGAAAAGAGAGTTTTTTTTTTTCAAAAGACTTTTCGAAATGATGGATGTGGAAACAAAATAATTCGAAAACACAGTGCATAAGTCACATAAATAAAGTAAATACACCGGATACGCTCGCAGGCGCAATCAGAGTCTGGTGTAACCAAAATACTACAACAATAGGAAAATACCAACGAAAAACAAGGACCCACACATCACCAAAAGACGTAAAGACCCACATCAAAGATAACAGTACCACCTAACTCGAAAACCTCCTAAGCTGGTCAATCTCCTCTAAACTGTTTGTTAGGCAGAAGCCTAACGCGTCCCCCAACGGACCCATAGTCAGCACTAATGGAGTACTCCGAAGGATCCTCCTCCTCGTCACTCCCGAGATCCACTACATCAACATACGACCATAGCCGCCTAGTCTGCGAGGAGACCTGATCGTGGTCTGCCGAGGTAGAGGGTGCAGGGAAAGAGGGACGAGCAGGGAGAGGAACCTCCCTCGGTGTCTCCATTGGTGCGGTCGGGGCTACAACGTCGGGGACAACTCCACTCGTCTGCACGGGCTCCTCGGGAACTGGATCGATCGTGACCGGCTGTGGCACGTAGGGAATGTCACATACTAATGGCGCACCATGCGGGTGAGTCAGAGAAATCATCGACGGTGGTACAAAGAACTGTACTGTCCTCCTACTGAGTTGAGCCTCGGTTGCCATCCCTTCGTCGTCAATGGTAGTCTCGACCACTAGTCCTGTATGCGCCACTCGCCTGGAGACGTGGTCAATCTCCCAGGCGTCCTCGTGGTCCCCCTCAGGGAACTCAAAGGTCGTGAGACCCATGTACCGAAGCTCGGGGTGAGCCATCTAATACAACGTCATCCAACACAACCATAGGAAAGAAAGTGCAAGGGTAAATCTCTCGTACACGAGTTCATCATAAGCTTCACATGTGTAAAACAAAATACTACATAATAAAGCAACATGCAATAGAGTCATACTATAATTATTCACACAAATACGAGTATAACACATAAGGCATGCAAAACAAGCATCCAAAATCCACAACAACATAAACACAACTAGTCAGTATGCAAATGTAGTCAGCGTGAATTTTACGGCTTAATTCCTATACCAATAGGATCGCAGGCAACCCGCTATATCAAGTTTGTATACCCATACCAATGGGATATGTGACACCGGGTCGACTCCTCGCCCCCCGATGAACACTGCCCACTACATCAGACCTTAAGTTTGTAATCGTCCTTTAGGCCAGGGCCAACGCGCGAACACCTTGACACTAGGATCCATCCGTCTAGTTCAGAGTAAACGATATCTTATGATTGCATGCTTCACAACGTTCAATTTTCTTTGGATGCACTTACAAGAAGTGTCCGTGACTTACAATTTTGACACGATCGTACTTGATGTATTGACAACTCTCCCTTTCTAAATCCTCTTTGACTCACCACATAATTATTTGAAGAAATCCCCTTCTTTATTTATTATATTTATTTCTTTTGTTTCCAAGGAGAACTATACTTGCTAAAGAGTCTAGTGCCATTTTGACTTTATTTAATTAATTGTTTTCATATAAATGTCCCTCTGGAAAATCCTTTTTCTTCTTTTAAGAAAATACGTACTTCGTCTTGAAAATTCCTAGAGTAGAAACATGATCCTATTTATTCCAAAATTCCATCCTTGCTAGTAGGCTTCGTTGGAGAACCTTTTCTAAAGTAGTCCTTCCTACCTTACATTTATTTTTTATTTTTATTTTTTTGTGAAACCGCAATGTCCTAGTTTCGCAAAACGTGTTGTTTTAGAGAAAGCGCGTCGGAGCATCGTGTTGTCCATACATCAATTACATCGTCAAAAATTGTACAACCTCACCACATGCATACATACAACTTAAGCACACAATACATCATGTGATTTCATCCAATACAATAATTTCCAAACATTTACTACTAAAATATTACAACAATTTCTACACATCACCAAACAAATAACCAATCCAATCAACACACAAACTCAAGGCTGCTAAAACTCATTGGAGTAGATTTCCCTTACCTTAGGTGCTTTTCTTCCAAGCTAAAGCTCTTACTCTAAGTCCACTAGTATCTAACCACCTTCAACCAACATAACACATACTTAGAACACATTTTTGGGGTCTTTTAAACCTATTCTACCCCTCGGCCTAGGGCCACAATTTTAGAGAAAATTATTCCTTTTTATTCAACCCTTTTAAAAGCTTTTTCTTTTTAATAAAGTAAATACCATAGGATCACTAAGTAACATCCTTAGTTCACTTCCCAAAACCTATGAAAACTCAAATCTGTACTCCAACTTCAACAATTTTGTTAATATAGCAAACGACGTCGGTTTTGAGTGAATGACCCCTCCCTGGAAAGCTTGAAGTGTCCAATTTTTGAAAGTGAATTTTAATTTAACAAATCATTAGCCATTTGGTACAGTTTTTCAAGATCATTTTCGGGTGTACAGAAAAGACAGATTCTGTCTTCCAAATTATAACGTATTTTAAATTATTAATACTTAACCAAATTTAGTGAAATTTGTGTGCAAAAATGTAGAGAAATGAGTCTATTTTCCAGGAAATCAAGAATCAACGAAAAAGGATATCTGTGGAAAACGTTATGATAAAAAAACTAAACACATGTCAGTGCAGATTTTTTTTTGAAGTTTTCACTAATAACACTATAGATAACTTTGCTCAACTTAGAACTTGGCTTGTGATGCGCTCATAATAGCATATAGTTTATTGTTAGTTTTGCATTGCATAGTAGGCATTGTAGTGGTTTTTACCCATAGTTCTCATGCATTTTTGCTTGAATTAGATAATGCACTTGGTTTGAGTTCAATTGTGCAGAAAAGAAGGTTATTGGCCTAGGAAAGCGGAGCTAGATCACTTAGACGGATGTTGCAACCAACTCGGAGGCCAAAATCACAAAATATGGCAAGATCAGAGGAAAACACGGCCTGCCCGTGTTGATGCCACGGCCGTGCCTTAGTGGACGTGAAGAAAATCAAAAATTTGAAGTCAGTAAAAAACACGGCCAGGCCGTGTTACCCAACACGGCCGTGCCCCTGCTTCCAGACAACAACACGGCTTGGCCGTGTTTCCCTCCACGCCCGTGTCGGGCTGCGTATCTGTTTTTCTGTGTTTTACGAGCAGCACGGCCAGGCCGTGCCAGGCTCCACGGCCGTGCTGCGTCTCGGCCAGACTCTTATTTTTGCGCGTTTTGACTTAATTTTTAGATGTTTTTCAACCCTTTTGGTCCAGAACTATATATAGATAGATGAAACATTGACCTAGGGACTTACTACTGGTTAGTGGCCTCTTGTGAGTTTGAATCAAGAACAAGGATTCTAGGCAAAGTTGAGGAATCAATGGAGTCTATTGCTGTTTCTACATCTCAAATGCTTGGTTCTTTCTCTTCCATGAGGAACTAATTCCTTTGTACTAGGGTAAGATGAACTTTGTGGATCCTTTTATGTAATTGAATTCAGAGTTTTCAATGCAAGTTTGATGTATGTTATTTGATCAATTATTTCTGTTCTTAATGCGATTCTATGCTTGATCACCATGGGGTTGACTTAGGGTTTAACATCAATTGGAAAGTTGAAGTTTTAAACTTGCTTTGGGATATTTTGACATATCTATAGGGTTATAGGGATATAATTCTCTTTGGTATGAGTTTGTATGAATCCTTATCCTTATTGCTTGATTTAATTAATTGGAACCTAAGGGATTAAGGCTTATTAGTTGAATTAAAGGGATTAAGAGGAAAGGAATTTTCGTTAATCTAAATTAGAGGATTCGAACTTCAAATACGTAATCATTACTTGCATTGGAATAGGATTCAAGAGCGTAAAGGGTGAGACAAAGGGATTCGAACCCTAGTCACGCTATTCTCCTGAATATTTAAATCAATTGTTTTTGTTAGTCATTATCTTAGTTTTGAACACGAATTACACAATTCAAACACTAATCGTTCGTCTGATAGTTCAAATAGTACATCGTTGGTATAGTTAAGAATTGGTCACAATCCCTGTGGATACGATCTTTTATTACTTAACGACGGAATCGTACACTTGCGATTTTGCCCAACAAGTTTTTGGCGCCGTTGCCGGGGATTGTTGAATTAATTTTTAACAAGACAAACGAGTACCTTTTTGAACTATTTCTTTTATTTATTTTCTGAAGAAAAAATTACATTAATTGTTGCTTTGCTACTTACCTGTTGCCTGAGTTTTGTGCATGCGAGGTAAACAAACAGGTGAACTGTTGTTTGACCCAGAAATTGAAAAGACAGCAAGGGCATTAAGGAAGAAGACAAAAGAGGCAAAACAGCAACAAAAACAATCCTCCGCATCTACTTCTCAAGTCACCAATCAAGAAGTCATGGGGGACCAACCACGTACTTTGGGTGATTTTGGGAAACGAAACAACCATACAAGGGCTGTCAATGCCTACTAACAGGTTGGGGCAAATGCCAATTTTGAAATCAAGCCGGCTTTGTTAAACACTCTCAAACAAAGCCAATTCGCGGGGAATGAAATTGATGACCCAAATCAACACCTGGTGAGCTTCTATGAAATCTGTGACACCTTTGGGGCCGAGTTTGGGTAAAGAAAGAAGCAAGAAATTGAGGCTCTTCCCTTGGACCCTGCGAGAGAGAGCAAGAGATTGGCTAGACACCTTGCCTGCTGGAAGCATTGCAACTTGGGACGATTTGGAGGAGAAATTCATGACAAAATTTTTTCCACCCTCCAAATTCATCAAAAGAAGAGGTGAGATTCATGGCTTCCAACAGAACCAAAGTGAGAACTTATATGAGGCATGGGAGAGATTCAAGCTCCTTCTAAAGAGGTGCCCAGGACATGGATATGATGACTTCAACCAGGATGCAAATGTTACGTAATGGTTTAAGGCCGAACACCAGGATGATGTTGGATGCCTCAGCTGGAGGTACAATCAACAACAAGCCAGCTGCAGAAGCAAGAACCTTAGTGGAGCAAATGGCTTCCAATGAGCAATTATGTCAGAATGATAGAGGGACACTGGCAAAAAGAGGAGTCCTTGAGCTAGAAACGCAAGATGCACTCTTAGCTCAAAATAAGTTAGTATCTCAACAATTGGAGGCTATCACAAAGGAGTTGAAGGCACTGAAAGTGGGAGCCTCTTCCTCCGCTTCAAGTGAATCAGGTGAATCAAAACTTGAGATGTGACTTTTGTCAAGGGCCTCATGAGAATGGAGGGTGTGATACGTTAGGAAACTCCAAGGAGCAAGCTAATTACATGGGTGATTTTCAAAGGCAAGGAGGGAATCCGTATTCTAACACCTATAATCCAGGGTGGAAGAATCATCCCAACTTCTCTTGGAAGCAGCAAGATAACCCATCATCCAGCAACCCTCCACAACCGCAAAAGCAAGAGAAGCCAAATCAAGTAGAAGAAGCTCTTATTCAGTTTATGAAGATGACACAATCCAACTTCCAGAACCAACAATCCTATTTCAAAAACCAGGAGGCTTCTATCAAAAATCTGGAGAACCAAATAGGGCAACTCTCAAAGCAACTAGCGGAGCAATCGAAAGGTAAGTTTTCTGCTAGCACAGTTGACAACCCTAAGAATGAAAATTGTAGTGCTATTTTTTTGAAAAGTGGAAAGATGTTGTGCAAGTAGAGAGAAAGAAAAGAGCGAAAAAGTGAAGTGGATGAAGTTGAAAAGAGAGAGTGGAAGTGGAAAAAGAAGTTGAACAAGAAAAAGGTGGAGTTGAAAATGAGAGTAGAGTAAATATTGAAAAAGAAAAAAAGAGAAGGTGAGGAAGACCCAGGGTTATTCATCGACAAATTGCAAGTACAAGAGAAACCGAGAGTTGTTCCTCCATATAAGAAGCTGCCATATCCTCCTGTGAGCAAGAAAAACGAGAAGGATGAACAATTCTCTAAGTTCATGGATGTTTTCAAGCGTCTCCAAATCAACATTCCTTTTGCAGAAGCTCTTGAGCAAATGCCCACATATGCAAAATTTATGAAGGAGTTGTTGACCAAAAAGAGAAGGTTTAAGGAGGATGAGACGGTAGCCTTGACTGAAGAGTGTAGTGCCATTATCCAAAGGAAGCTTCCTCCAAAGATGAAGGATCCAGGAAGCTTTACAATTCCTTGCACTGTTGGGAATTTGCACATTGGAAAGGCTCTCTGTGATTTAGGAGCTAGCATTAATCTGATGCCCCTCTCTATGTTGAAACGGATGGGAGGAGGTGAAGTCAAGCCTACCAAGATGTCTTTGCAACTGGCAGATAGATCGGTGAAATACCCCTATGGAATACTGGAGGATGTATTGGTAAGGGTTGGCAAATTCCTTTTTCCGGCAGACTTTGTGATCCTTGACATGGAAGAAGACAAGGAGGTCCATCTTCTTCTTGGAAGACCTTTCCTAGCTACAGGAAGAGCCTTGATTGATGTCCAACAAGGTAAATTAATTTTGAGGTTCCAAGATGAGAAAGAGACTTTCAATGTGTTTGAGGGTATGAGACATCCCGATAACACCGAAAAGTGCTCTAGAATTGATGTGGGTGGGCAGCCGGTTGGAGAGAATCTTGATCAAGACCGACCTTCCAAACCCTTAGAGAAGGTGACAATGAATTCTATTGAGGAGATGTCTGAAGAGCTGGATGATGGGATGAAAAAAATTTTAGTGCAGGAAAAAGGAAGAAAAGGAAAGAGTAGTTTGCATATGGGCCATGGGGAACAATTCCCAAATTGCAAAATTCCAAAGAAGGCACATGTAGAACCTACTCATTCTTATGAAAAGCGCACCAAACAGGCGTGGGATGACAATGTCCACCCACATAAATTCAAGAGGAGAAAAAGGAGACCAATGCGAAAAAGGGGAATGATTTCCATGCAAGCACTCAGGACTATGGGTGTGCATCATCCCAAGGAAGGTGGTGCCTCAATCTTCTTTTCCTCCTTTAAGGAGCCTTGATCGACTCCTTCAAGCGTCAAGCTAATGACGTTAAAGAAGCGCTTCTTGGGAGGCAACCCAAGTTTTTCGGTGAGTTCTTTCCTCCCCATCCCTGCTTCAACTTTAATTGTTTACATTGGGGACAATGTAAATTCTTAAGCTTGGGGTAGGGCGTTTAAATTTTTGCATTTAGTTTTGCATATTAGTTTTGCATTTTTAGTTTAATGTTTGCATATTTGTTTTAATTGTTGTTTTGTTCGCATCATTTTATCCCCCAATTGTACGCTATCCTCTTGTGTTTGGCATGTGTGCTACAATCTTTTTGAAATTTGAGATTGCAATGAGTTGGAACCCAACCATCTTTTCTTGTGATAGGCTTTAAGGCAATATTCTTAATGTACATAGGGATAGTCTTTGGATAAGTTGAGAATTAGCATGTGGCACTCTGATTTGATGTCTTTCACTGAATTTAACTTCTAAACGTGAGACTTGAGCTTAATATTGGGGCTTTTACTTTATCATGTTTATATTTCCCCCTTTTCCTTGTATGAGTGTGTCCATCCTGATTGTGCTCTCTAGAACTTGACTTGAAACCGCTTTCAAAACTTGGAAAATTTTTGTCAACACACTTGAATATGATTTAGGCAATTTAGGCATGTTTCAAGCCTCTGTTTGTTGAATGAAAACTCCTCTAGTTGCCCTTTTGAGCCTGAACTGAAATTAATTTTCTTGGTACCCAGATAATTGCTAAATGTTTGAGTACCTCTTAAAGTATGTGTAAGGGAGCAATTAGTTGTGAATCTTGTTCAAATTATGCAGTGCTTGACATTTGAGACCTCTTCTGTTATTCAATTTCTTCCCAGTAACTCAAATGGGGGAGAAAATAAATAAATAAATTAAAAAAAAAATATATATAAAATAAAATAGCAGAAGAGGAGCAGAGTAAAAAGGTGTTGAAAACGAAAGGGAGAATAAATTGTTCCACTTATGCTGCTTTAAAAGGGTGGTTTTCTTTGTCTATTATTTTAGCCCTTGTGTTCCCCCTTTCTTGTTTTTATCCCACCATGCAAGAAAAATCCCATGGCCACGTTACAACCTTACAAAGACCTTTTGATTCTTGTGTGTTTTCATGAATTGTATGCTGAGATTTGGTTAATAGTCAAGCTTATGGTAGAACACTTTCATGGATGGATTTGAGCGATTTGTCATGATCTTTAAACACTTGGAGAGTTGGGAGGAGAGTGCCCTATCAGTGAGAGACATGATTCCAGAGCACCTGATTCTCTAATTGAACTTGATTTTGGTTGTCCCTATTGCCAGTTCTAGCCTTTAGCCTATTGCTTGAATGTGCTATTATCTCGGGTTCCTTATTTGTTGCATCTCTTGTTTCTTTGCTTATCTTTGTACTTTGCAATTGCTTGAGGACAAGCAAGATTCTAAGCTTGGGGTAATTTGATGCGCTCATAATAGCATATAGTTTATTGTTAGTTTTGCATTGCATAGTAGGCATTGTAGTGGTTTTTACCCATAGTTCTCATGCATTTTTGCTTGAATTAGATAATGCACTTGGTTTGAGTTCAATTGTGCAGAAAAGAAGGATATTGGCCTAGGAAAGCGGAGCTAGATCACTTAGACGGATGTTGCAACCAACTCGGAGGCCAAAATCACAAAATATGGCAAGATCAGAGGAAAACACGGCCTGCCCATGTTGATGTCACGGCCGTGCCTTAGGGGACGTGAAGAAAATCAAAAATTTGAAGTCAGTAAAAAACACGGCCAGGCCGTGTTATCCAACACTACTGCGTCCCTCGCTTCAGACAACAACACGGCTTGGCGTGTTTCCCTCACGCGGTCGCCGCGTATCTGCTTTTTGCGTGCTTTACAAGCGACGACGGCCGGTGCCCGGCTCCACTACTGGCCGTCTGCGTCTTGGCCGACTCTTATTTTTGCGGCGTTTTGACTTAATTTTTAGATGTTTTTCAACCCTTTTGGTCCGTAACTATATATAGATAGATGAAACATTGACCTAGGGACTTACTACTGGTTAGTGGCCTCTTGTGAGTTTGAATCAAGAACAAGGATTCTAGGCAAAGTTGAGGAATCAATGGAGTCTATTGCTGTTGCTACATCTCAAATGCTTGGTTCTTTCTCTTCCATGAGGAACTAATTCCTTTGTACTAGGGTAAGATGAACTTTGTGGATCCTTTTATGTAATTGAATTCAGAGTTTTCAATGCAAGTTTGATGTATGTTATTTGATCAATTATTTCTGTTCTTAATGTGATTCTATGCTTGATCACCATGGGGTTGACTTAGGGTTTAACATCAATTGGAAAATTGAAGTTTTAAACTTGCTTTGGGATATTTTGACATATCTATAGGGTTATAGGGATATAATTCTCTTTGGTATGAGTTTGTATGAATCCTTATCCTTATTGCTTGATTTAATTAATTGGAACCTAAGGGATTAGGGCTTATTAGTTGAATTAAAGGGATTAAGAGGAAAGGAATTTTCGTTAATCTAAATTAGAGGATTCGAACTTCAAATACGTAATCATTACTTGCATTGGAATAGGATTCAAGAGCGTAAAGGGTGAGACAAAGGGATTCGAACCCTAATCACGCTATTCTCCTGAATTTTTAAATCAATTGTTTTTGTTAGTTATTATCTTAGTTTTGAACACGAATTACACAATTCAAACACTAATCGTTCGTCTGATAGTTCAAATAGTACATCGTTGGTATAGTTAAGAATTGGTCACAATCCCTATGGATACGATCTTTTATTACTTAACGACGGAATCGTACACTTGCGATTTTGTCCAATAACTTGCGATCTTTTCATCAAGTAGATCCATCAACAAGCAAGGCTCACATATTGTTCATAGCCTAAAATACATATTTTTAAAGGAAGAAGAAATCTTTATGTTTTGTAGAAGAAAGAATGTCGCCATTTTTGAAACAACCATGTCTTGCCCTTAACACTTAGGTGATTGATGCGTTCATTATAGCATATGGTTCATTGTTAGTTTTGCATTGCATAGTAGTCATTTTAGTGGTTTTTTACCCATAGTTTGCATGCATTTTGCTTGGTTCAGATAATGCACTTGGTTTGAGTTCAATTGTGCAGAAAAGAAGGTTATTGGCCTAGGAAAGCGGAGCTAGATCACTTAGACGGATGTTGCAACCAACTCGGAGGCCAAAATCACAAAATATGGCAAGATTAGAGGAAAACACGGCCTGCCCGTGTTTATGCCACGGCCGTGCCTTGGTGGATGTGAAGAAACTCAAGAATTAGAAGTCAGTGAATAACACGGCCAGGCCGTGTTATCCAACACGGCCGTGCCTCTGCTTCCAGAGAACAACACGGCTTGGCCGTGTTCCCCACCACGCCCGTGTCGGGCTGCGTATCTGTTTTTCTGTGCTTTAAAAGCAGCACGGCCAGGCCGTGCTGCGTCTCGGCCAGACTTTTATTTTTGCGCGTTTTGACTTAATTTTGAGATGTTTTTCAACCCTTTTGGTCCAGAACTATATAGAGAGAGAGAGAGGAAACATTGACCTAAGGGGGGTTACTTCTGGTTAGCATCTTGTGAGTTTGATTCAAGAACAAGTGATTCTAGGCAAAGTTGAGGAATCAATGGAGTCTTTTGTTGTTTCTACCTCTCAATTGCTTGGTTCCTTCTCTTCCATGAGGAACTAATTCCTTTGTACTAGGGTAAGATGAACTTTGTGGATCTTTTTATGTGATTGAATTCAGAATTTTCAATGCAAGTTTGATGTCTGTCATTTGATCAATTATCTCTTTTCTTAATGCGATTCTATGCTTGATCACCATGAGGTTGAACTAGGGTTTGACATCAATTGGAAAGTTGAGGTTTTAAACTTGCTTTGGGATATTTTGACATATCTTTAGGGTTATAGGGATATAATTCTCTTTGGTATGAGTTTGTATGAATCCCTATCCTTTATGCTTGATTTAATTAATTGGAACCTGAGGGATTAGGGCTTATTAGTTGAATTAAAGGGATTAAGAGGAAAGGAATTTTCGTTAATCTAATTTAGAGGATTTGAACTTCAAATACGTAATCATTACTTGCATTGGAATAGGATTCAAGAGCGTAAAGGGTGAGACAAAGGGATTCGAACCCTAGTCACTCTATTCTCCTTAATATCTAAATTAATTGTTTTGTTAGTCATTATTTTATTGTTGAACACGAATTACACAATTCAAACACTACTAGTTTTCGTCGGATAGTTCAAATAGTACATCGTTGGTATAGTTAAGAATTGGTCACAATCCCTGTGGATACGATCTTTTATTACTTAACGACGAAATCGTATACTTGCGATTTTGCCTAACAAGTTTTTGGCGCCGTTGCCGGGGATTGTTGAATTAATTTTTAACAAGGCAAACGAGTACCTTATTGAACTATTTCTTTTATTTATTTTTTTTTTAAAAAATATATTAATTGTTGCTTTGCTACTTACCTTTTGCCTTAGTTTTGTGCATGCGAGGTAAACAAACAGGTGAACTGCTGTTTGACCTAGGAATTGAAAAGACAGCGAAGGCTTTAAGGAAGAAGGCAAAGGAAGCAAAGCAACGACAAAAACAATCCTCTGCATCTACCTCTCAAGTCCCAACTCAAGAAGTGATGGGGGACCAACCACGCACTTTGGGTGATTTTGGGAGGCGGAACAACCATGCAGTGGTCACAATGCCTACCAACAGGTGGAGGCAAATGCTAATTTTGAGATCAAGCCGGCATTGTTGAACACTCTCAAGCAAAGCCAATTCGCGGGGAATGAGATTGATGACCCAAATCAGCACCTGGTGAGTTTCTACGAAATCTGTGACACCTTTGGGCTGGCTGGAGTGACTGAGGGAAGCAAGAAATTGAGGCTTTTCCCTTGGACCCTGCGGGAACGAGCAAGAGATTGGCTTGACACCTTGCCTACAGGAAGCATTGCAACTTGGGATGATTTGGAGGAGAAATTCATGACAAAATTTTTTCCACCCTCCAAATTCCTCAAAAGAAGAGGTGAGATTCATGGCTTCCAACAGAACCAAAGTGAGAACTTGTATGAGGCATGGGAGAGATTCAAGCTCCTTCTAAAGAGGTGTCCAGGACATGGATATGATGACTTCAACCAGATGCAAATGTTCTGTAATGGTTTGAGGCCGAACACCAGGATGATGTTGGATGCCTCAGCTGGAGGTACAATCAACAACAAGACCGCTGCAGAAGCAAGAACCTTGGTGGAGCAAATGGCTTCCAATGAGCAGTTATGTCAGAATAATAGAGGGACACTGGGTAAAAGGGGAGTCCTAGAATTGGAAACACAAGATGCGCTCTTGGCTCAAAATAAATTAGTCTCTCAACAATTGGAGGCTATCACAAAAGAGTTGAAAGCACTGAAAGTGGGAACCTCTTCCTCTGCTCAGGTGAACCAAGTAAATCAAGGTTTGAGATGTGACTTCTGCCATGGGCCTCATGAGAATGGAGGGTGTGATACTTTGGGAGACTCCAAGGAGCAAGCTAATTACATAGGTAACTTCCAAAGGCAAGGAGGGAATCCATATTCTAACACCTATAATCTAGGGTGGAAGAATCATCCCAACTTCTCTTGGAAGCAACAGGATAATTCATCATCGAGCAACCCTCCACAACCTCCCAAGCAAGAGAAGCCAAATCAACTAGAGGAAGCTCTTACCCAATTCATGAAGATGACTCAGTCAAATTTCCAGAACCATGAGTCACATTTCAAGAATCAGGAGGCTTCTATCAAGAATCTGGAAAATCAGATCGGGCAACTCTCAAAGCAACTTGCAGAACAATCTAAAGGTAAGTTTTCTGCTAGCACAGTAGATAACCCCAAAACTGAAAATTGTAGTGTAGTTACTTTGAGAAGTGGAAAACCTTTGTCTGAAGTAGAAGTAAAGAAAAAGAGTGAAAAAGAAAAAGTGATAGAAAAAGAAAGAGTGGAAATAGAAGAAGAGGTTGAAAAAGAAAAGGGAGAAGTTGAAAATGAGAGAAGAGAAAATATTGAGAAAGGAGAGAAAAAAGAGGGTGAGGAAGAAAATGTTGTTACTGACAATTTGCAGGTACAAGAGAAACCAAAAATTATTCAGCCACATATGAAGCTTCCCTATCCTAATCTGAGCAAGAAGAACCAGAAGGATGAACATTTTGCTAAGTTCATGGACATTTTCAAGCGTCTCCAAATCAACATTCCTTTTGCAGAAGCTCTTGAGCAAATGCCCACATATGCAAAATTTATGAAGGAGTTGTTGACCAAAAAGAGAAGGTTCAAGGAGGATGAGACGGTAGCCTTGACTGAAGAGTGTAGTGCCATTATCCAAAGGAAGCTTCCTCCAAAGATGAAGGATCCGGGAAGCTTTACAATTCCTTGCACTATTGGGAATTTGCACATTGGAAAGGCTCTCTGTGATTTGGGAGCGAGCATTAATCTGATGCCCCTCTTTATGTTGAAACGGTTGGGAGGAGGTGAAGTCAAGCCTACCAAGATGTCTTTGCAACTGGCAGATAGATCGGTGAAATACCCCTATGGAATACTGGAGGATGTGCTGGTTAGAGTTGACAAGTTCTTGTTCCCAGTGGATTTTGTTATCCTTGATATGGAAGAGGACAAGGAGGTCCCTCTTCTTCTTGGCAGACCTTTCCTAGCTACTAGGAGAGCTTTGATTGATGTGCAACAAGGTAAATTGATATTGAGGTTCCAAGATGAGAAGGTGACATTTAATGTCTTTGAAGCTATGCGGCATCCGGATGATATTGAGAGATGCTCTAGAGTTGATGTGATTGACGACTCCGTTTTGGAAATCATCAAGCAAGACCAACCTTCACACCCACTGGAGAATGTGTTAGTGAATTCCATTGAGAAGGTGGATGAGGAGATGGAAGATGAAATTGAAAGATGTCTTGCACAACTTGAAGCTCTACAAGTTGAAGAAGCTGTTATGAAAATGAAGGAGGATTTGCAAGGTGGTGAGTTAGAAAAGAAAGTTAGCCCGGAATTAAAGCAATTACCCCCACACTTGAAGTATGTTTTTCTTGGGGATGATGTTTTTAATCCGGTGATCATTAGTAGCTCTTTGTCAAAACTGGAGGAGGAGAAGCTAATGAGAGTACTTAGAGAACATAAAGAGGCAATTGGATGGACCATCTCAGATTTAAAGGGGATTAGTCCAGCCTTTTACATGCATAAGATCAAGTTAGATCAAGAGTTTAAGCCAGTTGTTCTACCACAGAGAAGGCTTAATCCGGTCATGAAAGAAGTGGTGAGGAAGGAGGTATTGAAGCTTTTAGAGGCAGGGATGATCTACCCTATTTCTGACAGTGCATGGGTGAGTCCAGTACATGTGGTTCCAAAGAAAGGGGGGATGACAGTTGTAAAAAATGAAAAAAATGAGTTGATCCCTACGAGAACTGTCACAGGGTGGCGAATGTGCATTGACTATAGGAAACTGAACCAAGCCACTCGGAAGGATCATTTCCCTCTCCCGTTTATGGACCAAATGCTGGAAAGGTTAGCTGGACAAGCCTACTATTGTTTTCTGGATGGGTACTCAGGTTACAATCAGATATCTGTCAACCCAGAAGATCAAGAGAAGACAACATTCACCTGCCCATTTGGAGTCTTTGCATACAGACGAATGCCCTTCGGTCTTTGCAATGCGCCCGCAACTTTTCAAAGGTGCATGCTTTCTATTTTTGTTGATATGATTGAAAAATCTATTGAGGTATTTATGGATGACTTCTCTGTTTTTGGAATTTCTTATGATGATTGTCTGGGTAACTTGGAAAAGGTTCTCAAAAGGTGTAAGGAGACAAATTTAGTATTGAATTGGGAAAAATGCCACTTCATGGTAAAGGAAGGCATTGTTCTGGGACATAAAATCTCATCTAAGGGGATAGAAGTGGATAAGGCAAAAATTGAAGTGATAGAGAAGTTGCCTCCTCCGTTGAATGTGAAAGGAGTGAGGAGTTTCCTTGGGCATGCTGGATTTTATAGACGGTTCATCAAGGACTTCTCCAAGATTGCTAAGCCACTTTGCAATCTCCTCATCAAGGATGTCTCATTTAAATTTGACCCAGATTGCTTGAGGGCATTTGAGTTATTGAAAGAGAAACTTATTTCAGCTCCTGTGATAGTTGCACCCGATTGGGATTCACCGTTTGAGTTAATGTGTGATGCTAGTGATTATGCGGTGGGGGCTGTTTTGGGGCAAAGAAGAGAGAAGTTCTTTCATGCCATTTATTATGCTAGCAAGGTGTTAAATGAGAACCAAGTTAACTATGCTACCACAGAAAAAGAACTGCTTGCCATAGTGTTTGCTCTCGAAAAATTTCGTTCCTACTTGATTGGTTCCAAGGTTGTGGTGTTTACTGATCATGCGGCAATAAAATATCTGATGACTAAGGTTGAATCCAAGCCAAGACTCATTCGGTGGATTTTGTTGTTGCAAGAATTCGACCTTGAGATCAAAGACAAAAAGGGGAGTGAAAATGTGGTGGCTGATCATTTGTCCAGGTTGGAGAATACCGAGGTTACAGTTAGGGAGTTAGACATTCTAGAGGAGTTCCCAGATGAAAACTGTTGTTTGGATCGAGAGGCCTTGGTTTGAGATATGGCAAACTTTAAAGCTGCTGGTGTTATACCTGAGGAATTAACTTGGCAACAAAAGAAGAAGTTTTTCAAAGATGCCAATTACTTCATTTGGGATGATCCCTATCTCTTCAGACAAGGCCCAGATGGAATTCTGAGAAGGTGTGTTCCGCATGATGAGGCGCAGAAAATTTTATGGCATTGTCACAATTCACCATACGGAGGTCATTTCAATGGTGAGCGCACAGCTGCAAAAGTGCTTCAATCTGGATTCTACTGGCCTTCAATTTTCAAAGATGCTTACGCTCATGCAAAAAGTTGTGACAAGTGCCAGAGGACGGGAAGCATTTCCAAGAGGAATGAAATGCCCTTAAACTCCATTTTGGAGGTTGAGCTTTTTGATTGTTGGGGCATTGATTTCATGGGACCATTTCCCTCCTCATTCTCTAACCAGTATATTTTGGTAGCTGTGGATTATGTCTCAAAGTGGGTAGAAGCAGTGGCAACTCAAGTAAGTGATTCTCAGATGGTTGTGAAATTCATAAAGAGGGACATCTTTTCTCGGTTTGGGGTCCCTAGAGTTTTAATCAGTGATGGTGGTGCGCATTTTTGTAACTCAAAGTTGGAGGCTATGCTGAAAAAGTATGATGTGAAGCACAAAGTTACCACTCCTTACCACCCTCAAAGTAATGGGCAAGCTGAAGTGTCAAACAGAGAGATTAAGAAAATACTTGAGAAGACAGTGAATGCCTCAAGGAAAGATTGGGCCCATAAGCTGGATGATGCTTTGTGGGCATACAGGACAGCTTATAAATCCCCTATGGGGTTATCTCCTTACCAGCTGGTCTATAGCAAAACTTGTCATTTGCCAGTTGAACTTGAGCATAAGGCATTTTGGGCCCTGAAATTTTTAAATTTTGATTCAACCTTGGCAGGAGAGAAAAGAATCTTGCAGCTGCACGAGCTGGATGAAATGCGGTTGCATGCGTATGAGAATGCTTCCATCTATAAACAGAAGGTGAAAGCTTATCATGATAAGCACATTGTACAGAGAACTTTCTCTCCTGGGCAGCAAGTGTTGCTTTTCAACTCCCGCTTGAAGTTATTCCCGGGCAAACTCAAGTCCAAGTGGTCGGGACCTTTTGTGGTAAAAGAAGTGATGCCACATGGAGCAGTAGAGGTGGAGGAGCCTTCATCTCAAAGATCGTTCAAGGTGAATGGTCAACGACTGAAGCATTATTTTGGAGGAGAGCTTGACAGGGAAAAGGTTGCTCTAGTCTTACAAGAGCCTTGAGCATACCATCACGTGTCAAGCTAGTGACGTTAAAGAAGCGCTTCTTGGGAGGCAACCCAAGGTGTTAAAGAGTGCATTCATGTTAATCAATGTAAAAAAAAAAAAAGTGCAGTGACACACGGCCTGGCCGTGTCCTAGGCCACGGCCGTGTGGGTAACAAAAAAAAAAAAGAAAGGGGAGAGGCTGTGAAGAACACGGCCTGGCCGTGTTCGAGTGAAAATTTTTTTTTGGCCAAAACAGTGAAGAACACGGGCTAGCCGTGCCTTATGGCACGCCCGTGTTCGTGCACCCTTCTGCCAGGATTAGGCGTGCCTCAGTGCACGTGCCCCTACCCAATCCTCCCCCTAGCCAATCACAACCATCCATTCCTTTTAATTTTTAATCTGTGGTCCTGGTGCAGACCCACCGTACTTACCATACACCAAGCCACACCACAGAAAAACCCAAATTAATTCCACCCCTCTCTTTTTCAGACCACGCCCGTGTAACCTCCCCACCACTTCTTCACTTTCATCTCCTAAACCTAACCCTCTCCCAGCCGCATCACCATTCTCTTCCACCTACCATCATCTCCTTCAAGCATCACCACCATTCCTTCCTTCTCTCAAACTCAATCTCCATCACCATTCTTTCCAGCCGCATCTCCATTCTACCACCCCACCTCGTTCCCCTTCACTCTCCCCCTACCCATTCACGCCGCCACCACCCGTTCTTCCACCACACCCACAGCCACGCCCCCTCCTTCCATCTTCTTCAACTCCTCCTCTCTCATATTTTCCAACCACAGCCACGCCCCCCTCCCTTCCTTCCATCTTCTTCACTTCCAACCCAAACCCATTTTTCATTTTTTATTTTATTTTAATTTTATTTTAATTTTTCACAATACCTGTGTGTTTGTGCTTGCTGTGTGGTCTGATTACAGGGTAAAATGGCATAAAAAAGGCAAAGGGGTGATGCCTCAGGCACAAAAGAGCCAGCATTGGCCAAGGGCAAGGGAAAGGGCAAGAAAAAAGTCACTGAAAATCCTCATGGTATCCAATTTCGTGACGATGTCCAAGAAGCAAGGTATAACTCTCTGGTTGCAAGAAATCTTGTCCCCACCCGTTATATGGATGAATCTACACTGTTAATTCTAGGCCTGCTAGATGATGTCCAGTACTTATTTGCTAATGTGGGTTGGACAAAGTTTGTGGGGTTGAAAAGTTTTACTTATGCAAGAATTACTCTGGAATTCCTCTCATCCGTTAATGCTAATGTCTCATATGCGGAGGGATGGCCAGAGGACCACCAGGATAATTTGATAACCTTTAGGTTATTCAATACGGAGCATAGCCTGTCACTGAGCCAATTCAATGCAATATTTGGATTGCCATATGGTGGTCACCGAAAAGTCCCCAATGATTTCTCTGCAAGACAATTTTGGTACTTGCTAACCAAGTCCGACACCTATGACTCCTCTTCATCCAAATCATCAAAGTTGCGAAACCCCTGTTTTCGCTATGTTCACAGAGTAATGTCAAACACATTGTTTGGCAGAGGGTATAGTGGCGTTGTCCGTCGATCGGAACTTATGTTTTTGTGGAACATCCGCACCCGCATTTGGTCGGATGCGGTGCTCATTTGATCACCCACATGGTTAAAGTAGGGAAAGCTTCAGCCGGAAAAATTGTTATTGGTGGTTTAATCACCCCTATTGCTGAGGCTCTGGGCTATAGAACCTCCGGTCTCCCAATTGTTCGTGGGAGCACACGCTTGGACATGGAAGCATGCTTGGCCATGAGAATGATAGTCCAGGAAGGCCAATGTTATTGTTTGGTGCTACGTCTGAGGAAACTCATCCTCTACACGACCAGGAGCACACCACTATCGAGAGACCGGAGGAACCGAATTTTCCGGAGGCCCCCAACCTCGAGCCCCTTCAAGAGGAGAGACCTGAGGCACCCCCACAGAGACCTGAGGCCCCTGGCAGTTCTTCACATTACTATGCTCCACAGCCACCTCCCGGTTCTTATGCCGCTCTTCAGGAGGAGATGGCTGCTCAAAGGGCCCAGTTGACGGATCTTGACAACACCGTCCACGGTATTCAGGACATGGTCTCAGCATTGTATAACTGGCACCTCCAGCAGTATCCTGGCCAGTTTCCTCCTCCGCCCCCACAGTGAGTCCTCTCTTGCATCATCCCTATCTCAGTTAAATTGTTTACATTGGGGACAATGTAAATTTTTAAGCTTAGGGTAGGGCGTTTAAATTTTTGCCTTTAGTTTTGCAGGTTAGGTTTGCATTTTTAGTTTAATGTTTGCATATTTGTTTGTTTTGTTCGCATCATTTTATCCCCCAATTGTACGCTATCCTCTTGTGTTTTAGCATGTGTGCTACAATCTTTTTGAAAATTGAGATTGCATGATTTGGAACCCAATTATTTTGTTCTTGTGATGGGCTTCAAGGCAGTATTCTTAATGTACATAGGGATAATCTTTGGATAAGTTGAGAATTAGCATGTGGCACTCCGATTTGATGTTTCTCACTGGCTTTAACTTCTAAATGTGAGACTTGAGCTTAACATTGGGGCTTTCACTTCATCATGTTTATATGCCCCCTTCTCCTTGTATGAGTGTGTCCATCCTGATTGTGCTCTCTAGAACTTGACTTGAAACCGTTTCAAAACTTGAAAATTTTTGTCAACACACTTGAATATGATTTAGGCAATTTAGGCATGTTTCAAGCCTCTGTTTATTGAATGAAAACTTTCTCTAGTTGCCCCTTTTGAGCCTGAAATGAAATTAATTTTCTTGGTACCCAGGTGATTGCTAAATGTTAGAGTACCTTTTAAAGTATGTGTAAGGGAGCAATTAGTTGTGAATCTTGTGTAAATTATGCAGTGCTTGAAATTTGGGATCTCTTCTGTTGTTTAATTCCTCCCCAATAATTATTGCAAAATCTCAAAAGAAGGGAAAATAAATAAAAAAAAAGAAAAAAGAATAAATAATAAAAAAATAAAAAAATAGAAAAAGAAAAAAAAAACAACAGAAGGGGAGCAAAATAAAAAGGTTTTGAAAACAAAAAGGGAAAATATATTGCTCCACTTATTCTGCTTAAAAGGGTTGCTTTATTTATTCATGTTGTTAGCCCTTGAATTTCCCCTTTTCTTGTTTTTATCCTACCTTAAAAGTTAAATCCCATGGCCATGTTACAACCTTTTGAAAGACCTTTTGATTCTTGTGTGTTTTCATGAAATGTATGTTGAGATTTGGTTTATAGTCAAGCTTATGGTAGAACACTTTCATGGATGGATTTGAGCGATTTGTCATAACCTTTAAACACTTGGAGAGTTGTGAGGAGAGTTCCCTATCAGTGAGAGACATGAATTCAGAGAGCCTGATTCTCTATTTGGACTTGATTTTGGTTGTCCCTATTGTTTGTTCTAGCCTTTAGCCTATTGCTTGAATGTGCTATTATCTCGGGTTCCTTATTTGTTGCGTCTCTTGTTTCTTTGCTTATCTTTGGTCACTGCAATTGCTTGAGGA
This sequence comes from Calophaca sinica, assembly GCA_037113605.1. Classification (NCBI taxonomy): domain Eukaryota; kingdom Viridiplantae; phylum Streptophyta; class Magnoliopsida; order Fabales; family Fabaceae; genus Calophaca; species Calophaca sinica. The sequence goes on from CM073731.1 coordinate 130,730,986, forward strand.
CAAGCAAGATTCTAAGCTTGGGGTAATTTGATGCGTTCATTATAGCATATGGTTCATTGTTAGTTTTGCATTGCATAGTAGTCATTTTAGTGGTTTTTACCCATAGTTTGCATGCATTTTGCTTGGTTCAGATAATGCACTTGGTTTGAGTTCAATTGTGCAGAAAAGAAGGTTATTGGCCTAGGAAAGCGGAGCTAGATCACTTAGACGGATGTTGCAACCAACTCGGAGGCCAAAATCACAAAATATGGCAAGATTAGAGGAAAACACGGCCTGCCCGTGTTTATGCCACGGCCGTGCCTTGGTGGATGTGAAGAAACTCAAGAATTAGAAGTCAGTGAATAACACGGGCAGGCCGTGTTATCCAACACTGCCGTGCCTCGCTTCCAGAGAACAACACGGCTTGTCAGTGTTCCCACCATGCGCCGTGTCGGGCTCAGATCTGCTTTTCCTGCTTTAAAGCAAAGACGGCCAGGCCGCGTTGTGCTCCACTACCGTGCGCCTCTCGGCCAGACTTTTATTTTTGCGCGTTTTGACTTAATTTTGAGATGTTTTTCAACCCTTTTGGTCCAGAACTATATATAGAGAGAGGAAACATTGACCTAAGGGGGGTTACTTCTGGTTAGCATCTTGTGAGTTTGAATCAAGAACAAGTGATTCTAGGCAAAGTTGAGGAATCAATGGAGTCTTTTGCTGTTTCTACCTCTCAATTGCTTGGTTCCTTCTCTTCCATGAGGAACTAATTCCTTTGTACTAGGGTAAGATGAACTTTGTGGATCTTTTTATGTGATTGAATTCAGAATTTTCAATGCAAGTTTGATGTATGTCATTTGATCAATTATCTCTTTTCTTAATGCGATTCTATGCTTGATCACCATGGGATTGAACTAGGGTTTGACATCAATTGGAAAGTTGAGGTTTTAAACTTGCTTTGGGATATTTTGACATATCTTTAGGGTTATAGGGATATAATTCTCTTTGGTATGAGTTTGTATGAATCCCTATCCTTTATGCTTGATTTAATTAATTGGAACCTGAGGGATTAGGGCTTATTAGTTGAATTAAAGGGATTAAGAGGAAAGGAATTTTCGTTAATCTAATTTAGAGGATTTGAACTTCAAATACGTAATCATTACTTGCATTGGAATAGGATTCAAGAGCGTAAAGGGTGAGACAAAGGGATTCGAACCCCAGTCACTCTATTCTCCTTAATATCTAAATTAATTGTTTTGTTAGTCATTATTTTATTGTTGAACACGAATTACACAATTCAAACACTACTAGTTTTCGTCGGATAGTTCAAATAGTACATCGTTGGTATAGTTAAGAATTGGTCACAATCCCTGTGGATACGATCTTTTATTACTTAACGACGGAATCGTACACTTGCGATTTTGCCTAACAGTGATAAAATAGATCTTTCTTTTGTGGTTTTGAGTCCCTCACCTCTTCAACAAGGAAGAGTAGAGAATGGAGGCTTTCCCCCCACCTCATGAATGGCTCACAAAACTCTTACCAGAAGAAAGTTCAAGAAAGAAATTAGGAAGGAAAGCAAGTTAAGAAAAGATGTAGTCGAATGAAAGTTTTAACTTGTTTCATAGGGACACAAAATCACATGCATGACCATGATAGAAATTAAGATGAGATAAGTATATTACCCACAAATAGAGGCTGAACTGTGGCGACTTGCAAAAGAGAAGGAGGAGTTGCAAAAGTTCTTGTTTTGGCTTGTAGAAGTGCTAGTCTTCACCTCTAGTTCTCCCTTGTTTTCTCTCCACTTCTCCTCACCACACACAGTGCAAAAGTGAACTGAATGAGGCCCTCACCAGTCCTAAGAATTCAACCCAAGTCATGCAAAAGGGAAGGAAGAAAAGCTTGCATAACCATTGGCCATCACAAGCCCCAAAACCTAGACTTAGCCCCTTACAATTTGCTATCACTTAGCCCCCCTTGAGCACACCATTTTCTGAACTAAGCTAGCCCTCCCATTGGGTGTTTGGGGCGGCCAAGAATCAGGTGGTGGGAGAGGAAATCTCACTTGGGTAATTAAGACTCTAGCCTAGAAAAAAGCTACCCATTTTAGCCACAACTTCCCCCAAAAATCCAATCATTATGGAAGTAAAACCTTCCCATCTTATTTTTGTCCAATGGAAATAAAGTACTTCCTGACCACATCAGTAGCTCCTCACGAAATTAAGGAGGGTATTTGTCCCCATTTCGTCCCGCGTTCGGTTTTACGCGTCTCGCGGTTAAATCATGTAGAAAATACATTATAATAAAAATTCATCCAAAAGTCACCAAACCAATTTTAATAAATCTAAAATAATATAAAACACTCAAATTCCAAATACTAAAAATATTCGGGTCAAATTAAAGTCTTATGTCGGGTAAAATCTTACCCGGGTTGTCCAAAACTCGACCGAAAAATGGTGAAATTTTGAACTGAAATTTTTACCATGACTTAATAAAATATATTAAGTCTCAATTGTAATTTTCTTTTATAAAATTCACTCACTTGATTAACAGCACAAAATACGTATTAGCAGCATAATACGTATAACACAGAAAATAGACGAATTAACTAACGGTAAAAACGAGAGTGTCACATTACCACCCTCCTAAAAATAATTTCGTCCTCGAAATTACGCACCTGGAAATAATTCCGAATACTGCCCCCTCATCTTCTCTTCTAACTCCCACGTCGTATCGCCAGTCGTCTGATTCCAGATTACCTTGACCAAGGGAATTTGCTTGCCCCTTAGCTGTTTGACCTTTCGATCTTCAATTCTCACCGGAGAGACTTCAAAAGATAGGTTCTCCTTTAGTTGTATTACGTCCGGCTCGATAACGTGAGATGGATCTGGAATATACTTTCGCTATTGCGAGACATGAAATACATCATGGATGTTGGAGAAAAACGGCGGTGAAGCAATTTGATATGCCACAGGGCCTATCTGACGGATGATTTGGTAAGGTCCAATGAACTTTGGAGTGACCTTTTTGGATTTGATAGCCCTACCTACCCCAGCAGTAGGTGTGACTCGAAGGAATACATGTTCACCCTCCTGGAATTCAAGCGATCGCCTCCTCCTGTCGGCGTAACTCTTTTGTCGGCTCTAAGAAGTCCTCATCTTTTTCCGAATCTCCTTGACCTTTTCTGTCGTCTGTTGAACAAGCTCCGGCCCAACGATCATGCTCTCGCCATCCTGGTACCAACACAACGGCGTCTGGCACTTGCGTCCATAAAGAGCTTCGTAAGGTGCCATACCTATACTAGCATGGAAGCTATTGTTGTAGGTAAACTCAATCAATGGTAGGAGGTCATCCCAGCTCCTACGATTGTCTAGAACACAGGCTTTCAGCAGGTCTTCCAATGATTGGATTGTTCTCTCCGTTTGACCGTCAGTCTGAGGGTGATACGCAGAACTCAATCTTAGTTTCGTTCCCAAAGCTTCTTGTAGGCTTTGCCAGAAGTGTGACGTAAACTTTGGATCTCGATCTGACACGATACTCGACGGTACTCAGTGCAACCGAACGATTTCAGAGATGTAGGGTTCTGTCAACTGCGCTACCTTAAAGTTGGCTCGTACAGGCAAGAAATGGGCTGACTTAGTCAGTCTATCCACAATTACCCAGATCGAGTCGAACTTCTTCAGAGTCCTCGGCAGACCCACCACAAAATCCATCGAGATACTGTCCCACTTCCACTCAGGTACATCCAACGATTGAAGCATTCCGGCTGGTCGCTGATGCTCTACCTTGGCCTTCTGGCACGTTAAACATGACGCCACGTACTCGACTACTTGCTTCTTCATTCCGGGCCACCAGAACTTCTGTTTCAGATATTGATACATCTTCGTTGCTCCTAGGTGAAACTTAGGTTGCTCTTGTGCACTTCATCTAGGATCATTCTTCTCATTTCTTCATTGTCGGTTACACAGACTCGTCTATTGCATCTCAGTATACTATCCGATCCTAAACTGAATTCTGGTGCCTTACCTTGCCCAATCAATTCCTTCTTCTCCTGTAGGTGTCCATCGGTTGCTTGTTGCTCTCGAATCTCCCTCATCAGCTCATTGGATATCACGAGCATCCCGAAGCTCATATTCTCCGGAGTCAATTCCATGGCTAGGTTGAAGTCGCGAAACTTCTCTATCAACTCCAGCTCCTTCATCATCATCTCGGACAAGTGAATACTCTTTTTACTTAACGCGTCAGCTACAACGTTCGCCTTCCCAGGGTGATACTGTAGATCAAATTCGTAGTCCTTGAGGAATTCCATCCATCGTATTTGTCTCATGTTAAGCTCTTTCTGGTCAAACAGGTACTTCAGACTCTTGTGATCATTGAAAACATCGAACTTGGATCCATACAGGTAGTGCCTCCAGATCTTCAATGCAAAAACCACGGCTGCCAGCTCCAAATCGTGAGTCGGGTAGTTCCTTTCATGAGTCTTTAGTTGTCGTGAAGCGTAAGCCACCACTTTCCTGTGTTGCATAAGCACGCAGCCTAACCCTTGATGTGAAGCATCGCAGTAAACTTTATACGGCTCGTCCGGTTGAGGTAAGATTAAGACTGGGGACGTAGTCAAACGTTCCTTCAACAGTTGAAAGCTTTCCTCGCACTTCTCGGTCCACGCAAAAGGTTGATCCTTCCTTGTCAGTTAAGTTAGTGGTGCCACAATCTTTGCAAAGCCCTCAATGAATCTCCGATAATACCTGGCCAAACCAACGAAACTATGAATCTCCGTTGCCATCTTTGGTTATTCCCAAGCTAATACCGTCTCTATCTTTGCAGGGTTTACAACTATGCCGTCCCTTGAAATCATGTGCCCCAAGAATTTCACTTCTTCTAGCCAAAACTCACACTTGGACAGGTTAGCGTAAAGTTGCTTCTCACGCAAAATCTCCAGAACTTGTCGTAGGTGCTCTTCATGATCTTTACGGCTTATAGAATAAATGAGGATATCGTCAATGAATACGACAACGAACTTATCCAGAAATGGGCTAAAAATCCGATTCATGTAGTCCATGAAGACGGCTGGTGCATTAGTTACTCCGAAAGGCATCACAAGATACTCGTAATGTCCATAGCGAGTTCTGAAAGCTGTTTTTGGTATGTCCTCATTCTTCACTTTGATTTGGTGATAACCACTCTTCAAATCGATCTTTGAGAAGACGGCAGCTCCTCGAAGTTGATCCATCAAGTCGTCAATGCGAGGCAGAGGATACCTATTCTTGATCGTCACCTTTTTAAGTTGGCGGTAGTCCGCGCAAAGTCTTGAGCGTCCGTCCTTTTTCTTGACTAACAGCACAGGTGCTCCCCATGGAGATACGCTTGGTCTAATGAATTGCTTCGAAGACAAATCCTCCAGTTGAGTCTTCAATTCGGCTAGCTCTGTCGGCAACATCCTGTACGGTGCGATGGAGATCGGTCCCATTCCAGGAATTAGATCGATCGAAAACTCAATCTCTCTCACAGGCAGTAGTCCCGGAACATCATCGGGGTATACTTCTGAAAAGTCTTTCACAACCGGTACATTGCTCACATCGTTCTCCTGTCTGGCTTCCAAGCTGCATAGTGAAATGTATTCCTGAACTCCCTCTCTCAAGGAAACTCTGGCTTGATTGGAAGATAAGAATTTTTAAGATCTCTGGGTCAGGAAAGATCAAGATCTTTCGGGCACAGTCTAGTAGGATATGGTGGTAGGATAACCAATCCATTCCTAAAATCACATCCAGATGTTTCAAAGGCAGACAAACCAAGTTGGCAAAGAAATTCCTATTCAGAATAGTCACAGGGCAATGTAAGCATGCAGTATTGGCTGTCAAGGTTTCTGCCGCAGGGGTGGTAATAACCAGATCAAACAGTAAAGAAGAAACGGGAAGGCCCAAACGTTTCACACAATCTAAGGAAATGAAAGAATGTGTTGCGCCTGAATCGAAAAGTACGGTTAGAAGGTTACCGACGATGTCGCACTCTCCTTGTATGAGCCCTTCTTCAGATGGGGTGATCTCAGCTCCACCCATTGCAAAAACGCGTCCTCTTGCAGTTGGCCTACCCGCCTTCATATTGTTGAATACCGGTTCTGCCTTTGGCGCGGTACAGTCCTTGGACACATGTCCCGACCTCTTGCAGTTGAAACATACCGCCTCCTTGGCTGGGAACTTGTCCCTCATATGCTCCGATGACCCGCACCTAAAACATCTCCTTGGTCGGGCATCCCCGCTTTCACCTTCACCACCAAAAGTGCCTGATGATGAACGATACGGTTGCTTCTGATTGTTCCCTTGGGGTCGGGAGTAAGGCTTCTTCTGCTGTTGCTTCCCCTTTTGACCATGTCCTTGGTTATGATTATGTGGCCTAGTCGGTCCCCCAGAATTCCCCTTATTGATTCTCCCACTCTTCATGGTCTCTATCCATATGCACTTCTCCACCAGGTCTTGAAAATGATGGATGCCCAAAGGCAGCATAGATTCCTTGATCTCATATCGCAAGCCCCCTTCAAACTTTTCGCTCATCCATTCCTCATCCACATTATTGCGAAAAAATCGAAAGTAATTAGCGAGTGACTCAAACTTAGCTGTGTACTCTGCCACAGTCATGTTCCCCTGATACAGGCGCAGGAACTCCTTCTCCTTCTCAAGCCTTGCGTTCCTCGGAAAGTACTTGTCCAAGAACTTGGCGTGGAACACCTCCCAGTTGATCTCATTATGGTCAGCTTCAAGCATCTGCTTGGTTCCCTTCCACCAATATTCTGCATCACCGAGCAGCATATAGGTTGAGTAGGTGACCCTTGCATGGTCTGGACAGTGTGTCACTTCAAAAATCTTCTTGATCTCCTGGAGCCACAGATCAACCTTCTCTGGGTCGGGATCACCATGAAACTTCGGGGGATTATGCTTGTGGAATTCCACCAAGCCTCTTGCTTCAGCATTCTGCTCCTCTCGGTGTTGTTTTTGCAGGTCGTGTTGAGTCTTCGCTGCGGTCTGTTGTGCAATGGCTGCCGCCATGTCAGCCATGACTTGGATGACTCTGTCCATCTCGGGATTTCCAGTTGCTGGAATTGGAGGCGCTTGTCTAGGAGGCATGGGTTCCTACAAGGCCTAACCAGTCAGAACCCACGAAAAATATAATCATCCTTAGATGTTTCACACATTGTTTCCATCAGAAACATTTTCAAACAGTCACACAGAATTCACACAACAAAAACTCAGTGAACCTAAACCCAACTATTCCCGAAAGACTCGACCAGCTCTGATACCACTAATGTAACACCCCAACTATGAGTACCACATGTCCTACCCAAAACGATGCGGAAATATTTGAATGCTGGTTTTCTTTCGAGGCCAAATCATTTGTAAGTGGAGAAGAGAGTTTTTTTTTCAAAAGACTTTTCGAAATGATGGATGCGGAAACAAAATAATTCGAAAACACAGCGCATAAGTCACATAGATAAAGTAAATACACCGGATACGCTCGCAGGCGCAATCGGAGTCTGGTGTAACCAAAATACTACTACAATAAGAAAATACCAACGAAAAACAAGGACCCACACATCACCAAAAGATATCCAACTAAAGACCCACATCAAAGATAACAGTACCACCCAACCCGAAAAACTCCTAAGCTGGTCAATCTCTTCTAAACTGTTTGTTAGGCAGAAGCCTAACACATCCCCCAACAGACCCAGAGTCAGCACTCGTGGAGTACTCCGAAGGATCCTCCTCCTCCTCCTCGTCACTCCCGAGATCCACTACATCAACATACGACCATAGCCGCCTAGTCCTGCGAGGGAGACCGGACTGTGATCCTGCTGAGGTAGAGGGTGCAGGGAAAGAGGGATGAGCAGGGAAAGGAACCTACCTCAATGTCTCCACTGGTGCGGTCGGGGCTACAACGTCGTGGACAACTCCACTCGTCTGCACGGGCTCCTCGGGAACTGGATCGATCGTGACTGGCTGTGGCACGTAGGGAATGTCAGCTACTAACGGCGCACCATGCGGGTGAGTCAGAGAAATCATCGACGGTGGTACAAAGAAGTGTATTGTCCTCCTACTGAGTTGAGCCTCGGTTTCCATCCCTTCCTCGTCAATGGTAGTCTCGACCACTAGTCCTGTATGCGCCACTCGCCTGGAGACGTGGTCAATCTCCCAAGCGTCCTCGTGGTCCCCCTCAGGGAACTCAAAGGTCGTGAGACCCATGTGTCGAAGCTCGGGGTGAGCCATCTAATACAACGTCATCCAACACAACCATAGGAAAGAAAGTGCAAGGGTAAATCTCTCTTACACGAGTTCATCATAAGCTTCACATGAGTAAAACAAAATACTACATAATAAAGCAGCATGCAATAGAGTCATACTATAATTATTCACACGAATATGAGTATAACACATAAGGCATGCAAAACAAGCATCCAAAATCCACAACAACATAAACACAACTAGTCAGTATGCAAATGTAGTCAGCGTGAATTTTACGGCTTAATTCCTATACCAATAGGATAGTAGGCAACCCGCCATATCAAGTTTGTATACCCATACCAATGGGATATGTGACACCGGGTCGACTCCTCGCCCCCCCGATGAACACTGCCCTCTACATCAGATCTTAAGTTCGTAATCGTCCTTTAGGCCAGGGCCAACGCACGAATACCTTGACACTAGGATCCATCCGTCTAGTTCAGAGTAAACGATATCTTATGATTGCATGCTTCACAACGTTCAATTTTCTTTGGATGCACTTATAAGAAGTGTTCGTGACTTACAATTTTGACACGATCGTACTTGATATATTGACAACTCTCCCTTTCTAAATCCTATTTGACTCACCACGTAATTATTTGAAGAAATCCCCTTCTTTATTTATTATATTTATTTCTTTTGTTTCCAAGGAGAACTATACTTGCTAAAGAGTCTAGTGCCACTTTTACTTTATTTAATTAATTGTTTTCATATAAATGTCTCTCTGAAAAATCCTTTTTCTTCTTTTAAGAGAATACGTACTTCGTCTTGAAATTTCTTGGAGTAGAAACATGATCCTATTTAATCCAAAATTCCATCCTTGCTAGTAGGCTCCGTTGGAGAACCTTTTCTAAAGTAGTCCTTCCTACCTTACATTTATTTTTTATTTTTATTTTTTGGTGAAACCGCAATGTCCTAGTTTCGCAAAACGTATTGTTCTAGAGAAAGCGCGTCGGAGCATCGTGTTGTCCATACATCAATTACATCGTCAAAAATTGTACAACCTCACCGCATGCATACATACAACTTAAGCACACAATACATCATGTGATTTCATCCAATACAATAATTTCCAAACATTTACTACTAAAATATTACAACAATTTCTACACATCACCAAACAAACAACCAATCCAATCAACACACAAACTCAAGGATGCTAAAACTCATTGGAGTAGATTTCCCTTACCTTAGGTGCTTTTCTTCCAAGCTAAAGCTCTTACTCTAAGTCCACTAGTATCTAACCACCTTCAACCAACATAACACTTACTTAGAACACATTTTTGGGGTCTTTTAAACCTATTCTACCCCTCGGCCTAGGGCCACAATTTTAGAGAAAATAATTTCTTTTTATTCAACCCTTTTAAAAGCTTTTTCTTTTTAATAAAGTAAATACCATAGGATCACTAAGTAACATCCTTAGTTTACTTCCCAAAACCTATGAAAACACAAATTTGTACTCCAACTTCAGCAATTTTGTTAATATAGCAAATGACGTCGGTTTTGAATGAATGACCACTCCCTGGAAAGCTTGAAATGTCTAGTTTTTGAAAGTGAATCTTAATTTAACAAATCATTAGCCATTTGGTACAGTTTTACAAGACTATTTTCGGCTGTACAGAAAAGACAGATTCTGTCTTCCAAATTGTAACGTATTTTAAATTATTAATACTCAATCAAATTTAGTGAACTTTGTGTGCAAAAATGTACAGAAATGAGTCTATTTTCCAGGAAATCAAGAATCAACGAAAAAGTATATATGTGAAAAACGTTATGATCAAAACACTAAACACATGTAAGTGCAGATTTTTTTTGAAGTTTTCAATAATAACACTATAGATAACTTTGCTCAACTTAGAACTTGGCTTGTGATCTATTCATCAAGTAGATCCATCAACAAGCAAGGCTCACATATTGTTCATAGCCTAAAATACATATTTTTAAAGGAAGAAGAAATCTTTATGTTTTGTAGAAGAAAGAATGTCGCCATTTTTGAAACAACCATGTCTTGCCCTTAACACTTAGGTGATAAAATAGATCTTTCTTTTGTGGTTTTGAGTCCCTCACCTCTTCAACAAGGAAGAGTAGAGAATGGAGGCTTTCCCCCCACCTCATGAATGGCTCACAAAACTCTTACCAGAAGAAAGTTCAAGAAAGAAATTAGGAAGGAAAGCAAGTTAAGAAAAGATGTAATCAAATGAAAGTTTTAACTTGTTTCATAGGGACACAAAATCACATGCATGACCATGATAAAAATTAAGATGAGATGAGTATATTACCCACAAATAGAGGCTGAACAGTGGCGACTTGCAAAAGAGAAGGAGGAGTTGCAAAAGTTCTTGTTTTGGCTTGTAAAAGTGCTAGTCTTCACCTCTAGTTCTCCCTTGTTTTCTCTCCACTTCTCCTCACCACACACAGTGCAAAAGTGAACTGAATGAGGCCATCACCAGCCCTAAGAATTCGACCCAAATCATGCAAAAGGGAAGGAAGAAAAGCTTGCACAACCATTGGCCATCACAAGCCCCAAAACCTAGACTTAGCCCCTTAATCATTTGTTATCACTTAGCCCCCCTCGAGCACACCATTTTTTGAACTAAGCTAGCCCTCCCATTGGGTGTTTGGGGCGGCCAAGAATCAGGTGGTGGGAGAGGAAATCTCACTTGGGTAATTAAGACTCTAGCCTAGAAAAAGCTACCCATTTTAGCCACAACTTCCCCCAAAAATCCAATCATTATGGAAGTAAAACCTTCCCACCTTATTTTTGTCCAACGGAAATAAAGTACCTCCTGACCACATCAGTAGCTCCTCACGAAATTAAGGAGGGTATTCGTCCCCATTTCGTCGCGCGTTCGATTTTATGCGTCTCGCGGTTAAATCACATAGAAAATACATTATAATAAAAATTCATCCAAAAGTCACCAAACCAATTTTAATAAATCTAAAATAATATAAAACACTCAAATTCCAAATACTAAAAATATTTGGGTCAAATTAAAGTCTTATGTCGGGTAAAATCTTACCTGGGTTGTCTAAAACTCGACCGAAAAATGGTGAAATTTTGAACTGAAATTTTTACCATGACTTAATAAAATATATTAAGTCCTAATTGTAATTTTCTTTTATAAAATCCACTCACTTGATTAACAGCACAAAATACGTATTAGCAGCGTAATACGCATAACACAGAAAACAGACGAATTAACTAACGGAAAAAACGAGAGTGTCACAACATGCAATACCATTTAGCGGCCTAACACCACTGGTGGATTAGAAACCATTTGAAAGATCAAGATTACGATGATGGCAGCCACCAAATCAATGTTCCGTCTCATGCCCTTCAACATTTCATCCCTATTCTTGTATGCCATCCAACTCGCTACACGTCGTCGTCGTAAACACCTTAACCAACTTTCTTGAACAGTTTGGCTTGTCGGTGTTATAACTTCGTTGTTTTTCCTAGATTCGGTTGAACGAGGTGTGGCCGCCATTTGATAGCGAATTGTGCGGTGGTGATGAGGGAGAGATTTATAAAAGTGGGTGAATTGTGTGATATAATCGCTCGGGAAAAAAAAGCCAATCTGAAGTCAGTGTGCCAGGAAGATGATAATTGCTTGTATTTATAGTTGAAAGAATGCAGAGTTACAATTATAGTTGAAAGCGGAGTTTTTATAGTTGAAATCGGAACTTATGAATTTGAATAGCATTTAAACTGAAGATAAGATATCATGATATCATGAGTAGTTACTATTCTGAGTGGGCTCTATCCATTGACCTCATGCGCCGCACTTCTCGTTAGTTGCTACCTCCAACAGAAACCCGCGTTTCATTCTCTATGATTATGTTGATCCATAGAAAATCAAAACCCAAAAACCTTATAGAATTAGAATATTCACTCTGTAATACACCCAAAAAAAGAAGAATATTCACTTTGTAACAAACCCTAATGATCCAATCGGCACTAAGGGATGCATCAAAACAAATGGTGTTCCAACAAAGGAAATGAAAGTATTTATCTGGTTGCTCAGTGCTAAGAGAGCTTCTTTGGAACATTTTGTACTGTCGTCAGGGTACACACAATACCATTTCCGCTATCTTTTAATGGTCTAACACCACCCGCGATGTTCTGTCTCATGCCCTTTAACCATTCATCCCTATCATCGTATGCCATCTAACTCGCTACACTTCGTCATAAATACCTTAACCAACCTTCTTTAACGGCTTGACTTGTTAGTGTTGTAACTTTGTTGTTCATCGTAGGTTCAGTTGAACCCGCCATTTGATTACTGCTGCCTCTCTGACCCAAAAACACGAGGAAGAAATATGGAAGTGAATTGCCTGGTGGTGACGAGGGAGAATTATAATGTGTGATATAATCGATTGTATTTAAAGAAATAAAAACCAACCCGCATGGCCTAAATTTAAGGAAGTTATATTCTAAATCAGAGCTTTTTGATAACATTTAAGTACGGAGCAAACGATATTTAAATTTAAAGTAAAACAAAAAAAGTCGAATGGCCTTAATTGAAGGAAGTTACAAACGACATTTGTCATGTGTACGGTTTAGTTGACAATAGGCAGTACAAACAAAATAATATTAAATTTACCAATGTACCCTTTATAATATAATATCTATCTATTTATAAAAGAATGTTGTCTGGGTATTTTGGGTTTTCTCATGCTTAAGTTAAAGATAAATAATTAAATCTATAATTACCACTTTTTGTAGTTATTAATTAATGGTTGGTTTTTAATAAAAATAATTAATTGGTTGGTAATAAAATGAAAATAAGTGATGAGAATGTGGGTTGGCTTTTGAGATTTTGTATGAGGTATTTTGGTTGTTTCCTTGCTTAAGGGTAAATGAGTAAATATATGGTTATAACTCTTTGTAGTTATTAAATTAGTGGTTGATTTTTAATAAGAAAAGGTATTTTGTTGATAATAAAATGAAAATAAATGTTGAAAAAGTGGGTTGGCTATTGGGATATTAATATTAATGAATGCAAATATTAATTGTGACTATTAATGAGAAATTATTAATTAAATTTTGATTTAACAAAAAATCGGCCCGTTACAAAAAAGAAATTTATTTAAAGAGAACAGTTTTAGGGGAAAGGAAAATATTGGATAAAAATTTTGAAAAATGATTTGAAGAGATGAAGATATTGCAACTTTGTTAGAAAGATAAAGGGGGGAGGCGAGACACTATGGGTGATGAACATGAAATAGTGTTTATGAAGAATGACGGATATATGAAGAATGAATTTCCATTTTATTCATGAAGAGCTTCTATTAAATAACCATGATGATGCACAAAGTGTGAAGACTTCAAATTTGTTAGAAGTTGCAAAAACACCACTCTCCAACTTCCATCATGCTCATGCACGCCTTGCACTCGTCTTTTCCTTAAATTACGTACTCCTCCCCTCTTATGTCAAAATATGCACCCCACTCCCCTCTTATGTGATACATATTAGAAAAAATTACACTTTTGTCTCCTAAAAGATGCTTGAATTACATTTCACTCTCCACTTATATTAAAGTATACAACCCACTTTCTTGAGAAGTAAATATGTGTTACGCTTCAGTCCATTTTACTGTAATCAAACTTCTTATGGATTTTTTTACTCTATATTATTGATTCTCAATATCATTAACATATTGCTTTAAACCCTATTATCGACGATAGAACAATAAAAAATAAAAATAAAAATCTTGGACAAATTAATAAAGCAAATAAAAAAAGGCTATTTAAAACTAATTTTTATCTTTTGAAGTCATAAAATTAACTGATAGTTTAAAGTTATTTTCTACCATTAAAAAATTTGTTTATGTTAAAATGAATTAAAGTGTAATACATATTTACCCCTTAAGGGATGAGAGTATAATTTATTTTACATAGTTACTTCTCAAGGGAGGGGTGTGTAGGTTTTAACATAAGAGGAAATGTGAGTGTAATTCAAGCTTCTTTTAATGAAGAAGAGTGTAAGTTACCCTTATTATTTTCATTTTTCAGTGATGTTTTGTTTGATTTTGTTGTATCTAGACACTACAAAATAATTAGACTAAATCATCAATACTTTTATTTGTCAGACCATTAATTTAGATTTCTCTTTTTAATTTTTACCTTTTCATTTTTCATTTAAAATTTTAATCTTTTATTTCTTATGAAAATAAAATTAACAATTATGAGAATAAAAATCAATTGCAAGAGTGTGAGCAAAAACACTGTAGAAATAAAGGTAAAATTAAAAATTAAAAATAAATTAAGAAAAAGCTTTGACAAAATTCATTGTTCATTTATTTGATTTTCATCTCTTAATTACACCACCATAAAAAAGTCTCTTAATTATATCATAATATTAGTATATTTAATTTAATTATCTTCAAATATCAACATTTTCAAATTCAAAATATTGAAAAATTAATTAATTTTCTTTTAAATGAATAACTAATAATAAACTAAGGTTTAAATTTATAGCATAATATATTGTATCTTAACATAACTTTTTATATTGAAATATTTGTTTACACTTTTTTTTATAAATTTGGCATGAAGAATAATCACAATAGAAGTAGAGATATTTTTTTACTAAATAAAATTTAAACTTCTAATTTATTTGTTTTATTTTTTAATTGCATATTGAGTTTTCGTTCTTGGCTCCTTTTATTACTTTGTATGGTATTATATTTTAGTATTTTTACCAATATATGTTTATAAAATTAAGAAAACAATAAATATTAAAGAATATAACAGTTAAAAAAATTTAATAAGATAACAAAAGTGTAAAATTTTTGGTAAAAAAACATATTAAACACTAATACAAAATATGTTTTGAGGTGATCTGTTGCCGTTCATGTCAATTCAAAATGTTTAAATTAGTGGAATAATTCCCTTATTATGAGGACCATTAGTTCTACAAATATTTAATCATATATAATTTTCATTCAACTAGTGTCATAAGGCATTAGGTGTCAGGAATTAAAACACAATAAATAATTTGTTAATTACTATGATTATCTTGGTCAAAGGAAAGTATTGTATTTCTACTTTGAGAGTTTTCTACTGATTAGTTATATATAATATTAACCATTAAGAATTCTCAATTGAGTCAGTTCAATGATCACATCCACATGTGCATCATCTATATATGTAATTTAATAAATAAGATCTATTAATCTTTATCCAGTAAAGGCTATCACACATATATTGATCTATCCAGATTTTTTATGTCCAAATCACAATAATCCTACGATTTGATTACATGATGAATTGGATATTGAGTATACATTTATTCCCAACAGTTGTGTTTTTTGCAATGATAATTAACACAAGGATAATATCTTAGACATGTAGGAGTCTACCTTTTACAATCGATTTACTCTCAAGGGCAGTTGTATATTATAATGTCATGAATAACTTCTTATACCGATTTGAAAATACTTATTTGTGACAATGATAATTACATTTACAATATATATCGAAAAAAATCCTTTTATTTATTTTATTTTGACACACATGTAATACTTATTAAATTTCTATAGTCTTTTCAAAACTTTAGAGAGTACTTATGAGCAACTATCTTCCGATATGTTTTAGTCTTTGTGGTATAACTCAATGAAAGATGGCAATTGATCAATACGAACATGTTGTTACTATCTACTTTCATGCAATATGCTTTACAATAAACTATGTTTCAATCAACTGTTTTACAATTTCACTTATACAAAGGAATTCACTTCTAAGAAATGATCTATCAAATCACCTATCATGTTTATCCTTTAGTAGAACAACTTTTATACAAAAGTTTTACCTAATTTTGGGTCACGTCTAAAATTCAACCTCCTATATGAAAACCATCAGTTTTAAGAAAACTAAATAAGTCAATAATGGTTAACATACGATATTAAATCTTTTTAAATTAGGTCTGTAATTCCCATATAACAAAATTGGTCAATAATATAAACTACAATTGTAGCTTAATATTTTTTAAAAGAAAACACATAACATACCTGCATCACACGAGTTACGTTCTAGTATATTATATATAAGTATTATATAATGTATATTAAGATATGCACAATAATATATACAAGTGTGTGTATATATATAACCTTTAAAAAAGTACATATCATATAATATAATAATATTACGTAACAATATTTTATCCTTTAGGAGAGAGAAAGGGAGGGACGGACGCAGGGGGAGAGGGAGGAGGAGGGAGAGAGGGAGCGAGAGGTGCGAGAGAAAGGGAGAGAGATGTCAAAAAAATAAGTATTGAGAATTCTGAGAAATCTCATGTGGTATGGTAAGACTTTTTATTACTAAAAGATCACTAAAAAAATCCAACAAAATCCACTTTAGACAACAATCCATGGAAATTAGAAAGTTTTTGAATACCACAAGACTTTTTGTAATTATAAAAAAATTTTCATTAAATACCACTAGATTTGGACTTATCCTTTAAAAAATTTTGATTGCCCTGATTGAATATCACAAACTTATTTATATTACTTAAAAGTTTTGATTGAATACCACATGACTTTTTTATAAGAAAAAAGCCTTTTAAAATCCCAATCCAATACACCCTACTTAGAATTAGAATATTCACCCTGTAACAAACCCTAATGATCCAATCGGTAATGAGCATTCAATGGCGCCAGCCGCCCCTACTCTCTCAATCGATTCAAGTTTTTTGAAACTCCTGCTGAATCTTTGGAGGGTCAAAATTCGCTCTAGCAATATTGATGACTCAGAGGAAAGAAGGCACCTTGCTCAATCAAGTTGCATTACAACATTTTTGAATTTAAGCCACGCTAAAGTTGTCCACGGCTAAAAAACCGTACCTTTAACTAGGAAAGACAATGATTTTTTACATGTTGCCAAATATAAGTGTGTTTCCTCATATTCGTGCTGCACTTTTTCCAGAAATGTTGCCTATTCGTAACAGACTATGTGGGTTAAAATGTTGGCAAATTATAGACCACAGTTTTTTAACTGTTGATATACTGGCCACACTTATTTAACCATGGCCTTTAAAAGTTTAAAAAGTAACCGTGGCCTAAAAGTAAAGGCCACACTATTTAGACGTTAAAAACTGTGGACTAAAAGATTGGAAAAGAAAAAAAAAATTCATTACAAATTAAAAATAAAATTGGAAAAGCAAAAAATTGGAAACCCTTGTCCCTTCACTTAATTGGGTTGGGTTTCCCTCCGTCTCATTTTTGCACTCTCGCTCAAGTTGAAAAAAGAAAGGTCAAATTATATTTTTAGTCCCTTAGCTTATTTTAAAGGTTCACTTTGGTCCTTTAATTTTTAGAAGGTTCATTTTAGTCCTTTAATTTATCATTGTTTATCCAAGTTGGTCCTTCCGTTAAGACCGTCACACCAGCTCATCTCAACGCAATACGTGGCTTTGACGTGGTGAGTAAAGTGCATACGTGTAATGCCACCTCATCAGCCACGTCCTCATTCTCTACCACCCCCTTCCTCCATTTCCTCTCCAAAAACATCAGATCCAGAACATAAAACTTCATCCTAAACGAAAATAAACGAAACAAAAATAAGAAGAAGTTCAAATCCAGAACTTCATCAAGAACTTCATTAAGCAAAAACATTTCCAAAAACTTCATCCCAAACTTCATATCAAGAACTTCATCAACCACTTAATTTTTCAAAAAAAAAAAATTCAAATTTCCCAGATCTGAAATTTCCCAGCTTCATCCCATAAATTTCCTAGAAAACTTTACATGATGGAAATCTGGAACCAGAGGAGAGAATCCAGTGGAGAAGGTGTTGGCTAAAACAATTTGTACACGTATGGCTTAAAGGTATAGGTAACAGTTAGAAACAAATTGCCATAAATTGTAGAAGTATTGCCTATACTGATTGGCCACACTTAAAATTGTGTTGCCTAAAAGACGGGAGAATGTTAGTATAACTGTGGCTTAATATATAGGCAACATTTGTCCCACCGTGGTCTAAAACAAGACCAGAAAACTGTGGCCTGAAATATGTCTAGAAAACTATGGCCTATTCTTGTGATATAGACAACGTTTATCTGAATGCCGTGGGCGAAAACTAAAAACTGTGGCTTAAAAGAATAGGCAACGACCGCAAACTCCACGCCTATAAAACCGTGGCCAAACCGTTGCCTGAAGTTTAGACCACGTTTTTCCGTTTCTGGTCACGGTTTTTTGTTATTGCCTAAACCGATTTTTGTTGTAGTGTTGAGCCTAATCTAAAGGAGGAAGATGAAGCCATCATTATTGAAAATGTTGAGGAGTTGATTGAAGAGCCTGAGTCAGAGCCTAATCATGAAGGACAATCGTCCCCAGAATGGATTAAATCTCTTACTGAAGAGAGCAATTATGAGGAGAAAAAGAAAGAGCTCATGGTTCTAAACAAAGAGAAGGAAGAGAAAGTCCCAATTTTGGGGCAAATTATTCTAGCCATTAGTGATAGTGTGATTGAGGTTCAAAAGGGAAATGATCCTAACATATTGGTGGGTGGGGATGAAATAAATAGCACACTATCTTTTGAAGTCCATCCACCACTTGGCAAAAGAAAGAACAATCTAAATCACATGGTTAAGAATGGAGAAGGGAAATGCACTAAATGCAAAATTCACACTTGGAGGGCCCCCTAATTGATCGCTCCTAAATAAACCGTCAGGCTCACAATGTTAAACAAGCGCTTTGCAAGAGCCAACATGTGTTATTTAATTTTATGTTATTTTATTTCTTTTTATTTACTTTTATATTTTTGATAGTTTATTGTGATTCACAGTTTCTCTAGCTGATTAGTAGCTCCAGGGGTAATGGCAAGGCAATATCGTTAATTGAATCACCCCTCTGCAATTTGCTTGTGAAATTATTCAGATGGGAGTATATTTCCACCTTAAATTATTTTTAGCACCTATTTTAACTAAATAAATTTTTATTGCTTATTTTATAACTGTTAACAGTGAGGACACTGCTAAAAATAAGTGTGGGGACGGAACTACAGCTACAATTACTTGACTATGCTTGTAACTGTTAAATTGTGGAAAACTGATATATTCTGATTTAGGGGGCTATTTTGAAAACTTTTCCGACAACTTATGATGGAAATGAGGTTGTCGCTAGTTTTAGAATTAGCAGATAATTAGCATTGAAGTTTTATGAGTTTCAACTTGTTTGTATAAACCACTAAATGTGATATTTGAGCCTAAATGAGAGGTCACATCATAATTTTTACCTCTTTTCATTGATTGAGTGGTATTTTTCTCACGTTGTGCATTCTAGAACTTGTGTTGAGATCAATGCAAAGCGAATATAAATTTGCTTTTACGTGAAACTGGTAGGGACAAATTTAGGAATTTTTTAGGCCGACTTCAATTTTGGTAACATTCTACCACTAGTTGTCCATTTTTATGCTTATATTATACTAGTATGGATCCCTTGCCATGCAAGGGAACATTATTTTCTTTTTTTTTGTTATAAAAATTATTTCAATCCAATAATATCATATAAGAAATATCATATTAGTAGTTATTAATTTTTGATGAGGTTATATTACTACACTTACTATTGTATGTAACTATTAGGTGTCTAACGTCCGATAGATAACAAAACTAATATCAATCATGGTGCACACTAATGAACATACTGCATCATAGTCATGACATACATAGGTTATATATTTGGTCTATGCGTATTTAAAAATATATATTTTATCTTAAAATATTATATTATTATTAATGTTTGTAATTTATTATAATATATTTTTGCTCCGAAGTTTAAATACTAATAGTTATTATTTAGATAGTAATACGTTTTCATGCAAAATATTCATTTATATTTGGTATGTTTTTACTCGTGTTTTATCATCTTTTGGTACTACTCACTAATAGCATAGTTAAACATGAAAAAATTACATAACTTTTTGTTTTATAAAGGATTATAAAAATATAATTTGTTTTCTATATTAATCAAGTGGTCCAAAATGCTAAAACGTAATAGCTTCATCTTAAGTTAATATGCAATGAATTTGAATACTACATTCTTTATTATTATTATTATTATTATTATTATTATTATTATTATTATTATTATTATTATTATTATTATTAAAATTTGCTTAAGATATCATTTTAACTAAAAGCAAGTGGTTCCGGAATCTTTCGAAATAATTCTTTCTGAATTGTTTTTTAAATAACCCATTATTAACTTCATTTTGGTCGGAGATGCTTCTCAATGCTTCATTCTGTAAAAAAAAAAAGAAAAAAAGAAAATACTATTCCAGTTGAAGTGCTCTAGGGTTTCATAGCACATGAAGAAAGCCTCTAAGACGACACACTATGAGCAAATGATAACATCGGCTGAATTTGGGGTCTTCTTTACATGACATTTCATGTAGTACCTTGTCCACTAACGACTCGTATTATAAATATTGTCCATAAAAAAACAATTTTAGATCATTAGAATCTTGTATCAGTTCCACAAAAATTGTCATGATAATTAAAAAAGTTGAAAGCAAGAAGAGGTATGATAAACTATATACCTTGGCTTGAAAAATGGAAAAATAAAATAAAAAAGAGAAGAAAAATATACTAAAAATAATACCTAGTCTTGTATCAACGCACTGCATCCTCAGTGAGTTTTGGCTTAGCCAGAAAAACATCAGTTGTGATTAGCTAGGATTTAGAGTGAACGATAGATCACAATAAAGAGGTTTGAACTATTTTACCTTTTCTTTTGTTGGAGAGCATCATGGAATGTTTGATTGCTCGGTTCTCCTTTTTAAGTAAATCCATCTTAGGAGTTGCTATTCTCCTGTCCTTGTCTCTCCCGAACCACACAAGAAAAAATGAGTTAAACAAATAAATAAAAATATGAACGTTTCAAACCCCCATATGACAAAATTTCATAAAACTCGAAAATACAGACACCCAAATTCCAATCCTACATAAACTCATAATGGATCTAGGATAAGAAGCAACAACATAAGGAGGATGAGTGGCGCCATACCAGATCCTAGAATAGAGAGAAAAAAAATACTTGATTCATCACGTTTATATAGATAGATACATGCAATTTTCTAGTGAAGATCATCTGCATCCAATTTTCCGATCAAATTCCTTTCCAAACACCTAAATATTAGAAGAATAAAAAAACAAAGGAAATTCTTCTTCTCCACATAAATTCAAATAACCATACCAAATTATGTCAACATAATAGGAGAGACAAGACCAACACTAAAAATCGAAAAAGTTGTACCTTCTCTTGGCTAGTAATTCTCTACTTCAACTTCTGGCCAATACATCAGCAGAAATAGGTTAACACTAAACAAAAACCCCAAAATAAAAATAAATTTATTCCTCGCCTTCAATCACAGTGATGCTTCACAATATTAGAAAGGCCAACGATGCTTCCTCAACTCAAAATGGGATAATGACATTGCGACCAGTATATATGTCGCGGAGATACCATTCACGTGCGAAAAAGTGTCTCAAATCAAGAACAATATTTCATTTTTATTGAAAAATTTCAATCCGTATTTTGACTAATATTTTTGGAAACTAACATATAAATGGAAAAGGTGTCAAAATTGATTATCATTGTTTACATATTTATATTTATATTAAATATGTCTGATACAATTGGAAGTAAACTATACTAATAAATATATGCATTAATTTGTTTGTATATATGATTCAAATTCAAACATGTCCCTTTTTAATTTGTTTGTCATTTACCACATATGTATTTTATTTAGTCCTTTAATTATCGTTTGAGTCCAGGTATGATTTTTCTTGATTACATAGAATTTAACTTTGCATTAATGGGACATGTAAGGTGGGAGGTGCCTAATTAGATGAGATCACGCAATCGGCACATATTTTTTAATTTTTGTAGGAAAAGTCAAATTTTTTTGATGAAGTGACGTCGTCGATCGAAGCTTTATTTTAGTTTATCCGAACGGAATTTTTTTTTGATAAGCAAAAATATATTAATGGGAATACAAGGGGTACTCCAATCCGTTACAACTTATTACAACATTATACGCTTCTCAAGCATACTATCCGAACGGAATTTGATACTACGTACTTTGCTCTATATATGATCCACTTTCATAACATTGTGTGACTATATTTTTCAAGTATTTAAATAAACTTTTAAAGAGTTGTCACAATCAAAATCGCAAATAATCGGAAATTTGTTTTTTGTCTAGTACAAATGGTAAGCGAGGAGGGAGGAAGTGAAGCGTTACGATTTCGAAAGTACACACTTATATATATTTTATCACTAGGCTATGCTTTAGGGACAAATGAAGAGGAATTGAGTCCAAACATCAAAATTTAAAGATGAGGTTATTGTCAATTTCATTATTAAAAAAAAAGTTTCATTGGCAACGGAAAACTTAGAGCTTATAAGTTTAAGAATCAAAATCCTATTCAAGATAAAATATCTTTTGATTTTTGTTAAATACAATTTCCATATTCAAATAAATTTGCTTATTAATTTATTAATTCCCATTATTTTTCACTTATTTTTTATATCTAATAAAGTCACATAGAGCTCAAGTACTATAGAAAAATTAAATTCAACCTTAATATAATAAATATAATCTTATTCCTAAAATTTAGAAAACAATATAAAAATTTTAAAATTTTAATATTAATTATATTTTCTATAATTATCTTTATTTATTATTAACTAGAGTATCTGACCGGTGCCATGCATGAGATAATTGACGTTTATAGAATAGAAATATTTGACGTAACAAATAAATTATTATATTTAACAAATATTATTAATAAGAAAGATTATAGATTTCAAAATTGCATGATGAATGTTCATCTTCGTGAATTAACTAAAATCATCTTTAAGTGCAAATCCCCACATTGCTTTAATGTAAAATTCTATTTTCACATCTAATGTTTTATTTATAATTTCTATATTGATTAATTTACATGAAAATATTAATATTTTTTCGTCTAAAATATTATGCCTTATGTTTTATATACTATACTAAAAGAAAATTAAATTTTTGTTAGATAAAAGATATTTGATAATTGTTTTTGCAATATATCTATAGGCTTTTGCATATACTTAAAAGAAATTATAATCATATGTCGAGGATTTTAAAGAAACAACCTTATGTATACATTTAGGTAAAAAAAAAGTTACAACTAAAAGAAAATTAGGGGCTTTCCATTTAAGGTTTGAAATGTATACAACTAATACAACTACAAGTATTTTCTCCTTATAATTAAGATGTTAATATGGTTTTACATACGTTGTTCATTCCCATGTATTAGCTATAGTTTTCCCTATATACTTTCATATAAAATATTAATATTTGTGTGTTATATTTATCTATAAATACCCCCTCACACACACACACAAATCATTTATAAATTAGCTAGTGAGAAGATTCTAAATAATAAAAAAGCATAACAATGAAGTATAATATTCTCATATGTTAATGTAGTTTTATATTTAAGTTCAACCTTCCTGAGACAATTCATATTAGCCACCTCACCTTATTCAATTTCTCTTAATAATTCATATGTTAATGTAGTTTCGTATTCAATTTCAACCTTTTTTTTTACTGGATATTCAATTTCAACCTTAAAAGTCACATACACACAACACAATGATATATATTTTATAAAATAAATAGGTAAATTATGTTCTCATATATATTATTTATTAATATATATTAAATTTGAGCTTCTCAGAGATACATCATGTTTTCCTTATCATATTTTCCTTCTCATAAAGTCATGTATCTTTCTCACGCGACATATATTTTAAACTTGCATAGGGTAGGTGAAAAAAAAATTAATTTGGGTTTCTATTACGTTATTAAATATAAACTAATTAGGTAAAACATTTTAAATTTGTTTAAATATAGAAAAATATTTTAAATTAATTAATTGACAAAGCATGTTATTAATTTATTATTGTTGGATAGCCTTTTATGCAGAAAATGAGAGGGGAGAGCGAGTGGAGAGAGGTTAGGAGAAAGGTGAGAAAACCAAAAGGCACGGTAGGGGCGGGGAGAACAGACTGGGTAAGGGGGAATCCAAGAGGTAACGATGAAGGGCTGCGACAAGGACAATCGGTCACAACATTTTATTCCACTGAGTTTCTGGAGAATCATGGAGCCAAAGAAATGCACGGAATTTTTCAGAAATATGGAAGGGTAGAAGAGGTGGTTATTCCTTGGAAAAGAGACAAGCTGGGGAGACGTTATGGATTTGTCAGATTCTTTGACGTGAAAGATACACGGGTGTTTGCTACAATGCTCGATAACATTATAATTGGGAGACAGAAACTATTCGTTAACCTTCCAAGATTCGCACGTGATGCTGCAAAAAATCAACAAGAACCGTATGCTGGAAGTGGTGGTGGGGTTCCAAAGGGTCAAACTATACCAACAACAATAGGAAGGTTGAGGACTCGGGGAAACACGTACGCAAATATAGTCAAGGGATGGGGTGCAAATATGGGTACCAAGAAGATTGTGAAGAAGCAACCAGTGTGGAGGCAGAAGACAGCCAACATAGTGTTTCAAACAGGGGATGATATGCTGGAAAAGATGAATAAGGTGTTTGTAGGTGAGATGGTAAATCCTGGTGCCTCATACTTGCTGCAAGAAGAGTTTCATCGCCAAGGAATATTCGATGTCAAAGTTATACCACTGGGTGCAAATCTCGCGTTATTTGAGGAAGCGGAACAAGGTGAGTTGGCCGAGATGTTGCAACAAGAGGGTGGTTGGTTGGTTCAGTGGGTTAAAGAGATTAGAAATTGGACTCCAAGGGAGGTGGATAATGAACGATTCGCATGGATATGTTGCTATGGAGTACCGGCTCACGCTTGGTGCGAAGAATTTTTCAAACTTATTATATCTCCGATAGGTGACTTCATCGGTACAGATTCTATTACACGAGAAAAAAAGTGCATGGATGTTGCCAGAATTTTGTACAGGACTCGAATCCACACCCTGGTCAATGATGTTGTAAGAGTGAAGATAAATGAAGATTTTTTCTCAATTAAGTTAGTTGAGGACTGGTACGGCAATCTGAATTGGAATGGTGCTGTCAAGATAGAAATGAATGCTACAACAGAGGATGATGGTGAAGAGGATAGTGAGGATGGTGACTACACTCCAGCAACAGTGGAAGATGAACAATCAGGTGAGGAGGAAGAAGAGCGAATCTCAAGGGCTGACGGCGCAATAAATGCTGTAAAGACAATGTTAGCCCAATTGGATGATCAAGGAATGGATGATGCGGTTGTGGAGCTCGAGAGGCAGTTGCTGGCAGCCACGCATGATGAAGAATTAACAACATTAATGAACATTGTAGATGTTGCATATTCCCAACACTCAAATGATAATGTTAGCCGGTCGGTGGAGGCGGTGCAATTTGATCACAACGCTGAAAAGTAATTAGGAGGGGTGGGCCATGGTGTAATGATCTATAATGATGGGCCGGTCCATATTGATGAGGCCCAAAGAGTAGCAATAGAAGGAACAATCGAAGGTGGGGCGAAGGATACAGGTGACGAGGTCCAAAGAGATGTAACAGAAGGAATTAATGAAGGGCGGGCGAAAGATAAAGATCAAGAGGTGCATTTAGCATTGCACGTGGGTCAGGAGAAAAATAACACTGACAGAAGGGCTGTGGTCACGGACGACACATCTAGAACCCTCAATTTGCAAGAGAGTGGCGACAACGAAACAGAAGGTGCTCGACGAACCAATATTGACGACGACCATGTATCCATTTCCTCCTCATCCTTCTCAGGGGGAATGGTGCTATGTGAAGCCTCAATTTCAAGCTCCAACATTAGGTGTTGTAATACTGGTTTCTGGAACCGTAAAGACGTGGAAGTTGCGACAAAAATATGGAAGGGGGTCACCAATTGTGGGCTTGTTGGAGTGGAAGAGGAAAATCAATCAATAGAGTGGGTCAGAGATATGGAAAGAAGAGATCAGATGGTCAAGAGAAAGAGGGCGTCTGACAACTCAGTTTAATGAAGGTGCTATCCTACAATGTGAGGGGGTTAAGGGACGGCTTAAAATGACAGA
Source organism: Calophaca sinica (assembly GCA_037113605.1). Lineage (NCBI taxonomy): Eukaryota > Viridiplantae > Streptophyta > Magnoliopsida > Fabales > Fabaceae > Calophaca > Calophaca sinica. The sequence goes on from CM073731.1 coordinate 130,757,314, forward strand.
GAATTCGGTCCCTTATTGAGAGAGGTAAGTTCGATTGTTGTCTCTTTCAGGAAACAAAAATTACTGATGTTGATCAATGCCTTGTTAATAGTATATGGGGGAATGCAAAATGTGGGTGGGATTTTTCTCCTTCAAGGAGAGAAGATTTGTTTGTGGTACGGTTCAGATTTTATGGGGATGGATTTCTGGGTTTGTGTGTTTCTGTTGATAATTCGGATAAGTTGTACTATATTGTCAATATTTACTCGTCCTACTGCTTAGCTGGTAAAAGGAAATTGTGGAGAGATTTGTGTATGTCAAAGACAGGTTTCCCTGCAGGTCTGTGGTGCTTAGGTGGGGACTATAATGATGTTGTATCTAGGGATGAAAGGAGGGGGCAGAGCCAACAGAGTGGTAGGGTGGAAATTGAAGAATTTAATTCATTCATTGCGGCAATGAGGGTTGTTGATTTACCAGTGCTAGGAAAGAAATTTACGTGGTTCTGCAGTGATGGCTTGTCCATGAGTAGATTGGATAGACTGTTGATCTCGGAAGAGCTGATTGAGGAATGGGGTGTGAAGTCACAGTGGGTGGGTGAAAGAGAAGTGTCAGACCATTGTCCGGTGTGGCTTAAGACAGAGAATAAGAACTGGGGTCCAAAGCCATTCAGATTCAATAATTGCTGGATAGAATATGAAGATTTTAAAAAATTCACGAAGGAGAGCTGGGGAATGTGCAAAGTGGATGGATGGAAGGGTTATATGCTAAAAGAGAAATTGAAATTTATGAAAGAGAAATTCAGGGGTGGAATAAAGAGGTCTTTGGTATTATGGAGTTGAAAGTGAACAATGTGGTTAGTAAGATGAATGCTTTAGACAATGCTGCAGCAGATGGTAATCTCTCAGACCATGAACAAAGGCAGCTCCTGTCTGCTCAATTTTGGCAGCATCTTCGTGCAAAGGAAAACTTAATTGCACAAAAGTCTAGGATTAAATGGCTCTGGGAAGGTGATGCAAATACAAGATTTTTTCATGCTACCCTTCAAGCAAATAGAAGGAAAAATCAGCTTGTAGCGTTAAAAGTAGGGGATATGTGGGTGGAAGAGGTTGATGAGATAAAGGAGGAAGTGAAGAATTACTTTCAAGCATGCTATAATGAGGAGAAAGTGTCAAGACCAAGGATGGATGGCATTGAATTCAAGAAAATTTCTGCAACTGATAATGATCTTTTGACTGCCTCTTTTAGTGAGGAGGAAATTAAGGAAGCGGTGTGGAGTTGTGATGGGAATAAATGCCCCGGTCCGGATGGGTTTAATTTTAACTTCGTCAAAAGTTGTTAGGATTTGATGAAAGAGGAAGTTGTTGGGTTTGTGGAGGAGTTTCGACTTAATGCTTCTTTACCTAGAGGCTTGAAAGCCTCTTTTATTGCACTGATTCCAAAGATTGATAATCCACAAGAGATAAAGGATTTCAGGCCTATATCCCTAATCGGATGCCTATATAAGATCATTGCTAAACTACTTGTGGCACGTTTAAAAAGGGTCCTTGGTAAGGTAATTTCAGGGTGCCAAACGACATTTCTCCAAGGTAGGCAAATTCTTGATGGCGTACTGGTCCTAAACGAAGTAGCGGATTGGGCGAAAAGAAAAAAAGACAAGTGTTTGCTATTCAAGATAGATTTTGAGAAGGCATATGACTCCGTGAGTTGGGGGTATCTTGATTACATGTTGATGAGAATGGGTTTTAGTGGTCAGTGGCGTAAATGGATAAATGCTTGTATATGTTCGGGATCAGTTTCGGTACTCACAAATGGTAGTCCCACGGAACAGTTTGGTGTGAAGAGAGGTTTAAAACAAGGTGATCCATTGGCTCCGTTTTTGTTTCTCATTGCAGCAGAAGGTTTGATTGGTATGGTTAATAAAGCAGTTGACAATGGGCATCTCACAGGCTATAAGGTGAGTCATGACTTGTCCTTCCCAGTGCTTCAATATGTGGACGATACCATTTTGGTAGCTGGAACGTCCGGGCAAATATTTGGTCCTTCAAAGCTATTGTCCGAGGTTTTGAGATGGCATCGGGACTTCGGGTCAATCTTGTAAAAAGTAGTTTGATTGGGATCAACGTTGACGATGATTTTATGGTGGCTGCATCCAATTTCCTTTATTGCAATGTGGGTAAGATGCCGTTCAAATTTCTTGGCATATTAGTTGGTGCTAACCCCCGACTTGAATCATGTTGGACATCGGTGATTTCTGCATTTCAAAAGCGGCTGGCATCTTGGAAAGGTAATTATTTATCTATTGGGGGACGGGTTGCATTGCTGAATTCGGTTCTCTCAAGCTTACCGCTTTACTACTTCTCCTTTTTTAAGGCCCCAAAGAAAGTACTAAATAGGTTAATGCTGATATAGAGGAATTTTCTTTGGGGGGTTGTGAGGAGCAAAGAAAGATCAATTGGGTCAGCTGGCAAAAGGTTTGCCTCCCGAAGCATCTTGGGGGTCTGGGCATAAAGAATTTGGAGTTGTTCAATCAAAGCCTTTTGTCCAAATGGAAGTGGAGGTGCTTAGTTGATAAGAATGCAGTGTGGTATAGGCTCTTACAATTCAAATACGGTGAACTTCACGAAGCAATGCTGGGTGCCACAGTAGAAAGAAGAAGTGAATCTCTCTGGTGGAAGGATATAAAAAGCTTGAATGTGGAGTGGTTCCAAGGTGCTGTAAAATCAAAATTGGGTAAAGGTTATTCTATTAAATTTTGGTAGGATAGGTGGATGGGGGGTGGATCTTTGAAGGAGTGTTTTCCCAGGCTGTTTATGGTTGCTGAGAATAAAGATTCCTTAATCCAAGATACATGGTTGTGGATTGAAAATGAATGGGAGTGGAAACGGAGTTGGAGAAGAAATTTGTTTTGTTAGGAAGAAGATGAATTGAGGTGTCTTAAAGCACTGTTATCTGGGATATTCCCGGTTAAGGAGGTTACAGATGGGTGGGTTTGGCAGCTTGACAATTCGAAGAACTTTACGGTTAAATCTACGTTCTCGGACCTAATTGGCCGGACGACACAAAATGCATTGGATCTGAAGTTAGCAACTACTATAAAAGGCCTGTGGAAGTGTCGAATTCCATCTAAAATCAAGGTATTTGCTTGGAGATTGCTGTTAGGACGCCTTCCAGTCAAAGAAGAGTTGTTTAAGAGGGGCGTAATTGCAAATTCGCAAGACTTGAGTTGTGTTTTATGCTCTAACGATGTAGAATCTGTGCAACACCTGTTTTTCTCGTGTCCTTTCTCATCTAATATTTGGTCGCAGGTTATGTCATGGCTTGGATTGGACGGGGCGCTTCAGTGTGATTTGTTTGAGTTTTTTTTGCAGGTTGGCGGGCTGTCTAGTTCTAAAAATAGCAGGTACTTATTCTGGTGTGCCACAATGTGGGCGATTTGGTCTATGAGGAATAGGATTATTTTTAAAGGGGAGGCTGCTAGCTTTTCTGCAGTACTAGCATATATAAAAATTGTGTCATGGGGCTGGTTTATGGGATGTATGAAAAGGGATAAGAACTTATTATTTTCTGATTGGTTTTGTTGTCCGCTACGTTGTATCTGAATTTTGGTTAAAGGATTGGCTCTGTCTGCTATGTAATGGCTGCTGGTGTTGGGATTGTGGGGGAAAATGTGAGCTGGTTTTGCTGAGTAGGTGGATGATGGGGCGCTGGAGTCTATACTTGCAGGACCTAGTTGCATGGTGATATGTCACGAAGTTGTTAAGTGGTGCTGCTGGATCTTGAGGCCGACTCAATGAATGCAAGATTGGATAAATGTAAATCTAGAAAGTGATAGTGGAAGCTACTGTGTGTGCAGAATGCTTTGGATGAGATTATTGTAATAGACATTGTCATATTGTCATGGTCTGGTTTATTATTTTTCTGTTATGCAGTACAAGAATTATGCTAACTTTGGGGTGACAAAATGGGGATTCTAGCTGGTTATGTCTTTGAAAGAGGTTTGGTTGTTGTACTCTTTTTCCTCTCTTGGTCTTTTTCCCACTGGGTTTTGGCCTTGAGAGGTTTTAATGAGACACTTCCTTCCTCGCAAATTTGTAATTACGGGTTCGGAGTACCCCTTGTACTCCCGTTAATATCATTTCTTTGCTTATCAAAAAAAAATTTATTATTGTTGTATGGAATAATGGTGTTAAGTTTCTCGTGAACTTATTTTCATCTAGATGAGTCTTTGTATGATAAATCATCTAGATGAGTGTTACTCTTTATTATTCATCAAGGGCTTAACCCAATTTGATTTCTTCATAGAATGTGTTAGTTACTTTTTATATGCATTAACAAAGCAGCAAAGATTATCTGTTTGTGAATGGGTCAAAAAACTAAAGCTACATGATAGGTATGCCTCCACCTTGTCCAGGTGTGTTGACATGCGAGAAGCAAAGTTATTCGGAATGAAAAGTCATGACTGTCATGTGTTCATGCAACGTTTACTCCCAATTCCATTCAAAGCTCTACTAAAGCCTATTTGGAACACACTAACAGAGTTTAGTCAATTCTTTCAAGAAATTACTTCACCTCTACTAAAAGAGGATAAAACTTACGGGTAATGGAGCAAAAAATTCCAATCATTTTGTGTAAACTTGAACAAATATTCCCCTAAGCTTCTTTGACTCTATAGAGCATCTTCTGATTCGTTTGTCTTACGAAGCTAGGGTTGGTGGTCCTGTACAATATCGATGGATGTATCCCTTTGAAAAGTTGAGTCATCTATCCTTTTTTTCCCAATGATTATCATGTGGTATTTGTTGTAGTAATAATGTCTTCAATTAATTTTATTAGGTTCATCGTACCTTAAAAGTCAAGGTCACAAACAAAGCTGCTATTGAGGGTTCTATTTGTGAAGCTTATTTAGTGGAGGAGACCTCCACATTTGCATCTTACTATTATCCACCCGATATTCCATGTAGAAGGACTAGAGTGCCACGTAATGATGATGGAGGTGAAGGTTGTTCAGTTGGATCTCCTTTATCTATCTTTAATTATCCCGGGCGTCCTTCTGGAAAATGCACATCATGTATGTTAAAAGAAAGGGAAAAGAAAGTTGCACATCTATATGTTCTTCTAAATTGTCCTGAAGGAGTGCCATTTTTGAAGTAAGTGCATAAATTATTCTTTTAGTGATCTATACCAGTGAGAAAAAAATGAAGTGACTTAACATGTGAATTTAATGCAGCATATATGAGAATTTGCTAGTGGAACTTGGTCTAAGTGACTCAGAAATCTCCACAAAATTTCCTGAATGGTTTAAAGAATATGTATGTTCAATTGGATCTCCATAATTTCCTAATCTTAGTCGTATTATTTGTTAGGTGAAACTAGTTTAACCATTTTTGAAATAGGTATTAAAGAACCATGGTGAAGATGCTTTTTTAAGGAGTTTAGCATGGGGGCCCAAGAAAAAAGTTAATAAATGGCCATTGTATTGTGTAAACGGATACAAATTTGATACAAAAGGTCATGGTACAGGGATGAGCACAACAAATTATGGTGTATATGTTCAAGGTGGTGAGAGTGAGACAATAGACAATGATTACTATGGGGTCTTAACTGATATTGTTGAAGTACATTATACTGGGTGGCCGAGGAAGATATTGAACGTGAACACAAGAAGGGGGGGTTGAATTGTGTTAAAAAAACTTTTCGCAAACTTTAAGTTAGAAACACTTTAGAACACAAGTTTTTCAAAACTGTTTGTTTATCGGATGCTGGGAATAATCGGACGCTGGAAAAAGCAGTTTGATAAAACTTGTTTTTAACACAGCAAGATAGAAATGAATAGAAAGCAGTAAAGCAGGAGACACAGAAATTTATACTAGTTCACTACCAAACTGGTAGCTACGTTTAGTCCCTTCGTTCCTGAAGGATTTTCCACTATAATCAATCTGATTACAATTTCCTCAAGAGTATTCTACTGTCACAACTTGACAATACTCTCAACTTCTCAAAACGACTCAGTACAGTCGAGCCTTTGAGGATACAGCCTTAACTAGGCCAAAACAAACTTTTACAAGTGAGTTGAAATCTGATTAAAAATAACTCTCACAGAGAGGATAAAAGATTAAGCTCAACTATAGAAAAACTTTCTTAAAGAAAGTGGCCTGACGCCGAGTTCGATTCTTGTAGTCCAGAGACTTAGCACGAGACTTGATTGCTCACGTATGTGCTTGTTCTCAGTAAATATTTCAGCAGAATTTCAGCAAGCTTTCTCACAGTATATTCATTTCTTCTTCAATGGATACCATGAGGTATATATAGGAATTCCGAGGATATTACCGTTACGGTAAAAATAGCTCCTTTCCATTGAGTGAGGTAAATTCAAAACGCTGTCTCTTTCTTGCTTTGCAGAGAATATCCGAGTAGTACATATTACCGTTTTTGTACTACCTTGCTTGTACGATTTTTGTCTTCTAGTTAAAGGTTTCACCTTTGATACCTCGTACAACAATTTTAGCGCTCAGAATTAATTTTGAAATCCGTTCCAGAAACTTCTGAGAGGTAGAGCAGCAACGTGACTAACACGTGATTAGAAGTGAGGTTCAGACGCTCGCTCAGAATTGGAAGTTCGGACGCTCGTGGCAATTGTGTAAGCCGTGTCATAAAGATAAAATTCCAGACACTCACAAGGATGAGCCAGATGCTGACACATGGAATGAATCCTTCTCTTGAGAATTACTTTCTTCTTGCTTGAGTGGCTTAGAATATGTGTATTATTAGTATCTGTACACTTCAAGAAATGTTAGAACATAAATTGTTCTCTTGTGAATACTTTGTTATCATCAAAATTAATGAAGGTCTAAACTTCTCAATCGTTTAGGTTCCAACAATCTCCCCCTTTTTGATGATGACAAATATCTAAGGTTGATGAACAATTTAGTTTCAAAAAGACACTAAGGGTCTCCCCCTGAATTTAACAGTTTAGATATATATGAACAATTCAGGAATTAAGGCAATTGTTGGTAAACAGATTCATTTAAGTGATTACGAAGAATCCATAAATGTATCAGAGCATGTATTTAATAAAGTGAGATCGGATGCTGATTATATACCAAATAGATTGATTTAATCAAATATATTTCATTGTACCGAAAATTTATTAAACATTATCATAGCACTAGATCAATGAATATTAGCGCACAAAAAATGCTATGTATGAAATGATATGCATGATACTTTAGTTCCAGTGTATCCATCGGATGGTGGATAATCGGATTCTCACGTGTTCAATATACCTTTCTTTCGTGTTCATCATACCTTTCTTTTACTCCCCCTTTTGTCATCAGACAAAAAGAGTGTAAAAACACATCATAGTCAAAATAAGACTTAGAAAAATTTGAACAAAAGGCAGATAATTAGATCAGACATATTTATATATATATAATTGTATCAACCAAATAGATTTTATATCACACACAAGTAAAAAAAATCAAGGGTTTGGAAGAGGTGGAGGTGGGATATTGAGACATTCATAGAGTAGCTTCAGTGCAGTCTCCAGCTGAGTAACCTTCAAGTTTATAGCCTTCATTTCTTCAAATTCTGCTTTGGGAATGGTGACCATTTCCATTGCAGAAGAAGAAGCAGAAGGCCCAGCTTCTGGTACAGATGCAGACTTTGTAACACCTGAGGACGAGATCGACATCGTATTAGGACGACGTATCGAGACCTCGACCAAGACCTTGTGTCAAGATCCCGTGACTAGATCGTTTGCCGAGATCATTTGTCGAGCTGATGAGACCACGTGCACTAGCTGCTGAGCTGAGGAGGTCGCGTGTCGAGTTGATGAAGTCGCTGAGCGATGAGGACGCAAGTCGAGTTGAGGAGACCGCGTTCACGAACTCGTGTTAGAACCTTATGCACGCTTGCACGAGCACTCTTGTCGACATCGTGTCGAGATGACACCTCGTATTCTTTCGAACGTTATTCAGTATTATTATATTGTTTGTAATTATTACATTGTCGGCTTGCCGCTGACAGGCAGTAGGGTAATTATGAGAGGAACGATTAAACGGGTAGATGATTATTGGGATTGGCATCTTATAGCTGGAGTTACGATTATGCCCTTCCAAATTGTATTCACGATCGATTTTCCCTCAAACACTCATTTCTCTTTTCTTCTTTCTTCTTCCTTCCTTACGCTCGTGTTTCGTTGTTTTCTTCAAAAAAATCTCCATCGACTAAACCGTGAGTTCCATCGAGATTCGCGACAAGCTTTCTTCATCAATCTTGTTCATCATCAACTTCTCGACCCATATCTCGCCTGCTCGATCACCGTTGAGGTATGAAGAATGATTTTTCTTTTCATCTGTATCGCTTAGCGCTAATTCTTCTTCCATTTTTAACCGCTTTATGCTTCCAAATCATGTCAAATTGATGGGTTTTCTTCTTCACAATATTACCTATCTTTCTAACCGATTAATTGGGCTTGTAAAACAAATTTCTTCCGCTGTTTTTCTGCAATCGGCAGTGCCCAGAAACCTCCATTTTTGGTTCGTTTTGATTTTTTTGTTTCTCATTCGTTGCTTCTGGTTATTGTTGTTGTCGATCTATCTGTTGAAGCATCAGATAACTTTTCATGAAATTTTGATCGAAATCCCTAACTTTGTGTTAGAGGAAAAATATATTTCAGTTCTTGAGTTTTATATTTTTCTGGGTTGTGGTTGAGTTTGGGGAAGAGAGAGCTAGATGTATTGGAAACCATAGATCGATCTAAATTGTGTTTGTTTTAGGAAGTCTGATTCCCGAGATCGAGTGATTTCCGAATCGAGGTGTACGGGAAAGCGAATCCAAGGACGCGGAAGCGGAATCCAGATCGAGGGCGATGCGTGTCAAGTCGTTGTCGAGCTCTTTGAAGACAGTGTCGAGGTCGTTGTCGAGCAAAGATTAACTTGGAGTTCGGTAAGGGCAACTCCTAGATATCTCTAAGGCTTTGTTTTATAAGTCCTTATGTAAGCGCGCTTCACATTAATCTTTTCGTAGTATGCTAGCATAAGGGCATTTCATATTCTACGTGGTTCTGTTATTGTGTATGGATTTCTGATTTGTGTCGAAATGAAATGTTGTGATATGATTGAGTTTTTGCATGTATTTAATATGTGATTGAATATATGTCGAATTGTGTATTGCATGTTGAATTATGCTTCTTCATGTCGAGCTTGCTCTTTATTTGACATGCGGTTGAATATCTTGTGTTTAACTCTTTGAATATCGATGTTAATTGTTCATCGAGTGAGCGAGCTAGGTGAGTCGATGACGTTTTGAGCCGTGCGCTTGATAATCGAGGGTGCTAGGTCCCCTTTTTGTTTACTGGAGATTGACTAGACGCCGCCACGCTATGGGACTGAGTTGACCGGCCCTAGGGAGAGCGAGATCCCAAGGCTTCGCTGGACTTTCCGACATACTGACGGCGCGTGTGCATTCTGGAAAATTATCGAGTCGAGAGAAAATGGATTTGCGAGTTGTGTCGAGTTTAGAGTGAGATGGTCGAGTCACGTCGGTGAATGTTATACTTTGCTGTTTGCTTATATTTTTATGTCGAGCTTATCTTGAATTGTTGAGAAGTTGACCCTTTCCCGTGGTGCCTTCAATCCATGACGGTTACCCAGGCGATGTCGGGGGCGCAGGGAACTCGACAGTAGACGATGCCGAGGAGGAGCTCGACGAGGACCCGAGTGACGACCTCTATCTGTCGTGATTGTTTATTTGTTGGATGTTTGTTTTTCTGAGGACTGTACTTCGTTTTTCTTTTGTGTTCGAGGTCGTGACCAGTTTGGGCAGTGTTGTTTTGTTGCTACAGGGTAGACTGGTGGTCTTACTTTTGGAGCAGGTGGGAGTTCATTAAGTACCCCTGTGGTATGTTTGCTCTTTTGAAGTTGTCGTACCTTAGGTGTATTTTCTTTGCACATTTGCTACTTTGTATTTTGTATACATTATTATTTCGAGTGATATATATATATGTGTATGTTATGCATGTATGTTTTATTAGAATTTAAGTCTTGTGTCTTAGTTGCACCATGTTTCAAAAGTCAGAATTACTCGATGTGCACGAGTCGGTTTTAAAAATATATATATATATATCGTATTTTTAAAAGGCACAAGAGTATTCTTTTTAAAACACATCTCATATAGGATTATGTTGAGCTTGGTGTGTTGAGCTCAGAACTCGAGCTCGGTATATTGAGCTCAGAGCGGTCCTAAACGGTCGTTACATTGTTGGTATCGAGCGCTTCGGTTCGACCGAGTGCATAGGAATTTGACCGGTCACTATGTCGGGTTATGTGTGTTGGGTACCTAGTTGTATTATGTTGATTGTCGCTTGATTAAGTGAAGCACTTATTGCTTGAGAAATTGTTTGAACTGTTTCTTGATTGAAGCAAAGGTGTTTTAACACATCCTTGTTGTGAGATTCTGACTGTGGTTTTGAACTTTGTGGAATCTAATGCCACCTCGTAGGAATACGACATCCGCAACCGAGAACGCCGACATGGAACGAGCTATTCAAGCTTATGACCGAGATGGCGGCAGCCATGGCTCAACAATCACCGCAGAACTCAACAAAGTTAACGCGATGGCTCAACAGACGGCGTTAACTCAGAGAACTCCTGCACAAAGAACGAGCGTAACGAAATGTCAAGCGAGAGGATTGGCCGACTTCAGAAGCATGATCCACCGGAAGTTCTACGGTGAGCCAAATCCGGATAAAGCTGATCTTTGGATGCAAGAGATCGAGAAGATCTTTGAGGCACTTCATTGCTCTGACAACGTGAAGGTCGACTATGCCACCTACTTCATCGCTAGGAGACGCAGAGTATTGGTGGAGAGGAGTGAAGCAACGCTTTATAGCGTAACATCGCGAGATGACCGGGAGTTTTTCGTGAAAGGTTCTTGGACAAGTACTTCCTGACATCGCACGAGCCGAGAAGGAGCAGGAATTTCTTCAATCGCAAGAAGGCAACTCGACGGTGTCCGAGTATGCGCCAAGTTCGAATCGCTGGCGAGGTATTTCAGTCCATTTCGTGACCGAATTGACCAGAGATGGTTGAGTGAGAGATTCCAACGGGATTGAGATTCGACATTCAAGTCGGTGGTGTCGTTGAGGATCCGAAATCTCCAAGAGTCGATTGATCGATGTGTCGAGGTAGAAGGAGTGAGAAGCCACAAGAAGAAGACTGTGGGCGGACCGGTGAGACCCCGAGTGCGGGGCGTAGATTTGCACGTAAAGGGAAACCACCGCAGAAGAGGCCTTACGACCGACCTCGGGGAACAACAACAGGACAGATCGTCCGATGACCCAAGTACCGAGGAGTGGAGGTCGACTGTCGAGGTGATTTGCTACCGATGTGGAAAGTCGGGACATTACGCGAGTAATCAGTACTCGAAGGAGGAGGTGTGTTTCAACCGCAAGAAGCCAGGGCATTTTGCTAAGGATTGTCCTACACCTAAAGTCGAACCGACTATGCTTGCGCAAAGAGCCAAAGGGAAGCGTCAGTGGCTAAAGGCGTAGTTTTCCGCATGAGTGGCGAGGAAGTCGAACGAGCCGATGATCTTATCCAAGGTGAATGTGAGATCGAGGGTAAATCCTTATCCGTTTTTTGATTCGGTGCAACCCATTCCTTTATTTCTTCCGATTGTGTGAACCATTTGAACTTGACTGTGGATCGCTATCGCTTAAATTAGTAGTTACAACCCCACCGCTAAAACCTTAGTCACAAACACCGCATGTCTTAATTGTCTAGTCATTATACACAGTACAAAGTTTGTGGTCAATTTGGTTTGTTTGCCTCTTAAGGGCTTAGATGTTATCCTGATGGATTGGTTGTCACACCACCATGTCCTTTTGGATCGTGCTGAAAAACCGTAATTTTTCCAGACCTTGAGTCTCCAATTATCTTTCTCGCTAACGTATTGGAGTTTCTTTGAAAGAAGGAACTAGGGAATACATGTATCTAGCTAGTTCGAAGTTTTCCAACAGATCGACGTGAAGAATGTACCGGTGGTGTGTGACTTTGAGGACGCTTTTCAAGACGTGCAGATTACCACCAAGACGAGAGAGGTCGAGTTCTCCATCGACCGATTCCAGGAATGTGACCGATTTCCAAAGCGCCATACGTGATGTCTCCGTCCGAGATGAAAGAGTCAAGTCCCAGATCGAACACTTGAGTCGGCAATTCATACGATCGAGCCGTGTCACCGTGGGGAGCTCCAAAGTTGTTGGTTAAGAAGAAGGATGGACGATCAAGGCCGTGGCGTGGACTATCGCGAGCTCAACAAGGTTACCGTGAAGAACCGTTATCCGTTACCACGACGACGACTTGATGGACCAACTTCGTGGAGCGGCGATCTTTCCAAGATAGACTTGAAGCTCGCTACCATCGATTCGCGTGAAGGAGGAAGATGTCGCCAAAACAATTTTCTAACTAGATACGGTCACTACGAGTACTTGGTGATGCCGCTTGGAGGACGAATGCGCCTAATCGTGTTTATGGACTACATGAACAGGATTTTCCATTCGTTTTTTGATCAGTTCGTTGTAGTGTTCATCGATGACATATTGATTTACTCGAGGAACCGAGAAGAGCACACAGAACACCTATGTCGAGTACTACGATATTACGAGATAAGCAACTCTATGCCAACCTGTCAAGTGTGAATTTTGGTCAAGAGGTGAATTTTCTTGGTCACGTGATTTCCAAAGAAGGGATAGTGGATCCAACTAAGATTGAGGCGGTGATAGCATGGGAACAGTTCTAAGACGGTTACCGAGATCAGAGTTTTGTCGCTTAGCGTGCTATTATCAAGATTCATTGAAGGTTTCTCAAGATTGTCGCGCCTCTTACACGATCGACGAGGAAGGATCAACCTTTGCTTGACCGAGGAGTGTGAAGCCGCCAACGATCAAGGAGCTTTTGACGATACCGTGGCCGATTTTGCCTCAACCCGAAGAGCCTTTCGAGGTGTATTGTGATGCGTCACACTAGGGATTGGGATGCGGCCGATGCAACATCGGAAGGTGGTCGCAGATGCTTCAAGACGACTTAAGATTCACGAGAGGAACTACCCTACTCACGACTGGAGCCGGGCAGCAGAGTTTTTGGCGTCAAGATATGGAGGCACTACCTTTACGAGCACTCTTATCGCTTTCGGCGATCACAAGAGCTTGAAGTACTGCTCGACCGTAAAGAACTCAACATGCGCCAACGTAGATGGACGTAATTTCTCGGCGACTACGACTTTACGCTGGAATACCATCCCTAAGGCTAACGAGTAGCAGATGCGCTGGAGCAGAAGAGCGCTTAACCTCGTGAATGATGATCAAGGAGTTGGAGATGCTCGAGAAGTTCCGAGACTTGAAGTCGAGTGTCAAGTTTCACCGGGAAGTCGAGATTTGGTATGCTTACCATTTCTAATGCATTGTTGGACGAGATCCGAGACCAGCAAGTTCATGACGAGCTTCGCAAGAGAAGATTCAGCTTGATAGCGCAAGGGAAGGCGACAGACTTCGTGCCTGAGCGACGACATCTTGAGGTGCAATGGCCGAAAGTGCACTAACGTGATCCGAGCCGAGGAAGTTGATTCTCGATTTAAGCGCATAAGAGCAACTTTAGTATTCATCCCGAGTTACGAAGATATATCAAGACTTGAAGAAGCATTTTTGGTGGTCCTGGAATGAAGAAGCAAGTGGCCGAGCACGTAGCTTCATGTTTAACGGTCGTAAAGCCGAAGGTGGAGCACCAACGACCGCAGAATGCTACAATCGCTGACGCATCAAAGATGGAAATGGGACAAGATTTCCATGGATTTCGCTGTAGGTTTGCCAAGACGCAGAAGAAGAATGATTCGACGGGTAATCATCGACCGATTGACCAAATCGCCATTTCGCCGCGAGGTCGACATACAACGTGGAAAAGTCGACCGAGATCTACATCGCGAGATAGTACGACTTCATGGAATACCCTCTTCGATCGTGTCGACCGAGATCCGGTTCACGCCTCATTTTTGGAGGGAATTGCAAGGAGCGATGGGAACCGAAGCTCAGCTTAGCTCGGATATCATCCACGCATCGACGGTCGATCGAGAGAACGATCCAATCGCTTGAAGATTTATTGCGAAGCTCAGACGTTAGATCACCGAGGAAGTTGGGACGACGCCTTACCATTGGTGGAATTCACCTACAATAACAGCTTCCATGCGAGTATTGGGATGGCACCTTTGAAGCGCCAGATGGACGGAAATGTCGACGCCTCTTTGTTGGTACCAGACGGCGAGCGAACCGTCAGAGGACCGATATGATCCAAACAGATCACCGAGAAGATCCGCTTGATCGAGAGATCGGATGCTAACATCTCAAAGTCGATGTAAGAGTTATGCATCAACAACGCCGACCACCGAGTTCGAGGAAGGAGAACATGTATTTCTTAGAGTCACCCCCACCATCGAGTTGGTCGAGCGATCAAATCCAAGAAACTTACCCCTAAATTCATTGGACCTTACCGCATTCTTCGTCAGATTGGTCCAAAGGGCATATCGATTGCCTTGCCACCATTCTTGTCGAACATCCACGACGCCTTCCACGCCTCACAATTGCGGAAGTATGTTTCCGACCCTTCTCATGTCATCGAATCGATGTGATTCAACAAGGACGACCTATCTTTCAAGCATTACCAAAGAAGAATCGCTGATCTGAAAGCCAAACAGTATGAACAAAGAGATTCAACTTGTCAAAGTTGTGTGGGATCGTAAGACGGAGATGCGACTTGGGAGCCGGAGGAGAAGATGAAGACTCAAGACTCGAACTTTTCTCGAGGTAAGAATCTTATTTGCAATTTCGAGGACGCAAATTTTTTTAGAGGAGAGATTGTAACACCCGAGGACGAGATCGACATCGATTAGACGACGATCGAGACCTCGACCAAGACCTTGTGTCGAGATCCCGTGACTCAGATCGCCACGAGATCATTTGTCGAGCCGATGAGACCACGCGGCACTAGCCGCCGAAATGAGGAGGTCGCGTGTCGAGTTGATGAAGTCGCATCGAAATGATGAGGACGCAAGTCGAGCCGAGGAGACCGCTGCTCACGAACTCGTGTTAGAACCTTGCACGCTTGCACGAGCACTCTTGTCGACATCGTGTCGAGATGACACCTCGTGATTCTTTCGAACGTTATTCAGCCAAGTTATTATATTGTTTGTAATTATTACATTGTCGGCTTGCCGCTGACCGGCAGAGAGTAGGTAATTATGAGAGGAACGATTAAACGGGTAGATGATTATTGGGATTGGCATCTTATAGCTGGAGTTACGATTATGCCCTTCCAAATGTATTCACGATCGATTTTCCTCAAACACTCATTTCTCTTTTCTTCTTTCTTCTTCCTTCCTTCGCTCGTGTTTCGTTGTTTTCTTCAAAATCTCCATCGACTTTAAACCGTGAGTTCCATCGAGATTCTCGCACAAGCTTTCTTCATCAATCTTGTTCATCATCAACTTCGACCCATATCTCGCCTGGCTCGATCACCGCTGAGGTATGAAGAACAGATTTTTCTTTTCATCCGTAAGCATCGCTTAGCGCTAATTCTTCCGCCATTTTTAACCGCTTTATGCTTCCAAATCATGTCAAATTGATGGGTTTTCTTCTTCACAATATTACCTATCTTTCTAACCGATTAATTGGGCTTGTAAAACAAATTTCTTCCTCTCGCTTTTTCGCAATCGGCAGGCTCCAAACCTCCATTTTTGGTTCTGCTTCGATTTTTTTGTTTCTCATTCGTTGCTTCGTTATTGTTGTTGTCGATCTATCTGTTGAAGCATCGATAACTTTTCATGAAATTTTGATCGAAATCCCTAACTTTGTGTTAGAGGAAAAATATATTTCAGTTCTTGAGTTTTATATTTTTCTGGTCAGGTTGAGTTTGGGGAAGAGAGAGCTAGATGTATTGGAAACCATAGATCGATCTAAATTGTGTTTGTTTTAGGAAGTCCTGATTCCTAGATCGAGTGATTTCGAATCGAGGTGTACGGAAAGCTTAATCCAAGGACGTGGAAGCGGAATCCAGCATCGAGGACAGACGTGTCGAAGTCGTTGTCGAGCTCTTTGAAGACAAGACATGTCGAGGTCGTTGTCGAGCAAAGATTAACTTGGAGTTCGGTAAGGGCAACTCCTAGATATCTCTAAGGCTTTGTTTTATAAGTCCTTATGTAAGGGCGCTTCACATTAATATTTTCGTAGTATGCTAGCATAAGGGCATTTCATATTCTACGTGGTTATGTTATTGTGTATGGATTTCGATTTGTGTCGAAATAAATGTTGTGATATGATTGAGTTTTTGCATGTATTTAATATGTGATTGAATATATGTCGAATTGTGTATTGCATGTTGAATTATGCTTTCTTCATGTCGAGCTTGCTTTTTATTTGACATGCGGTTGAATATCTTGTGTTTAACTCTTTGAATATCGATGCGCTAATTGTTCATCGAGTGAGCGAGCTAGGTGAGTCGTATGACGCTTTTGAGCCGTGACCCGGATAATCGAGGGTGCTAGGTCCCCTTTTTGTTTACGGAGATTGACTAGACGCCGCCACGCTATGGGACCCGAGTTGACCGGCCCTAGGGAGAGCGAGGATCCCAAGGTTTCGGCCGACTTTTCCGACATACTGACGGGCGGTGCATTCCGGAAAATTATCGAGTCGAGAGAAAATGGATTTGCGAAGTCAGGTCGAGTTTAGAGTGAGATGGTCGAGTCACGTCGGTGAATGTTATACTTTGCTGTTTGCTTATATTTTTATGTCGAGCTTATCTTGAATTGTTGAGAAGTTGACCCTTTCCCGTGGTGCCTTCAATCCATGACGGTTACCCAGGCGATGTCGGGGGCGCAGGGAACTCGACAGTAGACGATGCCGAGGAGGAGCTCGACGAGGACCCGAGTGACGACCTCTATCTGTCGTGATTGTTTATTTGTTGGATGTTTGTTTTTCTGAGGACTGTACTTCGTTTTTCTTTTGTGTTCGAGGTCGTGACCAGCTTGGGCGTGTTGTTTTGTTGTTACTGGTAGACCGGTGGTCTTACTTTTGGAGCACGCTGGGAGTTCGCTAAGTACCCCTGTGGTATGATTGCTCTTTTGAAGTTGTCGTATCTAGGTGTATTTTCTTTGCACATTTGCTACTCAGTATTTTGTATACATTATTATTTCGAGTGATATATATATATGTGTATGTTATGCATGTATGTTTTATTAGAATTTAAGTCTTCAGTGTCTTAGTTGCACCATGTTTCAAAAGTCAGAATTACTCTGATGTGCACGAGTCGGTTTTAAAAAAAAATATATATATATCGTATTTTTAAAAGGCACAAGAGTTTTGTTTTTAAAACACATCTCATATAGGATTATGTTGAGCTTGGTGTGTTGAGCTCGGTAACTCGAGCTCGGTATATTGAGCTCGGTAGCGGTCCGGAAACGGGTCGTTACAGACTTCATCTTCTGATGCTCTGCTAGCACCCAGTTGGATAACTTCAGTCTCAAATCCTTCTTCCTTTGGGCTCTCAAGAAGAATGCATCATTTGGTATAACCCATTTGATGAAATTTCCGAGTCTTCTGAGCTCTGATTCTGTCTGAATCTTCCATTGATGCTTCACATCTTCTGGATATATCAAATGCAAGAAGATGGTTTCTCGATGAAGAACAACATCACCGTGTAAGAGTCAAACCTATTCCCAGCGTCTTCTCCCCATAAATTTCGGATAAAGACACTCAAAGCTTCACAGTGAAGGAGAGTGCTTCATTTTCTCGCCAGGTAAATTCTTCTCGATTTTCCTGTCATATTCTTCTAACACTAGGGGTCGAGGCATGGTAATATGGCTTTGGCTTTCCACGATTCAGACCATTGACTCCAAGTGAAACCAATGTCGAAGTGCTTGGTCACAAAGAGCCCATTGATCATAAATCTTCATGCAATCCAAGGGTCGACATCGAGCATCCGAACATATCATCAAGAATACTGCTACGAGGTTGATGTCGAGAACTCACTGATTTTCCCAACAGCTTTGAATAGTAGCCTTCTCGGGATCACACAGTTTGAGGAGCCGATTCTCCATTCATCTTTCTTGAGAAGTCGTAAAACCTTCGCATGATCCTCAGAGATCTTGGCAATCGGAAGCTGAGAGAAATCCTTAATATTGTACTTGGTAGGTGCCTTCTCATATTCCTTTAGCCCGATCTTGCTGAAAGGCTGCTTGCCAGGAGCAAGTTCCTTCCTTTTCCCAGGGATAGACCAAGGTAGCCACCTTTGTCTATCTGGTACTATCTTGACAGAAACAGATGATGGGTCTCGATATTGACCTATGACTTCCAGCCTTTTCTGTTCAAGACAATGTGCCATGAAGGCAGCTTCTTCATCTGTGATCCACCTTCCGCATTCTTCCAATGTGAGCGGTTCAAACTGAGGTAGGGATCTCGGAAGATCAACAGAGAAGGGAATTGCTCTGCTTCCGGATGCTGGTCTCAACCTTCCTTTGAAAGACATTTGGACGTGGTCTTCCCCATCCTTGAAGGTTGCACTTATTGGAGCAGCAATTTCCAATCTGGCAGCTCCAGAGGTGAAGGTTTTTAAATGCCAGGTGGAGGGACGGTTGTAGATGCTGTTATATATCTCATACTTGACAAACCGTGGTTTGTATGAGATATGTTTCTTTCCACCAGCGTCTGTGGGTTTAATGGTAAGGGTAAGTAAGGTGGGAGTGGCTTTGGTGATTTTGTAGGCTTTTGGTGAGTAGGGTTTGAAGGGATTAATGGGAGGTGTTTTGAAAAGGAGGTTAAAAGGATGAGAATGAAGCTTGGAAATGTATGAAGTGAGTGAAGTGTTTGGGGAAATCTGTGGTAGGTTAAGGTTAATTGTAGAGGATGATGGTTGGGTATGTTGTTTAGAAACTATGGAGGTTTTCTGTATAAGGGTTTGAGTGTTTGGTGGTTGTGCAACGGATATTGGTGGAGCAGGAATAGTATCAGATGCAAAAACAGATACAGATTCATCAGGAGAATTCAGTACCTTTGGTTCAGGTTCAGAGTGCCTGACCGATCTTTTCAGCTTCTGTCTAGGTGCAGTTACTGGAGGCGGATGCTGAATATCCTTCTTCTGTTGACCGGATGCTGAGACTTGCTTCTCAGCTTCTGGTCTGCTCCTTTTTCTCAGAACCTGACTGATGGGAACTCGGTCCTCATCTTCTGGTTCTTCAACAGTAGATGCAGGAGCCACCTTCTGTTTTGTTCTTCTGGTCTCTCTTGAAGGAGACTCAGCAGGTCTTTTCGCACCAGGCTTTGAGCTTCTGGTGGTTTTCTTTTCAGCTTCCTCTTCTTGTTGCTCAACTTTCACCTTCTTGATCATAGACCCAGTGAGCAATTTCATTCTTACCAGGCTGTTGACTCCAAAAGTGTCAGGAATCACAATATTATCAGCACCAAAATACTTTGCCTTCACTTGATCTGGTAAAGCTGTCAGCTTGTTTATGACCAGATTCTGGATCATCATTTTGGTGAGCAGGACACCATAAGGAATGAACTTGTAAGTGTTCTTCTTGTCAGCAACACCTTTTCTTGAGTTAACCAGTGCATTAAGCAGGTTGTTGTAGATTAACCTTGGCAGGTTTACCTTGTTTCCAGCCATGAAGTGTCTCATGATGAATTTCTGTTCGTAGTTGACAATATCACTAGAGCCAGCCTTCAACAAGACGCTCTTGGTGATTATCTTATGAAGAACTCTGAAATGACTTTTCAGATTCTTGGCAGTAGATGTTTCACCAGATTCTTTCAGCTGCTTGTAGTTCTCAAACAGATCATTATTGACCTTCTCAATCCCATGAAATGCGTCAGCCCATTCTAAATAGAAGACGATGCCTTCACACTGACACCCAAGAACTGTAAATATTTTTGATGCTAAAAACAAACTTGAATCCTTTCACTGTTCCTTCAAAGATGCCACCTTTGTGTAACCGAACATTACCCCAAAATTCTTTAATTGCAGTCACCAGAACCTCAACTGGGTTCCAGAAGAAATCTTGTTCTGACCCATTGCCTTGAACCCATTGAAGAAGTCGAAGCCATAGAGCTTGAAGTTTTCCAAATCAACTCGATTTTCTAACAAGACTTTTCCTTCAGTCATGGTGTCATAGATAGCCGTATATTCAGAAGTTGTTACTCGACCATGAGTGCGGTTGAGAAATGGAGGCGATGGGGGTTTAGGGTTTAAACACACACACGAGAGAGAGAGGAAAGAGAGAACGAGTACAGTTTTGCGAGAAAACACAGTGAGCGAAAAATGTGGAGTAGTGGGAAAGTTAAGGGAGAATGGTACGATTATTTTTCAAAATATCGCCGTATTCTCTTATAAAAAATAAATCAAAAAGAAAAGAAAATAAAGATTCGCTTTTTCATTAAATGCGACGCCAAAATAAAAGTAAAAGATTTTATCGAAAGCGTAAATAATCATGACTCAAAGTAGATATGATGAGACGCTGAGTCCTTAACACGTGTGACACGTGTGGGTGTGCTCTGACGCACACAACCGACTTACCGGATGATGAGTTATGATGCGATGACAAATAAGATGCCGATGCACATACATGCTTATGTCATATCGAGATCTTTGAGATTTAGTTTATCATCGAACGAGATTAATCATTCTTTTATAAGATGAAAGTTTAAGTTTCTTCTTATAAAATTGAATCTATCTTCAGCAAGGGGTTTTGTAAATATGTCAGCCCACTGATGATCAGTGTCTACAAATTTTATTTCTAAAATACCCTTCTGAACATAGTCTCTTATAAAATGATGCTTAATCTCAATGTGCTTTGCTCTAGAATGCAATATAGGATTTTTAGTAAGACATATGGCATATGTATTATCACAGAAGATAGGAATTTTACTCTCTTTTATCAAGTAGTCTTCAAGTTGATACTTCATCCACAGAATTTGAGAACTGCAACTTGCTGCTGAGATGTATTCAGCTTCTGCTGTTGAGAGTGCTATTGTGCTTTGCCTTTTGCTTGACCAAGACACAAGATTAGCTCCAAGGAATTGGCAGCCTCCACTTGTGCTTTTTTTTTCAATTCGATCTCCAGCAAAGTCAGCATCACAGAAACCTACTAATTTGTAATCTTTTGATTTCTCTGTATAGTTTCTGATCTACCTTCTTACCAATTTCATCTTTACTAAGAGTGCAGGTAGGATGCATAGGTGTACACATCGGCTTGCAATCCAGCATCTTGAATTTCTTCAATAATTCTTTGATGTATTTGCTTTGATGAATATAAATACCATCACTGCATTGCTTGATTTGTATTCCAAGGAAAAACTTTAATTCTCCCATCATGCTCATCTCAAATTCAGCCTGCATAAGCTTAGAAAATTCTTTGCAAAGACTTTCATTAGTGGCTCCAAAAATAATATCATCAACATATATTTGAACAAGTATGAAATGCTTGTTTGAGGTTTTTCTGAAAAGAGTAGTGTCAACTAAACCTCTTGTAAATCCATTTTCCATTAAAAAGGAACTTAGTCTATCATACCATGCTCTGGGAGCTTGTTTAAGACCATATAGTGCCTTTTTAAGTTTAAAACATGTTCAGAAATTCAATATCTTCAAAACCAGGAGGTTGTTTAACATAAACTTCTTGATTATAAAACCGTTTAGAAAAGCACTTTTTACATCCATTTGATATAAAGTTATCTCATGATGTCTTTGCAAATGAAAGTAAAATGCTAATTGCTTTTAATCTTGCAACAGTGCAAAAGTTTCAGTGAAATCAATACCTTCTTCTTGTGAGTAGCCTTGAGCAACTAACCTTGCTTTATTTCTCACAACTTTACCGTCTTCATCAAGCTTATTTCTGAATACCCATTTAGTACCAATAGCTTGCTTATCTTCTGGTAGAGTGACTAGCTTCCAGACATCATTCCTTTGGAACTAATTTAACTCATCTTGCATAGCTAGAATCCACCCTTCATCTTCCAACGCTTGATCAATCGTCTTAGGTTCCATCTCAGAGAGAAGTGAAAAATCAGCATGCTCCTTGAAGGAGGATCTGGTTCGTACTTTGTCACTAGGTTCTCCAATGATTTGATCTTTTGGATGATTGGTTTTGTACTTCCAGCTTTTTCTGGCTTCAGCTTCTGCTTGAGTAGAATTCATCGTCTTGTCACCACCGGATGATGAAGATGTATATTCAGCGTCTGGCTTGTCACTGAGGTTTAAATCTGTAAATAACTCATCTAGCTCTAACATTGCAGTGTCAGGCTTCTTATCATCAAACTTGACATGAATGGACTCTTCAACTGTCAAAGTTTCTTTGTTGTATATTCTAAAAGCTTTAGATCTTTCAGAATATCCCAAAAAGATTCCTTTGTCAGCCTTGGAATCAAACTTACCAAGCTGATCTTTAGTATTCAGGATATAACAAATACAACCAAAAGGATGAAAGTAAGAAATGTTTGGTTTTCTTCCTTTCCACAATTCATAAGGAGTCTTATTCAAAATAGGTCTTATATAAATTCTATTTTGAATATAACACGTTGTGTTTATCGTCGCTTCAAAAATGTTTTGCAATATCGACTTCATTGATCATGGTCCTGGCCATTTCCTGGAGGGACCTATTTTTCCTTTCTACAACACCATTTTGTTGAGGTGTTCTAGGAGAGGAGAAATTGTGGGAGATGCCATTTTCTTCACAAAATTTTTGAAAGTTCTCATTTTCAAATTCTCCCCCATGATCACTTCTAATAGAAGAAATACAAATGCCTTTTTCATTTTGAACTGATTTGCAGAAAACAGTAAATACTTTAAAAGACTCATCCTTGTGGGCAAGGAATTTAACCCATGTCCATCTAGTAAAATCATCAACAATGACTAAACCATATTTCTTTCCAGTTAAAGAGGCTGTCCTTGTGGGACCAAAAAGATCAAGATGTAAAAGTTCAAGTGGTCTAGAAGTTGAAACAACATTTTTTAAATGAAAGGAAGTTTTAACTTGTTTTCCTTTTTGACAAGCTTCACAAAGGGCATCAGATTTGTACTTAAGATTTGGTAAGCCTTTAACAAGATTGTGCTTGTTTAATTTTGAGATTAACCTCAAGTTGGCATGACCTAATCTTTTGTGCCAAATCCATTGCTCATCTTCAACAGATATAAGACACTTGACATCTTGTTTTTCAAGTTCAGAAAGATCAACTTTATAAACATTTTGTTTCCTCTTTGCTGTAAAGAATATAGATCCATCGTTTTTGCTTTTTACTAAACATCCAGTTTCTGTAAAGATGACTTCATAACCATTGTCACATAATTGACTTATGCTCAATAGATTATGTTTCAGTCCTCCGAAACCAACGAATCCAGCTTCTCTAGGTCTTAGTTCTTGGAACATATGCTTTTCTCCCGTCATGTGACGCGAGCATCCACTGTCTAAGTACCAAGACTGGTGTGTTGACTTTGTTGCTAAGCATGTCTGCAACATAGACTATTTTATCTTTAGGTACCCATATCTTTTTGGGTCCTTTCTTGTTAGTTCTTGAAGGAGGCTTATCCTTCTTCGTTTTAAAAACATTACATGCACTTTTCAAATGACCAGATTTATTACAGTAAGTGCAATGTAAGCATTTACTATGACTATGGGATTTATCAGATGCTGAATTATTTTCCAAAAGGGTTTCATCTGGTATATAGCCAAGACCATGAGTTGTCGTTTTACTGACACCCCAGATCATTGAAGCTTGCTTGCTTCGAGTTACACTCTCTGCAAGAAACTTTTGAAATGCTTGTTCATAGTCATTTGATTTGCAGTTAGGGCCTGTAACTCTGAGAACTCTTAGCTTGAGAGCTCTCACCTGGTTGCTTGTTAGCTTCCAGACGCTGGTTATCAACCAGACGCTGATTTTCAGTTTTCAGCTTCTGGTTCTCTTCATTGAGTATAGAGTTTTCATTGCGTAAGGAATGAAAATCTTGTGATAATTTTAAAAATTTCTTTTTCAAATTATTATACTCAGTGGAGAGAGTGGCAGAGTCCTTAAGAAGATCATCAAAAGCAAGTTGAAGTTCAGAGTAGGAATCATATACTATTACCTCTTCAACATCTTCTTCTGACTCAATGTCAGTGTCTGCCATGAGGGCAATGTGAGCTTCTTCTTTATCTTCCTCAGAGGAGGATAAGTCAAGATCTTCCCATGTTGCCATGAGACCTTTCTTCTTTTTCTTGAAGGAGCTTCTTGTGGGCTTTTCTTTAAGATTAGGACACTCGGATTTGAAATGTCCAGGCTTCTTACATTCATAGCAAATGACTTGGGCTTTGTCCTTGTCTTTGCTCTCCTTCTTGTCCTTTGAATCTTTCTTCTGAAACTTCATTCTAAAGTTTCTTTTCTTCCACATTCTTTGGATCTTCTTAGATATGAATGCAAGCTCATCGTCTGATCCATCAGAGTCTCCTTCTGAAGCTTCATCATCTGATTCTTCTTCTTCAGCCTGAAAAGCTTTAGAAGTACTAGGTTTATGTTGATTAACTTTTAAAGCAATAGACTTACTCTTCTTGGTAGGTTCTTCTTCATTTAGCTCAAGTTCATGAGCTTTTAGGGAACTCATAAGATCTTCAAGCCGAAGAACATTTAGATCTTTTGCTTCTTGAATAGCAGTGATTTTGGGTCTCCATTGCCTAGTCAAGCTTCTCAAAATCTTTCTCACATGATCAGGTGTGGTATAACTTTTTCCAAGGGCTTGCAACCCATGAACAAGTGTTTGGAATCTTCCAAACATAGTTTCAATGTTTTCTCCATCTTCCATTTTGAATAGTTCATATTGGCGAACCATCATGCTAGCCTTTGTTTCTCTTACTTGGGCAGAACCCTCATAAGACAGCACAAGAGAATCCCAGATTTCTTTGGCAGTATCGAACTTGCCACATTTATCATATTCTCTTTCTGTCATAGCACAGATGAGAATAAATCTGGCCCTCTGATTGGTTTGATATCTCTTTTTCTGATCATCAGACCAGTTTTCCCTAGATATTGCAACGCCAAGGGCATTAGCGGGAAGAATGTATCCGCTTTCAACTATATCCCACAAATCAAGACTTTGTGCCTCAAGGAATGCTTTCATCTTATCTTTCCAGTAATCAAATTTTTCTCCATTGAATAGAGGAGGACGGTTCATATGACCACCTTCAGTAGACATGTTCACAATATAAGATCTTTTCTCTTGACCTTTGTTAAGTGCTCAACCAAGAGGCCGAGCTACTGGTACCAACCGAACGTGAACACAAGAAGGGGGTTGAATTGTGTTAAAAACTTTTCGCAAACTTTAAGTTAGAAACACTTTAGAACACAAGTTTTTCAAAGCTGCTTTGTTTATCGGATCTTTGGGAATAATCGGACTGGAAAAAGCGGTTTGATAAAACTTGTTTTTAACACAAAGAAGATAGAAATGAATAGAAAGCGAAAGCAGAGACACAGAAATTTATACTAGTTCACTACCAAACTGGTAGCTACGTCTAGTCCCTTCGTTCCTGAAGGATTTTCCACTATAATCAATCTGATTACAATTTCCTCAAGAGTATTCTACTGTCACAACTTGACAATACTCTCAACTTCTCAAAACGACTCAGTATAGTCGAGCCTTTGAGGATACAGCCTTAACTAGGCCAAAACAAACTTTTACAAGTGAGTTGAAATATAGTTAAAAATAACTCTCACAGAGAGGATAAAAGATTAAGCTCAACTATAGAAAAACTTTCTTAAAGAAAGGGTCGGATGCTGAGTTCAGTTCTTGTAGTCCAGAGACTTAGCACGAGACTTGATTGCTCACAGAAGCAGTGCTTGTTCTCAGTAAATATTTCAGCAGAATTTCAGCAAGCTTTCTCACAGTATATTCATTTCTTCTTCAATGGATACCATGAGGTATATATAGGAATTCCGAGGATATTACCGTTACGGTAAAAATAGCTCCTTTCCATTGAGTGAGGTAAATTCAAAACGCTGTCTCTTTCTTGCTTTGCAGAGAATATCCCAGTAGTACATATTACCGTTTTTGTACTACCTTGCTTGTACGATTTTTGTCTTCTAGTTAAAGGTTTCACCTTTGATACCTCGTACAACAATTTTAGCGCTCAGAATCAATTTTGAAATCCGTTCCAGAAACTTCTGAGAGGTAGAGCAGCAACGTTGTTATACCCCAATTTTGTCCGCTTATATTTTCATTTTTTTTTGTTTTGTCCGCTACGAGCCGGGAGGTCGCATCGAAATGAGGTCGTATGCCGAAATGTGGAGAGGTCGTGACGCCGAGCCGTGGGGAAGTCGCGCATCGAGCCGAGGTCGGGTGCCGAGTGTGGAGAGGTCGTGACGCCGAAATGGGGGGAGATCGCAGACCTAGTTGAGGTCGGGTGCCGAGGTGTGGGAGGTCGCTTGTCGAGCCGTGGAGAAGTCGCGTCGAGCCGTTTCAGAGGTCGTGACGCCGAGCCGTGGGGAGGTCGCCCGAGCCGTGGAGAAGTCGCGCCGAGCCGTGGAGAGGTCGTGACGCCGAGCCGTGGGGAGGTCGCGTACGATCGAGCGTCTCGTGTGTGGAGAGGTCGATGACGAGCCGGGAGATCAGATGCCGAGTGGGCCATTTTTAGCCCAATTGCGGTTCATTACAAGCGTTATTAACAAAAAAAACCTAAAATTCAAAACTAAAAATCAAAGTCGATTTCCACACTTCACCCTTCACAAAGTCATCTGCATATCTTCACCAAAGTCCTCTCAGATATCTCCTCACCACTCTACAAACTATGTCTTACTGACTATATGTCCCCATATGCCTCTTGCTTTTTCTTCATCTGCCAACCAAGTTTGACAAACAATGCAATTTAATCAAAAAGGAGGAGCACCGTTGTTAAAGTCACTACTGATTGCAATTTTTTCAAACCATTGATATCATCTCAGACTTTGCACATGTTACCATCTCCTCAAAGCATCATTTTAGCACACACTTAGCATACAAGTTGCAGTCTCAAGTTGACAACCGAACCTTTTTTTTTATAAATAGTAGAGCAAGAAGAGATAACAGGGGACGGAAGAAAAATTGCACTAAATTTCAGAATTGGATATCTCATTCTTGGTACCAATTATACACAACAATTTGAGAGAAAATTGAGAGAAAAAGAGAAAAACTAGAAGAAAATGCAGAAGAAGCAAGCGGAAGAAAGAAGAAGCGAAGGGAAAAAAAGGTTTCTCTTCTTCCTCCCTCTCCCACCACTCTCTCTCTCTCTCTCTCTCTTCCCTCCTTCACTCTCGCCTCTTCTTTTTCTTCTGTCAGCAGCGGCGCTGCATCTTTTCTTTCCTTTTGTTTTGTGTTGGTGTGTGTGTGTGTTTAGGTTTAATTCCCCCCCCTTATTTCATGTTCTGCTCCTTTTTATTTTTATTTTTATTTTTTTCTTTTCACACCCCTGTTCCTTTTTATTTATGCCCCCTCTCTAAAAAAAATAATTGGTACCAAGAATGAGGTATCCGTCGCACTCCCTTTTGCTTTTCTTTATTTTATTTTTGCATCCCTGTTAATTGTTAGAAACTTCCAGATTTTTAGTTGTTATGTTTTTTTTAAACTATTGATGAAACGTTGGGCTTGGCCCACCTTTTCTTCCCCATCCGCTTATCTCGCTTTTTGATGTAGTTATTACTTGTTATTTTTGTTGTCTTGACTAATTTTAAATAATAAATATTAGTAGTGGTAACACTAAATCTACTTTTGGTTTAGCCACTACGCGAATATTTTTTTAAAATCTCCAAAACTTAAAAATCGATGACTACTCCAAATCTTCTTTTGGTTTGGTCATCATCAAATCTTGATAAAAAAAAATCTAATAATAATTAGTAGTGACAACACTAAATCCACTTTCGGTTTAGTCACTACGCAAACTTTTTTCGATCTAGAAAACCCCAAAATCAATGACTACTCCAAATCCTTTTTTGGTTTGGTCATTACACAAATCTTAAATAAAAAAAATCTTAAAATATTAGTAGTGATTACGCCAAATCCACTTTTGGTTTGGTCACTACGCAAACCATAAAAATTAAAAAATTTATTAAAATCAACCAACACACAATCATTTTCTACCCAAGAACTACGTAGCCTTTGATTTCTCCACTGCACCCGGAGATACGTAGGAGCAGGAGCCCACTTCTGTCAAGCGCAAAAATAAACAACTTTTATTAAACCCCTTTTTTATTATTTCATCATTGTAAATTTTTGTCTATTTTTTTTAATAAGAGGGAAATAAATATTTTTTTAGAAGTTAATATAAATTTTGCACAATTAATTAGAGGTAACCTTTTTCGAAAGGATGTTGTAGGGTGCTAATACCTTCCCTACGCATAATCGACTCCCGAACCCAAATTAATATGGTCTCAAGGACCATTTTCCTTAATAGGGTTTTTCCAATATTTTTCCCTAATAAATAAATCATTGGTGGCGGCTCCATTAAACTCGAATAAATCCCTCCGGATTTTTCGGTCGCTACAGCTGGCGACTCCACTGGGGACATTTTTTAGAGAGTCAAGCCTAAATAATTGATTGTGCTAAATAGTTAACTCCTATGTTTAGTTTCCCTTGTTTTTATTTATTTATTTATTTATTTATTTATTTGTTTATTTAGTTATTTATTTATTTATTTATTTTATTTATTGTTCTTTTGTGAATATTTGTTGTGAATATTATGCATATATTGAACCTTAGGTTAGAAGACCATATTTTATATATTTCATTTGTTTTGCAGCTTGGGTAACTTTAGGTTGCCTCCATCACACACCTCACTTACACACTTTTTACACACACTTATGAGTGGGACTCTATACCCGGGCCCGAGTGCAGCTTAGGGAGTGAGAGGTTGTTAGTGATAGTCACTTCGGATCTACTTTTGATTTGGGTATCACGAGAACCTCGTCTAGAGTGCGACCGCTTCGTGGATGCCCACACGTAGGATCCTCTTCCTATTGGTGGTCGCATCCCGAAATGGTACTTGGCTCTAGAGACCTTTGGTGAGGAAGTGTTAGTACCACCTATGAAAGTGTTCACAAGTCGAATGACCTATAGATCATCAGAAATAGAAATCCTCTAATTTAGAGTGACTTTGTTTAGGACACAAAGAGGCAATCTTACTTTTGGTTGACCTTTTTAAATGCTTCTTTTCAAAGTAGTATAGGCATCCCATCATTTACAAACATTTCAAAATATGTCCCTCTCACTAGTAGTTGCATCACTAGTCATGTTCATGCATTTTTTTTCAATCAAACATGATAAAAGTTCGAACATATGGCATTCATCATCATTTCATTTTATTTTGAATAGGTTTACTAGGGAATCGTAAGGAAGAGCTAGCTTGTAAGTATCTACAACAAAATAATATGGGATCAAATAAGGAAACAGTTTCAAAAAGCTCATACATGCCAAAGCAAAGGTGCCGGAAATACAAGGTTTAAAAGAATTTGGGAAGTTGCTAACAGGGAAAAACCGCATAGCCTTCAATGATAAATATGGGAAGATTCTTGCATTGATGGAGGTAGATGTACAAGTAGAGGTCATATCGCACTAGCTCAATTTTATGATCCCAGATGAGGTGCTTCACATTTCAAGATTTCCAAATGGCGCCCACTTTAGAAGAGTATGAGCAAATTTTAGGATACCCTTTGGAAAATGCTAAGCCTTACCATTATATAGGGCATTATCCCTCCTACCCAACAGTTGCTTCAATTTTAAAAGTTGAGGAAAGTAAGTTGAAAGCCAACATGAAAAATCCAAATGGTGTTGATGGCTTCCCACTAGCATACCTAGAGGAGAGATTAAAGTCATTATCTGAAGGTGGGGAATGGGTTGCTTTCATGGATGTATTATCCCTTGCCATTTTTGGAATAATTCTGTTCCCACAGATAGAAGACCATGTTGATTTTGCAAAGAATTGATGTTTTCATGGCAAGAAAAACAAGGGCGAGAACCCTGTACCCGCTGTGCTCGCTGATACGTATCACATCCTTAATACCTGTCATGAGAAGAAAAAGAAGAGGATATCTTGTTGCCTACCAGCGCTCTATGTATGGCTTGTCACCCATGTATTTCATGAGGGGCGAAGAGCACTATGCCCTATTGTTGATTCCAATTGGTGCTCTGTGAAAACTAAGAGCAAACCAGAGTGGGCTCAGTATCTGCGTGGCCTTGATGAGAAGACTATTCGTTGGTATCCCAAATGGCAAGAAGTGAATGAGGTAATCTACCAGTGTGGCAGTTTCCCAAATGTGCCGCTCTTAGGAACGAAGGGTTGCATAATTTATAACCCCTCTATATCACTAAGACAACTGTGTTATCCCATCATGCATCCCCCAGCCGAAGAGTTGATAACCCCTTTTATTGTGTATGGGATAGATAAGAAAGATATAGAGGAGCACAAAAGGATCAGGCAGGCATGGAGCCAAGTCATCCGAAAGGGGAAAATACTTGGGAAAAGAAGCACCGACGCCAAAGAAAGCTACCGTCAGTGGGTTAAGGATAGAGTTCAGGAAATCAAGCTACCTTTCAATGGGACACCTCCTCCCAAGCAAGAGACACCTGAACCTATCCCTATTACAAATGAAGAGGTACAAGAACTTAAGGCATCACTGCTGAAGTCTGAAGAGGAAAAGGAGGTTTGCAAGCAAAGTTAGAAAAAGCACTTCAGGAGAATAGGAACTTACGTTCAGAAAACACTCTTAAAGGGCAATTCATCGAAAGAAGCAACAAAAGAGCTGCAATAGAGAAAAAAAATAAGCATGATATACAACTTTGTCTAAGAGGCGCAAATGAACAGTTGAGCTTGCGTAATCAAGAGAGGGATAAGGCCATAGATAATGCCTATATATGGAAAGGATTGTGGAAAAAATCTTCAGTTACCGAAAAGAATTTGCAAGAGGAGCTTGAAGGTTTAAAGCAACATCTTGAGAAGGTGGTAGCTGGGTATGAGAACCGAGCCCAAAAGGAGAAGCAATGCAAGGAAGAAATGGAAGAGATGCTTATGAAGTATCAAGAGGCGCTGAAAAAAGAACAAGAAGGTGCAAATGAGTTGCAGAATTATATTGAATACCAAGAGAAGATCTATGACGACCTAGAAAATAAGAAAGCAGTATCTGAAGAAGAGGTTTGTGAATTCCTGAAATTTATGAAGCAGAGTGAATACAAGGTGGTGGATCAGTTGAATCATACTCCTGCAAAAATATCTGTGTTATCACTGCTACTGAATTCTGAGCGCCATAGGGAATCATTGATGAAAGTGCTAAATGAAGCTCATGTCACCCACGACATCACGGTGAACCAATTCGACGGGATTGTGGGTAATATTGTTGCTAGTAATTACCTTACCTTCACTGATGAAGAAATTCCAGTTGAAGGAATGGGGCATAACAAAGCATTGCACATCTCTGTGAAGTGTGGAGACTATATCCTTGCTAGGGTACTCGTCGATAATGGGTCATCTCTAAATGTTATGCCAAAATCTACCTTGGCAAAGTTGTCTGTTGACGGATCATATATGAAGCCCAGTACCATGGTGGTAAGAGCCTTTGATGGGTCTAGAAGAGAGGTTATTGGAGAAATCGAGCTACCTATACAAGTCGGTCCTCGCACATTCGAGGTAGTCTTTCAGGTGATGGAAATCGTACCAGCATACAGTTGCCTCCTTGGAAGACCATGGATCCATTCAGCTGGAGTTGTGCCTTCAACCTTACACCAAAAGCTGAAATTTTCAATGGATAATAAGTTGGTGACTGTCTCTGGTGAAGAAGAGATGCTAGTAAGCAAGCCATCCTCCACGCGCTATATTGAGGCTGCAGAAGAAGCTCTTGAGACGTCTTTTCAAACGTTGGAGATTGTAAATGCCACTTTCGCAGGAAAAGGAGTCCTAATGAAGAAACCAAAATTGTCTGAAACCTCCACGATGATCGCTAAAGTTATGATGAAAGGAGGGTATCAGGCCGGATGTGGATTGGGAAGATATGAACAAGGGATCGTGATCTTTGGTAGAACTTCCAGGATAACGTAAGCGGATATGGGTTGGGATACGAACCTAACAGATTTGACAAAGAGAATTGCCAAAGAAAGAAAAGAAAAGAGGATAGCTAGATCGAAGGCAGGGAGCCAAAAGATGAGAGTATTCCCATCCGTGACATCGTGCAAAGCTTTGAGTGCAGAATATTGGATTCGAATCAAATAGCGACTATCAAGGATGATCGCGATCTGTAAAAACGACAATGTCAACCTTGTCCGCCGTTGCTCGCCGAATGAAGAACTTGGAAATTGGGAGATCGTTGAGTTTCCCGTGATCTTTGATTCAAAGTAATTATGTAATGCAAATTCTATTGCTCTGCCCAAGGCCTTAGAATAATTTATTGTCAAAAAGGGTGCACATGTTTCATTTCAGTACCATTATCAATAAAATGCACTTTGAATTTTCCAATCATTTCTCTTTTCTTTCCTTTTCCATCTTTTCCATCTCTCTTCATCTTTTTTCGCTTTTTCATTTCGTTATTTTTAACTAATGCAGATCCAAAAACATTGTCTTTGAAAATGACGATGTCAGTGACTCATACTATAACTTTGACTACCCCATGAGGACAATTGGGAAACCCCTTCTGAACCGATGAGATTGATGGAACAAGAAGTAAAGGTGATACAACCCCACGAGGAAGAACTTGAAATAATCAATTTGAATATTGAAAGTGACAAAAAGGGAGTTAATAAAAAATAGAAAGAAAAAGGTAAAGCAAATTCGCAATTTGCCAAAAATTATTTTTTGTGAAAATTTGAGCAATAAGATTTTGAGATGAAGTTTGGCCATTTTTCTCTATCCCAAAAAAAAAATATATACATCCCTTGCTACCCCTTTTGAGCCTAAAAACAAAAATTTTTCTTTTAAATACCCTGAACAAGGATCACTCATCCAATGGAGACTAGCACAATAATCTATTCAATTTAAATGCATTAAAAAAAAAGGCAAAACAAAAGACGCTTGCAAGAATAAAAAAAATCAATAAAAATGCCAAAGCAAGAAAAGACAATTGTGCTAGCAACCATCAAAGTGCACCTTTGCACTAAAAATCCTTGTTGAAAAAAATACCTCAAACACTTTTTGAGCCTGAAATATCCTTTCTTTTGTGACCCTTCAACCCCTGGCCACGTTACAACCCTAATAAAGTCCATTCCGATCAAAATCAAATTGCTCATATTTTCTCAAAACTTGATTTTTGGAAGAGGAAATCCAAATAAACTCCTTGTTGCAGTTGCTTTACCAAAAATGTGGAATCTGATCCGCCGCCATGGTCTGCCAAATAAGATCATCACTGATAATGGGACAAACTTGGATGACAAGATGATGAAAGATTTGTGTAATGACTTCAAGATCCAACATCGTAATTCCTCACCATGCCGCCCAAAGATGGATGGGGCAGTTGAGGCTACAAACGAAAAAGATTGTCCAAAAGATGGTGGTAAAAATTAGAGGTTGGCATGAAATGTTCCCTGTTACTTTGCACGGTTATCAAACTTCGATTCGCACCTCAACAGGGGCAACCCCATTCTCACTGGTATATGGAATGGAAGCAGCACTTCCCATTGAAGTCAAAATCCCCTCGCTAAGGGTATTGATGGAAATGAAACTAAAAGAGGCAGAATGGGTCCAGGCTCGGCTGGATCAGCTAAACCTCATCGAAGAGAAAAGAGTGATGGCCTTATGTCATGGATAGCTATATCAGCACAGGATGAAGAGGGCTTACGAAAAGAAAGTTCGCCCTCGGGAATTCCAAGAAGGAGACCTTGTACTCAAGAAGATTTTGCTCATCCAAAAGGATTCTCGTGGAAAATGGACTCCAAATTATGAAGGTCCGTATGTTGTGAAAAAAGCTTTTTCTGGAGGAGCCTTAATCCTCACAAGGATGGACGGTGAAGATCTCCCGCTCCCAGTAAACTCTGATGCAGTCAAAAAATATTATGCCTAAAAAAAAAACATATAAAAACCAAGCAAAAGTGAGCTCGCTAGGTTGAAAACCTGAAAGGGCGACCTAGGCAAAAATTAGAGCGACCCGTTGGATTGAAAACTTGAAAGAGCAATCCAAGCAAAAGTTAGGGTCTGAAATCGGACATTGAAGAAGGCTGACGCATCAAGGGGCTCTTATCCACTAGGGCAGTTCTATATATTTTCAGAAGTAGAGTAATGAGTAATCAAAGTTATGGATATGGGAAGCTGGCATTTGTTCCTACAAAGACACAAACTATAAAATATCTGTTTAGTTATTGTCTTTCTTTGTTTTTCTTCTTCCTGCATTTTTCTTGATGTATCTTCAAGTCTGTGTAACTTCAGTCCTTGTACACATGACTCTTTTTTGAATACCAAACACCTCCGTTCTCGTATTTCAAAATGTTGTTTTATGATAATAGACACTGAATTGTGAAGCATGTGATGATATGGGAAAGCATTACATTTATTATATACATCTTAAGAATCACGAGGACACGCCAAATCTCAACAAATAAGTTTCAAAAAGGGCAAAGAGATTACCTTTAAAAAAGTAACTAGCGCAGCATCGATAACTCGCGCTCCCTCCCAGTCGAAGGCTTAGCATGACTAAATCCGATGAATCTCAGTCCGTCCCATATCTTTAAGCACTAGAGATCATACGGGACGAGGAATCAGTAAAAATAATAATCGCATTGCATACATGCATCACATACCATATATCCGTGCATCATCTTCATATCACCACCTTTTAACCGTTTTGTTACACCTGGTCCGTGCACCAAAATTTGATCCTTCATTCTCGTTTACAAACAATGCGCCTAGCATTGGTCCTTTATTTTGCTTTCTAAGCGACACGCCAAGTATCGCTCACTCTTTATTGCTTTTCGATCACCGCGTCAGTACCCGACCTGGCGGTGACCCTTCTTTATAGTTTTCTGATAAATGCGCCGAGCATCACCCCTTTTTATTGCTTTAAGATTACCGCGTCAGTACCCGACCTGGCGGTAGTCCCTCATTATTGCTTTTTGACCAACATATCAGTTCCGGACCTGATGTTGATCCTTCTTTATTGCTTTCCATCGACGCGTCAATACCCTACTTGGCGTCTGTAACATCCCAATTTTTATGAAAATTATTTTGTAGTTCCAACTACTTGAAAATAAATCGTAGAGAGTCATGACCTCAATGGTTTGTTAAAAGTATGAAGAACAACAAAGATTTATTGTGAACAATTTACTGTTTTAACAATTAATTCAGATTAAGAGACAGTGTAGACGTATACTGTTTTTAATATGAATTAATATCGAAAAATGTGAAAGATTGTTGTTTGATTAAAGAAAATTATTTTATTGAATGAAAAATAATTTTAGGACTTAATAGTTATTTTTAAGTCATAGTTTGGATTTTTATTATTTAGTTATAGTATTAATCGTCTGTTTTATGTCATATTTAATATGACTATTATTTTAATGATTTTGTTTTGATAATTTTATTGATTGAATAATATCTATATGATAAGAGAAATTGAAATTAGTGATCCTCACTAATTTACAGTTTTTATTACGCGAGAATTACATTGAATTCTGCCGTAGATAGGCTATTGTGTGTGTTTCTAACTGAAACATGCCCAAACGTGATCCAAATTTTATAAAATTTGAGATCTTAGCATTTTCCAATATTTAGGATTTATTATAATTTTTCTAGAATTTTTGGGCATCAGAAAATATTTAGTGTATTTTCTATGGCCAGAGACTGCCTAATTGCGACGTTTCGGTTCGCATTTCGAGAAAACGAGATACATAGATACTTTTCTTATGCCACGAGGAATATTTGTGATTTTTGGGTGTGGGGTTATAATTAGAAATATTTTTGGAGTTTTTATTATTAAAACCTAATATACGCGTAACGTCGTGCACCCGATTGAGCGAGAACGCGACGAAACGAAATATCTAGATATTTTGGGCAAAGGGGAGATGCATCCAGCCACTAGGGGAGCTGAACCTCATCCTTAGAAGCTTCTTGGACAAGTGTTGGTGTGTGATTGGTGGTTATGTAATTATAGTTAGTTAGTTTAGTTTGTTTGGTTAACTTAGAACTAGTTTAGTTAGTTTCCAACTAAATGAACTTTTTCTTCCACCATTGCCCCTCAAAATTTCGTGGCTTCTCCTTCCATTTGGCTGCTCCATTTCAGTTCCTTTCATTGTTGGAAAGCTTGAAAAAATTCTAGAAAGAGAAAGTGGTGGTTTTGGAAGTTTTGATGATCAAAGTTTCCATCTTTACTTCCTTCCTTCTCAATCCTTGTTCTATCATCTCTAATCTTCTTGGTAAGGATTCTAATCTCTTCTCCTTTCTCATGGCTGCCATGATTGTGCCTTTCATGATTTTAGGAGTTGTTTTTGCTTAAAGGTGTTAGATTTTGCTAGATTAGCATGACTAGTTCCTTAACCCCTTATTTTCCACCTAGATTAGGCTTGTTCTTGGTTTTTAAAAAATTGTGAAAACCTAGGTTTTGGGGATGAACGAAATTAGGGGCTGTTCAAGGTTGTTTTGGTTTGATTTTGTTGGATTTAGAGTTAGTTCTTTGATGGGTTTTAAGTGGTATGCTTGAAACTAGTCTTATATGCAAAACAAGCAAGTTTTGTAAAATCAAATTGGTGAACTTTGGGGCTGGTAACCGTGGCAATTAAGGGCTGTTTATGTTTGTTTTTAATCAAGCTTTGTTGCTTAAAATTTATGATTAACTTGTGTTAAGATGTAGTAATGATATTTAGCATTTTAGCAACTTGTGTGGTTTGAAATAAAATGAATTTAGGGGCTGTTTTGGGACTCCAAAAATCGTGATTTAAGAGCAAGTTTTTAATGATGTTTTAACTTGTATTTAGAGGAAAGATGTGACTTGTTTTAGTGCAAAGTGGTTGTGAAAAACTTGTTTAAATTATAGATGGTTAGACTTTGATGTTTACTTGGAAAACAAGTTGTTTTATAAAGTTGAAAACAATTAGATTTTTGGGGCTGTTTATAGTTCCTAAAAACAGTAGCTTTTAGGCATGATTTAAGTGAGTTTGGACTTGTTTTTAATTGTATTAAAGTGGTATGGAAATTGGGTTATGATAGGTAGTTTTGATTAAACAAAAGTTGTAATGATTTAGGAGTTAAAAGTTTGAAAACCTTGAGTTTGTTTTTGTGGTCTTAAAACCGTGACCTATGAGAAGAGTTAGGGTATGATTTTAATTTGATTTCAACCTAAAAGATGTTGTGAAAAGTGGGTAGTGATTTGATTTAGCAAAACAATTCAAAGAAGTATGATTTTGGGAAAAGATTTGGTTTATGTCTTAAGAATTGTTTTGAACTTGTATTGAATTTATTTCTAAAATTTTGTGACATGTTTTAGTGTTTTAAAAAGTGGTTTAAGTTTGGAAAAACACTATTCATTTGGTAAAACACTATTCCAATTGGTAAGTTTTGGGTTTTGATATTTTCTAAGTGCTTAGCTTTTGAAAAAGTTTCAAAACTTGCATGGTTTGATTATGTACCTTGGCATATGGCTAGATAGCACCAATTAGGGATTAAGTCAAGTAATTCCTAGGCTTTAGGATGCCTAAGCCGTGGCTGCCCTAGGGGCATTAGGACTAAGTTTTAGTTCTAATTTAGTTAAGTTTGTGTTGTTAAGGTTCGTGCTTAAGGTACGCGCGCGAAGTGCGACTTGACGATTATTTCGGATTACCTTGCTTGGATTGTTAAAGCGCCCAAGGTAAGGGAAATTCTTATATAATGAGTTTGGGCTTTTCGCTTTGCTTGTTGCTTGTTTGATTGTTTGATAGTGTGGTAGTACTTGTAGTACTTTTATGTGTTGTTGGAAATGTTGTAGCATGCTTTTGGCCCTGCGTGGCAAATTGAATTGTATTGCGTGACTTAAATCTTGTTTGAGTGATTTGATTAGACTTGAAGTTGATGAAAGTGTGGAGCATGTTGTAGCCTATTGAATTGTTATATGCTGTTGAAATGCTATAGCATGTCGTTGGCCCTGTGAGGCATTATGATTGATGTTGTTTTCCATGAATCAAGTAGGATTTAAATGGAATTTGGTATTGACTTGGAATATGAAAATATTGTTGTTGATGATGGATTAATTAATAATGCGTTGATCGACTGCTATTGGTTGACGATTTACATCGGTAAATCGATGCGATTCCACGTCGAATTCGATTTCGTAAGTAAATTGTTAAGGGCATTTTGATTTAAAAGTAAGCGTGAAGGTTTTAGTATAACTAGCCAAAGCTTGCAAGGAAATTTCAATGGAATGATAGTAAAGAAAAGAATTTGAAATAAAAAGTACGATTTAAAAACGGTTGAGTTAAATGATGCGCTGGGAAATTACGGCTAGGAAAGACTTGGTAATTAAGAGTGTTCGCACCACCTCTCTTTCTGGGAATTCTTCCAATGTGTTATTTAACACAACTAGGGTTTCAACGACCTAGAACTAAAAGAGCATTTTCAGATACATATGAGTGATATAAGAATAGAGAAAGAGAATTCAAAGATCGAGTTTTTGAAAGATTAAATGATAGGGAACCTACTGTTCCTATTGAGCATATGGACTATGTGTGTCTGTCTTTGGGATTTAATGTCTGTTTGCGTGCGCATTTTCTTGGTTTAGGATTGGACCTAGTGTTCCGTATGGCGTGCCTAGTACCTTAACCTAAAAGTTGAGCCTAGTGTTCGCATTACGTGCCTAGAGTTACGATCCGAGATTAAGACTAGCGTTCATGATTGAGCACCGGACTTTGTGTCTGTGTTTGCACTCTAAGTAATTGTTAAAGGTATTTTGGTTTAAAAATAAGCATGAGGGTTGTAGTATGACTAGCCTAAGCTTATAGATAAGTAGAAATGGAACCACGCTAGATAAAGAATTTGATGAAACTCGGGTTCCAATGACCCAAAGCTAAATGAGTGATTTATTTTGGTACAACCTCACCTAGGTAATATAAGAATTGGAAGCATGAAAATTCACTAAGTAGAGTGAGTGAGTTGAGGTGTCGTCGATCCGCATTGATTAATTAAAACATTACTCGGGCGCTCCCTACGGTGAGCATGCCATGTTGTTGAATTTGTTTGGATGTATACTGACCATTGAGCATCGACACTCGGAGCGTTTGATTGTCTTCAGGACTTCAAAAGGACGAGTTGTCACTGCATGCCCGTGTGGCAGAAAGCCTAATGTGTGGCAAGCCTTTGTGGCAATACCCTTGGTAGGGGAGTTGATTTGGACGTTGGGAAATAAAGTTCCTCGTCTCTGCTGACCTTGTTTAAGGCTGTAGGTGTATACACAAACTAGCCATACTGCATTGACATGCATAGCTAACCGCATTTATGATATGTGAGGAATTGTTGATGAATTGGATATTGTGATGACTTGATCACTTATCTGTTGATAGACTTGCTCCCCACATGCAATGGTTGATATTGTAGTGACTTGATTGTTGATCTGTTGGTTGTTTTGTTTGCTCACATGCCATGCTTGATATACCATGTTGATTGTGTGCGGTCTATTAAGTATGTATATGTAAATAAAAGAATGTTGTTGTATTATATATGTATATATCGTTTACATGCGACATAGCCTATGATAAACTCGTGGACAAAGGATTTACCCTTGCACTGTTGTTGGATTGGATGTCGTTATGGATGTCACTTCCAGATGGAGTTCGGTAGCTATTGCAGCTTCATCTTTTAGGAGCATTGAAGATTGAGCCAGTGGAGGAAGATTCCTCTGAGTACTTCGTGTTTGATCTTGCTGAGCTGTTTCTCAGTAAGAGTTATAGTTGTCAGCCAGCTTAGCTTAGGATTTTGTATTGATTGTTTCGTAATTACTCTTTTCAGAGAACCTCGCCTTAGTGCGAAATGATTATGTTATGTGAAGTATTATTTGTGATGCATTATACTCTGATAATTGCAAAAGTTTGAATTGACATCATTTAGAAAACTGTAGTACTCTATGTCTCATTTTGAAAAGGGTTTCAAAGGAAAGAATATGAAAAAGAAAAAAAAAAATTTACTCCTGTTTTTCCATTGCGAAATACATAAGAGTACTCTTTAACCGAAAGCATACAAGCATTAAATGTTTTCAGCATTAGATTGGGTTGCACAGTAGCGCTCCGAAATCGGGGTGTTACAATGGTGGTATCAGAGCTTGATTCAGTTCTTAGGACCGCTTTGTCTAAGCTGGCCTAGATTTTTGGGAATTGTCGGGTATAAGTTTGTTATGCCTAGGTTATGTGAACTTTGTTTGTGATTGTTTGTAATGTTTCCTAGTTGAAACAGGTGTGATATTGTGTGAAATTGTGTGCGATCATCTCAGATGATTGAATTTGTTGTCGGGATTTTGGTTAGTTTACTTCGTAGAAATTCGATGCCTTCGGGACGAACAAGTCTCTCTCTAGAGCTTGTAACTTAGACGTGAATCACGTAATTCGAGTGATAGTCTGAATAGCAATTACTGTCGCACAACGGATTACATCGTGAAGAATCAACACGATTGGCTAAGACAACAAATGGAGGAGCAAGCTATTAGAGGTCGATTAAGCGGATTATCGTGGCAAAGGACAGAGAGAATACATCAACAAGGAACATCTTATTTCCATCCTCAAGGAAATCACACAATCAGAATTATTCTGCGTGACGTTGGCTATTGGGAATGGCTAGGAGTTGAAGTGGCACCGCCATCAATGTGGAAGCAAGGAACGATTAGTGAAGGAGCGAGCTATTGAAGGACCGACTATGTGGATCGCAAGTAGCCAGGACATATTTTTAAGGACTATCAATTGCCGATGTGGATGTCGCGAAGGTTGTGTGCCCAACTATCGAAGGATATGTCTACATGGTAGATGTAAGAGGGAATCACAAGTATCAATAGTCAAGACGCACTACTTCAGCGGTGAAGATGAGGAGCACAACGCTAACAAAGAACCAACCATGGAAAGATTATACTTAAACCGCAAGGAATTGGGATATCTGTCCGAGAGATCGCAAAGCACCACGAGTTGAGTCCGTCAACAATGTCTGAGCTGCAAGACCAACCACTAAAGCGGCGTGTTTACACATTAAGCGGAGCGGAGAACTCATCATTTGAAGACTTCGTCTCGGGAAATGCGACACAAAGGAGCCGAGTGGCCGAGATTTACGAGAGATTATCCATAGGTGACGCTATAATTATCGTACTATATGTATTATGGTGTGTGCGTGGTTCTAACTATAGACCACATAAGTGTTTTAACTCTGTGACGTATTTTATTATTATATTAGATTCCAAAATCCAAACTTTTATTATATTTTGGTATTATGATATATGTTATTTTGATTATTCGTGAAATTATTAATGTGATTATTTTGTGAGCGTATTTCTTATACGCGAATATTTTAGAGCGCGTTGAATTAAATTTCTCTTGATAATTTATTTTACGTGATTGGTCACCAACCAAGCAACCGACACGCTGATTACCTCGACATCGCAAATTGCTGTGATGCAGAAACCATGAGGGCTAAGTCAAGAGAACATTTTGGAGTAGGTGAGACTTAGGGGAAGGAATATGGTGCATGATGACTATTGATTGGACATTTTAAAGAATCCTATCCCACCTTGTCTTTGTTCTTAAACACATTGAGGGCTTAATAGAATTTTGGGTAGGGGTCACTTTTCCTTCCTTTCTTTCTTGCTAGTTTCGTCTCATTAACAAGGGGGATGTGAGTCTATTATTGGTGTTGGTTTTAGTGGAGAGTAATCATAAGATTCCTTCCTTATCTTTTCTTGTGAGTTATCTTATTTTCTTTGACCATTGGCCAACCACACTTATATATAAGGGGAGAGGAGTTTGTTTTCATTCTTAGTTTGAAGTGTGGTGAGTTTTTGTGTGAGGAAAGCCAAACCCTCATCTTCTTGTTTCTCCCGCAAACCGCGAGCCTTAGGATGATTTTTGTGATGGATCCTCTCACATTTCTGAATGTAATAATGTTGTTAGTGATTTTGTGGTTGTTAATCGTGGCAATCCTCCTCTGTCTTCATGATTCCAAACCGCGGGTTCCTGGAAGGTTTTAGAGTTTCGTTGATGTGAGCATGTAGCCGTAACCCAGTGTCGTCGTGGCTATGTTCGTGACTGTGCGTGTTCGTGACTGTACGTGTTCGTGACCGTGTTTGTGATTGTGTTCGTGATCGTAGATTGGAATAAAGCGTCATTCGCGAGAACTTCTTCAACATGGACGTGCAATATTGTGTTTTGTAAACGTTTAAGTTGATGATGTAGTGCCTTACTTTAGTAAGGATATAAGAATAAAATGTATGCTTTGTGTTTGATTATTGAGTGAAAAATTATTATGTTGTATTAAATTTCAAAGTTCATATTTATGATATGTTTAGTATTAAGTTATGACTTTTCATCATTTTGGTTTTGTTTTGGTTTATAAGTTAATTTTCGAGGACGAATTTTTTTTTAAGGAGGGTGGTAATGTAACATCCCAATTTTTATGAAAATTATTTTGTAGTTCCAACTACTTGAAAATAAATCGTAGAGAGTCATGACCTTAATGGTTTGTTAAAAGTAGGAAGAACAACAAAGATTTATTGTGAACAATTTACTGTTTTAACAATTAATTCAGATTAAGAGACAGTGTAGACGATAATCGCTTTTTAATATGAATTAATATTGAAACATGTGAAAGATTGTTATTTGATTAAAGAAAATTATTTTATTGAATGAAAAATAATTTTAGGACTTAATAGTTATTTTTAAGTCATAGTTTGGATTTTTATTATTTAGTTATAGTATTAATAAATGCATTTTTATGTCATATTTAATATGACTATTATTTTAATGATTTTGTTTTGATAATTTTATTGATTGAATAATATCTATATGATAAGAGAAATTGAAATTAGTGATCCTCACTAATTTACATTTTTATTACGCTGCGAGAATTCTGTTGAATTCTGCCGTAGATAGGCTATTGTGTGTGTTTCTAACTGAAACATGCCCAAACGTGATCCAAATTTTATAACATTTGAGATCTTAGCATTTTCCAATATTTAGGATTTATTGTAATTTTTCTAGAATTTTTGGGCATCAAAAAATATTTAGTGTATTTTCTATGGCCAGAGATCGCTTAATTATGACGTTTAAGTTCGCATTTGAGAAAACGAGA
The DNA here is from genome assembly GCA_037113605.1 of Calophaca sinica. Taxonomy (NCBI): domain Eukaryota; kingdom Viridiplantae; phylum Streptophyta; class Magnoliopsida; order Fabales; family Fabaceae; genus Calophaca; species Calophaca sinica. The sequence continues at coordinate 130,800,565 of CM073731.1, forward strand.
TACATAGATACTTTTCTTATGCCACGAGGAATATTTGTGATTTTTGGGTGTGGGGTTATAATTAGAAATATTTTTGGAGTTTTTATTATTAAAACCTAATATACGCGTAACGTCACAAGATTGGCGAGAACGCGACGAAACGAAATATCTAGATATTTTGGGCAAAGGGGAGATGCATCCAGCCACTAGGGGAGCTGAACCTCATCCTTAGAAGCTTCTTGGACAAGTGTTGGTGTGTGATTGGTGGTTATGTAATTATAGTTAGTTAGTTTAGTTTGTTTGGTTAACTTAGAACTAGTTTAGTTAGTTTCCAACTAAATGAACTTTTTCTTCCACCATTGCCCCTCAAAATTTCGTGGCTTCTCCTTCCATTTGGCTGCTCCATTTCAGTTCCTTTCATTGTTGGAAAGCTTGAAAAAATTCTAGAAAGAGAAAGTGGTGGTTTTGGAAGTTTTGATGATCAAAGTTTCCATCTTTACTTCCTTCCTTCTCAATCCTTGTTCTATCATCTCTAATCTTCTTGGTAAGGATTCTAATCTCTTCTCCTTTCTCATGGCTGCCATGATTGTGCCTTTCATGATTTTAGGAGTTGTTTTTGCTTAAAGGTGTTAGATTTTGCTAGATTAGCATGACTAGTTCCTTAACCCCTTATTTTCCACCTAGATTAGGCTTGTTCTTGGTTTTAAAAAAATTGTGAAAACCTAGGTTTTGGGGCTGAACGAAATTAGGGGCTGTTCAAGGTTGTTTTGGTTTGATTTTGTTGGATTTAGAGTTAGTTCTTTGATGGGTTTTAAGTGGTATGCTTGAAACTAGTCTTATATGCAAAACAAGCAAGTTTTGTAAAATCAAATTGGTGAACTTTGGGGCTGGTAACCGTGGCAATTAAGGGCTGTTTATGTTTGTTTTTAATCAAGCTTTGTTGCTTAAAATTTATGATTAACTTGTGTTAAGATGTAGTAATGATATTTAGCATTTTAGCAACTTGTGTGGTTTGAAATAAAATGAATTTAGGGGCTGTTTTGGGACTCCAAAAATCGTGATTTAAGAGCAAGTTTTTGATGATGTTTTAACTTGTATTTAGAGGAAAGATGTGACTTGTTTTAGTGCAAAGTGGTTGTGAAAAACTTGTTTAAATTATAGATGGTTAGACTTTGATGTTTACTTGGAAAACAAGTTGTTTTATAAAGTTGAAAACAATTAGATTTTTGGGGCTGTTTATAGTTCCTAAAAACAGTAGCTTTTAGGCATGATTTAAGTGAGTTTGGACTTGTTTTTAATTGTATTAAAGTGGTATGGAAATTGGGTTATGATAGGTAGTTTTGATTAAACAAAAGTTGTAATGATTTAGGAGTTAAAAGTTTGAAAACCTTGAGTTTGTTTTTGTGGTCTTAAAACCGTGACCTATGAGAAGAGTTAGGGTATGATTTTAATTTGATTTCAACCTAAAAGATGTTGTGAAAAGTGGGTAGTGATTTGATTTAGCAAAACAATTCAAAGAAGTATGATTTTGGGAAAAGATTTGGTTTATGTCTTAAGAATTGTTTTGAACTTGTATTGAATTTATTTCTAAAATTTTGTGACATGTTTTAGTGCTTTAAAAAGTGGTTTAAGTTTGGAAAAACACTATTCATTTGGTAAAACACTATTCCAATTGGTAAGTTTTGGGTTTTGATATTTTCTAAGTGCTTAGCTTTTGAAAAAGTTTCAAAACTTGCATGGTTTGAATATGTACCTTGGCATATGGCTAGATAGCACCAATTAGGGATTAAGTCAAGTAATTCCTAGGCTTTAGGATGCCTAAGCCGTGGCTGCCCTAGGGGCATTAGGACTAAGTTTTAGTTCTAATTTAGTTAAGTTTGTGTTGTTAAGGTTAGTGCTTAAGGTACGCCATACAAGTGCGACTTGACGATTATTTCGGATTACCTTGCTTGGATTGTTAAAGCGCCAAGGTAAGGGAAATTTTTATATAATGAGTTTGGGCTTTTCGCCTTGCTTGTTGCTTGTTTGATTGTTTGATAGTGTGGTAGTACTTGTAGTACTTTTATGTGTTGTTGGAAATGTTGTAGCATGCTTTTTCAAGCGTGGCAAATTGAATTGTATTGCGTGACTTAAATCTTGTTTGAGTGATTTGATTAGACTTGAAGTTGATGAAACTGTGGAGCATGTTGTAGCCTATTGAATTGTTATATGTCGTTGAAATGCTATAGCATGTCGTTGGCCTGTGAGGCATTATGATTGATGTTGTTTTCCATGAATCAAGTAGGATTTAAATGGAATTTGGTATTGACTTGGAATATGAAAATATTGTTGTTGATGATGGATTAATTAATAATGCGTTGATCGATTTGCTATTGGTTGACGATTTACATCGGTAACTGATGCGATTCCAGGCGAACTCGATTTCGTAAGCAAATTGTTAAGGGCATTTTGATTTAAAAGTAAGCGTGAAGGTTTTAGTATAACTAGCCAAAGCTTGCAAGGAAATTTCAATGGAATGATAGTAAAGAAAAGAATTTGAAATAAAAGTACGATTTGCAAAAACGGTTGAGTTAAATGATGCGCTGGGAAATTACGGCTAGGAAAGACTTGGTAATTAAGAGTGTTCGCACCACCTCTCTTTCCTGGGAATTCTTCCAAAGTGTGTTATTTAACACAACTAGGGTTTCAACGACCTAGAACTAAAAGAGTATTTTCAGATACATAGGAGTGATATAAGAATAGAGAAAGAGAGTTCAAAGATCGAAGTTTTTGAAAGATTAAATCATAGGGAACCTAGTGTTCCTATTGAGCATATGGACTATGTGTCTGTCTTTGGGATTTAATGTCTGTTTGCGTGCGCATTTTCTTGGTTTAGGATTGGACCTAGTGTTCCGTATGGCGTGCCTAGTACCTTAACCTAAAAGTTGAGCCTAGTGTTCCGCATTACGTGCTCAGAGTTACGATCCGAGATTAAGACTAGCGTTCGCAATTGAGCACCGGACTTTGTGTCCTGTGTTTGCACTCTAAGTAATTGTTAAAGGTATTTTGGTTTAAAAATAAGCATGAGGGTTGTAGTATGACTAGCCTAAGCTTATAGATAAGTAGAAATGGAACCACGCTAGATAAAGAATTTGATGAAACTCGGGTTCCAATGACCCAAAGCTAAATGAGTGATTTATTTTGGTACAACCTCACCTAGGTAATATAAGAATTGGAAGCATGAAAATTCACTAAGTAGAGTGAGTGAGTTGAGGTGTCGTCGATCCGCATTGATTAATTAAAACATTACTCGGGCACTCCCTACGGTGAGCATGCCATGTTGTTGAATTTGTTTGGATGTATACTGACCATTGAGCATCGACACTTGAGCGTTTGATTGTCTTCAGGACTTCAAAAGGACGAGTTGTCACTGCATGCCCGTGTGGCAGAAAGCCTAATGTGTGGCAAGCCTTTGTGGCAATACCCTTGGTAGGGGAGTTGATTTGGACGGTGGGAAATAAAGTTCCTCGTCTCTGTGACCTTGTTTAAGGTCGCAGTGTATACACAAACTAGCCATACTGCATTGACATGCATAGCTAACCGCATTTATGATATATGAGGAATTGTTGATGAATTGGATATTGTGATGACTTGATCACTTATCTGTTGATAGACTTGCCTGCTCACATGCAATGGTTGATATTGTAGTGACTTGATTGTTGATCTGTTGGTTGTTTTGTTTGCTCACATGCCATGCTTGATATACCATGTTGATTGTGTGCGGTCTATTAAGTATGTATATGTAAATAAAAGAATGTTGTTGTATTATATATGTATATATCGTTTGTATGCGACATAGCCTATGATAAACTCGTGGACAAAGGATTTACCCTTGCACTGTTGTTGGATTGGATGTCCTTATGGATGTCACTTCCAGATGGTGTTCTGTAGTCGCTGCGACTTCATCTTTTAGGAGCATTGAAGATTGAGCATGTGGAGGAAGATTCCTCTGAGTACTTCGTGTTTGATCTTGCTGAGCTGTTTCTCAGTAAGAGTTATAGTTGTCAGCCAGCTTAGCTTAGGATTTTGTATTGATTGTTTCGTAATTACTCTTTTCAGAGAACCTCGCCTTAGTGCGAAATGATTATGTTATGTGAAGTATTATTTGTGATGCATTATACTCTGATAATTGCAAAAGTTTGAATTGACATCATTTAGAAAACTGTAGTACTCTATGTCTCATTTTGAAAAGGGTTTCAAAGGAAAGAATATGAAAAAGAAAAAAAAAATTTACTCCTGTTTTTCCATTGCGAAATACATAAGAGTACTCTTTAACCGAAAGCATACAAGCATTAAATGTTTTCAGCATTAGATTGGGTTGCACAGTAGCGCTCCGAAATCGGGGTGTTACAATGGTGGTATCGAGGCTTGATTCGGTTCTAAGGACCGCTTTGTCTAAGCTGGCCTAGATTTTTGGGAATTGTCGGGTATAAGTTTGTTATGCCTAGGTTATGTGAACTTTGTTTGTGATTGTTTGTAATGTTTCCTAGTTGAAACAGGTGTGATATTGTGTGAAATTGTGTGCGATCATCTCAGATGATTGAATTTGTTGTGGGGATTTTGGTTAGTTTACTTCGTAGAAATTCGATGCCTTCGGGACGAACAAGTCTCTCTCTAGAGCTTGTAACTTAGACGTGAATCACGTAATTCGAGTGATAGTCTGAATAGCAATTACTGTCGCACAACGGATTACTGTGAAGAATCAACACGATTGGCTAAGACAACAAATGGAGGAGCAAGCTATTAGAGGTCCAGTTAAGCCAGATTATCAGGGCAAAGGACAGAGAGGAATACATCAACAAGGAACATCTTATTTCCATCCTCAAGGAAATCACACAATCGTAATTATTCGTGGCGTTGGCTATTGGGAATGGCTAGGAGTTGAAGTGGCACCGCCATCAATGTGGAAGCAAGGAACGATTAGCTGAAGAGGCGAGCTATTGAAGGGCCGACTATCTTTGTGGATCGCAAGTAGCTAGGACATATTTTTAAGGACTATCAATTGCCGATGTGGATCCGCGAAGGTTGTGTGCCCAACTACTGAAGGATATGTCTACATGGTAGACAGAAGAGGGAATCACAAGTATCAATAGCCGAAGACGCACTACTTCAACGGTGAAGATGAGGAGCACAACGTTAACAGTAACCAACCATGGAAAGATTATACTTAAACTGCAAGGAATTGGGATATCTGTCCAGAGACTGCAAAGCACCACGAGTTGAGTCTGCTGTCAACAATGTCGGAGCTGCAAGACCAACCACTAAAGGGCGTGTTTACACATTAAACGGAGCGGAGAACTCATCATTAGAAGACTTCGTCTCAGGAAATGCAACACAAAGGAGCTGAGTGGGCCGAGATTTACGAGAGAGATTATCCATAGGTGACGCTATAATTATCGTACTATATGTATTATGGTGTGTGCGTGGTTCTAACTATAGACCACATAAGTGTTTTAACTCTGTGACGTATTTTATTATTATATTAGATTCCAAAATCCAAACTTTTATTATATTTTGGTATTATGATATATGTTATTTTGATTATTCGTGAAATTATTAATGTGATTATTTTGTGAGCGTATTTCTTATCTGTGAATATTTTAGAGCGTTGAATTAAATTTCTCTTGATAATTTATTTTACGTGATTGGTCACCAACCAAGCAACCGATTCTGATTACCACGACATCGCAAATTGGTGTGATGCAGAAACCATGAGGCTAAGTCAAGAGAACATTTTGGAGTAGGTGAGAGTTAGGGGAAGGAATATGGTGGATGATGAGTATTGATTGGACATTTTAAAGAATCGTATCGCAGGTTGTGTTTGTTCTTAAACAGATTGAGGGGTTAATAGAATTTTGGGTAGCGGTGAGTTTTCCTTGGTTTTTTTCTTGCTTGTTTCGTCTCATTAACAAGGGGGATGTGAGTCTATTATTGGTGTTGGTTTTAGTGGAGAGTAATCATAAGATTCCTTCCTTATCTTTTCTTGTGAGTTATCTTATTTTCTTTGACCATTGGCCAACCACACTTATATATAAGGGGAGAGGAGTTTGTTTTCATTCTTAGTTTGAAGTGTGGTGAGTTTTTGTGGGAGAAAACCAAACCTTCATCTTCTTGTTTCTCCCGCAAACCGCGAGCCTTAGGATGATTTTTGTGATGGATCCTCTCACATTTCTGAATGTAATAATGTTGTTAGTGATTTTGTGGTTGTTAATCGTGGCAATCCTCCTCTGTCTTCATGATTCCAAACCGCGGGTTCCTGGAAGGTTTTAGAGTTTCGTTGATGTGAGCATGTAGCCGTAACCCAGTGTCGTCGTGGCTATGTTCGTGACTGTGCGTGTTCGTGACTGTACGTGTTCGTGACCGTGTTTGTGATTGTGTTCGTGATCGTAGATTGGAATAAAGCGTCATTCGCGAGAACTTCTTCAACATGGACGTGCAGTATTGTGTTTTGTAAACGTTTAAGTTGATGATGTAGTGCCTTACTTTAGTAAGGATATAAGAATAAAATGTATGCTTTGTGTTTGATTATTGAGTGAAAAATTATTATGTTGTATTAAATTTCAAAGTTCATATTTATGATATGTTTAGTATTAAGTTATGACTTTTCATCATTTTGGTTTTGTTTTTGGTTTATAAGTTAATTTTCGAGACTAATTTTTTTTAAGGAGGGTGGTAATGTAACATCCCAATTTTTATGAAAATTATTTTGTAGTTCCAACTACTTGAAAATAAATCGTAGAGAGTCATGACCTCAATGGTTTGTTAAAAGTAGGAAGAACAACAAAGATTTATTGTGAACAATTTCTTGTTTTAACAATTAATTGATTAAGAGACAGTGTAGACGATATCTGCTTTTTAATATGAATTAATATCGAAAAATGTGAAAGATTGTTGTTTGATTAAAGAAAATTATTTTATTGAATGAAAAATAATTTTAGGACTTAATAGTTATTTTTAAGTCATAGTTTGGATTTTTATTATTTAGTTATAGTATTAATCGTCTGTTTTATGTCATATTTAATATGACTATTATTTTAATGATTTTGTTTTGATAATTTTATTGATTGAATAATATCTATATGATAAGAGAAATTGAAATTAGTGATCCTCACTAATTTACGCTTTTTATTACATGAGAATTCTGTTGAATTCTGCCGTAGATAGGCTATTGTGTGTGTTTCTAACTGAAACATGCCCAAACGTGATCCAAATTTTATAACATTTGAGATCTTAGCATTTTCCAATATTTAGGATTTATTGTAATTTTTCTAGAATTTTTGGGCATCAAAAAATATTTAGTGTATTTTCTATGGCCAGAGACTGCCTAATTGCGACGTTTCGGTTCGCATTTCGAGAAAACGAGATACATAGATACTTTTCTTATGCCACGAGGAATATTTGTGATTTTTGGGTGTGGGGTTATAATTAGAAATATTTTTGGAGTTTTTATTATTAAAACCTAATATACGCGTAACGTCGTGCACCCGATTGAGCGAGAACGCGACGAAACGAAATATCTAGATATTTTGGGCAAAGGGGAGATGCATCCAGCCACTAGGGGAGCTGAACCTCATCCTTAGAAGCTTCTTGGACAAGTGTTGGTGTGTGATTGGTGGTTATGTAATTATAGTTAGTTAGTTTAGTTTGTTTGGTTAACTTAGAACTAGTTTAGTTAGTTTCCAACTAAATGAACTTTTTCTTCCACCATTGCCCCTCAAAATTTCGTGGCTTCTCCTTCCATTTGGCTGCTCCATTTCAGTTCCTTTCATTGTTGGAAAGCTTGAAAAAATTCTAGAAAGAGAAAGTGGTGGTTTTGGAAGTTTTGATGATCAAAGTTTCCATCTTTACTTCCTTCCTTCTCAATCCTTGTTCTATCATCTCTAATCTTCTTGGTAAGGATTCTAATCTCTTCTCCTTTCTCATGGCTGCCATGATTGTGCCTTTCATGATTTTAGGAGTTGTTTTTGCTTAAAGGTGTTAGATTTTGCTAGATTAGCATGACTAGTTCCTTAACCCCTTATTTTCCACCTAGATTAGGCTTGTTCTTGGTTTTAAAAAAATTGTGAAAACCTAGGTTTTGGGGCTGAACGAAATTAGGGGCTGTTCAAGGTTGTTTTGGTTTGATTTTGTTGGATTTAGAGTTAGTTCTTTGATGGGTTTTAAGTGGTATGCTTGAAACTAGTCTTATATGCAAAACAAGCAAGTTTTGTAAAATCAAATTGGTGAACTTTGGGGCTGGTAACCGTGGCAATTAAGGGCTGTTTATGTTTGTTTTTAATCAAGCTTTGTTGCTTAAAATTTATGATTAACTTGTGTTAAGATGTAGTAATGATATTTAGCATTTTAGCAACTTGTGTGGTTTGAAATAAAATGAATTTAGGGGCTGTTTTGGGACTCCAAAATCGTGATTTAAGAGCAAGTTTTTGATGATGTTTTAACTTGTATTTAGAGGAAAGATGTGACTTGTTTTAGTGCAAAGTGGTTGTGAAAAACTTGTTTAAATTATAGATGGTTAGACTTTGATGTTTACTTGGAAAACAAGTTGTTTTATAAAGTTGAAAACAATTAGATTTTTGGGGCTGTTTATAGTTCCTAAAAACAGTAGCTTTTAGGCATGATTTAAGTGAGTTTGGACTTGTTTTTAATTGTATTAAAGTGGTATGGAAATTGGGTTATGATAGGTAGTTTTGATTAAACAAAAGTTGTAATGATTTAGGAGTTAAAAGTTTGAAAACCTTGAGTTTGTTTTTGTGGTCTTAAAACCGTGACCTATGAGAAGAGTTAGGGTATGATTTTAATTTGATTTCAACCTAAAAGATGTTGTGAAAAGTGGGTAGTGATTTGATTTAGCAAAACAATTCAAAGAAGTATGATTTTGGGAAAAGATTTGGTTTATGTCTTAAGAATTGTTTTGAACTTGTATTGAATTTATTTCTAAAATTTTGTGACATGTTTTAGTGCTTTAAAAAGTGGTTTAAGTTTGGAAAAACACTATTCATTTGGTAAAACACTATTCCAATTGGTAAGTTTTGGGTTTTGATATTTTCTAAGTGCTTAGCTTTTGAAAAAGTTTCAAAACTTGCATGGTTTGAATATGTACCTTGGCATATGGCTAGATAGCACCAATTAGGGATTAAGTCAAGTAATTCCTAGGCTTTAGGATGCCTAAGCCGTGGCTGCCCTAGGGGCATTAGGACTAAGTTTTAGTTCTAATTTAGTTAAGTTTGTGTTGTTAAGGTTTGTGCTTAAGGTACGCTGATACAAGTGCGACTTGACGATTATTTCGGATTACCTTGCTTGGATTGTTAAAGCGCCCAAGGTAAGGGAAATTCTTATATAATGAGTTTGGGCTTTTCGCCTTGCTTGTTGCTTGTTTGATTGTTTGATAGTGTGGTAGTACTTGTAGTACTTTTATGTGTTGTTGGAAATGTTGTAGCATGCTTTTGGCCCTGCGTGGCAAATTGAATTGTATTGCGTGACTTAAATCTTGTTTGAGTGATTTGATTAGACTTGAAGTTGATGAAACTGTGGAGCATGTTGTAGCCTATTGAATTGTTATATGCTGTTGAAATGCTATAGCATGTCGTTGGCCCTGTGAGGCATTATGATTGATGTTGTTTTCCATGAATCAAGTAGGATTTAAATGGAATTTGGTATTGACTTGGAATATGAAAATATTGTTGTTGATGATGGATTAATTAATAATGCGTTGATCGACCGCTATTGGGTGACGATTTACATCGGTAACTGATGCGATTCCACGTCGAATTCTGATTTCGTAAGCAAATTGTTAAGGGCATTTTGATTTAAAAGTAAGCGTGAAGGTTTTAGTATAACTAGCCAAAGCTTGCAAGGAAATTTCAATGGAATGATAGTAAAGAAAAGAATTTGAAATAAAAAGTACGATTTGCAAAAACGGTTGAGTTAAATGATGCGCTCGGGAAATTACGGCTAGGAAAGACTTGGTAATTAAGAGTGTTCGCACCACCTCTCTTTCCTGGGAATCCTTTCAGTGTGATATTTAACACAACTAGGGTTTCAACGACTTAGAACTAAAAGAGTATTTTCAGATACATAGGAGTGATATAAGAATAGAGAAAGAGAGTTCAAAGATCGAGTTTTTGAAAGATTAAATCATAGGGAACCTAGTGTTCCTATTGAGCATATGGACTATGTGTCTGTCTTTGGGATTTAATGTCCTGTTTGCATGCGCATTTTCTTGGTTTAGGATTGGACCTAGTGTTCCGTATGGCGTGCCTAGTACCTTAACCTAAAAGTTGAGCCTAGTGTTCGCATTACGTGCCTAGAGTTACGATCGAGATTAAGACTAGCGTTCATGCATTGAGCACCGGACTTTGTGTCCTGTGTTTGCACTCTAAGTAATTGTTAAAGGTATTTTGGTTTAAAAATAAGCATGAGGGTTGTAGTATGACTAGCCTAAGCTTATAGATAAGTAGAAATGGAACCACGCTAGATAAAGAATTTGATGAAACTCGGGTTCCAATGACCCAAAGCTAAATGAGTGATTTATTTTGGTACAACCTCACCTAGGTAATATAAGAATTGGAAGCATGAAAATTCACTAAGTAGAGTGAGTGAGTTGAGGTGTCGTCGATCCGCATTGATTAATTAAAACATTACTCGGGTGCTCCCTACGGTGAGCATGCCATGTTGTTGAATTTGTTTGGATGTATACTGACCATTGAGCATCGACACTCGGAGCGTTTGATTGTCTTCAGGACTTCAAAAGGACGAGTTGTCACCGCATGCCCGTGGCGTAAAGCCTAATGTGTGGCAAGCCTTTGTGGCAATACCCTTGGTAGGGAGTTGATTTGGACGTTGGGAAATAAAGTTCCTCGCCTCGCTGACCTTGTTTAAGGCCGCAGTGTATACACAAACTAGCCATACCGCATTGACATGCATAGCTAACCGCATTTATGATATCTGAGGAATTGTTGATGAATTGGATATTGTGATGACTTGATCACTTATCTGTTGATAGACTTGCTGCTCACATGCAATGGTTGATATTGTAGTGACTTGATTGTTGATCTGTTGGTTGTTTTGTTTGCTCACATGCCATGCTTGATATACCATGCTGATTGTGTGCGGTCTATTAAGTATGTATATGTAAATAAAAGAATGTTGTTGTATTATATATGTATATATCGTTTGCATGCGACATAGCCTATGATAAACTCGTGGACAAAGGATTTACCCTTGCACTGTTGTTGGATTGGATGTCCTTATGGATGTCACTTCCAGATGGAGTTCGGTAGCTGTTGCAGCTTCATCTTTTAGGAGCATTGAAGATTGAGCCAGTGGAGGAAGATTCCTCTGAGTACTTCGTGTTTGATCTTGCTGAGCTGTTTCTCAGTAAGAGTTATAGTTGTCAGCCAGCTTAGCTTAGGATTTTGTATTGATTGTTTCGTAATTACTCTTTTCAGAGAACCTCGCCTTAGTGCGAAATGATTATGTTATGTGAAGTATTATTTGTGATGCATTATACTCTGATAATTGCAAAAGTTTGAATTGACATCATTTAGAAAACTATAGTACTCTATGTCTCATTTTGAAAAGGGTTTCAAAGGAAAGAATATGAAAAGAAAAAAAAAATTACTCTGTTTTCCATTGCGAAATACATAAGAGTACTCTTAACCGAAAGCATACAAGCATTAAATGTTTTCAGCATTAGATTGGGTTACAAGATGGCGCTCGAAATCGGGTGTTACAATGGTGGTATCGAGCGATTCGGTTCTAACCTAGGACCGCTTTGTCTAAGTCGCCTAGATTTTTGGGAATTGTCGGGTATAAGTTTGTTATGCCTAGGTTATGTGAACTTTGTTTGTGATTGTTTGTAATGTTTCCTAGTTGAAACAGTGTGATATTGTGTGAAATTGTGTGCGATCATCTCGGATGATTGAATTTGTTGTGGGGATTTTGGTTAGTTTACGCCGTGAGAAATTGATGCCTTCGACTAACAAGTCTCTCTCAGAGCTTGTAACTTAGACGTGAATCACGTAATTCGGTGATAGTGCGAATAGCAATTACCGTCGACAACGGATCTTGTGAAGAATCAACACGATTGGCTAAGACAACAAATGGAGGAGCAAGCTATTAGAGGTCCAGTTAAGCCAGATTATCAGGGCAAAGGACAGAGAGGAATACATCAACAAGGAACATCTTATTTCCATCCTCAAGGAAATCACACAATCAGAATTATTCTGTGACGTTGGCTATTGGGAATGGCTAGGAGTTGAAGTGGCACTGTCATCAATGTGGAAGCAAGGAACAGTTAGCTGAAGGAGCGAGCTATTGAAGGACCGACTATCTTTGGATCGCAAGTAGCCGTGACATATTTTTAAGGACTATCAATTGCCGATGTGGATGTTTGCGAAGGTTGTGTGCCCAACTATCAAGGATATGTCTACATGGTAGGCGAAGAGGAATCACAAGTATCAATAGCCAAGACGCACTACTTCAGCGGTGAAGATGAGGAGCACAACGTTAACGAACCAACCATGGAAAGATTATACTTAAACCGCAAGGAATTGGGATATCCGTCCAGAGGCGCAAAGCACCACGAGTTAGTCTGTCCAACAATGTCGAGCTGCAAGACCAACCACTAAAGGGCGTGTTTACACATTAGCGGAGCGGAGAACTCATCATTTGAAGACTTCGTCTCAGGAAATGCGACACAAAGGAGCTGAGTGGGCCGAGATTTACGAGAGAGATTATCCATAGGTGACGCTATAATTATCGTACTATATGTATTATGGTGTGTGCGTGGTTCTAACTATAGACCACATAAGTGTTTTAACTCTGTGACGTATTTTATTATTATATTAGATTCCAAAATCCAAATTTTTATTATATTTTGGTATTATGATATATGTTATTTTGATTATTCGTGAAATTATTAATGTGATTATTTTGTGAGCGTATTTCTTATACGCGAATATTTTAGAGCGCGTTGAATTAAATTTCTCTTGATAATTTATTTTACGTGATTGGTCACCAACCAAGCAACCGATTACGCGATTACCACGACATCGCAAATTGGTGTGATGCAGAAACCATGAGGCTAAGTCAAGAGAACATTTTGGAGTAGGTGAGACTTAGGGAAGGAATATGGTGCATGATGACTATTGATTGGACATTTTAAAGAATCCTATCCCACCTTGTCTTTGTTCTTAAACACATTGAGGGCTTAATAGAATTTTGGGTAGGGGTCACTTTTCCTTCCTTTCTTTCTTGCTAGTTTCGTCTCATTAACAAGGGGGGATGTGAGTCTATTATTGGTGTTGGTTTTAGTGGAGAGTAATCATAAGATTCCTTCCTTATCTTTTCTTGTGAGTTATCTTATTTTCTTTGACCATTGGCCAACCACACTTATATATAAGGGGAGAGGAGTTTGTTTTCATTCTTAGTTTGAAGTGTGGTGAGTTTTTGTGTGAGAAAAACCAAACCTTCATCTTCTTGTTTCTCCTGCAAACCGCGAGCCTTAGGATGATTTTTGTGATGGATCCTCTCACATTTCTGAATGTAATAATGTTGTTAGTGATTTTGTGGTTGTTAATCGTGGCAATCCTCCTCTGTCTTCATGATTCCAAACCGCGGGTTCCCGGAAGGTTTTAGAGTTTCGTTGATGTGAGCATGTAGCCGTAACCCAAAGGTCGTCGTGGCTATGTTCGTGATTGTGGGTGTTCGTGACTGTACGTGTTCGTGACCGTGTTTGTGATTGTGTTCGTGATCGTAGATTGGAATAAAGCGTCATTCGCGAGAACTTCTTCAACATGGACGTAAAGATTGTGTTTTGTAAACGTTTAAGTTGATGATGTAGTGCCTTACTTTAGTAAGGATATAAGAATAAAATGTATGCTTTGTGTTTGATTATTGAGTGAAAAATTATTATGTTGTATTAAATTTCAAAGTTCATATTTATGATATGTTTAGTATTAAGTTATGACTTTTCATCATTTTGGTTTTGTTTTGGTTTATAAGTTAATTTTCGAGGACGAAAATTTTTTTAAGGAGGGTGGTAATGTAACATCCCAATTTTTATGAAAATTATTTTGTAGTTCCAACTACTTGAAAATAAATCGTAGAGAGTCATGACCTCAATGGTTTGTTAAAAGTATGAAGAACAACAAAGATTTATTGTGAACAATTTACTATTTTAACAATTAATTCAGATTAAGAGATAGTGTAGACGATATCGCTTTTTAATATGAATTAATATCGAAAAATGTGAAAGATTGTTGTTTGATTAAAGAAAATTATTTTATTGAATGAAAAATAATTTTAGGACTTAATAGTTATTTTTAAGTCATAGTTTGGATTTTTATTTTTTAGTTATAGAATTAATCGACTTTTTTATGTCATATTTAATATGACTATTATTTTAATGATTTTGTTTTGATAATTTTATTGATTGAATAATATCTATATGATAAGAGAAATTGAAATTAGTGATCCTCACTAATTTACAGCTTTTATTACTGCGAGAATTCTGTTGAATTACAGTAGATAGGCTATTGTGTGTGTTTCTAACTGAAACATGCACGAATGTGATCAATTTTTTATAATTTTTGAGTTCTTAGTTTTTTCCAATTTTTAGGTTTTATTGTATTTTTTCTAGAATTTTGGGCATCAGAAAATATTTAGTGTATTTTCTATGGCCAGATCGCTTAATTGCGACGTTTAGGTTAGCATTTCGAGAACACGAGATACATAGATACTTTTCTTATGCCACGAGGAATATTTGTGATTTTTGGGTGTGGGGTTATAATTAGAAATATTTTTGGAGTTTTTATTATTAAAACCTAATATACGCATAACGTCGTGCACCCGATTGAGCGAGAACGCGACGAAACGAAATATCTAGATATTTTGGGCAAAGGGGAGATGCATCCAGCCACTAGGGGAGCTGAACCTCATCCTTAGAAGCTTCTTGGACAAGTGTTGGTGTGTGATTGGTGGTTATGTAATTATAGTTAGTTAGTTTAGTTTGTTTGGTTAACTTAGAACTAGTTTAGTTAGTTTCCAACTAAATGAACTTTTTCTTCCACCATTTCCCCTCAAAATTTCGTGGCTTCTCCTTCCATTTGGCTGCTCCATTTCAGTTCCTTTCATTGTTGGAAAGCTTGAAAAAATTCTAGAAAGAGAAAGTGGTGGTTTTGGAAGTTTTGATGATCAAAGTTTCCATCTTTACTTCCTTCCTTCTCAATCCTTGTTCTATCATCTCTAATCTTCTTGGTAAGGATTCTAATCTCTTCTCCTTTCTCATGGCTGCCATGATTGTGCCTTTCATGATTTTAGGAGTTGTTTTTGCTTAAAGGTGTTAGATTTTGCTAGATTAGCATGACTAGTTCCTTAACCCTTATTTTCCACCTAGATTAGGCTTGTTCTTGGTTTTAAAAAATTGTGAAAACCTAGGTTTTGGGGCTGAACGAAATTAGGGGCTGTTCAAGGTTGTTTTGGTTTGATTTTGTTGGATTTAGAGTTAGTTCTTTGATGGGTTTTAAGTGGTATGCTTGAAACTAGTCTTATATGCAAAACAAGCAAGTTTTGTAAAATCAAATTGGTGAACTTTGGGGCTGGTAACCGTGGCAATTAAGGGCTGTTTATGTTTGTTTTTAATCAAGCTTTGTTGCTTAAAATTTATGATTAACTTGTGTTAAGATGTAGTAATGATATTTAGCATTTTAGCAACTTGTGTGGTTTGAAATAAAATGAATTTAGGGGCTGTTTTGGGACTCCAAAAATCGTGATTTAAGAGCAAGTTTTTGATGATGTTTTAACTTGTATTTAGAGGAAAGATGTGACTTGTTTTAGTGCAAAGTGGTTGTGAAAAACTTGTTTAAATTATAGATGGTTAGACTTTGATGTTTACTTGGAAAACAAGTTGTTTTATAAAGTTGAAAACAATTAGATTTTTGGGGTTGTTTATAGTTCCTAAAAACAGTAGCTTTTAGGCATGATTTAAGTGAGTTTGGACTTGTTTTTAATTGTATTAAAGTGGTATGGAAATTGGGTTATGATAGGTAGTTTTGATTAAACAAAAGTTGTAATGATTTAGGAGTTAAAAGTTTGAAAACCTTGAGTTTGTTTTTGTGGTCTTAAAACCGTGACCTATGAGAAGAGTTAGGGTATGATTTTAATTTGATTTCAACCTAAAAGATGTTGTGAAAAGTGGGTAGTGATTTGATTTAGCAAAACAATTCAAAGAAGTATGATTTTGGGAAAAGATTTGGTTTATGTCTTAAGAATTGTTTTGAACTTGTATTGAATTTATTTCTAAAATTTTGTGACATGTTTTAGTGCTTTAAAAAGTGGTTTAAGTTTGGAAAAACACTATTCATTTGGTAAAACACTATTCCAATTGGTAAGTTTTGGGTTTTGATATTTTCTAAGTGCTTAGCTTTTGAAAAAGTTTCAAAACTTGCATGGTTTGAATATGTACCTTGGCATATGGCTAGATAGCACCAATTAGGGATTAAGTCAAGTAATTCCTAGGCTTTAGGATGCCTAAGCCGTGGCTGCCCTAGGGGCATTAGGACTAAGTTTTAGTTCTAATTTAGTTAAGTTTGTGTTGTTAAGGTTCGTGCTTAAGGTACGCGCGCGAAGTGCGACTTGACGATTATTTCGGATTACCTTGCTTGGATTGTTAAAGCGCCCAAGGTAAGGGAAATTCTTATATAATGAGTTTGGGCTTTTCGCCTTGCTTGTTGCTTGTTTGATTGTTTGATAGTGTGGTAGTACTTGTAGTACTTTTATGTGTTGTTGGAAATGTTGTAGCATGCTTTTGGCCCTGCGTGGCAAATTGAATTGTATTGCGTGACTTAAATCTTGTTTGAGTGATTTGATTAGACTTGAAGTTGATGAAACAGTGGAGCATGTTGTAGCCTATTGAATTGTTATATCTTTGTTGAAATGCTATAGCATGTCGCCCTGTGAGGCATTATGATTGATGTTGTTTTCCATGAATCAAGTAGGATTTAAATGGAATTTGGTATTGACTTGGAATATGAAAATATTGTTGTTGATGATGGATTAATTAATAATGCGTTGATCGACTGTTATTGGTTGACGATGTACATCGGTAAATCTGATGCGATTCCACGTCAATTCTGATTTCGTAAGCAAATTGTTAAGGGCATTTTGATTTAAAAGTAAGCGTGAAGGTTTTAGTATAACTAGCCAAAGCTTGCAAGGAAATTTCAATGGAATGATAGTAAAGAAAAGAATTTGAAATAAAAAGTACGATTTGCAAAAACGGTTGAGTTAAATGATGCGCCTGGGAAATTCTGGCTAGGAAAGACTTGGTAATTAAGAGTGTTCGCACCACCTCTCTTTCCTGGGAATTCTTCCAGTGTGTTATTTAACACAACTAGGGTTTCAACGACCTAGAACTAAAAGAGTATTTTCAGATACATAGGAGTGATATAAGAATAGAGAAAGAGAGTTCAAAGATCGAGGTTTTTGAAAGATTAAATCATAGGAACCTAGTGTTCCTATTGAGCATATGGACTATGTGTCCTGTCTTTGGGATTTAATGTCCTGTTTATGCATGCATTTTCTTGGTTTAGGATTGCACCTTGTGTTCCGTATGGCGTCCCTAGTACCTTAACCTAAAAGTTGAGCCTAGTGTTCCGCATTACGTGCCTAGAGTTCTGATCTGAGATTAAGACTAGCGTTCGCAATTGAGCACCGGACTTTGTGTCCTGTGGTTTGCAATCTAAGTAATTGTTAAAGGTATTTTGGTTTAAAAATAAGCATGAGGGTTGTAGTATGACTAGCCTAAGCTTATAGATAAGTAGAAATGGAACCACGCTAGATAAAGAATTTGATGAAACTCGGGTTCCAATGACCCAAAGCTAAATGAGTGATTTATTTTGGTACAACCTCACCTAGCTAATATAAGAATTGAAGCATGAAAATTCACTAAGTAGAGTGAGTGAGTTGAGGTGTCGTCGATCCGCATTGATTAATTAAAACATTACTCGGGCGCTCCCTACGGTGAGCATGCCATGTTGTTGAATTTGTTTGGATGTATACTGACCATTGAGCATCGACACTCGGAGCGTTTGATTGTCTTCAGGACTTCAAAAGGACGAGTTGTCACTGCATGCCCGTGTGGCAGAAAGCCTAATGTGTGGCAAGCCTTTGTGGCAATACCCTTGGTAGGGAGTTGATTCGACGTTGGGAAATAAAGTTCCTCGTCTCTGCCGACCTTGTTTAAGGTCAGCAGTGTATACACAAACTAGCCATACTGCATTGACATGCATAGCTAACCGCATTTATGATATGTGATGAATTGTTGATGAATTGGATATTGTGATGACTTGATCACTTATCTGTTGATAGACTTGCCTGCTCACATGCAATGGTTGATATTGTAGTGACTTGATTGTTGATCTGTTGGTTGTTTTGTTTGCTCACATGCCATGCTTGATATACCATGCTGATTGTGTGCGGTCTATTAAGTATGTATATGTATATAAAAGAATGTTGTTGTATTATATATGTATATATCGTTTGCATGCGACATAGCCTATGATAAACTCGTGGACAAAGGATTTACCCTTACCTTTGTTGTTGGATTGGATGTCCTTATGGATGTCACTTCCAGATGGAGTTCGTAGGCTGTTGCACTTCATCTTTTAGGAGCATTGAAGATTGAGCCAAGGAGGAAGATTCCTCCGAGTACTTCGTGTTTGATCTTGCCGAAATTGTTTCGATTAATAGTTATAGTTGTCACCACCTTAGCTTAGGATTTTGTATTGATTGTTTCGTAATTACTCTTTTCAGAGAACTCGCCTTAGTGCGAAATGATTATGTTATGTGAAGTATTATTTGTGATGCATTATACTCGATAATTGCAAAAGTTTGAATTGACATCATTTAGAAAACTGTAGTACTCTATGTCTCATTTTGAAAAGTGGTTTCAAAGGAAAGAATATGAAAAGAAAAAAAAATTACTCCTGTTTTTCCATTGCGAAATACATAAGAGTACTCTTTAACCGAAAGCATACAAGCATTAAATGTTTTCAGCATTAGATTGGGTTGCACAGTAGCGCTCCGAAATCGGGGTGTTACAATGGTGGTATCAGAGCAGTTCGGTTCTAACCGGACCGCTTTGTCTAAGCTGGCCTAGATTTTTGGGAATTGTCGGGTATAAGTTTGTTATGCCTAGGTTATGTGAACTTTGTTTGTGATTGTTTGTAATGTTTCCTAGTTGAAACAGGTGTGATATTGTGTGAAATTGTGTGCGATCATCTCGGATGATTGAATTTGTTGTGGGATTTTGGTTAGTTTACTTCAGAGAAATTGAAGCCTTCGGACGAACAAGTCTCTCTCTAGAGCTTGTAACTTAGACGTGAATCACGTAATTCGAGTGATAGTGCGAATAGCAATTCTTGTCGACAACGGATTGTCGCGGAGAATCAACACGATTGGCTAAGACAACAAATGGAGGAGCAAGCTATTAGAGGTCCAGTTAAGCCAGATTATCAGGGCAAAGGACAGAGAGGAATACATCAACAAGGAACATCTTATTTCCATCCTCAAGGAAATCACACAATCAGAATTATTCTGTGACGTTGGCTATTGGGAATGGCTAGGAGTTGAAGTGGCACTGTCATCAATGTGGAAGCAAGGAACAGTTAGCTGAAGGAGCGAGCTATTGAAGGACCGACTATGCTGTGACTGCAAGTAGCCAGGACATATTTTTAAGGACTATCAATTGCCAGATGTGGATGCTGCGAAGGTTGTGTGCCCAACTACTGAAGGATATGTCTACATGGTAGACAGAAGAGGGAATCACAAGTATCAATAGCCGAAGACGCACTACTTCAACGGTGAAGATGAGGAGCACAACGTTAACAGTAACCAACCATGGAAAGATTATACTTAAACTGCAAGGAATTGGGATATTCGTCTGCAGATCGCAAAGCACCACGAGTTGAGTCTGCTGTCAACAATGTCGGAGCTGCAAGACCAACCACTAAAGGGCGTGTTTACACATTAAGCGGAGCGGAGAACTCATCATTTGAAGACTTCGTCTCAGGAAATGCGACACAAAGGAGCTGAGTGGGCCGAGATTTACGAGAGAGATTATCCATAGGTGACGCTATAATTATCGTACTATATGTATTATGGTGTGTGCGTGGTTCTAACTATAGACCACATAAGTGTTTTAACTCTGTGACGTATTTTATTATTATATTAGATTCCAAAATCCAAATTTTTATTATATTTTGGTATTATGATATATGTTATTTTGATTATTCGTGAAATTATTAATGTGATTATTTTGTGAGCGTATTTCTTATACGCGAATATTTTAGAGCGCGTTGAATTAAATTTCTCTTGATAATTTATTTTACGTGATTGGTCACCAACCAAGCAACCGATTACGCGATTACCCTGACACTGCAAATTGGTGCGATGCAGAAACCATGAGGGCTAAGTCAAGAGAACATTTTGGAGTAGGTGAGACTTAGGGGAAGGAATATGGTGCATGATGACTATTGATTGGACATTTTAAAGAATCCTATCCCACCTTGTCTTTGTTCTTAAACACATTGAGGGCTTAATAGAATTTTGGGTAGGGGTCACTTTTCCTTCCTTTCTTTCTTGCTAGTTTCGTCTCATTAACAAGGGGGGATGTGAGTCTATTATTGGTGTTGGTTTTAGTGGAGAGTAATCATAAGATTCCTTCCTTATCTTTTCTTGTGAGTTATCTTATTTTCTTTGACCATTGGCCAACCACACTTATATATAAGGGGAGAGGAGTTTGTTTTCATTCTTAGTTTGAAGTGTGGTGAGTTTTTGTGTGAGAAAAACCAAACCTTCATCTTCTTGTTTCTCCTGCAAACCGCGAGCCTTAGGATGATTTTTGTGATGGATCCTCTCACATTTCTGAATGTAATAATGTTGTTAGTGATTTTGTGATTGTTAATCGTGGCAATCCTCCTCTGTCTTCATGATTCCAAACCGCTGGTTCCTGGAAGGTTTTAGAGTTTCGTTGATGTGAGCATGTAGCCGTAACCCAAAGGTCGCCGTGGCTATGTTCGTGATTGTGCGTGTTCGTGGATCAGACGTGTTCGTGACCGTGTTTGTGATTGTGTTCGTGATCGTAGATTGGAATAAAGCGTCATTCGCGAGAACTTCTTCAACATGGACGTGCAGTATTGTGTTTTGTAAACGTTTAAGTTGATGATGTAGTGCCTTACTTTAGTAAGGATATAAGAATAAAATGTATGCTTTGTGTTTGATTATTGAGTGAAAAATTATTATGTTGTATTAAATTTCAAAGTTCATATTTATGATATGTTTAGTATTAAGTTATGACTTTTCATCATTTTGGTTTTGTTTTGGTTTAATAGTTAATTTTCGAGGACGAAATTTTTTTTAAGGAGGGTGGTAATGTAACATCCCAATTTTTATGAAAATTATTTTGTAGTTCCAACTACTTGAAAATAAATCGTAGAGAGTCATGACCTCAATGGTTTGTTAAAAGTATGAAGAACAACAAAGATTTATTGTGAACAATTTACTGTTTTAACAATTAATTCAGATTAAGAGACAGTGTAGACGTATACTGTTTTTAATATGAATTAATATCGAAAAATGTGAAAGATTGTTGTTTGATTAAAGAAAATTATTTTATTGAATGAAAAATAATTTTAGGACTTAATAGTTATTTTTAAGTCATAGTTTGGATTTTTATTATTTAGCTATAGTATTAATAGTCTCTTTTATGTCATATTTAATATGACTATTATTTTAATGATTTTGTTTTGATAATTTTATTGATTGAATAATATCTATATGATAAGAGAAATTGAAATTAGTGATCCTCACTAATTTACAATGTTTATTTCGCTGCGAGAATTCTGTTGAATTCTGCCGTAGATAGGCTATTGTGTGTGTTTCTAACTGAAACATGCCCAAACGTGATCCAAATTTTATAAAATTTGAGATCTTAGCATTTTCCAATATTTAGGATTTATTGTAAATTTTATAGAATTTTTGGGCATCAGAAAATATTTAGTGTATTTTCTATGGCCAGAGACTGCCTAATTGCGACGTTTCGGTTCGCATTTCGAGAAAACGAGATACATAGATACTTTTCTTATGCCACGAGGAATATTTGTGATTTTTGGGTGTGGGGTTATAATTAGAAATATTTTTGGAGTTTTTATTATTAAAACCTAATATACGCGTAACGTCGTGCACCCGATTGAGCGAGAACGCGACGAAACGAAATATCTAGATATTTTGGGCAAAGGGGAGATGCATCCAGCCACTAGGGGAGCTGAACCTCATCCTTAGAAGCTTCTTGGACAAGTGTTGGTGTGTGATTGGTGGTTATGTAATTATAGTTAGTTAGTTTAGTTTGTTTGGTTAACTTAGAACTAGTTTAGTTAGTTTCCAACTAAATGAACTTTTTCTTCCACCATTTCCCCTCAAAATTTCGTGGCTTCTCCTTCCATTTGGCTGCTCCATTTCAGTTCCTTTCATTGTTGGAAAGCTTGAAAAAAATTCTAGAAAGAGAAAGTGGTGGTTTTGGAAGTTTTGATGATCAAAGTTTCCATCTTTACTTCCTTCCTTCTCAATCCTTGTTCTATCATCTCTAATCTTCTTGGTAAGGATTCTAATCTCTTCTCCTTTCTCATGGCTGCCATGATTGTGCCTTTCATGATTTTAGGAGTTGTTTTTGCTTAAAGGTGTTAGATTTTGCTAGATTAGCATGACTAGTTCCTTAACCCCTTATTTTCCACCTAGATTAGGCTTGTTCTTGGTTTTAAAAAAAATTGTGAAAACCTAGGTTTTGGGGCTGAACGAAATTAGGGGCTGTTCAAGGTTGTTTTGGTTTGATTTTGTTGGATTTAGAGTTAGTTCTTTGATGGGTTTTAAGTGGTATGCTTGAAACTAGTCTTATATGCAAAACAAGCAAGTTTTGTAAAATCAAATTGGTGAACTTTGGGGCTGGTAACTGTGGCAATTAAGGGCTGTTTATGTTTGTTTTTAATCAAGCTTTGTTGCTTAAAATTTATGATTAACTTGTGTTAAGATGTAGTAATGATATTTAGCATTTTAGCAACTTGTGTGGTTTGAAATAAAATGAATTTAGGGGCTGTTTTGGGACTCCAAAAATCGTGATTTAAGAGCAAGTTTTTGATGATGTTTTAACTTGTATTTAGAGGAAAGATGTGACTTGTTTT
Organism: Calophaca sinica; assembly: GCA_037113605.1. Taxonomy (NCBI): domain Eukaryota; kingdom Viridiplantae; phylum Streptophyta; class Magnoliopsida; order Fabales; family Fabaceae; genus Calophaca; species Calophaca sinica. The sequence continues at coordinate 130,823,817 of CM073731.1, forward strand.
AGTGCAAAGTGGTTGTGAAAAACTTGTTTAAATTATAGATGGTTAGACTTTGATGTTTACTTGGAAAACAAGTTGTTTTATAAAGTTGAAAACAATTAGATTTTTGGGGCTGTTTATAGTTCCTAAAAACAGTAGCTTTTAGGCATGATTTAAGTGAGTTTGGACTTGTTTTTAATTGTATTAAAGTGGTATGGAAATTGGGTTATGATAGGTAGTTTTGATTAAACAAAAGTTGTAATGATTTAGGAGTTAAAAGTTTGAAAACCTTGAGTTTGTTTTTGTGGTCTTAAAACCGTGACCTATGAGAAGAGTTAGGGTATGATTTTAATTTGATTTCAACCTAAAAGATGTTGTGAAAAGTGGGTAGTGATTTGATTTAGCAAAACAATTCAAAGAAGTATGATTTTGGGAAAAGATTTGGTTTATGTCTTAAGAATTGTTTTGAACTTGTATTGAATTTATTTCTAAAATTTTGTGACATGTTTTAGTGTTTTAAAAAGTGGTTTAAGTTTGGAAAAACACTATTCATTTGGTAAAACACTATTCCAATTGGTAAGTTTTGGGTTTTGATATTTTCTAAGTGCTTAGCTTTTGAAAAAGTTTCAAAACTTGCATGGTTTGAATATGTACCTTGGCATATGGCTAGATAGCACCAATTAGGGATTAAGTCAAGTAATTCCTAGGCTTTAGGATGCCTAAGCCGTGGCTGCCCTAGGGGCATTAGGACTAAGTTTTAGTTCTAATTTAGTTAAGTTTGTGTTGTTAAGGTTCGTGCTTAAGGTACGCGCGCGAAGTGCGACTTGACGATTATTTCGGATTACCTTGCTTGGATTGTTAAAGCGCCCAAGGTAAGGGAAATTCTTATATAATGAGTTTGGGCTTTTCGCCTTGCTTGTTGCTTGTTTGATTGTTTGATAGTGTGGTAGTACTTGTAGTACTTTTATGTGTTGTTGGAAATGTTGTAGCATGCTTTTGGCCCTGCGTGGCAAATTGAATTGTATTGCGTGACTTAAATCTTGTTTGAGTGATTTGATTAGACTTGAAGTTGATGAAACTGTGGAGCATGTTGTAGCCTATTGAATTGTTATATGCTGTTGAAATGCTATAGCATGTCGTTGGCCCTGTGAGGCATTATGATTGATGTTGTTTTCCATGAATCAAGTAGGATTTAAATGGAATTTGGTATTGACTTGGAATATGAAAATATTGTTGTTGATGATGGATTAATTAATAATGCGTTGATCGACTGCTATTGGTTGACGATTTACATCCAGAACTGATGCGATTCCACAAGCCGAATTCTGATTTCGTAAGCAAATTGTTAAGGGCATTTTGATTTAAAAGTAAGCGTGAAGGTTTTAGTATAACTAGCCAAAGCTTGCAAGGAAATTTCAATGGAATGATAGTAAAGAAAAGAATTTGAAATAAAAAGTACGATTTATAAAAGCGGTTGAGTTAAATGATGCGCTGGGAAATTACGGCTAGGAAAGACTTGGTAATTAAGAGTGTTACGCACCACCTCTCTTTCCTGGGAATTCTTCCAAAGGTGTTATTTAACACAACTAGGGTTTCAACGACCTAGAACAAAAAGAGTATTTTCAGATACATAGGAGTGATATAAGAATAGAGAAAGAGAGTTCAAAGATCGAGTTTTTGAAAGATTAAATCATAGGGAACCTAGTGTTCCTATTGAGCATATGGACTATGTGTCTGTCTTTGGGATTTAATGTCCTGCTTATGCGCATTTTCTTGGTTTAGGATTGGACCTAGTGTTCCGTATGGCGTGCCTAGTACCTTAACCTAAAAGTTGAGCCTAGTGTTCGCATTACGTGCCTAGAGTTACGATCCGAGATTAAGACTAGCTGCTCAAGCACTGAGCAATCTGGACTTTGTGTCCTGTGTTTGCACTCTAAGTAATTGTTAAAGGTATTTTGGTTTAAAAATAAGCATGAGGGTTGTAGTATGACTAGCCTAAGCTTATAGATAAGTAGAAATGGAACCACGCTAGATAAAGAATTTGATGAAACTCGGGTTCCAATGACCCAAAGCTAAATGAGTGATTTATTTTGGTACAACCTCACCTAGGTAATATAAGAATTGGAAGCATGAAAATTCACTAAGTAGAGTGAGTGAGTTGAGGTGTCGTCGATCCGCATTGATTAATTAAAACATTACTCGGGCGCTCCCTACGGTGAGCATGCCATGTTGTTGAATTTGTTTGGATGTATACTGACCATTGAGCATCGACACTTCGGAGCGTTTGATTGTCTTGAGGACTTCAAAAGGACGAGTTGTCACCGCATGCCCGTGTGGCGTAAAGCCTAATATGTGGCAAGCCTTTGTGGCAATACCCTTGGTAGGGGAGTTGATTTGGACGTTGGGAAATAAAGTTCCTCGTCTCGCCGACCTTGTTTAAGGTCGCAGTGTATACACAAACTAGCCATCTTGCATTGACATGCATAGCTAACCGCATTTATGATATGTGAGGAATTGTTGATGAATTGGATATTGTGATGACTTGATCACTTATCTGTTGATAGACTTACTGCTCACATGCAATGGTTGATATTGTAGTGACTTGATTGTTGATCTGTTGGTTGTTTTGTTTGCTCACATGCCATGCTTGATATACCATGCTTTGATTGTGTGCGGTCTATTAAGTATGTATATGTAAATAAAAGAATGTTGTTGTATTATATATGTATATATCGTTTGCATGCGACATAGCCTATGATAAACTTCGTGGACAAAGGATTTACCCTTACTTGTTGTTGGATTGGATGTCCTTATGGATGTCACTTCCAGATGGAGTTCTGTAGTCGCGACTTCATCTTTTAGGAGCATTGAAGATTGAGCGGTGGAGGAAGATTCCTCCGAGTACTTCGTGTTTGATCTTGCCGAAATGTTTCTCAAGAAGAGTTATAGTTGTCACCAAATTTTAGCTTAGGATTTTGTATTGATTGTTTCGTAATTACTCTTTTCAGAGACCCTCGCCTTAGTGCGAAATGATTATGGTAGGTGAAGTAGTATTTGTGATGCATTATACTCTGATAATTGCAAAAGTTTGAATTGACATCATTTAGAAAATGGTAAGACTCTATGTTTCATTTTGAAAAGGGTTTCAAAGGAAAGAATATGAAAAAGAAAAAAATTTACTCCTGTTTTCCATTGCGAAATACATAAGAGTACTCTTTAACCAAAAGCATACAAGCATTAAATGTTTTCAAGATTAGATTGGGTTGCCTGATGGCGCTCGAAATCGGGGTGTTACTGTTGAACCTTCCGATCACCGTGTCGATGCACTGGCGGAGATCCTTCTTTATAGTTTTTTGATAAACGCGCCAAGCGTTAATCCCTCATTATTGCTTTCCGAGCACCGCGTCAGTACCCGACCTGGCGGAGATCCTTCTTTATAGGTTTTTTTGATAAACGCGCCAAGCGTTAGACCCTCATTATTGCTTTTCGATCACCGCACAATTGCGACCTGGCGAGATCCTTCTTTATAGTTTTCTCGATAAACGCGCTAGCGTTAATCCTCTTTATTGCTTTTAGATTACCTCACAAGACCGACCTGGCCGTATTCCTTCCTTATCACTTTCCGATTAAACGCATCAAGCGTTGATCCCTCATTGTCATTCCTCACGTCAAGTTCAAGACAAAATTAGTGTATTTATCTTTAGCTCTATTTTATGACAAAAATATAACAACCATTGTTGTTTGCATTTTCTAATAAAATATAACTAAAGAGGGGCAGTTGTTATACCCCAATTTTGTCCTCTTATTTTTTTTTTTTTGTTTTGTCCGCTACCGAGCCGGGGGAGGTCGCGCATCGAGCCGAGGTCGTATGCCGAGGTGGAGAGGTCGACGCCGAGCCGTGGGAAGTCGCGCATCGAGCCGAGGTCGTGTGCCGAGTGGAGAGGTCGTGACGCCGAGCCGTGGGGAGATCGCGTCGAGTTGAGGTCGGTGCCGAGTCGTGGGGAGGTCGCTTCGAGTGTGGAAGTCGCGTCGAGCCGTTTCAGAGGTCGACGCCGAGCTGGGGAGGTCGTCTGTCGCCGAGTGGGAGAGGTCGCGCCGAGTGTGGAGAAGAGATCGCGTCAGTGTGGAGAGGTCGTATGACGAAATGGGAGATCAGATGTCGAAATGGGCTATTTTTAGCCCAATTCAGTTCATTACAAGCGTTATTAACAAAAAACCTAAAATTCAAAACTAAAAATCAAAGTCAGATTTCCACACTTCACCCTTCACAAAGTCATCCGCATATCTTCACCAAAGTCCTCTCAGATATCTCCTCACCACTCTACAAACTATGTCTTACAACTATATGTCCCCATATGCCTCTTGCTTTTTCTTCATCTCACAACCAAGTTTGACAAACAATGCAATTTAATCAAAAAGGAGGAGCACAAGTTGTTAAAGTCATGGCTGATTGCAATTTTTTCAAACCATTGATATCATCTCGGACTTTGCACATGTTACCATCTCCTCAAAGATCATTTTAGCACACACTTAGCATACAAGTTGCAGTCTCAAGTTGACAAACTGAACCTTTTTTTATAAATAGTAGAGCAAGAAGAGATAACAGGGGGGACGGAAGAAAAATTGCACTAAATTTCAGAATTGGATATCTCATTCTTGGTACCAATTATACACAACAATTTGAGAGAAAATTGAGAGAAAAAGAGAAAAACTAGAAGAAAACGCAGAAGAAGCAAGCAGGAAGAAAGAAGAAGCGTAAGGAAAAAAGGTTTCTCTTCTTCCTCCCTCTCCCACCACTCTCTCTCTCTCTCTCTCTCTCTCTTTCCCCTCCTTCACTCTCGCCTCTTCTTTCTTTTCTCACAAAGAATACACAGATCTTTTCTTTCCTTTTGTTTTGTGTTGGTGTGTGTGTGTGTTTAGGTTTAATTCCCCCCCCTTATTTCATGTTCTGCTCCTTTTTATTTTTATTTTTATTTTTTTCTTTTCACACCCCCTGCTCCTTTTTATTTATACCCCTCTCTAAAAAAATAATTGGTACCAAGAATGAGGTATCCATCGCACTCCCTTTTGCTTTTCTTTATTTTATTTTTGCATCCTCGTTAATTGTTAGAAACTTCCAGATTTTTAGTTGTTATGTTTTTTTAAACTATTGATGAAACGTTGGGCTTGGCCCACTTTTTTTCTTCCCCATCCGCTTATCTCGCTTTTGATGTAGTTATTACTTGTTATTTTTGTTGTCTTGACTAATTTTAAATAATAAATATTAGTAGTGGTAACACTAAATCTACTTTTGGTTTAGCCACCACAATATTTTTTAAAAATCTCCAAAACTTAAAAATCGATGACTACTCCAAATCTTCTTTGGTTTGGTCATCATCAAATCTTGATAAAAAATCTAATAATAATTAGTAGTGACAACACTAAATCCACTTTCGGTTTAGTCACTACACAAAGTTTTTTCGATCTAGAAAACCCCAAAATCAAAGACTACTCCAAATCCTTTTTGGTTTGGTCATTACACAAATCTTAAATAAAAATCTTCAAAATATTAGTAGTGATTACGCTAAATCCACTTTTGGTTTGGTCACTACGCAAACCATAAAAATTAAAAATTTATTAAAATCAACCAATACACAATCATTTTCTACCCAAGAACTACGTAGCCTTTGATTTCTCCTTTGCAGGAGATACGTAGGAGCAGGAGCCCACTTCTGTCAAGCGCAAAAATAAACAACTTTTATTAAACCCCTTTTTTATTATTTCATCATTGTAAATTTTTGTCTATTTTTTTTAATAAGAGGGAAATAAATATTTTTTTAGAAGTTAATATAAATTTTGCACAATTAATTAGAGGTAACCTTTTTCGAAAGGATGTTGTAGGGTGCTAATACCTTCCCTACGCATAATCGACTCCCGAACCCAAATTAATATGGTCTCAAGGACCATTTTCCTTAATAGGGTTTTTCCAATATTTTTCCCTAATAAATAAATCATTGGTGGCGACTCCATTAAACTCGAATAAATCCCTCCGGATTTTTCGGTCGCTACAAACGTGACTAACACGTGATTAGAAGTGAGGTTCAGACGCTCGCTCAGAATTGGAAGTTCGGACGCTCGTGGCAATTGTGTAAGCCGTGTCATAATGATAAAATTCCAGACGCTCACAAGGATGAGCCGGATGCTGACACATGGAATGAATCCTTCTCTTGAGAATTACTTTCTTCTTGCTTGAGTGGCTTAGAATATGTGTATTATTAGTATCTGCACACTTCAAGAAATGTTAGAACATAAATTGTTCTCTTGTGAATACTTTGTTATCATCAAAATTAATGAGGGTCTAAACTTCTCAATCATTTAGGTTCCAACAGATATTGGTACTGTTCAAATGTGATTGGTTCGACCCTACTCCTAATCAAGGGACAAAAATGGATAATTATGAAATTGTTGAAGTCAAAGCATCTAGGAGATATAAAAATTATGACCCATTTATATTTACATAACAAGCAAAGTAAGTATACTTTGCACAATATCGAGAAGGACAAAATGATTAGTTGGTCGTGATCAAGACCAAGGCACGAAACACAATTCAAACTTTGGAAACTAGCAAGCCCGAGAAAGATATTCCGTACCAAGATGAATCAATGCCACAATCACCTGTGCCAATTGCAAATGATAATCTTGAGGAAAGTCTCGTTTATGTAGTTGGAGAAGTTGAGGAGGTGTATGCTTCTTCCTTGAATCAACTTGACTCTGAAGGGGATGAAGATGTTGAAGTAGAAGAAGAGGAAACGGAAGAGGAGGAGGTGGAGACTGATGACAATGAAGAAAAGGAAGAGGAGGAGGAAGAAACTAATGACAATGAAGAAACATATTATGACTAGATAATATTAGATGTTATTTCTTTCTCTCTCTTTTTCCTGTGAAAACTTTGATTAAATGATGGATTATGTATATTTGGAGTTAATTATTTCCCCATTCCTGTGTGGTTGTGAATTTCTTTTAATTTACATATTTTAGTAATTGTATGTTTTTTTGTTATAGTATTTCAATTAAATTTAACAAGATTTGATTATTATCTATTGTATATAGATGACTAGTTCAGGTAAAGGTAGAGGTAGAGGTAGAGGACAAGGTATTTCTCAGCCATCTCAGCTACCTATCCCATCTTCCCAAGCTAGTCTCTCCATTTCCAAATTAGGTTAACACTTGACATATTGCAACCTTTGCATACTAGCCCTACACCAGCCCGATCTCAATCCCAAACTAGGCCTACACCAACCACATCTCAACCTCTTAAGAGTGCCCCTATATCTTCCCCATCTCATTCCCAAACTAGGACTACACATGTGACATCTCAACCTTTGCATACTGCCTCTACATTTGACCCATATCATCATACATCTGTCCCATCTCCTCAATCCCAAACTGGGACATTTGTAGATGCATCACATGATCCTTCCCTCAACTCACAAGAAAATCCATCCACTGAGACATCGGGCATAGCACCGAAGAACATTGAGTGGGGTTCAAAGGATGTGGATGGACGATTTTGGATCAAACCCGCACCTGGGAATAAGTAAGTCTAGTTTTGTAATTTAATTCATATAGAAAATATTTGTTTTTAATATTCTTTTACATAGTTATTCTTTTTGTGTACATTCAGCTTTCACTCGGAGTTGAAAGTGAGGGGTGTAATCGCTAAAATCTTCAAGGAAAAGTTTGAAGGAGTCTAGACATCTTGGAATAATGTGAATGATGAAATGTTAGATGCGTGTTTTGATGACTTCTAGGTATTTACATGTTCTTCTTTTACATCCACTTTCTGGTGGTTTTTACATCCTCACAAAAACCAAGTTACCACCTTTGATTATATTAGCCAATACTACTATTGTCAATAATCCTCCTATAACGTGATTAAATGGCACTATGTATTCTTTGTATTTATGATCAGTTTGGAGAGAACTGGTTATCATAATTTTTGTTAGCTTTTCCAGTTAGTGAGAACTAGTTACGACAGTTTTTGTTAGCTTTAGGACAATATTTAAAGCCTGTAATTTGAATGCAAAGAGGACTTATTGGTTGATCAGTATTCACTTGCAGTCATAGTTGTTAAAACCGGACCGGACCGGCCGGTCCGACCGGTTGTACCGGGAACCGGACCCCTGTCCGGTCCGTTTGAACCTTAAAACCAGATTGTAGTCGAATCGGCCTGAAAACCGAAACACTGGTAAAAAAACCGGACAAAACCGGGAACCGGGCGGTTTAACAAAAATTAATTTTTTATTTTTTATTTATTTTAAAAAAATGATAAATGACATTATTTTTTATACATAAGAGATTTTATATCCATTTTTTCATGTTGAAGGGTTAAATTAAATATTATAATAAAATTTAAAATTAATTTATATATTAATATAAATTATGAGAATACTTACATTATAGTATTTGTAATTATTGAATATTAGAAAATTATTATAACATTTATTTTAGTTTAATATGTAATTTTTGCATGTTATATGCTGACATATAACATTTTAAGTATAGTTTAATTTTTTATGTCGTGATGTTATGAATATTATGTTATTTTTTGTTTATTAGTGTTTTATATGTTATATTAAAAATTTTAAAAATATAATTTAATTCATTTCTGGTCCGACCTTGGTCCGACCCTGATTCGACTTCGGTCCGACCTTTGAACCTTGAACCCGTGCCTACACCGGTTCAGTGTCTGGTCTGGTTTTGATAACCTTGCTTGCAGTCACAAATTTGTTCTACATGGCAACAGTTTTGTTTGCATCAGCAATCTCCCATTTCTTTTTCTAGAAACAAATGAGCATATTTAACTATGTGTTTCATTCATTTGTTCACTTAATTCACATCAAAATGGTATGTTGCTGTTATGTTGTTGATTTTAAAATTTCTTTTTGGTTGATTTTAGAATTGCTTTTATCCTGCTGTTTAATTGATCTTGGATCTATTTTTATTTGTAGTCAATATATAAGTGGCTTGAACAAGATGAAGACAACATTAAAAATAGCTTTAATAGTAGGGGATCTCTAGCACTAAAGAATGTTTTGTACAAGGTGCGTAGTGGCAAGGATAAGGGTGGTTTGGCGAAAACAATTTAAAGCAATTGAAAGCTCAATGGAGATATGAGGAATGGATAGAAATTTCTATGATTAATAAGCAAAATAGGCAGTCTCAAGATGGACATAATGTGCATAGTGGAGGATCTATATCTGCAAGAGAACATGCCAAGAGAATGGTTAGTAATTCTTATTGAAAACCTGGTTATATAATTAAATTTCTAATTAATGTTTACTTGTCATTTTTAGAAACTGGAGATGAATAGGGAACCGACATGTTATGAACTTTATGAGCGGTTGCATAGGCCAAAGGGGAAACCAAATGAGTGGTTCAATGAAAAGCTAGCAAAGATTGTTGTATGTATAAGCTTGTCTTAAAGTTTTATCTCTTTTTCAAATGTAAATATAGATAGCTCTGTTGCAGGAGATTTACCAATTAAACTCAAAAGGCTGAGAGACAATCTCAGAGTGGTGAGGGTAGTAGCCAACAGTATACCCAACAATCTAATAATAATATTTACTTGGAGATTGTTGGGGGTATTAACAAGAAGGGATGCATATTTGGATTAGGGTCTCAAGCTGTTACTCTAAGAGCATCTAGAAAAGCTTCATCTTCCATTTCTGTTTATGCAGTATCATCAGAAGAGGTTGCTATAATGAAAGATAAAATTCAAGCATTAACAGTTGAACTTCAACAGAAGACTCTTGAACAAGACAATATCAAACAAAAGGTGGACCGGTATGAGTAGATGTTTGAGAGGCTTATGCTCGATGAGAATTTAAAGACTTTACTTCTTGAACCTGAAGGAGAGGCCAATAATGGTAATGAGGAGATGGATGGAGATGGTATGGATGATGACACTTTGCTTTGATTAGTTTTATTTATGTATTTTCTTAAATTGAATTTTTATTTATTTTTTTTATGTTATGGACAAACTTTTAATGTGACTACTTGTAACTAATTGCAAACTACCTTTAGTAGTGTACTTGTTGGTGTGTTTTCATATGAATGAAGTAGTATGCACTTTTATATTATAGTTCAGAAACTTATATTTATTAAAATGTGAATTATTTGATATCGTAGAGTATGGTATTGAGGTGAGCTGCGTTATTTTAAGAAGAGTTATGGGATTAATTGTAATTTTGGAAAGGACAAAAAATAAAAGATTCTATTTAAAAAAAACAAAAGATTAGAGATGGAAATACAAATTCGTCTCTAAATAATATATACATGTAAGAGATAGAATTAGAGACGGATACATCTAATTTAGAGACGGGTGGTAGATGTAACATCCTGATTTTTTGGATAATTATAAATAATGTTCTAAGTATAATTAGATTAGTGGTTAAGTTATAAACGTGTGTTAAAATTTTTAATTTGGAATAAAATGGGCTTAAGTGAGACCCAGAAACCTTAGAAAGGAAATAGAAATCATAAGAATAGTCTAGAAACCCCTGGAAGAGAGTAGAATACCCTAGAATCTTCTAGAACGAAAGAAACTAGACATTTCCAAAAACGGTCGATCGTGATGCGATGAAGAAAACAAAGGAGAGCATCGCGACGCGATGAATAGCGGTGGGAAAGTCGATGATCACACTTGTCCGATGCATGCCACGTGTCCCAGCTCACGACACGACAAGATTCATGTGTATTTTGCTCGCGACGCGATCCACCTAATATGCTTATTGTTCCGGACTGGGCCGAGGCCCAATCCAGAGATCCAGCATTCACAGGCCCATTCCCACTCGTCGGTCCACCTTCCCTCGATGCCACGTCGTCCGCATGCCTCTCCGCCTTCCCTCGACGCAGCCGACCCAACGGCTTTGTGCATTGAAGGAATTTAATGCCGACTTCCGGGTTTCACGGGACGGTTACACATCGACAGAATCGCCCTCGACTCATATTTAAAGAAGACCGGCGTCGAGCGGCCGAGGTAATGAACTTTCTACCACCTCTTACTCACCTCGACACACCGACTTGAGCGCCGAGTGTTTGCAGTACACCACCCAACACGCCGCCGCCATCCGTCAGCGAGCACAACCGCATTGCTTCCTCCGGCCATCCTCTAAAGTTCTGCTCGTAACATTGGCGCCGCCTGTGGGAATCGCTTCGATTCCATCTTCTTTGTCGAAGTCTCCCTTCTTCACTCGACGATGACTGGATCGAAGCGTCAGGTCGCGACTAGCAGTTCCACTCATGCGAACGCAGATCTTGAACAACCAAACCAGCCGATAGCTCCGACAGAACCGCCTCCGCATCAGCATGACGCCGTTCCGATCATTGCTACTCAAACCGATGCCGGAACAGAGACCGCCGCCATTCTCATTCGCGAGTTCCGCGAATTCATTCGGCTACGCCGGCCGATGCAGCTCGTAATCAACGTCTCGATCGAATGGAGAATCGCCAGAAGGAAATTCCGTTCGGCGTTGCCACACGATCGACAACAGAGAAGATCGTGTTTCGCTCTCCTCAGGCAACGAAGGAATCCGAAAATCTCAGGTCTGTTCATCACCACCACCGAGGCACGACTCAACACCGCTCTGGGCATCGAGCAAGCCGCCGTAACACTTCAGTAGATCGTACTCCACCTCGCCGTCACAGATCTGAGGTTCGTTTGCCTCAAAACGGAAGACATGAGCAAACACACTGCAGAAGAGTTTCTTCCAGAAGTCTTTCTCCGAATCCGATATGCCACACTCTCCACCGCGCCATCGCCGCTTCGACGCTGCCTCATCGCGAAGGTACCACCACGAGCGACACTCCCCAAGAAGAGCCGCCACCTCTAGGCGGCGAGTAAAATCTCTGGCCGCACTCTCACCGCCGCTGCTCATTCTCGTCTCATCAACCCCTTCTCGTAGCGATGACACAGATGACACGTGCAAGGCCTTGGTCCTTTTACGCCCAAGATTATGAGATTCCCGATTCAAGCATCTTCGTAAACCGCCTCGTGGGACTCCTACGACGGGACCACCGACCCGACGAACATGTTGGTCGCTTTGACACCGCCATGGACTATAGGCGCCTGGCGCCAGAAAGTGCAGGATTTTTCCCCTCACTTTGAAGAAGTCGGCCTTGTCTTTGTTCCAGACTCTTAAGAGAAATTCCATTGGATCGTGGACTGAGTTCGTCGACCAGTTCTCCGCACATTTCACCGCATCTAAAGTCCAATACAAGTCGACAGCAGCCCTAGCCGTGATTCAGTAGAGGAAAGGTGAGTCTATCAGAGACTATGTCGAGCGTTTCAACAAAGAAGCCATTTTGGTGAAAAAATGCTCTGACGAGATGAAACTATACTTGTTAGAGCAAGGCCTGGTCGAAGGAAGCCTATTCAGTGTCGACATTGGTGTCGACAAACCGAGGTCCCTGACCGAGTTCCTGAAGCGAGCTCAGAAATTCATGAATTACGAAGAGAAGTTGATGGCATCAAAAGCCAAAGGTAAAACCCAGGAGGAAGCTAGTGGACAACGCGAGGACAAGTCGCGTAGGGAGAAGGAAAGTCGGGGTCCAGCAAAGAGATACGACGAATATACTCCTTTGAACACTACCCCTAAGCGCATACTGAATGAGTGCGCGAACACCGAATTCCGTGATGCTGGAATTAAATTTCCCCAGAAGGGAAAAGAGAAGCCGAATGCTGATAAGTCAAGGTACTGCCACTTTCACAAGTGTGTCGGGCACGAGACCGATGAATGTTTTCACCTGAAGGACGTCATAGAACAACTGATCCAAAAGGGCAGGTTGACCAAATATGTGAAAGGAAAACCGAGATTTGGAGATAGAAGGTCTAGATCTAGATCACCTCGACCTCAAAGGAGAGACTCAGCTTCTGGGACGCAGCACGAAGGAACAGTTCGTGCATCCGAGGAGAGACCTCGTCCTCCTCCGCCGCCATGGTCATTTCGGAGGATTCTCAGATAAGGGAGGCGAGCATCAATTCAAAGAAACGAAAGTTGAGAGAAGCGATGACCGCTTCTCGCTTTTCCTTCATCAAGTCGACATAAGTGGAAGACCACCCCTAGCCTTTTCTCGACGAAGACTTGGTGAATGGAAGGCCGAACTATTTAATTCCTGTTGGTGAAAGCCTATATGGCTAACTTTGACGTCATTAGAATCTTGATAGACCAAGGAGCTCGGCGGATATCATGTTCTACGAGCCGCTTAAAACCTTGAAACTACCGTAAAAGATCTCGCATCGTACCGGTCCGACTGACCGTTTCAACGGTTCAAAACAAAGCCGTTGGGCTATGTGGAGTTGATGGTGACTTTTGGAGAGCAACCAATCTCCAAAGCGTGAAGGTCCAATTCATCGTGTTACCATGCAAGTCTGCATTTACAATCGCATCGTCGGACGCTTGACACCGGGTGAGTTAGGAGTCTGTAACCTCGTGTTCACCTGAAAATGCGTTTTCATGATGACGAAGACAAAGTCGTCACCATCAAGCCGACCAAGAAGCTGCGAGGAGATGTTATATTTTGTCTTTGAAGGTCAAGAGCAAAAGGAAGAGAAACAACTCCCTCGACCAAGAGGCTTGATCCTGCAAAGGTCGCCGCAGACGTCAATCTCACCGATTTCGACGCCAGGATTGAGCTCGAGGATGAGATACAGGAAGACGATCTCCTGGCCCGCGAGCTCAACCAAAAGATTAAAAGGCCAGTACCTGACGGAGAATTCATCTGAGTTCAACTAGGAGAAGACCCAGGGGAGACAAGAAGCTTGGTGTCGATCTCCTGAACAGGTCAACTTCCAATTAACAGAGTGCCTGAAGTCCAATGCCGACCTCTTCGCTTGGACAGCTGCTGACATGCCGGGTATTTCTCCTGATATTGCCTGCCACCAACTCGCTCTCGACCCCAAAGCTCGCTGGGTAGCTCAAAGGCGCCGTAAGCAAGCTCCTGAAAAAGCCGAAGCCGCTGCCAAAGCTATCGAAGACTTAATTAAGGCTGAATTCATTAGGGAGGTCAAATATACTACTTGGTTGTCAAATGTTGTATTGGTTCAGAAACTCAATGGAAGGTCGCGAATGTCTGTTGATTCCACTGATCTTACCCAGGCGTGCCCCCAACACGCCTCCCCCCTCCCTAATATCGACAAACTCGTCGACAATTCCTCTGGTTTTCAATTGTTGTCCTTCATGGACGCATACTGGGTACAACCAGATTAGATGCATCATGTCGATCAAGAAAACCGCGTTCATGATGATAAAGGTAATTATCGCTACAACGTAATGCCTTTTGGCCTTAAGAACGGCTGGAGCGACATATCGCCGCATGATGAACAAAGTCTTCGCCAACCAGATCGGTAGAATCTTTGGAGGTATATATGGATGATATGATAGTAAAAACAACGAAAGAAGTCGACCACGTCGTCGATCTTAGAGAAGTCTTTGCTTTGAAATGCGAAGACATAATATGAGGCTCAATCAGGAAAAGTGCACTTTCTGAGTTCGAATCGAAAATTTCTGCTTTCTACCTAACCGAGAGGGAATCGAGGCCAACCCCGATAAATGTCGGGTCGTAATAGAGATGCAAAGAACCGTTGTCAAAGAAAAACATCCAGCAACTCACGGGAATGCTAGCCTCCTTGACGAGGTTTATCTCAAAATCTGCAGAACATGCATTGCCTTTCTTCCGCTTGCTCAAGAAGGGAATTCAGTTCGAATGGTCACCCCGGTGCGAAGAAGCCTTAACACAGTAAAACGCATACTATCCCAACCGCCCGGTGTTGACGAGGCCGCTCTGTGGGAGGTCCTTTATCTCTACTTGGCAGTGTCGAACGAAGCTCTGAGTGCCGTCCTCATTCGCGAAGTAGATGAGAACCAGAAACCGGTCTATTTTATAAGCAAAGCACTTCAGGGCCCAGAGCTGAGATACCAGAAAATCGAGAAAGTCGCGCTCGCACTGATAATCGCGGCTCGACGCTTGAGACAATACTTCTTAGCACATCCCATAGTGGTCCGAACTGACCAGCCAATCAAACAGATTCTACACAGGCCTGACCTGGCGGGGCGTATGATCAAATGGTCGGTTGAGTTGTCCGAATTCGGAGTTACTTTCGAGCCGAGACAAACTATCAAAGCCCAGTGCTTGGCGGATTTCATTGCCGAGATGACTCCTGGAGCTACAGAACAGTGTTCCAAATGGACGGTCCATGTCGACGGATCGTCGAATTCCAGAAGCGATGGCGCTGGTTTGTTGCTCGAGAACGACGACGGGCTGGTCGTCGAATTTTCATTGGGATTCTCCTTCCCCACCTCCAACAACCAGGCAGAGTACGAAGCGTGTTTAGCTGGCCTCACACTGGCTCGAGACTTCGGCGCTGAAGAGGTAAAGCTCAGAACTGATTCTCAGCTAGTTGTGTCCCAGATAAGTGGGGAATACCAGGCTAAAGATCCACTTCTTCAAAAATACCTCGCCCTGGTAAAGAAGAAAATGAGCGACTTCACCTCCGTGGAGATCGTACACGTTCCGAGAGAACAAAACGCCGAGCGGACATTACATCCAAACTCGCCAAAGACCACGAAGCTCAGAAACAACGGATCGGTAATACAAGAAACATCGCCAAGCCTAGCATTATCGCCGTGGTTGATACCACTTATGACGAGGTACTGAGGAAACTTCCGAAATTCTGCTTTGCAATTTCCCAGGCAAGTGTCGATGATCCGCCCGACGAGCCCGACAGTTGGATGACACCGATTCAAGAATTTATTCAATTCGGTCGGCTACCTGATGGTGAGAAGGAAGCCGCAAAAATCCGAAAAAAGGCATCTTCGTATTCTATGATCGACGGTATCTTATATCGAAGAGGGTTCTCCACCCCCCTGTTGAAATGCGTCGACGATACCCGAGCGCAATATGCACTTGCTGAAGTGCATGAAGGCATATGTGGGCAACACCTTGGAGGACGTTCCTTGGCAAAGAAAATCCTCCGCGCAGGGTACTACTGGCCGACCCTGAACGCGGACGCGATATCGTTCGTGAAGAAATGCGACAAATGCCAGAGACATGGCGATCTACACTTAGCTCCTCCTACAGAGTTAACATCCCTGACATCACCATGGCCCTTTGCTTGGTGGGGCATTGATATACTTGGACCTTTTCCAATGGCTCCCGGACAGGTGAAATACCTGGTCGTTGCGGTAGATTACTTCACCAAATGGGTTGAGGCAGAGCCCCTGGCGAAGATAACTGCAAAGAACTTGATTAAGTTCTTCAAAAGATATATTCTGACAAGGTTCGGGATTCCCAGGGTGGTCGTCACCGACAACTAACGCAATTCACAGATCGCGGATTAGAAAGACCTTGGAAGATCTCGACATCAAACAAAGACTTCACCTCGGTAGAACACCCTGCATTTAACGGCCAAGCTGAGGCCGCGAACAGAGTTATCTTACGAGGTCTGAAACGAAGATTGGATGAGGCCAAGGGAAACTGGGCAGAAGAGCTTCCCCGAGTGCTCTGGGCGTATCGAACTACTCCACATTCGACGACAGGAGAATCTCCTTTTCGTCTCACATATGGGACAGAAGCCATCATTCCTGTCGAGATTGGGGAACTTAGTTGGAGAACCTCGCATCCCCAGAGTAGCATTGACAACTGTCAGAGCATACGAGAAGAACTCGACCTCCTTGACGAATGCCGGGAGCTTGCAGCACTCAGCGAGGTCGCAGTAAAACAGAAAATCGCAGCAAGATACAACCGAAGTGTTGTACCTAGGGAATTCATGCCTGGGGACTTAGTTCTTCGACGAGCTGATGTTGGCCTGAAGAACGCCACACAAGGGAAACTTGCACCCAATTGGGAAGGCCCGTACAGAATTGTTGCAAAGACAGGTACCGGCGCCTACACACTCGAGACACTGCAAGGACAGCAAATTCCAAGAACTTGGAACGCAGCAAAGATGAAGAAATATTATAGTTGAAACAAATGTATCCTAAACACATAAATGTGAAGCAATGAAGTATGATTGGAGAAATACGCAACCAGCATTTATTTATTATCAAAGCCTTGTGCGTTGGCGCAAGAACCTGATGAAGAGATCGACCTCGTGCCGAGACCGCGTGCACGAGCTCGTGATAAAGCCTTGTGCGTTGGCGCAAGCACCTAATGAAGAGATCGACCTCGCACCGAGACCGCGTGCACGAGCTCGTGATAAAGCCTTGTTGACCTCGTGTCGAGACCGCGTGCACGAGCTCGTGATAAAGCCTTGTGCGTTGGCGCAAGCACCTGATGAAGAGATCGACCTCGTGCCGAGACCGCATGCACGAGCTCGTGATAAAGCCTTGTGCGTTGGCACAAGCACCTGTGATCGACCTCGTGCCGAGACCGCGTGCACGAGCTCGTGATAAAGCCTTGTGCGTTGGCGCAAGCACCTGATGAAGAGATCGACCTCGTGCCGAGACCGCGTGCACGAGCTCGTGATAAAGCCTTGTCGACCTCGTGCCGAGACCGCGTGCACGAGCTCGTGATAAAGCCTTGTGCGTTGGCACAAGCACCTGTGATCGACCTCGTGACGAGACCGCGTGCACGAGCTCGTGATAAAGCCTTGTGCGTTGGCGCAAGCACCTGATGAAGAGATCGACCTCGTGCCGAGACCGCGTGCACGAGCTCGTGATAAAGCCTTGTGCGTTGGCACAAGCACCTGTGATCGACCTCGCGCCGAGACCGCGTGCACGAGCTCGTGATAAAGCCTTGTCGACCTCGTGCCGAGACCGCGTGCACGAGCTCGTGATAAAGCCTTGTGCGTTGGCACAAGCACCTGTGATCGACCTCGCGCCGAGACCGCGTGCACGAGCTCGTGATAAAGCCTTGTGCGTTGGCACAAGCACCTGTGATCGACCTCGCGCCGAGACCGCGTGCACGAGCTCGTGATAAAGCCTTGTGCGTTGGCACAAGCACCTGTGATCGACCTCGTGCGAGACCGGCGTGCGAGCTCGTGATAAAGCCTTGTCGACCTCGCACGAGCCCGCGTGCACGAGCTCGTGATAAAGCCTTGTGCGTTGGCACAAGCACCTGTGATCGACCTCGCGCCGAGACCGCGTGCACGAGCTCGTGATAAAGCCTTGTGCGTTGGCACAAGCACCTGTGATCAACCTCGCGCAAGCACCTGATGAAGAGATCGACCTTGTGCCGAGACCGCGTACACGAGCTCGTGACAAAGCCTTGTGCCTTGCACAAGCACATCAAGCCTCGTGTCGAGAACTGCCTCAGCAGATGTGGAACACGAAGGTCCAAAACGAACTAATGAACAAGCACGACATGACGACACTTGCAGTTCCTTACGAACAAAGACGTCGAACGTCGACATCAACGAACTTCGACAACAAGTCACCACCTCGACATTCGAGCTAGCGACTTGGGGGGCAACTGTTCCGGACTGGGCCGAGGCCCAATCAGATCCATCATTCACCGGCCCATTCCCCCTCGTCGGCCCCCCTTCCCTCGATGCCACGTCGTCCGCATCCCTCTCCGCCTTCCCTAGACGCAGCCGACCCAACGGCTTTGTGCATTGAAGGAATTTAATGCCGACTTCCGGGTTTCACGGGACGGTTACACATCGTGAACTGGCCCTCGACTCATATTTAAAGAAGACCGCGTCGAACGGTCGAGGTAATGAACTTTCTACCACCTCTTACTCACCTCGACACACACTGACTTGAGCGTCGGAGTGTTTGCAGGTACACCACCCAACACGCCGTCGTCATCCGTCGCGAGCACAACCGCATTGCTTCCCTCCGGTCATCCTCTGAAGTTCTGTTCAGAACACTTATAAATACCACCTTTCACCCTCCATTCCAACTTGCCTCAAATCCTCTTCTCTCTCTAGCTTTCTCTCTCTAGGGATTTCTAAGGAGTGAGTATGCTCAGTGCTTGCCTCTGATGAGGATCTGGCACATCAGAAAGTCCTTAGGAAGTAACCTTAGAGATTGAGAAGGGGAGTGAGACTTAGAGGGCCACTAAGGAGCAAGTATACTCTGCACTTGCCTCGTGTGAGGATCTTGTGCATCAGAAAGCCCTTAGTTGGTGATCCTCAAAGAGGGTTGGATGAGAGTGGCCTAGTAAACAAGATAGGAGCGTCCAGAGGTAGAAGTAAGAGTAGCAGGAGTGGCGAGGACACGGAGAAAGTGGCAGTCACTGCAACGATCTTCTAACCAAGTGGGAGATCTGAACCCTATCTACTAGGGATTATAGGATTAGAATAAATATATAACTAGGCGTAGGGTGGCTCAAGCCCTACTAGAGGTTGATAGTAGCAGCACCTGAGGAGAGGGGCTGTGACCTATGATAGCTGAGGCCAGTTGTCAGAGGTCTATCAATCACAGGAAATATCTATTGATATTTATGGATGTTGATTGATGTGATGTTGGTTTCTTATGATTGCTTAAAAATATGTGTGTAATTGTTGGTGTGTGGATTGATAACATGTTAGTAGTAGATCGCCTGAGCGACACTAGGATTGATCCCTATGTTGATTAAGGATGGATGATAAATGGTTGTGCTGTACATGATAGTAATTATGCGGTATATGATGGTGATTATGTTGTATGATGATAGTTAGTAGTAACTCTCATTATGTTAACTACTGTGCCCGAGATAAGATGATTGATTGAGTTATTTATAATAGGCTGGTAAGTGCGGAGATGAGATGGTAATAATGGCTGAGATAATAAGTTGATGTGCTGAGTTGATAAGATATGATGTGGACCCTGGTTGAGATGACGATGAGTTGGAAAGATATTGATACTGGTTGAGCTTATAATAAGTTAGTAATAATGAAATATTACGAGGAAAGGTTTCATACTCATGGCTGTAATCCACCGCTGTGTACATAAGCTGTGCACGAGGCCAGGTGTCAGAGTGCGGACACGATATGTCGGGTGCAGGACACACTGATCCTTGGGGATAATTAAGGTCCAACAAGTCTACAGGTGACGAATGGTTAGCTACCATCCTGTCGGG
The DNA here is from genome assembly GCA_037113605.1 of Calophaca sinica. Taxonomy (NCBI): domain Eukaryota; kingdom Viridiplantae; phylum Streptophyta; class Magnoliopsida; order Fabales; family Fabaceae; genus Calophaca; species Calophaca sinica. The sequence goes on from CM073731.1 coordinate 130,843,836, forward strand.
ACGTTGAGTAGCCTGATTATCCTGACTGGGTACTATCATATCACTGTCCATAGTGCCGATTCCAAGTGCCGCCCCGACACCTGTTCCTAACGTCGAAATTGGGGAGTAGGGATGCACTCTTAGGGGTACGATGAGAGGGATAGGGGGATGGACAACTGGCTTGACCTATCCACGTGTCGGTGGAAGGTTGTTGAGGAGATGTTGATTATAAAGGGCAAAGTGGCTAGGTGGGGCCCTTCTGCCATTCTTGGAAGTTGTGTGGCCATGTAGGCATATAGAACTCTAGGTGCATGAGTGCGAGAGTGATTGATCTGTTTATATGTGTTTACAAATCTACCACTACAAGAAAACACTCTATTACCGACGGAAAATTACCGACGGCCCCGAGTCCGTCGGTAATATTTTAGTTAGCCGTCGGTAATCCGCCGGAAAAAAACCATACGAAAGTTTAAATTTTACTGCTTTTACCGACGGCTGTGAAAGAAAACTACGTAGCGAGAAATTTAATTTTTCATTCCTTATCGACGGCTAAGCCGTCGGTAATACCGATGAATTACCGACGGCTTAGCCGTCGGTAAAGTCGGTAATGCGCTAGAAAACTACGCAGCGGGAAATTTAATTTTTCATACCGACTTAGCCGTCGGTAAAGTCAAAAAAGGGAAATAAAAAAAACTGAACCACCTCAGCTCCTCTCCCATTCTTTCTCTCGAATCTTTCTCTCTCCCTCTTGTGCGTTTCTGGCCGAGAGTAAGAAGAAGAAGAAGGAGGAAAGAAGAAGAAGAGAAGAAGACAACCTTAGGTAAGCCTTTCATCCTTCCTTCCCTTTTATTCTCTCACGAGTTCTCTCTCTCACTCTTCCTTTCCCTTTTGTTCTTTCTTTGTCGAAAATAATGGGGGAGAAAGACCCTCTAGGGTTCACGAAATTGAGGGAAAAAGAGGAAGAAGATTGGGGTTTGTTCCATAGGTGCACTAAATAGAAGAAATGAGCTGAACAACAAGCCTTTGATTGAAGTTTTGGGTGAACCCTAAGAGAAGAAGAAGAGGTAACCGAAAATGAAGAGGAAGAGGAAGGAGCTCTGGTTTCTTCAATGGGTAGCTCGAGCTCTTGGACACAAGAATGAAGATGGAAGATGTAGATTAAGAAATGGGGAAAGTTGATGAACCCTAAACTGCAGAGAAGAGGGAAACCAAATTGAAAGGAAAAGTTGATGAACCCTAAACTGCAGAGAATTTGGTCCTTAATTTTTACCGACGGAAATTCTATATTTACCGACGGCTTGGCCGTCGCTAATGCTACGAATTTATCAGTTTGAACCGTGAGATTTACCGACGGAAAAGCCGTCGGTAATACGCCACCGTGCACGGTGGCGTATTACAAATCTCACGGATTATTTATAAATCCCACCAAATTTACCGACGACTTTTTTTATATTACCGACGGCTTAGCCTTCGGTAATATCGACGGATTCAATTGGCCGTCGATAATAGATTTCCAACGAGCCATTTTCCAAGGGACCCGAGGCCGTCGGTAATCCGTCGGTAATCATTATTTACCGACGGCACCGACGGCTTTATTGTGTTACCGACGGAAAATGGCCGTCGGTAATGACGAATTTTCTTGTAGTGTACCTATGTGTGTTTGCTGGTGTATGTGTTTGCCTTTTTTATACATAAATTCTAATTCCTGCTTTTCCATTTAATAGTCGTATAGTGTCTTCTGAATCTCCCATTCTTTTCTTGTTTTGCATATATTTGCCTTCGGATATTAGCGGTATCAGACGAGTTCTAGAGAAAGATAAAGAGTATTGGTCTACAACCAGTGAGTCAAAGTCAGTGTTTAAAAGAGTCTCAGTTATTAGACATCCTGTACAGTTGAGGGCCCTAAGATTGGGTACCTTTAGGTACACTTGTACACTTCTGCCTGCTAAATTAAAATAAAATTATTTTTCATTATTATCGTATAAACTAATATATTGAAAAATTGACTAGGACGTCCACAAGAGACAATTTTAATATATACCATTTGAGACGGAACAGTTCTGTCGCTGTTAGAGACGGAATAAATCCCTCTTTGTTAAAGACGGATTTGAGTTATTTCCCGTTCACCTTTGGCGACGGAATTTTATGCTTAGTGACGGACTTATTCCGTCTCTAAATAGTGATGAAAATAGAAATTTCGTCTCTAATAATTTTGTGACTTTTTTTTTTGTCGCGGATTCGTGTCCATCTCTAATTCCTTCCCTAAACCGATTAGAGACGGAATTCTTCAAATTTAGATATGGAATTTGTCTGTCTCTAATACTGATTTTTCTAGTATATACCCCATTTCAAAACTTTGGTGGATTTAACTTTTTATTTTTGTTTCAAAACAATGGTTATTATTGAAACCCATGATATAAAATAACTTTTTTTTTCAACTATACCTTAAATATAATTAAGATGATTTGATTTTTACATGATTGTTTATATTGGAGTGGAGTATTTATATGTACTGTTTGCATTGAAAAATGGCACAAATATGAAAAGGTATGAGAATTTGTAAAACAATTAATGATAAAAAGATATTTTGGTATACATATACTCCATTAAATAAAAGATTTTTTAATGTGTGTAAAAACTTTAAACCACTCAAAATTTGTAATGGACGGAGTAATAAGTTGGATATGTTTTCTTCCAAAGTAGTTAACATTAACTCTTAAGAATGATACTGTAAATAAAAGAGTGATACTTTCTCTATTTCAAACTAAGTAACGTTTAAGGTAATTTTACATGAATTAAAAAAAAAAAAAAATAACTTAATAAGCAAAATAATTTTACTAAATTGTCCTTATTAACCATTAGGTTATTAACCGTTGTCATAAATGCATAGTAGATTATAATAATTTAAGAATGATGTACACAATATTTATTTGAAGACAAAATTGGGAGAAAAAAATTAATGTTGCATTGAAAAGTTAAAATGACACTTAATAAGGAGTTTTTTCTTTTGTTAAAACACTTATTAATCCAAAATGGACGGAGTATTAAGAATACAACAAATAGAAAAGTTTTACTGAAAAAGAAAGTATTTAATACATCAAAAATATAAAAGTACATAAATATTTTTTTAGTGAAATCTTTTTAGTACTGTCGTAGAGAAGTTAGTAGAGAAGTATATATGTATCTTAGAATGGAAATATATTGATGAAATCCTCCTCCACCTTTATTTTTCCTTTCTTATCTTTTCTCTGTTTACAATTTGGAACATATGAAAAATTAGTTAACATTAGAATTCTTGCTTTGTTATCTATTGACATTGGATTTTTTATTTGTTTGTTGTAAGAATGCCATCTCCTAATGATGACCGGTATTGATGATCATTCTCCTATTGATGACCATGCTCCTCATACAGCTGAGGATAAATTAATGAGTCCAAGCGTAGGTTGACTCTTATGAGGGACGTCATTTAGGATATATGTAAAGGAGAAAAATTAAGGTAATATGGATATATAGTCACTTGGCAAGGTTGTGATTTGGTTTGGGTGGCAAGGTGATTAAAAATAGATTAAGGACAGTTTGGTTTGGGTGCATTTGGGCAATATGGAAAGCTCGCAACAACGCGGTTTTCAGTTCAAAATCCTTTGCGGTAGAGGAAATGGTGGAGAAGGCTAAAATATACTCTTGGAGTTGGTTGAAGGCAAGAGATAAAGGTTTTACTTATCCAATATCACAGTGGTTTATGAATCCTGCAGTGTGTATTGGATTTGGTTTCATGCCTTGAAACTTGTGTGTCATAAGAGCTGGGAATGAGACAGGGAGCATCAGACATAATGAGTGAGCAATGCATGGTTGATCTTATCAGCTGAAAGGCATGCAAAGGGGCGATTTTTGCAGCTGTTGGATGAAGAAAGGAGCATCAGAGGCAACCTTGTGTCTGTTTAGATCACATAGCTTTTTTGCACTATCAGAAGCCATTTAGTCTTTTTTTTCTTTTCTGTTACATACTATGATGCCTTAATTGGGAATACATGCCAATATGTTGGGGGAACTATGTTGGCCATTATTAAATGCACCCCCACCTATTGAGTACACCCCCCAAATGACCAAAATATTCCTACAAAAATTTCTTTACCGAAAATTTAAATTTCCGGGACAAAAAATAAAATAAAATTCTTTACCGGAAATTCGAATTTTTGGTACAAAAAAAAATTACCGCAAATTCGAATTTTCGGTAAAGAATTTTTTTTAGAGATATTTTGGTCATTTGGGGGGTGTACTCAATAGGTAGGGGGTGCATTTAATAATGGCCCACTATGTTCCATATGTGTAATTGCCTAATCTGTGTAATTTTCTTGGCTTGGGCTTATCTTAAGCCTTGGCCCATCCATTTCAATAAAATCTCTCTTTTGCCTTTGCAAAAAAAAAAAAAGGTTGTGATTTGGTTTATGTTTTTTTAAAACACTTGTACTTTAGCATTTTTCTAGGTAGAATGGAATAACGATAGTCAACCAATCCCTTCAGGAAGTATTTGACCATGACTATAAGGACATACTTGCGCTACCTTTAAATATCACAGAATATCCTGTCGAGCCAGAGTGAAGATGTCGAGCAATGTGTTTGGGAGTGAAGTTATAGAACATATTAGCAGAGAGGAGATAAATGAACTTCTCAATTGTTAGTGGTTATGTGTCTCTATTGTTTGCGTCTATATCAGGTACTTCAATTAAGTACTTCATTTTTTTAACTAAAATTAGCATCACCTTATTACTAATCCAATTTATATTTTCATTTAAGGTACCTGTACGAGAAATTGATGGATGATTGGGGTAAGGAACTTCTACTCCTTCATATCTCTGCATTCCACAATCATATATGTGAGAGATAGACATCAAGCTATTGAAAGACATCTTTGAGGCTAATAATGTGAAGAAGAAGATGGTTCTGGTGACAAATTCAGACTAATGATGTGATCATGTGATGTGAAGAAGATGGTTCTTGTGAAGAAGACATCTTCGAGGCAAATTTAGACTTCTTCCCTTAAAAATCAATGCTTTATTGAATATTAGCTGTATATAGATAAACTTACTATAAATTTATATAGAGAACATTGGGTTTTGATCGCCATGAATGTTGCAGGAAAGATTGTATACTACTTAGATCCAGTACATGGGTATTATAATATCACAAGGACATGAAAAACAATTTTGATATGTAAGTATAATAATGTGTCATTGTGTTTGTTGGTGTCTTCATGTTTACTAATTTAATTTTATGTCTGTTTGTTACGAATCTAAATATTTACCGTCCTCAAAGAGGAGCCACGATGAAGAAGACAAAGTCAAACAACATCAGGTGGATACCTATTAAGGTATTTATTATTGTAAGAGCATCTTTAACGCTAGGCATTTTAAAGGGTTGCTTAATTTAAAAGAGTGGGCCATAAAGAGATCACGTCAAATTTGTCTCTCGTCATCTACCCTCTCTCTCCCCTGCACAATAAAAACGATATTTTATATATAATAAGAGACTGTTATCTATATAGTGTACGCCTCTTGTTTTTAAAGTGACCCACCCTGCCAGCTGTACACGTCTTGTTTTAAAGAAACGACCACGTAGATTTTTGCAACTCATAGATGACGCCGATAAAGTTGCTCTAACAAAGATGTAGAAGGTTTAAATTATATTCCCTTACGTGTTTTAGGTTTTATATATAGTGCCCTAGACAAGACAACAATATAGATTGCGGGTTCTACGTCTTGCAATTCATGAAAGAGATTATCCCATGTAATGTAACCAAATGAGTATCCCAAAGATGGTTTGAGATTATGATCATTTCATATTTAATCTAATTACATATTAAACTTAACATCTACTATGTTTTAGTTCGACATTTTCTTTTTGCAGCACTTTCCAGAATATGTATGCCCCACATATTCTCCAGAGCAACTAATTGAAGTCAAGGACGAATGGCATCGTTTTATTGTCTAAATTGTTATTCCTTGACTATTTTTGGTGACTCATTATTCTTAGCTTTATGATGCCAGCTACGTTTCACTATTTTGTATTCGAAGATGAATTGTGTTCAAACATGATAAATTTTATGTTTCACTATTCTCTAGATGAATGCTATGGTTCATTGTTTCGGTGTTTCACTATTTATAATTTGAATGCCGCGATAATTTAGCACTCTTCTGATTATCCTTCCCGTATGATGGAATCATGAAGCAATGATCTGATCTAGGGGTTATGTAATCTTGGATTTTCACACGTGATTAGGATGGCTTGTGTTAGAAGTGGTCACGTCACGATAGAAACTATTTTTTTTAGTCTCTTTGGATATATTGGAGGCCTGATTTTGTGAACTTTGTAACAGAATCAGATGTGTACTTTGTGAACTTTGTAACTTGGCAATTCATTGTACTATCAACTGATTCAGCTTGTGTTGCAGACAGTAATTGAATTGTATGGATTCAAGACAGTAATTTCCCTTCCATAAATAATGCTCATCTAATTATTGTTTCCTGTTTATTGCCTTACTGTTGATTCTTTTTTTTTTTTTTTTTAATCTGAGTAGGAGCCCCTGTTTTAGTATTTCTCATGTTTGTGGAGCTTTTTTAGTTTCTGATCTCTTCTCGCTGTTGGTTTTATTTATGACTGCTCTTGGTTCAAAACACGTGGAGCAGTCATAAATAAAGCGCTACTTTTAGTAGGAATAGATTGCGCATTTTCATAAATGCGATATGTAAACGGAACACTTAAACGCGATATACTCTAGGTACAAATTAGATAACGCATTGTAATAAAAACACTATCTACTGGTTCACTTTACTACCTATATATGAGGGAAACTCCAAAAAAAAAAAACTACCATATTTTGTGTACACATTTTCTTTTCCTATTTTGTCCTAACTAAACCATTTTTTTTCCCTATTTTACCCCAACTTAACTGAATCAATGTTCAAATTTGAATTTAATTTTTTGTTAAGTTGAAATAAAGGTATATTAATAATTTTTTGTTAAGTGGATACCCTGAATTAAGCTAAATACAATCTTTGACATTTATACAAATATAATGTTACAATCCAATGACACATTTGTAAGTGTAACACATTCAACTCAATAACTTATACAGGAGAACCAAAACGAGGACACCTCTAGCTGAAGGACTTTAAATCTATCAACTCCGATCCACTAATCCTAGACACACAAACGCATGATATATATGTAAGTATAAATTTCAGGCAGGCCTAAGATAGAGTCACCTAGGTAGATGATCACATAAACTTTACACCTAATAATTAACATATTTGCTAATATACTTATGCCAATTGCTTGACAGGTGCAGGCAAGGCAATCCTTCAGTAGCAACATAAAAAGCGGAAGAACTGCTTCAGTAACCAAAACACAAAGCGGCAGAAAAATACTACACCCAGCAAAACAATTAACCCTGCCCAAAAAATACCATAATAAAGAGTGATGCGGTAAACTACTCCATCAAGTGGGTTCAATATCATCCAAATAGAAATGGCATAAGCCCCTGCTGTGCAAAACACCGAGACACACATCACAATTATGAGCAACCACATAACAAATCTGTTGCGGAGGGGAAATCCACTAATTAGCAACAGGATTATAGTCTGAGATGCGGAGAAAGATATGGTACATAACAGTAAGAAAAGTTGATATCTTAACTTTTGGTCACTATCACCAAAGGCTAATACTGAAGTACCAGCTTTGCAAATTTTATCTGCACAACCTTGTTGGTTAGTTGTGTCTGATTGCCAAACACCCCCTGGAGGGTTTATTGCAATTTGGAAAGTAAGGGTTGCAGTAACTGTGGCTACAACCATAAGGGAACCTCTCATCTGTTCCATCCAATTTCCTTGATTGTTTTGATACCTTGTGAATTGGTTACCCCATGATTCTGTTAGTAGATGTGCTCCATTCTGAGTCACCACAGGCTGCATTGTTTTATCTTCTCTTTTTTGCTAGTACCTCTCTTCTAAGTTGGGATGCTGTATCACAACAATTTAATCAAATTATAGCAATAGCAAAGAGGATGCATTTTCGGTGAAATTTCCCCTACGTAGAATTTGGGTTTGGGTCAACGTGAATTGAATGTCAGAATCAGGGGCAATATTTTAAAAAATTGTGTTATAATACTAAAGGATTGGAAGAAAATGGTTCGCATATCATTATCAACCCGTTAAATAAGTAAATTAATATCGAATGATCATGTACTGGATAAATTTCGAATTTGTAATAAACTAAACATTATTATAAAGTATAATGCAATAAAAAACTAATCAACCAGTCAAATCTCAAGAATTGAAATTATGATTTTGAAAGTTCAACTTCTGAAAGCGTGTAAACGTAGCACACCCAAGTCCACATTTGTGTTATTCGACCATGGTTTTGTCAGGCTAAAAATTATCTTGAAAAACGTATGGTTTCTTTTTCAAATGAAAAAAAATGCGTTTAAACATGATTTTGACAATAACAATTATATATAACTTTTGTATTCACCTTATTGAAATATAAATATAAACCACTTTGCTTAAAAATTTAGAACTATTACCAGTTTATGAAATTAAAATCATTATTAAAAATCAAGTTTACAAGTGGTCATCCAAACAAACTAAATTATTTGGTTAATTTGATATAAAAAAAAACGCAAGGGAAGGTTATTCTCTTAGAGCAACTCCAACGGCAGATCGTAAATGGAGTTCGACAGCGTGTCACTGTTCACGAACGCGTTTTTGTGCAGTTTGCAGTTGCAGCGCTACTGTTCATGAATGGAGTTCGCCAGCGTGGAGAATGAGTTCACTGTGAAGCAACCGTTCGTCGCTGGTTCGCAAGAGAGAGAGAGAGACACACACACACACGATTTGTGAGAGAGAGAGAGAGAGAGAGAGAGAGAGCATTGCAATGGGACATCGTTCGCTGGGAGAACGGAGAGTTCGCTGATGGAGGAAAAAGCTGGGTTCGCTGGAAGAACACGGAAGAAGTGATGTGGTAAGGTAAGAACCCAAAGGCGGGTTTGGCGTTGGAGATGCTCTTATGCATTGTTTGGAACAATAGAAACAGGAAGGAAAGAAAAGATGGGCGATGATAACACAAATCCCAAAAACCATCCCTTCCTTTGGTAATATAAAGAAGACTTAATTGCATTTTTAGTCCCTCAAGCATCGCAATTGAGCTGTTGATTCTGCATTGATAAAAACCATCGAGAGTGTTCCAGACTTCAAGACTTACCTAGGTGCCAGGTTTTCCTTGAAGGCAGGCATGAAACCTCACGAGGTAGTCTTCTAGAGTAAACAAGAGTGTAGAATTGTTTTTCTCCCCATATTCGGTTTTTTTGTCGGACTTGGACCTTAAGTTGTATTCGTTTACAGTTCTTTCTCGGTAATAGACATCTGAAGAATGGGTTTTTCATGTTGTTAACAAAAAAAAAAGCATCGCAATTGAGCGATTTTAGTCCCTCATGTTCTAATTGAGCAAATTTGGTCCTCTAAGTATCACAATTGTGCGATTTTAGTCCTTCCACTCAATTGACATTTAACTTATAACTTAAAATGTCGTAAAGGTTTTTTTAATTTTTAAGCCAACTAACATGTCACCTAGATCAAATTATGTGCTATGTCATACCCACGCGTGATTCATCAACTTTTTTATTATAAATTAAATGGTAAGAGGGATTAAAATCGCAAAATTACAATAACTTAAGGACCCAATTTGCACAATTAGAACCTTGGGGAACTGAAATTGCACTATCAAAATACCTGGAGGACCAATTTCGCATAATTGAAACTTGAGAGACCAAAATCAAATAATCGTGATACCCGGGGGACTAAAAGTGCAATTAAGCCTATAAAGAATATTACAAAAGAGGAGTGATAATCCGACAACGAAATTCCCTACACCGTAATCAGACATTGTATTCTCACAGACTCAAAGCCGGTTTCGTGGTTTGTGCCGGACAGAGGGAAAAAAATTAAAAAATGCACAACCCGTATAAAACTACGGTGTCTGACAACTTCAAGTTGTCAAGAAATCATTTCTGATTACAAAATACCTTAGAGATCTACTTACTTTACTTTAGAAGTAATTATTATTAAGCTTTTCTACAATGGACTCCATCAATTCTTTCATTGAAAAACAACTAAATTCAACAAAGTTAATATTCATTAAAAGTTATTAACTGGAATAAATTTGATAAGAATCGTCCTAGAATTGTTATTAGGGATAAGAATAGGTAGGGTCCAAGTAGATTAATATAGTGGCCGATCCATACCCACATTTTAAAAAATTATTTGTGCCCGGACCCATGCTTGTGTAGGTAGCAACTTTAATACTCATACGTTGAGTACCTGTTGGGTCCAAATTACGAATTTTCGACTGGTCTTCGATAGAAGTAGTTAGTCAAAGAAATGAAAAAGGCAAGAGCTTACGAACTAGGAGATGTTCGATTAATCGAAAAAACTGCTTAGTTCAGAGATGATTCGAACGGTACATCGATTGTATGGTTACCAACAGGGAGATTCTAGAAGCCACCCTTGGCAATGTGCACTTTAGACGGTAAGCACAGAAAATAGTTATTTCACTAGGAGGATACGTCGATGAGCAGCTAACAAGATAATGGGGGGTTATTGTGACCAAAAGAACCATTACAGGAGTAGTTGACTACACAATCAGAGTATGCAAGAGTTGGAGTCGCGGGAGGCGGCTCGTGATTACCAAGAAAAATTTATAAATAGAAGAAGATAGTCTTGCAAGGGACACAATTCGATCTCTCTGATACACCTGCAACTCCTAAAATACATAACACATATGCCCCTCTCAAAATAATACAAGCCACATGGAAAGCGAAGTAAGTGCAGTGACTCCCTCCATCAACACACTTTAAATTCCAGTCTCATTCTAATTCCTGTCTTGTTTAGTCATCTTACCTTGCTGCAAGTTTACACTTATTTAATTTTAAAGCTTATTTCTCTGTTAACTTCCTTGCAAACTCATTTTCATTTCTCTGACTATTCCTTTCTATGTAATTTTATTCTTTTTAAATTTATCCACGATTTTATTATCATGTGATGATATATATGTCATGTTATTTCTAACGCTAATATGTACACGATTAAGACTATTAGAGGAAGGATGGTTATTGTTGTCACGGGCAAGTGCGCCTAATCGCAAGTAGTAATAAAAGGACTGGAATTTTGAGTTGTTGAACCCACAGGGAATTGTTAACAATCACCAAACTAACAAATTTTCTTATTATTTAGACTATCAATCGAGAGAGAGTAATACATAATTACTAAGCGAAAGAAGAACACGAGTTTGCAAGCAATGGAGAGAGGCCTGGGGTTGCGGTTTTACATGCGGCTTTGATCTCCCATATGTCTAGTCCTACTTGTTTCCCTGATTATGCTTTAATTACTGATCCCTTTTCTAACACTATTAACCGTTTACATCATGCGAAGTTAAAATTCTTTCCCTTAAGTCGACCCCATGAATTGTTCAAGTCAAACGATTGTAACCTAAGAAGAGCGTAAAGAATAAAAAGGTTGAATAATTGGAAAATTAAAACTAAAGTGGATATGCAGTAGTTATTAACCCCAATTATCCTATAGGTCTACTAACTAAATATTGTTTGATCGCTAACAATCAATTGATTATGAACATGCATATGTTAGCTACTCCAAACATGTAATTAAAGCAAGACTAAGTTATACTTTTAGTCACTTATGTTTATTTTATGTTTCAGTTTGGTTCTTTATGTATATTATTTGTTCCAAATTGGTCTCTTATGTCCATAGATTACACTAATGCGGTCCTTCTATTTCAAAGTGGCCCCTTATGTTACAAAATATATACCAGTGTGATCCATTTTTTTTGCAAAATAAGGGACAAAAAAAGGACCAAATTGGTATAATTTTTGTAACATAAGGGACCATTTTGGAACAAAAAAAGAGCGATCACAATTAACACATAAGGGACCAGTTCGAAAATTTTAATACATAAGGGACCAAATTGAAACCTAAAATAAATATAAGGGACCAAAAGTATAATTTAGCCTTAAAGCAATATGACAATATAATTAATGCATAAACAGGGATCCAAATAATTAAGAACAGGAACATAATTGCTAAGACACTACAAAAAATTGGAGTAAATTGCGGCAGTTTTTTTTGTTGCGCAAAACGGCGGTTACAACCGTCATAATTCACACGAGTGGCGGCCACCGATGCCGCCGTAATTTTTACTGCCACTAGTGAAAAATGGGTGGTCAAGATTTAACCGCCACAATCGATAATGGATAAAACGGCGTTTTTGACGTCGTATATAGTGGCGGTGAAACCCCACAATTTCCCGTAAAAAACCAGTTGACACTGTTAAAACTAGCAGTTGTCACCGCCGCACTATACTATTCAAAATGCCATAAATTCCTCATTAAAAGAGCTGTTTTAACCGCCACAATATGCTAGTAAAATAGAGGTTCCAAACCGCCACAATGCTCAATGTTATTGGCAAATTTGACCGCCATATTTTTCGTAATATACATGCCAAAACCGCCATAATTTTATTAATTATTTTTTTTAAATATTAGATTTATAATTTTATTGTTTCCTATCATTTGTTGATTTTATACTTGTCAACATTTCAAAAATAAATATAATAAATGAACAAGTAATTTAAGAAGAACAAATTCATTTTATAATTGAACTTATAAAACCAATGTAAGCATAAGCTAGTGCACTCGTAAAACAAAAAAAAGCATAAGCTAATGCAGTTTCCAGCATCTCCAAAATTACATAGTAAGTCTAAAAACTTGATAGAAATATGCTAAACAATTTCAAAAGTAAACAATAAGTCTTAAAGATAAAAATATCCTAAACAATTTATGTGCCATTAGGACTTTGATGATCTGGTGCATGTGTGTTGGTTCCGCCTGATTATACTCTTACATCATTGGGTGATGAATGTCCACTTCCTATATTTGATGCCTATAGACATAAACACAACCCATAAATATATAATATACAATGACATTCCAATATTTAATATCTAACATAATGAAATTTACACAATTCATAAAACCTATAAGCATCATGCCACATAAAACTCTCATGGAGTTTGGCCAAAACTAAGCAACAAAAACAAGCTAGGTTACCTCTGAGCTATGTTTACTGCCAAACTAAGCAACAAAAACAAGCAACAAGAACCTATAAGCTATGTTTATTTCAATCAATTGCAAATGCAATAAAAGATTAACCAAACAAGATGTACAAAACCAACCTAAAACACAATCAATGTAGTGACTAGTAGTACATCAGAAATGGGAGCAAGATTATTTTCGACGTGTTCAATATTATAGTATGAATAGCGTTATAAGTCTTCAAAGGAGGTAGGCAACTGGGCATTGGCATCTATTTTGAGTTTCTTATGTCTAAGTCAATTAATAGTATCACAAAGTGTATTTGGTGACCCTGATAAGTAAGACTTATCATACTGAACCAATAGTAGCATACTGGGAGCTAACTCATTTTAGTATTTAAATAAGTACCTAACACATTGGGAAATACTAATTAAGTGATATACCTGCAGTGTAAAATTTGGAAATAAGGCAGCTAACTCCTTAGGGATTTTGCCTCCGTCTTTTGCAATAATGTAGGCCGTCAATGCTTGCACTTGAGACTCCAGAATTCCCACTTTTTGTTGTAAGCCAGTGTTGGATGTACTTCCACTAGACGAGTCAAAGTTCATACCACTCAATCTTGTGGTGGTATGCTTAAACACTACAGTAGGAACCACTCGTTATCCTAATGCTCGAACACGACCAGGATACTCTTCTCTAAGTATCAAGGCAACATGATCATTTCGAGAAATTTTAAAAGAAGCTTCTAAGCGTTGACTTAGATGGGTATCAATTTTCTCGTACATAAAATAAAATGCCAAAAAAATGGTCATCATTCTTCTCCTTCAATTCCATAACAATGAGAAAATTATAAATGTATAAGGAAGAAGATTTATCCCTATCTCCATAGCTTTTGCGTTCACATAACTTCCATCGTTTCTCTTATGAGTCATATTCCACAATGGGCCCTTGCCAATAACCTTACCAGTGTCAATTTTCTAAACAATTTAAATAAAGAATATAATTCAGAATCAAGCAAATTTATACTTTTTGTAAACAATGGGCTCAATTAGAACATTGTTAAACTACCAATTCATGTCTTCTCCTTGCCAAAGTCTTGGCACCACAAGTATGAGGAATTTTTTTTTCCTAATCTCTCGATTTCTCTTGGAAAGCTCCTACAAGTGAAAGTAGATTAGTTTCTATAATCTAATGACAGATTAATGACAAATTATTTACAAATAATTATTCACTATATATGAAGCACGTACCATTGTTGAAGGTTTTAAGCGATACTCAACATATAATGCCCAATGGTCCTTCTTAACACCTTCTGGAACATTCTTGATGATTTCAATTTTACCCAAAGTTGGGCCTAAAATTCATTCCAAAGCTTAAGCCTATAATCCCTCCATTTTTCCCAATTGATTGTTCAACATATCTCTTGGCCAGATCTTCATTTACCTTGAAACGGAATCGAGCCTTCAAATAACAAGAATGTTAGTTCATTAAATATGACAAATATTGCAAACTCCCAAAATAATAAAGTACACAGTTAAAATTACTTAACCTGAAAGACAACTTTCCGTTGTTCTCCAAAGTAGTCTTCTGACATATCTGACCATCTTTCAAAACCTATAGGAAAAAAGAGACAGTTTGTTGCTAATATTCCACAAACAACAGTAAGCAAACCAGCTGCCTCTCTAATAGGTGAAAAATATTCATTAAATTCCACTATGATGCGCAGTGCATCAAGCAAGTCATTGACATCCTTAACCTTCAACTTAAGTTTTTGAATTGTATCGTGTTCTTCATCTATACTAGATAAATATTATGTTAATTACTAGAACCAAGCACATGCAAACAAAGGAAAAAGTCAATACTAAATAAATCTATATCTATATATTTTACCTATAGCATCTACCAACCAAAAATGACTGGATTATGTCCAGCTTTACGGTTAGACGTTTGAGTCCCTTGTTGTGTAGATTGCGACGTGCTTTGGTTAGGTAATTCTGAACGTTCATTATCAGGTAATTCTGAAGGTTCATTATCAACAACAGGTGTCGAAGACATAACCTCTAGCTGATCAGTAGGTGTCATGGAAGGTTGTACTGGTGCACTTAAGGTGGATGAAGCATGTGAAGAGCTCCCATTAATTAATTTCAGCAAATTCCTAATCCGCCTTGGTTTTGGCATTACTGCACCTCAAAATAAAAGAATCAATTAAATCTACTAAGAATACGTTAAAGTCATACCGTAAAAAATATTAACTTGTTTTGACATGTCTACTAAGAAACATAAATGTATATGGCAACATTAACAAGTTAAATTCATACCATAAAAATATTAACTTTATTCTGACATATGCTCATCTTCTTCAACGTTATCGTTAGCATTCCCCTCACTTAATAATTCATCATCTATGTTCTCCCTTAACAAAGGTAGATCATTTGTGTCTCCAAAAAATTGTTTTAAGTCTTGCTCTGGGTATGGCTCATTCTCACAAACTTCAAAATCTCTTTGCTCTCCCATATCATACAAGTCTCTTGGTTTCAAATGGGCACCAGCACTCTAGTCTTTATTCATCTTATCATTCACATAATAAACCATTTGAGCTTGTGAAGCCTCAATGTATGGATCATGTTCTTCAAGATCACCATGTGAATCAATCGTTAAAAATTAATGGAATTTAAACCCCATGCATCTTTTTTAAACCCTCTATCCCTAGTGGTGTCATCCCACTTACATTTGAATAGAGTAACCTTAAACTGACCATAGTAGTTAAGTTCAATGATGTCTTCTAATTTGCCATAATATAACAAATCTGTTTCTCTAAGGTTTCTGTCAACACTAATAGCAACACAAGTTGTTAAAGAAGTTAGAAAAACTCCACTTTTTTAGGTTTTGAACCCATGTTCTCATGCTACTGTTCGAAATTTGAACCCATTAATATTAAATGCAAAATATCTTCTAGCAGGTAATGTTAAGGCCTTTAGCTAGATATTTAGATCATCTGACACTGTACTTGAAATATCTGGGTTCATAATCTAAATCAATAAAGAATGTCTTGGTTATTTAGATAAATTTATAAAACTATATGAAAAAATTATCACACAATCTAGTTACATATTTAACCTACCATTTGAGGAAACCAATCAATAAAATTTGTATTTATCATTTTCTATATCTCTGTTGTTGTATGTCTTCGCCCCTTAGTCGCCTTCGCAAATGGTCCTTAAATTCACTATAGAAACATTTGATATCAATGTAACAATTGTAATGCCATTTAGAGCTTGCCTATGAATGATGCAATTTAGAGTTTGTTGATGTACTCACTCAATGTATGGCTTGACTTCTGGACAATTTAATAACACATATCGATTGGCTTGAATTTTCTCCATGGTTGATAGCCCAAAGGTTGAGAAAGTTCCTATTAATTTTCCAATTGATGGAAAAATTGTAGACAAATGTGAAGAATCGCTATCATTAGGATAATCATCAACACGTACAAGTGCACCTGATCGTAACCCGTAATAAAAGTGGAGTATATTTAAGACTCTGAATGACGAACCCATAGGGAATGCGCGAGTACCAATGTAGTAAAGACTCTATATTATTTAGGCTAACGAATGTTATAAAATAGAGAAAAAAATTGTCACTTAAATAAAATAGTAAATCAAACGATGCACAAGAACGAGTTAAGACTATTATGGAGGGCTTAAGGGAACTGGGTTCACCAATACTTAGCTCCTAAATTTACTAATTAATTATTATGAGATCTATTTCCTGATTGAAAGCTAATCACTCACTCTAAATTTACTAACAACATTTGATCATGCAATGTTAATAGTCTTCTTCCAAATTGATAAGTCTTCATCACATGTAGATTTATAGTGCTTAATTAGATATTTGTGTTATGATTGAAGAGAATTCAAAGTGATTATTTGCTTAAATTGGGTGATTTAGTGAATTCACTTGGATTCGTTCTAACGTTTGTGCATTAGTGTTTTCTATGATTTTTTATCTCTAAGTGCACAGAAATAAGAGCATGGCTAAAGGATTGACTTGGAAGCGTGCCTGAAAGCACTGTTTCCTGACAAAGAAGATTTCAAAAGCTATATCTTGAGCCACACTAATCTAAATGAGATGATTTTGGTCTTGTTGGAAAGATAGAAGAATTATCTATAACTTCGATGAAGAAATCGAGACCTAAATAAATCTTTAAGTTGGGGTAATTTGTGCTACACGTTGATAAAATGATGTTGCCCCAGCCTGACACATGTTCGATGTTTTAATCATATCTAGAGTTTTATGTGTCCAAATGAGATGAAACCGGTGCCATTGGAAAGCTAAGATCCATAGCTTCAACTTTCATAAGGACACCTTGATCTAATTCAGACTTTAAAGAGGTGAAAAATGCAACACAATATGGAAGAATAGGAGCAAGAATGATCGAGTGCGCGGAGCACGTTTGGAGCGCGAATTATGCATCCTTGTTGTCCCTGTGCATGCAGAGTGCGCCCGGGGCGCGCGCAGAGCGCACTGGTCGTGTTGATTCACTTAAAAACACGATTTTTACAATTTTTGAGCATTCTTGACCATTCCAAAGACCTAAAATGCCGTGGGGCTTGTCAAGGGGTGCGAGGGATTCACTTTCCTCCATCTCCAAAGAGGACTCAAGCTTAGGAACAAGGATTTGAGTCTCCTATGGAGTGGACTTCTATCTTTTCTCTATTTTTCTGGTTTGCTTCTTTGTTCTCTATGAGTAACTAAGCTTTTTAGACTAGGGTAGATGAAACTTGTGGAAACTCTTATGTAGTTTGATTCTATTATTTCAAGGCAAGTTTATTTCATTTATGATTGAGCCTTCACCTCTATTCTTAATGCTTTTTGGTAATTGATCGCTATCAAATTAATTTGGGGTTCTTCCCACGATTGAGAAATTGGGGTTTTGAACTTGAACTGAGTTTGTTGGTCATGTTTAGGAGGATTATAGGAATATAACCTTATGAGCATGTGTTCTTATGAATCATTGATCTTTATGCTTAACTTTATCATTGGTCACCTAAGGAATTAGGGATTTTTGGTTTAGTTAAAAGGGTTATGAGACAAGGAATTGTACTTGATCTAATATTGTTGATTCTGTTTGAACAGCTAAAAGGGTTTTCTGTTTATTTTTATGTTGAATTTTTTTTTTCTTTTTGTGTGTGAAGTTGATACCATGCACCTATGACTGAGCTCCTTGTCCCTCTATGGCATTCCTATTCATCTAAGAATTTATCTGTGAACTGTACTCTTATTGTGTGCATGATGTGTATGATCAAGGAGCTGAATTTTTTGTTGACATGATCCTTTTTAAGCAGCTTCTTGTAACCGTAACTTTTGAGAACTTCAGGGTTCATGAATCTTTTCTCATTACAAAAGCAAAATCTGTGAGTGTTTGAGCCTAAACCGAATTTTACTTATTCTTGAGTGCTCCACCATTTATATGAATTCTTCAGAACTTGACTCAGTTCTTGATTGCTTTTGCATTGCATGTGAACACACACACAGATGATTGAGGTCTTTATTTTTGTTTGAACAGCTAGAGCCTTTGATTGCCTACCCTTGTGATATTATCCTTTGTTATCCCTCTTGAGCCTTAAGCCCTTTTGTTGAACTAAGCACAATACAAGCCAATAACTGGAAAAACCAATTGTCCCTTTAAATTGAAGTTGAGAGATTGTTTTCTAAAAATTGGTTATTTGGTTGTAAATTAAGTTTGAGGTTGCTTGAGGGCAAGCAACAATCTTATGTTTGGGGTGGCTACACAAAGCATGTGCATGTAGTCATTTTAGAAAGAAAAAAAAATTGAACAAGCCAGAAGAGAACAACAATAAAAAGATCCAAATTGTTATAAAAAAAATCAAAGTGAGAAAGCTAGGAAAAAGTTCTCTTGTGGCTTGTGGATTGTTGGTATACAAAGTTGAAAGTAACTGGGGGAAGTTGTGAATTGATACAAGGTATGGATAAGTACTAATAGAGGCATCTCTTAACTCCAATTAAGTTAGCTTAGATCCAAAAAATATCCTCCCTTACCTAAGCCCCATTTCACCCTTTGAAAAGATCTCATAATGTGTGTGGCATTTGTGTGTATTTGCTTTCCTAGAATTTTGTCAAGCCTATAGTAGATGATTGCATTTGGTGTGAACTGAGTGTAAACAGTACCCTTAGACACTTGAGTAGAGTGAAACACATTATCTGGAAAAGTGTAATGGGAATTGATTTGTTGCTCTGAGTAAATAATTCCTTTTGGTTACTTGAGTTGTGATAATTGGAAATCATGAATTCAAAAGAGTAGGTGAATTGATTATGCAAGGACTGTCAAAAAATTTTATGAAAAGTTCACCTAGATGAATTGAAATTATTTGAAATCTAACCCGTGTTTTTGATTGAGTTTCCTTGAGGACAAGCAAAGAGCTAAGTTTGGGGTTGTGATAAGTCTTCATCACATATAGATTTATAGTGCTTAATTAGATATTTGTGTTGTGATTGAAGAGAATTCAAAGTAATTATTTGCTTAAATTAGGTGATTTAGTGAATTCCCTTGGATCTGTTCTAACATTTGTGCATTAGTGTTTTCTATGATTTTTTATCTCTAAGTGCACATGAATAGGAGTATAGCTAAAGGATTGACTTGGAAGCGCGCCTGGAAGCGCTGTTTCCTGGCAAAAAAGATTCCAAAAGCTATATCTTGAGCCACACTAATCCAAATGAGATGATCTTGGTCTTTTTGGAAAGATAAAAAAATTATCTACAAATTCGATGAAGAAATCGAGATCTAAATCAATCTCTAAGTCGGGGTAATTTGTGCTACACGTTGATAAAGTGTTGCTGTCCCAGCCTGACACCTGTTCGATGTTTTAATCATACCTGGAGTTTTAGGTGTCCAAATAAGATGAAACTGGTGCCATTGGAAAGCTAAGATCCATAGATTCAACTTTCATGAGGACTCCTTGAGCTAATTCAGAGTTTAAAGAGATGAAAAATGCAACACAACATGGAAGAACGGGTGCAGGAATGATCGCGTGCGCGCAGAGTGTGTTTGGAGCGCGAATTCTGCATCCTTGCTGTCCCTGTGCGCGTAGAGTGTGCCGGGACGCGCGCGACCTGGTCGCGTTGATTCACTTAAAAACACGATTTTTACGATTTTTGAGCATTCTTGACCATTCCAAAGACCTAAAACGTCGTGGGGCTTGTCAAGGGGTGCGAGGGATTCACTTTCCTCTATCTCCAAAGAGGACTCAAGCTTAGGAACAAGGATTTGAGTCTCCTATGGAGTGGACTTCTATCTTTTCTCTATTTTTCTGGTTTGCTTCTTTGTTCTCTATGAGTGACTAAGCTTTTTAGACTAGGGTAGACGAAACTTGTGGAAACTCTTTTGTAGTTTGATTCTATTATTTCAAAGCAAGTTTATTTCATTTATGATTGAGCCTTCACCTTTATTCTTAATACTTTTTGGTAATTGATCGCTATCAAATTGATTTGGGGTTCTTCCCACGATTGGGAAATTGCGGTTTTGAACTTGAACTGGGTTTGTTGGTCATGTTTAGGAGGATTATAGGAATATAACCTTATGAGCATGTGTTCTTATGAATCATTGATCTTTATGCTTAACTTTATCATTGGTCACCTAAGGAATTAGGGATTTTTGGTTTAGTTAAAAGGGTTATGAGACAAGGAATTGTACTTAATCTAATATCGTTGATTTGAACTTCAATTTGTAAGGAATAAATTGCATTAGTTGTAGATTGAATGCATAAGAGTGGAAACAAGAGGATTCGATCCCTAGTCGTTTTAAATTCTTTGATTTTCAAATCGTTGCTATTGTCATTTTTCAATTGTTTCAAATTTACTTGATTCCAAATACTAAGAATTGGTTCCCGTTCAAAATAGATACGAACTTTGTTGAGTTAAATAATCAATCGCAGTCCCTATGGAGACGATCTTACTTATCACTTTATTACTTGTGCGATTCGGTACACTTGCCGAAATCCCTTAACACTAATAACTACCCAGTTTGATCATACAAGGCAATTAAAAGCTAGAGCATTGAGAATAGGTGAGTTTGTTAATCTTATAACCAATTAATTAGAAACAAACAATTACCCTTGACTAGGCATAAAACACGAGTTCTTTTATTCCTAGTGATCCGTTAACTAACTGTGGTTTGATCGCCGCCAATTAAGTCAACTAGTTAAAGGTTGATCAGGCCTTATAAGATTAAGCATGCTAGGGATAAAACAATCAATCAAAATAATAAAAACTCATAAAACTAATTAAATAAATATCAAAAGCATTGTATAGGATCTCCCATCACCCCTTGTAACGGATTTATCTACTCATGTCAAATGATAATAACATAAACTCAAACATAAAGCCATAGAAATCTATAATAATGTGTATAAGTCTAAACCAGGACACCCTTTCGGTATGACGATAGTCCTTAAGCACGTTCTTTACGTCTTCACGAGCAACAGCAGCAACACGGGATTGGCAAGAAGCTCTAAGGAATCAAAGATCAATGGAAAAACAAGGGAATTGTGAGAAACTCTCAAAGAAGGGCTAGAAATCAGAAATTCATCAAAAGGTTTTTAGAATAGGCTAAGATTGCCTATTTATAGGTTGGGATGCGAATTAAGTCATCTGGCTTCAAATTTGCACATTCTGCGACAGGGTACGGCCGTACCGAATATATACACGGTCGTACCAGACTTTGATTACAATGTTGACGCGTACTTATGCACTCTGCACTCCCTGACAACAATTATGTACGGCCCACTGCCTTTGGTACGGCCGTACTGAACTTTCTCATCGGCGCCAGGCTGTACTGACTAAGGGGTACGCCCCTACTGCTTCTCTGATATAGGTACGGTCATACTGATTGATTGTTAGGCCATACCGCTCGTCCAGAAGTGCTAAAAGTCTGCAAAACTTGCCAGTTTTTTTTATCCATTCAAGCAACTTTTGCTCTGAGTGGTGTCTTTATGATATTTCTGCAAAATATAGGGCACAAGTAAGTACTTTTATACTTTAAATAGCATAAAATGATATAATTAAGTACTAAAAATGCGCTATAAAAGTAGACAATTTGGTGTGTTAACACATCCCACACTTGAGTTTTGCTTACCCTCAAGCAAATTACCTGGCTGATTATAATAGAAACTATTTTCACTGAATAGGGGCAAAAACACAAGTAGGACAAACATGTGATATCATAAGACATGCCAATAAATAGAATGCTCAATTGGAGATGTAAGTCTACATAAGTCAACAATTTATGATTTACAAGAAGGGGTACCAATGAAATATAATAATTATAGGCACAAAAATGGGAAACTAGAGGTAAGATGATTCTAAAGTAGAAGTGACATGAAAAATTCCTAAAAATTGCCCTTTCCAAATTCACATGAAAATACGCTTTTATTTGCTTTGTAATGGTCTTAGTACAAGCTCTAGAATGCACAATCATAGAAAAATATCACTGAAACAAAGAAAAGAGATAATGAGTATGAGTGGCCTCTTATTTCAGGCGCAAATCTTATAATAGCTTATACAGAAAATTGAAACTTACAGAACTTCAATGCTAATTTTTAGCAAATTCTAATACTAGCAACAGATTTATTTCAATCACAAGTTGTTAGGAAAAAAAACTTTTAATAGCCCCTAAATCAGCAAAAATTTCAAAATTCTCTATAATTATAAGCAATTATGAGCATATCCAAGTAGTAATTAAAAATATAGAATCTCTCCCCACACTTATTTCTAGTACTAAGATGGAGCAAGCACAAAAAGGACAAAAAAATAAAGATAATTGTGCTAAAACAAAAGAAGCTGGAAAGAGACTCCCATCTGAAAAATATCACGGGCAAATTGAATGGGGATATGATTAAGGTTTGATGTTTCCTTTCCCAATGTCGATGAAGCTGGTAAGCGGATGCAAGAACTGTGCATCACAACAACTAAAAATTTAGAAATAAAATAAAATAAGATAGCAAAATAAATATAAAAGAAATTAAATAAAATTTATCATGCGAGTATGCCAATATATACAAATCTCTTTTTAATACAGAAGCAAAAACCTAAGTACTAAAAGAGAAAAGAAATGATCTCCCGCATCACTCGGGAGGAGGGTAAAGCTGGAGACACTGAAGGTGCTAAAAAATAGCTGCCAGCTGCTGGTCCGCATGGGTCCTATGCTCCTGAAAGCTAGTCTACATCTCGTCGAGACGCATCATGATGATCTTTATGAGAATCTGCTTCTTATTTTTGGTTCACTACAGCTCACAATATTGTTATTTTGTTGTATTTTTTATTTTTTTTATAACCTGATCTTTGTGACGATAAGCTTAGGGGAATATTTTCTGTGACAAATGTAGAAATGTGTGAAATTTTTTATAAGAACAAGAACAATTAGCCATTTATGTTTAATGTTTGTTGACTTCTCTTGAATGTGTCTTATGTATTCATGTTTAAAGGCGGGGCTATAGATTTCAAAGGTGATCCTTTTGACGGGGTGTTTTTGCAATTATCCTATGTATGTGCTTGCTTGATGTATTATATAGAGTCAGCACAAAAAATATGGTGTATCAAGAAAGATAGCAGAAAATATATGCCTTATCTTTCTCTCTGTGTTTTTTTTAAACAAATCTTTATGTTTTTCTTGAGTTTCGTAATAAAATAAATGTGGTGTATGTCCTTGGAAATGTGGTGTGGGTCCTACTTTATGGTTAGCTCTTGAATGTAACCATACATCAGCATCAAAGTACATGGTGTCCTGGATAGTCGTTTCTTTAACCAAAGTAAATGCATTTGAAAAGATGTCCTTGAGCAGAGTTTCAATTTTACCTTCACACTTTTTCTTCTACTTTTTCTGAGATGCACTTACATCAGACTTAGTTGGATGATGATGTTAGACTCCATGATTATTGCTGCATGTTAGACTCCTGTTTTGTGAATTATAGGTTGCTGAAGCTATAGCTACTGCACGAATATAATTTGCATTTTATTAGACTTTAGTGAACTTACACTTTTTCGTTGGTTTTTTCCTCAAATCATGCATACCAGCATTGCTGAAACTATAGCTTCCTGAAGTTATTATATTTATTCAACTATGATTTTGTTATATCCTGTTTTGCTTTAGAATCCTGTTTTGTTATGGCTTTTTTAGCGATTTACATTTTATCCTGTTTTGCTTCGTGAAACTGATTTTTTAAGCAAGTCAATCATGTAGGTAATTCTTGCGTATGACAGTTTAAGGCAAGTGGTTTTGCTTTGATCACCAAGGAGTTAGGGTTTTTTTTTGTGGTTGATTATAACATGACTTGCTGAATATTTTCTAGTTTGCTTTGACCACCATCGATTGATTTGAAAAAAGTGGTGAGTGTTAAGGTTTCGGGAAGTGTACCGAATTGTATAAGTAATAAAGTGAAAAGTAGAGTATCGTTTCCATGAGGATTGTGATTGATTATTTATCTTAACAAAGTTTGTATTGATTTTGAACGAGAACCAAATCCTGGTGATTGAAATCGACGATATTTGTAATAAACAATAACAATAACGAGAACAAACTATTTGTAATTCGATGGATTAAAAATGACTAGGGATTGAATCATCTTGTATCCACTCTCATGCAATTAGTTCAATATCAACTTAAGCAATTTCATACAAATTAAAGTTCGAATCAATTAAATTAGTTGAAGGATAATCCCTTGCCTCACAAACCCTTTACTCTAACTAAAACCCCTAATCCCTTAGGTGATTTATAGTTAGGTTAAGCAATAAGAGTAGTGATTCCTAAGAACACATAATCACAAAGTTATATTCCTATATTCATCATGATTATGACTACCAATCTCAGTTCAAGTTCATTCACCCAATTTCTCAATCAACATGAAAAACCCTAAATCAACGCAATAGCGGCCAAGTCTTAAAAAGCATTAAGCGTAGAGATTGGAAGCTCAACCAATCTCAGTTCAAGTTCATTCACCCAATTTCTCAATCAACATGAAAAACCCTAAATC
Source organism: Calophaca sinica (assembly GCA_037113605.1). Classification (NCBI taxonomy): domain Eukaryota; kingdom Viridiplantae; phylum Streptophyta; class Magnoliopsida; order Fabales; family Fabaceae; genus Calophaca; species Calophaca sinica. The sequence goes on from CM073731.1 coordinate 130,869,015, forward strand.
AACGCAATAGCGGCCAAGTCTTAAAAAGTATTAAGCGTAGAGATTGGAAGCTCAATTGATATGAAATAAACTTGCATTAATTTAATAGAACTAACTACATAAGAGATTCAATAAGATTCATCTAACCCTAGTCTAAGAGGTTAAGTTACTCATAGAGAACAAATAACCAAACCAAAAAATTGAATAAAAGGAAGAAGACCACTCCATTGAAGACTCAAATCCTTGTTCCCAAGCTTGAATCCTCTTTGGAGATGGAGGAAAGTGAAACCCTAGCACCCCTTGACGAGCCACCCGGCATTTTAGGTCTTTCGAATGGTAAAGAATGCCTCCAAACAGTGAAAACATGAGCTTTAAACAGTTTCAGCGTAACAGAAGCGCTTCGCGTGCGCTCCACACATGCAGGGGCAGAAAGACAGGAAAACTCGCGCTTCAAATGCGCTCTAGGCGCGCTTCGCACACACGCAAATAGGAGGACACGATGCAACACGCTCCAGGCGCGCTTTGTGCACACGCGAACAGCAGGACACGATGCAACGCGCTCCAAGCGCGTTTTGCGGGCATAAGGACAAAATTAATAGCAGACTTATGCGGGGGCCGCGTTCCAGGCACACTCCAAGCGCGTAGACTAAAAGATTCAGCTTTTCTTTTGGGTCCACTATAATCAACTGATTATAAATATCATTAAGATTATTCTACTGTCACAAACTTGACAATACTCTTAACTTCTCAAAATGACTCAGTACTATCACTGCATTGCTTGATTTGAATTCCATGGAAAAACTTTAATTCTCCCATCACGCTCATTTCAAATTCAGCCTGCATTAGCTTTGAAAATTCTTTGCAAAGGCTTTCATTAGTAGCTCCAAATATAATATCATCAACATAAATTTGAACAAGTATAAAATGCTTGTTTGATGATTTTCTAAATAGAGTAGTGTCTACTTGACTTCTAGTAAAACTATTTTTCATTAAAAAGGAACTCAGTCTATCATACCAAGCTTGAGGAGCTTGCTCAAGACCATACAGAGCCTTTTTAAGCTTAAAAACATGTTCTGGAAATTCGATGTCTTCAAAACCAGGAGGTTGTTTCACATAGACTTTCTCAGTTATAAAACCATTTAAGAAAGCACTTTTCACATCCCCTTTGATAAAGAATTATCTCATGGTGTGCAGCAAATGAAAGTAAGATGCGAATAGCTTTTAACCTTACAACAGGTGCAAAAGTTTCTGTAAAATCAATACCTTCTTCTTGTGAGTAACCTTGAGCAACTAATCTTGCTTTGTTTCTCACTACCTTACCATCTTCATCAAGCTTGTTTCTAAATACCCATTTAGTACCAATAGCTTGCTTATCTTCTGGTAGAGTGACTAACTTCCAAACATCATTTCTTTGGAACGATTCAACTCTTCTTGCATAGCCAGAATCCAACCTTCATTTTCCAATGCTTAATCAATCATCTTAGGTTCCATTTCAGATAGAAGTGCAATATCTGCATGCTCTTTGAAAGAGGATCTGGTTCTTACTCTATCTCCAGGTTCTCCTATGATTTGATCCTTAGGATGATTGGTTTTGTATCTCCAACACTTTCTGGTTTCAGCTTTCGCTTGAGTAGAATCCTGTGTTTGGTCACCACCAGATGCTGAAGATACAGGTTCACTGCTTGTTGTACCACCAATATTTAAATCTGAAAATAATTCATCTAGCTCTGACATGGCAGTGTCAGGCTTCTTGTCATCAAACTTGACATGAATGGGTTCTTCCACTATCAAAGTTTCTTTATTGTATATTTTAAAAGCTTTATATCTTTCAGAGTATCCCAAAAAGATACATTTGTCAGCTTTGGAATCAAACTTTCTGGTTTCCTCCGAAACCAACAAATCCTTCTTCTCTAGGCCTTAGCTCTTGGAGCATATGCTTTTCTCCCATCATGTGACGCGAGCATCCACTATCTAAGTACCAAGATAGGTGTGTTGACTTTGTTGCTAAGCATGTCTGCAATATAGACTATTTTATCTTTAGGTACCCCTATCTTTTTTGGTCCTTTCTTGTTAGTTCTTGAAGGATACTTGTCCTTCTTAGTCTTAAAAGCAGTACATGCACTTTTTAAATGACCAGGTTTGTTGCAGCAAGTACAATATAAGCATTCACTGTGATCATTGGATTTATCAGATGTAGGATTTTTATTTTCTAAAGAGGGTTCATCTGATATGTAACCAAGACCTTGAGTTGTCGTTTTACTGACACCTCAAATCATTGAAGCTTGCTTGCTTTGAGTTACACTCTCTATAAGAAACTTTTGAAATGCATATTCATAATCATTTAATTTACACCTAGGATTGCCTTTAGCTTCAGAGCTTTCAGGTTAAGAGCTCTCAGTTTCTGGTTGCTGATATGTTACCAAACGCTGACTATCCACCAGACGCTGATTTTCAATACTCAGCTTCTAGTTCTCTTCACTGAGCTTTGAGTTTTCATTTTTCAAAACTTGAAATTCTTAGGATAATTTTGAAAATTTCTTTTTCAAAGCTTTATACTCAGTGGAGAGAGTGGCAGAGTCCTTAAGAAAATCATCAAATGCAAGTTGAAGTTCAGAATAATAATCATATATTATTACCTCTTCAACTTCTTCTTCTGAGTCTAGATCAGTATTTACCATAAGGGCAAGATTGGCTTCTTCTTCATTATCTTCCTCAGAAAGGATAAATCCGGATCTTCTCATGTGGCCATGAGACTCTTCTTCTTTCCCTTGAAAGAACTTCGTGTGGGCTTCTTCTTAAGATTAGGACATTTAGATTTGAAGTGTCCAGGCTTTTTACATTCATAGCAAACAACTTGGCTTTTATCTTTGTTTTTCTTCTTGTCCTCGACATCTTTCTTCTGGAATTTTCTCCTGTTTCTTCCACATTCTTTGAATCTTCTTAAATATGAACGCAAGCTCATCATCCGACCCATCAACGTCTCCTTCTGAAACTTCATCTTCTGATTCTTCTTCAGCCTGAAGAGCTTTAGAAGTATTGGCTTTATGTTTGTTGACTTTCAAAGCAATAGACTTGATTTTCTTCACAGGTTCTTCTTCATTCAGTTCAAGTTCATGAGCTTTTAAAGAACTAAAGAGATCTTCAAGTCTTAAGGCATTTAAATCTTTTGCTTCTTGAATAGTGGTGACTTTGGGTCTCCACTACTTGGTCAAACTTCTCAAGATCTTTGTCACATAGTCAGGTGTGGTATAACTTTTTCCAAGGTCCTGTAACCCATGAGCAAGTGTTTGGAACCTTCCATACATAGATTCAATGCTTTCACCATCTTCCCTTTTGAGCAGCTTATATTGGCAAACCAACATGCTAGCTTTAGTCTCTCTTACTTGGGCAGAGCCCTCATAAGACAAAACAAGAGAATCCCAAATTTCTTTAGCAGTATCAAATTTGCCACATTTGTCATATTCCTTTTCTGACATAGCATAGAAAAAAATGAATCTAGCTTTTTGATTGGTTTGATATCTCTTTTTTTGCTCATCATTCCAATTTTCTCTGGCTATTGCAACACCAGCAACATTAGTGGGGAAGAATGTAACCACTTTCAACAATATCCCACAACTCAAGTTGTTGTGTCTCAAAGAAAGCTTTTATCTTATCTTTCTAGTAGTCAAATTTTTCTCCAGTAAATAGAGGAGGACGGTTCATGTGACCACCTTCTGTAGACATGTTCACAGTTTAGGATCTTTTCTCTTAACACTGTTAAGTGTTCAACCAAGAGGCCGAGCTCTAGTACCAACTGAACGTGAACACAAGAAGGGGGTTGAATTGTGTTGAAAACTTTTTACAAACTTTAAGTTAAAAACACTTTTAAACACTTGATTTTAAATCTGTTTGTTATCGGATGCTGGAGTATGAGCAGACGCTGGAAATACAGTTTATGAAAACTTGTTTTTCTTAGCAAGATAAGAATAAATGTAAAGCCGTAAAGCAAAAGATACAACGATTTATACTAGTTCACCACCAACCTGGTAGCTACGTCTAGTCCCTTCGTTCTTGAAGAATTTTCCACTATAATCAACTGATTACAAATATCATTAAGAGTATTCTACTGTCACAAACTTGACAATACTCTTAACTTCTCAAAATGACTCAGTACGTTCGAGCCTTTGAGGAACAAAGCCTAAGCTAGGCAAAACAACTTTTACAAAGTGATTTTCTTTTGAATACAATCAAATAACTCTCACAGAGAGGATGAAAAGATTAAGCTAAAAAACAAATAACTTTCTAAAAGAAAGAATATAAGGCAATGAAGTTCAGTTCTTGGTGTCCAGAAACTTGACACGACACTTGATTGCTCACTTGAGAAATAGCACTTTCAGAATATAGTTTCTAGCAGTTTTTGGCAACCTTCTTCAATGAATACCTTGGGATATTTATAGGAGTCTTTGAAGGTATTACTGTTGCAGTAAATTCAGCTCCATATCATTGAGTGAGATAATTTGAAATGCTGTCATTTTCTTCCTTTCCAGAGAATTATCAGAATAGTACACATTACCATTTTTGTACTATTTGCTTTTCACAATTGCCTTGTACGAATTTTGTCTTATACTACAGTTGTCACCTTTGATACCTCGTACGTCAAAATAAGCGTACAAAATCAAATTCGAATTCCGTTCCAAACTAGCTAAGGAGAAGAGCAAAAATGTGACCATCACGTGATTCATTAATAGACCAGATGCTCGCTCAGAACAATGGACGGACGCTCACAGCAATTGGGTAATCCACGTGTCAAAAGATAACACTATCGGACGCTTGCTTTAGACAAGACGCTGGAGTGAAACGGATGAAGACACACATGAATGTATTCAAACTCTTGTGAATTTCTTCTTCTTACTTGAGTGAGTTATAAAACATGAGTGATTTTAATACTTGCACACTCCAAGACTTATCAGAAGATAAATTGTTCACTTGCAAATACTTTGTTATCATCAAAACTAATGAGGGTCTAAACTTCTCAATCGTTTAGGTTCCAACAAGGTTTCCTATCATATCCCTTAATCATTCAACTTTATCGTCGTGTGCCATCAAACACCCTATGTACCTTAACCAACCTTCTTTGATGTTTTGACCTGTTGGTGACGCAATTTCGTTGGTGGATTGTGCCATTTGATTACGGCCTCTTAACAAAAGGAGGAGGAGGAGGAGGAGGATTATAAAAATAAGTCGTTTGATAAGGATGAATTGTAAATAAAGTTAATAAACAAACTGTATGATTAAATTGTGTGATGATTCCTTGTATTTAAACACAAAATGACCCTCGTTTAGGGAAATTGTAGTGGATAGCGGAGCATTTGAATAATGAATATTTTAACAGAGCAAGCCACATTATGAGTAACCATTTTCTATTGACTACATCATACAAGTAATTAAAAAAAAATCCTGAATATTAAAAAAAAATACCTCGTTAGATCTATTATTTCGGAGGTACAGAAAACCAAAACTCTTTTTGAAAATAAGCCTCACTCTCCCCTTCACTCTTTTCTCCTCCTTCTCCCTTGCTACCTCCAACACAAACCCTCGTTTCATTCTATGCGATTACGGCAATAGAAAATCAAAACCCATAAACTTACAATATTTACGGTAGACAATTTTTTTTAACAATAGCTACTCCCATAAAGAATAAATTTACGGTATGAAAACCTATACCGTAAATTCATTATTTACCTGGTGGTCTTGTAATCTGCCCTTTCTAAAAAGAACATTCATTTTTTTCTAAGATTGTGTCTTGTCCTTTGACGAGAAGACTTTTCTCTTATGAATGTGACCCATCTTTTCCTACAATGTCATTGACATTTTTTATTACCATGATTATGATAGAGCCTGTTTGTCCTTATGTAATTATGAACTATTCGAAAAATAGTGAACACATGATAGATATATGGAATGCCCTTTAGATTAGTTGACCAGGTTGTACATTAAGGAGATACTAAGGTTACATGGCGTACTTTCTAGTATCCTGTCTGACAGAGACCCCAGGTTTAGCTCTAGATTTTGGGGAAGTTTACATGAGGTTTTAGGAACCAAGCTCAAGATAAGCTTTGCTTATCACCTCAAACTGACGGTCAGTCTGAGCAAACCATCCAATCCTCAGAGGACTTGTCGAGAGCTTGTGTCTTAGAGCAAACTGGTAGTTAGGATACCTTTTTACCTCTCATTGAGTTTACCTACAACAATAGCTATCACTCCAATACTGGGATGGCATCCTATGAAGCCTTGTATGGTAAGAAATGTAGGACTCCCTTGTGTTGGTATGAGACCGGTGAGAACCTTGTTTTAGGCCCTGAGGTAGTTCAGCAACCCACTGAAAAGGTCAAAATGATTCAGGATAAGATGAGGGCCACTCAAAGTAGGCAGAAAACCTATCATGACAAGCGAAGAAAATATTTGAGATTTGAGGAGGTCGATCATGTATTCTTGTTAGTCACTCCCACGACTAGGGTTGGACAGGTAATGAAGTCGAGAAAACTTACCCCTCGTTTTTTTGGTCCCTACCAAATTCTGAAAAAGATTAGTCAAGTTGCTTACCAAATTGCCTTGCCACCTTTCCTTTCAAACTTTCATAATGTTTTTCATGTTTCCTAACTCCGGAAAAATGTCCATGATCCTACTCATATAATCGAGCTTGATGAGGTACCATTGAAAGAGAACCTTACCTATGAGGTACTACCAAAGAGGATTGAGGACCGACAGGTCAAGCAGTCAAGGGGGAAAGACGTTCCGTTAACTCAGGTCATTTGGGGAGGGGCCAACGAGGAGAGTAACACCTGGGAGCTGGGGAGTCAGATGCAGATGTCTCATCCACACTTGTTTGATCACGGTAAGTTTTGAGGACAAAATTGTAAGGAGGGGCGGATGTAACGACCCTCATTTTGTGTCCATGATTTAATTATGTGTACATGTGAGTATATATCGGTGATCCTTGTGATAATTTTGTATATGTACTTGATAATTAGCATATTTTAATGAATCACTATTGATTTATTAATTTTATGTTTATTAAATATTATCCTTAGATATATTAGTAATATTCTGAAAATAGTTATTTTAATTTACAAGAGCATAGGAATGAGTTTGGAAAAAAATGAGTAAAGAAATTATTTGTGAGTGAAGAAATATTATCCTTGGATAAACAAATGATAAGGAGAAAATTGAAAAGAAAAAAAAAAAGAAAAGGAATTGGAGGTGCCGTTAGGCCCTACCTTTGTTTTTTCAAAATTTTTTTTTACTTGTTGCACCTTGGGCTTTCACCCATACACCCCCTAGGTCCTTAAGTGTGCGCTATTCATTGTCTTCCTGGTCAATTAGAAACATGTCGACAGATTCCCAAGCGCAGAAAAAACGAAACTTATTCTTCTCTTTCTCTCTTTGCGTTCTTCTTCCTCCTATCACAAAAAGCTGCAAAATTATGCCTTCCCACACGAAATTGGCCTCTGAACACGTTTCCAACATCGTCTTGATCAATCGTGGTGCCGTTTGACATGTCTCTTTCTTTGGGCGGACTATATTTTCCTTTTTTCGATCACTACAGTTGTCATTTACGAAAACGGACAACATTTTTCGATTCCTCGTGTCGAAACCTTCGGGAACCACTACCCGCTTTCTTGTTATGGTGAAGTTGACGCCGGACTCCTCATAACCCCATTGTCTCTGTGAGTTTTACGGTCACTCTTTTTGCTTCCATTTTGTTTCAAGCCTAATAATTTCTAAAAATTATTTGACATTGATTATCATTTTTTTTAGCCTCGTTTTGCTCTTTGTGTGGTCCATCAATTAAATTCTTCTCTGTGCTCATTCGGTGTCCAATTTTGTCGCTGTAGGCAAATTTGTTCCACTCCTATTGACACTACAAATTTATTTGTCGAGGTAAGGGGGAGGTATTGTGGTTGTGATGATTGTGAGGGTAGATGAAAGTGGGTTTCCCTTAGGCCCCATAGGGTGAATATATTTATATCGATGCTCATGTGACTATATCATATGTATTGATGAAATGGATGAATGGTGTTGTAGCTTTGATATGTGCATATATATGTGTGAAGGAGTGACCTTGTGGTTGCTTCCTTCCTTTGAATTTTGTATCGATTTCGTACTTGTTGTAATTGTCGCAATTTTGATGACATAAATGTGATTGTTGTAGAATTGATATGTCCATATTGAGATTGACTCATGAAGGATATTTGAATGATGTTATGACTATATGAAATACCTTGTTTGGTTGAGTTTTGGGTATATGTGAATTATCTCTGTTTTGTACAGTTGAGGAATGTATATAAACTATCGGAGTCATAATATTTCCGTGTTAGAACCGGGGAAGATGAGTACCCATGTTATGTTGTTTTCTACACAAGTTATATAGTTTTCTGAAAAATTATAGAAGAATCTAGGAACCTTAATTTTATCGAAACTTGATCATAACATGTTTAACGATCTAAAATGGACTAAGGATTAGATATTAGATATGGAATGAGTATAGGTATTTGCTTAATAAGCTCGTATTTCGTATCAAATGAGACTTTGTGGCTCAAGTTAAACGAATTGTGTTATGACTTTGAGAATTATGTTGTGACTTCAAATGAATCGTGTTTTGACAAAGTCCGCTTTCATGTGGCAAATGTGTATGGTTAAGTCCACTCTAAGTGGCCTTGCGTTGTGACAAGTCCACTACGGTGGCAATGATTTTTCGAGAATGACGACCCTTGGTGGTCCGACTCAATTGGAGTCCTAGTCCATTAGACCATGATGGATATCCATAGAAGTTTGGTGGAAGTTGGTGGAATGAACCCAACATTGATTAACGTGTGTAGGTAATAAAGATTAATGAGACTCTCATTTGAATTATTAATAATTTAATTAGACTAGAGACTATCTTATGACCACTTTGTAACTTTGTGATTACGTTGTGACAAGACAACCGTAAGTGGCAACTACTCTGTAACAAGTCCACTGTAAATGGCAACTACTCTGTAACAATTCCATTGTAAGTGGTAACTACTCTGTGACAAGTCCACCATAAGTGGCAAATACTTTGTGATAAGTCGACTCGCTTGTGGCCATGACAAGTCTACTGACGAGTGACAAATTACTTTGAAACTGACTCCTGCGCAGGATGTTAAAAAAAATGCATAATCTTTGTGTTTGCATATCGTGATGTGTTGTTGATATCATTGTTAGTTCATAAGTAACCGAGATATTATGATGTCTATGTGATGTCGTTTTTCCATCCAGGATATATGAATTCAAGAGTTTGATAAATGTATATATGTATATAAATAAACAATGATTGTTCAGTGTGTTTGTTTTCATCTACCTTCCCTTTTATGCACACACTCAATCACAACGAACTCACCCACTTCTTCTTTATTTGCTTCCTTATTGAGAGCAATAAATTTATAATTTATAAATAAAATATATTATACATTAAGCCTTATTTTTTTTTGGTACAACATTAAGCCTTATTTTAAAAGCACAGGATCATGACTATGTGATGCGCATTGCATTATTTATTTGAAACACTAAAATCTATCGTGCGGCAACAATTAAGCCAATTTTTAGTTGTTACCAAAAATTTCAGTCTATTTCATAATACACGTGATTTAAATGCTTAATCCAATACTCCCTCTGTCTCATTATATACGTCACATTTACACATTATTAATTGTTTATTACAATTATACTCTCAAATACTTCATTTTGTATTTATGACAATAGTTAATACACCAATGGTTAATAAAGTTAATTTGGTACAGTTATCACTCTCTTTATTTTATTTATTGGTTTTTCTTAACCTGTGTGATTTGGTCAACTATGAAATATATAATGGGACAAAGGAAGTACCAAATTAAAGCAATATTTTTGTTGATACATCTTTGACTTATACTAAATACCTGACGAATTTGACTCCTCTAAAGTGAGTTTTTTTTACTTTAGAGGGTAAAGTGGGCGAATCTCCACCATTAATTGGTTTCAAGGGTGGAGATTAATACTTGTTTTATATTTTTAATTAATAATTTTGAAAAATAAAAAAACACATAATAACCGTCCAGTCAATTTCGCCTCATCACCGAAAGTTGCAACAAAGTCCAAACCACCACCATCTCCTACAGAAAACTCAAAAAAAAAAAAAAAAAAAACAGATGAGGGGAAGGGAGATGGATAAAGTTTTCCCTGATACATGTTTTTTTTTTCAAAAAAAAAAAATAATCTGCAGATAATAGTGGTGTTTTGGTTTAATTTCTCAATGGCGATTCTACAGTACAGATAACACCTTTTAGTGAACCGCTAGTTCACGCCTATTCTTTATCGGTGTAGCCATTCCAAACATTTGGCAGTTGTGGCGCGAAAGAAAAATAACGAAACATAACGCTTAGACTGTCCTCGAGCCCATAGCTTCCGACGAAACCCACTAAGATCTAATAATAATTTATCTTTTTAAATTCAAAATTGCGAAATATATATAATCAGCCACTACCAGAAACATCTGCAAACCACCGTTAGCCCAAAATTGTCTTGAAGTGTTTTTTAGTTCCTGCAAAAGATTACAAACCTTGTACAAAATTTCCAAAGAGAAGACAATATGTTCTCCCCTTCGTTCATGTTTTTTTTTTTTTGGTTAGTTGACAAAAAAAAGATTCATGGTGGTGGGTACAATAACCTCCTTTCGCCCTGTACTGTTTTTAAATTTTTGAAATTATTTTAACTAAAATTTAAACTATGAAATAATCAAGGCCGTTAAAATCCTTCAATGGTAGAGATTCACTCATGTTTATTTTAGGTTTTAATTTAGTCCTCCACGTTTTATTTGTTCCGTTTTAGTCCCTTACGTTTCAAACGTTACATCAGGTTGGTCTTTTCCGTAACTGCACGTTGTAACACCGTTTAAGTTGTCTCACGTGGCTAACGTTTGTAGACGTGGCCATTGTTCACCTTCTTCAACCTTCCCCAATTTCTGCCATCTGGTTCTGCTTTTTTTTTCTCCCTAAAATCAAAGATGAAGCACCAAAAAAATGCAGTAAAGATGTTACAACGTGCAGCAAAGATGAAGCACCAATTAATTTCTGCCTTCAGGTTTTGCTTTCTTTGATATTTTTTCCCCCAAAATCAAAGATGAAGAACCAAGACAAAGCCAGAAAAATGCAGCAAAGATGAAGCACCAAAACGCAGCAAAAAAACGCACACTCAGATTCGAGTTCCTCAAATTAACACTGTTTATCATCTTCCCCAAATTAAAATTAGGGTTCCTCAAATTAAAAAACGCACACTCAGATATTGATAACAACCTGGGAGAAGAAAGGGGTGGTGATAATGATGATGACGCTCTAATGGAAGCTTTGGTTTGATTTTGGAAAAAAAAAAAAAACCAAAACCAGATTAAACGAGGGAAGGCAGAACGCAGATCAAAGGAAGGAAGAACGCAGAGAACCATTAATATTCTCCTCCATGAATCTTCTCCATCCTATTTCCATCACAGTGCTTCTGATCAATGGACTAAAGTTTGGGTTTAATTTTACTGCTGCAGCTGCAGCTTTTTTCCCCCCTCACGCTCTCTCTCAAACGCACAGATTTTTGGAGAAGAAAGAAAGTTTTTTTCTTTTGTCCATGTAATTATACACGTGAGTGCCACGTAGGTAAATCAGTGTCATGCCGACAACTTAACGGCATTTCAACGACCAGTTACGTAAAGGACTAACGTGATGTAACGTTTGAAACATAAGGGACCAAAACGGAACAAATAAAACGTAGAGGACCAAATTAAAACCTAAAATAAACGTAAAGGACCAATTGTATAATTTAGCCTTATAAGTTTATAAAACAGGAATGGATTGATCCTGAAAGAAAAATTGTACTAATAATTAGGTTAATTATAGTTATAATTACATTCATAATTACATTTAATCGTTACCAATAGTATACTGTAACGGTAATAAAGAATTTTAAATGTCTTTAACCATTGCATACAATTTTAGCATGATATGATTCCGATCTTTGCAGTAATGACACCAATAATGGCACCAAGTTTTTTTTTTATGAATAATGGCACTAAGTATTGAAAATGGGTAATTTGTGCACTCAATTTAATTGCGAAAACCCGTAAGCAGAATGTTCCACTTTACTTGGTTGTTTCAGGATTAATTTATAACCAACTAGAGGCATATAAAAAACGAAGTGTCAAGTCAGAGTTCTATTATGTGACAAGTTCCAATGAAAGAAGCCAAACAGGTACCAGTCATTATTCTACGTTCTAATGTTGCATTCCATATATTAATGAACGCATGTCGTGTTACATATATTCGTTCCTACATTATCACTTTTTATTCAAGTTCTTAAATTATGTGTATATAGCAGTAATATTATATACATAGCAACTATTCCTATTCGATTCATATTAGTGCCTTTTCAATTCATTTTCTATTCATACCTTAAAACTGGCGATACAGTAATATGTTATTTTTTCACACGATTAGAAGAATCCAAGTCAGTACTACTAAACTAATTCTAGTATATACTCAATGCAATCTGTTGTGAAGATGTCCACTGTAATGCTCCATAACTTGATAATGCAATGTACTAATCTATAAACATTCATCTATCGTCTAATTACTCGGATTACTGATATACAAGATTATTCACAGACATGTATATTTGTTTGGAATGCATAGTATGACATGACATGTTATCAGTAAACACTACAACCTACTCATGTAAAAGCACAACGGGAAAATTTCTTATTAGTATATGTTGTAAAAGTTATATAAAATGTATCTCTTTTAGCATTTGTACTAATCTTCTTCCGTGCTCTCTCTTTTGAATCAAATAACAGGCAACAGAATGGATTCAAGTGGACATAACACCAATATCTCAAATATAATAGAAGAGGTTTGTCAGGTTTGTGATAACATTGGTAATCTAAAGTGATTTTGTAATCTGCCATATAATGCTATTGATGCGTTCGAAATAGCATATAGTTTAGTGTTAGTTTTGCATCGCATCTTAGTCATTTTAGTCATTTTAATCCATGTTATTTATGCATTTGGCTTGATTTGAATAACGCACTTGGTTTTGGTTCAATTGTGCTTAAAGAAAGGTATTTGTCCTAGGAAAAAGGAGAAAAATCACTTGGAATAAGTTGGGGTAATTTGTGCTACAAGTTGATAATGTAATCTTTGTCTCGGCTGACACATGTTCAATGTTTTAATCATATCTGGAGTTTTAGGTGTCCAAATGAGATGAAACTGGTGCCATTAGAAAGCTAAGATCCATAGCTTCAACTTTCATGAAGACACCTTGAGCTAATTCGGACGTTAAAGAGGTGAAAAATACAAAACAACATGAAGCACGGCCTAGCCGTGTCAGGAAGCTTTCTGGCCGTGTTGCGTGACACCTAAGCGATGCGAGAAGCGAGAATGAAGCACGGCCTAGCCGTGCGTCACGGCCAGTGCTACGGCGACATCCTGGACCGCAGAATTTTACGTTTTTACATGTTTTGGACCTGTTTTTTACTCCTTTTCACCCTAAACTATAAATAGACACTTTAGAGACTTGTCTAGGGTTCGAACTTTGTTATTTGGAGGCACGGTGGAGGATTGGGAACGATCTCTTCATTAATTCTCATGAATTTCTGGTTTGGCTTTTTCTTTCTCTATGAGTAACTAAGCCTTTTAGACTAGGGTTAGATGAATCTTAATGAAACTTTTATGTAGTTAATTCTATTATATTAAAGCAAGTTTATTTCATTTCAATTGAGCTTTCAATTCTCCGCGCTTAATGTTTTTCGATACTTGGCCGCTATTGAATCGATTGGGGTTTTTCATGATGATTGCGAAATTGGGTGAATAACTTGAACTGAGATTGTTAGCCATAGTCATGATGAGTATAGGAATATAACTTTGTGATTATGTGTTCTTATGAATCACTATTCTTAATGCTTAACCTAACTATAAATCACCTAAGGGATTGGGGGTTTTAGTTAGAGTAAAGGGTTTATGAGGCAAGGGATTGTTCTTAAACTAATTTAGTTGATTTGAACTTCTATTTGTATGAAATAACTTGCGTTGGTTGTAGATTAAATGCATGAGAGTGGATACAAGAGGATTCAAACCCCTAGTCGTTTTTATACCATTTAATTACAAATAGTTGTTATTGTTATTTTCAGGTTATTCTGAATCTACTTATTTCCAAATACCACTATTAGGTTCTCGTTCAAAATAGTTCACTGAACTTTGTTTAGTTGAATAATCAATCGCAATCCTGTGGAGGCGATCTTACTTATCACTTTATTACTTGTGCGATTGATTACCTTTGAAATCACAAACAAGTTTTTAGTAATTCTTAGGGATTGTTGAATTGATTTTTAACAAGGCAAACGAGTATTATTTTGAACAATCTTATTTTCTGTTTATAAAAAAAAACCAAAAATTTAAAATTTCTTTTCTTTTCTTATAGAGTTGTTGTGTTGCTCACAATTCTCTTAGCTTCTGTAGCATGCAGCCTCTTAGTTGTGATTTTTGTGGAGGAAAACATAGAAATGGCACTTGTGACCATTTCTTGGTCATATCACCAGAAGATGAGGATCTCTTAGTCATGGTGGAAGAAGAAGAGGATTATTGCATGGAAAGTATCATGGGAGAAGAAGATTCACATCCTCAAACTCAATTCGAAGAATCACATGACAAAGACTCTTACCTCAACAATGTTTTGGTGGAATTCATGAGAGCCAACCAAGCTTCATTTGATAGCTTTGAGGTTCGTTGTGAGGGTTTATCAGAGCAATTATCCCAATTTGAGCAGAAGAAAGTGGAGATAGAGAGTGAACATAACTTCATGGTGGCATTGGAAGAAGAATGGAAAAACAAAAATAGTGACATAAAAGAGGACCTAAGGTTGAGGCATGGAGAGATTCAAGTGATAGCTCAACTCTTGGGCATTGAAGAGAATGGTCATCTGTAAGTTGAATTTGATGTGCTTCATGATAAGGAGTGGGGGAAACAATATCCCAAATGTATAATTGCTGAGGCATGGGAACACTTACTTCCCTATGCCAAGTACATGGGAATTCTCTCCAAAAGAAGGAAGCGGAAGGAAGAAATCTTCTTCGACATATTATCCACCTAATAGGGGTGTTGAAGTGTCAAGCTAATGGCGTTAAAGAAAGCGCTTCTTGGGAGGCAACCCAAGTTTTGGTGAGTTCTTTCATCCCTGCTTCAACTTAAATTTTTACATTGGGGACAATGTAAGTTTTTAAGTTGAAGCAGGGATGAGGAGGAAAGAACTCACCGAAAAACTTGGGTTGCCTCCCAAGAAGCGCTTCTTTAACGTCATTAGCTTGACACTTCAACACCCCTATTAGGGTGGATAATATGTCGTGAAGAAGATTTCTTCCTTCCGCTTTCCTTCTTGGAGAGAATTCCCATGTACTGGCATAGGGAAGTGTTGTTCCCATGCCTCGAATTATACATTTGGGATATTGTTTCCCCCACTCCTTATCTTGAAGCACATCAAATTCAACTTACAGATGACCATTCTCTTCAATGCCCAAGAGTTGAGCTATCACTTGAATCTCTCCATGCCTCAACCTTAGGTCCTCTTTTATGTCACCATTTTTGTTTTTCCATTCTTCTTCCAATGCCACCATGAAGTTATGTTCACTCTCTATCTCCACTTTCTTCTGCTCAAATTGGGATAATTGCTCTGATAAACCCTCACAACGAACCTCAAAGCTATCAAATGAAGCTTGGTTGGCTCTCATGAATTCCACCAAAACATTGTTGAGGTAAGAGTCTTTGTCATGTGATTCTTCGAATTGAGTTTGAGGATGTGAATCTTCTTCTCCCATGATACTTTCCATGCAATAATAATCCTCTTCTTCTTCCACCATGACTAAGAGATCCTCATCTTCTGGTGATATGACCAAGAAATGCTCCCAAGTGCCATTTCTATGTTTTCCTCCACAAAAATCACAACTAAGAGGCTGCATGCTACAGAAGCTAAGAGAATTGTGAGCAACACAACAACTCTATAAGAAAAGAAAAGAAATTTCTTATTAGTATATGTTGTAAAAGTTATATAAAATGTATCTCTTTTAGCATTTGTACTAATCTTCTTCCGTGCTCTCTCTTTTGAATCAAATAACAGGCAACAGAATGGATTCAAGTGGACATAACACCAATATCTCAAATATAATAGAAGAGGTTTGTCAGGTTTGTGATAACATTGGTAATCTAAAGTGATTTTGTAATCTGCCATATAATGCTATTCATAAACAAATGATATATTTAGAGCATCCATTTTTGTTTATGGTCCAGATGCCAGTTCTATTGGTTTCTCCATAGAATATAGAGATTATGATCAGACCAAATAATGCCATGTGCATTTAACTGTACGAGTTCCAAATATACGCTAAGTTCACAAACTTTTTTTTTTTTTACGTTAAGTTCACAAACTTAAATTTTGTGTAACAGGTTAATCATAAATATTATCATTTTTAAACAAAAATCTGTTACACAAATTTTAAATGACATTTATGATTAAAAATCATAAATGATATTTCTGAATTATTCCAATCTCAGACCACTTAAATCTGTCTTATCTTTTTTTTTTAAATATGTTTACATCATATAATAGATTATTCATTAAATTAAATTATTTAAAGATAAAGATTAAGTTTGTTAATAATTATAATATTGTGTGATTTCAAATTTTTCGGCTTTTTAATATCATAATAATTTTTTTAATCACAATGTGGGGGTGCTATCATAGAAATATGGGTGGTGCCCACAGAATGTTGTTAGCGTTTGAGTTGGGTTATCAGCCTTTTGACTGATTGCTATTGGCACATCCAAGATTTATACTTTGCACACCCCTTTGTATCAAAATAAAATTTCTAATAAAATTTATTTACTTTTATTTTTTTCGCATTTCCCTTTTTCATCTTCTCTTTATTCTAAGACCAAAAATTTAATAAGCAAAAATTTAAAAGTAAATGGGGGCTTACTAAGTATTACAGAGGTGATATGGATTATGTCTCTTCAGCTCATGAGTACTATAAATATGGTAAACCATTAATGTCTAGAGAGCAGTTTCAATGTTACTTATATTTTATTACCTCTGGTCCTATTTATAAGAGGAAAATCACTTTTTTGGTTGATTGAATAACTCATGTATTTGGTCCCAAATACATGAGTTATTCAATCAACCAAAAAAGTGATTTTCTTCTTATAAATAAGACCAGAAGTAGTACTTACTATCATTCTATTAAATATATTATGGTATAATTTAATTATAATAACTCATGTCCTTTTAATGTATGTTTATGTATATTTCACTATTAAATAAATTAATGTTTTCTTATATAATAACTGTATATATTATACATATCATATATTACATGTTAGACCATTATATGTAATTGGACCGATTATGTAATTTACATAGTGACAATTTTTAGTACAACAAGGCTAGCATTATATCATATAAGTGTTTACAAAATTCAACTTGTCTTATACTATGCATTATTTTAATTTAATTATTTATTAGCATGTTCAAATAATAATTTATACTCGTGCACGGCACGGGTCAGTTACACTAGTAAATATACAAGTAGTACTTGTCCTGTTACATGATAGCATGAGAAAATTAAGCTAAATACAATCTTTGGCATTTATACAATATAATGTTACAATCCAATGAAACCTTATAACACATTGAATTCAATTATAGATACTAGAGAACTTAGACATACAACTCTTGATATATATGTAACTGTAAATTTCAGCCAAGCTCAAGATAGACCCACCTAGGTAGATGATCATATAAACTTTACACCTAATAATTAACATATTTGCTAATATACTTATTGCATAATATCCAAATTCCAACATATGACTACAGTTGAACAACGCAGCCATTTATTACATAAACTAGTAATTCAAAACAACAAGAAAGAACCTGCCTTCTCCCATCTATTGCAGAACAACAATAATCTGAAACCACAAGGAGAAGTTGCACGATTATGGTTGCTACAGGGCGATTAATGAATGCGTTAGACGTTTTTGTCGTTCTTATTCTCACGACGGATGCATTTATTGATTTTATACCCAACCAGAACAACTAAGCATATGATGAGAAATAAAACAATAATTCCTACCAAGGCAGCAAAAGCAACAATAGCTCCACCAAAACCATCACAATAGGAACCTCCAACCAAAATCATCATCATCAACAGAACCCCACATGAAGGCAGCACACAAGAAGGAAAGTGGGAGGCTCACGATGGTGATGGTGATGCACATACCTATTAAGAAAAGCAATATAGGAAATTGGCGGTAGAGAGCCATTCTAGTTCCACTACCTAATAAGAGACAAACACAAACAGATGCGAGGAAACAAATCGTGTTCCAAACCAAGAATCCAATATAAATATTTTCTGGGTATTTAGAAACCAAGATAGCTTTCCCGTCGCACAGTTGAACTCCAGTACTATTTAAAGTTAAACAATGTTGAAAAGTATAACTGGGACTTGACTGAAAGACGCCACCAAGTGGGTTCTTGCAGAGTAAGAAGATAATAGTTGGAATTATGGAAACCGTTAAAATCAGTATCAGTTTCCAATCTTCCACCAATTCACCTGTATATGCGAGCCAATCTTCTACACGATTTAAAAGCTCTCTACAACCTGACTTTTGAGGTGTTTCTAGATCACTACTCATTTTATTGATTGTATCCTAATATATGTATGATCAATGATCTTCCGCATATAATGAGAAGAGGAAAGGAAAAAAAGGGTTAACATTATATAGGAATGGAATACACATTTGGTGGAAGACAAAGAATCGATCAGAGATTACCATTTCAAATCAAATAATTCAGATCGATCAAGCAAAAAATCAGCAAGCCAAATAAGAACAAATGAGCAGTTGTGTTGCACTGCTTGAATTAGGGAGCCCATGTTTATTTCGATTCAGATGATTGGTTTATTCTATGCAATCACGAAAAAGTCAAACCTGAAATGGGGTGATTCTGCCTAAAGTGAATTAGCCGATTTTTTTGTAACATAATTAGCCGATTTAATGGCATCAATTGACACAAATAGGTCAAATATGTATTTGAAATGCAATGAAGTAGCAACTATGTGGGTTTTAAATATAGAAAAAAATTCTAATTAAAAAGATGCATGACAAATGAGCTATTTTTAAGCAATGAAGTTGTATTACTGGAGATAATAATAATAAATGTATGATTAAATTGAGTTAAATTACAATAAAAATTGATTTCAAAATATTTCCTTTATTGACTTCCAAATTTGATTTAAATTGTAATTCCTCTCCTTTTTTTTGTTGATAATTCTGATTTCAATGTTACCTACGTGAATTATATTTGCTGAATTGATGGAAGAAATCAAAAGATAAACAAATCTAATTTATTGATGTATTAAAGAATGAAGTCAATTTAGTAAACTACCATCTTCTATTTAAGCTAACAATAGGCTAGCAAAAAAAATCATTTCTCGAGCTTTTATTTTTGAGGTACGTGTCTTTTTTATGGGTAAATTTGGCAATCTATTTAAGCAATTTTGAGAGTAAATTTGTCTCATTAAATCTAATCATTTACAACTTTTTCAACAGAGAAATCACAAAAATATCCATTCCGAAAGTGGCGCTGCCAGATTCAAAAAAAATTTGAAACCACCTCTCATCTTTCTTCCTTTCCCCGTACCATCTTCCCTTCCTTTTCATCTCTTTGGCTCCCTCCCTCTCGAAAATTTCTCCTCCGAGAGAGACCAAAATAAGAGTTCGAGTTCCCCTCCTCTTTCTTACTTAAGTCGCAACCAAAGGAGAAGAAAAAGGGGTCTCCAACATCAAACAGTCAACAGCTCAAATTGGATGAAGAACTGGGATTTAGGTGAAACCTGGAGTTAGGGTTTTCTGGCTAGATGCAGAAGTGGAGAAGATGATAATGGGAACAATAAAAAAGCCATAAATGACAGCGACGCTACGATTCCGGCGAACGGCGGCTCCATCGAGTGAATCCAAACGGCAATGGTGGCTGGAAAACGTGAGAAAAGAGGTGGCTGGGGTTTTTGAAACCCTTCCAACTCAGAAAATTCTTGGGCTTTTGATAGAGCATGTTGTGAGGATGAAGATGGTGGGTTAGCGGTCGGAAACAGGCCGAGAAGGAGGCCTATAAAAATACCCAAAACAATCGAATTTCTCGTCCTCTTCACTTCCCAGTTAGGTGCCACTGTTGCTGTTTGTTTATGTTTTTTTAACTCATCTATCTATCTATTATCTATTCTATAAAAATACCCAAAACAATCGAATTTCTCGTCCTCTTCACTTCCCAGTTAGGTGCCACTGTTGCTGTTTGTTTATGTTTTTTTAACTCATCTATCTATCTATTATCTATTCTATCTATCTATCTATCTATTACTAATAAGAAAGCTTTGTTTTCTAAGGACATGTGTCAATATTTGATACAATCTCTTTTAAAATAATCATATTTTTTCTAATCTCTCACAGGCTCACCTTCACAGGAAAAGGAAACACGGGACAAAAAAATAAAATCTCGCTTCTTCTCTGCTCCCTCTCTCTCTCGATCTTTCACTTCCCTTTTTCAAAATTTGAAAACCTCCTCTCTCACCACTCGATCTCCCTCGTCTTCTCTCTCTGAGCTCGACCTCCCTCCTCTGCTCCCTCCGTCTTCTACCTCCTGCTTCTCCTCCCTTTCCTCACAAATTTTCAACTTCAACATGCAACTGTTGAGGCAGCAAAGACGGGAACGAACAATCTCCCGATCCCATGAATGAGCAAAGCGTTTCACATCGTTCTTCTCATCCATGAAGTCCCCATCTCTTCTATTGGTACAATCTATTCTACATCTCTTCTTCTATTTGATCGGCTTTTATTCCGGTTTGTTTTTCTATTTTTGTTTTCGATTTTGTTGTCTTGCGGAACAGACGGAGAAGGCTTTCTTGAAGCAACCCAAGATTTGTCTCGACAATACTAAAGAGCATTTAGGGATTGAAAAAAAAAATGCTTTCACTCATTTTCGTTTAATTTCTCCTTCTGGTCACATCTGCTTCTTCTCTTGGAGCTGGTGAGAAAAAAAAACTTCTACTGACTTGCAAAATATTTTTTCTTGATATTAGGTCAAGTGTCTGTTTCGACAAAGCTGCTTTCGAGGTGTCTGATAAAATGCGATTGAGGTTTGTGCCCACGCACACAGTATTAAGATTGAGGTTCGGTTACTTTTATCTTTCCTTGGGATTATCTTATTCTTCGACAAGGGATTGCTAGCCACTGGAAATGTAAGTTTTATTTTATCACAAGTTTCATTTTATCACAAGTTTGTTGCTTAAATATATTTGATTTGCATAAGATTTTTTATGTCATTTTATCTTTGTGTTGCTCAAATAAGATCATGTTTGTTTCTGGAGTGTCCTTAACCATTGGGCTGAAAATCCACTATGCAATTCTTCATGAAGCAAAGTAATTTCAAGGTAAATTTGTTAGAGATTTACTGTCTTTTTTCACTTAGTACCCCATGCTCTCTTCATTTAAATTTCCCCCCACTCATCATTTACTTCGAGGAAACTATCTCAGTTGCTATTGGGATCATTCTTATTGTAGGATGTGAACGTGAACACAAGAAGGAGGGTTGAATTGTGTTAAAAACTTTTCTTTTACTTTACGTAAAAAACACTTCAACACAGATTTTTCAAAACTGTTTGTATATCGGATGCAGAGAAATTAACCGGATGCAGAAAATAAACCGCTTATGAAAACTTGTTTTACTGAGCAAGGTAAAGATAAATGTAAAGTAGTAAAGGAAGAGACGCAAAAATTTATACTAGTTCACCACCAACTGGTAGCTACGTCTAGTCCCTTCGTTCCTGAAGGATTTTTCACTATAATCAACTGATTACAATTTTCCTCAAGAGTATTCTACTGTCACAAACTTGACAATACTCTCAACTTCTCAAAACGACTTAGTGCAGTCGAGCCTTTGAGGAACAAAGCCTTCATTAGGCCAAATATAGTTTACAAAAGAGATTATACTTTTGAATACAGTCAAAATATCTCTCACAGAGAGGATGAAAAGATTAAGCTCAAAACAGAATGGCTTTCTCAAAGAAAGTATAAGACGCTGAGTTCAGTCTTTTGTAGACCAGAAACTTGGCACGAAACTTGATTGCTCACTTGAGTAATATTGCTTTTAGAATGAAGTTTCTTCACAGTTTTTCCAACATCTCTTCAATGAATACCTTGGGGTATTTATAGGAGTCTTCAAGGGTATTACCGTTACAGTAAAAATATCTCCTTTCCATTGAGTGAGGTAATTTGAAATGTAGTCCTTTTCTTCCTTTCCAGAGAATATCATAATAATACACATTACCGTTTTCGTACTATCTGTTATTTGCAATTGCCTTGTACGATTTTTGTCTTATGCTAAAGGTGTCACCTTTGCTTCCTCGTACATCAAAATGAGCGCATAAAATCAAATTCGAATTCCGTTCCACAACAGTTTGAGGTTAAGAGCAAAAACGTGATCATCACGTGCTTCATTAAAGAGATCAGACGCTCGCTCAGAACAGAGGACGGACGCTTGCAGCAATTGAGTATTCCACGTGTCAAAGAGTAACACTACTGGACGCTTGCTGTTAGCAAGACGCTGAAGTGAGTTCGGACGCTGACACTAGTGGATTGTATTCAATTCTTTTATAAATTTCTTCTTCTTCCTTGAGTGTTTCGTACATATATATGAAGTTTTGATACCTGTACACTCAGAGATATGTTAGAAGATAAATTATTCTTCTTGAAAATACTTTGTTATCATCAAAATCAATGAGGGTCTAAACTTCTCAATCGTTTAGGTTCCAACAATCTCCCCCTTTTTGATGATGACAAATATCCAAGGTTGATGAACAATTTAAATTCAAAATAATATCAAGGGTCTCCCCCTGAATTTAACAATTTTGATATATATGAACAATTAAGGTATTAAGGTGATTGTTGATAAACAAATTCATTTAAGTGATCACAAAAATACGTATATGTATCAGAGCATATATTTAACAAAATGAGATCGGATGCTGATTTTCATTTTATCAAAAAGATTTTCATTGTATCAAATTATTGATCATTATTAGAGTACTGGATCAATTAATATCAACGCATTAATAGATGTTAGAGCAATGAATAACCACATAAATGCTATGTATGAAATGATATGCATGATACTTCAGTTTTAGTGTATCCATCGGTGTTTGAACATCGGACGGTGAATTTGTCAATCAGACTTTCATGTGTTCATCAAACTTTTCTTTTACTCCCCCTTTTATCATCAGACAAAAAGAGTGTAAAGCACATCATAGTCAAAATACGGCTTAGAAAAATTTGAATATATATAAACAGATAATCAGATATAGGTATATATATAAACAGATAGTCAAAGCAAACACAATGAATATATATAAGAGTACCAAAAAAAATATTTTATATCACACATAAAAAAAATAAATAAATTTAAGGGTTTGGTGGAGGTGGTGGAGGGATGTTGAGACGTTCATATAATAACTTCAGTGCATTCTCCAGCTGAGTAACTTTCAGGTTAGTGGCCTTCATTTCTTCAAACTCTGCTTTAGGAATGGTGACCATCTCAACTGCAGGAGTAGAAGTAGAAGGTCCAGCTTCTGATACTGGTGCAGGTTTCATCTTCTGATGCTCTGCTAGCACCCAGTTGGATAGCTTCAGTCTCAAGTCCTTCTTCTGTTGAGCTCTTAGAAAGAATGCATCATTTGGTATAAACCATTTGATGAGACTTCCAAGTTTCCTCTGCTCAGATTCTGCCTGAATTTTCCTTCTTTTCTCCACCTCTTCTGGATACAGCAAATCCATGAAGATATTTTCTCTATGCAGAAGCACATCAGCAGTGAAAGCATCAAACCTGTTTCCAGCATCTTCTCCCCATATTCTTCTGATGAAGGCACTCAATGCTTCAAAAATGAAAGAGAGTCCTTCATTTTCTGCCAGGTATATTCGTCGCAGATTTTCCCTGTCATCTTTTGTAAGCACTAGGGGGACGAGGCATGGTAACATGGCTTTGTCTTTCCAAGACTTCGACCATTGACTCCAAGTAAATCCAATGTCAAAGTGCTTGGTCATAGCAGCCCATTGGACATATGTCTTCATGCAGTCAAGCGGCCTGATTACTGAACACCTGAACGTATCATCAAAGTAAGTAGTTCCCAGATTGGTGTCAGTAACTCTGCTGATAGTGCCAACTGTTGGAATTGTGGCTTTCTCGGTATTGCAGCAGTTTGAGGAGCCAGTTCTCCATTCATCTTCCTTCAGAGAACTAAGGTAAAACCTTCTGGCATGATCCTCAGTGATTTTGGCAATAGGAAGCTTAGAGAATTCTTTAAGATTATACTTCTTGGGAGCCTTCTCATACTCTATGAGCCCGATCTTGCTGAATGGCAGCTTGCCAGGAGCAGGTTCTTTCCTTTTCCCAGGGATAGACCAAGGTAGCCACATTTGTCTATCTGGCACAATCTTTACGAATACAGAAGAAGGATCCCTGAACTGTCTGATAACTTCAATTTTCTTCATCTCAAGACAGTGTGCCATGAAGGCAGCTTCTTCATCTATAATCCATCTTCCACACTCCTCCAGTGTGAGAGGTTCAGTTTGAGGTAGGGATTTAGGAAGGTCAACAGAGAAAGGGATTGCTCTGCTACCAGGTTCTGGTCTTAATCTTCCTTTGAATGACATCTAAAAATGGTCTTCTCCATCCTTGAAGGTAGCAGTCATTGGAGAGGCAATCTCCAGTTTGGCAACTCCAGGGGTGAAGGTTTTCAAATGCCATGTAGAGAGGCGATTGTAGATGTTGTGATATGACTCATACTTAACAAATCGAGGTTTGTTAATGCACGAGACATTCTTCCTTCCACCGAAGTCTGTAGGTTTATGGGTAATAGTGAGTGAAGTGGGAGTGGTTTTGGTGATTGTATAGGTTTTAGGTGTGTAGGGTTTGAAGGGATTAATGGGAGGTACTTTGAATAATAGGTTGAAGGGATGAGAGTGAAGTTTGGAAATGTATGTGGTAAGTGAGGTATTTGAGGAAATTTGTGGTAGGTCAAGGTTGAGTGTATTTGATGGTGTTTGGGTAGGTTTTGAGGGGATGAGGGTAGAGGTTTGTCTGAGGCTCATTCTGGTTTTCTTGGCTTGTGTTTGAGTTTGTGGTTGTGAAACAGACAATGGGGGTGCAGAAATAACATCATGACAATCAATGATAGATACTGACTCATCAGCAGCAAAGTCGAGTACCTTTGGGTTAAGCTCAGAAGTCTTAACCAACCTTCTTTTTGTTCCTCTAAGGGCAACAACGGCAGGAGGAGGATGAGGAGGGACTTGCTTCCCTTGACCGGACGCTGAAGCATCCTTTTCAGCTGTTGGCTTATTCTTTTTCTCCAAGACCATTCTGATAGGAATTCTATCATCATCTTTTGGTTCCTCAACAGTAGGTGCAGGAGCCACCTTCTGTTTCATTCTTCTTGTCTCCCTTAAAGGAGATTCAGCAGGTCTCTTCACACCAGCCATTGAGCTTCTAGTGGTTTTCTTTTCAGTTCTCCTTCCTGTTGCTCTAATTTCACCTTCTTTATCATAGAGCCAGTTATCAGCTGCATTCTGACTAGACTGTTGACTCCAAAAACTTCAGGACGAACAACAGCGCCAACACCAAAGTATTTTTCTTTTTCTTCTGTGTTGGTAGAGTCAGCCAGCTTTCTCACAACACCATCTTTAATCATCATTATGGAGAGAAGAACTCCATAAGGGATAACCTTGACGATATTCTTCTTATCGACACTCTTCCTTGAGAAGACAAGAGCATTTATAAGATTATTGATAATCAACCTTGGCAGATTGATTTTCTTCCCATCCATGTAGTTTCTCATAATGAACTTTTGCTCGTAGTTCACTATGTCGCTTGAGCCAGCCTTCAGAATCACGCTCTTAGCGATGATTTTGTGCAGTACTCTGTAGTGGCTTTTCAAGTCTTTGGCAGTGGGAGTTATGTTCTTCTTCTTCAACTCACGATAGTTTTCAACAGGGCTTCGTTGACGTTTTCCAGTCCTTTGTAAGCGTCAACCCAGTTAGCATGGTAACTGATTCCTTCACAAGGGCACTTGATCGTCTGAGTAATAGAGTTGATGGTGAAGCGTAACTTGAAGCCTCTGATCTGTCCTTCTATAATTTCTCCCGGAACCCCAGAACTCCTTTATAGCATAGCTCAGTACATCGACTGGTTCCCAGATAAAGTAATTTTTCTAGCCTAGTTTCTGCAAACCTTCTTCAAAATCAAAACCATATAGCTTGAAGTTCTCGAAATCAATTCTGTTCTCATTCATGAGTTTTGCTTCTGAGAAGACATCGAAGGCAGCAGTGTATTGTCCAACCTTTCTATCAGCCATGGTAGCAGTTGCAGAGAGGGTAATGGAGGTTTTAGGGTTTGAAATCACACAGAGAGAGAGAGAGAGAAAGAACAGTTTTGCAAGTAGATGCAGAGCGAAGTGATGGAGTGAAAAATGTGGAGTAGTGAGAAAGTTGATAGAAAATGGTACAATCCTTTTTCAAAAACCGCTTCGTATTTCCACACAAAAATTAAATAAAAAACGAAAAGAAAATGGAGATTCGCTTTTTCATTAAATGAAGATGCCAAAAGAAAAGTAAGATCAAGTAAAAAGATTTTATCGAAAGACATAAATAATTATGACTCAGTAGATGTGATGAGATGCTTAAGTCCTTTACACGTGTGACACGTGTGTGTGCGCTCGGACGCACGCAATCGATTCACCAGACGTTGAGTTATGATGCACATGACAAATAAAATGCTTTCAAGTATGCATGCTTATGTCATACCAGATGCTGAGATGATGCATATCATCTGATACTGAGATTAATCATTCTTCTATAAGATGAAAATTTAAATTTCTTTTTATAAAATTGAATTTATCTTCAGCAAAGGGTTTTGTAAATATGTCAGCCCACTGGTGATCAGTGTCTACAAATTTTATTTCGAAAATACCTTTCTGAACATAGTCTCTTATAAAATGATGCTTAATCTCAATGTACTTGGCTCGTGAATGCAATATGGGATTTTTAGTAAGACAGATTGCAGAAGTATTATCACAAAAGATAGGAATGTTACT
The DNA here is from genome assembly GCA_037113605.1 of Calophaca sinica. Taxonomy (NCBI): domain Eukaryota; kingdom Viridiplantae; phylum Streptophyta; class Magnoliopsida; order Fabales; family Fabaceae; genus Calophaca; species Calophaca sinica. The sequence continues at coordinate 130,896,250 of CM073731.1, forward strand.
CTCTTTTATCAGATAGTCTTCAAGTTGATATTTCAACCACAAAAGTTGAGAGCTGCAACTAGCTGCTGAAATATATTCAGCTTCTGCTGTTGAGAGTGCAATCGTGCTTTGCCTTTTGCTTGACCAAGACACAAGATTTGCTCAAAGGAATTGGCAGCCTCCACTTGTGCTTTTTCTTTCAATTTAGTCTCCAGCAAAGTCACCATCACAGAAACCTACTAACTTGTAATCTTTTGATTTCTTATAAAGCAAACCAAGATTAGTAGATCCTTACAAATATCTAAAAATTCTTTTAACAGCACTCAAGTGTGATTCTCTAGGATCTGATTGAAATCTAGCACACAGATAGACGCTAAACATAATATCAGGTCTTGAAGCTGTAAGATAAAGTAGAGATCCAATCATACCTCTGTACATCTTCTGATCTACCTTTTTACCAGTTTCATCTTTACCAAGAATGCATGTTGGATGCATAGGAGTACACATAGGTTTACAATCCACCATTTTGAATTTCTTTAGCAATTCCTTGATATATTTGCTTTGATGTATATAGATACCATCATTGCGTTGTTTGATTTGAATTCCAAGGAAAAACTTCAGTTCACCCATCATGCTCATCTCGAATTCAGCCTGTATTAGCTTAGAAAATTCTTTGCAAAGGCTTTCATTAGTAGCTCCAAAATAATGTCATCAACATATATTTGAACAATTATAAAGTGCTTGTTTGATGTTTTTCTAAAAAGAGTAGTGTCTACTAGACCTCTGGTAAAGCCATTTTTCATCAAAAATGTACTCAGTCTTTTATACCAAGCTCTGGGAGCTTGCTTAAGACCATACAGGGCCTTTTTAAGCTTGAAGACATGTTCTGGAAATTCAATGTCTTCGAATCCAGGAGGTTGTTTTACAAAGACTTCCTCAGTTATAAAACCATTCAAAAAAGCACTTTTCACATCCATTTGATAAAGAACTATATCATGATGTGCAGCAAATGAAAGTAAAATGCGTATAGCTTCTAACCTTGCAACAGGTGCAAATGTTTCAGTAAAATCAATACCTTCTTCCTGTGAGTAACCTTGAGCAACCAATCTTGCCTTGTTTCTCACAATCTTTCTATCTTCATCAAGCTTGTTTCTAAATACCCATTTAGTACCAATAGCTTGCTTATCTTCTGGTAGAGTAACTAGCTTCCATACATCATTTCTTTGGAACGGATTCAACTCTTCTTGCATGGCCAGAATCCAACCTTCATCTTTTAATGCTTGATCAATCGTTTTAGGTTCCATTTCTGAGAGTAGTGTCATATCTGCATGCTCTTTAAAAGAGGATATGGTTCTTACTCTATCTCCAGGTTTTCCTATGATTTGATCTTTAGGATGATTGGCTTTGTACTTCCAGCTCTTTCTGAATTCAGCTTCTGAAGATTCTTGTGTCTGGTCACCACCGGACGATGAAGATGTAGGTTCACTATTTGTAGTATTACCTATATTTAATTCTGAAAATAATTCATCTAGCTCTGACATGGCCGTGTCAAGCTTCTTGTCATCAAATTTGACATGAATGGATTCTTCCACTGTCATAGTTTCTTTATTGTATATTCTAAAAGCTTTAGATCTTTCAGAATATCCCAAAAAGATTCCTTTGTCAGCTTTTGAATCAAACTTACCAAGCTGATCCTTAGTATTTAAAATATAACACGTACATCCAAATGAATGAAAATATGATATGTTTGGTTTCCTTCCTTTCCACAGTTCATATGGAGTCTTCTTCAAAATAGGTCTAATAAAAATTCTATTTTGAATGTAACAAGCTGTGTTTACTGCTTCTGCCCAAAAATGTTTTGCAATGTTAGCCTCATTGATCATGGTCCTGGCCATTTCTTGGAGGGACCTATTCTTCCTTTCTACAACACCATTTTGTTGAGGTGTTCTAGGAGAGAGAAATTGTGGGAGATGCCATTATCATCACAAAATTTTTGAAAGATTTCATTTTCAAATTCTCCCCCATGATCACTTCTAATAGAAGAAATACAAATTCCTTTTTCATTTTGAACTGTTTTGCAGAATACAGTAAATACCTTGCATGACTCATCTTTGTGAGCAAGGAATCTAACTCATGTCCATCTAGTAAAATCATCAACAATGACTAACCCAAATTTCTTTCCAGTTAAAGAGGCTGTCCTTGTTGGACCAAAAAGATCAAGATGCAAAAGCTCAAGTGGTCTAGAGGTTGATACAACATTTTTTTAATGAAAAGAAGTTTTAACTTGTTTTCCTCTTTGACATGCCTCACAGAGAGCATCAGATTGATACTTAAGATTTGGTAAGCCTCTGACAAAACTGTGCTTGTTTAATTTTGAGATTAATCTCAAATTGGCATGACCCAATCTTTTGTGCCAAATCCATTATTCTTCGTCAACAGACATGAGACACTTGACATCTTGTTTTGCAAGTTCAGAGAGATCAATTTTGTAAATATTTTGTTTCCTCTTAGCAGTAAAGAAAATAGAGCCGTCTTTCTTGCTTTTTACTAGACATCCAGTTTCTGTAAAGATGACTTCATAACCATTGTCACATAATTGACTTATGCTCAATAAGTTATGTTTAAGTCCTTCAACATATAGTACATTATCAATAGAGGGAAGAGAGCCTTTACCAATGCGACCAATTCCAATTATTTTACCTTTCTGGTTTCCTCTGAAACCAACGAATCCAACTTCTTTAGGCCTTAGTTCTTGGAACATATGCTTTTCTCCCGTCATGTGACGCGAGCATCCACTGTCTAAGTACCAAGATAGGTGTGTTGGCTTTGTTGCTAAGCATGTCTGCAACATAGACTATTTTATCTTTAAGTACCCATATCTTTTTGGGTCCTTTCTTGTTAGTTCTTGAAGGAAGTTTATCCTTCACAGTTTTAAAAACAGTACATGCACTTTTCTAATGACCAGGTTTATTGCAGTAAGTACAATGCAAGCATTTACTATGATTATTTGATTTATCAGATGCTGAATCATTTTCTAAAAGAGGTTCATCTGATATATAACCAAGACCATGAGTTGTCGTTTTACTGACACCTCAAATCATTGAAGCTTGCTTGCTTCGAGTTACACTCTCTGCAAGAAATTTTTGAAATGCATATTCATAATCATTTGATTTGCATTTAGGATTGCCTGTAACTTTAGAGCTTTCAGCTTGAGAGCTCTTAGCTTCTGGTTGCTTGTTAGCGACGGCCGGTTATCCATCGATGTTGATTTTCGATTTTACAGTTCTCTTCATTGAGTGCAAATTTTTCTTTGTTTAAAGCTTGAAAGTCTTGTGATAATTTTGAAAATTTCTTTTTCAAATTCTTATACTCAACAGTGAGAGTGACAGAGTCCTTAAGAAGATCATCAAATGCAAGTTGAAGTTCAGAGTAGGAATCATATACTATTACCTCTTCAACTTCTTCTTCTGAATCAAGGTCAGTGTCTACCATGAGAGCGAGATTTGCTTCTACTTCATTATCTTCCTCAGATGAGGATAAGTCTAGATCTTCCCATGTAGCCATGAGACTCTTCTTCTTTTTCTTGAAAGAACTTCTTGTGGGCTTTTCCTTAAGATTAGAACATTCGGACTTGAAATGTCCATGCTTTTTACATTCATAGCAAATGACTTGAGCTTTGTCCTTGTCCTTGCTTTCCTTCTTGTACTTAGTATCTTTCTTCTGAAACTTCCTCCTAAAGTTTCTCTTCTTCCACATTCTTTGTATCTTCCTGGATATAAATGCGAGCTCATCTTCTGATGTGTCAACATCTCCTTCTGAAGCTTCATCTTCTGATTCTTCTTCTTCAGCCTGAAGGGCTTTGGAAGAACTAGCTTTATGTTGAGCGACTTTCAAAGCAATAGATTTGCCCTTTTTGACAGGTTCTTCTTCGTTTAGCTCAAGTTCATGAGCTTTCAACGAACTCATAAGATCTTCAAGTCGTACGACATTTAGATCTTTTGCTTCCTGAATAGCAGTGACCTTGGGTCTCCACTGCTTAGTCAAGCTTCTTAAGATCTTTCTAACATGATCAGGTGTAGTGTAACTTTTTCCAAGGGCCTTTAACCCATGAACAAGTATGTGGAATCTTCCAAACATAGTTTCAATGCTTTCACCATCTTTCATTTTGAACAACTCATATTGGCGAACCAACATGCTAGCTTTGGTTTCTCTTACTTGGGCAGAGCCTTCATAAGATAAAACGAGTGAGTCCCAGATTTCTTTGGCAGTATCAAATTTGCCACATTTATCATATTCTTTTTCTGTCATAACACAGATAAGAATGAATCTAGCTTTTTGATTGATTTGATATCTCTTTTTCTGTTCATCATTCCAATCTTTTATGGCTAAAGCAACACCACGAGGATTAGTGGGAGGAATGTAACCACTTTGAACTATATCCCACAACTCAAGTTGTTGTGTCTCAAAAAAAGCTTTTATCTTATCTTTCCAGTAATCAAATTTTTCTCCATCGAATAGAGGAGGACGGTTCATATGACCACCTTCAGTAGACATGTTCACAGTATAGGATCTTTTCTCTTAACACTGTTAAGTGCTCAACCAAGAGGTCGAACTCTGGTACCAACTGAACGTGAACACAAGAAGGGGGGTTGAATTGTGTTAAAAACTTTTCTTTTACTTTACGTAAAAAACACTTCGACACAGATTTTTCAAAACTGTTTGTATATCGGATGCAGAGAAATTAACCGGATGCAGAAAATAAACCGCTTATGAAAACTTGTTTTACTGAGCAAGGTAAAGATAAATGTAAAGCAGTAAAGGAAGAGACGCAGAGATTTATACTAGTTCACCACCAACTGGTAGCTACGTCTAGTCCCTTCGTTCCTGAAGAATTTTTCACTATAATCAACTGATTACAATTTTCCTCAAGAGTATTCTACTGTCACAAACTTGACAATACTCTCAACTTCTCAAAACGACTCAGTACAGTCGAGCCTTTGAGGAACAAAGCCTTCACTAGGCCAAATATAGTTTACAAAAGAGATTATACTTTTGAATACAGTCAAAATATCTCTCACAGAGAGGATGAAATATTAAGCTCAAAACAGAATGGCTTTCTCAAAGAAAGTATAAGACGCTGAGTTCAATCTTTTGTAGACCAGAAACTTGGCACGAAACTTGATTGCTCACTTGAGTAATATTGCTTTAAGAATGAAGTTTCTTCACAGTTTTTCCAACATCTCTTCAATGAATACCTTGGGGTATTTATAGGAGTCTTCAAGGGTATTACCGTTGCAGTAAAAATATCTCCTTTCCATTGAGTGAGGTAATTTGAAATGTAGTCCTTTTCTTCCTTTCCAGAGAATATCAGAATAGTACACATTACCGCTGCACTTATCCGTTATTTGCAATTGCCTTGTACGATTTTTGTCTTATGCTAAAGGCGTCACCTTTGCTTCCTCGTACATCAAAATGAGCGCATAAAATCAAATTCGAATTCCGTTCCACAACAGTCTGAGGTTAAGAGCAAAAACGTGATCATCACGTGCTTCATTAAAGAGATCATACGCTCGCTCGGAACAAAGGACGGACGATTGCAGCAATTGAGTATTTCACGTGTCAAAGAGTAACACTACTGGACGCTTGCTGTTAGCAAGACGCTGAAGTGAGTTCGGACGCTGACACTAGTGGATTGTATTCAATTCTTTTATAAATTTCTTCTTCTTCCTTGAGTGTTTCGTACATATATATGAAGTTTTGATACCTGTACACTCAAAGATATGTTAGAAGATAAATTGTTCTTCTTGAAAATACTTTGTTATCATCAAAATCAATGAGGTTCTAAACTTCTCAATCGTTTAGGTTCCAATAGGATGGTCTATTTTTGGCATGATTATTACGGCTTATGGATTCATTGTACAATTCAGGTTTAGTGGAATTTTAGAGAAGCTATTGTGTTAAAGTATGTTAATATTCTTTAAGCAAATGATAGATTATACTATGCAATGCTTTCTAGCCTAGGCCTACACTGGCCATTCATTCAACCGATATGTAAATGTCTTTACCTTCCATCTAAGTTTTCACAGAAGCATGATACTTATAAAAAGTAAGCTTTAATATATATTCAAACATATTTACAAAGTGTAAATAATTTTTAAGATGCTGTTAGGAAAGAAGTGTGTTCCATTAACACACTATTGTTAACAATAACAAATTGTGCCTCATGATTTATTATCTATTAAAGTTGCTAATTTTATTTAGACTCCTCCTCCGGCCTCTGTGATTTGAAGCGAGTTGCACCTTGACTCGCGTGCAGGTGCATCGACGGGAAAACTTCCCCTTCCCTTTCTCCTGCATGAGAGGTTCTTTTTTTTTTCTATAATGAGCTTTGCATTTGAGTAATATAAAAATGTTTGCAAATTTAATGGTTTTGTGACATGGGAGTATAAAGTTTAGTTTTAGTAAAGCACTACCACTACAAGTGTAGGTAAAGGGTTTAGAGCAACTTGATTGAAAAATCATTTATTCACTTCCTAAAAGTTTTGTTATAAATTTTGGTTATGGATTTGGAAGTGTTTATTCTTTCCTTCCATTTCTTTGAAGCATTTAGTTCCGAGCTTTCCTTGCTTTGCCAACGTCTAATCATTTAAGATTTCTTTGCTATCTTGTTGGACCTTCTGCATAGAGAAGTGGATGACGAACTTGAAAAAGAATGTGTGTTGAACGAATTTAGATAATTGATCTTTGTTTTTAGCATTTTAATTGCATGCTCTTTTTGATTAAGGAGACTGATAAATGACTTATGAGAAACATCTTTGATTAAAAATATGAGTTCTAATGCTAATATTTATGTGCAGGTGCTTTTCATAACTCTGAGTTTTGCTTTGATTGAGAGAGTATAGCTATTTGAAAGTGAATATTTTGGTTGAGTAGAGTGATAGAATGTAGATTAAAGGAAGGCAAGTTAAAGCTGCGCAAAGATGAGTTTGTAATTTAGATGGATTTTGTTTATTTGAGGCACAAAGGGTAAGACTTGATAATTTATAAGAATCTGGTTTTGTTTGTGATTATTAATTCTTCATTTTCAATGTTGTTATACATGTTTGTGCAATGCCTGTCATCAAGCTGAAAGAGAAAATTACATTTTTTTATGTTCATGCCTGTTTCTTTTATGTTCATAGCAATAGCAACATCTTAGTCAGCACATGTTGAGTTCATATCAATAGCAATAGTAATATCTTGAAGTGTGTTCAATCTTAAAGTTTGTTCAGCTTATTCCCTTATATGGCAGGATGAGCACAATTTTTATCCCTTATTATCATGCTTGGAAGGAACATGAAAAACCAAAGAAGAGAGGAAAGGTGCCATGAATGCTATTTTACCGGTAGTATACGGCTTATAAATTTTATGTGTGTGCTGCTGCACTAGGAAACAACAACTCACTTCTTGAGAAATCTTTAGATTTAAATCTTAATCAGATTTGAAATGTTGTCTTTCTAGGATTAATCCACTGGACATTGGATGTTATGCAAAAATGAAGAACCAAAAATCTATTTTAGTGAGTGATCCATGTTCTTCCATCTCTTTTCAAATTTTGTATGTTCTGCATGACATCACTAAGAAGGGGCATAATGTGAACTTTCATATCTTGTAGGTGTATATCACATCCAAGGTTAATTGTTTTAAGTATTTTTTTTGGAAACTTCCTTGCTAAATATAAATGATAGCTAAATATAAATGATAGCATGGTTGGGTAAAGGGAACACAATCTCATTTTTGCGCTAATGTTAGTTTTGGGATTTTAATAAGTTAATACAATAACTTTCATTTATTGATTGTGATTTCTGTTTCATCTTGATTCTTGACCCTTTTGGCCCACCCAATTGTTATTTATTAACTAATAATGTTGTGGACAGGGCTGTAGCAATTGGCCAATGAAATGGAATTAAACAGACTTAAGAAGGCATTACAGGAAAGTCCAGTGCAAATGATGGCTTAGGAAGCACAAAGATTGTTAGGAGCTCTATGAAGAGAAACAGTAACAAGTTACGTTTACCACTATGCGAAGTTGATGATGATTTTATTCTTCTTTACAAATTGCAATGTTTTTTGGAGTATATAGCGATAAAGCTAGCTTATGTTACTTATTTGATATTGGCAATGATGTTGGTAATCAGATGGAACTCTTCTGAAAAAGGATGGCGGTTCCACTGTCTAACACACAAACGCATGAAGGTGAACAGTAGTGACTGATGTTTTTTGGATTCCATAGTGATCATTTTCCTCTTCTCTAATTTTCTTTCTTTTGCCTTTTTTATGCCATATGTTGTAGCTTAAATAATTGATATTATTTAGTGGCTGAGTTTACACGGAGTCACGGATAGTAGATATTGCTGAGGTTGAAGAATATCTACTCGCCATTAGTGATGCCAAGGTAAGATTCTATATGTTTAACTGTTTTGCATGCTGTTTTGGAAACTCTAATGCCTTGGTAATAGCCTTTCCGGTATGCGCAGTCTTTATGCCATAATATAATCAATGACTTAAATTTATTTTATATTAGTTTTTTTATGTTCTTTCATTCAATTAGTTAGGGAATTGAAAAAAGAATTTGTTTATTAATTTTCTTTTCAAGTTTTTGTATTTATTCAACCAGCAAAGAAAAATAGTTGAATCTGACTACCTTTTCATGCTAACCAATTCCTATATGGTTTCTCAAGCAGTTACATGGACAAATGTGCAAGGCTCTTTCTATAATATATTGCAAAATATTGTCAGGATTTCCTTCTTCAAAAACTGCTAGGCCTAGGAGCAAAACCAAAGAAATTTTGGATCTCTATATTCTCGGTCGTGTTATTATATACAATAATATTAGTATAGGAATCTGTATTCAAATTTTTGCTCAGTCAAAAGACATACCAATTATTATTCTATTTTAGTTTTAGAATCATCGTAGTACGGCATGACTGAAGTTTTGAAATAAATATTGTACATTTGAAATAAATAGCAATGATATCATTTATCTATTAGCAATGATATCATTTATCTATGTAGAGATAGCTCATTAAAATACTGTACATCTGAAATAAATAACAATGATATCATGCACATGTCTTGGTTTTTTGTCTTACTAAGTCTATATAAATAATTGTAACTATGGAGTATCAATTTTATAATTCACAAACAAGGCAAAAACGCAACACAACGCGACCCGTGCGAATGCACGGGTAACCGACTAGTTGCATGAATAGGTGGGTTTGACAAATAGTGAAAACATTTCCCAAGGGAACTGTTGGTGTTTGATGTGTTGTTGGTGATTTGAACGTGCCTTTGAGTCTATTTGATTTTTTTTTTTACATGTTTGAGATGCTTATCACAACTTATAGTTGGTAAATTAATTGTTAGTAGTATCATTATGGCTTTTTTTAATGTATTGGAGTTGATAATAAAATTCTAAACATACCTTGTCTCAGGTTGTGGAGCCTGTGATTATGGTTATAGTACTTGCCCTACTTAGAAAAATATTTGTGCAGCTATAAAATTGGGACCTGTTTGCATCAGTTCAACTTATATGCTTTGGCTGGAAAGTGGTATGAAGCAGTCCACTTCAGAAAGATGGAAGCACCGCACTTGAGGAAGTCAATTTTTTGTAAATTATCCCTGCTTTTGTGTACTGCTTTTATGACAATGTTACTACATCTCTCACATTGGACTGCTATAGCATCATGGCTTATTTGGATTTTATTGTCAATATTTCTTCTTAAAAATATGTCTTATTCTCTAATAGAGTAACATAACCGTTCCAACATTTTATTTAAAACTTTGCCTGAGATTATCAGTCCATCTGTTCAATAGCTTTTTCAAATTGTCTTTATTAGAGCTGTGAGTTATCTACTTTCACATAGCCAATTAATTTAGCATGTTCCTATTTTACTAATTTCTTACTCCTATTTTAGTTTACTTGGTACATATTAGAGGAGTTATGAAGGGAAATTCTATTTGAAATCAATCTCTACCTCTTTTATTTTTCTCCCTTCAAATTAAAAATTGATGTTAGTCAGTGTGCTTATAGAGGATAAGCAGTGGGCAAGCCTACTTGTAGGGACTATCTGGGGGCTGTTTATTCTCTCTTTAAACTTGAAAAACATGTAAAGGATATTGGGGGAAATGTTAGTGCCCTTTACGAAATGCAAGCCAATGTTGGGCAATACCTGTCCTGTTTTGGGAAAATGTGGTTGTAAAGAGGCTTAAGGACATTTTATTTTTCTAGGAGAAAAATGAGATTTGACATTTGTTACCTTCAACTATATTTTATGCATGCCTTGGTAAATTATCTCCCAGCTTTATAAAGGCAATGCTACATGTTAGTGCCATCTTGTGAGATGAAAATACAATGCCATATTTGCTACTTGCTAACAACGTTCTTTTCTAGCTATATTTATATTGCTCGATTTCACTATCTATTCTTGTTTGAACTTTGAAATATTAGTTTCCTGTAAGTTAACAGCTTAACATCATTTATCCTAGCTCAACATGGTGGTATTGAAAGCCTTCCTGAGACCAAAATGTGTTACCTTATAGATGCAACAATTATTTGAAGAGCGAAAACAAAAGTCGAACTGGATAATGAATTTATTGGTCTTTTCATGCATGTTCAATGAGTTAATTTTGTGAAATATACATAGTAAGCATGACACCACATATCTGTCATTTATAACTCATGGAACTTGAAGAGAATTGGCCATATTGATAGCTTCAGTAATTTGTAACTCATGGTCTTTGTTTTTTTACCTTAGCAGAACAGAACAAGATGATATCAAAGTTTTCTATCAAAATTTCCAAAACTTCTACAAGGTTTCTAATCTACAACTGAAGACATATTCCAAGGTTCTCTCCCTCTTAACGTGAAACTATGATCATTAGCTCACACTGCTACATTTTGTATTTATGGTTTGTTTGGTTGTTTTCATTTTTTTTTTGCACAGGCATGGATAAGCATCAAAACTAAAAAAATGCAACAACAGAAGCGCACTTAGAATTGGCATGAAACCCTATATAAACTTTGATAAGAGACACAAGGGAAGAATAATTTTGCTTTCGTGATTCTAAAACCATCAATAGTAATTTAGTTTGTATTATAATTTGCATTACTCAATTGTAAACATGGTGGTTAGTGATATTCTAAACCTGTCATAGGAATGTTCTTATATCTCTACATTTTTCATTTATATTGTATTGCCTAACCACTCACCAATAAATTCTATGAGGACTTGCTAAGTGAGAGTGGCATCTAAATAAGGACAAAAAAAAAATGACATAACTATATATTGTACTCATTCCCTGCCAACAGTGTATCCGTTTTAAAAACATTTATTAATTTTTCGTTTTGAAAATATTTATTAATTTTAGATTCTTTTTAAACTAATTAAAACTTGAGGGATTTTTTTTTTCATCTGGGCATCCCATGTAAAACATTATTTTATTTGCATGTCTTATTCCACTAAGTTACATTTTGTTTTATGAAACAAAAACAACATTATCCAACTAACTCTTACCATTCGAATGGCCTACTGCTTTTGGTACTTTTAGTTTTTTGAAAAGTTTTTAGTAAACTCCATTTTTAAAAGGTTTATTTATAAATTAGTTTTGTTAAAACTTTTTGTTAAACCGAATAGTACTGCTGTAAAAATAAAAAACCCGAATAGTACTATCCTAAAATTTTATTAATTATATTTTTTGTTTTTTTAAAACTATATGTCAAAGCATGTTTTATCTTTTAAAACTTTCAATTTTTTTTAAGGTTTGTGATAAGCATTCGTTAAACTCTTGTTTTAAAAGTTTTTTCATTTTTGTTTTTTTGTAAATACTTTTTGCTTAACAAAATGAATTCTTTTAGATTAGGCTATAAAGATTTTTATGTTCTTTAATGATCAATTACTAAAAAAAAAATTAATACATTACAAATAAGTATTCACAATCTTGAGTCCAGAATGGGAAACATGTAATGATTTTGATTGAATTTGTCATGATAATTACATTGCTTTTGGACATATATCAATTTTATACACATATTTATAAATAATTTTTTTGTCTCCTGACGAGGAAACATATTATAATGGTTTTTATTGAGTTTGTCGGTATAACTTCAATTTCTTTGAGTACATATCAATTTTATGTATGTGTTTAAATTATTTACATATATCTATTCATAATCATGATCTCGATGGAGAAAAATGTAATGACTTAATATAGACAAACTTATTTCTATAACAGATAATTTTAGGTCACTGTATTCAAATATTTGCTAGATCAAAAAACATGGCAAATAATATTCAATTTTGGTTTAAAAAACATTCGTGTTAATCAACGTCGCGCGACCAGTGCGAATGCACGGGTATATAGCTAGTTAATGTATATATGTACTCCTTCTGTCTCCTTTTGTTTCCCGTTTTAGACAAATAAAATTGTCTCATTTTAATTGTCATTTTGCAATATCAATGAAGTACTAAGTTTTTTTCCTATTATACCCTTGAAGCGTTAATGCGTTAATGTAGTTTTTTTTTCCTTTCAATTTTACTCATTTCTCTTTTCCAAGTCATTTGTACTTAATGATATTCTTAATTTCAATTAGACCCACTTTTGCAATAGTAAGTGGAGTAATAGTTTCTCTCTCCATTTAGACAAAAATCATTTCTCGTCTCTACTTATAGTTTCTCTCTCCACTTATACTAAATAATCAATTACTATGAAAAAGATGGACTAATAAAGAACATATTAGGAAAATACAAAATATTTTTTTATAAATTCTAAACTATTAATTGAATTTCTTAGTTCTTGTGCCAGAACCTTAAATGTCAATCAAAGCGGGACTCAGGGAGTAACATAACTCAGTCTTGAAAGCAAACATATTACTGTCATTATGACATAATGATACAAGAGAAAAATACTCTCTCCGTCCCATTTTATATGTCGTTTTAGAAAAGTAGTCTTATCCCAATTTAATTGTCGCTTTACAATTTCAATGAATATTAAGTATTTTTTTCTTCTTTTACCCTTTTCTAGTGCTAATGTGTTTTAATAGAAAAGAGTGAAAGTAGTTGTAATGTGGACTTAATTAATAAAGGTATATTAGGAAATCAAGTACTATTTTTTCTAAATTCTATAGTATTAATTGTACTCTTTATTCTTGTGCATAACCTTAAATGATATCTAAAATGGGACGGAGGGAGTAATTCATAAAATTATAATAAAAAAAAGAGAGTTGCTCGATTATGGTTGTTACAGGGCAATTAATGGATGCGTTCGATGTTTCTGTCGTTCTTATTCCTAAGATGGATGCATTTATTGATTTTATAGCCAGCCAAAACAACTAAGCATATGATGAGAAACAATAAAACGAGGATTCCTACCAAAGCAGCAAAAGCAAGGATAGCTCCACAAAATCATCAAAAAAGGAACCTCCAACCAAAATCATCATCATAAACGGAACCCGATATGGAGGCAGCATACAGGCGTGTAAGTGGGAGGCTTACGATGGTGATGGTGATGGTGATGCACATGCGTAATAAAAGAGACAAACTGAAGTAGATGCGTGTAAGGGAAATTGGTGGTAGAGAGCCATTCCAGTTCCAATACTTAATAAGAGACAAACAGAACTAGATGCGAGTAAACAGATCGTGCTCCAAACCAAGAATCCAAAATGGTATTTAGAAACCAAGACAGCTTCGCCTTCCCACGGTTGAACTCCAGTACTATGATTTAAAGTTTCATAACTGGGACTTGACTGAAAGATGCCACCGGGTGGGTTCTTACAGAGTAAAAAGGTAAAGGATGTAATTATGGAAGCCGTTAAAAACAATATCAGTTTCCAATCTGCCATCAATTTACTCGTACTGTACAAATATTTTTCTAAGCAGAGCAAGTAATATAACCGTAATCAGAGGCTCCATAACCTGAGACAAGGTATGTTTAGAATTTTATTATCAACTCCAATACATTAAAAAAAAGCCATAATGATACCACTAACAATTAATTTACTAACTATTAAGTTGTGATAAGCATCTCAAACATGTTAAAAAAAAAATTCAAATAGACTCGAAGGCACATTCAAATCACCAATAACACATCAAACACCAACAGTCCCCTTGGAAAATGGTTTCAATATTTGTCAAACCCACCTATTCATGCAAAGAGTAAAAAAGCATAAACAAACAGCAACAGTGGCAAATAGTCTAAGAGTCCCTCATTTTTAATTGAAAAAAAAAATCTCAGAAGTGAAGATGACAAGAAAGCACCTTACAGAGAAGTGAAGAGGATGAGAAATCCGTTAGTTTTGGGCCTTCTTATTAGCCTCATTCTCAGCCGGTTTAAAAGCTCTCTACAACCTGACTTTGGAGGTGTTTTAAGATCACTACTTATTTTATTGATTGTATTCTAATATTTGTATGATCAATGGTGTTCTTCCAACAATGATGGTATATAAGGGCCAATTTTAATTTTATTTTTTTGAAAAAGATTTTCTAATGTATGGGTGTAACAACTTCTATTCCGTATAAAATGAGAAGAGGAAAGGAAAAAACGGTTAACATGAGCAATATATTAGAATCGTTATATAGGAATGGAATACGCATTTGGTGGAAGACAAAGAATCGATCGAGCAAAAAATTAGCAAGCCAAAAAAGAGCAAAAGAGTGGTTGTGTTGCACTGCCAGAATTAGGGAGCCCAATATGTACCCCCAAAAAAAAAAAAAAAAAAAAGAATTAGGGAGCCCAATTATTTCGATTCAGAATTTTTTTTTTCCAAAATTTTCGATTCAGGTGATTGGTTTGTTCTACACAATCACAAAAAAGTCAAAGTGATATATATATACACACACATATGTGTATGTATACATATATACACATATGTCTGTATATACGTATGTGTGTCTATACACACGCACATATGTATATACTATATATATATATATATATACACATGTGCGTGTGTGTGTGTATATATATATATATATATATTAAAGGAGAAAAGAGTTATTTATCATATTTTCTTACTAAAATTCTTATAGGGAACTAAAGAATGAGCAACCCAAGAGATAAATATGGACCTCCTCTCGATGATCTATCAAAGAAAGCTATTACAGCTAAACAGGTATTACAGTCTCCCAAAAAGGAGAAAACAATTATTACTTTTTCTCCCTCACCATTACAAAACAGATTTTCTCTCTTAGCATTACCTTCTCCTACCTCTTACCCTTCTCCTAGTGCATTAAGACCTCCTTTTCCACAAAATACTTTAATCTTCCCTTTAGGCTTTATAAAAGAATTACAAGAACCACCTTCCTCATCACAAATTAAATTACGTTCTTCAGAAAAGCTACCCAATTATACTCCTCGTACTTCTACACCTTCTAGCATTTTTGTTGAAAAACCATTAAGATTTCCGCTTTTTCTGATTGAACTAATATATTACTCTAATAATTGTTCTCCATTACAAATAGCGGCAAAATATTATCCTCTTGGATTTCATTATCTTCCTACTACCCTGGAAAAAACCAGACTTTTCTATGAGTTTATGTTGGTTGATACAAAATCAATAGAAGTTACTCATTATTATGATGACAAAGACAAAAGTAAAACAATTTATTCAAAAATAAAGATCTTAAAGGTATTATCTCCTTCAGACGGGAAAGACCATCCTCAGACATTACAAAGTTTTTACCAGAAGATTTACTCCTCAGAATTTCTCTTATCATGATTATATAGAAGCTTGATATTTTATGCTTTACTTTGAACCATACAGTCATACTTAGTTTATATGGTTTAAGAAAGACATTTCATTAAACTTGTCTCACTGGTTTATCAGATGGTTCTCTAATTATGGACCCAATTATACATACATATGTGTGTGTATATATACATACATACATATACATACATACATACATACATACATACATACACACACACATATATACACATATGTGTGTGTGTATGTATATGTATATGTATATGTATGCATTGAGTTAAGACTGTGAGAAGAAGATTGGAAAACAAGCTTAAACTCATTGAACTATAGAAGAACAATAAAAGTAACTAGAATAGAAAAGAAAAATCGTTACCCAAACAGTGCGATTTCACTGTCGGAGGGATTGTGAATCGAAAGGCAAATCTGAGGGAGCTAAGAACCGAACACTTATCGGAGCTAAGAACCAAACAGATCAAGATCGAAAGAAATATTCCTTTGTCGATCGGATTGAAGAAACGAAGTTGCGTTTAACCCAAACAATCACAACCTTACCAGAGCAAAGTGGAAAACAAAGAAACGGAAGCTTATCAATTGGATCTGGAGCGAATCGTTTGGAATGAACTGTGTAGGCGAGAAGAGAGTTGTGATCTATGTAGACGAGAAATGTGCGTGAAAACGAGAGAAAATTAGGGGAAACTGGGAGAAAACGAGACAGATTTGTAATTTGATTAATAAAAAAAGATAATGAGAAAAATGTATTAATTCTAAAGAGATAAATTGTAAAATTTGAATACATTGACAACATTTAATCGGTAACATTTTAATACCGTAAAAAAAAGTAACATTTCAATAAATGTGAAGAGTTTTTTTTATCTGATAAATGTGAAGAGTTAAATATAGTGTTAGCCAAAAAAAGAAAAAAAAAACTAATATAGTAACGATATATTGCAGTTAATGTATAGTTAATTAGCTTTGTTTTCATTGGTAGCTAAAATTTGTATCTAAATCTATAAATTCTTGCAGTGTATGTATACATGCATACACACACTTATATATATACTAGTATTCTAACCCGTGCATGAACCTGAGAGAAAAATTGTATAAATATTGAAAAGATATAACATTTGTGATGTTTAATAAAATACACACACAAATGTCTGTGGTGCTTAGCACAACTGATAAAGTATTTACCGCTTTGATGCTTGGGCGCGGGTTCGAACCAGCTACGCCCCATTTCAGTGCTCTTTGGAGTGCGTAGTAAGCCGTTGGACCATCAGACCAAAAAAAGATACACACATAAATATATCATTCTACTATATGTAACTAATTATTTTTTAAATTTATACATGTTTTTTTGTAAAACATGTTATCACTTTAAACGATAAACGGTGGATACACTAATAACATTCATTTACATAAAATATATAAATATAAATATATATAGGTTAAAAATAAAATACATAATATATATCATATTTTAATATATAAATGATATACCATACGTTACACCCACTTATTTTTTATTTGGTGTAAGTTAACAAGTGATAAATAAAAATTTGTCAAATTTGTAAGGTGTAACTTGCTGAGTTATAGCAACTAAAAAATGGGTGGGTGTAAATTAGTCAATCATATAGGCATTTACTAACTCACACTCATCCATTTTTTAGTTTTTGTAAGTTAGTAAGTTATAACTAAACATTATAAACGGATTACTTAAGGTGTAACTTTGTTCCTTACACCAAATAAAAAATGGGTGTAAGTTATCAAATCCCTATATAAAAATATATTTTGAATCTATAACTATTTAAATGTATATATTTTAAATTTTAAATATTATCTATGAATTTTAAATATAAATTTTTAATTTTAATTGACTAATTGAATGTATTTGTTCAATGTTATATTGATAATACAATAAATATAAAAAAAATTATTGGATTAACAAATTGATGATGGACACCCATCCAATATTATACAATATTTATTTATTAAATTTTTTTTTATAACATCAATATATGGTAATTATCCTTTCTTATTATCTTTGGTATTTTTAATTAATTTTAGACCTATCATTTTAGTCGTTATTATCTATTACCTATAAACCCTGTCAAAAAAAAAATTCAATTACCTATAAACTTATATATAGATCTATATACAGATTTTTATTGATTTATGCAACAATTTGCTTTTTATTTAATTAAATGTTTAATAGACGTTTGATAATAATCTTTTTCTCCACGTTAATATATGAAATAAAAGTTTGTGATTCTGTTCCAGGATTTAGAAGAGGGAAGAAGGCAACACATGAGAAAACTGAGTCGGAAGATACAAATCGGCGGGTCGGAGTAGGACTACCTCAGATCTGCGATTTCTAGGGTAATCTACGATTTAAGGCTCAGTAGCAGTTCTACGGTTGAGAAGAGAAGAGAAGGCAAAAGAGGAGAAGCCCAAGTCCGAAGATACAAAGGGGCGGATTGGAGTAGAGGTACCTCGGATTATAACATTGATCAACTTACATATAGATATTAATGTTTTTTCGTGTAAAATATTGTGTTGAATGTAATTTTCCTGTGTTTTCTTTTAAAATGTCAATCTTCGTGTCTTATATGCTTTATATATTATACTAAACAAAATTGAATTTTTCTTAGATAAAAACATTTTGATAATTTTTTTTTACAATATATATAGGTCCGTGTTACACACGGATATACTTAAAAAATTATAATCATACATTTAGAGTTTAAAAGAAACAACATGTTGTATATGTTTTGATAAAAAGATTACAACAAAAAGAAAATTAAGGGATTTGTATTTAGGGTTTGAAATCTTCACACCGCTACAACTAATATTACTATAAGTATTTATTTCTTATAATTAAGATGTTAATATGGTTTCACATAATTTTTTTTATATATTTTCATATAAAATATTCATATATGTGTGTTATATTTGTCTATAAATTCTACATTAGTAATTATATATATAGGAATGCGTAAAATAAAATTGTTGTTGAAGACACTTAAAATTGATTTGTTCTAGAAGACACGAAGAAGAATTTTAAAAGAAACTTTTTTGACATAGTTGTATATATTGTAAACTAATATATACCATTATTTTTAAGGAGGCTATTTCATAAAATTTAGAGTGAAAATTCACATTTTATTTAGTTGGAACTTGGAACGAGGCTGGAAGTAAATAATTTTCTTTCTAATCATAATGTTTAAGCAGGTAAAAAAAAAAATATCTATCTTGACTATTTAGATATTGATGTATTTATAACGCTTAGACATGTATTTGTTCCGTAAAAAAAAAAAAGACATGTATTGTAAATATCTTTAAATTTATATTAGATATGTATTTATAATACTTGTGGACATATAAATCTATTTTTAGATGTTAATATATATATATATATATATATATATATATATATATGTAAATGTATTATACAATTGCAATTGATTAAACAATGTATTATATTAATTTACAGGAGAGGACCACAGTGGGAATGTAAAAAATTTCTATTTCTATCAGAAAATGCTTCTTGAAGGCTTAAACAAAACAGCCTAAACTTGCACTTGCCAATGAATTGACTATCAAAGAGGAAATTTGTAACATAAAATAAAATAGTAGAAATACAAAATAAAATAAAAGAAAGACGAACATTAATGCGCAAAAAGGGATGATGACATTGCTTCAATTTTTTAACATAAAAAGTCAAGTACTACTATTCTCATGCTATGACCGCACATATCCAAAAGCTTCTTCCTTCCTTCTACTTTCTGCTATTTCATCAAAGAAATCATACAATCTCAACAATCCAAAGTGAATCTTCAAGTTATCAACTTCCTGCTGGATCTCGGCGTGTACTTCATAGCCTGCTATTCCCTTCGGCTCCACTTTCAGAGAGTCTGTCTAATGTAAACTTTGATTTGTGATATGTTTCTTCCTATATGCCGCATATTAAATGACATAAAAGCTATTTCTTCTCCATTTTTTCTCCCTTCTCAACCTATGAAATTACATGGTTATTATATTATATGTGTATAGAAATGAATGCTTTGTTTTTACTTTGATTAAGAAGGATCTTAACATAAACTACAGTTGAATTTATGTAGTCCGTCTACACTATGTTTCTAATTCACATACTCTTTCAACTTTGTCAATTTTAAAAATGGTGTTTCTTTTTCAAGAATATTGGGTATTATTTTTAAGTAAATACCCTTGTTTTAAACTTATTTTTGTTCTGATCTTTGTTGAAATTGAATAGTGATATTCATGCCATTGTTCTCAGGCTATAACTGGATACTAATTTCCTTGTAGCTTTTGCTGGGACTTATTATGTCTATGATGTCTCTAGCTACAAATGCATTCTGCCCCATCACATATGCTCTTAGATATATCATTAACAATTAAATCAGATGAAGATAGGCTCATTGAAGTTTTTGTTGATCAGAGAATAGGAGTTCTAACTGCTGTAACCTAAGGAATGAGATATGAGAATAGGAAACTCACCAAAAGAGGAGGAAATCACATGGCAGGTCATATGCGAATACAAAAATAGGACTTGTAGAACACTATGCATATGCCCATTTGATTTCGGCTTTAGTCCAAAACTATATCTCTATGTATATCTCCATGTGTGTAAATTCATGAGAGCAAAATATTCATCTTTTGTATACAACGATGTGACTTGTATTATGGAATAGAAAACTAACAATATAGAGGATTTTGGCTTTATCTTGTTACTTTGACCTCAAGGTATTCAAACTTTAGTTAGATCACATTCAGTTAGTATTTGACAAATTATGGAATCTTACATTGTTAGCAGTCCTGCATTGTTGTATATATTCTGCCAAATTTGTTTAGTGATGTCTTCATTCACTTATTTGTCTACTCTATCTTTGTCTTTGACTGAGCTATCTGCATTTCAAGTGTATAAAACTATCAGAGTAATGTTTGCTCTTAAATGCAATAGCCTACAGCTAGAGTTAAGCAAGAATTCCTTTTGCCCATAATGTCTGCGCGTGCACGCGTGCACAGGCACACAATATGTTTAAGCATAAAGAAATCATGGCATTATGCTTATTTTTTCTTTTCGCTAGAAATTTCGGAGTCAGGGTTAGCAACACTATTCTAAAACAATTAATGATATTAAAGTAAGAGAATAGAAAAGGAAAAGTCATTTGATAGGTATACATATGAATTCCCCCTTCTTGTTTTTTCCTTATTTATCTTCATTTTTTGGGGTGTTTGTTCTAGCTGCTATGCAGACTCTGTGAGCCAGTCCTTAGAGAACTAAGATTCAGAGATATCATCAAGAAAGTCAAGGTAAGTTTAAGTGAACAATCTGTAGTTTTATATGCCAAATGCCAATGTTTTAGGAAACCTAGGGGGAACCGGGTTCACTAATACTCTACCCTTGAGTTCACTTATCAATTAATATGAGTTATCTATAATGAAAGAGCACTAACCACCTACTCTAATTTACTAGAGGCTTCCTAGCATACAATAGCCTTCCTCCCAACTAATTACTCCGTTTGGTCCAGGAAGATAACTAAGGGAAAGAGCATTAAGTCCAGGTAGGTTTATTAATGTAATAACTGATTAGAAACAAGCTCCAACCTATCCGGTGTATAAAGAGAGTTCTTTTATCCTATGGTTCCGTTAACTAATCATGATCCTGTTGCCACAATTAAGCAAACTAGATAAAGGTTGATCAGGCCTTATTGGATTAAGCACAATAGGAATAAAATACTCAAATATTTAATAGAAACTCATATAATTAAATAACAAAGCATCAAGAGTATTATAAAGGATCCCCCATCACCCCTGGTGATGGGTTTAGCTACTCATTACTAATGATAATAACATAAACTTAGACATGAATTCAGATAACAGGAGAATAAATCTAAACTGGGACACCCTTTCGGTATGACGATGGTTCTTAAGCACGTTCTTCGCGTCCTCACAAGCTCCGATAGCGATACGGGATGGCACAAAGCTTCAAGGAAACACACAATCGATGGAATAGGCAAGGGATTAATATCAGATCTCAATTGGGGGCTCTTGACTCAGGAATTCGTCAAAAGATCTTTGCAACAGGTTAAGAGCCCCTATTTATAGACTAGCCTGCGAATTAGGTCATCTAGCTTCAAATCTGCACTATTCTAAGACGGGGTACGGTCGTACCGCATATATACACGGTCATACCGAGCTTTGTTGATGACCGTTGACCCGTACCCATGCGTGCTGTTACCCTGACATCACTTGTGTATGGTCGTACTGACTTTGGCACGGCCGTACTGGACTATTTTATCGGCGTCAGATGGTAGAGGCGAGGGGTACGCCTCATCAAGTTACGCTCAAGGTACTACTGCATCAGCTTGTCGATGAGCGCTAAAACTCTCCAAAACTAGCTAGTTTTTTGTCTTTTTTCGTATCTTTTGCTCTGAGTGGTGTCTTCATGATATTTCTGCATAACAAGATATGAAATAGTACCTTTGTGCATTAATTAGTGTAAAATGGTATAATTAGATACTAAAAATGCCCTATAAATATAGACAAATTGATGTGTTGACACCAAACTTATAAAATATTTTAGCTAAATGCTTATGTAACTCCCTCATGGAAGGGAATCAACCACTTGTAAAAATCCAAGCATAATGAAACAAGACTTCGGCATGTGAATGTTTTTTTATCACGATTTATTAAGGTTACAATGCCATTGTTATTTTGGGCAGATGAGCGAACCCCAACCACTACGGAGTTCTGCATCATCACGTAAATTATTTGGGAGTCTCAACCGACGTGACTAGCCATCACGTCGGTCTACGGACATTTCTAATCTATTGCACACCCAAAGCTTGACGACAAGTTAATCTTCTGGGGTAGAGGGAAGGTTCCCTTGGCCGAGCTCCTTTCCGAAAGTGACGACAACGCAATAGAAACCACATTGCGAAATAGCAAGTAAACATATAAATCCACCAAAGCAGGTCAGAAAAAGAAATTTCATTAACTTTAAAAAAGGTACAAAAGCCCTTAACATGAAGGAGCAACTACAAAAAGACAAGTAGCTGTCAAAAAAAAAAAACTACAAAAAGACAAGTAGAAAAGTCTTCAAAAGAAACAACTACAAAATACAGGAAAGCAGCTAAGCATCAGTCGAAGCAATGGAAGTGCGAACAACGAGGACAACTTCGGTTTCAGCATGAACAACATGGTCCCCTGAAACCACTCCGAGGTTCGTGACACCCTCAGTCCGAATAGGGATTCCAGGATTTAGGAACACCACTTGTTAAATGACGTTGTCAAACTGTTCATCGTCGATCTCCACCATGGTTCGATCGCTAGCCGCCTTTTTCTCCAATGCCTTCTTTAGCTCCTCATTCTTCTCCTCCAGCGCCTTCTTCAGCTTAGCGACTTCGGAGCGATAGGCATCCCTTTCCTTACAATAAGTATCTCTATTCTTGGCAGTCTTATCTGCCTTGGACTTGAAACCCTCATTCTCCTTCCGGAGTTCTTCATTGGCCATAGTCAGCTGGAAGCAGATCCTCTCGGCCTCATCAGCTCGAAAAGACTCGTTTGTAAGCTGGGTCTGAAGACCCACCGCATTCTGCACCTTCGTGCAAAGATCTTGGTTTTTATTTTCCAGATCGCGAATCCGATCTTTCTGATCCTGATCTCTCTTCAAGGCCGTTTCAGCTTGACTCTTCGTCTTGCGCAAGAGAACGACCTCGTCCTCCAATTCCCTCACCTTTTCCCCAATCTATTGCCAGAGAGGTTGACGAGCACCCTCGAAGATTGATCAGAATCCTGGCCTTTGTAGGGCAGCACTTGTTGCTTTGAACCCTTTGGCTTCTTCGGCTGTGAATGGAGAAGGTTGGAAGGAGGAAGCCTCTTATGCTTCTCAACGTCAACGATATCCGTGGAAGCACTAACCACTTCGGGCACTGCAGAAGGTCCCGAAGTCACATCATGAACCAAACAAACTGGTCCAGAGCCCCGTCCTCTGGCGTGCCAGAACTGGAGGCCCCGATGACATCTACGGTGGTAGGAAAGGGCTGAACTTGATTCCCCTCGTCCGAACCTCTTTCCAGCTTCTTAGTCAAGGTGGCTTTAACTGCAGTGAACTTTGCAATGTTCGACATGGATTCTGCACAGAAAAACAACCATGTTAGATAAAGACTTGTATAAAAAGAGAAACACAAGCAAATAACTCCCTACCTAAGATACATCGAGCATCCTCCGAAGTAGGGTATCGCAAGAGAGTTTGGGTGTAAATGAACCGCTTGGGCGACGTTTGCTCTTGAGTCTTAGGGTCGATATATACAACTGGCTCAAAGCCACTAACCCAATCTCTGACGCTCATCACCCAACCCCTCTCGAGCTCACTAAGATCGGATAGCTTGAATGTGTAGGACCCAACAGGACGGTCGAAGAATGACTTTGACCTATAGAAGGGAAACTTTGAGACCTCCGAACCATCCTCGGCGAGATCAAAAACACACTCCTAGGCGACATCGTCCATCGGAAGAAGGAAAAAGTACTTCGTCTTGAATCTTTTAAGAGATTCACTGTACAAGTCAAAGGCTTTGCCATTCGGCTTGAAGGAGATCCAACCCTACCATTGGTTAGCCTTCTCTGAGGTCTTCATGGGTGAGAATAAATGAAAAAGGCTAAATTACAAAATTGGTCCTCTAAGTTTATTTTAGGTTTTAATTTGGACATCTACGTTTTATTTGTTTCGTTTTGGTCCTCTACGTTTTATTTTAGTTTTCAATTTGATCCTTTCCGTCACTAAAAGTCAATTGTCCGTAGCTAGAAGTCCATTTTTCAAAATGCTATTTGGCTTTTAGCAATGAACAATTGACTTTTAGTGACGGAAAGGATCAACCTGTTGTAACTTTTAAAACGTAAGGGACCAAAACGAAACAAATAAAACATAAAGGACCAAATTGAAACCTAAAATAAACATAGAGGACCAATTTTGTAATTTAGCCAATAAAAAAAGACTCGAAAAGGGGATGTTACCTCGAGATACCGACAAACTAGGTCGAACACTCTTATAAAAACCCAACTGTTGGGATGGAGCTGAGAAGGGACCACACTCAGGTGTCTAAGAACTGAGAGTTCGACGGACGAAAAGGGGAAGAAAACCTGCATCTCGGTAAATAGCACTTCGTACATCAGACCTGCATCTCGGTATGACGACGGTTCTTAAGCACGTTCTTCGCGTCCTCACAAGCTCCGATAGCAATTCGAGATGGCACCAAGCTTCAAGGAAACACACAATCGATGGAATAGGCAAGGGATTAATATCAGATCTCAATTGGGGGCTCTTGACTCAGGAATTCGTTAAAAGGTCTTTGCAACAGGTTAAGAGCCCCTATTTATAGACTAGCCTGCGAATTAGGTCATTTGGCTTCAAATATGCACTATTCTGAGACGGGGTACGGTCGTACCGCATATATACACAGTCGTACCGAGCTTTGTTGATGACGTTGACCCATACCCATGCGTGCTATTGCCCTGACATCACTTGTGTACAGTTGTACTGACTTTGGCACGGTCGTACTTGACTATTTTATCGGCGTCAGGTGGTAGAGACTGAGGGGGTACGCCCTTACTGAAGTTCTGCTCAAGGTACGATCGTACCGTTGGTAGGTCAGGCCGTACCGCTTGTCCAGTAGCGCTAAAACTCTCCAAAACTAGCCAGATTTTGGTCTTTTTCGTATCTTTTGATCTGAGTGTTGTCTTCATGATATTTCTGCATAACAAGATATGAAATAGTACCTTTGTGCATTAATTAGTGCAAAATGGTATAATTAGATACTAAAAATACCCTATAAATATAGACAAATTGGTGTGTTGACGCATTCCCACACTTGAGTTTTGCTTGCCCTCAAGCAAACTACTTGGTTAACTATAGTAAGAAAAACTATTTCTACTGAATAGGGGCAGAAAAATAAGTAAGACATATCTCAAAACATGCCTATAATTAGAGTGCCCAATTAGAGGTGTAAGTTCAAGTAAGCTAACAATCTGTCATTTTCAAGTCACACTCTCATCAATCTCAAAGTGTTTGTAGGTATAGTCATTAACACTCAGATTTTTTCAAATGAAATGGCATTACCATAGGCTTATGCATTGACCAAAAACTCCACTATTAGAATCTATAAAACATGCAAAAGAGGAATGAGGGTCTTTCATTGGTTGTAATGAAGCCAAGGTAATAATGTTTGGTATGATTAAAAAAAAAAAGGTCATGCAAAGGGTCAGAAACAAATCAACCAAAATAAGCAACCTAAGTCTTTTTCACTTTCAAGAGCAGGCAAGAATCCCAATTTTTCTATCAATATTTTTTTTTTTTTTGCAAATTATGAAGGCATGAGCATGATTACCAATTTTTCTTTCTTTTCTTTTTCAATGCTCTTTCTTTTTTTTTTCTTTCCTCCCTTCATGCATTTATGCAGCAGTCTATCATTTGTAAGAACTAGGAGGGGAATAAATTGTTAAGCCTTCTCTTTTGTAAACAAATAAAAGGGATTCAAAACAATATTCTTTTGTTTTTGCCACTAATTGCTCTCAAAAAAAAGTTTCCAAGGTTGCCTTTACAGAAAATAATCAAAAGTAATAAGAAGGGTACCAAAGAAATTAAACACAATACTTTTGAGCACAAAAGTGGGCGACTAGTGGGATAATGTATTCAAAATGGTAGTGACCTGAAGAATTCCTAAAAATTGCCCTTGCCAAATTCACATGCAAATAAATTCATATTTGCTTCGAAATAGTCTCAGCGCAAGTTCTAGAATGTACATTCCAAGAAAAATATCACTCAACAAAGAAAAGAGGCAAAAGCATGATGTGGCCTCTTATTTCAGGCTCAAAACTCACATTTAATAGCTTACACAGAAAGTCAAACTCACAGAACTTCAATGCTAATTTTTAGCAAATTCCAAAACTAGCAACGAATTGATTCAATCAAAAGTTGTCATAAAGAAAAAAAAATTTATAGCCCCTAAATGAGCAAAAATTTAAAGTTCTTATATAATTATAGGCAATTAAAAGCACATCCAAGTAACAAACACAATGTAAAACTCCCTTCCCACACTTATTTCTAGCAGTGTCCCTACTGCGACTAAGTTAAAGCAAGCTCAAAAAGATAAAATAAAATAAAAATAAGTGCTATAAAAGAATGTGGAAAGAGACTCCCCTCTGAAAATTATCACGAGCAAATTAGATGGGGATATTGGCAAAATATGTTGTTTCCTTGTCGCAATACCGATGGAGCTGGTAAGCGGTGGAAGAACTGTGCAACACAAAACTAAAAAAATTTAGAAACATAATAAAAAGAAATAAAGTAAAAGATGATAACAAAAATAAAAAGTAAAAGCAATAAAATAAAATAAAATGCATCCTATGAGTGTGCCAAAATATATACATCTTTTTTAATACAAAAGCAAAGCCTAAGTACTAAAAGTGAAAAATAAGATAAGGTCCTGTATCACTCGGTAGGAGGAAAAGGCTGGATGCGCTGTAGGTGCTCCAAAATATATGCCAGCTACTGGTCCATATGGGTCTTGTGCTCTACAAAGCTAGACTGCATCTCGTCGAGACGCATCATGACGTCCTCATAGGAGTGGCCCTGTGCTGCTGGCTGAGGTTGTGGCGGTGGTGGTGGAAATGCGAAGAGATTGAGAGAAAAGGGTGCTTGAATGGAGAGGTTTTGGGCGTACGAGTTTGAGGTACGCCCTTACCTCTTACTGTTTACATTTTTTTAAGCCTCTGGACACGGGGAACAGCCGTACCTGGTTTATGTCCGGCTGTACCTGTCTGTTTCTCCGCGTTTTTGAAAGTGAAGCCGCGTGGTACGGTTGTACTTGGCGCAAAGTGTGCCCGTACCTACTGGTTTTCTGAAGGAAAAAAAATTGATTTTTCAATTTTGTAATATTTTTTTTGTATTTTAATTTTTTTTAAATTTTCTTAAAAATAATAAAAATAAAATCAAAACAGAAATAAAACAAACAGATAAGAAATAAAAGTGTTAGTAACCAAAGTTGCCTACTGGTAAGCGTTTGTTTAACGTCCCGAGCCTGACGAGTTAGAGGACTTGAGAATTAGTCCTCAGCAGGCAATGGCCCATCCTTGACATTATCTTTTGTCTTCTCACCATTGGGAAACATAGTAAAGTAATCACCTTTTTCTGAGTGGTCCATCCATGCAGGACCTGAGCACTTTTTTGTTGGGTTCATTGTGTACCCACAGTCTTCACAAATGTAGATTGGCTTCTCAAAGTTAGGTGCAAAAGTCTTAATGAACTTCTTCACTAAGTTATTACATGTTTTTACTTCCTCAACTAGCAGGAGATAAAGTCAAACCTTGACTTTCCCATCTAATGAGAATGGGAAAATCATTAGTTTTGCTTCCTCTGGAGACAAGCCTTCAAACTTTGCATTCCTCATCTTCTTACAGAACTGTCTTATGTGCTCAATAGGATTTTGTCCTGTGGTTCTCCTGAATTACAATTCTGACACCTCTGAGATTAAAGATGGTTTTAATTTAAAACCTGTAAATTCCTCTTGAGTGTCATTATTGAATCCTCAGAAAAATTGGAATATGTTCATTCTCTTTTCTGGTGTGGATTTGAAAACTCTTAGAAATTCCTTTGTTAATTCTTCCTAACTTGAAAAGTGGTGCTTGGGATATATTGAGAACCATTCTTCTACTATTCCTCCTAGAGAAAGGGGAAATAATTTAAGCTTTATCATTCCTGCTCTAGCTCCTACAAGATTGTTAGATTTTTCCAAGCCATAAAAGTTTAATAAATGACAAGAAGGTTCATCACTATCAAGCCCTGTAAATTTAGGCATACAAAGTGCCTCCAAAATCAAATAAGGGGTTATGTCCTTATCCTGCTCTAAAGAATCACTATCTTGTTCTTTAACTTACACTTCTTTCTCTTTTTTTTTCAACTTTTATATCCTGCAAGAAACAACAAGAAGCACTAGAGAGAGAATTTTTGTTAGAGTTATATATATTAAATACTTCTTCCTCATCCTCACTTCTTAGAGTCATGGTTCCTTTCTTCACTTAAACGGTAGCATCTGCTGTTATCAAGAATGGTCTTCCTAAAATAATAAGGACATCTTTGTCTTCTTCTATATCTAAAACTACAAAATCCATAGGAAAAATAAATTTTCCTACCTTAATTAGCATATCCTCTATTATTCCTCTTGGGTAAACAAGAGTTCTGTCAGCTAACTGCAAAGACATATAAGTAGGTTGTGGTTCCTCCAAATTCAATTTTCTCCAAATAGACAAAGACTTAAATTGATACTTGAGCCTAAATCACAAAGTGCCTTAAAGATATTATTACCAATTGAACAAGAAACAGTAAAAGTTCCTGGATCTTTAAGCTTAGATGGTAATTTTTTCGAAAGAATAGCAGAGCAATCCTCATTCAACTTAACAGTCTTATCTTTTATCCTATTTTTGTTAGAAATTATTTCTTTCAAAAATTTAACATATCTAGATACTTCAGAGATAATTTCAGTAAAAGGAATATTGACATGCAACTTTTTAAGTTTTTCTAATAACCTCTTAGCTTGCCTATCCTTACAAAAAGTTTTAGAACCTTGGGAAGAGTTACTTACCTGCTGAGACTTAGTTTGAGTCTTCTCCTCTTTTGGTTCCTCTTTTTCCATGAAGATTGCATTGCAGTTTTTATTTGGATTTGGCTCCACTTGACTTGGGAGTGCTCCTTTTTCTCTTTGAGTCACCGCCTTCAACACAATTGCCATTTGCTCACTCAATGTTTTCTGTCCTGCTTTGTTCTCAGTGACTATTTTTTCTAAGTTGCTACACCTTTCATTCATTTGTCCCATGAAGTTGTTAATATCATTTTCTCCGGGACTTCTATCATTCTGACCTTGATTTTACAAATGTGGGGGCTTTTAATATTCTGATTTTGGCCTTGGGATCTCTGTTGATCTCTCCAGAAGAAATTTGGGTGATTCCTCCATCAGGGGTTGTAGGTGCTTGAGTATGGGTCATTCTGTTGCTTATGCCCAACAAAATTCACCTCCTCAGTGCAGTCCTTTGAATCATGAGTTGTTACTCCACAAAAGTTATAAGATGCCTTAACTGTCTTGGTTTTTATAGCCTTTAGTTTTCTTCAATTTTCTCCATGAAACCGGCTAGAACTCCCATACACGGATGTCCGTGTCTTTGCATATACTTCAACATAGCCTCTTGCATCCCCTTTTTGGGTCAAAATCATTCTGGCCTATAGCCTTGACTTCTTCTAATTGACCATCAATTGCAATACAACCCCAATCATTATTAGAATTAGACTGGGTTTGCGCTGCCATCAAAGTCTCTAACTTCTTAGTCATTGCCTCCAATTTTGCTTCTAAAGCTGTGTTGGCTTCCACTTTATAAATACCTGCCTGCTGGTTCTTTCTTTCGGACTGTCTATCATTAGCTGACCACTAAGCATTGTTTTGAGCCATTTCAGTTATAATATCAAAAGCCTTAGTGGGTGTTTTCTTTCTGAAAGATCCTCTACAAGCAGCGCCAATAGCTCCTCTAGTTTGCATGTTGAAACCATTATATCAAATCTGAAGCTGCTGCCACTTAGTGAAACCATGATGAGGACAGCTTCTCATTAAATATTGAAATCTTTCACATGCCTCATGCATTGATTCTCCTTCATTCTGGGTAAATACAGACATGTCAGCTCTCAACTTTGCAGATTTTGCGGGAGGAAAGTACTTACTCAAGAACTTAGTTTTCAGGTCCTCCCAAGTAGTAATAGAGTTAGGTGAGAATGAATCCAACCATAGTTGTGCTTTCCCTTGCAGTGATAAAGAAAACAGTCTTAATTTGATGGCCTACGGTGTTACTCCCTTACACTTGACAGTATTAACAACCTTCTAAAATCTCTTAAGATGAGCATTTGGGTATTCAGAAGATAAGCCAGAGAATTGCACTGCAGATACCATAAAAACCAGTGCTGGCTTTAGTTCGAAATTATTGGCCTCAATTACTGGATAGTTGACACTGTCTGCCACATCTATAGTCGGTGTGAAGTACTCGTTCAACGTTAATTCTTCAGCCATTGCTAGATGTTGTTTTCTCAACAATCTAAGTGTTCTTTTAATTTCAGAATCAAAAATCAATTCAGAATGCTTAGATCTTATCTGCATACACCAAAGAAAACCAAATTAGAGTGTCTTAGAACTAACTAAAAATAACAGAAAATTAAATAACTAAATAAATTATGCCTAATGAGAATAAAATCTATAATTCGATTAATATCGCAATTATTCCCCTGCAACGGCGCCAAAAACTTGTTGCGGCTCAGGCAAGTGCACCTGATAGTAACTCGTAATAAAAGTGGAGTATAATTAGGACTCTGAATGTCGAACCCACAAAGAATGAGCGAGTACCAGTGAATTAGTATGATTCTATTCTATTAGGCGAGCAAAGATTGTAATTAAGCAAGTAGTGAAAGTAATCAAAATTAAAGCAATAAATAGATTGAATGCAAGAACGGTTTAACTATGTTATGAGAAACCTAGGGGGAATCGGGTTCACCAATACTCTATCGTTGAGTTCACTAATCAATTAATATCAGTTATCTATAATGAAAGAGCACTAACCACCCACTCTAATTTACTAGAGGCTTCCTAGCGTACAATAGCCCTCCTCCCAACTAATTACTCCGTTTGGTCCAGGAAGATAACTAAGGGAAAGAGTATTAAGTCCAGGTAGGTTTGTTAATCTAATAACTGATTAGAAACAAGCTCCAACCTATCCGGTGTATAAAGCGAGTTCTTTTATCCTATAGTTCTGTTAACTAATCATGATCTTGTTACCACAATTAAGCCAACTAGATAAAGGTTAATTAGGCCTTACTGGATTAAGCACAATAGGAATAAAATACTCAAATATTTAATAGAAACTCATATAATTAAATAACAAAGCATCAAGAGTATTGTAAAGGATCCCCCATCAACCCTAATGATGGGTTTTGCTACTCATTACCAATGATAATAACATAAACTTAGATACGAATCAGAATAATCCATAACAAGAGAATAAATCTAAACCGAGACACCCTTTCAGTATGACGATGGTTCTTAAGCATGTTCTTCTCGTCCTCACAAGCCTCGGTAGGGATTCGGGATGGCACCAAGCTTCAAGGAAACACACAATGGAATAGGCAAGGGATTAATATCAGATCTCAATTGGGGGCTCTTGACTCAGGAATTCGTCAAAATGTCTTTGTAACGGGTTAAGAGCCCCTATTTATAAACTAGGCTGCGAATTAGGTCATCTGGCTTCAAATCTGCATTATTCTGAGACGGGGTACGACCGTACCGCATATATACACGGCTGTACCGGGCTTTGTTGATGACGTTGACCCATGCCCATGCGTGCTGTTGCCTTGACATCACTTGTGTACGGTCGTACTTACTTTGGCACGGCCGCACTGGACTATCTTATCGGCGTCAGGTGGTACAGACTAAGGGGGTATGCCCTTACTGAAGTTTTGATCTAGGTACGGCCGTACCGTTGGTAGGTCAGGCCATGCCGCTTGTCCAATAGTGCTAAAACTCTCCAAAACTAGCTAGTTTTTTGTCCTTTTCGCATCTTTTGCTCTGAGTGGTGTCTTCATGATATTTCTGCATAACAAAACATGAATGAGTACCTTTGTGCATTAATTAATGCAAAATGGTATAATTAGATACTAAAAATACCCTATAAATATAGACAAATTGGTGTGTTAACACGTAACCGACGTGCAAAGTATCCACAATGAGCTTTGATACTTATTGACATGGCCGAAGTAATCACTTCCCACGTCAAGCCTAGATTTAAAGGGCAAAATAACACTTGATGAACAATGCCCTTCGCCAAATAATAGCCGAAGTCATCAATAACTGATGACATCGGCTAGGGGGCAACTGATCCGGAGTGGCCAAAGGCCCACTCTGCATTGGGTCGATCCGGCCCAACAAGGGAGATCTGCCCCATTGCGATATCAACCTAAACAGGCCCAAGGCCCACTTCAGTCAGCCGACCCGACCCAGGTGTTCAACCCTAGAGGCAACAAGCCCTAGGGATCACATCGCACGACGTGAAACCCTAGAGTACAAAGCATTGTGGCGCTAGCCCTAAAAGCAACCTTATCCATACACAATCCTAGAAACGACATCGGCCATCAGATACATTATACGGTTGACAATTAATCTAGGAATATCCACATGTCAGAAACCTAACCTCACCTATAAAAGATCCATGACCTAATCAATAAAGGTACGCACTGTTCATTTCCTCACCTCACCTTACTCTGATACTGACTTAGGCATCGAAGTGTGTACAGGTACATCCCCCACTGTCGTGCTCCACCGTACTCAGCCGTTCGTGATTCTACTCCGGCCACCTCCGAGATCTACTTTGGATCAATAATATTTATATACAACTAATCTACACACATAAAACATATACAACTAATCTAATTTTATGAAATGTGACCAAGTGTCATGCTTGAAAATGTCACTAAACTAGTGAAATTGACCATGCATGTCATGCTTGATAAAACAAACCAAACAAAGCTTAGTGGTGGAATTCAGTGTTCTCAGTGAGTACATATTATGCAAAAAGAGCATAAGAAAAAACAATTTAATCCAATAAACCAAGCAGCTGCATAATTGCACTAAAAAATGAGCATGTATGCATTTTGTGTTAGGATATAAGTAATGGCGAGTTAGTTAACAATAGTTCATAGTTGATGGGTTTGTTAGTGAGTTAGTTAGAGGGTTAGTTGGAGGGATCTCTTGTATAAATAGGAGGGTGTAGGCTTAGAAGAGGATTATTCAGATTGTTATTCATTTGTAAACCTAGAGCAGTGGCTCTTTGGTGTGAAAAGGGAAACCCTTTGGGGAGATTATTCTCCTATGCCCTCCAGCTAACCCTCTAACTAACTCACTAACAAACCCATCAACTACTAACTGTTATTAACTAACTCGCCCTTACTTATATCCTAACAATTGTTAAGATATAAGTAAGGGCGAGTTAGTTAATAACAGTTAGTAGTTGATGGGTTTGTTAGTGAGTTAGTTAGAGGGTTAGTTGGAGGGGTCTTGTATAAATAGGAGGGTGTAAGCTTAGAGGAGGATTATTCAGATTGTTATTCATTTGTAAACCTAGAGCAGTGGCTCTTTGGTGAGAAAGAGAAAACTCTTTGGAGGAGAGTTCTCTCTCCTATTCTCTTATATTCTCTCTAATTCTCTTTCTTTTCAATAAAAATTGTTCTTTTTACTCAATTTGATTAGTTGGGTTCCTAACAAATTGGCCCGACCTTCTAGATTCCCGAGGATGGCCAGCATGCCGGACTTGGAGGATAAGTGGGTGGTGCTACCGAAATTTACAGGGACCGATCCCACTGGGTGGGTTACTAAAGCTGAAGAATTGTTCAAGGTTCTTGAAATTCCATCATTCAATAAGCTCAGTAGGCTTTCATGAGGATGGAGGAAGGTAAGGTTTTACATTGGTTCATCTCTTGGTACCAAGAATACCCAAATTCAGACTGGGAATCTTTTTCCATCGCACTGATCAGAAATTTTGGAGAAAGAGAGGGTGACAGTGTTGTTGAGGGATTAATAATAGAGGAAGACAAGGTTCTTGGTGAGAGAACCTGCTGGATTTTGGAGGGTTGGGCTGCCTCAGAACAAGAAAACCAAGGTGAGATGGAATTACCCACTGATTACTGTGAGCATCCGATTGATAAGATAAAGGAACCGCGAATTGCAGTGGGGACGAAAGCAAGTAACCACCAAAATTTAGGCGAAATGGTAAAGGACGACGAGAACTGGAATTTTGGTGTTGACACGATCGGTTCTTGGTCGCAAAAGAGCCCGAACCGCGTTGTGCCATCGTTGGAACGAACAACGCAAAAGCTTTGCTTAGCAGCCATGGCAATCCAGGTTGTGCGGTGCCTGTACATGCCTTTCCCCTCACTGGAGCTGCCAGACTTCAACTCACCTACAATGGCCCTTCCCAACCACCTGACACCAGCCTACCCGCAGCAATCCTTCCACACCTGAGTCGTCGTTCGCCTTTCCCCTTATGATAACTATGGGGTTACTGCGAACCGAACCTGTAGGAACACGTACAACCACTCCACCAGAGCCGCCTCAATGCGTGCCACACGAGCCACCAGATTCAAGCCCCTGTGCGACGGTGACTGGGTCCATTTCTTCGTTGATCTGTGTGGCTGTGGTTGAAAATTTTATGGAGAAACTAAGGGCAGAATGGGTAATCCGTGATTTAGGGATTTCTTTAAACCTAATGGGCCAAGCCCCATCTCTTTGTAGAAAGGGTTTTGTTCTGTCACCCCTGAAGCAGAATCTTGGGCCAGTAATAACAACCGAATATTTGGCCCAAAATGTTCACGGTCTTACTGAAAGTTGTGTTGGGGGTTTCACAGCAATTGGAGATGTGTTTTCTATGATGGGAACGGTTGGAGTTCCTATGACAAACATTGAGGTCAGGCTTGAATCTGTGCCAGAGATGGGATATGATGCTCTGTCCAGTGAACCACATGGAGAAATTTGCCTCAGAGGAAGTACCTTGTCCAGTGTTTCAGTTGTTTCAGGCTTGAATCTTTCTTTTTTCCAATTGTTTCAGTAGTGTTTGTTTCAGTTGTTTTTTTTTTCAGCAGTCTATTTCCAACCTTGAGGACAAGGTTGTTTTGGGCTGGGGTGAATTGTTAGGAAATAAGTAAGGGAGAGTTAGTTAATAACAGTTAGTAGTTGATGAGTTTGTTAGTGAGTTAGTTAGAGGGTTAGTTGGAGGGATCTCTTGTATAAATAGGAGGGTGTAGGGTTAGAGGAGGATTATTCAGATTGTTATTCATTTCTAAACCTGGAGCAGTGGCTCTTTGGTGCAAAAGAGAAAACCTTTTGGAGGAGAGTTCTCTCTCCTATTCTCTCTAATTCTCTTTCTTTTCAATAAAAATTGTTCTTTTTACTCATTTGATTCTCTGGGTCCCTAACATTTTGTGTAAACTATGCCTGCTCCTAAGGATTAAAAAAAGTTCACGGAAGCAAAATGCTTCTTCCCTATGCTGAACTTGTCTTATCTTCAGACAAATTAAATAATTTTGTGCTGAGGACACAACTACATAAAACCTATTAATACTGCACTTAACTTCATAGCTTCAGAAGAATTTCTATTCAATATAAGTAGCTATAATACTTAAAATTTCGAGACATATTTCAAAGAATATAGTTCATGATCTACAATTCAAGATATTATGATAACTATAAGGTTAAAGTTCAACATTTGGTTGTGTGCCATAAAAAATAAAGCCAAATTATTTTTTTAGTACAATAAACAGTGAGCAGAGTGAGCCCATAAGGATTGAAGAACCAATAAGAAGTACACAGAGACTTAAGAGCGAGGGGCACACAATAATATTATGCAGTCAAAGGGTAGAAACGTTGGTTCGGGTCAAATATAGCAGGGAAGACTTCATGGCAAGACCAGGCGTTATTAAGGGTTTGATCTTAGAAAGCATAGAAACACATAAGTGAGTGCATCATCCAAGCACAGAACTCAAAGTAGCATATAAAATCAAATTAGTAAATCCAATGTTCTTGGATAACTCAAATATAAAAATTAAAAGGCAATGTCATATCAGGTTGTCAATGTTCTTCACCAAAACTTATTCCAACTGAAATAATTGCTAAAGCTGACATTACAAAATTTGAAAATCCCGTGACAATATATACAACACAAAAGTGTACCCATAACCTAAAACAGAAATCATACTGGACAACAATCTCATATGGAGTTCGTTTAAGTAATGAGCCAGCAAAAAAAGACAGATGTTGAATAGAATGCAATGTAAAACACAAAATTGAAGATTGTTGGAAAAACAACTATGGCTTAAAAAGTTCTAAGGAAGTGCAGAAAAAGAAAAATATAGAAGAGCACTATTAGGGTTTGTTAAAAGAAGGAAATTACTTCTTGAGTTTCCCATTAATCACTTGCAGTGCTGGAAAAACAAAAAGGAAATTGCAATATAGAGAATCTTAACTCACCTGGTCGCACAATACCCAAAATAATTGTAAAAACTATCTAAACTCCATGAAAACACAAATGAAAGTTAAAACCAAAAGCCCATCTTTATAAAATGCAACTCCGTCATGGATAATGGATAAGTTGTATATAAAAAATACACATTTCATCAAGCACCTTGTGTGAAAACTAACAAAAGGAACAACAAATTGAATAAAAAAATAAAAACAAAAGAAGGTAATAAACAATCATATCTAAGCATTGTTTAGTTGTTGCTTTACAGAAGAAAAAACAGTCATATCTAAACATGTATCTCTAATACAAATGTTATCTCAGCAGAAATTTAGATTACTCATTCCTTTTACACCTACAATTCCTGAGCAAGAAGAACCGAAAGTGAGAAATAAGAGAACTGCACAGTCATAATTAACACTTAAGGCCCCGTTCGGAGTGGTTTTTGGTTTTATGTTTTGAAAACTTCGAAAACCAAATCCAGTTTTAGTTCTGAGTTTTTAGTTTCAGTTTTGAGTTTTTAAGCCACTCCTTTTACCTCGCCTTATTATGACCTCACCAAATATAAAAAAAAAAATTGGCACAAAAAAATAAAAATGACAAAAAAAAATTAATTATGGAAAAAATAATAAAAATACAAAAATATTTAAAAAATATTATAAATTTTGACAACAAAAATAAATATTATAAAACTATAATAAATAATATTACAGATTTAATTTTTCTACAAAAAATATTACAAATTTTCGTATAAAAAAAGTATTATAAATTTAGGTAGCGTTTGACCCGGCTCTTTTTTTACCTTAAAAGCTACTTTAAAGTTAAAGTTAAAAATAAGAGCTTTAAAAATAGTTGTAATATTTTTTATTTGTAAAAAATGTAATATTTACAATATAGCACGCTTCACTATATCTGCAACTAGTTGGATTAAAATATTTTATAATAAAACATCCAGAAGAAGCCAAAAAAATGATGTGGACCAAAAAAATATCTGCAACACTAGATTGATGAACGCTTCACAGTAGAATTAAAAAATGGTGTGCAGTGCGATGTTTGACCAGGAGGGATGATGTGGACCAAAGAAATGATGTGACGTACGACGTAGAAAGACGAGAGGTGAACAGAGTCGGATTCGAATGCATGATCCTGTGAAAAACGCCGAACCAGAATCACAAAACTAATTTTTATGGTTTTGGGATTTAGATGAAAACTGTTTCAAAATTAAGGAAAAAATCAACTTAACCCCAATTTACCCGAACACGTTTTGTTTCCAAATTTAACTTTCAAAACAAAAATAAGGAAACTTAGCACTACCCCGAACGGAGCCTATGTATTAGCCGAAATTAAAACAGAACGTAAAAAAATAAGAAACAAAGAAGAAACTTGTGAATCAAAATAGAAGAAATGGGTTAGAGTAAAGACACTCCTACAACAAAAGAGAAGAAGAAATTTGCAAATGGAAAACAAATGGGTCAAAGTAAAAGCTTTTATGTGGCAAAAATGAAGAAGAAATCTACAAATGGAGTTTCTGTAAGTGAAGTTTCATGAGGAACTGACCTCTACCATGGTGACATTGTACTTGGGAAGGATCTTGTTATTATCTAATAAAAACTTAGTACAATAATCCTAATGTATTCTTAAAGTGCATTCAAATGATGAGATTTCTGCTCAATATTAAAAAAACACCTGAAACCTTATTTCCAAATTGGCAAAATCCATACACCTAAAGTAGTATTATTAACATAATTTTACATTAATTAAAACATAAGATTGAAAATTTCAAAGAAATGTTGTTTTTTTTCTGTAATTAAAAAGTTTTTACCAGTTAATTCATTTTTATAAATATTTTTGTTTAGGCTTAATTCTATTTTTAGTCTTACAAGTATTACAATTTTGCGATTTTAGTCTACTATTTTTAGTGATTTTGTTCTCCTATCTTTCCCTCCTTTTGCAAGAGTCCCCTAAGCATCGTGATTGTGTAAGTTTGGTCCCCATTTTAGTCCCCAAGCATGCGCAATCTAAAATTGGGGACCAAAATTCTACAAATGACAATATTTAGGGGCAGTGGCAGATCTAGAAATTTTCTTTTATGCAGGTAAGAAATAGTTTATAATATTTTTATATATGAAAAACATTATAAGTTTTTACAAAATACATAATCTTTATGATAAAAAACCTTAAATACCTAAACTTCTACATATTATAATTATCCTCTATGCATTATTGAAAATGTTTATATCTCTATGTATATAACAACACAACCATTTAAACATTTTTTTTTTAAAATATTTAACCATTTATCCATTATATGCACTTCCTTGACATCACTGGTTATATCTTAGTCTAATAACATTTATAGAAAATCATCAAGTAATTTTCTCTACTCTTCGAGTCTTTTAATCTCTTTCTCTATCCTGAATAGTGTTTTTTTTTTTGAAATATAATGTGTTTTGTCATTGTATGAGTTTAGTGTTATAGGGATGGTGAAAAATAGAAAGATAAAGAGAAGAAATTAGTGCTAATTTATTCTCTCTTTTATCTCTTATACTAACTTTCTTCACTTATTTAAAAAAAACATGTCTTATGGGGGCAAGACCTAATTTTTTTATGGGGGCAAAACAAAAATTATTAAACATATTCAACTAAAATATGACTAAAAGTGGAATTAAGCTTTTTATTTAATTTTTATACCCCTCTGGTCCTTTTTATAAGAGACAAAATGACCTTTTTTCTTGGTCTTAAATATAAGAAACTAGCATATGTTTTCAAATGTATTAAATGATGAATTTCATTTATACTCTTATTTAAGTCTCATGTTAGTGGAAGTAATTAAGGAAATGTCATTAATTAGAACTATGAGCCACCATTTTTAATAAGAGTAGTTTTGGAGAGAAGTTTATATCTTTGGGTGTATTAATTAAAAAGTTGTGATTCCAATGGTATTCCTTGGTACGTGTGGATTGTGTCCGGATCCTCTCTATTGCCATGAAGATGGAGATCTCTAGTTCTTTTCATATCCATTTGACATGTGACAATTTTATTTCATCAATGGCTGAGATTTATTTTTGTTTAAATAAAATCATCTTATTTTTAAAAAAGTTAAAGAAAACGGGGCTCACGATTCACGAATATAAAACTCTGTTGAACCCTTCATCCCCATTCCTTTGCCCAATGTTGACCCGCCGCCACCGTGCCGAATCGACCTCCTCTCATCCCTATGTCCCCTGATGGACAATTTATGCCCGCCCTGTGTTATGTCGTCCCTCTGCTACAAATTTTTTTAAAAGGTCCGCACAATTTCAGAATACCCAGCCCACTCATTATGTTTTTATGCCTTGGGTTGTGTATTTCAACCGATTGACCTAGCATAAGTAAGGCTGTAAGGAAGGAAGACAGATTTTTTGTGGTGGAATTATATGATATTCAAGCATTAGCAATGAACCCATTTGTAGTGTTGCTTTTCCAAGTGACATTCTTAACCAAATGGATAAAAATAATGTTGCTTCCTACATGATCAAAATTGGAACTTGAATGCATATTCCTTACTGAATAGTCAAAATAGACAATGGAAACCACCAAATGAATTGTCTGGGATGTCAGATTGAAATGGAGCAATGAAGAAGGATAACTTGTTACCAAACTGTGTTGCAACAACAACTTTCATAACAAAGGAGAAATGGGTGGTGAAGTCTCTGAGATCCTTCGTTCCTCTATCACAAAGCTTCATTGGCCGACCAAATGAGGTATGCCCAACGCTGCTTGTAATAGGCCATCGATAAGGTTGGTTCAAGTTCAAGGGCACAGGGGCTGAACGACGCGGTGCAGTGAAGCAGATCTCTTTCACGTGAAACGATTTTCTTGTTTTTTTAATTTAAATTGATTTTAAAAATAAATTAGATGAGGGGCGGATCCAGGATTCTACGATGGTAGGGGCGAACTATAAATTTTAAATTCATCCAACAAATATACATATCAAGATTTAAATATGTTGCTAATTCAAAATGTATATTACATAAGCAATCTATTAAAACATATAACGTCTCTCTTGTATATTACGAAGATCATCTATAATCAAATCTACACTAAACTTTTTAGCAATTTTCCTTTCAATGTATATTAATAAACAGTCTAACAAAAATTCATCTTCCATTATGCATATTAATAAACAATCTTCCTTCGATATATTTTTCTTTACAAGATTTGTTTTCTTTTCCAATACAAAGTGGGTCCATAACCTTTTGACTAGGGCCGTCTTAAACATTTTGGAGGCCCTGTTATAATCTTAAAAATTGGGCCCTTAATAAAAAAGGGCAATTTTAATAATAAAATTGGGCTCTATTAGGTAGCCATGCACTAAAACGTTTAATTTTCTGTGCGTAAGTTCCGTGCGTAAAACGTAATTTGGGGCCCGTGAAGCAATTTTTTTGGTGAAATGGTAAAACACTTGAAAATTTCTTCTGTTAATTTTTTTTTTGTGTTTGTTGAGCAACCTCAAATTTGGGCCAAAATTTGGGGCCCTGTGCTATTGGTCTGTTTGTACATCCCAAAAGCCGACCCTGCTTTTGACTACTTGAGTAATGTAATAATAAGCAAAAACCTTTGACAAATATGGACAAATAAAACATTAGCTTTGGTAGGGGCTCAGTTATATAATTATATAACAATAAGAAAAAGCTTTGTAAAAAATTTGAGCAAATAATTTTTTTCAAAATCTTGGTAGGGGTTTGAACCCTTGGAACACCATACGTCCCTCTGCCCCTAATTAGATCTCAGCCGTCAATTGTTTTTATTGCCACGTGTCTGATGGGCATACAAGGAACTGGAGATCTCCATTTTCAGTGGAAATGGAAAGGATCCTGACTTGTGTGAATCGGGGTTTTATCTCTCTTGAATCAAATTAAGATCATCTCTTGAAAGCGGTTCCTGGCCAAATCAAATAGCAGCCGTTGTTTATGTTTTAATTGGTATACTAATCCAAAAACTTGTATATTGATCATTCTTTTTGTTTGGATTACTGTGTAATTCATATACTTTCTGTATATGAGTTTAATAGAGGTGTCAAAATGGACCCGACCCAATGGCCCGACCCGATTAGCCATATATAAAGCGCGGGCTAGGCTGACAAAAAGGGAGCCCAAAATAATTTTGGCCCAGCCCATCCTAGCCTGAAATTTCACTGGCCTAATATTGGCTGGTCCATTAGCCCGAACAATGTTTAAAATTAAATTAAAAAAATTAGATAATATTGAAAATAGGTTGATGGACTTCTCTGTGTGTGTTACTGTGGATATGAAGAACTAGTAACTTTCTTGTGTATATGAAGAAATAACTGGTCCTGGGGTTTGCCAATTGTCTCTC
Organism: Calophaca sinica; assembly: GCA_037113605.1. Classification (NCBI taxonomy): domain Eukaryota; kingdom Viridiplantae; phylum Streptophyta; class Magnoliopsida; order Fabales; family Fabaceae; genus Calophaca; species Calophaca sinica. The sequence goes on from CM073731.1 coordinate 130,938,437, forward strand.
CCAAGATTTATAGCTGAGCAAACCGAATGCAATTAACAAACTTCCCACGACACAAAATATCTGGTCGAGAACCAAACAAAAATGTGCTAGAAGGTTAGAAATTCGATCCTGTTAGGATTTTAGAGAGCACTTCTTTTTTTTCTTTTTCTTTTTTTACGGAAGAGCACTTATTTTTTTTTTTGGTTCAATACGGAAGAGCACTTCTTGTTATTTTCATTACTATAATAATTTTCTAGAAAATTATGTTTAGGTTTCTCGTCACTTATTCATCTCTTATGTTATTTTGTCCATTTTGTAATGGGTTTAGAAATTGAAAAATGTCCAGAACTGAAACATTGGTTGGATCATTTAGCGTGTGTTTTGTTACACATTGAGACCCACCCAATGTGCGTCTGATGAAGGCAAACTCAATTCTACTTTGTTTGGTTCTCAATTCCAGAATCGAAAACCAACATGCGTTTAGGGTTCAACTTGCATTTTGCTTGAAGCAGCTATGGATAGCTTCCACGTTGACCATAATCGATTTTGGCCAGAGCTCCCATGGTCCCTATGTGAGTAGACCAGATAGCCCTTGTGCGGTTGTGCTTGCGGTGTTCCTATATTGTGCAACTCCTTCTAACTTTAGGTCAGAGAAGATGATTTGGAATGGGCTTAAAAGGCCCATTTAACACAATAAAAAAAAGCCGTACGTGATGAGAGGGAGAGAACTGATTCTCAAAGCAAAATAATTAGACAAAAAAAGCAAAATAATTTATTAATAATTTACTGATTCATGGAAAAGCGAACTTCGGTGCCACAGTAAACTATGCTTTTCGAAATTTTTTTTTGTTTCGTTCGGAATTATTTATTAATACAAAGTAAAAAAAAAAATTAATTGTTAACTAATATATATCTAATCGACATTACATAAAACATATTCATGAATATAATATGTGTATATATAAAATAAAGTAAACAAAATATTTGATTTCTTAATGTAGATTTCAAAGATAAAAGAGCAATTTTAATTACATTCTCTATTTGTCATTTTAATTTAGATACTTTATATTTAGTACTGTTATGCTAATTTAGTACTTCTGTTGTCTATTTTATCAAAAATTTAAGTTTCGAATATCATCAAAAAAAAATATTTAAGTTTCTAATATAATTTTAATTTAGGACCCATTTTGGTAATTGCATACTCAAAAGCAATTTTGATCAAACATATCCAAACAACAAGAATTGATAAAAATTACCTTTTATGTGTATGTATCGAAACAAAAATCGCGTTACATTCAACTCACTTTTAACCAAAATCAATTCCACAAAATTAGTTCTGTCAAAATCAATTCTCATCACCGCAGAACCAAACACACGCTTAGTGGGTTTATTGAATTGTTTAATTTGTGCCGATTATTTTGTCCGTTTGTGCCCAGAGCTGAGACGTTTAATCGGCTTCCCCATTCACCATATGTGCCAATTACTGCATTGAATAGTTCAATGGGTCTAGAATTTAAGAAAAAGCAAAATTTAAAAAAAAATTAAAAAACATTGGCCCATGAACTAACTCATTTGGCCCGTAGTAAAGTAGTAGTCCAAATTAATTTTAGTTCAACCCAACCTGAATAGTGTCTTGCCCGAATGAGCTGGCCCAAATGGGTTGGTCGAGTTTGAATTGACAACTCTAAGTTTAAACCTCTTGCACTCGCATCAATAAATTTCTCAATGTTTATATCTCTTTGAGCGGCAATTGTCTCGTGCCATTAAGCATGCATTGCTATGTGGCCTGAAAGAAAATGGCACGAGTATCACGGATCACACGCGTCAGTTTTAAAAACACAGAAAATGATTCAAGTCTGAATTTGGCAGAAATCATGGGATGCTTCACCAATCAAAGATGTTCATATCTCTTTGTGCAATAATTGTCTCATGTCATTAAACATTTTCCTTTTTAAAAAAACTATACATTTAGTTGAATGAAGTTCATTTCACCAGATTAAAATAAAGTAGCGGAACTGGGCGCACAAAAGCAAAATATTTCATTGTGTTATAAGAGAATAACAAATTTCATAATCTCTAATACATGACTACTGGCTAGTCCTGCTGACCAACACAACCATTTATTCCACCAAAAGATAGGTGACGTTTAGCCTGATCCTGCCAAAAGATGTGACCACCAAGGTGCCGTTGAAAATACTGGGTATTAGAAGTTAGGTCCGGTTTTTCACTATTTACATACTAGTATCCAAAAAATAGGATAATTACTTTTTGTGCCTAAGTGAAAATGTCTATATTCTGCACCCAACCCTGTTTTTGGATGTCATTCCTTTGATAAGTGTCTGCTTTTTAAAGTGGTTTCTGTTCTGAACAGAACCTCAGAGGATGGCCGGAGGGAAGTAGTGCTACGTTGTTCGCAATGGCTGACGGCCGCAGGTGGTGTACCGCAAGGGCCCGATGCTCAAGTCGCTTTAGGTATGAGGAGAGGAATTGCAGGGATGAATGAAATCGTCCCTGGATCGGTGAAGGAGATTCGTTTTATATGGTTCGAGGACGGTTACTGAGAGATAACCGCTCCCACGAGATCCGGGGTGCCGTTAGATCCTTGCCAGACTGTGATGAGCTGGGGTGGAATGCTGAGGACCGTTGGATAAGCCACGTCGACCCGGCTCCGAAGTGGTGAAGCAAACTATGTGCGGAGATGGGCCTTAAGCGCGTGAATCGTCGGATTGGGCTTCGGTCTAGTCCGGAACTGTTTCTCTTATTGATTAAGTGTATATTTTGCTGCTAACTACTTGTAATTTTGTTGTTATCATGTATCGAGTGTCTTTTCCTCCAATTAATACAAACTAAGTATATATTTTGCAATGTGTCAAAAAAAAGTATATATTTTGCAAGGTATAATTTAAAAATTAGTTGTTGACCTGTGTTACAATTTTTTTATAACAAAAAAAAGTGTAATACAAATCAGCAATTAATTTCTCCAACAAAGTCGATGCTGCATTACATTATTCGAACAAGTTATATTTCACGTAAAAGGCCACAATCCTCACCTTAGAAATTCATTTAACCAACCCAAAAATTAGTTTTTCTGACCATACTTATAACGATATAAAGTAAATGTTATTTCGTGTTACTGAAAGAATTATCTTAAGATCTATTGTTTGTCGCAAATCATATGTTGAAATATAAATTTAATTCTATTAACTTTTGCAAATAATTATAATTTTTTTACACGCACGACATTTTATTAGTAATAGCTAATGTTGATTTTCAATACATAAATCTTAACTTGTCAAAACTATTATTATATACGTGGCCTAAATTAATTTTAGAGTAAATACTCAAATTGGCCCCCAACAAAAACAACGGGGACCAATTTAGTTCCTTAAAAATGAAAAATAACATTTGATCCTTAAAAATATTAAATGTGGGTCAAATTAGTCCCTAATAGAGACTAAAATACTCCTAAAAATTATCCTAAAAATGACTAATTTGAACCACATTTGAAGTTTTTAAGGACCAAATTAATATTTTTTATTTTTCATGACTAAATTGATTCCGTAATTTTTTTAACTTGTCAAAACTATTATTATATACGTGGCCTAAATTAATTTTAGAGTAAATACTCAAATTGGCCCCAACAAAAACAACGGGGACCAATTTAGTTCCTTAAAAATGAAAAATAACAAATTTGATCCTTAAAAATCTTAAATGTGGGTCAAATTAGTCTCTAATAGAGACTAAAATACTCCTAAAAATTATCCTAAAAATGACTAATTTGAACCACATTTGAAGTTTTTAAGGACCAAATTAATATTTTTTATTTTTCATGACTAAATTGATTCCGTAATTTTTATCGTAGACCAATTTGGGTATTTACTCTAATTTTATTTAGGCCTTGAAATATGTGTTCCATGGAAGCAACCATTTTTTTTTCAATAATCCTTGTTAATAGTACACGAATTCAACTGGGCCTATTTTAGCATTTTTGCTTTTTATTTCAATGCAATTTCAATATTGGGTGGACCCCTTGGTGCAATTATATGTTATTTCCTAACATACGCTACCAATGGGTTGGCCTTGGCAAATATTGAGCGTTCAATTTATTTAGTATTATATCCCCAGTTTATATCGATTGCCCCTTGGTGGTCGCATCTTTTCACAGGACCAGGTTAAATGTCACCCCAAAAGATAAAGGCTCCAAAAGATAAAGGAGCAAAATCTTCAAAAACAAAGTGCAAAATTCAAACAACACCAACAACACAGCCAGTCTTTTCGATCTTGTTAAATAAATGCATGGAGTCAACAACATAAATCAGATATCTATTGTAATGTCCTATCATTAAAAACAAGACATCTGATCCCTTGTACAATAACATACCCCTAATGGATAATCTTGAAAACGTACACACACACTATATATCCTAACACATGGAAACAAAGTATACTTTATTTATGGCAAAATTGTTCAATAGGTCTTTTAACTTATTTTTGATTATCGAATCAGTTCTTTATATCTTTTTTTTTCGAATAGGTCTTTTATGTTTTAAAATGCTTGCATCGTTGACTTTTTTTAAACGGCCCGTTAAGTTCTGTAAAAAACAGACCCTTCAAGATTTTAGTATATTTCAAAAAGGTCCTTCAAGTTTTTAGTATTTCAAAAAGGTCCTTCAATGAATGGACATGTAGGCCTATTTTTCACAGAATTTAACGGGCCGTTTAAAAAAGTCAACGGTACAAGCATTTTTAAACATAAAAGACCTATTTAAGAAAAAAAATGATAAAAGAGTGATTCGAAAACCGAAAATAAGTTAAAGACCTACGGAACAATTTTTTCTTACTTATATATGATATGATATGATTATTGCAGAGACAATAATCTGAAACCAGCTGACATAGAAGGAAGTTGCATGATTCTCATTAATTGCTAGCTATAGGCGCGTGATTGATTATTTGCTGCATTTATTCACACCCCAAACAATTAAGCGTATGATGAGAAAAACAGCGACGATTCCTAGCAAAGAAAGCCAAACAACAAGACCTATAGAATACAAATGATAAAAAGTATCCCAAACGGAGCTTGGGGTGACCATGGAGGCAGCAAGCGTGTAGGTAATAGCGAGGCTTGTAATGGCGACACACATGCCTATTGATAAAAGCCAAGTAGGAAATCGATGGTTTAGTGGGATTCCACTAACAAGCAAGAGACAAACACTGAGCGATGCAATGAAAGAGATGGTGTTGCATACCAAGAAATGTCTATAAGTATCTTCATCTACAAAAGCCATGACAGATTCCCCAGGGCATGGAGTTTCATCGGGACAATTAGTGAGTGCCTTGTCATCGAAATTTGCCTGCACGACGCCACCAGGTGGGTTAGTGGCAAGTTGAAATGTCATAGTTGCTATTATGGAAGCCGTCATACTCAGTCCCCCTTTCATCTCGTTCAACCATTCACCCTTATTCTTATATGCGATCCAATCTCCTACATGCTTTAAATACCCTCGCCAACCTCTCACTTCTTCTTCCCCAGGCCCTGGATCACTCATTTTATTACTATATATTCTTGATAGGTTCAATTGAAATTGTTTAACCTATCTACAAAGAGCACAATGCCAGCTACATATCATATGTATATATACACCACACTATTACATCATTCTTTAAAATAAAATTAAAAATAAAAACTTTATATGTAAAAAATCTTCTTATTGATTGCCGAAACGAATCTTTCCCAGCAAAGTAAATTCTAATTCTCCTTTGCCCCACTGAACGTGAGTTACGTGACTATGAGAGCGCTTTGCATCATTGTTGACAACGCGTGGGACCTGCAAATTGCAGATCAATAGGGCAGAAGTTTGTGTGGCTTGATATGGTATCACCCAATCTCAAAGATGTGTGGTCTATAGTAGGATTAATTAATATTAATTTTTCCTGGCTAATGGAAAGCATGAAAATTCTTTAGTTCTACCGAAATATTAAGAGAAAATAAGTATTCCATTTAGGACAAAACTTAAGTAATGCTTATTGGGTGCTGTTGGTGTGGTTCAAGATAAAACAGTGGTAATCAGTTATGAGAGGTTAAAAATATTAGGTATAAATAGAGAGAGAAATTTTTTATTTATTTTATAAGAGAAACCACAAACACAAGACGTATAAAACCTTGCATAAGTTTTGTCCTTCTTTTTACAAGTTGTACCGCCATATATATGATTTTCAAACTATTGGATGAAGTGACGTCGATTGAAGCTTTATTGTAAGTTTATCCGAAAGGAATTTGGTACTACTTTGCTCTATATATGATCCACTTTCATAACATTGTGTAACTATATTTTCCAAGTTTTTAAATTTTTTCAAGGGTTGTCGCCATCAAAATCGTAAATGATCAGGAGTTGAATCCAAGCATCAAAATTCAAAGAGGGGGTTATTGTCAATTTCATTATCCAAAAAAAAAAAATTCATTGGCAACGGAAAAATTCAAATGCCTTATAAGTTTGTGAATCAAAATCCTATTCAAGATAAAATATCTTACAAGTTACACTAGTGCAAAAATGAGATAAAAAAAGATGTTTTTAAATCGGTTCTCCCAACAACCGATTTAAAATGTAGACGCAGTGATATTTTTATAAATAAGTGAACATAAACTAGATAAAAAAGAGGCTTTTAAATCAGTTCACTAGACAACCGATTTAAAATGTAGACGCGGTGGCATTTTTATAAATAAGTGAATATTTTTTAAATCGGTTGAATGACACAACCGATTTAAAAGGTTTTACTAAGTCTCATTTCTTCACTACGCTTTCTAACCTCCTTTGTGTTTCTTCAGTCTTCACTACCTCCCCACACTTTCTAAACCCTAGCGGCACACGCATGATCTCTTTCTCATCCTCACTCTAGAAGATGTCGAGCGCCGATCCCGACCACAGGGAAGAGGAGGAGGCATCTGTCATCGGCGATGACGAGGGTACCGGAGCTCAAGTCGTGCAGCATGCAGGGGAGGCGCACTGGCGGCGGCGACCGAAAGGTTCCAATCGATTCTCTTCTTCTCCTTCTTCTTCATACTATTATTCTTTTTCTGTTTTTGTACCCATCTTCTTCCCGATTTCTATCCCTTAACAGTGTAATTATATAAGACGATCCTATTGGTTTACTTGCTTCTGCAATGTGTTGTTGATTATATATAGGGAGAGAAAGAGACGCTGATATGGTGTTGACGCTCACAATGGTTTCGCGTATTGAGTGCTACAACAACTCTTACTTATTACCCTATTCTACACACAACTCCTTTCGTAATAAACCACAGATCTCGATCTCACTTCTTCTCGCGCTACAAGATTCACTCCACTAGCAAAGCTTTTTTTCTCCGATCTATCTTCTTTTTTTTTTCTCGGTAATTTTCTCTTCTTCTTATTCCTCTTTGTCTTCTCTTTCGTTTCTGTTTTCAAATGACCTTCTCGGTTTCAATAAAGTAGCTTAATTTTTTTTTTTTTGAATCGAGAAGCTTTTTTTCTTCTTTTATGTAACATCTCTCGTTCGTTCGAATGTGCCGGTGTGTGAATTATATACATTCATTTCAATAAATCTCGTCCTGATTTGTTTTTTTGTTGAATTTAGGGTTTTCAAGTAGAGCAAGGATTAAGGTGAGCTGAAGCATCTACAGCGTGAGCATCGATGGCCCTGGGGAAGGGGAGAGTAGGATGTAGGGTGAGATTTCGATGGGCAATGGAGGGGTTACCAAGTGCTGAAAAGATACTTTGTAGAGGAAAGAGTGGGAATGGTTTCTGTCACTATATATTTTTGTCTCTGTTTTTCTCTGTCTATAATTCTATTTATATATTCATTAGGATATGTTTATTATTCCTTCAGCTCAAATTGCTTTGTCTTGTTCAAATTCACCAGGTTGTCAAATGCAGGAGGAAACAATTGAAGGGTTATGGAAAAGTTATGTGAATTCAACACCTAGTTGTGGACTTTCTCAAGAAGGGATGAAATGGTTAGATTTATTTGTGAATGAGACAATGAACGCAAGAGTGTCAGAGGAGGTAGACTAGCATCTACTCATGCTTTTCATTCCTTCTAATTTTCTATTTGAATAATACCAAATTGTTCTTCATTATCGGTGACTAAAGATAGCTAGCTTATATAAGATTGGGTATTGGAAATATTGTTCTTGAAGCATGCCCTTTAGGTTCCTATTGCCCCTTGCTACACTCCATAAAACAACTGGTGTATGTGAACCGCGAGTTCTAATTCTGACTTGAAGTTTTTTTTTTCCTTCTGAAGTTGTTGCTTGCATGCTGTGTATTGAACTAATCTATGGATATACTTCTGTAGATATCTTTATCAACTACCTCTAATGCAGCCAAACCATACCTGTGGAGGAGCAAATATTTGGGCTGATGTTAGTAGCAGTATCAAAGAAAAGAAAAGGTCAAAAACTCTTTCTAACCTTCTATTCTAAGGAATAGAGACAAATTAAGCCTGAGACTAAATTTATTCTTATTACTGTTGGACCTCATCTTATTTATTCTCTACTATTCTTTTCACCTTTCATTGTCTGGTTATAATTTAGGAGGCTTTTGGTTCATTAAGTAACAACCTGAAATGAGTGTGATCTGTTAGTATCTTCCATTGCTTTTTTTTTTCTAACTTTTCTTGTATGTTATATTGAAGTAATGGATATTCCATACTCATTGTTTGAGAAGTTAGTAAAGCTAAATAAGCTGCTAAACTTGACATCCAGCTTCTAGTTTTGTTACATCCTCATCTAGAAACACCAAGGGAGGAATTGGAAATGAACTGAAGAGTTGGACTATTGGCTCAATATCTAGCTTTCAGAACATCTACTTTTTGGGTCAGTGAGACTTTATTTTGTTTTTTGTTTAAAGTCAGTTTCCCGCTACTTTTTTTAGCCCTAGAGCTTTTGTTTTTAAATGCAAGACAAGGAGGGCTAAATTTGAGGGGCTTTGTTGCAGACGGTGTGAGGAGTCTTATGATCGGTTTGGTTTCTTCGCTGGTGGCCCACGGTGGTCGGGATCTCGCCTGAGAGACGCGGTCCTTCATGGCTATCGCCTAGCTCGAATCCTTCATGGCTATCGCAGGGAAGGAGAAGAGAAGATACTGATAGCTCGCGTCCTTCAACAAGGAACACTTTGTGGAGATGAACTGTTGGGAGAATGTGATATCTCGCAGTGAAAAAATAGAAGAGAAGAAAGTGGGTGGAAGAAGAGAGAGTCGGGTCTAAGTAATTAGGGGAAAGAGAGAGAAGAGAAGAGAATAAAGAAAGAAGGGTGACCCGCATGCGTAAATGCTGGAAATTAAAAAAAAATTGCGGGGATGTCCCTCGTAAATGTCACAAAATTAAAAAAAAACTAGTAGCTTTCTGACGGAAGAATGTAAAAGGCAGTAGGTAACTAACATGTGAGTCTTTTCCTACTGCTTTAGCCCTAGGGAAATTCCTATGGTCAATGGCCTTAGGAAATTTTTGTAAGTAATATGCTTATTTCTTGTAGTGATTGGAAAAGCTTGAACCTGCATATTAACACACAGTTTCTCCCTAATTTGTTTATTTAAGTTTGGATGTTGTTCGAATAAAAACATTTGAGAATAAAGTGTGCAGTAAAAGGTTATGTTTGAGTTTGTGTTCATTTTTTGGGAAAGCAAGTGCTACTGCTATGTAATGCACGTTAATTTAATAGTACCATAGTAAACTTGTAACTGGTGTGGTTTTTTAAATGAATGTTTGTAAACTTGATGATTTGTGGAACATATATGTAATAGTTGAAATTTTGGTATTTGATGTTTGTTTTGTGAGCTATGACTTTGTTGAATAATTCTGTGTTTGCCAATTTTTAACCTATCGAACGGTTCTATAGGAAGGCAGCAAAATAAAAAAATATTTTTTTAAAAAAGACTTTTTAAATCGGTTATTAGTAAAACCGATTTAAAAAGTCATCTTTTAAATCGGTTATACGAAAAACCGATTTAAAAGACTACTTTTTAAATCGGTTTTTCTAATAACCGATTTAAAAAGTTTTTTTTTAAAATGTGTGTTAAATACTAACTTTTTAAATCTATTTTGGATAAAACCAATTTAAAAAGTCCAGACATACTATATCAGCAGTATATAAATCGGTTTCGAAACCGATTTAAAAAGCTCATTTTAACTGATTTAAAAGACTTTTTTTACACTAGTGTTAGCTTATTAATTTATTAATTCTCATTGAATATTTACGTAATTTTTTATATCTAATAAGAGCAATGGACCTCAATTAATTATAGAAAAATTAATTTCAACCTTAATATAATAAATATAATATTATTCCTAAAATTTAGAAAACAAAATAAAGGTTTTAATATTTTAATATTAATTATATTTTCTATAATTATCCTTTTTATTATTAATATATAAATAAAGTATTTAAACATAAATTAAACAAAGGGATATGACTTTCTGGGGACGACAAATTTGGGTTTAGCGTAAAGCCAAGCCATCTACCAACTTCACGACACAGAAAACAAAAGTGGTGGACGGATCACCGACAATAAAAAAGAAGAAAAGATGATTCAGAATAAAAGGAAAAAAAACAAGGCCGTCGTGTTTAGCATTGGCTTTAACGGATGCCCAACGAGCATTCTGGATCTGGAAGCAACGAATCAACACAAAGTAGGGATGGCAATAAGACGAAGCGGGTGCGGGTAATATACAAAGATATTTATGCAGGTATAACAGGTATCAATAGATATTCATGGGTGTTTAATAATTTAACAAAAAAAATCATACAACATAATATTTTTTTGTGGGTAAATCATACAACATAATATAACAATATATTATATTAATATTGTATAACATATTATATACATTTACAAAATTTTATTATTATGGGTCCCTCTACTAAAAAGTATTCAATAATAAAAAACATAAAATTTATTTCATCTTAAATTGATAAAAAATGTCATAGTCATATTATAAATTTAATAAAAAAAAATAAAAGTGTAACGAATATGCGGGTATCTGTGAGCGGGTATTGTATCCCTAACCAGTAGCTATTCGTTTACTACCTTTTGCGGCGGGTATCCACGGGTGTGGGTTTTTTGTCATCCCTAACACAAAGCAAGAAGTCATCCACTATTTGTGCGAGCATTATGTAAATGGAATAACTATTAACACCATTCTTTTCTTTCTCTTGTTTTTAATAAGGAAAACTTTAGGTGTGTTGGATCCTGCGACTCGCCAGGGTGAAGGAAAGCCCCAAGACTCTTTAAGCACCTACAGATATACTTATATATTACACCATGTTGAAGGTGTTAATCACTTTTTGCTCTATGGGGAGGCTGTGAGGGGTAAGAGGACAAAGAGCGTGAGACATTATATTATTTGGTTTGCGGTTGTCTGGGCGTTATGGATGTTAAGAAATAAAATTATTTTTGTGGGTAGTGTAGCAAATTGTGATGCAGTTGTATTTCAAGTTAAGATATTTCTTCGGGGTGGTTTATCTTTAGGGAAATGAGAAAGTACGATTTGTCTTACTCAGATTGGTGTTCAAACCCATTAGATTGTCTTACATCTTTGTAAGTTGAAATTGATATAACGGGTTGAAGTATTATTTGTACTCCTTTTTAATTAATCTTTTGCTTATAAAAAAAATATAGACAACACGCCATGAGAACAAAAAATAGTGTCATCGCGGTAAAAAAAAAAATGTGTCCAAGGCATTTGGGATGGCAATATAAACACATTTCCCATGCCACATAAGAGTGGTACGTACCAGAGCAAAAATAGCCCCAAAATTAAAAGTGATGGAAAACAATAAGTTTACTCACACACATGTGTGTGTGTAATTTTTTTTTTTACATATATACTTATTTCAACAGTATATGCAATTGTAAAACTTTTATAAATATTAATTCTTATTTCGATAAAAATCAAATGTTATTTGTTTAAATTTAATTTTTAAAATTAATATGAATCATGCCATTAAAAATATAATATTGGCATGAGCATCAGCACCAACATCAACACTTTTTTAGGTAATGTTATCCTTCCAACAATGAATTGTATACTGTCTTTCATTAGGGCGGTGTATAGAGATTTTATGTCCTTGGGTAAAAAGCACAATACACTTATAAATGAACTCAATGTATAGGAATTTTAGGTCTTCGTAATTTTGTAATAAACAAATACACATGTCAATAACAAAATTAGTATTAGAAGAGTGATAAAAATGTATTGTTTTAACTTGTTGGAAAATGAAATGAAGTATTTCTATCTTCTAAATTCAAAGTTAAGTATGGCTAAAAAAATAAATTGAGGTTTTCTATCTTCTATAGGTCTGGCTGGGTTGCAGTTTCCATAGCCCAGGCTTCCATAGACTTGTATAAGGACAAGGTTTTTGTTCTGAACAGAACTTCAGAGGATGACCGGAGGGAAGCAATGCGGTTGTGCTCGCGACGGATGACGACGGCGTGTTGGGTGGTGTACCTGCAAACACTCCGACGCTCAAGTCAGTGTGTGTCGAGGTGAGTAAGAGGTGGTAGAAAGATCATTACCTCGACCGTTCGACGCGGTCTTCTTTAAATATGAGTCGAGGACGGTTACCGTCGATGTGTAACCGTCCCGTGAAACCCGGAAGTCGGCATTAAATTCCTTTAATGCACAAAGCCGTTGGGTCGGCTGCGTCGAGGGAAGGCGGAGAGGCATGCGGACGGCGTGGCATCGAGGAAGGTGGACCCCCGAGTGGGAATGGGCCTGTGACTGCTGGACCTCTGGATTGGGCCTCGGCCCAGTCCGGAACAGTTGCCCCCCAAGTCGCTAGCTCGAATGTCGAGGTGGTGACTTGTTGTCGAAGTTCGTTGATGTCGACGTTCGACGTCTTTGTTCGTAAGGAACTGCAAGTGTCGTCATGTCGTGCTTGTTCATTAGTTCGTTTTGGACCTTCGTGTTCCACATCTGCTGAGGCAGTTCTCGACACGAGGCTTGATGTGCTTGTGCAAGGCACAAGGCTTTGTCACGAGCTCGTGTACGCGGTCTCGGCACAAGGTCGATCTCTTCATCAGGTGCTTGCGCGAGGTTGATCACAGGTGCTTGTGCCAACGCACAAGGCTTTATCACGAGCTCGTGCACGCGGTCTCGGCACGAGGTCGACAAGGCTTTATCACGAGCTCGTGCACGCGGTCTCGGCACGAGGTCGATCTCTTCATCAGGTGCTTGCGCCAACGCACAAGGCTTTATCACGAGCTCGTGCACGCGGTCTCGGCACGAGGTCGATCACGTGTGCCAGTGCCAACGCCGCAAGGCTTTATCATGAGCTGCACGCGGTCTCGCGACGAGGTCGATCACAGTGCTTGTGCCAACGCACAAGGCTTTATCACGAGCCTGCACGCGGTCTCGTGACGAGGTCGACAAGGCTTTATCACGAGCTGCGTGCACGCGGTCTCAGACGAGGTCGATCTCTTCATCGGTGCTTGCGCTAACGCGACAAGGCTTTATCACGAGCCTGCGTGCGCGGTCTCAGACGAGGTCGATCACAGTGCTTGTGCTAACGCCGCGAGGCTTTATCACGAGCTCGTGCACGCGGTCTCGGCGAGGTCGATCACAGTGCTTGTGCCAGGCTAACGCACAAGGCTTTATCACGAGCTCGTGCACGCGGTCTCGGCGAGGTCGATCACAGTGCTTGTGCGCTAACGCACAAGGCTTTACCCCGACCTCGTGCACGCGGTCTCGGCACGAGGTCGATCTCTTCATCAGGTGCTTGCGCCAACGCACAAGGCTTTATCACGAGCTCGTGCACGCGGTCTCGTCACGAGGTCGATCACAGGTGCTTGTGCCAACGCACAAGGCTTTATCATGAGCTCGTGCACGCGGTCTCGGCACGAGGTCGACAAGGCTTTATCACGAGCTCGTGCACGCGGTCTCGGCACGAGGTCAATCTCTTCATCAGGTGCTTGCGCCAACGCACAAGGCTTTATCACGAGCTCGTGCACGCGGTCTCGGCACGAGGTCGATCTCTTCATCAGGTGCTTGCGCCAACGCACAAGGCTTTGATAATAAATAAATGCTGGTTGCGTATTTCTCCAATCATACTTCATTGCTTCACATTTATGTGTTTAGGATACATTTGTTTCAACTATAATATTTCTTCATCTTTCTTTGCGTTCCAAGTTCTTGGAATTTCTTTGTCCTTGCGATGTTTCTAGTGTGTAGCGCACACTTTTGTCTTTGCAACAATTTTGTACGGGCCTTCCCAATTGGATGCAAGTTTCCCTTGTGTGGCGTTCTTCAGGCCAACATCAGCTCGTCGAAGAACTAAGTCCCCAGGCATGAATTCCCTAGGTACAACAGCCGGTTGTATCTTGCTGCGATTTTCTGTTTTACTGCGACCTCGCTGAGTGCTGCAAGCTCCCGGCATTCGTCAAGGAGGTCGAGTTCTTCTCGTATGCTCTGACAGTTGTCAATGCTACTCTGGGGATGCGAGGTTCTCCAACTAAGTTCCCCAATCTCGACAGGAATGATGGCTTCTGTCCCATATGTGAGACGAAAAGGAGATTCTCCTGTCGTCGAATGTGGAGTAGTTCGATACGCCCAGAGCACTCGGGGAAGCTCTTCTGCCCAGTTTCCCTTGGCCTCATCCAATCTTCGTTTGGACCTCGTAAGATAACTCGTTCGCGGCCTCGGCTTGGCCGTTAAATGCTGGGGTGTTCTACCGAGGTGAAGTCCGTTTGATGTCGAGATCTTCCAAGGTCTTTCGGAATCCGCGATCTGTGAATTGCGTTCCGTTGTCGGTGACGACCACCCTGGGAATCCCGAACCTTGTCAGAATATATCTTTTGAAGAACTTAATCAAGTTCTTTGCAGTTATCTTCGCCAGGGGCTCTACCTCAACCCATTTGGTGAAGTAATCTACCGCAACGACCAGGTATTTCACCTGTCCGGGAGCCATTGGAAAAGGTCCAAGTATATCAATGCCCCACCAAGCAAAGGGCCATGGTGATGTCAGGGATGTTAACTCTGTAGGAGGAGCTAAGTGTAGATCGCCATGTCTCTGGCATTTGTCGCATTTCTTCACGAACGATATCGCGTCTGCGTTCAGGGTCGGCCAGTAGTACCCTGCGCGGAGGATTTTCTTTGCCAAGGAACGTCCTCCAAGGTGTTGCCCACATATGCCTTCATGCACTTCAGCAAGTGCATATTGCGCTCGGGTATCGTCGACGCATTTCAACAGGGGGGTGGAGAACCCTCTTCGATATAAGATACCGTCGATCATAGAATACGAAGATGCCTTTTTTCGGATTTTTGCGGCTTCCTTCTCACCATCAGGTAGCCGACCGAATTGAATAAATTCTTGAATCGGTGTCATCCAACTGTCGGGCTCGTCGGGCGGATCATCGACACTTGCCTGGGAAATTGCAAAGCAGAATTTCGGGAGTTTCCTCAGTACCTCGTCATAAGTGGTATCAACCACGGCAGTAATGCTAGGCTTGGCCAGTGTTTCTTGTATTACCGATCTGTTGTTTCCTGAGCTTCTCGTGCTGGCGAGTTTGGACAGAATGTCCGCTCTGACGTTTTGTTCTCTCGGAACGTGTACGATCTCCACGGAGGTGAAGTCGCTCATTTTCTTCTTTACCAGGGCGAGGTATTTTTGAAGAAGTGGATCTTTAGCCTGGTATTCCCCACTTATCTGGGACACAACTAGTGAGAATCGATTCACGAGCTTTACCTCTTCGGCCAGAAGTCTCGAGCGGTGTGAGGCCGCCTAAACACGCCCGTACTCGCCTGGTTGTTGGAGGTGGGAAGGAGAATCCCAATGAAAATTCGACGACCAGCCGTCGTCGTTCTCGAGCAACAAACCAGCGCCATCGCTTGGAATTGACGACGATCCGTCGACATGGACCGGCCCATTTGGAACACCGCTCGTAGCTCCAGGAGTCATCTCGGCAATGAAATCCGCCAAGCACCGGGCTTTGATAGTTTGTCTCGGCTCGAAAGTAACTCCGGTCGGACAACTCAACCGACCATTTGATCATACGCCCGCCAGGTCGCCTGTGTAGAATCTGTTTGATTGGTGGTCGATTCGGACCACTATGGGATGTGCTAAGAAGTATTGTCTCAAGCGTCGAGCCGCGATTATCGATCTGGCGCGACTTTCTCGATTTTACGGTATCTCGGCTCACGGGCCCTGAAGTGCTTTGCTTATAAAATAGACCGGTTTACGGTTCTCATCGCTTCGCGAATGATGACGACACTCGAGCTTCGCTCGACCGCCAAGTAGAGATAAAGGACCTCCCTGGAGACGGCCTCGTCAACACCGGCGGTTGGGATAGTATGCGTTTTACGTGTTAAGGCTTCTTCGCTTTCGGGTGACCATTCAACTGAATTCCCTTCTTGAGTAAGCGGAAGAAAGGTAATGCATGTTCTGCAGATTTTGAGATAAACCTCACAAGGAGGCTAGCATTCCCGTGAGTCTTTGGATGTTTTTCTTTGACGACGGTTCTTTGCATCTCTATTACTGACCGACATTTATCGGGGTTGGCCTCGATTCTCTCGGTTAGGTAGAAACCGAGAAATTTTCGATTCGAACTCCGAAAGTGCACTTTTCGGATTGAGCCTCATATTATGTCTTCGCATTTCAAAGAAAGACTTCTCTAAGATCGACGGCGTGGTCGACTTCTTTCGTTGTTTTTACTATCATATCATCCATATATACCTCCAAAGATTCTACCGATCCGGTTGGCGAAGACTTTGTTCATCATGCGCGATATGTCGCTCCAGCGTTCTTAAGGCCAAAAGGCATTACGTTGTAGCGATAATTACCTTTATCATCATGAACGCGGTTTTTTCTTGATCAGCATGATGCATCGGAATCTGGTTGTACCCAGAGTATGCGTCCATGAAAGACAACAATTGAAAACCAGAGGAATTGTCGACGAGTTTGTCGATATTAGGGAGGGGGTAGGCGTCTTTGGGGCATGCCTTGTTAAGATCAGTGTAATCAACACACATTCGCCACTTTCCATTAGATTTCTTAACCAATACAACATTTGACAGCCAAGTAGTATATTTGACCTCCCTAATGAATTCAGCCTTAATTAAGTCTTCGATAGCTTTGGCAGCGGCTTCGGCTTTTTCAGGAGCTTGCTTACGGCGCCTTTGAGCTACCCAGCGAGCTTTGGGGTCGAGAGCGAGTTGGTGGCAGGCAATATCAGGAGAAATACCCGGCATGTCAGCAGCTGTCCAAGCGAAGAGGTCGGCATTGGACTTCAGGCACTCTGTTATTTGCAATTTGACTGCTCAGGGAGATCGACACCAAGCTTTCTTGTCTTCCCTGGGTCTTCCTAGTTGAACTCGGATGAATTCCTCCGTCAGTCTTGGCCTTTAATCTTTTGGTTGAGCTCGCGGGCAGGAGATCGTCTTCAGTATCTCATCCTCGAGCTCAATCCTGGCCGAAATCGGTGAGATTGACGTCTGCAGCGACCTTTGCAGGATCAAGCCTCTTGGTCGAGGAGTTATTTCTCTTCCTTTTGCTCTTGACCTTCAAAGCCAAAATCTAACATCTCCTCGCAGCTTCTTGGTCGGCTTCGATGGTGACGACTTTGTCTTCGTCATCATGAAAACGCATTTTCAGGTGAACTATCGAGGTTACGACCCTAACTCACCCGATGTCGAGCGTCCGACGATGCGATTATGTAACTTGCATGGTAACACGATGAATTGGACCTTCACAGTTTGGAGATTGGTTGCTCTCCAAAAGTCACCATCAACTCCACATAGCCCAACGACTTTGTTTTCGAACCGTTGAAACCGGCCAGTCGGACTCAGTGCGATGACGAGATCTTTTTCGGTAGTTTCAAGGTTTTAAGCGGCTCGTAGAACATGATATCCGCCGAGCTCCCTTGGTCTATCAAGATTCTTACGACGTCAAAGTTAGCCATATAGGCTTTCACCAACAGGGAATTAAATAGTTCGGCCTTCCATTCACCAAGTCTTCGTCGAAAAAGGCTAGGGGTGGTCTTCCCTTATGTCGACTTGATGAAGGAAAACGAGAAAGCGGTCATCGCTTCTCTCAACTTTCGTTTCTTTGAATTGATGCTCGCCTCCCTTATCGGAGAATCCTCGGAAATGACCATGGCGGCGGTGAGGAGGGCGAGGTCTCTCCTCGGATGCACTGGCTCCTTCGCCGTCTGCGTCCCAGTGAGTCTCTCCTTTGAGGTCGAGGTGATCTAGATCTAGACCTTCTATCTCCAAATCTCGGTTTTCCTTTCACATATTTGGTCAACCTGCCCTTTTGGATCAGTTGTTCTATGACGTCCTTCAGGTGAAAACATTCATCGGTCTCGTGCCCGACACACTTGTGAAAGTGGCAGTACCTTGACTTATCAGCATTCGGCTTCTCTTTTCCCTTATGGAGAAATTTAATTCCAGCATCACGGAATTCGGTGTTTGCGCACTCATTCAGTATGCGCTTAGGGGTAGTGTTCAAAGGAGTATATTCGTCGTATCTCTTTCTTTGGACCCGAGTTCCCTTCTCCCTACGCGACTTGTCCTCGCGTTGTCCACTAGCTTCCTCCTGGGTTTTACCTTTGGCTTTTGATGCCATCAACTTCTCTTCGTAATTCATGAATTTCTGAGCTCGCCAAAGAACCTGGTCGAGGACCTCGATTTGTCGACACCAATGTCGATCGAATAGGCTTCCTTCGACCAGGCCTTGCTCTAACAAGTATAGTTTCATCTCGCCGAGCATTTTTTCACCAAAATGGCTTCTTTGTTGAAACGCCGACATAGTCTCCGATAGACTCACCTTTCCTCTGAATCGCGGCTAGTGGTCAGCTGTCGACTTGGGTTGGACTTTAGATGCGGTGAAATGTGCGGGGAAGTGGGCGACGAACTCCGTCCACGATCCAATGGAATTTCTCTTAAGAGTCTGGTACCAAGACAAGGCCGTCTTCTTCAAAGTGAGGAAAAATCACGCACTTTATCGCCCTTGGCGCCTATAGTCCATGACGGTGTCAAAGCAACCAACATGTTCGTCGGGGTCGGTGGTGTCGTAGGAGTCCAACGAGGCGGTTTCAAGATGCTTCGAATCGGAATCTCATAATCTTGGACGTAAAGGACCAAAGGCCTTGCACGTGTCATCTGTGGTCATCGCCCGAGAAGGGGTTGATGAGGCAGAATGAGCTGCAGCGGCGGTGAGAGAGTGCGGCCAGGAGATTTTACTCGCCGCCAGAGGCCGAGGCGCTCTTCTTGGGGTGTGTCGCCGCTCGTGGTGGTACCTTCGCGATGAGACGCAGCGTCGAAGCGGCGATGGCGCGGTGGAGAGTGTGGCATATCGGATTCAGGAGAAAGACTTATGGAAGAAACTCTTCTGCGGTGTGTTTGCTCATGTCTTCCGTTTTGAGGCAAACGAACCTCAGATCTGTGACGGCGAGGTGGAGTACGATCTACTGAAGTGTTACGGCGGCTTGCTCGATGCCCAGAGCGGTGTTGAGTCGTGCCTCGGTGGTGGTGATGAACAGACCTGAGATTTTCGGATTCCTTCGATCCCTGAGGAGAACGAGAAACACGATCTTCTCTGTTGTCGATCTGTGTGGCAACGCGAACGGGAATTTCCTTCTGCTGATTCTCCATTCGATCGAGACGTTGATTCTGAGCCTGCATCGCTTCGGCATGGCCAATGAATTCGCAGAACTCGCGAATGAGAATGGCGGGTCTCTGTTCGAGCATCGGTTTGAGTAGCAATGATCTGAACGGCGTCATCGCGTCGCGAGGCGGTTACGCCGAGCTATCGGCTGGTTTGGTTGTTCAAGATCTGCGTTCGCATGAGTGGAGCGCTAGTCGCGACCGACGCTCGATCCGATCATCGCCGAGTGAAGAAGGGAGACTTCGACAAAGAAGGTGGAATCGTAAACGATTCCCACAGACGGCGCCAATGTTACGAGCGTAACTTCAGAGGATGACCGGAGGAAGCAATGCGGTTGTGCTCGCTGACGGATGACGACGGGCGTGTTGGGTGGTGTACCCGCAAACACCCGACGCCAAGTCGGTGAGTCGAGGTGAGTAAGAGGTGGTAGAAAGTTCATTACCTCGACCGTTCGACGCGGTCTTCTTTAAATATGAGTCGAGGACGGTTACCGTCGATGTGTAACCGTCCCGTGAAACCCGGAAGTCGGCATTAAATTCCTTCAATGCACAAAGCCATTGGGTCGGCTGCGTCGAGGGAAGGCGGAGAGGCATGCGGACGACGTGGCATCGAGGGAAGGTGGACCGACGAGTGGGAATGGGCCTGTGAATGCTGGATCTCTGGATTGGGCCTCGGCCCAGTCCGGAACAGTTTTGAATAAAATATGAACGTTCGATTGATTTTTTTCTTATGATTGCAAATTCTTCCTATCCAGTGTTATCAAAATCGGACCGCGTCCAACCGGTTGAACCACTTTGCATGAAAACTGGAGATTGAACCGGAAAATTGGGAACCGACGGTTTGGTCAAAATCCAATTTGTTTTTAAAAAAAAAATAGTAAATGATATTGTTTTTTATTCAATTTTTTGTACATTGATGGATTAAATCAAATACTATAAAAAAAATTAAAATAAATTTGTACATTAATAATATCAAAGTACCTACGTTGTAGTATTTGCGATTAATTAATATTAGAATGTTATTATGACATATATGCGTTGGTTTAATATGTAATTTTTCATGTTAAATATTAACTAATAACTTTTTAAGTAGAGTTTAATTTTTAATACCATGAAGTTATGAATATTATGTTATTTTCTGTTTATTATTGTTTGATATATATTATATTAAAAATATTATTTAATTCATTTCAGGTCCGATCTCGATTTAACTCCGATTAAACCCTTGAACCATGAACCAGTGTCTTGTCCTGTTCAATGGCCGGTTTGACTTTAACAACCTTGTTCCTATCCATAATGTGTCTGCTTGCTTCGAAATGGATGAATAGAAATTATTGAACACAATTATATGAATTTAATTATTGTTAAATACTTTTTAATTTGTTTATGCTTCGTTTTTAAAATATATATTTTTTAAAATTATGTTTAAATTTTTTAGTAAATACATAAATTCAAAAATTATTTTAATATTTTATTAAGTTAATAATGATAATTTTTTTTTTGACAGAAAGTTAATAATGATAATTTAAAAACTTAAAAACTCTATCATTATATAAGTAACGCACACTAGTCAAATAAATGCAAGGAAATTAACTTACCTAAGTGTCAAAACCCACATCAAACACAAATAAATAAAGCAAATAAAGGTTAGCACCAAAAAAAAAAAACAAATAAAGGTTTTTTTTTTTTGAAAAGGCAAAAGGAATTTTATTAATAAACATCATGAACAAAGGCCCAAGGTGAGCAGGAATTTTGTAGTTGCTCCCCACCAACTACAAAATCCACTGATACCCCAGGTCGAAAAAAATTAATCGCCCCCCACATATAAATTTCATTCGCCCCCCACCTCTAAATTAATATAGTTTATATAAGGTTGTAAACAAAAAATACTAGTTGATAATGATATAAATTAATTTCAAAACAAAAAGCAACTCAACTACACGTGGCATGTCTGGCACCAACTTGATAGTCCTTCCTTTTTCCTTTAAAAGTTTATAGAAAACAAATCATTAAGTTGAATGAAAAAATAATAACTAGCGGCAAACCCAATCCCCAAATTCAAAACAAATTGATAATAGCACAACACATGTGCATCACATTGGACTTCTTGTTCCACGACCACACTGCATCGCCTTCAAAACAACAGCACCACAACGCCTTGAGTTTGTGACGCCGTCGCCGTCCCCATCGTCGTCGCAGCTGCGTTATCGTCCTGACAAATTGACTGATATATGACTCTTTGCAGGATATATGACTTTTTTTTTTATTAAATTGAAATTTTATAATTATTAATAGTAAAAATTAGTCATTGTTGATTTTGTTTATCATGTGATATGTTTTTGCCCCCTGGACAATTATTTCTAGTTCCGTCAGTGAAGGTGAGCCAGGTCCATCTCAAGATACACTTGACAGTCGTGATTGATGATCCTAGAGCAAAATTTTGGAAGATACACATCATATATGACAACAGATATCAAGACCAGCATTAAAACAATCAAACTATCCAACACCAATGCCTCGATACTCCTAATTTCTATATGTTATCACTTTTAGCATGCTAGATGCCAGCCTTAACAGCTCGAGTAGTGTGTATTGCTGAAAACCAGATCAGCTTCTGCTCATTTGTCATATGGGTAACCATTCCACTTCAGCCTCAGAGTACTATCCCACAGATGCCTCAACTAATGATTGAAATACTTCGCCCCAATTCTCCTTTCAAGTGAACCAGCCAACCACAAACCTATGTTAATGCTCATAAGGTTCAGCCACACACTTTTGATTCCCTTCTCTGTGTTTGCACTTTTTCTGTCTCCTTAATTACTTCTAAAATCATAAACGCTCCTGACATTTGCTTGCATTATTCACCAAATACATGTTGGGAAATGCCGATATAAATTTTCCTCTCTGTGTAACTTAAAATGGGCAAAAAAAATAAAAATAAAAATAATCAGAGTAAGGCAAACGGGAACACGTGTAAAATTTTTAGCGTGGAAAACCCTTCAATGTGAAGGTAAAAATCACGGGACCCGTAGGCCACTTAAGATCTCCACTATAATAATAATGAGAATACAAAATTCACCCTTATGTGGATCTCTCAAAATAATACAATAATTTGTACCCTCAATTTGTGGCTAAAACTCTCACAAAATTGGCTCACTATTTATCTCTCACTCTCACGTGAGGATCTCTTTATTTTTCTCTACGAGGATATGTAACTCTCGTAATTTTTTCTGATGCATCAAAGCCTTCTGCATGCTCCTATTTATAAGAAAAATTGCACAGAGTGTAATTGGTTGGGTGTTGCAAATTCAATGCACCGTGTGGAAAATTTGCAACACAACACTGGCATATTGAAATTAAGCACCGAATGTTGATTTTATGCGCCACTGTCAGAAGAAATTTTTGCTTGACTGGATAAATGTGCATACTTGCACATGGGTGGCTCCCACAATTCTCCCCCTCCAGCCAAAGGGAAAATTTCCATGGATCAATTTGGGGTTGATGCTAAGCCTGCAACTCCTTTACAGACTTCCAGCTTCTCTTTAGGTAGAGCTTTGGTCATCATATCAGCCCCATTATCATCAGTATGAATTTTCTCAATCTGCAGCAGTTTCTTTTCCAACACATCACGAATCCAATGATACCTTACATCGATGTGTTTCGACCTTGCATGGAATGTCGAGTTCTTGCTGAGATGGATTGTGCTCTGACTGTCGCAATAAAGAACATAACTTTCTTGATCTTGGCCTAACTCTTGTAGGAACTTCTTCATCCACAAGATTTCCTTACAACCTTCTGTGATTGCGATGTACTCGGCCTCTGTGGTACTCAAGGCAACACATTTTTGTAGTCGTGATTGCCATGATACAGCTCCCCCTGCAAAAGTAATCAGATATCCTGATATAGACTTTCTTGAGTCAACATCTCCTGCCATATCTACATCAGCATACCCAAGAAGCTTTAAATCTCCATTGCCAAAACATAAACACTTGTTGGCAGTTCCTCTTAGATACCGTAGTATCCATTTCACAAAGATTCTAATGCTCCTTTCTGGATTCGATAGGAATCTACTAACAACTCCTACAGCATAAGCAATATCTGGTCTTGTGCAAACCATTGCGTACATAAGGCTACCCACAGCAGAAGAATAGGGTACCTTGTTCATTTCTTCTTTTGCTTCTTCATTCTCTGGACATTGTGCCTTACTGAGCTTGAAATGACCAGGTAATGGAACATGCACATTTGGCATTATGCATGTTGAACCTTTCAAGAACCTTCTTGATGTAGTCTTCTTGTGACATCCACAACATTCTTCTAGAACGATCTCTGGTGATCTTCATTCCAAGAATCTTCTTTACTGCACCCAGATCTTTCATGGCAAAAGACTTACTCAATGCCTTCTTGAGAGCAGCTATCTTCAACTTGTCTTTCCCAACAATCAACATATCATCAACATACAACAGAAGTATGATGGACTCACCATTATCATAGTTCTTCATAAACACACATTCGTCTGCGGATGTCTTTTTGAAATTATGTTGGGTCATGAAGAGATCAAACTTCTTGTACCATTGTCTTGGAGCTTGCTTCAGACCATAGAGGCTTTTCTTCAAGCAGCACACAATGTGTTCTTTGCCTGGTTCTATGAAACCTTGAGGTTGCTCCATATAGATTTCTTCCTCTAGGTCTCCATGTAAGAATGTTGTTTTAACGTCGAGTTGTTCCACCTCCAAGTCTAGTTTTGCAGCTAGACCAAGGATTGCTCTAATGGATGTCATCTTCACCACCGGTGAGAAAATTTCTTCATAATCTATGCCTTTCTTCTGATGGCACCCCTTCACCACAATTCGGGCTTTGTACCTGGGGTTTGGGTTGTTCTCTTCGCTTTTGAGTTTGAACACCCACTTGTTTTTCAACGCTCTTCTTCCTTTTGGCAATTCTACCAGGTCATACGTCTGATTTTCCTTCAGGGATCGTGATTTCGTCTTGCATGGCTTGCATCCATTTCTCCTTATCCTTCATCTCAATGGCTTCCACAAAGCTTTGAGGTTCTCCTTCATCAGTGAGAGTGACATATTCATCTGACGAATACCTTGTTGATGGTTGTCTGACTCTCGTTGACCATCTCGGTTGAGGTTCTCGTTCCGTCTCATCTGTCATTTGTTTTGTATGGTCAGGTTGTTCTGTCTGATCTGGCTGCTCCATCTGATGAGGTTGTGTTGTCTGATCAGGCTCATCATTCTTTTGAGGAATCTCTCCCCCTGAGTTACGCACCATAATGGTCTTTGGCTTCTTGGACTGTTGAATGTCCTGGATTGTCTGGTCTTCATAAAATACCACATCTCTGCTTCGAACAATCTTCTTGTTTGAAGGATCCCATAATCTGAAGCCATGTTCGTCTCTTGGTGAACCAAGGTATATGCACTCCTTCGTCTTAGCATCAAGCTTTGCTCTCTCATCATTGGGAATGTGGACAAATGCTCTGCATCCAAAGACTCCAAAATGACCATAGGAGGCTTTCTTTCCAGACCATACTTCCTCTGGTATCTCTCCATTTAAAGGTCTTGAAGGAGACAAATTTATCAAATCAACCGCAGTTTTCACTGCTTCACCCCAAAATGATTTGGGAAGTTTTGCATGAGAAAGCATGCTTCTAACTTTCTCTCGCAATCGAATTGCTCATCCTTTCTCGCTACTCCATTCATCCGAGGAGTCTTGGGAGGTGTCTTCTCATGTCGTATCCCATGAGTTTTACAATAGGCTGCAAAGGACCTATGTATTCTCCTCCATTGTCCGTTCTTAAGCATTTCAGCTTACTTAGGTTCTTGGCGTTCTCTGTAAGCATGGAATTCCTTGAAAGCTTGAAGAACTTGATCTTTCGTCTTCAATGGATACACCCACACCTTTCTAGAGTGGTCGCCAATGAAGGTAACAAAATATTGAGCACCACCAATGGACCTTTCGGATGTTGAGCACACATCCGAATGAACAAGATCTAGGATATGCTTTCTTCTTCTTGCATCATCCGATCTTTGAAAGATACTCTGTGTTGTTTGCCCGCTAGACAATCTTCACAGGATTCAAGTGGCTGCCCTTTATGTTTGGATGATGATCTTTACGAGAATCTCCGAGCTTTCGCTCATGTGGCCTAGTAAATGCGTGCCACAATTCTTTGGTTGCGTCTTGAGCGATGTTCATCTCCTCTTTACATATCTTTCCTGCATGATATACTGAGGAGCCTTCCTTTTGCCTCGAGCAACAATCATGCTTCCTTTGCTAAGCTTCCATCCGCCAAAGACTAAACCGGGTTTATCATCCCAACTTCATCTAACTTTCCTGCTGAGATAAGGTTTAGACGCATGTCTGGTACATGTCTCACCTCCTTCAACACGAGCTTGCTTCCATTCTCTGTAATGAGAGTTACTTCACCAGTGCCAACAATCTTGCTTGTGACATGGTTGCCCATCTTCACCGTACCAAAATCTCCTTTTTGATATGATGAGAAAAATCCTTCATGAGGGGTTACGTGGAAGGATGCTCCTGAGTCAATTATCCAAATGCAGTCATCAGATGCAACATTTAGATAATTTTCACCTCCGATAAAAAACGCATTTTCATCTTCCGAAGCCACTGCAGTAGTGGTTCCATCTTCCTTCTTCTTCTTTGGGTCAATATGGTCAGGATGGACTGTTCCAGCCTGTTGATCTCTCTTCAAGAATCTGCACTCGGACTTTCTGTGGCCTGGCTTGCCACAATAATAGCAACTCAGTCTAGTGCGGGACTTAGATCTACCATGTGATTTTCCGCGACCTCCTTTTTCTCGATTCTTACTCCTTCCTCTGTTGTCGACAATGTTGGCTTCAAACTGGTTGTTCAAGCCTCTTTCCCTCCGTCTTGACTCTTCATTTAGTAGGCAGTCTGTAACAGAATCCATGCTAAGCTTTCCATCTGGAGCAGAATTGCTGAGAGTAACAACTAGAGTGTCCCAACTCTCTGGTAGAGAACTGAGGAGTAGAAGAGTCTGCAACTCGTCATCTATCTTCATTTCTGCCTTCGTCAATTGGTTGACAATACCTCTGAAGGTATTTAGATGCTCGATCATGTTCTGACCGTCTGTGTACTCCAACTTTGCCAGTCTTCTGACAAGGTGGGCTTTATTCCTGGGCGTCTTCTTTTGAATCAAAGATTCAAGTTTCGTCCACAACTCATACGCATTAGTATAAGTTGATACATGCTCGAACAAACTCCGGTCAATATATTTCCGGATCATAGCTACTGCTTTCCGATTCAGGGTCTCCCATTCTTTGTCGGTCTTCCCTGATGGTATTTCCTTCTGGGTGATTGGATCATGCAAATCTTTGCAGTATAAATGGTCTTCCATCATCGGCTTCCAGTAAGTGTAGTTGTCGGCAGTAAGCTTGAACATGTCTCCATCATGAACAGTAGAACTCTCCATCTTGAATTACACAGGATAAAAAAAAATTCCCCGGTACAGTGGCTCTGATACCACTGTTGGGAAATGCCGATATAAATTTCCCTCTCTGTGTAACTTAAAATGGGCAAAAAAAATAAAAATAAAAATAATCAGAGTAAGGCAAACGGGAACACGTGTAAAATTTTTAGCGTGGAAAACCCTTCAATGTGAAGGTAAAAACCACGGGACCCGTAGGCCACTTAAGATCTCCACTATAATAATAATGGGAATACAAAATTCACCCTTAGGTGGATCTCTCAAAATAATACAATAATTTGTACCCTCAATTTGTGGCTAAAACTCTCACAAAATTGGCTCACTATTTATCTCTCACTCTCACGTGAGGATCTCTTTATTTTTCTCTACGAGGATATGTAACTCTCGTAATTTTTTCTGATGCATCAAAGCCTTCTGCATGCTCCTATTTATAAGAAAAATTGCACAGAGTGTAATTGGTTGGGTGTTGCAAATTCAATGCACCGTGTGGAAAATTTGCAACACAACACTGGCATATTGAAATTAAGCACCGAATGTTGATTTTATGCGCCACTGTCAGAAGAAATTTTTTGCTTGACTGGATAAATGTGCATACTTGCACATGGGTGGCTCCCACAATACATACATCCATGTGTGTCACAAAATACATCCAACCTTCGAAACGATTTGGGTCTCGATCGCCAACACACAACACCAATGCTGGTACCGGATCAGTTGAGTCAACAAACAAGCTCTCCAAAACATCACAACTTATCTAGCTTATTCTTCATCAACTGTTCACAAATTAATTCACTTACACAGCACTTCATTTGAGAAATTATACCATGATCTGATTACTCCATTCTGCTTGAGCGTCCTCCCCTGATCAGATTGTTTAATTTGCGATCATTTATCATGCAACCCAAGGCAACCTAAAGGACTATCACACCACACAACAACTGGATAGTTGAAACTGTTTACGGTTGAGTTTATCCAAACCCCGCGATTGCAACTCGACACCCTCCACAATATCAGCAACCGCAATCTGTTTTGATTGAAACACAGCCTCATTTCTAGACTTCCAAATCATCATCCAGATGCATGAGAGCCAAATCAACGTGAACCTGTCTTTGAGCTTCCTTCCCCTATGAATCAGACCTTCAAACATGGGCTAAATGATCTTGTCCACCCTTGTGCATAGCAGTAGTGATTCCCAGCCACTTGAATATTTCCATCCAAACTTTCGAAAACATGTGGCAAGTGAAAAAAAAAACATGATCAGCAGTTTCAGCGTCTTGTCCACATCCAGTACATAACTGGGAGCCCCTACTAATGATCCCTCGCTTGATTACGTATCACTAGTAGGAATCCTATATTGCAGTAGCTTCCAAACGAACATGGACACCTTCAAAGGAGCCAACTTATTTCACACCTTTTAAAGGAGCCAACTTATTTCACACCTTTTAGTGGCTCGTGTCGGTCTGTGTATTGGAAGATGCCGATTTAACTGAGTAAATTCTTGATGACTCCTCCTTCCGCACCCATCTATACCTCTCATTCTCCAGCAGTTCATAACTCTCCACTACCTCCCTAAGCTTCCTCTCTAATTCTTCTTCACATAGAAACAGTCTTTTTCTCCATCTCCAACTTTCGTTTATCCAATTTCTCACCTCAGCCACCGAAGCTTCTTTGTCGCGTGATAATGTGAAAAGTCTCCCAAACCGTTTCCTTAACACCTCACCCTCACACCACGGTTCATTCCAAAATTGAATATCTACTCCATTCCCTAATTTCGTCATCAAAGAGTTTGAAAACCACTTTTGTCTAACTCCCCAAACCCCCCTCCTCAATCGAAAAGATGTCCTTCCACCAAGTAGAACCCTCCCTCTCTCTCGAATTTAAGACCCCACCTTCCTCCCTGCACTTATGTGTCAACACTCTATACCACAATCCTTGTAATTTCTCTGTTTTCATTGTCCATACCATTTTCCTAATAATGCTAGATTAAACGCTCTCAAGTTTTTAACCCCTAGACCCCCATCCCTATCTTTACAAATGTTATACCACTTTACCTAGTTTAGCCGCCTAGTTTCTTCATCCCCTCCCTAATGGAATTGTTTAAAGAAAGATTCAAGTTTAGAGATGATATTTGACGGAGCCTTGAAGAAAGAGAGGAAATAAGCCGGGAGAGCATACAAGACTGATTTGGGAAGCACTGCACGACCACCCATTGATAGATTTTTACTCTTCCATGAAGATAATCTACGCCTCACAGTATCCACTATTGGTGCCTAAGTGGATTTCCTTCTTGTGTTAGCACCAATCGGGAGGCCCAAATATTTGAATGGAATCACACCTACTTTGCAATTCAGAGCATATGATGCTTTCTCTAACCACCTTTGGGGAACACTCATCCCCACCAGCCGACTTTTGTGGAAGTTGACCTTCAGCCCGGACATCGCTTCAAACAGTTGCAAGATAGCTTTGATTGCCTTCACATTCTCCCAAATTATCTCACCCACTATTAAAGTGTCATCAGTGAATTGTAGATGAGAGAGTTGCAACTCCTGTGATCTAACTCTGAATCCCGAGAACATGTCCAATTCCACAAGCTAGCTCATTAATATGTTTAGTCCCTCTGCAGGGAGAAAGTGGGTCTCCCTGTCTCAACCCCCTGCCTACACCAAATTCCTTAGATGAGCTTCCATTTACTAAAACTAAAACATGCGCGATATTTAAACATACTTCAATCAATTTCCTCCATTTTGCACAAAATCCCATTTTCTTCATTACGAAATCCAAGAAATCCCAATCCATAGAGTCATATGCCTTTTCAAAATTGACATTGAACATCACCAATATTTTCTCTTTTTTTAGCCTCCTCCACAATTTCATTAGCAATTAAGATCCCATCCAATATCTGCCTACCCTTTATGAATGTCGTTTGCAACTCCGAGATCACCTTATCGATAACTAGTCTTAATCTATTAGCTAGAAATTTAGCCAACACTTTATACACGCATCTTATGAGAGAAGTTGGTCTATAGTCACCTATCTTCTATGGATTATCCTTCTTTGGTATTAACACAATGAAGGAAGAATTTGATCTTCTTACCAACTGACCATTGGAATGGAATTCAGTAATGGAAGTCTGAAATTCAGGCTTGACATCCTCCCAAAATTCCTTCAAATTAAAACCCAAAATTTACCCCATCCGGTCCCCCGGACTCTTGAAGCTCTCACAATCCCATACTACCTTCCTAATTTTTTCTTCAGAAAAAGCGATCGTTAGTTCTACATTGTCTGATGTGCTGATCGATCTCTTCTTCATGGGTAAACCTCTGTAATGTGCCCCCAGGTATTATTCATTCTTGGATATTTAGAGATATTTGCTCTTAACTTATATCTTCCGAACCAACACTCGTTTAGAATATCCTCCAAAGACCCTATGTCAGCTACATCAGCAAATCTAACAAAGCCAAAACTTTTCCTGTCTTTGTACCTCTTTTTCGGTATGTAGATATCAACGACCTTTCCCTAGCTAACTTGAAAACCTTTTGTGTAGATCATTTTCACCAAAATTTTCTGGAAAGTTTGTGAAATAAAACATTACTATTCGATTGCTCTCCTCCTCGTCTGCACCACCAGTCTTGATGTTGCTCGATTGATCCATTTTCCTCATTCTTGGTCACACGTAGGTCCACTCACCCTCTCACACTTCCTTGTAGGGGCGGATCTTTTTTGTGACAGGTGGGAGCCCACAAGAATTTTGTTTTCTTCATTAATATATAGACATATTTTAGTGTTAACACTTCCTCCATTTCATATTATTTGTCGTTTAAGGTTATGCAACATGTTAAGAAAATTATTGATAGCACTCATTTTTAAGGTAAAATAGTTTATTTGGACTAATATACCCTTATTGTAGTGGGAGTTAGGTAGAAGGGTAAATTAATATAGGGTAGTTGAGATATAAATAAAGAGGGGTATTGTTGGAATAATATAATTAATACTCTCTCGATATTATAAAGTGACAAATAATTTGAGATAAGCAGATATTCCAAACAGGACAATATGAGACGGAGGGAGTGATAGGTTATATATATGTATATATAAAGAGAGAGAGAGTGAGTAGTGCTATCAACACACTCTCTAAGGGTGCGTTTAATACGCATTGAAGCACAGAACAAACAGAACAACACAACACAAACCCTTGAGTTATAGGAACACTCTTTTCTCAACACTCACTCTCTTATTGATTGAAATTCAAACGAGTCTCAATAAACTATGTGAGTCCCACGTAATAAGAAAGAGTGTGTTGGAAAGAGAGTGTTAAAAAGTGTGTCCTTAACATTTGTGATATATATATATGTGTGTGTGTGTGTGTACGGGTCAGATTCGAAATGAGCTTAGATGAGTAACCCACGAGAACTCTACCATTGAACCATCAAGCAACATATGATGATTGGTGAAATACTTATATATCTATATTTCTGACAATTTGGCTCACTCAAAAAATATCACGCAAGTTTCGCTACTTCGCGGATCTGGATCCTTTCCTAAATCTTATCTCTCACTCTCTCTTCAAAAATGTATCACAACTATTAAATTAATCGTACAAATAGAAAATTAAAAATTAAAACTGAATTTAAATTTTAAATTAAAACCAAATTTAAAATAAACAAAAGCCCTTTTCAATCCTAATTTCTCGTATGCGTTTTTCTCAGATTTAATGGCCCGTTTGTTTAAGATTAAAAAAAAAGTGATTTTCAAACAAAATAATTTAGAGATTATTTATAAGAGATTTTAAGTAAAGCATAAGCTAATTTGTGTTTATTAAAGATCACAAAAATTATTTTTTTAATCTTCTTTGTCATCTTGATATTAATTAAAATCAGATTATTTCTGATAAGTTACTTCAAATAGCTTTTTGATTTCAGATTATGTTTAGATTCTGATTATTTCTAAAAACTGTAATAAACGAATAAAAAAACCCTAAAAATTGATTATTTATTTAAATAAAGCGATTTATTAATAAAATAATATAAAATAAACGGGCTCTAAGATCTGTTTGTTAAAGATTAAAAAAAGTGATTTTGATACAAAATAATTGAGATTCTTTTAAAAAAGTAAAAATGGTTTTTTTTTAAAATAATTTAGTAATTTTGTATCCAAACAAGTTTAAAATAATTTTTTTAATAAATAATTTTTATTATTGTTAGCAAACATAAATTAGTTTTTACCTTTTTAAAAAAAAATCTCTAATTTTTTTAAAAAAGGGATGAGGAAGAGGATATATTATTATTGCAGTGGCATTAATGTTACAACTGTCCCCGAGGGGATTTGAATCATGTCACTTGGGGTTACAAGGTCAAGCTCCTACCACTAAGCTAGCACTCTATAGACAAAAAAAAAATCTCTAAATTATTTTGTACCAAAATCGCTTTTTTAAACAAACAAGTCTAAATCGGAGAGAAAACATACACGGGAAATTGGGAGTGAGAAGAGCCTTTTATTTATTTTAAAATTTGGTTTTAATTTAAAATTCAAATTTAGTTTTAATTTTTTAATTTTCTATTTATACGATTAATTTAATGATTGTGAAGCATTTTTATAGAGGGAATGAGAGATATAGTTCAGGAAATGATGGATATTCGCGCAGCTCCCTCGCTCTCTCTCTCTCTCTCTCACAGAATTGGATCCTCGACGGCCAAACTCTTTACAGCTGTCTCTATGACAACAATATCAACCGTTGGATTCATCGTACAGATGAGATATTAGATGAAAAAAAAATAGAAAAACATAAAATAGTGTTCAGCCCAATTTCTGCCCATGCTCAATTTCTGCACAATCATCTTGAAAATCAAAATTCTTCTACTGTCCCTATTATCAGGCGAATAAGCTTAGCCCAAGTTTTCAATCTTTTTATTCTTTTGTTTTCTTCTTGTCATTTCATCACTTATCCAAAAGGCAACATGTTATTAAGGTTCTTGGCCTGATTGTGACTGTGGTTGTTTTTGTGATGGTGATCTCAAATCTCAAACAAGGAAGCCATACACAGTCCAGTGGTTGCTCTGGTGCAGGGCTGTATCCCAAATTGTGATTAAAAGAAAGGGCTTGAAGTGATCTCCGCTGGGCTTCTCCGTCGTGAGTTGCCACTTGTTGGTGTTGGGACTTTTAGTCCCACATCGGGTAAAATAGTAAAGAGGAGTGAACCTCTTTGTTATAAAAGGAGGCTTGGGCCTTGGTTTTATGAACACCATTCAAAGCTTGTCTAGCAACTTTTGTCTCTAGATAAATTCCTCTCTTTGTTTTAGAATTTAATAGAATTCTTAGTATGCTCTGTGGTTGCAGCTTGGGCTGAACCTCCACATCAGAAAAAGAATTTATTAGGAATATTTCTTGTAAAAGGAGAGGTGTGAGGAATAAGTTTTGCTGGTGGGGAAGCTTTGTGGGTGTACGGGGGTGCAGAGAGAAAATTGTGTAGTTGTAATAATTTTCTACATAGTGAATTTTTCTCTGGTGCTGGTGGTTTTTCTCCTGGGTTGGGAGTTTTCCACGTTAAATTCTTGTGTTGTTATTATTTCTCTATTCTGTTTTTTTCAATTTTCCACAAGTGCAGTTCTGAGGAAGAGAATTTGAAGAGTCAAATTCCCAACAAGTGGTATCAAGAGCAGGTGTTACGCCAAAGAGGATGCTCGGGAAGCGAGTTTCAAATGCAATGATTTGATGTAGAGAAATTTGTGGAAAGATCAACTTTGGCTTGTGGCAAATACAAGTCAAGGATGTGTTGATTGATCTGGTTTACACAAGGCTTTGAAGCGACAGGTTACTCCTGAAAGTAGCGGTGATGTTGGGTAAACTGCTAGTAAAACAGACAAAGCTGATGATGATTGGGAGGATCTGGATTTGAGAGCAGCAAGTGCAATTCGTCTGTGCCTGACCAAAAATGTTCTTGCAAACGTGAAGGGAGCATCCACGGCAAAGGGACTCTGGGAAAAACTCGAGGAGTTGTATCAGACAAAGGGCGTCTCAAATCGGTTGTATCTGAAAGAGAAGTTTCATACGTTGCAAATGGATGAAGGTACTACTATTTCAGATCATTTAAGTATTCTCAATGGCATTGTTTCTGAGCTTGAATCTATTGGAGTTAAAATTGATGATGAGGATCAGGCCTTAAGGCTGATCGTGTCTCTTCCACGGTCCTATGAGCACATGAAGCCGCTATTAATTCATGGGCATGGTAAGGAGAAAATAATTTTCTCGGAGGTTACTAGTAAGCTTCTTTCTGAAGAGAGGAGACTTGGTGGGAGTAACAATCCACATGAAAGTTCTGCATTGGTAGCTCGTGACTGGAAGAAGAAGAACTCCATAAAGAATGTCTGTTGGGGATGTGGGCAGTCTGGCCACATCAAGAAGAATTGTAAATGTAAAACAGGTTCCGCAAAAAGCTCGTGTCGCCAAGTGGAGATGCTGATAATGAGGCTAACATTATCTCCGATCTTGATGTCTTTTGAAAGAAGGACATGTATATCCTTATGGCATGGGTCCCAAAGTTGCCATGATAAAGGATATTAAATGTTAGCGGGACCACATTTTGCACACAGGCATTGGTTGACATTGATGCAGGGTGTGTGGTGAAATTTATGTCGATGGCTAATTAACTTCCATGAGAGTCAAATATGGGAGTTGCACCATAGTTTTTTCAGCAAGGTTATATTTCGACATGTGCCGAGTTTAAATGCTTGGGATGGCTAGTTCTGAGTGATTATGCTTTTATGGTGGAGCATAGGCTGCGTTGCGATGATAGCGAAAGCTATGAGAATCTTCATCAAGGTGGGCGTTGTGGGACCACAAAGTCGCAGGTGGAGATTGTTGGTGTTGGGACTTTTAGTCCCACATCAGTAAAATAGTAAGAGGAGTTAACCTCTTTGTTATAAAAAGGAGGCTTGGGCCTTAGTTTTATGACACCATTCAAAGCTTGTCTAGCAACTTTGTCTCTAGATAAATTCCTCTCTTTGTTTTAGGAATTTAATAGAATTCTTAGTATGCTCTGTGGTTAGCTTGAAATTTGAACCTCCACATCAGAAAAAAGAATTTATTAGGAATATTTCTTGTAAAGGAGAGGTGTGAGGAATAAGTTTTGCTAGTGGGAAGCTTTGTGGGTGTCTGAGTCTGAGAGAGAAAATTGTGTAGTTGTAATAATTTTCTACATAGTGGATTTTTCTGCAGTGTTTGGTGGTTTTTCTCTGGGTTGGGAGTTTTTAGCGTTAAATTCATGTTGTTATTATTTCTATTCTCGCTTTTTCCAATTTTCCATGTCATGCGGTTTAGAAAGAGAATTTGAAGAGTCAAATTCCCAACACCACTCTCCAGCCCATCGCCCCTCCACCCCGTGACCATGCGGCCACGCCGTGGGTTGGTCACCATGGGCTGCATCGACCATCTCCCTCTCTCTCTTTCTCGGGCGCCTCAACTATCTCTCTTTCATGAGTACCGTACACAAAAGAAATAAAGCTAGAGGAAGAACATTTTTTTTCGATTTTTGTTTTACGTCTAATATCTCAACCATTAGATGAATCTAACAGTTGTTATTGTTGCCATAGAGACAGTAGTAGACAGCTTTGCTGTCGAGGATCTGCTTCCCTCACTCTATCTCATTGTGCATAATACCTAACTGCAAGCAAATAAAGGTGGTAGTGGTACTCATACATTGTTAGTTCGTTACCCAGAAAAAGTGAAGATGTGCTTTATTTTTATTTTTTTAACGAAGGAGGCGTGCTTTTATTAAAAAACCAAAGGAAGTGGAGACGTGGAGTAAAACTGTGACGCGATATCAAGTGGTTTTCTGTTTAATATTTGCCGATGATTTCACTAAGGCCCCGTTCGGTTTTTGGTTTTATGTTTTGAAAATTTTAAAAATCAAATCTAGTTTCAGTTTTGAGTTGTACTTCTGAGTTTTAAGTTTCAATTTTTTCTTTTGAGTCAAACCACTCTCTTTACCTCTTTACCTCGCCTCATAATTCACCCAAACGCGAGCACCCATAGACACGTGCAGAAGCAGCAACAATGCAGAACCCAGATGTATGAACAAGCAGAATCAGAAAGCAGCCACGCACAAAAGCAGAAACCGGAACAAACTTTGAAGAACACGGGGCACAAACAAAATCAGAGTCCCAAATCTGGAAACACACAGAAAGCAAACAGAACACAGACACAAAAAGAGATGCGATTGCAGAAGCACAGAACCAGAAGACCAAAACTAGAAATGAAACCGCGTTTGCATAACCCAGAAGCACGATGCGGAAGCGAACTGGAATGTGCAACAGATCCACAACCATACACACAGAAGCAGAAACCGTAGAGGGCGAAGAGATCTTGAGAAACGACGGCGTGGCTGGTGGTGGGGTCTTGCCAGATCGCGATTTGGGATAAGGAGATCTGGAGAGATGAGTGATGAGGGGACCGTCACCGCCGTCGACGCCCACGTCCTCAAATCCAACCTTCACTATTTTCGGCTTCATTTGTAACCCCCTCTCACTCTCCTGGTTACAAAATTTCTTTTGAAATCCCTAATTGTTGCCGATTTGCAGTGTTTGGGTTCCCTCATATTTGAAATCCCTAATTTCCTGTGATATCTCACTGTGTGACTTGGTGAAGCTTGAATCTAGATAGAAGGGAGATGAGGGCGAGAGAGGCATGGGGAAGGGGATAGTGAAGGGAGATGGTGAACGAGGGTGGTTTATGAAACCTGAAACATAAAACTCAAAACCTGGTTTTATCGTTTTGTGCTTTACATAGAAATAGTTTTAAAATCAAGAAAAAAACCAACTTGGCTCTGAATTTGCCGAACGCGTTTTGTGTTCAATTATTACTTTTAAAACAAAAAACGAGTAACTCACAACGACCCCGAACAGGCCCTAAATTATTGGTAAAGAGTTTGTGTTAATTTCTACAATTTTTATTGTTGTTGGGATAAAACTAATTTTTCTACCATAAAAATAGAATAATGTGGAGCAAAAAAATCATTTATTTCAACAACTATAGTTGTTGCTACTAAATCTTAATTTACGTTTGCTAACAAATTTATTATTAACGGGAAAAGGTCACCGTTAAATCTCATTCATCTTGTAGTGACATATATAGCTACATAATAGTCCCAAAGCAAGAAGGCAACTAAAATTACATAGCAGCTAAACAACAATAGTACCAAAAAACGATAACACAATCCACTGATTTCTATTATTTGCAGTTGTGGCATAGAAGAAGATACTGCTAACTCTATAACTTCCCAAATATATTTTAGGTTGAGGGATATTTATACCATGATTTTAAACTCCAATCTCTGTATCATATATCAGATAAGAAATACTGTCCAATTTAATACTGCCAAATATCGAAATATGGTACCAAATCTACTATTTTGATTTATTATACAAGTTCATTGATAGAGAGAGCGGTGGTGGGGCAAATCACTGCCTTCGATTCATAGCGCTCGTTCGTTGCTTGTTGTGTTGCGTTGGCGCGCGAGATGACCGTCGCGCCTGTGCGTGATTGCGTCAGCGAAGCCGCACGGTGCAGCGGCAGACACTAGTAGGCGTCCTCGGATCTATCTTCTTTGTTTGTATCCATTTCTTCTAGCTCTTTGTTTGGCTGTTTCTGTGATCTGTTTCAATTTGATTGTGGTGTATTATGCAGAGTGGGGAAGACATTTATTGTTCAGAGACGGCAGAGGGAATGAAGTTCGAAACGAATCAAATGGTGTTTTTTTTTATTTCATAAATGATAGTATTTATTTTACCAAAATTTACTAATTTTCTCTTACTATCAAGACTGGAATACTGCTTTTCAATGAGTGTGAAAAATGATACGAGATTAGATTGGAATGTACTAGATTAGAAAGTGTAGAAAGCAGACTCTATTCAGGTTGAATATGTTTAGTTACTTGAAGATTATCATATTCAAATCTTATTAGGTTTTTTATTTTTCACTTGTTATGTTGATGCCATTACTTGCAGGACACTAGCCCAATTGCAGGTCCTTGAATAGTACTTCATAAGGTTTTAGATAAGTAGGGGCGTCGATAGATTTAGTGGAATTGAAATTGAACTCTAATTGGACAAGCATGCATTTAATTTTCTGTAGTATCAGGCAAGAGGAGTGGTAGAAGAGCAGGTTTAGCAAGATTAAGGTATCTTTTTTCCGTAGGAAATTGTGTTCCTAACTTCCTGTATCTGAAATAACTGGAAATAAATGTTAGTATGAATTTGAGTACAGTAGCCATCATAGTAGCAGCCTCTAATGGAAAGTGTAGAAAGCAAAGCTTATTATTTGGTATTGCTCAAAGCATATATAACTTATTTGACTAAAAAGTTGTTTTGATGGCAGCATAAGTTGAGTTGGACTCTAGCTTCTTTAGGTTCAATTATATTTAGTTACTTATAGTGGACAAAAAGTAGAGACACTTATGATAATTTGTCAGGATGATATGGTAACTTATTCCCAGGAGTTTCTATTCCCCATTGCCGAGTAGTGATGGTTAGTTTCAATATTTCATACTTAGGAGTCTCATGAACTAAAGCACACTACTATATCATTTTTTGAAATTTAGAAACCAGAGACTGCAGTTTCACGTTGGTCAATTATAGAGTTGTCAAGGCAACTTCTCATATGATTTGTATTATAATAAGTTAATGGTGTCAGTTGAAAGAGTAGTAAATTTTTTTACCTTTTTTTTATGTATTTAACAGGTTGGAAAGGGTTTATCTAAGGATAGGAAGGCTTGTAAACTTGCTTTGTAGCACTGGCTAGAGGCAGTAAGTCTCAAAGTTAAAGTGTTACAATTCAAATTAATTGAACTGTTGGTTTCTCTAACTGCTTTTCAACTTGTACAGATTGACCCTCGACATTGCTATGGCCATAATTTTCAATTTTATCGTGTCAAATGACTACATGCATTGTGATAGCAATCAACCTTTCTTTTATTGATCTGGTTTATGCCCCTATTAATAGGGTGACATATGACTATGAGATTGCTCCTCTGATACGTGGGTTGTGATTGTTGTGAACTGATTATTGTAAGTGGATCATGTTTTTTTATTTATTTTATTTGAGTAAAAATTTCTTATCTTGTGTAGTCACTAAACTCTGATTTTTGAGAAGTAAATGAAATTCTCTAGCAATGTGACTTTATCATGCAAACATAAGACAAATGATTACTTTTAAACTGTTACTTGCTGAAATTTGTGGTCTGAACTCTTGTTAATAGTTTGTTTATTTATATTAACAAACTGTTCTATCTTTTTTTTTTTTAACCTAACTAGTTAACATGTTTTTATGTGTGCAGTGAAGATCATCTTGATGAAGATTATCCCGAAGATGAATGAAGCTAATGGAATTCATGGAAGATTTAGATGTTTAGACTTATGATAACAAGATGTAATTGCGTACTAGTGTTTTATGCATGCATAGTACGTAGTGTTATATTATTTTGATATACATAGACAAAATTGTAAACCTTTGCTATTGTATATCAAAACTTGGTTATATTGAACTTTTGTTTATTATTAAATGGCTATAAAAAATTAATTAATGGTTTAGTTGTTTTAAATGATAACAGTTAATTATCTATATTGTTTAATCACATTTATAATTTATAGTTTATAATATTTGTACAATTATGGGTTGAAATCATTGAAAATTAGCTGTAAATGAATGATAATAGGTGTCTATAAATGACATTTCGACCACATTTAGAAGAAATATTGCTTAAAACATTAGACAATGCGTGTATATTTGTGGCCTAAATTTTGCTTAAAATATCTGACAATATGAAAAAAAGTTTTGACTAAAACAATTTGTACACGTATGGCTTAAAGGTATAAATAACAGTTGGAAACAAATTGCCATAAATTGTAGAAGTATTGCCTATACTGATTGGCCACACTTAAAATTGTGTTGCCTAAAAGACGGGAGAATGTTAGTATAACTGTGGCTTAATATATAGGCAACATTTGTCCCACCGTGGTCTAAAACAAGACCAGAAAACTGTGGCCTGAAATATGTCTAGAAAACCGTGGCCTATTCTTGTGATATAGACAACGTTTATCTGAATGCCGTGGGCGAAAACTAAAAACTGTGGCTTAAAAGAATAGGCAACGACCACAAACTCCACGCCTATAAAGCCGTGGCCAAACCGTTGCCTAAAGTTTAGACCATGTTTTTTCGTTTCTGGTCACGGTTTTTTGTTATTGCCTAAACCGATTTTTGTTGTAGTGTTGAGCCTAATCTAAAGGAGGAAGATGAAGCCATCATTATTGAAAATGTTGAGGAGTTGATTGAAGAGCCTGAGTCAGAGCCTAATCATGAAGGATAATCGTCCCCAGAATGGATTAAATCTCTTACTGAAGAAAGCAATTATGAGGAGAAAAAGAAAGAGCTCATGGTTCTAAACAAAGAGAAGGAAGAGAAAGTCCGAATTTTGGGGCAAATTATTCTAGCCATTAGTGATAGTGTGATTAAGGTTCAAAAGGGAAATGATCCTAACATATTGGTGGGTGGTGATGAAATAAATAGCACACTATCTTTTGAAGTCCATCCACCACTTGGCAAAAGAAAGAACAATCTAAATCACATGGTTAAGAATGGAGAAGGAAAATGCACTGAATGCAAAATTCACACTTCTAGAGCCCCCTAATTGATCGCTCCTAAATAAACCGTCAGGCTCACAATGTTAAACAAGCGCTTTGCAAGAGCCAACATGTGTTATTTAATTTTATGTTATTTTATTTCTTTCTATTTACTTTTATATTTTTGATAGTTTATTGTGATTCACAGTTTCTCTAGCTGATTAGTAGCTCTAGGGGTAATGGCAAGGCAATATCGTTAATTGAATCACCCCTCTGCAATTTGCTTGTGAAATTATTCAGAGGGAGTATATTTCCACCTTAAATTATTTTTAGCACCTATTTTAACTAAATAAATATTTATTGCTTATTCTATAACCGTTAGCAGTGAGGACACTGCTAAAAATAAGTGTAGAGAGGGAACTACAACTACAATTACTTGACTATGTTTGTAACTGTTAAATTGTGGAAAACTGATATATTTTGATTTAGGGGGCTATTTTGAAAACTTTTCCGATAACTTATGATGGAAATGAGGTTGTCGCTAGTTTTAGAATTAACAGATAATTAACATTGAAGTTTTATGAGTTTCAACTTGTTTGTATAAACCACTAAATGTGAGATTTGAGCCTAAATGAGAGGTCACATCATAATTTTTACCTCTTTTCATTGATTGAGTTCTATTTTTCTCATGTTGTGCATTTTAAAACTTGTGTTGAAATCAATGCAAAGCAAATATAAATTTGCTTTTACGTGAAACTGGTAGGGACAAATTTAGGAATTTTTTAGGCCTACTTCAATATTGGAAACATTCTACCACTAGTTGTCCATTGTTTTGCTTATATTATACTAGTATGGAACCCTTGTCATGCAAGGGAACATTATTTTCTTTTTTTTGTTATAAAAATTATTTCAATCCAATAATATTATATAAGAAATATCATATTAGTAATTATTAATTTTTGATGAGGTTATATTACTACACTTACTATTGTATGTAACTATTAGGTGTCTAACGTCCGATAGATAACAAAACTAATATCAATCATGGTGCACACTAATGAACATACCGCATCAGAGTCATGACATACATAGGTTATATATTTGGTCTATGCGTATTTAAAAATATATATTTTATCTTAAAATATTATATTATTATTAATGTTTGTAATTTATTATAATATATTTTTGCTCCGAAGTTTAAATACTAATAGTTATTATTTAGATAGTAATACATTTTCATGCAAAATATTCATTTATATTTGGTATATTTTTACTCATGTTTTATCATCTTTTGATACTACTCACTAATAGCATAGTTAAACATGAAAAAATTACACAACATTTTGTTTTATAGAGGATTATAAAAATATAATTTGTTTTCTATACTAATCAAGTGGTCCAAAATGCTAAAACGTAGTAGCTTCATCTTAAGTTAATACGCAATGAATTTGAATACTACATTCTTTATTATTATTATTATTATTATTATTATTATTATTAAAATTTGCTTAAGATATCATTTTAATTAAAAGCAAGTGGTTCCGAAAGCTTTCGAAATAATTCTTTCTGAATTGTTTTTTAAATAACCCATTATTAATTTCATTTTGCTCGGAGATGCTTCTCAATGCTTCATTCTGTAAAAAAAAAAAAAGAAAAAGAAAATACTATTCCAGTTGAAGTGTTCTAGCGTTTCATAGCACATGAAGAAAGCCTCTAAGACAACACACTATGAGCAAATCGGCTGAATTTGAGGTCTTCTTTACATGACATTTCATGTAGTACCTTGTCCACTAACGACTCGTATTATAAATATTGTCCATAAAAAAACAATTTTAGAACATTAGAATCTTGTATCAGTTCCACAAAAATTGTCATGATAATTAAAAAAGTTGAAAGCAAGAAGAGGTATGATAAACTATATACCTTGGCTTGAAAAATGGCAAAATAAAATAAAAAAGAGAAGAAAAATATACTAAAAATAATACCCTAGTCTTGTATCAACGCACTGCATCCTCAGTGAGTTTTGGCTTAGCCAGAAAAACATCAGTTGTGATTAGTTAGGATTTAGAGTGGACGATAGATCACAATAAAGAGGTTTGAACTATTTTGCCTTTTCTTTTGTTGGAGAGCATCATGGAATGTTTGACTGCTCGGTTCTCCTTTTTAAGTAAATCCATCTTAGGAGTTGCTATTCTCCTGTACTTGTCTCTCCCGAACCACACAAGAAAAAATGAGTTAAACAAATAAATAAAAATATAAACGTTTCAAACCCCCATATGACAAAATTTCATAAAACTCGAAAATACAGACACCCAAATTCCAATCCTACATAAACTCATAATGGATCTAGGATAAGAAGCAACAACATAAGGAGGATGAGTGGCGCCATACCAGATCCTAGAATAGAGAGAAAAAAAAATACTTGATTCATCACGTTTATATAGATAGATACATGCAATTTTCTAGTGAAGATCATCTGAATCCAATTTTCCGATCAAATTCCTTTCCAAACACCTAAATATTAGAAGACTACAAAAACAAAGGAAATTCTTCTTCTCCACATAAATTCAAATAACCATACCAAATTATGTCAACATAATAGGAGAGACAAGACCAACACTCAAAATCGAAAAAGTTGTACATTCTCTTGGCTAGTAATTCTCTACTTCAACTTCTGGCCAATACATCAGCAGAAATAGGTTAACACTAAACAAAAACCCCAAAATAAAGATAAATTTATTCCTCGCCTTCAATCACAGTGATGCTTCACAATATTATAAAGGCCAACGATGCTTCCTCAACTCAAAATGGGATAATGACATTGCGGCCAGTATATATGTCGCGGAGATACCATTCACGTGCTAAAAAGTGTCTCAAATCAAGAAAAATATTTCATTTTTATTGAAAAATTTCAATCCGTATTTTGACTAATATTTTTGGAAACTAACATATAAATGGAAACGGTGTCAAAATTGATTATCATTGTTTACATATTTATATTTATATTTATATTAAATATGTCTGATACAATTGGAAGTAAACTATACTAATAAATATATGCATTAATTTGTTTGTATATATGATTCAAATTCAAACATGTCCCTTTTTTATTTGTTTGTCATTTATCACATGTATTTTATTTAGTCCTTTAATTGTCGTTTGTGTCTAGGTATGACTTTTCTTGATTACATGGAATTTAACTTCGCATTAATGGGACATGTAAGGTGGGAGGTGCCTAATTAGATGAGATCAGGCAATCGGCACATATTTTTTAATTTTTGTAGGAAAAGTCAAATTTTTTGGATGAAGTGACGTCGTCGATTGAAGCTTTATTTTAGTTTATCCGAACGGAATTTTTTTTTCGATAAGCAAAAATATATTAATGGGAGTACAAGGGGTACTCCAACCCGTTACAGCTTATTACAACATTATACGCTTCTCAAGCATACTATCCGAGCGGAATTTGATACTACGTACTTTGCTCTATATATGATCCACTTTCATAATGTTCTGAACAGAACTTCAGAGGATGACCGGAGGGAAGCAGTGCGGTTGTGCTCGCGACGGATGACGACGGCGTGTTGGGTGGTGTACCTGCAAACACTCCGACGCTCAAGTCAGTGTGTGTCGAGGTGAGTAAGAGGTGGTAGAAAGATCATTACCTCGACCGTTCGACGCGGTCTTCTTTAAATATGAGTTGAGGACGGTTACTGTCGATGTGTAACCGTCCCGTGAAACCCGGAAGTCGGCATTAAATTCCTTTAATGCACAAAGCCGTTGGGTCGGCCGCGTTGAGGGAAGGCGGAGAGGCATGCGGACGACGTGGCATCGAGGGAAGGTGGATCGACGAGCGGAAATGGGCCTGTGAGTGCTGGGTCTTCGGATTGGGCCTCGGCCCGGTCGAACGATTGCCCCAAGTCGCTAGCTCGAATGTCGAGGTGGAGACTTGTTGAAGTTCATTGATGTCGACGTTCGACGTCTTTGTTCATAAGGAACTGCAAACGTCGTCGGGTCGTGCTTTGTTTATCGATTCGTTTGGGACCTTCGTGTTCCACCTCTGTGGCGATTCTCGACACGAGGCTTGGCGTGCTTGTGCAAGGTACAAGGCTTTATCACGAAGTTCGTGCACGCGCGGTCTCGGCAGCGAGGTCGATCTCTTGAGCT
This sequence comes from Calophaca sinica, assembly GCA_037113605.1. Lineage (NCBI taxonomy): Eukaryota > Viridiplantae > Streptophyta > Magnoliopsida > Fabales > Fabaceae > Calophaca > Calophaca sinica. The sequence goes on from CM073731.1 coordinate 130,983,294, forward strand.
CGTGCCGCGCGGTCTCGGCATGAGGTCGATCTCTTCATCAGTGCTTGTGCCCAGCGCACAAGGCTTTATCACGGCTCGTGCACGCGGTCTCAGACGCGAGGTAGACAAGGCTTTATCACGAGCTCGTGCACGCGGTCTCGGCACGAGGTCGATCTCTTCATCAGGTGCTTGTGCCAACGCACAAGGCTTTATCACGAGCTCGTGCACGCGGTCTCGGCACGAGGTCGATCACAGATCTCTTCATCAGGTGCTTGTGCCAACGCACAAGGCTTTATCACGAGCTCGTGCACGCGGTCTCGGCACGAGGTCGATCCGCGGTGCTTGTGCCAGCGCGCAAGGCTTTATCACGATCTCGCACGCGGTCTCGACGAGGTCGATCACAGATCTCTTCATCGTGCTTGTCCCCACCGACAAGGCTTTATCACGAGCTTGTGCACGCGGTCTGGGCACGAGGTCGATCTCAGGTGCTTGTGCCAACGCACAAGGCTTTTTCACGAGCTCGTGCACGCGGTCTCGGCACGAGGTCGATCTCTTCATCAGGTGCTTGTGCCAACGTACAAGGCTTTTTCACGAGCTGCGTGCGCGCGGTCTCGACGCGAGGTTGATCACAGTGCTTGTGCCCAGCGCACAAGGCTTTTTCACGAGCTCGTGCACGCGGTCTCGGCACGAGGTCGATCTCTTCATCAGGTGCTTGTGCCAACGCACAAGGCTTTGATAATAAATAAATGCTGGTTGCGTATTTCTCCAATCATACTTCATTGCTTCACATTTATGTGTTTAGGATACATTTGTTTCAACTATAATATTTCTTCATCTTTCTTTGCGTTCCAAGTTCTTGGAATTTGCTGTCCTTGCAGTGTCTCGAGGGTGTAGGCGCCGGTACCTGTCTTTGCGACAATTCTGTATGGGCCTTCCCAATTGGGTGCAAGTTTCCCTTGTGGGGCGTTCTTCAGGCCAACATCAGCTCGTCGAAGAACTAAGTCCCCAGGCATGAATTCCCTGGGTACAACACTTCGGTTGTATCTTGCTGCGATTTTCTGTTTCACTGCGACCTCGCTGAGTGCTGCAAGCTCCCTGCATTCGTCAAGGAGGTCGAGTTCTTCTCGTATACTCTGACAGTTGTCAACGCTACTCTGGGGATGCGAGGTTCTCCAACTAAGTTCCCCAATCTCGACAGGAATGATGGCCTCTGTCCCATATGTGAGACGAAAAGGAGATTCTCCTGTCGTCGAATGTGGAGTAGTCCGATACGCCCAGAGCACTCGGGGAAGCTCTTCTGCCCAGTTGCCTTTGGCCTCATCCAATCTTCGTTTCAGACCTCGTAAGATAACTCACATGCGCGCCTCGGCTTGGCGGATTCGTTTGGGGTGTTCTACCGAGGTGAAGTGTTGTTTGATGTCGAGGTCTTCCAAGGTCTTTCGGAATCCGCGATCTGTGAATTGCGTTCCGTTGTCGGTGACGACCACCCTGGGAATCCCGAACCTTGTCAGAATATATCTTTTGAAGAACTTAATCAAGTTCTTTGCAGTTATCTTCGCCAGGGGCTCTGCCTCAACCCATTTGGTGAAGTAATCTACCGCAACGACCAGGTATTTCACCTGTCCGGGAGCCATTGGAAAAGGTCCAAGTATATCAATACCCCACCAGGCAAAGGGCCATGGTGATGTCAGGGATGTTAACTCTGTAGGAGGAGCTAAGTGTAGATCGCCATGTCTCTGGCATTTGTCGCATTTCTTCACGAACGATATCGCGTCCGCGTTCAGGGTCGGCCGATGGTACCTGGCGGAGGATTTTCTTTGCCAAGGAGCGTCCTCAGTCTTTGCCCACATATGCCCTCATGCACTTGGCAAGTGCATATTGCGCTCGGGTATCGTCGACACATTTCAACAGGTGGAGAACCTCTTCGATATAAGATACCGTCGATCATAGAATGCGAAGATGCCTTTTTCGGATTTTTGCGGCTTCCTTCTCATCATCAATTGGCGGCCGAATTGAATAAATTCTTGAATCGGTGTCATCCAACTGTCGGGCTCATCGGGCGTCATCGACACTTGCCTGGAAAATTGCAGCGTAATTTGGAAGTTTCCTCGATTACCTCGTCATAAGTGGTATCAACCACGGCAGTAATGCTAGGCTTGGCCAGTGTTTCTTGTATTACCGATCTGTTGTTTCCTGAGCTTCTCGTGCTGGCGAGTTTGGACAGAATGTCAGCTCTGACGTTTTGTTTTCTCAGAACGTGTACGATCTCCACGGAGGTGAAGTCGCTCATTTTCTTCTTTACCGGGCGAGGTATTTTTGAAGAAGTGGATCTTTAGCCTGGTATTCTCCACTTATCTGGGACACAACTAGCTGAGAATCGCCTGAGCTTTACCTCTTCGGCCACAAGTCTCGAGCCGGTGTGATGCCGGCTAAACACGCCGTACTCTGCCTGGTTGTTGGAGGTGGGAAAGGAGAATCCCAATGAAAATTCGACGATCAGCCGTCGTCGTTCTCGAGCAACAAACCAGCGCCATCGCCTGGAATTGACGATCCGTTGACATGGACCGTCCATTTGGAACAACGCTCGTAGCTCCGTGAGTCATCTCGGCAATGAAATCCGCCAAGCACCGGGCTTTGATAGTTTGTCTCGGCTCGAAAGTAACTCCGGTCGGACAACTCAACCGACCACTTGATCATACGCTCGCGGTCAGGCTGTGTAGAATCTGTTTGATTGGTGGTCGATTCGGACCACTATGGGATGTGCTAAAGTATTGTCTCAGCGTCCGAGCGCGATTATCGATCTGGCGCGAATTTCTCGATTTTCCGGTATCTCACTCACGGGCCCTGAAGTGCTTTGCTTATAAAATAGATCGGTTTACGGTCCTCATTCGCTTCGCGAATGAGGGCGGCACTCGAGCTTCGTTCGACAACGCCAAGTAGAGATAAAGGACCTCCCCGAGAGCGGCCTCGTCAACACCGGGCGGTTGGGATAGTATCGTTTTACGTGTTAAGGCTTCTTCGCACTTTCGGGTGACCATTCGAACTGAATTCCCTTCTTGAGCAAGCGGAAGAAAGGCAATGCATGTTCTCGCAGATTTTGAGATAAACCTCGTCGAGGAGGCTAGCATTCCCGTGAGTCTTTGGATGTTTTTCTTTGGCGATGGTTGCTTGCATCTCTATTACTGACCCGACATTTATCGGGGTTGGCCTCGATTCCCTCGGTTAGGTAGAAACCTAGAAATTTTCCAGTCAGAACTCAGAAAGTGCACTTTTAGGATTGAGCCTCATATTATGTCTTCGTACTTGACAAAGACTTCTCTAAGATCGACGGCGTGGTCGACTTCTTTCGTTGTTTTTACTATCATTTCATCCATATATACCTCAGATTCTACCGATCTGGTTGGCGAAGACTTTATTCATCATGCGATATATGTCGCTCCGGCGTTCTTAAGGCCAAAAGGCATTACGTTATAGCGATAATTACCTTTATCCGTCATGAGCGGTTTTTCTTGATCGACATGATGCATCGGAATCTGGTTGTTCCCAGTATCGTCCATGAAAGACAACAATTGAAAACCAGAGGAATTGTCGGCGAGTTTGTCGATATTAGGGAGGGTAGGCGTCTTTGGGGCACGCCTTGTTAAGATCGGTGTAATCAACACACATTCGCCACTTTCCATTAGATTTCTTAACCAATACAACATTTGTGACCAAGTAGTATATTTGACCTCCTAATGAATTCAGCCTTAATTAAGTCTTCGACTGACTTTGGCGGCCCGGCTTTTTCAGGAGCTTGCTTACGGCGCCTTTGAGCTACCCAATGAGCCTTGGGATCGAGAGCGAGTTGGTGGCGAGCAATATCGGGAGAAATACGGCATGTCGTGGTGTCAAGCGAAGAGGTCGGCATTGGACTTGAGCACTCTGTTATTTGCAATTTGACCTGCTCGGGAGATCGACACCAAGCTTCACTGTCTTCCCTGGGTCTTCTCCTAGTTGAACTCGGATGAATTCTCCATCAGGTACTGGGCTTTTAATCTTTTGGTGGAGCTCGCGGGTCAGGAGGTGGTCTTCCTGTAGCTCATCCTCGAGCTCAATCCTGGCGTCGAACTCGCTGAGATTGACCTCTGCACCAGCCTTTACAGGATCAAGCTTCTTCGTCGAGGGAAGTTGTTTCTCTTCCTTTTGCTCTTCGGCCTTCAAAGATAAAATATAACATCTCCTCGCAGCTTCTTGGTCGGCCCGATGGTAGCGACTTTGTCTTCGTCATCATGAAAACGCATTTTCAGGTGAACTGCCGAGGTTCTGACTCCTAACTCACCCGATGTCGGGCGTCCGACGATGCAGTTGTAAACAGACTTGCATGGTAACACGATGAATTGGACCTTCACCGTTTTGGAGATTGGTTGCTCTCCAAAAGTCACCATCAACTCCACATAGCCCAACGACTTTGTTTTCGAACCATTGAAACCAGTCAGGTCGGACCGAGTGCGATGACGAGATCTTTTTCTGGTAGTTTCAAGGTTTTAAATAGCTCGTAGAACATGATATCCGCCGAGCTCCCTTGGTCTATCAAGATTCTTCTGACGTCAAAGTTAGCCATATAGGCGTTCACCAACAGGGGAATCAAATAGTTGACCTTCCATTCACCAAGTCTTCGTCGAGAAAAAGGCTAGGGGTGGTCTTCCCTTATGCGCGAGCTTGATGAAGGAAAAAGCGAGAAAGCGGCCATCGCTTCTCTCAACTTTCGTTTCTTGAATTGATGCTCGCCCCTCCTTATCGGAGAATCCTCGGAAATGACCATGGCGGCGGGAGGAGGATGAGATCTCTCCTCGGATGCACGAACTGTTCCTTCGTCTTTGCGTCCCAGTGAGTCTCTCCTTTGAGGTCGAGGTGATCTAGATCTAGACCTTCTATCTCCAAACCCTCGGTTTTCCTTTCACATATTTGGTCAACCTCGCCTCTTCCGGATCAGTTGTTCTATGACGCCCTTCAGGTGAAAACATTCATCGGCCTCGTGTCTCGACACACTTGTGAAAGTGGCGATTACCTCGACTTATCAAGATTCGGCTTCTCTTTTCCCTTCGAGGAAATTTAATTCCAAAGATCACGAATTCGGTGTTCGCGCACTCATTCAAGATGCGCCAGGGTAGTGTTCAAAGGGGTATATTCTTCATATCTCTTTCTTTGGACCCCGACTTTCCTTCTCCCTACGCGACTTGTCCTCGCGTTGTCCACCAACTTCCTCCTGGGTTTTACCTTTGGCTTTGATGCCATCAACTTCTCTTCGTAATTCATGAATTTACGAGCTCGCCAGAACTCCTGGTCGAGGACCTCGGTTTGTCGACACCAATGTCGACACCGAATAGGCTTCCTTCGACCAGGCCTTGCTCTAGCAAGTATAGTTTCATCTCGCCGAGCATTTTTCACCAAAATGGCTTCTTTGTTGAAACGCTCGACATAGTCTCTGATAGACTCACCTTTCTTCTGCTGAATCGCGGCTAGGGCTGCTGTCGACTTGGGTTGGACTTTAGATGCGGTGAAATGTGCGGAGAACTGGTCGACGAACTTAGTCCACGATCCAATGGAATTTCTCCTAAGAGTCTGGAACCAAGACAAGGCCGACTTCTTCAGAGTGAGGGGAAAGATTCTGCATTTTACCGCCCGGCGCCCAGATAGTCCATGGCGGTCAAAGCGACCAACATGTTCGTCGGGTCGGTGGTCCCGTCAGAGGAGTCCAACGAGGCGGTTTACGAAGATGCTTGAATCGGGAATCTCATAATCTTGGGCGAAAGGACGAAAGGCCTTGCACGTGTCATCCGTGTCATCGCCCGAGAAGGGGTTGATGAGACAGAATGAGCACCGGCGGTGAGAGAGTGCGGCCAGGAGATTTTACTCGCCGCCTAGAGGCCGAGGCTCTTCTTGGGAGTGTCGCCGCTCGTGGTGGTACTCTTCGCTGGCGATGACGCTGGGCCGAGAAGCGGTGATGGCGCGGTGGAGAGTGTGGCATATCGGATTCAGGAGAAAGACTTACGGAAGAAACTCTTCGCGGTGTGTTTGCTCATGTCTTCCGCTTTGAGGCAAGCGGACCTCGATCTGTGGCGAGGTGGAGTACGATCCATCAATTATTACGCGGTTTGCTCTATGCCCAGGCGGTGTTGAGTCGTGCCTCGGTGGTGGTGATGAACAAACCCGAGATTTTGGATTCCTTCGATCTCCGAGGAGAATGAGAAACACGATCTTCTCTGTTGTCGACCGCGTGGCAACGCGAACGGGAATTTCCTTCTGCTGATTCTCCATTCGATCGAGACGTTGATTCTGAGCCTGCATCGCTTCGGCATGGCTTCGAATGAATTCGCGGAACTCGCGAATGAGAACGGCGGCGGTCTCTGTTCCGGCATCGGTTTGAGTAGCAACGATCGGAACGGCGTCATGCTGATGCGGAGGCGGAAGGTTATTCCTCTGTCCCTCGTACTCACCGATAAAATTAACAGGTTCATGGTGAGGTGGTTCGAGATCTGCGTTCGCAGGAGTGGAACTGCTAGTCGCGACCTGATGCTTCAACCCAGTCATCGTCGAGTGAAGAAGGGAGACTTCGACAAAGAAGATGAAATCAGAAACGATTTCCCATAGACGGCGCCAATGTTGCGACAGAACTTGAGAGGATGACCGGAGGGAAGCGGTCTTGATTCTTCGCGACGGATGACGACGGCGTGTTGGGTGGTGTACCTGCAAACACTCCGACGCTCAAGTCAGTGTGTGTCGTGTAACGCCCGTTATTTAATTATTTATTTATGTGTAGTTTAGAATGCCTTAAAATCAGTTTGGTAGATCATAGAATGGCTTAAAAGTGTTTCGGAACATCGGAATCGATTCACAGCTAGGTGAATCGATTCCAAAGATGTTGGTGTCTCGGGAATCGATCCCATAACTTGGTGAATCGATTCCATCATGTTGGTGTCTCTGGGAATCGATTCCATGATTTAGTGAATCGATTCCAGCATGTTGGTGTCTCTGGGAATCGAAGCAAGCCTCGTGGAATCGCATGGGAAGCTTGCAGAATCGATTCACTTCATTAACTCGCGGCAGGGAGATTTTTAACTAGGTGAATCGATTCACCCTAGCCTGTGAATCGATTCACAGTCGAGTTATTTAAACCTGACGCTGCAGAATCGTCATGTACGACGTGCAGTTCTTTTCTAGGATTGTGTGCAGCCGTTCTTGAGCGATTTTGTGAGGTTTTTGGGGCTAGTAAACACGGTCAAACACCTTGAGAAATTAAGAGAGAATAGAGTGAGGATTGAGGCTCTCTCTATTGTTGTTCTTGAGAGTTTTGCGTAGAAGAAAAAGAAGGAATTAAGGGTTTGGAAGGAGATACGAAAAGTTGCTGGCAAGGAGACATCTAGGATTCAATCGGGAGTTAGAGCAACCTTCAATCCAAGGTAAGGGTTGAACGTGAACACAAGAAGGGGGGGTTGAATTGTGTTGAAAACTTTTCGCAAACTTAATGTTAAAAACACTTAGAATAAAAGTTTCTCAAAAACTGTTTGTTAAACGGACGGTGAAAATCAGTTTGTGAAAACTTGTTTTTAACTCAACAAGATAGAAATGAATAGAAAGCAGTAAAGCAGGAGACACAGAAATTTATACTAGTTCACTACCAACCTGGTAGCTACGTCTATTCCCTTCGTTCCTGAAGGATTTTCCACTATAATCAGACTGATTACAATTTCCTCAAGAGTATTCTACTGTCACAACTTGACAATACTCTCAACTTCTCAAAACGACTCAGTACAGTCGAGCCTTTGAGGATACAGCCTAAACTAGGCCAAAATAAACTTATACAAGTGAGTTGAAATACAGTTGAAAATAACTCTCACAGAGAGGATAAAAGATTAAGCTCAACTAAAGAAAAACTTTCTTAAAGAAAGGGCCTGTCAATTCGGCTCAAAGAGTCCAGAGACTTGATTGCTCGCTGCGATGTATGTTCTCAGCAGAATTTTAGCAAGCTTTTTCACAGAATATTCTTTCTCTTTTTCTTCAATGGATACCATGAGGTATATATAGGAGATCCAAGGATATGACCGTTAGAGTAAAAAATGGCTCCTAACCGTTGACTAGAGATAATTCAAAAATGTCGCTCTATCTTGCTTTGCAGAGAATGTCCCAAAGATCCATGTTACCGCTTTTTCTTGTGCATGCGATTTTTGTCTTGTAGTTAAAGATTTCAACTTTGATATCTCGTACACCGATTTTAGCGCTCAAGATCAATTTTGAGATCCGTTCCAAAGACTTCCGAGAGGTAGAGCAGCAACGTGACTAACACGTGATTTTAAGTGAGGTTCAGACGCTCGCTCAGAGTTGGAAGTTCGGACGCTCGTTCAAGGTTGGAAGTTCGGACGCTTGTAGCAATTTGATAAGCATAGTGTATAAAGAGAAATTTCCAGACGCTCACTAGGATGAGCCGGATGCTGACAAATAGAATGAATCCTTCTCTTGAGAATTACTTTCTTCTTGCTTGAGTGGCTTAGAAAATAGATATTATTAGTATCTGCACACTTCAAAAAATGTTAGAACATAAATTGTTCTCTTGTGAATATTTTGTTATCATCAAAATTAATGTGGATCTAAACATCTCAATCGTTTAGGTTCCAACAAGCTCCCCCTTTTTGATGATCACAAATATCTAAGGATGATGAACAATTTATTTTCACAAAGACATTAAGGGTCTCCCTCAATTTAACAGTTTAGATATATAAGAACAATTCAGGTTTTAAGGTTATTGTCGATAAACAAATTCATTTAAGTGATTACGAAAGATTCGTAAATGTATCGTGAGCGTATATTTAATACAGTGAGATCGGATACCAAATAGATTGATTTAATCAAGGTATATTTCATTGTACCAAATAAAATTTATTAAACAATATAAGAGCACTAGATCAAATAATATTAGCGCATACAGATGCTATGTATGAAGTGCTATGCATGATACTTTAGTTCTAGTGTATCCATCAGATGGTGGATAATCGGATGGTGGATAATCAGATTCTCACGTGTTCATTATACATTTCTTTCGTGTTCATCATACCTTTTCTTTTACTCCCCCTTTTGTCATCAGAGAAAAAGAGTGTAAAAACACATCATAGTCAAAATACTACTTAGAAAAATTTGAATAAGAGACAGATAATAAGATCAAAAACAGTTATATATATATATATATATCAACCAAATAAAATATATTTTATATCACACAAAAAAATATTTCAAGGGTTTTGAAGAGGTGGAGGTGGGATATTGAGACGTTCGTAGAGAAGCTTCAGGCGCTTTCCACCGAGTAACGTTTAAGTTTGTAGCCTTCATTTCTTCAAATTACGCTCTTGGAATGGTGACCATCTCAGCTGCAGAAGTGGAAGTAGAAGGTCCAGCTGCACAGACGCAGACTTTCACCGATGCTCGCTAGCACCAGGTTGGACAACTCCAGTCTCAAATCCTTCTTCTTTTGAGCTCTTAAGAAGAATCCATCATTTGGTATAACCCATTTGATGAAGTTTTAGTCTTCTTAGCTCAGATTCTCATAATCTCCCATCGACGCTTCACATCTTCAGGGTATAGCAAATTCATGAAGATGGTTTCCCTGTGAAGAAAAACATCAGCAGTGTAGGAGTCAAACTTATTTCCAGCATCTTCTCCCCAAATATTTCTGATGAAGACACTCAACGCTTCATTGGGAAGGAAAGAGCTTCATTTTCAGCCAGGTAGATCCTTCTTAGATTTTCCCTGTCATAATCTTCTAGCACAAAGGGGTCGAGTCGCGGTAATAAGGCTTTGGCTTTCCAAGATTCAGACCATTGACTCCACGTAAACCCAATATCGAAGAGTTTGGTCACAGCAGCCCATTGGTTATTGATCTTCATGCAGTCCAAGGGTCTGATTACCGAGCATCTGAACATATCATCAAAGTATACAGTTCCTAGGTTGATGTCAGTAACCTTGCTGATCTTCCCAACAGTAGGAATGGTTGCCTTTTCAAAGATCACAATTAGAGGAGCCGCTTCTTTGTTCATCTTTCTTCGGAGAAGACAAGTAGTACCTTACGCGTGATCCTCGATATCTTTGCAATCGGAAGTCGAGGAAATTCCTTAAGATTGTACCTTGTAGGTGTCGCCTCATACTCCTTCACCCGATCCTGAAAGGTCGCTTCCGAGCGAGTTCTTTCCTTTTCCCAGGAATAGACCAAGGTAGCCAGCCACCTTTGTCTATCCGGTACTATCTTGATAGAGACAGATGATGGGTCTCGATATTGCCTTATAACTTCAAGTCTTTTCTGCTCAAGGCAATGTACCATGAAGGCAGCTTCATCATTTGTAATCCACCTTCCACATTCTTCCAATGTGAGAGGTTGAGGCGAGAAGGGATAGAGGAAGATCGGCGAGAGAAGGGAATTGCCACGCTTCCTGGCTGGTCTCAATCTTCCTTTGAAGGACATTTGGACGAGGTCATCTCCATCCTTGAGGGTTGCACTTACGGGATCGGCAATCTCCAATCTGGCGACTCCGTGAAGGTTTTTAGATGCCAGGTTGAGGGACGGTTATAGATCTTTGTTGTATACCTCATACTTTACAAACCGTGGTTTGTATGAGATATTTTCTTTTTAGCGACTACATTGGTTTAATGGTGAGGAAAGTAAGGTAGGAGTAGCTTTGGTGACTTTGTAGGCTTTGAATGGATAAATGGGAGGTGTTTTGAAAAGGAGGTTGAAAGGGTGAGAATGAAGTTTGGAAATGTATGTGGTGAGTGAAGTGTTTGGGAAAATTTGTGGTAGGTTAAGATAGAGTGAAGTGGATGATGGTTGGGTAGGCTGTTTAGTGGACAATGGAGGTTTTACGTGTATGGGTTTGAGGTTGTGGTGGAGGTGCAATAGATATTGGCGAGCACGAATAGAATCGGCAGATGTAACAACAGATCTGCACTCATCAGGAGAATTCGATACCTTAGGTTGAGTTCGATTACTGGCCGATCTTTTGGGCTTTTGTCTGGGGGTAGATCTTTGGAAGCAGATCTTGAATGTCCTTCTTACGTAGTCGGGATCTCGAGGCGGCTTCTCGGCCTGGTTTGCTCTCTTCCTCGAGAACCTGGTGATGGGAACTCGGTCCTCATCTTCGGTTCCTCGGCGAAGTGCAGAGAGCCACCTGCTTTTTGTTCTTACGGTCTCTCTCGAAGGAGACTCAGCGTGTCTTTTCTCACCATGCTTTGAGCTTACGGTGGTTGTCTTTCTGTTTCCTCTTCCTGTTGCTCAACTTTCACTTTCTTCATCATGGACCCGGTAAGCAATTTCATTCTTACTAGGTGGTTGACTCCAAAAGTGTCGGGAATCACAATGTTATCAAGACCAAAATACTTTGCCTTTACTTGATCTGGTAAAGTGTCGACTTGTTTATGACCAGATTCTTGTCCATCATTTTGGTGAGCAAGACACCATACTGGAATGAACTTGTAGGTGTTCTTCTTGTCGTGAACACCTTTTCTTGAGTTGACAAGAGCATTGATCAGGTTATTGTAGATTAACCTTGGCAGTTCACCTTGTTGCCTCGCCATGAAGTGTCTCGGGATGAATTTACGCTCGTAGTTGACAATATCACTAGAGCCACCTTTAACAGACGCTCTTGGTGATAATCTTATGAAGAACTCTGAAATGACTTTTTGATTCTTGGCGATGGAGGTGTTACACCGCATTCTTTAATTCTTGGTAGTTTTCAAACAGATCGTTGTTGACCTTCTCAATCCCATGGAATCGTCGGCCCATTACGAATAGAAGACGATGCCTTCACACGGACACCCAGTGACTTCAGAAATGTTTTTGATGGTAAGGACAAACTTGAATCCTTTCACTGTTCCTTCAATGATACCACCTACGTGTAGCAGAACATTTCCCGGAATTCTTTAATCGTAGTCACTAGAACCTCAATGGGTTCGGAAGAAATCTTGTTCTGACCCCATTGCCTTGAATCCTTTGAAGAAGTCGAAGCCGTAAAGTTTGAAGCTTTCCAAATCGACTCGATTTTCCATCAAGACTTTTCCTTCAGACATGGTGTTATAGATAGCTGTATATTCAGAAGTTGATACTCCAGCCATGAGTGCAGTTGAGAAATGGAGGCGATGAAGGTTTTAGGGTTTAAGCACACAGAGAGAGAGAGAGAGGGAAAGAGAACGAGTACGTCTTTAGCAGAAAACAGAGAGTGGAGCGAAAGAAGTGGAGTAGTGGGAAGGATATAGACAGTAGTACAGTACATTTTCAAAAACCGCTACGTATTTCCACATGAAATTTAAATCAAAAGGAAAAGAAAATAAAAATTCGCTTTTCATTAAATGCGGACTCCAAAATAAAAGTAGAAAATTTTATCGAAGAACGTAAATAATCATGACTCAGTAGGTATGATGAGACGCTTGAGTCCGTAACACGTGTGACACGTGTGGGTGTGCTCGGACGCACGCAACTGACTTACCGGATGATGAGTTATGATGCGTATGACAAATAAGATGCAGATGCACATACATGCTTACGTCATATCAGATGCTGAAATATAGCTTATTGTCAGACGCTGAGATTAATCATTCTTTTATAAGATGAAAGTTTAAATTCCTTCTTATAAAATTGAATCTATCTTCAAAGAGGGTTTTGTAAATATGTCACCATCGATGATCGGTGTCTACAAATTTTATTTCTAAAATACCCTTCTGAACATAGTCTCTTATAAAATGATGCTTAATCTCAATGTGCTTTGCTCTAGAATGCAATATTGGATTTTTAGTCAGACATATGGCAGATGTATTATCACAGAAGATAGGAATGTTACTCTCGTTTATCAAGTAGTCTTCAAGTTGATACTTCATCCACATAAGTTGAGAACTGCAACTTGCTGCTGAGATGTATTCAGCTTCTGCCGTTGAGAGTGCTATTGTACTTTGCCTTTTACTTGACCAAGACACAAGATTAGCTCCAAGGAATTGGCAGCCTCCACTTGTGCTTTTTCTTTCAATTCGATCTCCAAAGAAAGTCAAGCATCACGTAAACCTACTAATTGGTAATCTCAGTATAGCTTCGATCTACCTTCTTACCAATTTCATCTTTCTTGAGAGAAGCGGTAGGATGCATAGCGTGCTCATCGACTGCAATCCAGCATCTTGAATTTCTTCAATAATTCTTTGATGTATTTGCTTTGATGAATATAAATACCATCATTGCATTGCTTGATTTGTATTCCAAGGAAGAACTTCAATTCTCCCATCATGCTCATCTCAAATTCAGCCTGCATAAGCTTAGAAAATTCTTTGCAAAGGCTTTCATTAGTAGCTCCAAAAATAATATCATCAACATATATTTGGACAAGTATGAAATGCTTGTTTGAGGTTTTTTTGAAAAGAGTTGTGTCAACTAAACCTCTAGTAAATCCATTTTCCATTAAAAAGGAACTTAGTCTATCATACCATGCTCTGGGAGCTTGCTTAAGACCATATAGTGCCTTTTTAAGTTTAAAAACATGTTCAGAAATTCAATATCTTCAAAACCAGGAGGTTGTTTGACATAAACTTCTTGATTATAAAACCATTTAAAAGCACTTTTCACATCCATTTGATATAAAGTTATCTCATGATGTGCAAAAAGAAAGTAAAATCACGAATTGCTTCTAATCTTGCAACAGTGCAAAAGTTTCAGTGAAATCAATACCTTCTTCTTGTGAGTAGCCTTGAGCAACTAACCTTGCTTTATTTCTCACAACCTTACAGTCTTCATCAAGCTTATTTCTAAATACCCATTTAGTGCCAATAGCTTGCTTATCTTCCTGGTAGAGTAACTAGCTTCAGGACATCATTCCTTTGGAACTGATTTAACTCATCTTGCATGGCTAGAATCCACCCTTCATCTTCCAAGGCTTGATCAATCGTCTTAGGTTCCATCTCGGAGAGAAGTGCGAAGTCGACATGCTCCTTGAAAGAGGATCTGGTTCGTACTTTATCACCGAGTTCTCCTAAGATTTGATCTTTTGGATGATTGGTCTTGTACTTCGACTTTTTCTTGCTTGACTTACGCTTGGGTAGAATTCTTCGTCTTTTTCACCACTGGATGATGAAGATGTATTTTCACCGCCTCGGCTTTTCACCTAGGTTTAAATCAAAATAACTCATCTAGCTCGACATTGCGATGTCAGGCTTCTTATCATCAAACTTGACATGAATGGACTCTTCAATTTGTCAAAGTTTCTTTGTTGTATATTCTAAAAGTTTTAGATCTTTAGAATATCCCAAAAGATTCCTTTGTCGACTTTGGAATCAATCTTACCAAGGTGATCTTTATTATTCAAGATATAACAAATACAACCAAAAGAATGAAAGTAAGAAATGTTTGGTTTTCTTCCTTTCCACAGTTCATAAGAAGTCTTATTCAAGATAGGTCTTATATAAATTCTATTTTCAATATGACAACCTGTGTTCTTTATACGCCCAAAATGTTTAGCAATATCGCCTTCATTGATCATGGTTCTGGCCATTTCCTGGAGGGACCTATTTTTCCTTTCTACAACACCATTTTGTTGAGGTGTTCTAGGAGAGGAGAAATTGTGGGAGATGCCATTTTCTTCACAAAATTTTTGAAAGTTCTCATTTTCAAATTCTCCCCCATGATCACTTCTAATAGAGGAAATGCAAATGCCTTTTTCATTTTGAACTGATTTGCAGAAAACAGTAAATACCTTATAAGACTCATCCTTGTGGGCAAGGAATTTAACCCATGTCCATCTAGTAAAATCATCAACAATGACTAAACCGTATTTCTTTCCGACTAAAGAGGCTGTCCTTGTGGGACCAAAAAGATCAAGATGTAAAAGTTCAAGTGGTCTAGAAGTTGAAACAACATTTTTTAAATGAAAAGAGGTTTTAACTTGTTTTCTTCTTTGTCAAGCTTCCCAAAGGGCATCAGATTTGTACTTAAGATTTGGTAAGCCTTTAACAAGATTGTGCTTGTTTAACTTTGAGATTAACCTCAAGTTGGCATGACCTAATCTTTTGTGCCAAATCCATTGCTCATCTTCAACAGACATAAGACACTTGACATCTTGTTTTTCAAGTTCAGAAGATCAACTTTATAAACATTTTGTTTCCTCTTTCTTTGTAAAGAATGTTGATCCATCATTTTTGCTCTTTACTAAACATCCGGTTTACGTAAATATGACTTCATAACCATTGTCACATAATTGGCTTATGCTCAATAGATTATGTTTCAGTCCTTCAACATATAAAACATTATCAATAGAAGGAAGAGAGCCTTTACCTATCCGACCAATTCCAACTATTTTACCTTTCTGGTTTCCTCCGAAACCAACGAATCCAGCTTCTCTAGGTCTTAGTTCTTGGAACATATGCTTTTCTCCCGTCATGTGACGCGAGCATCCACTGTCTAAGTACCAGGACTGGTATGTTGACTTTGTTGCTAAGCATGTCTGCAACATAGATTATTTTATCTTTAGGTACCCATATCTTTTTGGGTCATTTCTTGTTAGTTCTAGAAGGAGGCTTATCCTTCTTAGTTTTAAAAACATTACATGCTCTTTTCAAATGACCAGATTTATTACAGTAAGTACAATGTAAGCATTTATTATGGCTATGGGATTTATCAGATGCTGAATTATTTTCCAAAAGGGATTCATCTGGTATATAGCCAAGACCATGAGTTGTCGCTTTATCGACACCCTGCATCATTGAAGCTTGCTTGCTTGAGTTACACTCTGCAAGAAACTTTTGAAATGCTTGTTCGTAGTCATTTGATTTGCAAATAGGATTGCTTGTAACTACAGAACTCTTAGCTTGAGAGCTCTCACCACGGTTGCTTGCTAGCTTCAGGATCTTGGTTATCCACCAGGACGCCGATTTTCAGTTTTCAGCCACGGTTCTCTTTAATGAGTCTGAGTTTATATTGCGTAAAGAATGAAAATCTTGTGATAGTTTTAAAAATTTCTTTTTCAAATTCTTGTACTCAAGAGAGAGTGGCGAGTCCTTAAGAAGATCATCAAAAGCAAGTTGAAGTTGAGTAGGAGTCATATACTATTACCTCTTCAACATCTTCTTCTCGACTCAATGTCCGTGTCCGCCATGAGAGCAATGTGAGCATCTTCTTTATCTTCCTCGAGGAGGATAAGTCAAGATCTTCCCATGTTGCCATGAGACCTTTCTTCTTTTTCTTGAAGGAGCTTCTTGTGGACTTCTTTAAGATTAGGACACTTTCAGATTTAAAATGTCCAGGCTTCTTACATTCATAGCAAATGACTTGGGCTTTGTCTTTGCTCTCCTTCTTGTCCTTTGAATCTTTCTTACAAACTTCCTTCGAAGTTTCTTTTCTTCCACATTTTCTGGATCTTCTTAGATATGAACGCTAGCTCATCATCCGATTCATCGAATCTCCTTCGACTCTTCATCGCTCGATTCTTCTTCTTGACTGCAAGGCTTTTGAAGTACTAGTTTTATGATGATTGACTTTTAGAGCAATAGACTTACTCTTCTTGGTAGGTTCTTCTTCATTTAGCTCAAGTTCATGAGCTTTTAACTAACTCATAAGATCTTCAAGTCGAAGAACATTTAGATCTTTTGCTTCTTGAATAGCGGTGACTTTGGGTCTCCTTTGCTTAGTCAAGCTTCTTAAGATCTTTCTAACATGATCGGTGTAGTATAGCTTTTTCCAAGGGCTGCAACCCATGAACTAGTGTTTGGAACCTTCCAAACATAGTTTCAATGTTCTCTCCATCTTCCATTTTAAATAGTTCATCTTGGCGAACCATCATGCTAGCTTTTGTTTCTCTTACTGGGCAGAGCCTCATAAGACAAAACAAGAGAATCCCAGATTTCTTTGGCAAGTATCAAACTTGCCACATTTGTCATATTCTCTTTCTGTCATAGCTTACGGATGAGAATAAATCTAGCCTTCACGGTTTGTTTGATATCTCTTCTTACGATCATCAGACCAATTTTCCCTAGGTATTGCAACACCAAGGGCATTAGCGGGAGAAATGTATCCGCCTTCAATTATATCCCATAAATCAAGATTTTGTGCCTCAATGAATGCTTTCATCTTATCTTTCCAAAGAATCAAATTTTTCTCCATTGAATAGAGGAGGGCGGTTCATATGACCACCTTGATGAGACATGTTCACAATATAGAATCTTTTCTCTTGACCTTTGTTAAGTGCTCAACCAAGAGCCGAGCTCGATACCAAGCTGAACGTGAACACAAGAAGGGGGTTGAATTGTGTTGAAAACTTTTCGCAAACTTAATGTTAAAAACACTTAGAATAAAAGTTTCTCAAAAGCTGTTTGTTAAGCGGATGGTGAAAATCAGTTTGTGAAAACTTGTTTTTAACTCAACAAGATAGAAATGAATAGAAAGCGAAAGCAGAGACACAGAAATTTATACTAGTTCACTACCAACCTGGTAGCTACGTCTGAGTCGCCTTCTGAAGGATTTTCCACTATAATCAGGTGATTACAATTTCCTCAAGAGTATTCTCATCACAACTTGACAATACTCTCAACTTCTCAAAGCGACTCAAGACAGTTGAGCCTTTGAGGATCTGACCTAAACTAGGCCAAAACAAACTTATACAAGTGAGTTGAAATACAGTTGAAAATAACTCTCACAGAGAGGATAAAAGATTAAGCTCAACTAAAGAAAATCTTTCTTAAAGAAAGGGCCTGACGACAATTCGCCAAAGAGTCCGTGAGACTTGATTGCTCACGAAGCGATGTATGTTCTCGCAGAATTTTAGCAAGCTTTTTCACGTAAAGTTCTTTCTCTCTTTTTCTTCAATGGATACCATGAGGTATATATAGGAGATCCAAGGATATGACCGTTAGAGTAAAAAAAATGGCTCTTAACCGTTGACTAGAGATAATTCAAAAAATGCTGTTTCTATCTTGCTTTGCAGAGAATGTCCCAATGATCCATGTTACCATTTTTCTTATGCAGACGATTTTTGTCTTGTAGTTAAAGATTTCAACTTTGATATCTCGTGACACCGATTTTAGTGCTCAAGATCAATTTTGAGATCCGTTCCAAAGACTTCCGAGAGGTAGAGCAGCAACGTGACTAACACGTGATTTTAAGTGAGGTTTAGGCGGCCGCTCGAGTTGGAAGTTCGGACTCTGTTCAAGGTTGGAAGTTCGGACGCTTGTAGCAATTTGATAAGCATAGTGTATAAAGAGAAATTTCCAGACGCTCACTAGGATGAGCCGAATGCTGACAAATAGAATGAATCCTTCTCTTGAGAATTACTTTCTTCTTGCTTGAGTGGCTTAGAAAATAGATATTATTAGTATCTGCACACTTCAAAAAATGTTAGAACATAAATTGTTCTCTTGTGAATATTTTGTTATCATCAAAATTAATGAGGGTCTAAACATCTCAATCGTTTAGGTTCCAACAAGGGTGGGGTTCTGACTTCTAATGGGTTGTATGATGAGTAGTAAATTGGATGATTATTGTAGTTGGGAATAATTGAGGAAATAGGTAAAGGAATTGTTCTTGAACTTCTTTGTTGATGACTAATTTTAAGAAAATTCTGTTTTAATGTTTATAAATAATATGACCATGAATTTTGAATGAATTATATGTCTACCATGGTTGCTTATTGGTGTTGTAGTATTTGAAAAATTACGTTTTGAGGCATGGAATATTATCGAATTGTTAGAGCTCAAATTTATATGTCCGTTAATGGTCTAAATGATGAAGTTGTTGTGTTGACTGTTGCCGTTGTTGTGTCGCTGTTGAATGATAAGGTGTTGCGTTGCCTGTTGCTGTTGTTGTGTCGCTGTTGTTGTGGTTGTGTTGTTGAACTGCATAAATGTTGAAGCATGCATAGCATGTCACGTTGGGAGCTTATGCTCTGTTAAGTTGGCCTGGATTGGCAAATTTCACGTTGGGAGCTTATGCTCTGTTAAGTTGGCCTGGATTGGCAAATTTCACGTTGGGAGTTCTGCTCCAATGGTACCACATGCATGTGCATTGTAATCGAGTCGCATTCCATGTTGCATACTGAAGTTGTTGTGTTGATCAGTTGTGATGATAGATGTTGTTGAAAGTTGTGAAGTGGAGATTTTATATAATATGATTCTAATATATTATCTCTCATACACTTGATTATGTAGTTTGATATCTCACCCCTTCTGTTTGAATGTTACCCTCTGTTGGTAACGTGCAGGTAATCAATAATGAAGGCTACTTACCTTCGTTAGTTAGAGTCGGTGTCGCCGCCTCGACACGTAGCACTCGAGGGGATGAACGCTGATTTAATTATTGTTGAGCTTTATTGTATTCTTTGAATTGTCGAGTTGTTTCCGTTGAGTTGAATTTTATTTTGTTGTTGAATTTACAAGTTGTTTACCTTGAAAGACTTGATAATTTAAAGTTGCTTTTAAATTGGATGAGATGTTAAGGATGTTTTCAGTTGAATTATGAATCCGCTGCGTAAGTATGAAATTTGTTTGAGTTTAAAAAGACTAAACAGGTTGTTATTAGTTCATCCGAATTTTACGTGCTATGCATCTGATTTAAAGATGATTGAATGTCGTTGATTTAAGTTGAAAATGTAATACTCCATATGTTTGTTGGAAAATATTTGCAACTCTGATATATTTCATATTATACGTCGGGTAGAAATGGGGTGTTACATTAGTGGTATCGAGCGCAGTTTAGTCCGTCAGGCCAAGTGTCGAGTCGTAGTTTTGTTTAACAATCAAGTATTGTTAATTAGTTCTAACTTTGTTTATGTTATAGTGACAAGTTGAGATGGCTGGAAGGAACGATGCTGCTATTGCTGCCGCTTTACAAGCAATGACTCGGGCTTTGAAAAATCAGCCGAATGCTGACGAGAATGCTGGATCCCGTAGTTTGGCGACTTTTCAGCGGGAGAATCCGCCTACCTTCAAGGGTAAGTATGATCCTGATGGAGCATTGGATTGGTTGAAAGAGATGGAGAGAATCTTCCGTGTGATGGACTGCACTCCAGCACAGAAGGTTCGATATGGGACTCATATGCTAGCAGTCGAGGCTGATGACTGGTGGCTAGAAACTCGTCAGAGGTTGGAAGCCGCAGGTGAAGGTATCACTTGGGAAGTGTTCCGAAGGGAGTTCCTGAGGAAGTATTATCCAGAGGATGTTCGTGGAAAGAAAGAAATTGAGTTCCTTGAGCTGAAGCAAGGAAATATGTCTGTTACAGAATATGCTGCAAAGTTTGTTGAGTTGGCTAAATTCTATCCACACTATAGTGGAGCAACTGCTGAGTTTTCAAAGTGCATCAAGTTTGAGAACGGGTTGCTTGAGAAATCAAGAAGGCGATTGGATACCAAAAGATTCGTTTCTTCTGCGATTTGATTGTGATTCTGAGAATTTATGAAGAGGATAACAATGCTCACTATAAGATCATTAATGAGAGGAAGGGCAAGCGCCAACAGAGTCGTGGAAAACCTTATGATGCTCCAGGTTGGTAAAGGTAAGCAGAAAAGTAGGCGATGGTAAGAGGACTAGTGGGGAGATGCTCTGGCTGGTGTGGTTTGTTTCAAATGTGGGAAACCCGGTCATAAGAGTAATGTGTGTACTCTTGAGGAAAAGAGGTGTTTAGTTGTGGCAAGGCTGGGCATGTAATATCCGAATGCAAGCATAAAGAGATGATTTGCTTCAGCTGTGGGGAAGAAGGACACATTAGTAGTCGATGTCGAAACCAAAGAAGGCGCGATCTAGTGGAAGAGTGTTCGCTTTGGTGGGACTCAGGCGGCTAATGAGAGACAGACTCATCTGAGGTACATGTTTCATTAATAGTACTCCTTTGATTACCATTATTGATCTTGGTGCTACTCATTGCTTTATTGTTGCTGATTGTGTTAAAAGATTGGGTCTTACGTTGTCTTCTATGAATGGAGAAATGGTCGTCGAGACTCCAGCTAAGGGATCGGTGACTACTTCTCTTGTGTGTTTAAAGTGTCCTTTGTCGATTTTTCGACAGAGACTTTCTTTGTTGATTTGGTTTGTTTGCCGTTAAGTGGGTTGGATGTAATCTTGGGTATGAATTGGTTAGAGAATAACTATGTTCATATCAATTGTTATAGCAAGTCCATGAGGTTTTCTACTCAGAAGAGGAGGAAGCTGGGTTGTTGTCTTTTAAGCAGTTGGGGCGGTTGATGCAAGAGGAAGCTCAGGTGTTTTCGTTGATGGCGTCGTTATCTATTGAGAACCAAGCCATAATTGAGGAGTTACAAGTGGTGCGCGAATTTCCTGAAGTTTTCCCTGATGAAATTCTGATGTACCACCGTAAAGAGAAGTTGAATTTGCTATTGATCTTGTACCTGGTACTGCACGGTTTCTATGGCACCATCTGGGATATGCATTTGAATTGTCAGAATTAAAGAAGCAATTGGAAGATTTACTAGAAAAGAAGTTTGTGAGACCAAGTGTGTCGCCGTGGGGCGCTCCAGTGTTGTTGGTGAAGAAGAAAGATGGAAGTATGAGGCTTTGTGTTGATTATAGGCAGTTGAACAAAGTAACTATTAAGAATAAGTATCCGCTTCCGAGGATAGATGACTTGATGGATCAATTGGTGGGTGCTCGTGTGTTCAGCAAGATTGATTTGAGGTCGGGTTATCATCAGATTAAGGTGAAAGATGAAGACGTTCAGAAGACGGCCTTCAGAACGCGGTATGGACATTATGAGTATACGGTGATGCCTTTTGGTGTTACTAATGCGCCGGGAGTATTCATGGAGTACATGAACCGTATCTTTCATTCTTATTTGGATCGGTTTGTGGTGGTGTTCATTGATGACATTTTGATTTACTCTAAATCGGAAGAAGAACATGCAGAACATTTAAGACTAGTATTGCAAGTTTTGAAGGAGAAGAAGCTATATGCGAAGCTGTCTAAATGTGACTTTTGGTTAAAGGAGGTTAGTTTTCTTGGTCATGTTGTTTCGGGTAGTGGCATTGCTGTAGATCCATCTAAAGTAGATGCCGTGTTGCAATGGGAAACTCCAAAGTCGGCTACAGAGATTAGGAGCTTTTTGGGACTAGCTGGCTACTATAGAAGGTTTATCGAAGGTTTTTCTAAGTTGGCACTTCCATTGACTAAGTTGACCTGCAAGGGTAGAGCTTTTGTGTGGGACATTCAATGTGAAGAAAGTTTTACAGAATTGAAGAAGAGATTGACGTCGGCTCCGGTTTTGACGTTACCTAACCCAGGGGAACCTTTTGTGGTATATTGTGATGCTTCTAAAATGGGTCTAGGAGGTGTACTTATGCAGAATGATAAGGTAGTTGCTTATGCGTCGAGGCAGTTGAGAACTCATGAAAAGAACTATCCTACGCATGATTTGGAGCTTGCTGCAGTTGTTTTTGCGCTGAAGATTTGGAGACATTACCTCTATGGTTCTAGATTTGAAGTATTTAGTGACCATAAGAGTTTAAAGTATCTATTTGATCAGAAGGAATTGAACATGAGACAACGAAGATGGTTGGAGTTGTTAAAAGATTATGACTTCGGTTTGAATTATCACCCAGGTAAAGCTAATGTTGTGGCTGATGCCTTGAGCCGAAAGACTTTGCATATGTCGGCAATGATGGTTAAGGAGATGGAATTGATTGAACAGTTCAGAGATATGAGTCTAGTTTGCGAAGTGACACCGCAGAGTGTTATGTTGGGAATGTTGAAGATTAACAATGATTTTCTGGACAGTATTAGAGAAGCCCAGAAGTTAGATGTGAAGTTAGTAGATTTGATGGTCGGAATCGATCAATTTGAGAATAATGATTTCAAGTTAGACGCGCAAGGTGTGTTGAGATTCCGTAATCGAATTTGTATTCCTGATGATGCGGAAATAAAGAAAGTAATTCTCGAGGAGAGTCATAGAAGCAATTTGAGTATTCATCCGGGAGCCACAAAGATGTATCAAGATTTGAAGAATTTGTTTTGGTGGCCTGGGATGAAGCGCGATGTGGCGCAGTTTGTGTATGCATGTTTAACTTGTCAGAAGTCGAAAGTTGAGCATCAGAAGCCTGCAGGATTGATGCAACCGTTGGAAGTTCCCGAGTAGAAATGGGATAGCATTTCAATGGACTTTGTGACGGGATTACCTAATACTTCAAGGGGACATGATTCGATTTGGGTGACTGTTGATAGGCTTACGAAGTCGGCTCATTTTATTCCTATTAACATCAGTTTTCCAGATCGTGGGCAGAGACTTATAGCAGTGTGTCCGTAAAGTTGCATGATGTTTCTTTGTGTATCGTGTCGCATAGAGCTCCGAGGTCTACTTCTGATTTTTGGAAGATTCTGCAAGAGGCGTTGGGTTCCAAGTTGAGGTTGAGTTTGGCGTATCACCCCTGAGCGGATGGGCGGATTGCAGAGAGACTATTCACCATTGGAGGATTTGTTGAGGGCATGTGTTCTCGAGCAGGGAGGTTCGTGGGATACTTATCTTCCGTTAATAGAGTTCACTTATAATAACAGTTACCATTCGAGTATTGGAATGGCACCTTTTGAAGCATTGTATGGTCGGAGATGTAGAACTCCTTTATGTTGGCATGAATCTGGGGAAAGTGTAGTGCTTGGACCTGAAATTGTTCGAGAGACTACGGAGAAGGTGAAGCTAATTCGAGAAAAGATGAAAACTTCCCAAAGTAGACAGAAGAGTTATCATGACAAGCGAAGGAAAGACTTGGAATTTCAAGCTGGTGATCATGTGTTTTTGAGAGTCACGCCGGTGACCGGTGTTGGGCGTGCATTGAAGTCTAAGAAGCTCACTCCTCGTTTTATTGGTCCGTATCAGATTTTGGACAGAGTTGGAAATGTTGCTTATAGAGTGGCTTTACCGCCTAACCTTTCGAATTTGCATGATGTGTTTTATGTGTCACAACTCTGGAAGTACATTCCAGACCCATCTCATGTGATTAGTATGGATGATGTGCTAGTACGGGATAATCTTACTATGGAGATGATGCCTATACGGATCGCAGATCGTGAAATGAAGACTCTAAGAGGCAAGGAGATTGTTTTGGTGAAAGTAGTCTGGTCAGGGGCTGCCGGAGAAAGCATGACGTGGGAATTGGAGAGCAAGATGCGGGAATCCTATCCCGAGTTGTTTGAACCAGGTAAATTTTCGAGGACGAAAATATTTTAAGTGGGGGAGAGTTGTAACGCCCGTTATTTAATTATTTATTTATGTGTAGTTTAGAATGCCTTAAAATCAGTTTGGTAGATCATAGAATGGCTTAAAAGTGTTTCTGGAACACTGGGAATCGATTCCCTAGCTAGGTGAATCGATTCCAGCATGTTGGTGTCTCTGGGAATCGATCCCATAACTTGGTGAATCGATTCCATCATGTTGGTGTCTCTGGGAATCGATTCCATGATTTAGTGAATCGATTCCAGCATGTTGGTGTCTCTGGGAATCGAAGCAAGCCTCTGTGAATCGCATGGGAAGCTTGCAGGAATCGATTCACTTCATTAACTCGTGCAGGGGAGAATTTTTTAACTGGGTGAATCGATTCACCCTAGTCTGTGAATCGATTCACAGTCGGGTTATATAAACCTGACGCTGCAGAATCGTTCAGAAGGACGTGCAGTCTTTTCTAGGGTTGTGTGCAGCCGTTCTTGAGCGATTTTGTGAGGTTTTTGGGGCTAGTAAACACGGTCAAACACCTTGAGAAATTAAGAGAGAATAGAGTGAGGATTGAGGCTCTCTCTATTGTTGTTCTTGAGAGTTTTGCGTAGAAGAAAAAGAAGGAATTAAGGGTTTGGAAGGAGATACGAAAAGTTGCTGGCAAGGAGACATCTAGGATTCAATCGGGAGTTAGAGCAACCTTCAATCCAAGGTAAGGGTGGGGTTCTGACTTCTAATGGGTTGTATGATGAGTAGTAAATTGGATGATTATTGTAGTTGGGAATAATTGAGGAAATAGGTAAAGGAATTGTTCTTGAACTTCTTTGTTGATGACTAATTTTAAGAAAATTCTATTTTAATGTTTATAAATAATATGACCATGAATTTTGAATGAATTATATGTCTACCATGGTTGCTTATTGGTGTTGTAGTATTTGAAAAATTACGTTTTGAGGCATGGAATATTATCGAATTGTTAGAGCTCAAATTTATATGTCCGTTAATGGTCTAAATGATGAAGTTGTTGTGTTGGTATTCTTAGTTGTTGTGTCGCTGTTGAATGATAAGGTGTTGCGTTGCCTGTTGCTGTTGTTGTGTCGCTGTTGTTGTGGTTGTGTTGTTGAACTGCATAAATGTTGAAGCATGCATAGCATGTCATGTTGGGAGCTTATGCTCTGTTAAGCTGGCCTGGATTGGCAAATTTCATGTTGGGAGCTTATGCTCTGTTAAGTTGGCCTGGATTGGCAAATTTCACGTTGGGAGCTTATGCTCTGTTAAGTTGGCCTGGATTGGCAAATTTCACGTTGGGAGTTCTGCTCCAATGGTACCACATGCATGTGCATTGTAATCGAGTCGCATTCCATGTTGCATACTGAAGTTGTTGTGTTGATCAGTTGTGATGATAGATGTTGTTGAAAGTTGTGAAGTGGAGATTTTATATAATATGATTCTAATATATTATCTCTCATACACTTGATTATGTAGTTTGATATCTCACCCCTTCTGTTTGAATGTTACCCTCTGTTGGTAACGTGCAGGTAATCAATAATGAAGGCTACTTACCTTCGTTAGTTAGAGTCGGTGTCGTCGCTCTGATACGTAGCACTCGAGGGGATGAGCGCTGATTTAATTATTGTTGAGCTTTATTGTATTGCTGAATTGTCGAGTTGTTTACGTTGACTTGAATTTTATTTTGTTGTTGAATTTACAAGTTGTTTACCTTGAAAGACTTGATAATTTAAAGTTGCTTTTAAATTGGATGAGATGTTAAGGATGTTTTCAGTTGAATTATGAATCCGCTGCGTAAGTATGAAATTTGTTTGAGTTTAAAAAGACTAAACAGGTTGTTATTAGTTCATCCGAATTTTACGTGCTATGCATCTGATTTAAAGATGATTGAATGTCGTTGATTTAAGTTGAAAATGTAATACTCCATATGTTTGTTGGAAAATATTTGCAACTCTGATATATTTCATATTATACGTCGGGTAGAAATGGGGTGTTACATGTCGAGGTGAGTAAGAGGTGGTAGAAAGATCATTACCTCGACCGTTCGACGCGGTCTTCTTTAAATATGAGTTGAGGACGGTTGTTGTCGATGTGTAACCGTCCCGTGAAACCCGGAAGGCGGACTTGAGGTTGGAACATTGGCGCTAGAAGGAGGGCCTAAGCCACGCACGAGGGCTGACGGCCCTTTAGCTCCTTGGCCTTGACTGGGGGGCTACTGTTCTGGATACACCAAAAAGTCCCACATTGCTTGGGAATCAAGGCCAATAAGAGTTTATAAACACCCACATGCCTTAACCTGCCGAGGCGCCTTTTAAGGACAAAACCATGAGGGCCCACATTACATGTGGCCCAAAGTGGACAATACCTCGGAAAACGATGATGCGGACTTGAGGTCGGAACATTTCCGACCTCAAGTCCGCATCATCGTTTTCCGAGGTATTGTCCACTTTGGGCCACATGTAATGTGGGCCCTCATGGTTTTGTCCTTAAAAGGCGCCTCGGTGGGTTAAGGCATGTGGGTGTTTATAAACTCTCATTGGCCTTGATTCCCAAGCAATGTGGGACTTTTTGGTGTATCCAGAACACATAACATTGTGTGACTATATTTTTCAAGTATTTAAATAAACTTTTAAAGAGTTGTCACAATCAAAATCGCAAATGATCGGAATTTTTTTTTTGTCTAGTACAAATGGTAAGTGAGGAGGGAGGAAGTGAAGCGTTACGATTTCGAACACGTACACACTTATAAATATTTTATCACTAGGCTATGCTTTAGGGACAAATGACGAGGAATTGAGTCCAAACAACAAAATTTAAAGATGAGGTTATTGTCAATTTCATTATTAAAAAAAAAAAGTTTCATTGGCAACGGAAAACTTAGAGCTTATAAGTTTAAGAATCAAAATCCTATTCAAGATAAAATATCTTGATTTTTGTTAAATACAATTTCCATATTCAAATAAATTTGCTTATTAATTTATTAATTCCCATTATTTTTTACTTATTTTTTATATCTAATAAAGTCACATAGAGCTCAAGTACTATAGAAAAATTAAATTCAACCTTAATATAATAAATATAATCTTATTCCTAAAATTTAGAAAACAATATAAAAATTTTAAAATTTTAATATTAATTATATTTTCTATAATTATCCTTATTTATTATTAACTAGAGTATCTGACCCGTGCCATGCACAGGATAATTGACGTTTATAGAATAGAAATATTTGATGTAACAAATAAATTATTATATTTAACAAATATTATTAATAAGAAAGATTATAGATTTCAAAATTGCATGATGAATGTTCATCTTCGTGAATTAACTAAAATCATCTTTAAGTGCAAATCCCCACATTGCTTTAATGTAAAATTCTATTTTCACATGTAATGTTTTATTTATAATTTCTATATTGATTAATTTACATGAAAATATTAATATTTTTTCGTCTAAAATATTATGCCTTATGTTTTATATACTATACTAAAAGAAAATTAAATTTTTGTTAGATAAAAGATATTTGATAATTGTTTTTGCAATATATCTATAGGCTTTTGCATATACTTAAAAGAAATTATAATCATATGTCGAGGATTTTAAAGAAACAACATTATGTATACATTTAGGTAAAAAAAAAAAAAGTTACAACTAAAAGAAAATTAGGGGCTTTCCATTTAAGGTTTGAAATGTATACAACTAATACAACTATAAGTATTTTCTCCTTATAATTAAGATGTTAATATGGTTTTACATACACTGTTCATTCCCATGTATTAACTATAGTTTTCCCTATATACTTTCATATAAAATATTAATATTTGTGTGTTATATTTATCTATAAATACCCCCTCACACACACACAAAAATCATTTATAAATTAGCTAGTGAGAAGATTCTAAATAATAAAAAAGCATAACAATGAAGTATAATATTCTCATATGTTAATGTAGTTTTATATTTAAGTTCAACCTTCCTGAGACAATTCATATTAGCCACCTCACCTTATTCAATTTCTCTTAATAATTCATATGTTAATGTAGTTTCGTATTCAATTTCAACCTTTTTTTTTACTGGATATTCAATTTCAACCTTAAAAGTCACATACACACAACACAATGATATATATTTTATAAAATAAATAGGTAAATTATGTTCTCATATATATTATTTATTAATATATATTAAATTTGAGTTCTCAGAGATACATCATGTTTTCCTTATCATATTTTCCTTCTCATAAAGTCATGTATCTTTCTCACGCGACATATATTTTAAACTTGCATAGGGTAGGTGAAAAAAAAATTAATTTGGGTTTCTATTACGTTATTAAATATAAACTAATTAGGTAAAACATTTTAAATTTTTTTAAATATAGAAAAGTATTTTAAATTAATTAATTGACAAAGCATGTTATTAATTTATTATTGTTGGATGGAATAATGGTGTTAGGTTTCTCGTGAACTTATTTTCATCTAGATGAGCCTTTGTATGATAAATCATCTAGATGAGTGTTACTCTTTATTATTCATCAAGGGCTTAACCCAATTTGATTTCTTCATAGAATGTGTTAGTTACTTTTTATATGCATTAACAAAGCAGCAAAGATTATCTGTGTGTGAATGGGTCAAAAAACTAAAGCTACATGATAGGTATGCCTCCACCTTGTCTAGGTGTGTTGACATGCGAGAAGCAAAGTTATTCGGAATGAAAAGTCATGACTGTTATGTGTTCATGCAACGTTTACTCCCAATTCCATTCAAAGCTCTACTAAAGCCTATTTGGAACACACTAACAGAGTTTAGTCAATTCTTTCAAGAAATTACTTCACCTCTACTAAAAGAGGATAAAACTTACGGGTAATGGAGCAAAAAATTCCAATCATTTTGTGTAAACTTGAACAAATATTTCCCCCAAGCTTCTTTGACTCTATAGAGCATCTTCCGATGCGTTTGCCTTACGAAGCTAGGGTTGGTGGTCCTGTACAATATCGATGGATGTATCCCTTTGAAAGGTTGAGTCATCTATCCTTTTTTCCCCAATGATTATCATGTGGTATTTGTTGTAGTAATAATGTCTTCAATTAATTTTATTAGGTTCATCGTACCTTAAAAGTCAAGGTCACAAACAGAGCTGCTATTGAGGGTTCTATTTGTGAAGCTTATTTAGTGGAGGAGACCTCCACATTTGCATCTTACTATTATCCACCCGATATTCCATGTAGAAGGACTAGAGTGCCACGTAATGATGATGGAGGTGAAGGTTGTTCAGTTGGATCTCCTTTATCTATCTTTAATTATCCCGGGCATCCTTCTGGAAAATGCACATCATGTATGTTAGAAGAAAGGGAAATGAAAGCTGCACATCTATATGTTCTTCTAAATTGTCATGAAGGAAAGCCATTTTGAAGTAAGTGCATAAATTATTCTTTTAGTGATCTATACTAGTGAGAAAAAATGAAGTGACTTAACATGTGAATTTAATGTAGCATATATGAGAATTTGCTAGTGGAACTTGGTCTAAGTGACTCAGAAATCTCCACAAAATTTCCTGAATGGTTTAAAGAATATGTATGTTCAATTGGATCTCCATAATTTCCTAATCTTAGTCGTATTATTTGTTAGGTGAAACTAGTTTAACCATTTTTGAAATAGGTATTAAAGATCCATGGTGAAGATGCTTTTTTAAGGAGTTTAGCATGGGGGGCCCAAGAAAAAAGTTAATAAATGGCCATTGTATTGTGTAAACGGATACAAATTTGATACAAAAGGTCATGGTTCAGGGATGAGCACAACAAATTATGGTGTATATGTTCAAGGTGGTGAGAGTGAGACAATAGACAATGATTACTATGGGGTCTTAACTGATATTGTTGAAGTACATTATACTGGGTGGCCGAGGAAGATATTGGTACTGTTCAAATGTGATTGGTTCGACCCTACTCCTAATCAAGGGAAAAAAATGGATAATTATGAAATTGTTGAAGTCAAAGCATCTAGGAGATATAAAAATTATGACCCATTTATATTTGCATAACAAGCAAAGTAAGTATACTTTGCACAATATCGAGAAGGACAAAATGATTAGTTGGTCGTGATCAAGACCAAGGCACGAAACACAATTCAAACTTTGGAAACTAGCAAGCCCGAGAAAGATATTCCGTACCAAGATGAATCAATGCCACAATCACCTGTGCCAATTGCAAATGATAATCTTGAGGAAAGTCTCGTTGATATAGCTGGAGAAGTTGAGGAGGTGTATGCTTCTTCCTTGAATCAACTTGACTCTGAAGGGGATGAAGATGTTGAAGTAGAAGAAGAGGAAACGAAAGAGGAGGAGGTGGAGACTGATGACAATGAAGAAAAGGAAGAGGAGGAGGAAGAAACTAATGACAATGAAGAAACATATTATGACTAGATAATATTAGATGTTATTTCTTTCTCTCTCTTTTTCCTGTGAAAACTTTGATTAAATGATGGATTATGTATATTTGGAGTTAATTATTTCCCCATTCTTGTGTGGTTGTGAATTTCTTTTAATTTACATATTTTAGTAATTGTATGTTTTTTTTGTTATATTATTTCAATTAAATTTAACAAGATTTGATTACTATCTATTGTATATAGATGACTAGTTCAGGTAAAGGTAGAGGTAGAGGACAAGGTATTTCTCAGCTACCTATCGCATCTTCCCAAGCTAGACATACACATAACTAGTCTCTCCATTTCCAAATTAGGTCAACACTTGACATATTGCAACCTTTGCATACTAGTCCTACACCAGCCCGATCTCAATCCCAAACTAGGCCTACACCAACCACATCTCAACCTCTTAAGAGTGCCCCTGTATCTTCCCCATCTCATTCCCAAACTAGGACTACACCTGTGACATCTCAACCTTTGCAGACTGCCTCTACATTTTCCCCATATCATCATACATCTGTCCCATCTCCTCAATCCCAAACTAGGACATCTGTAGATGCATCACATGATCCTTCCCTCAGCTCACAAGAAAATCCATCCACTGAGACATCAGCCATAGCACCGGAGGACATTGAGTGGGGTTCAAAGGATGTGGATGGACGATTTTGGATCAAACTACCACCTGGGAATAAGTAAGTCTAATTTTATACTTTAATTCATATAGAAAATATTTGTTTAATATTCTTTTACATAGTTATTCTTTTTGTGTACATTCAGCTTTCACTCGGAGTTGAAAGAGAGGGGTGCAATCACTAAAATCTTCAAGGAAAAGTTTGAAAGAGCCTGGACATCTTGGAATAATGTGAATGATGAATGTTAGATGCGTGTTTTGATGACTTCAAGGTATTTACATGTTCTTCTTTTACATCCACTTTCTAGTAGTTTTTACATCCTCACAAAAAGCAAGTTACCACCTTTGATTATATTAGCAAATACTACTATTGCCAATAATTCTGCTATAACGTGATCAAATGGCACTCTGTATTCTTTGTATTTATGATCAGTTTGGAGAGAACTGATTATCACAATTTTTGTTAGCTTTTCCAGTTAGTGAGAACTAGTTATGATAGTTTTTGTTAGCTTTAGGACAATATTTAAAGCCTGTAATTTGAATGCAAAGAGGACTTATTGGTTGATCAGTATTCACTTGCAGTCATAGTTGTTAAAACCGGACCGGACCGGCCGGTCCGACCGGTTGAACCGGAAACCGGACCCCTGTCCGGTCCGTTTGAACCTTAAAACCGGATTGTAGTCGAATTGGCCTAAAAACCGGAACACCGGTAAAAAACCGGCCAAAACCGGAAAAACCGGAAAAAAACCGGACAAAACCGGGAATCGGGCGGTTTAACAAAAATTAATTTTTTATTTGTTTAAAAAAATGATAAATGATATTATTTTTGATACATAAGAGATTTTATATCCATTTTTTCATGTTGAAGGGTTAAATTAAATATTATAATAAAATTTAAAATTAATTTATATATTAATATAAATTATGAGAATACTTACATTATAGTATTTGTAATTATTGAATATTAGAAAATTATTGTAGCATATTTATTTTAGTTTAATATGTAATTTTTGCATGTTAAATGTTGACATATAACATTTTAAGCATAGTTTAATTTTTTATGTCGTGATGTTATGAATATTATGTTATTTTTTGTTTATTAGTGTTTTATATGTTATATTAAAAATTTTAAAAATATAATTTAATTCATTTCCGGTCCGACCTTGGTCCGACCCCGGTTCGACTTCGGTCCGACTTTTGAACCTTGAACCCGTGCCTACAGCAGTTCAGTGTCTGGTCTGGTTTTGATAACCTTGCTTGCAGTCACAAATTTGTTCTACATGGCAACAGTTTTGTTTGCATCAGCAATCTCCCATTTCTTTTTCTAGAAACAAATGAGCATATTTAACTATCTGTTTCATTCACTTGTTCACTTAATTCACATCAAAATGGTATGTTGCTGTTGTGTTGTTGATTTTAAAATTTCTTTTTGGTTGATTTTAGAATTGCTTTTATCCTGCTGTTTAATTGATCTTGGATCTATTTTTATTTGTAGTCAATATATAAGTGGCTTGAACAAGATGAAGACAACATTAAAAATAGCTTTAATAGTAAGGGATCTCTAGCACTAAAGAATGTTTTGTACAAGGTGCGTAGTGGCAAGGATAAGGGTGGTTTGGCGAAAACAATTTAAAGCAATTGAAAGCTCAATGGAGATATGAGGAATGGATAGAAATTTCTATGATTAATAAGCAAAATAGGTAGTCTCAAGATGGACATAATGCGCATAGTGGAGGATCTATATCTGCAAGAGAACATGCCAAGAGAATGGTTAGTAATTCTTATTGAAAACCTGGTTATATAATTAAATTTCTACTTAATGTTTGCTTGTCATTTTTAGAAACTTGAGATGAATAGGGAACCGACATGTTATGAGATTTATGAGCGGTTGCATAGGCCAAAGGGGAAACCAAATGAGTGGTTCAATGAAAAGCAAGCAAAGATTGTTGTATGTATAAGCTTGTCTTAAAGTTTTATCTTTTTTCACATGTAAATATAGATAGCTCTATTGCAAGAGATTTACCAAACTCAAAAGGCTGAGAGACAATCTCAGAGTGGTGAGGGTAGTAGGCGCCAACAGTCTACCCAACAATCTGATAATAATATTTACTTGGAGGTTGTTGGGGGTATTAACAAGAAGGGACGCATATTTGGATTAGGATCTCAAGATGTTACTCTAAGAGCATCTAGAAAAGCTTCATCTTCCATTTCTGTTGATGCAGTATCATCAGAAGAGGTTGTTGTAATGAAAGATAAAATTCAAGCATTAACGGTTGAACTTCAACAGAAGACTCTTTAACAAGACAATATCAAACAAAAGGTAGACCGGTATGAGTGGATGTTTGAGAGGCTTATGCTTGATGAGAATTTAAAGACTTTACTTCTTGAACCTGAAGGAGAGGCCAATAATGGTAATGAGGGGATGGACGAAGATGGTATGGATGATGACACTTTGCTTTGATTAGTTTTATTTACGTATTTTCTTAAATCGAATGTTATTTTTCTTTTTATGTTATGGACAAACTTTTAGTGTGACTACTTGTAACTAATTGCAAACTACCTTTAGTAGTGTACTTGTTGGTGTGTTTTCATATGAATGAAGTAGTATGCACTTTTATATTATAGTTTAGAAACTTATATTTATTAAAATGTGAATTATTTGATATTGTAGAGTATGGTATTGAGGTGAGCTGCGTTATTTTAAGAAGAGTTATGGGATTAATTGTAATTTTGGAAAGGACAAAAAATAAAAGATTATATTTAAAAAAAAATAAACAAAAGATTAGAGATGGAAATACAAATTCATCTCTAAATAATATATACATGTAAGAGATAGAATTAGAGACGGATACATCTAATTTAGAGACGGGTGGTAGATGTAACATCCTGATTTTTTGGATAATTATAAATAATGTTCTAAGTATAATTAGATTAGTGGATAAGTTATAAACGTGTGTTAAAATTTTTAATTTGGGATAAAATGGGCTTAAGTGAGACCCAGAAACCCTAGAAAGGAAATAGAAATCATAAGAATAGTCTAGAAACCCCTGGAAGAGCGTAGAATACCCTAGAATCTTCTAGAACGAAAGAAACTAGACATTTCCGAAAATGGTCGATCGCGATGCGATGAAGAAAACAAAGGAGAGCATCGCGACGCGATGAATAGCGGTGGGAAAGTCGGTGATCACGATCGTCCGATGCATGCCACGTGTCCCAGCTCGTGACGCGACAAGATTCATGTGTATTTTGCTCGCGACGCGATCCACCTAATATGCTTATAAATACCACCTTTCACCCTCCATTCCAACTTGCCTCAAATCCTCTTCTCTCTCTAGTTTTCTCTCTCTAGGGATTTCTAAGGAGTGAGTATGCTCAGTGCTTGCCTCTGATGAGGATCTGGCACATCAGAAAGTCCTTAGGAAGTAACCTTAGAGATTGAGAAGGGGAGTGAGACTTAGAGGGCCACTAAGGAGCAAGTATGCTCTGCACTTGCCTCAAGTGAGGATCTTGTGCATCAGAAAGCCCTTAGTAGGTGATCCTCAAAGAGGGTTGGATGAGAGTGGCCTAGTAAACAAGGTAGGAGCGTCCAGAGGTAGAAGTAAGAGTAGCAGGAGTGGCGAGGACACGGAGAAAGTGGCAGTCACTGCAACGATCTTCTAACCAAGTGGGAGATCTGAACCCTATCTACTAGGGATTATAAGATTAGAATAAATATATAACTAGGCGTAGGGTGGCCCAAGCCTTACTAGAGGTTGATAGTAGCAGCACCTGAGGAGAGGGGCTGTGACCTATGATAGCTGAGGACAGTTGTCAGAGGTCTATCAATCATAGGAAAGATCTATTGATATTTATGGATGTTGATTGATGTGATGTTGGTTTCTTATGATTGCTTAAAAATATGTGTGTAATTGTTGGTGTGTGGATTAATAACATGTCAATAGTAGATCGCCTGAGCGACACTAGGATTGATCCCTATGTTGATTAAGGATGGATGATAAATGGTTGTGCTGTACATGATAGTAATTATGCGGTATATGATGGTGATTATGCTGTATGATGATAGTTAGTAGTAACTCTGATTATGTTAACTACTGTGCCCGAGATAAGATGATTGATTGAGTTGTTTATAATAGGCTGGTAAGTGCAAAGATGAGATGGTAATAATGGCTGAGATAATAAGTTGATGTGCTGAGTTGATAAGATAAGATGTGGACCTTGGTTGAGATGACGATGAGTTGGAAAGATATTGATACCAGTTGAGCTTATAATAAGTTAGTAACAATGAAATATTACAAGGAAAGGTTTCATACGCATGGCTGTAATCCACCGCTGTGTACATAAGCTGTGCACGAGGCCAGGTGCCAGAGTGCGGGCACGATATGTCGAGTGCAGGACATACTGATCCTTGGGGATAATTAAGGTCCAACAAGTCTACAGGTGACGAATGGCTAGCTACCATCCTGTCGGGACGTTGAGTAGCTTGATTATCCTGACAGGGTACTATCGGGTCACTGTCCATAGTGCCGATCCCGAGTGCCGCCCCGACACCTGTTCCTAACGTCGAAATTGGGGAGCAGGGATGCACTCTTAGGGGTACGATGAGAGGGATAGGGGGATGGACAACTGGCTTGACCTATCCACGTGTCGGTGGAAGGTTGTTGAGGAGATGTTGATTATAAAGGGCAAAGTGGCTAGGTGGGGGCCTTCTGCCATTCTTGGAAGTTGTGTGGCCACGTAGGCATATAGAACTCTAGGTGCATGAGTGCGAGAGTGATTGATCTGTTTATATGTGTTTACTAATCTACCTATGTGTGTTTGCTGGTGTATGTGTTTGCCTTTTTATACGTAAATTCTAATTCCTGCTTTTCCATTTAATAGTGCATATAGTGTGTTCTGAATATCCCATTCTTTTCTTGTTTTGCATATATTTGCCTTCGGATATTAGCGGGTATCAGACGAGTTCTAGAGAAAGATAAAGAGTATTGGTCTACAACCAGTGAGTCAAAATCGTGTTTAAAAGAGTCTCAGTTATTAGACATCCTGTATGTTACCAAGTGACTTCAAACACAAGAGGGGGGTGAATTGTGATAGCGGTGCTTATATAAAAAATTACAGATAAATTACTGAATTAAAAAAAAAAAACTTGAAAGAAATAAATAAAGTGCTTGAATGATAGAGAGACAGAGAGCAAAGAAGAGCACGCAAAGAAATTATATGAGTTCGGCCACCAAACACCCCTGTGGCCTACGTCCTGTCCCCAAAGCAAAGCACTATGGGATTTTCACTAAATCACTAGCTTTTAAATCAGGTTCAGCTAGAAACCTTTACAACTCTATACCAGAGCAATACGTTCAAGAGATATCACCTCTCTATGAACACCTTGGGATTCCTACCCAAAAAGAAATGATTTTTACAAATAAAATGAGATGAGAAAGATACACTCAATAGTGCAGATATAACAAATTGAAGCTCAAATAATACAACTCAAATTATGTAGAATAAAAAGACTCTAAAAAATTGTGCTCAAATAAGTGTGAGTGATGGAGAATATTTGACAGAGTTTTAGCACAAAAATTATGCACTTGTGTTATGTTAAGAACAATGCTCATGGTGCAGTGCTTTTATAGGCACTGAGAGGAGCGTCACTTTAAGAGAAATGTCCGCTGCAAAAGATTAAAAGGATTTGTCCGCTAAAGATTTAAAGGGATTTGTCCAAAGGGATTTGTCCGCTATGCTTTTGAATATGAAGAATTGAAAACACGGGACGGAAAAGATTCTCGGACACCACTTGGTGTTCGACATCAGATTTCCATACGACCTCTCCCCACTCAAGATACAATCTCCCCAAATTTCAAGATACATGACCTCTCCACACAGCTCGACATACGACCTCTCCACACAGTTCGGCATACGATCTCTCCACAAATCGGCATACGACCTCTCCACAGCTCGGCATACGACCTCTCCACACAGCTCGACATACGATCTCCTCACAGCTCCGCACGCGACCTCAGCTCGGCACGCGACCTCCTCACAGCTCGGCACGCGACCTCATCTCGGCACGCGACTTCCTCACTCGACATGGAGAATATTTTCCAAAGAAAACTTGAAATATTTTCCAAACAATATTTTGAATACAACTTAAGAATTTTTCAAAATACTTTGTGCCTAAAAATAATTTAGGAAAAATTATCATAAAATCAATTTTAGAATAAAAATCATTTTGTGAGTGTGTGATTTTATTTTAATTGAGAGCTTTTTATTACTACTTACAAATAGTCTTAATAAAAATAAATAAATACCCAAAACCCAAAGACTTGAGAAACTATCATTCTTGATACGCGTCTTGGTATTCTTTTCCACTTTTGCACGGTTGACTATTTGCAAAACTCCCTTTTGTCAATCATCAAAACCATCCTGTCAAGGCATGTATTCACACTGTACAGTTGAGGGCCCTAAGATTGGGTACCTTTAGGTACACTTGTACACTTTGTTACCAAGTGACTTCAAACACAAGAGGGGGGTGAATTGTGATAGCGGTGCTTATATAAAAAATTACAGATAAATTACTGAATTAAAAAAAAAACTTGAAAGAAATAAATTGCGAAACGATAAATAACTTGAAGAATAAATTGCAGGAATTAAATTGCAATAAATAAATGACAGAAAATAAATGACCGAAAAATAAATAAAGAACAAAAATAAATAAAGTGCTTGAATGATAAAGAGACAGAGAGCAAAGAAGAGCACGCAGCAAATTATACGAGTTCGCCACCAAACACCCCTGTGGCCTACGCCCCGTCCCCCAAAGCAAAGCACTATGGGATTTTCACTAAATCACTAGCTTTCAAATCAGTTCACTAGAAACCTTTACACCCCTATACCAGAGCAATACGTTCAAGAGATATCACCTCTCTATGAACACCTTGGGATTCCTACCCAAAAAGAAATGATTTTTACAAATAAAATGAGATGACAAAGATACACTCAATAGTGCAAATATAACAAATTGAAGCTCAAATAATACAACTCAAATTATGTAGAATAAAAAAGACTCTCAAAAATTGTGCTCAAATAAGTGTGAGTGATGGAGAATATTTGACAGAGTTTTAGCACAAAAATTATGCACTTGTGTTATGTTAAAAACAATGCTCATGGTGCAGTGCTTTTATAGGCACTGAGAGGAGCGTCACTTTAAGAGAAATGTCCGTTGCAGGATTTGTCCGTTGCAGCATTTAAAGGGATTTGTCCGTTGCAGCATTAAAGGGATTTGTCCGTTGCGTTTTGAATATGAAGAATTGAAAACACGGGGACGGAAAAGATTCTCGGACACCACTTGGTGTTCGACATCGTATTTCCATACGACCTCTCCCCAGCTCGGCATACAATCTCCCCAGCTCGGCATACGACCTCTCCACACAGCTCGACATACGACCTCTCCACACAGCTCGGCATACGATCTCTCCACAGCTCGGCATACGACCTCTCCACAGCTCGGCATACGACCTCTCCACACAGCTCGACATACGATCTCCTCACAGCTCGGCACGCGACCTCAGCTCGGCACGCGACCTCCTCACAGCTCGGCACGCGACCTCATCTCGGCACGCGACTTCCTCACAGCTCGACACGGAGAATATTTTCCAAAGAAAACTTGAAATATTTTCCAAACAATATTTTGAATACAACTTAAGAATTTTTCAAAATACTTTGTGCCTAAAAATAATTTAGGAAAAATTATCATAAAATCAATTTTAGAATAAAAATCATTTTGTGAGTGTGTGATTTTATTTTAATTGAGAGCTTTTTATTACTACTTACAAATAGTCTTAATAAAAATAAATAAATATCCAAAACCCAAAGACTTGAGAAACTATCATTCTTGATACGCGTCTTGGTATTCTTTTCCACTTTTTGCACGGTTGACTATTTGCAAAACTCCCTTTTGTCAATCATCAAAACCATCCTGTCAAGGCATGTATTCACACTGTACAGTTGAGGGCCCTAAGATTGGGTACCTTTAGGTACACTTGTACACTTTGTTACCAAGTGACTTCAAACACAAGAGGGGGGTGAATTGTGATAGCGGTGCTTATATAAAAAATTACAGATAAATTACTGAATTAAAAAAAAAACTTGAAAGAAATAAATTGCGAAACGATAAATAACTTGAAGAATAAATTGCAGGAATTAAATTGCAATAAATAAATGACAGAAAATAAATGACCGAAAAATAAATAAAGAACAAAAATAAATAAAGTGCTTGAATGATAAAGAGACAGAGAGCAAAGAAGAGCACGCAGCAAATTATACAGGTTCGGCCACCAAACACCCCTGTGGCCT
Organism: Calophaca sinica; assembly: GCA_037113605.1. Lineage (NCBI taxonomy): Eukaryota > Viridiplantae > Streptophyta > Magnoliopsida > Fabales > Fabaceae > Calophaca > Calophaca sinica. Next base: position 131,022,866 of record CM073731.1, read on the forward strand.
ACGTCCTGTCCCCAAAGCAAAGCACTATGGGATTTTCACTAAATCACTAGCTTTCAAATCAGGTTCAGCTAGAAACCTTTACAACTCTATACCAGAGCAATACGTTCAAGAGATATCACCTCTCTATGAACACCTTGGGATTCCTACCCAAAAAGAAATGATTTTTACAAATAAAATGAGATGACAAAGATACACTCAATAGTGCAAATATAACAAATTGAAGCTCAAATAATACAACTCAAATTATGTAGAATAAAAAAGACTCTCAAAAATTGTGCTCAAATAAGTGTAAGTGATGGAGAATATTTGACAGAGTTTTAGCACAAAAATTATGCACTTGTGTTATGTTAAAAACAATGCTCATGGTGCGGTGCTTTTATAGGCACCGAGAGGAGCGCCACCGTAAGAGAAATGTCCGTTCTGACATTAAAAGGATTTGTCCGTTCTGCGGCATTTAAAGGGATTTGTCAAAGGGATTTGTCCGCTATGCGTTTTGAATATGAAGAATTGAAAACACGGGGGCGGAAAAGATTCTCGGACACCACTTGGTGTTCGACATCAGATTTCCATACGACCTCTCCCCAGCCTCGATACAATCTCCCCATTTCGGCATACGACCTCTCCACACATTTCGACATACGACCTCTCCACACTCGGCTCTAAGATACGATCTCTCCACATTTCGGCATACGACCTCTCCACAGCTCGGCATCGACCTCTCCACACGGCTCGACATACGATCTCCTCACAGGCTCAAGACGCGACCTCACAAGACGCGACCTCCTCACAGCCAAGACGCGACCTCATCTCGACGCGACTTCCTCACATTTCGACACGGAGAATATTTTCCAAAGAAAACTTGAAATATTTTCCAAACAATATTTTGAATACAACTTAAGAATTTTTCAAAATACTTTGTGCCTAAAAATAATTTAGGAAAAATTATCATAAAATCAATTTTAGAATAAAAATCATTTTGTGAGTGTGTGATTTTATTTTAATTGAGAGCTTTTTATTACTACTTACAAATAGTCTTAATAAAAATAAATAAATACCCAAAACCCAAATACTTGAGAAACTATCATTCTTGATACGCGTCTTGGTATTCTTTTCCACTTTTTGCACGGTTGACTATTTGCAAAACTCCCTTTTGTCAATCATCAAAACCATCCTGTCAAGGCATGTATTCACAGACTCCCCCTTTTTGATGATGACAAACATCTCATGGAGGGAATTTAGTAAAATATAATCATGATATGGCAATGAGATATAAGCATGGTTTTTCAATAAAAGATATCAGAGTTTAAGCACAATATTTAGAAAAACTCCCCCTCACAATATTTAGAAAAAAAAGATATCAGTTTTAAGAAAAACTCCCCCTCACAATATGCATAAAATAAACCACTCCCCCTGAATCATATAACTCTCCCCCTTTTGGCAACATCAAAAAGCGAAAAAGATAAAGGGAAAGGCATGTAAAACGTATGCATATACGTGTAACTAGATGGCGAAAAATAATTAAAATAGAGTATCAAGGGTTCAATGAAGCATAAGAAATCCTTGGTAAAAAAAATTATTCAGGAAGATAGCAAAAATAAAGCACTAGGATAAGAGTTACTAGTCCTCGTTCAACTCATTCTCATCATCAATTGTTTCCTCATCTTCACTGATATTAAGCGCATAATTGTTTGCAGTTAACATAACCTGCACAAACTTTTATTTTAACGATTACAGGAAGGACGGTTGCATTTCTCCACTTTTAGTCTTGGTAACGGAACCTGCATAAAAATGTTAGCACACTCCAACGCCCAAATTAGAACTTATTCATAATAAAATGCACTCACAGGCAGTCATTCAATGCATGATTGATCTAAAATTCCTAACTCGGTTCTTATAAAAAAGAAGTTTTCTTTAGGCAAAGGTTTAGTAAAAATATCTGCGAGTTGTTTAGATGTTTCCACAAACTCAATCACACAATCTCCTTTTTGAACATGATCTCTAATAAAATGGTGCCTAATTTCTATGTGTTTGGTCCGGGAGTGATAAACCGGATTTTTCGTGAGGTTTATGGCACTAGTATTGTCGCACTTAATTGGAGCAGTTTTGATTGATTCCATAATCATTCAACTGTTTTTCATCCAAATGATCTGAGCCCACCAACTACCTGCTGCAACGTATTCCGCTCCAGCAGTGGACAAAGGCACACTGACTTGTTTCTTACTATGCCATGAAACCAAGGCATTCCCAAGTAAGTGACATGTCCCACTAGTGCTTTTTCGGTCCATTTGCAACCCGCAAAATCCGAATAGTACCCAATAAGTGTGCAACAAGACCTTTGGGGTACCATAAACCCATAGTTTGTGTGCGGTGAGATATCTCATGATGCGTTTTCTTTGCTAAGAGAAGTGATTCCTTAGGATTTGCTTGAAAACGTGCACACATACAAACACTAGACATAATATCCGGACGACTTGCAGTGAGATAGAGAAGAGATCCTATCATACCTCGATACTTACTTACTTCGACCGACTTACCACCTTCATCTTTGTCAAGATAGCATGATGTGCTCATTGGAGTTGAGATTTCTTTGGCGTTGCTCATTCCAAATCTTTTAAGCAACTCCTTGCAATATTTGGATTGATTTATAAAAATTCCTTACATTGTTTGTTTGATTTGAAGACCAAGGAAGTAGTTGAGCTCTCCCATCATGGACATTTCAAACTCACTTTGCATGATTTTGGAAAAATCTTCACACAAGGACTCATTAGTAGCACCAAAGATGATATCGTCAACATAAATTTGAACAAGTAAAATGTCATGATTTTTGTGTTTAATGAAAAGAGTGGTATCAACTTTTCCTCTTTCAAAACCTTTTTCAAGTAAATATTTGCTCAACCTCTCGTACTCAAGCTCTCGAGCTTGTTTTAAACCATATAAAGCCTTTTTCAATTTGAAAACATGATTTGGAAATTCAAAATTTTCAAAACCGGAGGTTGATCAACATATACTTCTTCTTGAATAAAGCCATTAAGAAATGCACTTTTAACATCCATTTGAAAAAGTTTGAAATCCATGATGCATGCAAATGCGAGAAGCATGCGAATAGCTTCTAATCTAGCTACGGGTGCATAGGTTTCATCGAAATCTATGCCCTCTTGTTGGTTATAGCCTTTTGCAACAAGTCTAGCTTTATTTCTAACAATGATACCGTTTTCATCAAGCTTATTGCGAAAGACCCATTTGGTCCCAATGACTAGGTGATCTTTAGGCCTAGTGGACAAGTTCCCAAACATCATTTCTCTCAAATTGATTTAATTCCTCTTGCATAGCAAGGGTCCAATGCTCATCAAAGATGGCTTCATTGACGTCATTTGGTTCAATTTGAGAGACAAAGGCCATATGATGGCATGCATCATTAAGGGAGTTTCAGTCGTTACCCTTTTAAGATATCACCTATTTTATTGTCAAGAGGATGGTCTTTTGAGACTCTCCATTCCTTTGGAAGATTTGAGTGAGAGAGTTCTTGAGAGGGTTGAGACAAGGACTCTTGATCCTCCTTTTGAACTTTTGATCTCTCTTGTTCCTCTAAATAGGTATCTCCTAACACTTCGCAAGATCATCAACACTTTCTTCATCAAGATTTGGGGTTAGATTCATCAAAAGAAACATGCCTGATTCTTCAACAGTTAAAATCGTTTATTAAAAATTGAAAGGCTTTACTAGAAGTGGAATATCCAAGAAATAAACCTTCATCAACTTTAGCATCAAATTTACCAAGGTTATCTTTACCGTTATTTAGAACAAAGCACTTACATCCAAATACGTGAAGGTGGGAAATGTTGGGCTTCCTCCTTGTAAATTTCATAGGGCGTTTGTTTTAGAATAGGTCTTATGAGGACTCTATTCATTACATAACATGCGGTGCTTACCGCTGGCCCGCCCAGAAAATACTTAGGAAGGTTGGTCTCATTGAGCATCGTCTCGCAAGCTCTTCAAGAGACCGATTTTTCCTTTGCACCACTCCATTCTGTTGTGGTGTTCTAGGTGCGGAAAAATTATGCTCAATTCCATTTTCAGTACAAAAGGCCTCAAATGCCTCATTTTGGAATTCCCCACCGTGATCACTTCGGATGGATACTATGTTCATTCCTTTTTCATTTTGGATAACTTTAGCAAGTTTTCGAAAGGCAGCAAAAGTGTCATTTTTATGAGAAATAAATAAGGTCCATGTATAGCGAGAATAGTCGTCCACAATAACAAGAGCATAGTAATTGCCACCAAAGCTTTTTGTTCTAGAAGGGCCAAATAAATCCATATGTAAAAGTTGTAAAGGCCGATTTGTTGAAACAATATTTTTAAATTTGAAAGAAGCCTTTACTTGTTTACCCTTTTGACATGCATCGCAAAGTTTATCTTTTTCAAAGCGGAGCTTTGGTAAGCCAATTACTAAGTCCTTTCGAACCAATTTATTAAGATGATCCATGTGAATATGAGCCATTCTTCTATGCCATAGCCAAGATTCATCCTCTTTACTAATAAGACAACATGCATCATTTGAAGGTATTTTATCTAAATCAAGCATATAGATATTTCCAATTCTAGGTCCAATAACAATAACATTTTCATTTATAGAATCCATGACCATGCATTTTGAAGAATCGAAAACCACTTTGTTTCCTTTATCACAAAGTTGACTAATGCTTAGCAAATTATGCTTCAAACCATCCACATACAAAACATTTTTCAATAGTGGGATTAGGACTCTTACCAATAGAACCAATCCCAAGAATTTTACCTTTGTTGTTGTCACCATACAGGACATAACCACTATTCTTAGGTACCAATGAGGAGAACTTGCTTTTGTCTCTGTCATGTGCTTTGAACAACCGCTATCAAGATACCAATTTAAGTCCTTGGCTTTCAAGCACACCTACAACAACAGATTAATTTTTAACCTTTGGTACCCAAACTAAGTTGGGTCCAGATGAGTTAGTTTTTGGCAAAGTACCCTTTGGAATCCATATCTTTTGCCAACCACATTCTTGTTATTTCTAATATTGCAAATGGAGGCGGTGTGACCATTTCTACCACAGTGAAAGCATTTAATGAAAGAAATTTGCTTGAAGTGTTGTTGTGATTGACAAATTTAAAGGATTTTTCATGCGTTTGTGGATTATAACCCAAACCGGCTTTTTCAAAAGTACCCTTTTGTTTTCCCAATAGAATGTTTAAGTTATCCCTTCCCATGGTAAATTTGGCAAGGGTGTTTTCCAAATCTTCAATCTTGTTTTTCAAAACATTGCATTCATCACACTTGAAAGTATCAATCTTTTGGTTTTCACAAAAGGTGCAAGTAGAAACTTCAGTCACAACAACTTGTCTTTCCTTAAAAACTTCTATCTCTTGGTTTAAGAAAATAATTTTAGATTCAAGAGAAGAGATGGTTTTCTTAGAAGAAGAAATAATTTTTTGAAGTCTAGTCGTTTCATTATTTAATTCTTCACAAGCAATAAGCAGCTCATCATAAGTTAAAGGAGATTCGAGTTCAAGAGCATTTACCTCATCCTCCTCGCGTTTTGCCATGAGACATAAGTTGGCCTCCTCATTTTCTGATTCATCAGACGAGTCCATATCATTGTCGTCAGATTCCTCTTTTTCATTTACGATTGCTTTGAGAGCAATTCCTTTCTTTTTCTTATCGCTTTCTTCACTCTCAGTGAGTCGATTTAGTTCAAGTTCATGTTCCTGCAATTTTCCAAACAAGGTTGCCAATGATATAGTAGATAAATCTCTAGATTCAGATATAGCAGTAACCTTGGGTTGCCAGTTTCTATTTAAACATCTAAGAACTTTATTAATTAAATCTTCATTCTTGAAGACTTTCCCAAGAGCTACGAGATGGTTTATTATATGGATGAACCTTTTTGCATATCTTGTATGTTTTCACTTGGTTTCATCCTAAATAACTCATACTCATGGGTTAATGTGTTCATTCGAGCCCTCTTGACCTCGGTAGTACCTTCATGGGTCAATAGAAGGGTGTCCCACATTTCTTTAGCAGTCTTGCAATTTGAGACCCTATAGAACTCATCGTAGCTTAAAGCAGAAGTGATGATGTTCTTAGCTTTCAAATTGTATTGGACCTTTTTCTTATCATCTTCGGTCCAAAGTGATCTTGGTTTGTCTATCACTGCATCATTAATTGATTGAGTGGGGACAAATGGACCATTTTCCACAGCATCCCAAATATCAAGATCAACACCCTCAAGAAAGATTTGCATTCTATCCTTCCAATAACCATACCCCTCACCATTGAAAAATGGGGGTCTGTTCATGGAAGTTCCCTCATTATTGTTTGAAGTCATTCTCTTGAGACGGTTAAGTCCTTTATACAAGAGTCTAGCTCTGATGCCACTTGTTACCAAGTGACTTCAAACACAAGAGGGGGGTGAATTGTGATAGCGGTGCTTATATAAAAAATTACAGATAAATTACTGAATTAAAAAAAAAACTTGAAAGAAATAAATAAAGTGCTTGAATGATAAAGAGACAGAGAGCAAAGAAGAGCATGCAGTAAATTATACAGGTTCGGCCACCAAACACCCCTGTGGCCTACGTCCTGTCCCCAAAGCAAAGCACTATGGGATTTTCACTAAATCACTAGCTTTTAAATCAGGTTCAGCTAGAAACCTTTACAACTCTATACCAGAGCAATACGTTCAAGAGATATCACCTCTCTATGAACACCTTGGGATTCCTACCCAAAAAGAAATGACTTTTACAAATAAAATGAGATGAGAAAGATACACTCAATAGTGCAGATAAAACAAATTGAAGCTCAAATAATACAACTCAAATTATGTAGAATAAAAAGACTCTAAAAAATTGTGCTCAAATAAGTGTGAGTGATGGAGAATATTTGACAGAGTTTTAGCACAAAAATTATGCACTTGTGTTATGTTAAAAACAATGCTCATGGTGCAGTGCTTTTATAGGCACTGAGAGGAGCGTCACTTTAAGAGAAATGTCCGTTGCAGCATTAAAAGGATTTGTCCGTTGCAGCATTTAAAGGGATTTGTCCAAAGGGATTTGTCCGTTGCGTTTTGAATATGAAGAATTGAAAACACGGGGACGGAAAAGATTCTCGGACACCACTTGGTGTTCGACATCGTATTTCCATACGACCTCTCCCCAGCTCGGCATACAATCTCCCCAGCTCGGCATACGACCTCTCCACACTTTCGACATCGACCTCTCCACACATTTCGGCATCACGATCTCTCCACACTCAAGATACGACCTCTCCACTCGGCATACGACCTCTCCACACAGCTCGACATACGATCTCCTCACATTTCGGACGCGACCTCATTTCGACGCGACCTCCTCACGGCTAAGACGCGACCTCATCTCGGCACGCGACTTCCTCACAGCTCGACACGGAGAATATTTTCCAAAGAAAACTTGAAATATTTTCCAAACAATATTTTGAATACAACTTAAGAATTTTTCAAAATACTTTGTGCCTAAAAATAATTTAGGAAAAATTATCATAAAATCAATTTTAGAATAAAAATCATTTTGTGAGTGTGTGATTTTATTTTAATTGAGAGCTTTTTATTACTACTTACAAATAGTCTTAATAAAAATAAATAAATACCCAAAACCCAAAGACTTGAGAAACTATCATTCTTGATACGCGTCTTGGTATTCTTTTCCACTTTTTGCACGGTTGACTATTTGCAAAACTCCCTTTTGTCAATCATCAAAACCATCCTGTCAAGGCATGTATTCACACTGTACAGTTGAGGGCCCTAAGATTGGGTACCTTTAGGTACACTTGTACACTTTGTTACCAAGTGACTTCAAACACAATTCACTGTGATAGCGGTGCTTATATAAAAAATTACAGATAAATTACTGAATTAAAAAAAAAAACTTGAAAGAAATAAATTGCGAAACGATAAATAACTTGAAGAATAAATTGCAGGAATTAAATTGCAATAAATAAATGACAGAAAATAATTGACCGAAAAATAAATAAAGAACAAAAATAAATAAAGTGCTTGAATGATAAAGAGACAGAGAGCAAAGAAGAGCACGCAGCAAATTATACAGGTTCGCCACCAAACACCCTGTGGCCTACGCCCCGTCCCCAAAGCAAAGCACTATGGGATTTTCACTAAATCACTAGCTTTCAAATCGAGTTCACTAGAAACCTTTACAACTCTATACTAGAGCAATACGTTCAAGAGATATCGCCTCTCTATGAACACCTTGGGATTCCTACCCAAAAGAAATGATTTTTACAAATAAAATGAGATGACAAAGATACACTCAATAGTGCAGATATAACAAATTGAAGCTCAAATAATACAACTCAAATTATGTAGAATAAAAAGACTCTCAAAAATTGTGCTCAAATAAGTGTGAGTGATGGAGAATATTTGTGAGTTTTAGCACAAAAATTAAGCACTTGTGTTATTTTTAAAAACAATGCTCATGGTGCGGTGCTTTTATAGGCAATCGAGAGGAGCGTCACTTTAAGAGAAATGTCCGTTCATGACATTAAAAGGATTTGTCCGTTGTAGCATTTAAAGGATTTGTCCGTTGCGACATTAAAGGGATTTGTCCGCTATGCGTTTGAATATGAAGAATTGAAAACACGGGACGGAAAAGATTCTCTGACACCACTTGGTGTTCGACATCAGATTTCCATACGACCTCTCCCCATTTCAAGATACAATCTCCCAAATTTCGGCAAGATACGACCTCTCCACATAGCTCGACATACGACCTCTCCACACAGCTCGGCATACGATCTCTCCACAGCTCGGCATACGACCTCTCCACAGCTCGGCATACGACCTCTCCACACAGCTCGACATACGACCTCCTCACAGCTCGGCACACGACCTCAGCTCGGCACGCGACCTCCTCACAGCTCGACACGTGACCTCATCTCGGCACGCGACTTCCTCACAGCTCGACACGGAGAATATTTTCCAAAGAAAACTTGAAATATTTTCCAAACAATATTTTGAATACAACTTAAGAATTTTTCAAAATACTTTGTGCCTAAAAATAATTTAGAAAAAATTATCATAAAATCAATTTTAGAATAAAAATCATTTTGTGAGTGTGTGATTTTATTTTAATTGAGAGCTTTTTATTACTACTTACAAATAGTCTTAATAAAAATAAATAAATACCCAAAACCCAACGACTTGAGAAACTATCATTCTTGATACGCGTCTTGGTATTCTTTTCCACTTTTTGCACGGTTGACTATTTGCAAAACTCCCTTTTGTCAATCATCAAAACCATCCTGTCAAGGCATGTATTCACAGACTCCCCTTTTTTGATGATGACAAACATCTCATGGAGGGAATTTAGTAAAATATAATCATGATATGGCAATGAGATATAAGCATGGTTTTTCAATAAAGATATCGAGTTTAAGCACAATATTTAGAAAAACTCCTCACAATATTTAGAAAAAAAGATATCAGAAAAACTCCCCCTCACAATATGCATAAAATAAACCACTCCCCCTGAATCATATAACTCTCCCCCTTTTGGCAACATCAAAAAGCGGAAAAGATAAAGGGAAAGGCATGTAAAACGTATGCATATACGTGTAACTAGATGGCGAAAAATAATTAAAATAGAGTATCAAGGGTTCAATGAAGCATAAGAAATCCTTGGAAAAAAAAATTATTCAGGGAGATAGCAAAAATAAAGCACTAGGATAAGAGTTACTAGTCCTCGTTCAACTCATTCTCATCATCAATTGTTTCCTCATCTTCACTGATATTAAGCGCATAATTGTTTGCAGTTAACATTACCTGCACAAACTTTTATTTTAACGATTACAGGAAGGACGGTTGCATTTCTCCACTTTTAGTCTTGGTAACGGAACCTGCATAAAAATGTTAGCACACTCCAACGCCCAAGTTAGAACTTATTCATAATAAAATGCACTCACACGCAGTCATTCAATGCATGATTGATCTAAAATTCCTAACTCGGTTCTTATAAAAAGAAGTTTTCTTTAGGCAAAGGTTTAGTAAAAATATCTGCGAGTTGTTTAGATGTTTTCACAAACTCAATCACACAATCTCCTTTTGAACATGATCTCTAATAAAATGGTGCCTAATTTCTATGTGTTTGGTCCGGAGTGATAAACCGGATTTTTCGTGAGGTTTATGGCACTAGTATTGTCGCACTTAATTGGAGCAGTTTCCCGATTGATTCCATAATCATTCAACCGTTGTTTCATCCAAATGATCTGCATAACAACTACCCGCCAGAACGTATTCCGTCAAAGAAGGGACAAAGCCACACCGCTTGTTTCTTACTATGCCATGAAACCAAGGCATTCCCAAGTAAGTGACATGTCCCACTAGTGCTTTTTCGGTCCATTTTGCAACCCGCAAAATCCGAATCCGAGTACCCAATAAGTGTGTAGTCAGCACCTTTGGGGTACCATAAACCCATAGTTTGTGTGCCAGTGAGATATCTCATGATGCGTTTTACCGCTAAGAGATGTGATTCCTTAGGATTTGCTTGAAAACGTGCACACATACAAACACTAGACATAATATCTGGATGACTTGCAGTGAGATAGAGAAGAGATCCTATCATACCTCGATACTTACTTACTTCGACCGACTTACCACCTTCATCTTTGTCAAGATAGCATGATGTGCTCATTGGAGTTGAGATTTCTTTGGCGTTGCTCATTCCAAATCTTTTATGCAACTCCTTGCAATATTTGGATTGATTTATAAAAATTCCTTCTGTTGTTTGTTTGATTTGAAGACCAAGGAAGTAGTTGAGCTCTCCCATCATGGACATTTCAAACTCACTTTGCATGATTTTGGAAAAATCTTCACACAAGGACTCATTAGTAGCACCAAAGATGATATCGTCAACATAAATTTGAACAAGTAAAATGTCATGATTTTTGTGTTTAATGAAAAGAGTGGTATCAACTTTTCCTCTTTCAAAACCTTTTTCAAGTAAATATTTGCTCAACCTCTCGTAGCAAGCTCTCGGAGCTTGTTTTAAACCATATAAAGCCTTTTTCAATTTGAAAACATGATTTGGAAATTCAAAATTTTCAAAACCGGGAGGTTGATCAACATATACTTCTTCTTGAATAAAGCCATTAAGAAATGCACTTTTAACATCCATTTGAAAAAGTTTGAAATCCATGATGCATGCAAATGCGAGAAGCATGCGAATAGCTTCTAATCTAGCCACGGGTGCATAGGTTTCATCGAAATCTATGCCCTCTTGTTGGTTATAGCCTTTTGCAACAAGTCTAGCTTTATTTCTAACAATGATACCGTTTTCATCAAGCTTGTTGCGAAAGACCCATTTGGTCCCAATGACTAGGTGATCTTTAGGCCTAGGGACAAGTTCCCAAACATCATTTCTCTCAAATTGATTTAATTCCTCTTGCATAGCAAAGGTCCAATGCTCATCAAAAATGGCTTCATTGACGTCATTTGATTCAATTTGAGAGACAAGGGCCATATGATGACATGCATGATTAAGAGAGTTTCGAGTCGTTACCCCTTTTGAGATATCACCTATTATGTTGTCAAGAGGATGGTTCTTTGAGACTCTCCATTCCTTTGGAAGATTTGAGTGAGAGAGTTCTTGAGAGGGTTGAGGCAAGGACTCTTGATCCTCCTTTTGAACTTTTGATCTCTCTTGTTCCTCTAAATAGGTATCTCCTAACACTTCTGCAAGATCATCAACACTTTCTTCTACTGAAGATTTGGGGTTAGATTCATCAAAAGAAACATGCACAGATTCTTCAACAGTTAAAGTACGTTTATTAAAAATTCGAAAGGCTTTACTAGAAGTGGAATATCCAAGAAATAAACCTTCATCAGCTTTAGCATCAAATTTACCAAGGTTATCTTTACCGTTATTTAGAACAAAGCACTTACATCCTGTTCTGAACAGAACTTCAGAGGATGACCGGAGGGAAGCGGTGCGGTTGTGCTCGCGACGGATGACGACGGCGTGTTGGGTGGTGTACCTGCAAACACTCCGACGCTCAAGTCAGTGTGTGTCGAGGTGAGTGAAGAGGTGGTAGAAAAATCATTACCTCGACCGTTCGACGCGGTCTTCTTTAAATATGAGTTGAGGACGGTTACCGATGAGTAACCGCAGAAACCCTAAGTCGACATTAAATTCCTTCAATGCCGAGAACCGCTGGGTCGGCGTTGAGGAAGCGCGAGAGCGAGCGGAAACGTGGCATCGAGGGAAGGCGGAGAGGCGAGTAGAAATGGGCCTGAAAGTGTTGGATCTCTGGATTGGGCCTCGGCCCAGTCCGGAACAGTTGCCCCCCAAGTCGTTAGCTCGAATGTCGAGGTGGTGACTTGTTGTTGAAGTTCATTGATGTCGACGTCCGACGTCTTTGTTCGTAAGGAACGGCAAGCATCGTTGGGTCGTGCTTTGTTTATCAGTTCGTTCGGGACCTTCATGTTCCACCTCTGCTGAGGCAGTTCTCGACACGAGGCTTGACGTGCTTGTGAAAGGTACGAGGCTTTATCACGAGCTCGTGCACGCGGTCTCGGCACGAGGTCGATCTCTTCATCAGGTGCTTGTGCTAACGCACAAGGCTTTATCACGAGCTCGTGCACGCGGTCTCGGCACGAGGTCGATCTCTTCATCAGGTGCTTGTGCCAACGCACAAGGCTTTATCACGAGCTCGTGCGCGCGGTCTCGGCACGAGGTCGATCACAGGTGCTTGTGCCAACGCACAAGGCTTTATCACGAGCTCGTGCGCGCGGTCTCGGCACGAGGTCGATCTCTTCATCAGGTGCTTGTGCCAACGCACAAGGCTTTATCACGAGCTCGTGCACGCGGTCTCGGCACGAGGTCGACAAGGCTTTATCACGAGCTCGTGCACGCGGTCTCCGCACGAGGCCGATCTCTTCATCGTGTGCTTGTGCTAACGCGACAAGGCTTTATCACGAGCCTGCACGCGGTCTCGCAGAAGAGGTCGATCTCTTCATCGGTGCTTGTGCTAACGCACAGGCTTTATCACGAGCTCGTGCACGCGGTCTCCGACGGAAGTCGATCTCTTTATCGGTGCTTGTGCCCAGCGCGACAAGGCTTTATCACGAGCTCGTGCACGCCGGTCTCGGACGCAGGTCGATCTCTTCATCGGTGCTTGTGCCAGCGCTAACGCAAGGCTTTATCACGAGCCTGCGTGCACGCGGTCTCGGCGACGAGGTCGACAAGGCTTTATCACGAGCCTGCGCACGCGTCTCGGACGCAGGTCGATCTCTTCATCAGTGCTTGTGCTAACGCTCAAGGCTTTATCACGAGCTGCGTGCACGCGGTCTCAGACGAGGTCGATCTCTTCATCGGTGCTTGTGCCCAGCGCCGCAAGGCTTTACCACAAGCTCGTGCACGCGGTCTCGGCACGAGGTCGATCTCTTCATCAGGTGCTTGTGCCAACGCACAAGGCTTTACCACGAGCTCGTGCACGCGGTCTCGGCACGAGGTCGACAAGGCTTTATCACGAGCTCGTGCACGCGGTCTCGGCACGAGGTCGATCTCTTCATCAGGTGCTTGTGCCAACGCACAAGGCTTTACCACGAGCCTGCGCACGCGGTCTCAGACGAGGTCGATCTCTTCATCGGTGCTTATGCCCAGCGCACAAGGCTTTATCACGAGCTCGTGCACGCGGTCTCGGCACGAGGTCGATCACAGGTGCGAGGTTTTGATAGTAAATAAATGTTGGTTGCGTATTTCTCCAATCATACTTCATTGCTTCACATTTATGTGTTTAGGATACATTTGTTTCAACTATAATATTTCTTCATCTTTGCTGCGTTCCAAGTTCTTGGAATTTCTTTGTCCTGCGATGTCTCTCGAGGGTGTAGGCGGTGCACTCTTTGCGACAATTTTGTACGGGCCTTCCCGATTGGGTGCAAGTTTCACTTGTGGGCGTTCTTCAGGCCAACATCAGCTCGTCGAAGAACTAAGTGCCCAGGCATGAATTCCTGGGTACAACACTTGATTGTATCTTGCTTTGCGATTTTCTGTTTCGCTGCGACCTCGTTGAGTCCGCAAGCTCCTGCATTCGTCAAGGAGGTCGAGTTCTTCTCGTATACTCGGCGGTTGTCAACGCTACTGGGGATGCGAGGTTCTCCAACTAAGTTCCCAATCTTGACAGAATAATGGCCTCTGTCCCCATATGTGAGACGAAAGGAGATTCTCCCGCCGAATGTGGAGTAGTCCGACACGCCCAGAGCACTCGGGAAGCTCTTACGCCAGCTTGCCCTTGGCCTCATCCATCTTCGTTTGGACCTCGTAAGATAACTCTGTTCGCGGCCTCCGCTGGCCGTTAAATGCGGGGTGTTCTACCGAGGTGAAGTCTGTTTGATGTCGAGGTCTTCCAAGGTCTTTGAATCCGCGATCTGCGAATTGTGTTCCGTTGTCGAACGACCACTGGGAATCTCAACCTTGTCGAATATATCTTTTGAAGAACTTAATCAAGTTCTTTGCGATTATCTTCGCCAGGGCTCTGCCAACCCATTTGGTGAAGTAATCTACCGCAACGACCAGGTACTTCACTGTCAGGAGCCATTGGAAAAGGTCCAAGTATATCAATACCCCACCAGGCAAAGGGCCATGGTGATGTCGTGGATGTTAACTCAGAGGAGGAGCTAAGTGTAGATCGCCATGTCTCTGGCATTTGTCGCATTTCTTCACGAACGATATCGTGTTCTACGCTCGTGGTCGGCCAAGAGTACCTCGCGGAGGATTTTCTTTGTCAAGGAATGTCCTCCAAGGTGTTGCCCACATATGCCTTCATGCACTTCAGCAAGTGCATATTGCGCCCGGGTATCGTCGAGGCATTTCAACAGGGGGTGGAGAACCCTCTTCGATATAAGATACCGTCGATCATAGAGTACGAAGATGCGTTTTTCGATTTTTCCGCTTCCTTCTCATCATCGTAGCCGAATCAATTGAATAAATTCTTGAATCGGTGTCATCCAACCGGGCTCATCGGGCGGATCATCGACACTTGCCTGGAAATTGCAAAGCGAATTCGGAAGTTTCCTCGATCTGGCGTCATAAGTGGTATCAACCACGGCGATAATGTTAGGCTTGGCCGTTGTTTCTTGTATTACCGATCTATTGTTTCGAGCTTCTCGTCTTTGGCGAAGTTTGGGCGAGAATGTCACTCGGCGTTTGTTCTCTCGGGCGTGTACGATCTCCACCGAGGTGAAGTCGCTCGTTTTCTTCTTTACCAGGGCGAGGTATTTTTGAAGAAGTGGATCTTTAGCCTGGTATTCTCCACTTATCTGGGACACAACTAGCTGAGAATCAGTTCTGAGCTTTACCTCTTCAGCGCCGAAGTCTCGAGCGGTGTGAGGCGGCTAAACACGCCAGACTACTGCCTGGTTGTTGGAGGTGGGAAAGGAGAATCCCAATGAAAACTCAACGATCGGCCCGTCGTCGTTCTCGAGCAACAAACCAGCGCCATCGCCGCTTGGAATTCGACGATCCGCCGACATGGACCGGCCCATTTGGAACACCGTTCGTAGCTCCAGGAGTCATCTCGCAATGAAATCCGCCAAGCACCGGGTTTTGATAGTTTATCTCGGTTCAGTAACTCGGTCGGACAACTCAACCGACCACTTGATCATACGCCCGCCAGGTCAGGCTGTGTAGAATCTGCTTGATTGGTTGGTCGATTCGGACCACTATGGGATGTGCTAAGAAGTATTGTCTCAGCCGCCGAGCCGCGATTATCAGTGCGAGCGCGACTTTCTCGATTTTCTGGTATCTCAGCTCTGGGCCCTGAAGTCGTTTGCTTATAAAATAGACCGGTTTACGGTCCTCACCGCTTCGCGAATGAGGACGGCACTCGTGAGCTTCGCTCGACACGCCAAGTAGAGATAAAGGACCTCCTGGAGACGGCCTCGTCAACACCGGGCGGTTGGGATAGTATGCGTTTTACCTGTGTTAAGGGTTCTTCGCCCACGGGTGACCATTCGAACTGAATTCCCTTCTTGAGCAAGCGGAAGAAAGGCAATGCATGTTCTGCAGATTTTGAGATAAACCTCGTCAAGGAGGCTAGCATTCCCGTGAGTCAGCTGGATGTTTTTCTTTGACGATGGTTCTTTGCATCTCTATTACGGCCGAGCATTTATCGGGGTTGGCCTCGATTCCCTCTCGGGTAGGTAAAAACCTAGAAATTTTCGATTCGAACTCCGAAAGTGCACTTTTCCTGATTGAGCCTCATATTATGTCTTCGTATTTCAAAGAAAGACTTCTAAGATCGACGACGTGGTCGATTTCTTTCGTTGTTTTTACAATCATATCATCCATATATACTTCCAAAGATTCTACCGATCTGGTTGGCAAAGACTTTATTCATCATGCGCCGATATGTCGCTCCAGGCGTTCTTAAGGCCAAAAGGCATTACGTTATAGCGAAGAATTACCTTTATCCGTCATGAACGCGGTTTTTCTGATCGGCATGATGCATCGAATCTGGTTGTACCTGCAGTATGCGTCCATGAAAGACAACAATTGAAAACCAGAGGAATTGTCGACGAGTTTATCGATATTAGGGAGGGTAGGCGTCTTTGGGGCACGCCTTGTTAAGATCGATGTAATCAACACACATGCGCCACTTTCCATTAGATTTCTTAACCAATACAACATTTGACACCAAGTAGTATATTTGACCTCCCTAATGAATTCAGCCTTAATCAAGTCTTGACGACTTTGGCGATGGCTTCGCTTTTTCAGAGCTTGCTTACGGCTCCTTTGAGCTACCCAATGAGCCTTGGGATCGAGGCGAGTTGGTGGCGTGCAATATCGGAGAAATACCTGGCATGTCGCCAGCTGTCAAGCGAAGAGGTCGGCATTGGACTTCAAGTACTCGTTATTTGCAATTTGACGATTCAGGAGATCGACACCAAGCTTCACTGTCTTCCCCGGGTCTTCTCTAGTTGAACTCGAATGAATTCTCCATCAATCGGGTCTTTTAATCTTTTGGTGGAGCTCGCGGGCCAGGAGGTCGTCTTCCTCAGATCTCATCCTCGAGCTCAATCCTGGCGTCGAAATCGGTGAGATTGACGTCTGCGGCAGCCTTTGCAGGATCAAGCTTCTTGGTCGATGGGAGTTGTTTCTCTTCCTTTTGCTCTTGACCTTCAAAGATAAAATATAACATCTCCTCGCAGCCTTCTTGGTCGGCCGATGGTGACAACTTTGTCTTCGTTATCATGAAAACGCATTTTCAGGTGAAGCGTCGAGGTTCTGACTCTAACTCGCCCGATGTCGAGCGTCCGACGATGCGGTTATGCAGACTTGCATGGTAACACGATGAATTGGACCTTCACGGTTTGGAGATTGGTTGCTCTCCAAAAGTCACCATCAACTCCACATAGCCCAACGGCTTTGTTTTGAACCGTTGAAACCGGGCCAGTCGGACTCTCGCACGACGAGATCTTTTACGGTAGTTTCAAGGTTTTAAGCGGCTCGTAGAACATGATATCCGCCGAGCTCCTCGGGTCTATCAAGATTCTTACGACGTCAAAGTTAGCCATATAGGCTTTCACCAACAGGGAATCAAATAGTTCGGCCTTCCATTCACCAAGTCTTCGTCGAGAAAAGGCTAGGGTGGTCTTCCTTATGCCGAGCTTGATGAAGGAAAAAGCGAGAAAGCGGTCATCGCTTCTCTCAACTTTCGTTTCTTTGAATTGATGCTCGCCTCCCTTATCGGAGAATCCTCGGAAATGACCATGGCGACAGGAGGAGGACGAGATCTCTCCTGGATGCACGAATGCTCCTTCGTCAAGGCGTCCCAAAGTCGAGTCTCTCTTTTGAGGTCGAGGTGATCTAGATCTAGACCTTCTATCTCCAAATCTCGGTTTTCCTTTCACATATTTGTTCAACTCGCCTTACGGATCGGTTGTTCTATGGCGCCCTTCAGGTGAAAACATTCATCGGTCTGCCTCGTGCATTAATACACTTTGTGAAAGTGGCAAGACCTCGACTTATCAAAGATTCGGCTTCTTTTCCCTTCTGGGAAATTTAATTCCTGCATCACGAATTCGGTGTTCGCGCACTCATTCAAGATGCGCTTAGGGGTAGTGTTCAAAGGGTGTATTCGTCATACCTCTTTCTTTGGACCCCGACTTTCCTTCTCCCTACGCGACTTGTCCTCGCGTTGTCCACAATTCCTCCTGGGTTTTACCTTTGGCTTTGATGCCATCAACTTCTCTTCGTAATTCATAAATTTACGAGCTCGCCAGGGAACTTCGGTCGAGGACCTCGGTTTATCGACACCAATGTCGACCTTGAATAAACTTCGCCGACCAGGCCTTGCTCTAGCAAGTATAGTTTCATCTCGTCGAGCATTTTTCACCAAAATGGCTTCTTTGTTGAAACGCTCGACATAGTCTCTGATAGACTCACCTTTCTTCTGTTTGAATCACGGCTAGGTCAACTTTGTCGACTTGGGTTGGACTTTAGATGCGGTGAAATGTGCGAGAATCTGGTCGACGAACTTCGATCCACGATCCAATGGAATTTCTCTTGAGAGTGCGGAACCAAGACAAAGCCGACTTCTTCAGAGTGAGGAAAGATTCTCGCACTTCATCGCCTTGGCGCCTCGATAGTCCATGACAGTGTCAAAGCAGCCAACATGTTCGTCGGGGTCGGTGGTCCCATCGTAGGAGTCCAACGAGGGTGGTTTCTGAAGATGCTTCGGAATCGGGAATCTCATAATCTTGGAGGTATAAGGAACAAAGGCCTTGCACACGTCATCTGTGTCATCGCTCTGAGAAGGGGTTGATGAGACAGAATGAGCACGGCGGCGGTGAGAGGTGCGGCCAGGAGATTTTACTCGCCGCCAGAGGCCGAGGCGCTCTTTCGGGGGAGTGTCGCCGCTCGTGGTGGTATCTTCGCGATGAGACACGCCGTCGAGAAGCGCGGCGATGGCGGTGGAGAGTGTGGCATATCGGATTCAGGAGAAAGACTTCTGGAAGAAACTCTTCTGCGGTGTGTTTGCTCATGTCTTCCGTTTTGAGGCAAACGGACCTCAGATCTGTGACGGCGAGGTGGAGTACGATCTACTGAATTGTTACGGCGGTTTGCTCTATGTCCAGAGCGGTGTTGAGTCGTGCCTCGGTGGTGGTGATGAATAGACCTGAGATTTTCGGATTCCTTCGATCTCTGAGGAGAACGAGAAACACGATCTTCTCTGTTGTCGATCTGTGTGGCAACGCGAGCGGAGATTTCCTTCTGCTGATTCTCCATTCGATCGAGACGTTGATTCTGAGCCTGCATCGCTTCGGCATGGCTTCGAATGAATTCGCGGAACTCGCGAATGAGAACGGCGGCGGTCTCTGTTCCGGCATCGATTTGAGTAGCAACGATCGGAACGGCGTCATGCTGGTGCGGAGGCGGAAGGTTATTCCTCTGTCCCTCGTACTCACCGATAAAATTAACAGGTTCATGGTGAGGTGGTTCGAGATCTGCGTTCGCAGGAGTGGAATTGCTAGTCGCGCCCTGATGCTTCAACCCACCATCGCCGAGTGAAGAAGGGAGACTTGACAAAGAAGATGAAATCAGAACGATTCCCCACAGACGGTGCCAATGTTAAATGTAACTTCAGAGGATGACCGAGGGAAGCGGTGCGGTTGTGCTCGCTGACGGATGACGACGGCGTGTTGGGTGGTGTACCGCAAACACCCGACGCCAAGTCGGTGTGTCGAGGTGAGTGAAGAGGTGGTAGAAAAATCATTACCTCGACCGTTCGACGCGGTCTTCTTTAAATATGAGTTGAGGACGGTTACCGATGAGTAACCATTCCGTGAAACCCGGAAGTCGGCATTAAATTCCTTCAATGCTGAGAACCGTTGGGTCGGCCGCGTTGAGGGAAGGCGGAGAGGCGAGCGGAAACGTGGCATCG
The DNA here is from genome assembly GCA_037113605.1 of Calophaca sinica. Classification (NCBI taxonomy): domain Eukaryota; kingdom Viridiplantae; phylum Streptophyta; class Magnoliopsida; order Fabales; family Fabaceae; genus Calophaca; species Calophaca sinica. The sequence goes on from CM073731.1 coordinate 131,042,835, forward strand.
AGGGAAGGCGGAGAGGCGAGTAGAAATGGGCCTGAAAGTGTTGGATCTCTGGATTGGGCCTCGGCCCAGTCCGAAACACATCCAAATACGTGAAGGTGGGAAATGTTGGGCTTCCTTCCCTTGTAAATTTCATAGGGCGTTTGTTTTAGAATAGGTCTTATGAGGACTCTATTCATTACATAACATGCGGTGCTTACCGCGTCGCGAAAATACTTAGGAAGGTTGGTCTCATTGAGCATCGTCCTCGCAAGCTCTTCAAGAGACCGATTTTCCTTTCCACCACTCCATTCTTTTGTGGTGTTCTAGGTGCGAAAAATTATGCTCAATTCCATTTTCAGTAAAAGGCCTCAAATGCCTCATTTTGGAATTCCCCACCATGATCACTTCGGATGGATACTATGTTCATTCCTTTTTCATTTTGGATAACTTTAGCAAGTTTACGAAAGGCAGCAAAAGCGTCATTTTTATGAGAAAGAAATAGAGTCCATGTATAGCGAGAATAGTCATCCACAATAACAAGGGCATAGTAATTTCCACCAAAGCTTTTAGTTCTAGATGGTCCAAATAAGTCCATGTGTAAAAGTTGTAAAGGCCGGTTTGTGGAAACAATATTTTTTGATTTGAAAGAGGCCTTTACTTGTTTTCCTTTTTGACAGGCATCACATAATTTATCTTTTTCAAAACGAAGCTTTGGTAAGCCAATTACTAAGTCCTTTTGAACCAACTTATTAAGATGATCCATGTGAATATGAGCCATTCTCCTATGCCATAGCCAAGATTCATCCTCTTTACTAATAAGACAACATGCATCATTTGAAGGTATTCTATCTAAATCAACCATGTAGATATTTCCAATTCTAGGTCCAATAAGAACAACATTTTCAGTTACAGAGTTCATAACCATGCATTTTGAAGAATCAAAAACCACTTTGTTCCCTTTATCACAAAGTTGACTAATACTTAGCAAATTGTGCTTCAAGCCATCCACATACAAAACATTTTCAATAGTGGGATTAGGACTCTTACCAATGGAACCAATCCCAAGAATTTTACCTTTGTTGTTGTCACCATACCGGACATAACCACTATTCTTAGGTACCAATGAGGAGAACTTGCTTTTGTCTCCTGTCATGTGCTTTGAACAGCCGCTATCAAGATTTAAGTCCTTGGCTTTCAAGCACACCTACAACAATAGATTAATTTTTAACCTTTGGTACCCAAACTAAGTTGGGTCCAGATGAGTTAGTTTTTGGCAAAGTACCCTTTGGAATCCACATCTTTTTGCCAACCACATTCTTGTTCTTTTTAATATTGCAAATGGAGGCAGTGTGACCATTTCTACCACAGTGAAAGCATTTAATGAAAGGGCTGCTTGAAGTGTTGTTGTGATTGACAAATTTAAAGGATTTTTCATGCGTTTGTGGATTATAACCCAAACCGGCTTTTCCAAAAGTACCCTTTTGTTTTCCCAATAGAATGTTTAAGTTATCCCTTCCCATGGTAAATTTGGCAAGGGTGTTTTCCAAATCTTCAATCTTGTTTTTCAAAACATTGCATTCATCACACTTGAAAGTATCAATCTTTTGGTTTTCACAAAGGTGCAAGTAGAAACTTGATCACAACAACTTGTTTTTCCTTAAAAACTTCCATCTCTTGGTTTAAGAAAATAATTTTAGATTCAAGAGAAGAAATGGTTTTCTTAGAAGAAGAAATAATTTTTCAAGTCTAGTCGTTTCATTATTTAATTCTTCACAAGCAATAAGCGACTCATCATAAGTTAAGGGAGATTCGAGTTCAAGAGCATTTACCTCATCCTCCTCGTGTTTTGCCATGAGACATAAGTTGGCCTCCTCATTTTCTCGATTCATCAGACGAGTCCATATCATTTTCATCCCAGGCAATGTAGGCTCTTCTTCCTTTTGATTCCTTTTGTGGTCTTCTATCAAATTTTTCGCTTTTTCTTACGACCATGAGGCAATCGGGTTTTATATGTCCCTTTTGACCACACTTGTAGCAAGTTGGATTAAAAGAAGTTCCTTCCTCATTTTTCTTTGAGGATTTTGTACCTTGCCTGTTCTCCCCTTTTGCCTCATGAACCTTTTGAACCTTGAACCATCGGACTTATGTCTTCCTCATTCTCATCCGGACTATCATTGTTGTCGATTCCTCTTTTTCATTTACGATTGCTTTGAGAGCAATTCCTTTCTTTCTTATCACGCTCTTCACTCTCGGTGAGTCGATTTAGTTCAAGTTCATGTTCTGCAATTTTCCAAACAAGGTTGCCAATGATATAGTAGATATATCTCTAGATTCAGATATAGCAAGAACCTTGGGTTGCAGCTTTCTATTTAAACATCTAAGAACTTTATTAATTAAATCTTCACATCAAGACTTTCCCAAGAGCTACGAGATGGTTTATTATATGGATGAACCTTTTTGCATATCTTGTATGTTTTCACTTGGTTTCATCCTAAATAACTCATACTCATGGGTTAATGTGTTCATTCGAGCCCTCTTGACCTCGGTAGTACCTTCATGGGTCAATAGAAGGGTGTCCCACATTTCTTTAGCAGCCTTGCAATTTGAGACCCTATAGAACTCATCGTAGCTTAAAGCGTAGTGATGGTGTTCTTAGCTTTCAAATTGTATTGGACCTTTTCTTATCATCTTCGGTTCAAAGTGATCTTGGTTTGTCTACCACTTTGCATCATTAATTGATTGAGTGGGGACAAATGGACCATTTTCCACAAAGATCCCAAATATCAAGATCAACACCCTCAAGAAAGATTTGCATTCTATCCTTCCAATAACCATACCTCACCATTGAAAAATGGGGTGCATTTTCATGGAAGTTCCTCGTTATTGTTTGAAGTCATTCTCTTGAGACGGTTAAGTCCTTTATACAAGAGTCTAGCTCGATGCCACTTGTTACCAAGTGACTTCAAACACAAGAGGGGGTGAATTGTGATAGCGGTGCTTATATAAAAATTACGAGATAAATTATTGAATTAAAAAAAAAAACTTGAAAGAAATAAATTGCGAAACGATAAATAACTTGAAGAATAAATTGCAGGAATTAAATTGCAATAAATAAATGACAGAAAATAAATGACCGAAAAATAAATAAAGAACAAAAATAAATAAAGTGCTTGAATGATAAAGAGACAGAGAGCAAAGAAGAGCACGCGACAAATTATATGAGTTCGGCCAAAGAACACCCCTGTGGCCTCACGCCCTATCCCCAAAGCAAAGCACTATGGGATTTTCACTAAATCACTAGCTTTTAAATCAGGTTCACTAGAAACCTTTACAACTCTATACGAGCAATACGTTCAAGAGATATCAGCTCTCTATGAACACCTTGGGATTCCTACCCAAAAAGAAATGATTTTTACAAATAAAATGAGATGAGAAAGATACACTCAATAGTGCAGATATAACAAATTGAAGCTCAAATAATACAACTCAAATTATGTAGAATAAAAAGACTCTAAAAAATTGTGCTCAAATAAGTGTGAGTGATGGAGAATATTTGACAGAGTTTTAGCACAAAAATTAAGCACTTGTGTTATTTTTAAAAACAATGCTCATGGTGCAGTGCTTTTATAGGCACTGAGAGGAGCGTCACTTTAAGAGAAATGTCCGTTGCAGCATTAAAAGGATTTGTCCGTTGCAGCATTTAAAGGGATTTGTCCGTTGCAGCATTAAAGGGATTTGTCCGTTGCGTTTTGAATATGAAGAATTGAAAACACGGGGACGGAAAAGATTCTCGGACACCACTTGGTGTTCGACATCGTATTTCCATACGACCTCTCCCCAGCTCGGCATACAATCTCCCCAGCTCGGCATACGACCTCTCCACACAGCTCGACATACGACCTCTCCACACAGCTCGGCATACGATCTCTCCACAGCTCGGCATACGACCTCTCCACACAGCTCGACATACGATCTCCTCACAGCTCGGCACGCGACCTCCTCACGGCAAGACGCGACCTCGGCTCGAAGACGCGACCTCCTCACGGCTCAAGACGCGACCTCATCTCAAGACGCGACTTCCTCACAGCTCGACACGGAGAATATTTTCCAAAGAAAACTTGAAATATTTTCCAAACAATATTTTGAATACAACTTAAGAATTTTTCAAAATACGTTGTGCCTAAAAATAATTTAGAAAAAATTATCATAAAATCAATTTTAGAATAAAAATCATTTTGTGAGTGTGTGATTTTATTTTAATTGAGAGCTTTTTATTACTACTTACAAATAGTCTTAATAAAAATAAATAAATACCCAAAACCCAAAGACTTGAGAAACTATCATTCTTGATACGCGTCTTGGTATTCTTTTCCACTTTTTGCACGGTTGACTATTTGCAAAACTCCCTTTTGTCAATCATCAAAACCATCCTGTCAAGGCATGTATTCACACACTTCTGCCTGCTAAATTAAAATAAAATTATTTTTCATTATTATCGTATAAACTAATATATTGAAAAATTGACTAGGACGTCACAGTAGACACGGAATATATACCATTTGAGACGGAACAGTTCTGTCGCTGTTAGAGACGGAATAAATCCCTCTTTGTTAAAGACGGATTTGAGTTATTTCCCGTTCACCTTTGGCGACGGAATTTTATGCTTAGTGACGGACTTATTCCGTCTCTAAATAGCGATGAAAATAGAAATTTCGTCTCTAATAATTTTGCGACCGTTTTTTTTTTTGTCGCGGATTAGTGTCCATCTCTAATTCCTTCCCTAAACCGATTAGAGACGGAATGAACGTGAACACAAGAAGGGGGGGTTGAATTGTGTTGAAAACTTTTCGCAAACTTTAAGTTAAAAACACTTAGAACACAGGTTTTTCAAAACTGTTTGTGTATCGGACGCTGGAAATAAACCGGACGCTAGAAAAGCAGTTTGTGAAAACTTGTTTTTAACAAAACAAGATAAAGATAAATAGAAAGCAGTAACTTAGTGGATTGTATTCAATTCTTTTGTATATTTCTTCTTCTTTCTTGAGTGATTTGTACATATATAAATGAAGCTTTTGATACCTGTATACCAAAGATATGTCAGAAGATAAATTGTTCTCTTGAAAAATATTTTGTTATCATCAAAATCAATGAGGGTCTAAACTTCTCAATCGTTTAAGTTCCAACACGGAATTCTTCAAATTTAGATATGGAATTTGTCTGTCTCTAATACTGATTTTTCTAGTATATACCCCATTTCAAAACTTTGGTGGATTTAACTTTTTATTTTTGTTTCAAAACAATGGGTATTATTGAAACCCATGATATAAAATAACCTTTTTTTTCAACTATACCTTAAATATAATTAAGATGATTTGATTTTTACATGATTGTTTATAGTGGAGTGGAGTATTTATATGTACTGTTTGCATTGAAAAATGGCACAAATATGAAAAGGTATGAGAATTTGTAAAACAATTAATGATAAAAAGATATTTTGGTATATATATACTCCATTAAATAAAAGATTTTTTAATGTGTGTAAAAACTTTAAACCACCCAAAATTTGTAATGGACGGAGTAATAAGTTGGATATGTTTTCTTCCAAAGTAGTTAACATTAATGATACCGTAAATAAAAGAGTGATACTTTCTCTATTTCAAACTAAGTAACGTTTAAGGTAATTTTACATGAATTAAAAAAAATAATAAATAACTTAATAAGCAAAATAATTTTACTAAATTGTCCTTATTAACCATTGGGTTATTAACCGTTGTCATAAATGCATAGTAGAGTATAATAATTTAAGAATGATATACACAATATTTATTTGAAGACAAAATTGGGAGAAAAAAATTAATGTTGCATTGAAAAGTTAAAATGACACTTAATAAGGAGTTTTTTCTTTTGTTAAAACACTTATTAATCCAAAATGGACGGAGTATTAAGAATACAACAAATAGAAAAGTTTTACTGAAAAAGAAAGTATTTAATACATCAAAAATATAAAAGTACATAAATATTTTTTTAGTGAAATCTTTTTAGTACTGTCGTAGAGAAGTTAATTGAGAAGTATATATGTATCTTAGAATGGAAATATATTGATGAAATCCTCCTCCTCCTCCTCCACCTTTATTTTTCCTTTCTTATCTTTTCTCTGTTTACAATTTGGAACATATGAAAAATTAGTTAACATTAGAATTCTTGCTTTGTTATCTATTGACATTGGATTTTTTATTTGTTTGTTGTAAGAATGCCATCTCCTAAATTATCTATATGACAGGGACAGAGGTGCAACCTGATTTTGCAGTCCTCAAGTCCTGTTCATATTTATTTACATTTCTGATATCGGAAAAAACCGATTTTGGAAGGCGAAAACCGGATTTTACAGGCAAAAACCAGATCCAGATGACGAAACCCAAATTTTGTAAGCAAAAACCGTTTTTATAACCGGATTTGGGAACCATAACCGATTGTATAACCGGTTTTATAACAAAAACCGGTTTATAACTGGTTTTGAGTCGCAACCGGTTTCATAACCGGATATGGGGAAACAACCGGTTTTATATCCGTAACCATATTTTGAAATCCGATTTTATAAATTTGGATTTGAAAACTCAACCTAATATGTGGTTTTAATTAAATTTAGTTTTGGTTACATTAATAACCTAACCATGAGCACCCCTACTCCTAATGATGACCGGTATTGATGATCATTCTCCTATTGATGACCATGCTCCTCATACAGCCGAGGATAAATTAATGAGTCCAAGCGTAGGTTGACTCTTATGAGGGGCGTCATTTAGGATATATGTAAAGGAGAAAAATTAAGGTAATATGGATATATAGTCACTTGGCAAGGTTGTGATTTGGTTTGGGTGGCAAGGTGATTAAAAATAGATTAAGGACAGTTTGGTTTGGGTGCATTTGGGCAATATGGAAAGCTCGCAACAACGCGGTTTTCAGTTCAAAATCCTTTGCGGTAAAGGAAATGGTGGAGAAGGCTAAAATATACTCTTGGAGTTGGTTGAAGGCAAGAGATAAAGGTTTTACTTATCCAATATCACAGTGGTTTATGAATCCTGCTGTGTGTATTGGATTTGGTTTCATGCCTTGAAACTTGTGTGTCATAAGAGCTGGGAATGAGACAGGGAGCATCAAACATAATGAGTGAGCAATGCATGGTTGATCTTATCAGCTGAAAGGCATGCAAAGGGGCGATTTTTGCAGCTGTTGGATGAAGAAAGGAGCATCAGAGGCAACCTTGTGTCTGTTTAGATCACATAGCTTTTTTGCACTATCAGAAGCCAATTAGTCTTTTTTTTCTTTTCTGTTACATACTATGATGCCTTAATTGGGAATACATGCCAATATGTTGGGGGAACTATGTTGGCCATTATTAAATGTACCCCCACCTGTTGAGTACACCCCCCAAATGACCAAAATATTCCTACAAAAATATCTTTACCGAAAATTTAAATTTCCGGTACAAAAAATAAAATAAAATTCTTTACCGGAAATTCAAATTTTTGGTACAAAAAAAAATTACCGCAAATTCGAATTTTCGGTAAAGAATTTTTTTTAGAGATATTTTGGTCATTTGGGGGGTGTACTCAATAGGTAGGGGGTGCATTTAATAATGGCCCACTATGTTCCATATGTGTAATTGCCTAATCTGTGTAATTTTCTTGGCTTGGGCTTATCTTAAGCCTTGGCCCATCCATTTCAATAAAATCTCTCTTTTGCCTTTGCAAAAAAAAAAAAGGTTGTGATTTGGTTTATGTTTTTTTAAAACACTTGTACTTTAGCATTTTTCTAGGTAGAATGGAATAACGATAGTCAACCAACCCCTTCAGGAAGTATTTGACCATGACTATAAGGACATACTTGCGGTACCTTTAAATATCACAGAATATCCTGTCGAGCCAGAGTGAAGATGTAGAGCAATGTGTTTGGGAGTGAAGTTATAGAACATATTAGCAGAGAGGAGATAAATGAACTTCTCAATTGTTAGTGGTTATGTGTCTCTATTGTTTGCGTCTATATCAGGTACTTCAATTAAGTACTTCATTTTTTTAACTAAAATTAGCATCACCTTATTACTAATCCAATTTATATTTTCATTTAAGGTACCTGTACGAGAAATTGATGGATGATTGGGGTAAGGAACTTTTACTCCTTCATATCTCTGCATTCCACAAGCATATATGTAAGAGATGGACATAAAGCTATTGAAGACATCTTTGAGGCTAATGATGTGAAGAAGAAGATGGTTCTGGTGACAAATTCAGACTAATGATGTGATCATGTGATGTGAAGAAGATGGTTCTTGTGAAGAAGACATCTTCGAGGCAAATTTAGACTTCTTCCCTTAAAAATCAATGCTTTATTGAATATTAGCTGTATATAGATAAACTTACTATACATTTATATAGAGAACATTGGGTTTTGATCGCCATGAATGTTGCAGGAAAGATTGTATACTACTTAGATCCAGTACATGGTTATTATAATATCACAAGGACATGAAAAGCAATTTTGATATGTAAGTATAATAATGTGTCATTGTGTTTGTTGGTGTCTTCATGTTTACTAATTTAATTTTATGTCTGTTTGTTACGAATCTAAATATTTACCGTCCTCAAAGAGGAGCCACGATGAAGAAGACAAAGTCAAACAACATCAGGTGGATACCTATTAAGGTATTTATTATTGTAAGAGCATCTTTAACGCTAGGCATTTTAAAGGGTTGCTTAATTTAAAAGAGTGGGCCATAAAGAGATCACGTCAAATTTGTCTCTCGTCATCTACCCTCTCTCTCCCCTGCACAATAAAAACGATATTTTATATATAATAAGAGACTGTTATCTATATAGTGTACGCCTCTTGTTTTTAAAGTGACCCACCCTGCCAGCTGTACACGTCTTGTTTTAAAGAAACGACCACGTAGATTTTTGCAACTCATAGATGACGCCGATAAAGTTGCTCTAACAAAGATGTAGAAGGTTTAAATTATATTCCCTTACGTGTTTTAGGTTTTATATATAGTGCCCTAGACAAGACAACAATATAGATTGCGGGTTCTACGTCTTGCAATTCATGAAAGAGATTATCCCATGTAATGTAACCAAATGAGTATCCCAAAGATGGTTTGAGATTATGATCATTTCATATTTAATCTAATTACATATTAAACTTAACATCTACTATGTTTTAGTTCGACATTTTCTTTTTGCAGCACTTTCCAGAATATGTATGCCCCACATATTCTCCAGAGCAACTAATTGAAGTCAAGGACGAATGGCATCGTTTTATTGTCTAAATTGTTATTCCTTGACTATTTTTGGTGACTCATTATTCTTAGCTTTATGATGCCAGCTACGTTTCACTATTTTGTATTCGAAGATGAATTGTGTTCAAACATGATAAATTTTATGTTTCACTATTCTCTAGATGAATGCTATGGTTCATTGTTTCGGTGTTTCACTATTTATAATTTGAATGCCGCGATAATTTAGCACTCTTCTGATTATCCTTCCCGTATGATGGAATCATGAAGCAATGATCTGATCTAGGGGTTATGTAATCTTGGATTTTCACACGTGATTAGGATGGCTTGTGTTAGAAGTGGTCACGTCACGATAGAAACTATTTTTTTTAGTCTCTTTGGATATATTGGAGGCCTGATTTTGTGAACTTTGTAATAGAATCAGATGTGTACTTTGTGAACTTCGTAACTTGGCAATTCATTGTACTATCAACTGATTCAGCTTGTGTTGCAGACAATCATTGAATTGTATGGATTCAAGGCAGTAATTTCCCTTCCATAAATAATGCTCATCTAATTAATGTTTCCTGTTTATTGCCTTACTGTTGATTCTTTTTCTTCTTCTTCTTTTTTTTTTTTTTAATCTGAGTAGGAGCCCCTATTTTAGTATTTCCCATGTTTGTGGAGCTTTTTTAGTTTCTGATCTCTTCTCGCTGTTGGTTTTATTTATGACTGCTCTTGGTTCAAAACACGTGGAGCAGTCATAAATAAAGCGCTACTTTTAATAGGAATAGATTGCGCATTTTCATAAATGCAATATGTAAACGGAACACTTAAACGCGATATACTCTAGGTACAAATTAGATAACGCATTGTAATGAAAACACTATCTACTTTACTATACCTATATATAAGGGAAACTCCAAAAAAACCATATTTTGTGTACACATTTTCTTTTCCTATTTTGTCTTAACTTTTGCCCCAACTTAACTGAATCAATATTCAAATTTGAATTTAATTTTTTGTTAAGTCGAAATAAAGGTAATTATCTATTAATAATTTTTTGTTAAGTGGATACCCTGAATTAAGCTAAATACAATCTTTGACATTTATACAAATATAATGTTACAATCCAATGACACATTTGTAAGTGTAACACATTCAACTCAATAACTTATACAGGAGAACCAAAACGAGGACACCTCTAGCTGAAGGACTTCAAATCTATCAACTCCGATCCACTAAACCTAGACACACAACGCATGATATATATGTAAGTATAAATTTCAGGCAGGCCCAAGATAGAGTCACCTAGGTAGATGATCACATAAACTTTACACCTAATAATTAACATATTTGCTAATATACTTATGCCAGTTGCTTGACAGGTGCAGGCAAGGCAATCCTTCAGTAGCAACATAAAAAGCGGAAGAACTGCTTCAGTAACCAAAACACAAAGCGGCAGAAAAATACCACACCCAGCAAAACAATTAACCCTGCCCAAAAAATACCATAATAACGAGTGATGCGGTAAACTACTCCTTCAAGTGGGTTAAATATCATCCAAATAGAAATGGCATAAGCCCCTGCTGTGCAAAGCACCGAGACACACGTCACAATTATGAGCAACCACATAACAAATCTGTTGCGGAGGGGAAATCCACTAATTAGCAACAGGATTATAGTCTGAGATGCGGAGAAAGATATGGTACATAACAGTAAGAACAATTCACATCCTAACGTTTGGTGACTGTCACTATCACCCGAGGCAAATACTGAAGTACCAGCTGTGCAATTTTTACCAGATGCACAACCTGTGTGGTTAGTTGTGTCTGATTGCCAAACACCCCCTGGAGGGTTTATTGCAAATTGGAAAGTAAGGGTTGCAGTAACTGTGGCTACAACCATAAGGGAACCTCTCATCTGTTCCATCCAATTTCCTTGTGCTCCATTCCGAGTCACCACAGGCTGCATTGTTTTTTCTTCTCTTTTTTGCTAGTACTTCTCTTCTAAGTTGGGATGCTGTATCAAAACAATTTAAACAAATTATGGCAATAGCAAAGAGGATGCATTTTCTTTGAAATTTCCCCTACGTAGAATTTGGGTTTGGGTCAACGTGAATTGAATGTCAGAATCAGGGGCAATATTTTAAAAAATTGTATTATAATACAAAGGATTGGAAGAAAATGGTTCGCATATCATTATCAACCCGTTAAAGAAGTAAATTAATATCGAATGATCATGTACTTGATAAATTTCGAATTTGTAATAAACTAAACTTTATTATTAAGTATAATGCAATAAAAAGCTAATCAACCAGGCAAATCTCAAGAATTGAAATTATGATTTTGAAAGTTCAACTTCTGAAAGCGTGTAAACGTAACACACCCAAGTCCACGTTTGTGTTATTCGACCATGGTTTTGTCAGGCTAAAAATTATCTTGAAAAACGTATGGTTTCTTTTTCAAATGAAAAAATGCGTTTAAACATGATTTTGACAATAACAATTATATATAACTTTTGTATTCACCTTATTGAAATATAAAAATAAACGACTTTACTTAAAAAATTAGAACTATTAACAGTTTTATGAAATTAAAATCATTATTAAAAATCAAGTTTACAAGTGGTCATCCAAACAAACTAAATTATTTGGTTAATTTGATATAAAAAAAACGCAAGAGAAGGTTACTCTCTTAGAGCAACTCCAATGGCAGATCGTAAATGGAGTTCGACAGTGTGTCACGGTTCACGAACGCATTTTTGTGCAGTTCGCTGTTGGAGCGCTCCCGTTCGTGAATGGAGTTCGCCAACGTAGAGAACGAGTTCGCTGTGAAGCAACCGTTCGCCGCTGGCTCACAAGAGAGAGAGAGAGAGAGAGAGACACGATCTGAGAGAGAGACAGAGAGAGAGCGCGTTGCAGTGGGCCATCGTTCGCTGGAAGAACGGAGAGTTTGCTGATGGAGGAAAAAGCTGAATTCACTGGAAGAACAGGGAAGAAGTGATGTGGCAAGGGAAGAACCCAAAGGTGGGTTCGGCGTTGGAGATGCTCTTATGCATTGTTTGGAACAAAAGAAACAGGAAGGAAAGAAAGGATGGGTGATGATAACACAAATCCCAAACACCGTCCCTTCCTTTGGTAATATAAAGAAGACTTATTGCATTTTTAGTCCCTCAAGCATCGCAATTGAGCGATTTTGGTCCCTCATGTTCTAATTAAGCAAATTTGGTCCTCTAAGTATCACAATTGTGCGATTTTAGTCCTTCCACTCAATTGACATTTAATTTATAACTTAAAATGTTGTAAAGGTTTTTTTCATTTTTAAGCCAACTAACATGTCACCTAGACCAAATTATGTGCTATGTCATACCCACGCGTGATACATCAACTTTTTTATTATAAATTAAACGATAAGAGGGATTAGAATCGCACAATTACAATAACTTAAGGACCCAATACGCACAATTGGAACCTGGGGAATTGAAATTGCACTGTCAAAATACCTGGAGGACCAATTGCGCACAATTGAAACTTGAAAGGCCAAAATTACACAATCGTGATACCCAGGGGACTAAAAGTGAAATTAAGTCTATAAAAAATATTACAAAAGAGGAGTGATATTCCAACAACGAAATTCCCAACACCGTAATCAGACATTGTAGTCTCACAGACTCAAAGCCGATTTCGTGGTCTATGCCGGACAGAGGGAAAAAAAATTAAAAAATGCACAACCCATATAAAACTACGGTGTATGACAACTTCAAGTTGCCAAGAAATCATTTCTGATTACAAAATACCGTAGAGATCTACTTACTTTACTTCAGAAGTAATTATTATTAAGCTTTTCTGCAACGGATTCCATCATTTCTTTCATTGAGAAACAATTAAATTCAATGAAGTTAATATTCATTAAAAGTTATTAACTGGAATAAATTTGATAAGAATCATCCTAGAATTGGTATTAGGGATAAGAATAGGCAGGGTCCAAGTAGATTAATGTAGTGGCCGATCCATACCCACATTTAAAAAAAAATATTTGCGCCCAGACCCATACATGTGTAAGTAGCAACTTTAATTCTCATACGTTAAGTACCTATTGGGTCCAAATTACGAATTTTTGACTGGTCGTCGATAGAAGGAGTTAGTCAAAGAAATGAAAAGGGCGAGAGATTACGAACTAGGAGATGTTCTAGTAATCGAAAAAACTGCTTAGTTCGGAGATGATTTGAATGGTACATCGATTGTAGTGGTTACCAACGGGGAGATTCTAAAAGCCACCCTTGGCAATGTGCACTTTTGATGGTAAGCACAAAAAATAGTTATTTCGCTAGGAGGCTACGTCGATGAGCAGTTAACAAGATAATGGGGGGTTATTGTCACCAAAAGAACCATTACGGGAGCAGTTGACTACACAATTAGAGTATGCAAGGGTTGGAGTCGCAGGAGGCAGCTCGCGATTACCAAGAAACATTTATAAATAGAAGAAGATATCCTTGGAAGGGACACAATTCGATCTCTTTGATACACCTGCAACTCCTAAAATACATAACACATATGCCACTCTCAAAATAATACTAGCCACATGGAAAGCGATGTAAGTGCAATGACTCCCTCCATCGACACACTTTAAATTCTAGTCTCATTCTAATTCCTGTCTTGTTTAGTCATCTTGACTTGCTGCAAGTTTACACTTATTTAATTTTAAAGCTTGTTTCTCTGTCAACTTCCTTGCAAACTCATTTTCATTTCTCTGACTATTCCTTTCTATGTATTTTTAATTCTATTTAAATTTACCCACGATTTTATTATCATGTGATGATATATATGTCATGATATTACTAATGCTAATATGTACACGATTAAGACTATTAGAGGAAGGATGGTTATTGTTGTCATGAGCAAGTGTGCCTGATCGCAAGTAGTAATAAAAGGACTGGAGTTTTGAGTTATTGAACCCACAGGGAATTGTTAACAATTATTGAACTAACAAATTTTCTTATTATTTAGACTATCAATCGAGAGAGAGTAATACACACTTACTAAGCGAGAGAAGAACACGAGTTTCCAAGCAATGGAGTGAGGCCTGGGGTTGCAGTTTTACTTGCAGCTTTGATCTCCCATATGTCTAGTCCTACTTGTTTTCCTGATTATGCTTTAATTACTGATCCCTTTTCTAACACTATTAACCATTTACATCATGCGAAGTTAAAATTCTTTCCCTTAAGTCGACCCCGTTAATTGTTCAAGTCAAACGATTGTGACCTAAGAAGAGCGTAAAGAATAAAAAGGTTGAATAATTGGAAAATTAAAACTAAAGTGGAAATGCAGTAGTTATTAACCTCAATTATCCTATAAGTCTACCAATTAAATATTGTTTGATCGCTAACAATCGATTGATTATGAACATGCATATGTTAGCTACTCCAAACATGTAATTAAAGCAAGGCTAAGTTATACTTTTTGTCCCTTATATTTATTTTAGATTTCAGTTTGGTCCTTTATGTATTATTTGTTCTAAATTAGTCCATTATGTCTAAAGATTACACCAATGTGGTCCCTCTATTTCAAAGTTGTCCCTTATGTAACAAAATATATACCAGTGTGATCCATTTTTTTTTTTGCAAAATAAGGGACAAAAAAGGGACCAAATTGGTATAATTTTTGTAACATAAGGGACTATTTTGGAACAAAAAAAGAGGGATCACAATTAACACATAAGGGACCAATTCGGAACTTTTAATACATAAGAGACCAAATTAAAATCTAAAATAAACATAAGGGACCAAAAGTATAATTTAGCCTTAGAGCAATATGACAATATAATTAATGCATAAACAGGGATCCAAATAATTAAGAAACTAGAACATAATTGCTAAGACCTTACAAAAAAAAGGAGTAAATTGCGGCATTTTTTTGGGTGCAAAACGGCGGTTACAACTGCCATAACTCACATGAATGGCGACCACCGATGCTGCCGTAATTTTTACTACCACTAGTAAAAAATGGGGGATCAAGATTTAACCGCCACAATCGATAATAGATAAAACGGTGTTTCTGACGTCGTATATAGTGGCGGTGAAACCCCACAATTTCCCGTAAAAAACTAGTTGACACTGTTAAAATTGGCAGTTGTCACCACCATACTCTACTATTCAAAATGCCATAAATTCCTCATTAAAAGAGCTGTTTTAACCGCCACAATATGCTAGTAAAATAGAGGTTCCAAACTGCCACAATGTTCAATGTTATTGGCAAATTTGACCGCCATATTTTTCATAATATACATGCCAAAACCGCTAAACCGCCATAAAACTGGCAGTTGTCACCACCGCACTATACTATTCAAAATACCATAAATTTCTCATTAAAAGAGTTGTTTTAACTGCCACAATATGCTAGTAAAATAGAGGTTCCAAACCACCACAATGTTCAATGTTATTGGCAAATTTGACTGCCATATTTTTCATAATATACATGCCAAAACCGCCATAATTTTATTAATTTTCATTTTTTAAATATTAGATTTATAATTTTATTGTTTCCTATCATTTGTTGATTTTATACTTGTCAACATTTCAAAAACAAATATAATAAATGAACAAGTATTTTAAGAAGAACAAAATCATTTTATAATTGAACTTATAAAACCAATGTAAGCATAAGCTAGTGCAATCGTAAAAAAAAAAAAAAGCCATAAGCTAATGCAGTTTCCAGCATCTCCAAAATTACATTGCAAGTCTAAAAGTTTGATAGAAATATGCTAAACAGCTTCAAAGGTAAACAATAAGTCTCAAAGATAAAAATATCCTAAAAAATTCATGTGCCATTAGGACTTTGATGATCTGGTGCATGTGTGTTGCTTCCACCTGATTATACTCTTACATCGTTGGGCGATGAATGTCCACTTCCAATATTTGATGCCTATAGACATAAACACAACCCATAAAAATATAATATACAATGACATTCCAATATTTAATATGTAACATAATGAAATTTACACAATTCATAAAACCTATAAGCATCATTCCACATAAAACTCTCATGGAGTTTGGCCAAAACTAAGCAACAAAAACAAGCTAGGTTACCTCTGAGCTATGTTTACTGCCAAACTAAGCAACAAAAACAAGCAACAAGAACATATAAGCTATGTTTACTGCAATCAATTGCAAATGCAATAAAAGATTAACCAAACAAGATGTACAAAACCAACCTAAAACGCGATCAATGTAGTGACTAGTAGTACATTAGAACTGGAAGCAAGATTATTATTTTGATGTGTTCAATATTATAGTATGAATAGCATTATAAGTCCTCAAAGGAGGTAGGCAACTGGGTATTGGAATATATTTTGAGTTTCTTATGTCTAAGTCAATTAATAGTGTCACAAAGTGTATTTGGTGACCCTGATAAGTAAGACTTATCATACTAAACCAATAGCAGCATAATGGGAGCTAACTCATTTTAGTATTTAAATAAGTACCTAACAGATTGGGAAATACTAATTAAGTGATATACTTGCTGTGTAAAATTGGGAAATAAGGCAGCTAACTCCTCAAGGATTTTGCCTCCGTCTTTTGTAGTAATGTAGGTTGTCAATGCTTGCACCCGAGACTCCAGAATTCCCACTTTTTGTTGTAAGCCAGTGTTGGATGTACTTCCATTAGACGAGTCAAAGTTCATACCACTCAATCTTGTGGTGGTATGCTTAAACACTACAGTAGGAACCACTCCTTGTCCTAATGCTCGAACACGACCAGGATACTCTTCTCCAAGTATCAAGCCAACAGGATCATTTCGAGAAATTTCAGAAGAAGCTTCTAAGCGTTGACTTAGATGGGTATCAATTTTATCCTACATAAAATAAAATGCCAAAAAAATGGTCATCATTCTTCTCCTTCAATTCCATAACAATGAGAAAATTATAAATGTATAAGGAAGAAGATTTACCCATATCCCTATCTCCATAGCTTTAGCATTCACATAACTTCCATCGTTTCTCTTATGATTCATATTCCACAATGGGCCCTGGCCAATAACCTTACCAGTATCAATTTTCTAAATAACTTAAATACAGAATATAATTAAGAATCAAGTAAATTTATACTTTTTGTAAACAATGGGCTAAATTAGAACATTGTTAAACTACCAATTCATGTCTTCTCCTTGCCAAAGTCTTGGCACCACAAGTATGAGGAATTTTTTTCTCCTAATCTCTCGATTTCTCTTGGGAAGCTCCTACAAGTGAAAGTAGATTAGTTTATATAATCTAATGACAAATTAATGACAAATTATTTACAAATAATTATTCACTATATATGAAGCACATACCATTGTTGAAGGTTTTAAGCGATGCTCAACATATAATGCCCAATGGTCCTTCCTAACACCTTCTGGAACATTCTTAATGATTTCACTTTTACTCAAAGTTGGGTCTAAAATTCATTCCAAAGCTTAAGCCTATAATCCCTCCATTTTTCCCAATTGATTGTTCAACATATCTCTTGGCCAGATCTTCATTTACCTTGAAACGGAATCGAGCCTTGCAATAACAAGAATGTTGGTTCATTAAAATATGACAAATATTGCAAACTCCCAAAATAATAAAGTACACAGTTAAAATTACTTAACCCGAAAGACAACTTTCCATTATTCTTCAAATTACTCTTTTGGCATATCTGACCATCTTTCAAAACCTATAGGAAAAAAAAGACTGTTTGTTGCTAATATTCCACAAACAACAGCAAGCAAACCAGCTGCCTCTCCAATAGGTGAAAAATATTCATCAAATTCCATTATGATGCGCAGTGCATCAAGCAACTCATTGACATCCTTAACCTTCAACTTAAGTTTTTGAATTGTATCGTGTTCTTCAGCTATAACAGATAAATATTATGTTAATTACTAGAACGAAGCACATGCAAACAAAGGAAAAAGTCAATACTAAATAAATCTATATCTATATATTTTACCTATAGCATCTACCAACCAAAAAATGACTGGATTCTAGTCCAGCTTTACATTTAGAAGTTTGAGTCCCTTGTTGTGTAGGTTGCGACGTGCTTTGGTTAAGTAATTCTGAAGGTTCATTATCAGGAAATTATGAAGGTTCATTAATAGGTAATTCTGAAGGTTCATTATCAACAACAGGTGTCGAAGACATAACCTTTGGCTGATCAGTAGGTGTCAAGGCAGGTTGTACTGGTGCACTTAAGGTGGATGAAGCATGTGAAGAGCTCCCATTAATTAATTTCAGCAAATTCCTAATCCGCCTTGGCTTTGGCATTGCTGCACATCAAAATAAAAGATTCAATTAAATCTACTAAGAATACATTAAAGTCATACCATAGAAAATATTAACATGTTTTGACATGTCTACTAAGAACATAAATGTATATGGCAACATTAACAAGTTAAATTCATACCATAAAAATATTAGCTTTATTCTGACATATGCTCATCTTCTTCAACATTATCGTTAGCATTCCCCTAACTTAATAATTCATCATCTATGTTCTCCCTTAACAAAGTTAGATCATTTGTGTCTCCAAAAAATTGATTTAAGTCTTGCTCTTGGTATGGCTCATTCTCATAAACTTCAAAATCTCTTTGCTCTCACATATCATACAAGTCTCTTGGTTTCAAATGGACACCAACACTCTAGTCTTTATTCATCTTATCATTCACATAATAAACCATTTGAGCTTGTGAAGCCTCAATGTATCGATCATGTTCTTCAAGATCACCCATGTGAATCAATCGTTAAAAATTAATGGAATTTAAACCCCATGCATCTTTTTTAAACCCTCTATCCCTTGTGGTGTCAGCCCACTTACATTTGAATAGAGTAACCTTAAACCGACCATAGTAGTTAAGCTCAATGATGTCTTCTAATTTGCCATAATAAAACAAATCTGCTTCTCTAAGGTTTCTGTCAACACTACTAGCAACACAAGTTGTTGAAGAAGTTAGAAAAACTCCACTATTTTGGGTTTTGAACCCATGTTCTCATGCTACTGTTCAAAATTTGAACCCATTAATATTAAATGCAGAATATCTTCTAGCATGTAATGTTATGGCCTTTAGCTAGATACTTTAGATCATCTGACACTGTACTTGAAATATCTGGGTTCACAATCTAAAGTAATAAAGAATGACTTGGTTATTTAGATAAATTTATAAAACTATATGGAAAAATTATCACACAATCTAGTTATATATTTAACCTACCCTTCGAGGAAACCAATCAATAAAATTTGTATTTATCATTTTCTATATCTCTTTTGTTGTATGTCTTCGCCCCTTAGTCGCCTTCACAAATGGTCCTTAAATTCACTATAGAAACATTTGATATCAATGTAACAACTGTAATGCCATTTAGAGCTTGCCTATGATTGATGCAATTTAGAGTTTGTTGATGTACTCACTCAATGTATGGCTTGACTTCTGGACAATTTAATAACACATATCGATTGGCTTGAATTTTCTCCATGGTTGATAGCTCAAAGGTTGAGAAAGTTCCTATTAATTTTCCAATTTGATGGAAAAATTGTAGACAAATGCGAAGAATCGCTATCATTAGGATAATCATCAACACGTGCAGGCTTATTGTTGTGGCTCAAGCAAGTGCACCTGATCGTAACTCGTAATAAAGGTGGAGTATATTTAAGACTCTGAATGTCGAACCCACAGGGAATACAATAAAGACTCTATATTATTTAGGCTAATGAATGTTGTAAAATAGAGAAATAATTGTCAAACGATGCGTAAGAACGAGTTAAGACTATTATGGAGGGCTTAGGTGAACCGGGTTCACCAATACTTAGCTCCTAAATTTACTAATTAATTATTATGAGATATATTTTTCGATTGAAAGCTAATCACTCACTCTAAATTTACTAACACCGTTTGATCATGTAATGTTAATAGTCTTCTTCCTAGTAACTACCTAGTTTGATCATGCAAGGCAATTAAAAGCCAGAGCATTAAGAATAGGTGAGTTTGTTAATCTAATAACCGATTAGTTAGAAACAAGCAATTACCCTTGACAAGGCATAAAACGCGAGTTCTTTTATTCCTAGTGATCTGTTAACTAACTGTGGCACAATCGCCGCCAATTAAGTCAACTAATTAAAGGTTGATCAGGCCTTATAGGATTAAGCATGCTAGGGATAAAACAATCAATCAAAATAATAGAAACTCATAAAACTAATTAAATAAATATCAAAAGCATTGTATAGGATCACCCATCACCCCTAATAACGAATTTATCTATTCATGTCAAATGATAATAACATAAACTCAAACATAAAGCCATGGAAATCTATAATAATGAGTATAAGTCTAAACCAGGACACCCTTTCGATATGACGATGGTCCTTAAGCACGTTCTTCACGTCCTCACGAGCAACAGCAACAACATGGGATTGGCAAGAAGCTCCAAGGAATCAAAGATCAATGGAAAAACAAGGGAATTGTGAGAAACTCTCAAAAAGGGGCTAGAAATCAGAAATTCATCAAAAGGTTTTTAGAATAGGTTAAGACTACCTATTTATAGGTTGGGATGCGAATTAGGTCATTTGGCTTCAAATCTGTATATTCTGGGACGGGGTACGGCCGTACCGAATATATACACAGTCGTACCAGACTTTGATTATGACATTGACCCGTACTTGTGCACTCTGCACTCCTTGACAGCAATTGTGTACGGCTGTACTGCCTTTGCCACGGCCATACTGAACTTTCTCATCGGCACCAGGCTGTACTGACTAAGGGGTACGCCCCTACTGCTTCTCTGATATAGGTACGACCATACTGACTGATTGTTAGGTCGTACTGCTCGTCCAGAAGTGCTAAAAATCTGCAAAACTTGCTAGTTTTTATCCATTCACGTATCTTTTGCTCTGAGTGGTGTCTTTATGATATTTATGCAAAACTTTAAATTGCACAAAATGATATAATTAAGTACTAAAAATGCGCTATAAAAATAGATAATTTGGTGTGTTAACACATCCCCACACTTGAGCTTTGCTTGCCCTCAATCAAATTACCTGGCTAATTATAATAGAAACTATTTTCACTAAATAGGGGCAAACACACAAGTAGGACAACAACGTGATATCATAAGACTTGTCAATAAATAGAATGTCCAATTAGAGGTGCAAGTCCACCTAAGTCAACAATCTGTTACAAGAAGGGGTACCAAGGAAATATAATAATTATAGGCATAAAAATGGGAAACTAGAGGTAAGATGATTCCCAAGTAGAAGTGGCATGAAAAATTCCAAATTCACATGAAAATAAGCTTTTATTCGCTTTGTAATGGTCTCAGCACAAGTTCTAGAATACACATTCATAGAAAAATATCACTCAAACAAAGAAAAGAGATAAAGAGTATGATGTGGCCTCTTGTTTCAAGCTCAAATCTTACATTTAATAGCTTACACAGAAAATTGAAACTTACAGGACTTCAATGCTAATTTTTGGCAAATTTTAATACTAGCAATAGACTTATTTCAATCACAAGTTGTCAGGAAAAAAAAACTTTTAATAGCCCCTAAATCAGCAAAAATTTCAAAGTTCTCTATAATTATAAGCAATTACGAGCATATCCAAGTAATAATTAAAAATATAGAATCTCTCCCCACACTTATTTCTAGCAGTGTCCTCACTGCTACTAAGATGGAGCAAGCACAAAAAAGGATAAAAAAAATAAAGATAATTGTGCTAAAATAAAATAAGTTGGAAACAGACTCTCATCTGAAAAATATCACGAGCAAATTGAATGGGGATATGATTAAGGTTTGATGTTTCCTTTCCCAATATCGATAAAGCTGGTAAGCGGATGCAAGAATTGTGCATCACAACAACTAAAAATTTAGAAATAAAATAAAATAAGATAGCAAAATAAATATAAAAGCAATAAAATAAAATGTATCATGCGAGTATGCCAATATATACAACTCTCTTTTTAATACAGAAGCAAAAGCCTAAGTACTAAAAGAGAAAAGAAATGATGTCCCGCATCATTTGGGAGGAGGGTAAAGCTGGAGACGCTGAAGGTGCTAAAAAATAGCTGTCAACTGCTGGTCCGCATGGGTCCTGTGCTCCTGAAAGCTAGTCTGCATCTCGTCGAGACGCATCATGATGATCTTTATGAGAATCTGCTTCTTATTTTTGGTTCACTACAACTCACAATATTGTTATTTTGTTGTATTTTTTTATTTTTTTATAACCTGATCTTTGTGATGATAAACTTAGGGGAATATTTTCTGTGACAAATGTAGAAATGTGTGAAATTTCTTGTAAGAACAAGAACAATTAGCCTTTTATGTTTAATGTTTGTTGACTTCTCTTGAACGTGTCTTATAGATGTATTCATGTTTAAAGGTGGGGACTATAGATTTCAAAGGTGATCCTTTTGAGTAAATATGCACATGAGATTTCAAAGGTGATCCTTTTGATGGGGTGTTTTTGCAATCACCCTATGTAAGTGCTTGCTTGATGTATTATATAGAGTCAGCACATAAAATATTGGTGTACTCAAGAAAGATAGCAGAAAATATATGCCTTATCTTTCTCTTTGTGTTTTTTTTAACAAATCTTTATGTTTTTCTTGAGTCCCATAATAAAATAAATGTGGTGTATGTCCTTGGAAATGTGGTGTGGGTCCTACTTTATGGTTAGCTCTTGAATGTAACCATACATCAGCATCAAAGTCCTTGGAAACATGGTTCTATATAATAGAACACATTAAAGTGCATGGTGTCCTGGATAACTGTTTCATTGACCAAAGTAAATGCACTTGAAAAGATGTCCTTGAGCAGAGTTTCAATTTTACCTTCACACTTTTTCTTCTACTTTTTTCGAGATGCACTTACATCAGACTTAGTTGGATGATGATGTTAGACTCCATGATTATTGCTGCATGTTAGACTCTTGTTTTGTGAATTATAGGTTGTTGAAGTTATAGCTGCTGCATGAATATAATTTGGATTTTATTAGACTTTGCTGCCTTTTTTAGGGAACTTACACTTTTTCGTTGGTTTTTTCCTCAAATCATGCATACCAGCTTTGCTGAAACTATAGCTTCTTGAAGTTATTATATTTATTCAACTATGATTTTGTTATATCCGGTTTTGCTTTGGAATCCTAATTTGTTATGGCTTTTTTAGCGATTTGCATTTTTTCCTGTTTTGCTTCGTGAAACTGATTTTTTAAGCAAGTGAATCATGTAGATAATTCTTGTATATGGCAGTTTAAGGCAAGTGGTTTTGCTTTAATCTAAGCAAGTGGTTTTGCTTTGATCACTAAGGAGTTGGGGGTTTTTTTTTGTGGTTGATTATAACATGACTTACTGAATATTTTCTAGTTTGCTTTGATCACCATCGATTGATTTGAAAAAAGTGGTAAGTGTTAAGGCTTCGGCAATTGTACCGAAACGCACAAGTAATAAAGTGAAAAGTAGAGTATCGTTTCCACGAGGATTGTGATTGATTATTTCACTTAACAAAGTTTGTATTGAATTTGAACGAGAACCAAATCTTGGTGATTGAAATTGAGGATATTTGTGATAAACAATAACAATAACGAGAATAAACTATTTGTAATTCGATGGATTAAAAACGACTAGGGGTTGAATCCTCTTGTATCCACTCTCATGCAATTAGTTCAACATCAACTTAAGCAATTTCATACAAATTGAAGTTCGAATCAACTAAATTAGTTTAAGGACAATCCCTTGCTTCATAAACCTTTTACTCTAACTAAAACCCCTAATCCTTTAGATGATTTATAGTTAGGTTAAACAATAAGAGTAGTGATTCATAAGAACACAGAATCACAAAGTTATCTTCCTATACTCATCATTATTATGACTACCAATCTCAGTTCAAGTTCATTCACCCAATTTCTCAATCAACATGAAAAACCTTAAAACAATGCAATAGCGGCCAATTATTGAAAAGCATTAAGCGTAGAGATTGGAAGCTCAATTGATATGAAATAAACTTGCATTAATGTAACAGAACAAACTACATAAGAGTTTCAACAAGATTCATCTAACCCTAGTCTAAGAGGTTTAGTTACTCATAAAGAACAAAGAACCAAACAAGAAAATTGAATAAAAGGAAGAAGACCCCTCCATTGAAGACTCCTTGTTCCCAAGCTTGAATCCTCTTTGGAGATAGAGGAAAGTGAAACCCTAGCACCCATTGACGAGCCTCCCGGCGTTTTAGGTCTTTTGAATGATAAAGAATGCCTCCAAATAGTGAAAACATGAGCTTTAAACAGTCTCAGCGTGACAGAAGCGCTTCGCACGCGCTCCACGCGTGTAGGGGTAGAAAGGCAGGAAAACTCGCGCTTCAAATGCACTCCAGGCACGCTTCGCATGCACACGAATAGCAGGACACGATGCAACACGCT
Organism: Calophaca sinica; assembly: GCA_037113605.1. Taxonomy (NCBI): domain Eukaryota; kingdom Viridiplantae; phylum Streptophyta; class Magnoliopsida; order Fabales; family Fabaceae; genus Calophaca; species Calophaca sinica. Next base: position 131,067,503 of record CM073731.1, read on the forward strand.
CTAGGCGTGTTTTGCACGCATACAGACAGAATTAATAGCAGATTGGCATGAGATCCGCGCTCCAGGCGCACTCCAAGCGCGTAGACTAAAAAATTTAGCTTTTCTTCACCTTCTAAGATCATTTCTTTGACTATGCTCCCATTCCTGTGCTATTAGAGATAAAAAATCATAGAAAACACTAATGCACAAACATTAGAATGAATCCAAGTGAATTGATAATCTTATAGATTATCTTATTCTTCTATTCCTTTGGAAATGAAAATCACCAAGTATTGCTAACTTATTCTTTGTTTTAACCTCAATTTGATGTTAATCAAGCATCACTTATTGGTGCACTTACTTTTAGGATTTAGTTGAATTGAATGGAAATCTTGAGCATAATAACCTCATTTGAGATGTTTTAATTGTAGGTCTTGGGAGAACCAAGAATGAGGCACAATTTGATAAGAATGTGATTTCCAAAACTTGTATAGCAGACTCCAAAGCCTATATCTGAAGCTACACTCATCCAAACGAGATGATCTTGGTCTTGTTGGAAATCTAATTGAATTATATACACCTTTTATGAACAACTCGAGACCTAAATCAATCTCTAAGTTGGTGTAATTTGTGCTACACATTGACAAGGTGATGTTGCCCCAACCTGACATCTGTTCAATGTTTCGATCATATCTAGCATTTTAGGTGTCCAAATGAGATGAAACTGGTTCCATTTGAAAGCTAAGATCCATAGCTTCAACTTTCTGAAGACACCTTGAGCTAATTCAGACTTTAAGAGGGTGTAAAATGCATTACAACTCGGAAAAGATAGTGCAGGGGGGTGCCCTGCTCCTGCTGGAAAATGATTTTTGGTCAATTTTGGGCGCCCTGCGCCTCATAACCCTGCGCCCGGTGCCCTGTCTCGGCCCACCACTTATTAAAACACGATTTTGCTCATTTGAAAGTGGTTCTTTTGATATGTTCTAACCTAAAAAAACTAGGGGAGCTAAGAGGCAACCCTAACTCCACCTCATCTCCATTTTCCTTGAAGATTCAAGCCTTGGAAGCGATCTTGGAGCTTCAATGGATCATCCACCACATCTCCATCATTCTAGTTCTATCTCATTTCATCTTTCTATGAACTTTTAATTTTCTTTTTTGTTAGGGATGATGAACCTTTGTTGGATTCTTGTGTAATTTGAATGTTAATGCTTAATACTAGTTGTATTTGTGTAGATTGAGCAATTTCTTCCATGCTTAATGCTTTCCATTGGTTGGCCATCTTTGAATTGATTCTAAGAGTGATTTCACAATTGAAAAATTGGTTGTTATGCTAGATATGAAGTTGATTGCCATATTTGTGATGATCCTAGGGATAGGACTTCATGCTTATGTGTTCCTTTGAATTCTTACACTTAATGCTTAGTTGAATTAGAAAGGCCTAAGGAATTAGAGTTCTTGGTTTAGTCTAAAGGGGCTTTTGCTCAAGGAATTGAGATTAGTCTAACTAAGTGAATTTGAACTTCAATTGTATGAATTTGACTTATATGTGGGAATGAGTTTGATTGTACAAGAAAAGGAAAACAAGGGGGATTCAAATCCTAACCACTTTTATCCATATTATTTGTGCACACCAAATGTTTGATATTTGGTATTGTTGACGTACACCAAGTGTTTGATATTTAGTATTGTTGACGTACACCAAGTATTTGATATTTGGTCAATATAAGAAAACCCAAAAATATTGTTTCTTTCTTTCTTTAATTTCATTGTTAATCAATTTAAAACACCAAAATATACTGTTTCTTGTTCAAATAGTAATAAAAGTAGTAAGTTGATATTTGACACGCAATCCTTGATGATGATATCCGGTACTTAACTGATTTTATTACTTGCAACTATCCGATACACTTACCGAAACAATCACTTTGAATTCTCTTCATTCAAAAAGCAATTCTCCAATTTAGCTCTATAAATATATATGTGATGAAGATTTATCACAACCCCAAACTTAGCTCTTTACTTGTCCTCAAGCAAACTCAATTAAAAACATGGGTTGGATTTCAAATTATTCCAATTCATCTCGGTGAATTTTTGATAAAATTTTCAACAATCCATGCACAATCAATTCAGATACTCTTTTGAATTCATGCTTTCCAATTATCACAACTCAAATAGCCAAAATGAATTGAACTACTCAGAGCACAAATCGATTCCCATGACACCTTTCCAGATAATGTGTTTCACTCCACTCTAGTATCTGAGGGGTATTGTTTACACTCAATTCACACTAATGCACTAATCTACCATAGGCTTGACAAAATTCTAGGAGATCAACTGCACACAAATTCCACACACATTATGAGATCTTTTCAAGGGTGAAATGAGGCTTAGGTAAGGGAGAATATTTCTTTGGATCTAGGCTGCATAATTGGAGCCAAGAGATGTTTCTATTAGTACTTGTCCATACTTTGTATCAGTTCACAAACTTCCCCCAATTACCTTCGACTTTGTATACCAACAATCCAAATGCGAACTTTTTCTTAGCTTTCTCAGTTTGATTTTTTTTTTTTTGATATTTGTTCTCCTCTAGCCTATTCATTTTTTCTGAAATAAACTACATGCTTTGTATACCAATAAGCCAAATGCGAACCTTGTATCTGTGGAGTTTAGAGTGCCTTAAAATCAGTTTGGAGGATCATGGAATTGCTTAAAAGTGTTTCTTGAACACTGGGAATCGATTCCCTAGCTATGTGAATCGATTCAAGCATGTTTGAGTTTCTGTGAATCGAAGTACGCCTCTGTGAATCGCATGGGAAGCTTGCAGGAATCGATTCATTTCATTAATTCGTGCAGGGGAGACTTTTTTAACTAGGTGAATCGATTCACCTATGTCTATGAATCGATTCACAGTCGGGTTTTATAAACCTGACGCTGCAGAATTGTGCAGTAAGAGATGCAGTCTTTCTAGGGTTGTGTGCTGCCGTTCTTGAGCGTCTTTGTGAGGTTTTAGGGGCTAGGAAACACTGTTAAACACCTTGGGATCTTAGGGAATCATAGAGGGAGGATTGAAGGCTTTCTCTATTGTTGTTCTTGAGAGGTTTTTAAGAGAGGAAAAGAGAGAGGGATTGGGAACTCTTGGGTTTGTTCTTCTTGGACATTTGGAAGGGGTTCAAAGCAATTGTAATCTCTTGTAAAGACTCTTTGATAGTGAAACGGAGGGCTGCTCTCTCCCGCAGACGTAGGTCATCTTTTTGGGGCCGAACTCCGTAACCAAATAGCGGTGTTATTCTTCCTACTCTCTACTCCTTGTTTGATAGACTTTATTGCACTGTTGTGGTTACTATTAAATTTAGTATTGGTTGCCTTTGATATTTGTTCATTATTCTTGTTCGTAACTCAACAAGTGGCGCCGTCTGTGGGAAGAACAAATAATTCAATTGTGCACCATGGGTACTAAATGGGACATCGAGAAGTTTTCCGGTAATAAAAACTTCGGTCTATGGAAGGTGAAGATGGAAGCAATACTTATTCAACAGAAGTGCTTTGAAGCCTTGAAGGGTGAGGCAAGAATGCCGGTCACTCTGTCTCAAACAGAGAAGAAGGAGATGAAAGATAAGGCAAGAAGTGCCATTATCTTGTGCCTTGGCGATAAGGAATTGAGGGAAGTTGCAAGAGAGAAGACCGCGGCGGAGATGTGGGCAAAGTTAGAATCGTTGTACATGACCAAGTCATTGGCCCACAGGTTATGTCTGAAACAACATCTCTACTCATTCAAGATGGTAGAGACCAAACCTATTGTGGAGCAACTAGCAGAATTCAACAAAATTATTGATGACCTGCAGAACATTGATGTGAAGCTCGATGACGAGGATAAGGCTTTACTCTTATTGAATTCATTGCCTAGGTCCTTTGAACACTTTAAGGATGCACTCCTCTATGGCAAGGAGTCCACTATTACCTTGGAGGAGGTCCAACAATCAATTAGGACCAAGGAGCTAACCAAGCTTCAAGACTTGAAGGTGGAAGATAGTGGGGAAGGCTTGAGTGTCTCAAGGGGAAAGAATGAGAGTAGAGGAAACGGTAAAGGAAAGCCTAAGGTGAAATCCAAGTCGGAAGGGGACAATAAAGCTAAGTACAAATGCTTTAATTGTCATAGGGTTGGTCACTTTAAGAGGAATTGTCCCGAGAGAGGGGGCAATGAAGATTCCGTGGAGGTTGCGATTGCTATGGAGGATGGTTATAAGGATGCAGGGGATCTAGTGGTTACGAGTTGGGAACCAGATAAGAGTTGGGTTATGGACTCCAGGTGCTCTTTTCACATGTGTCCAAGGAAGGAATATTTTGAAACTTTGGAGCTCAAGCAAGGTGGAGTAGTTCGCCTTGGTGACAACGAAGAGTGCAAAGTTCAAGGTATGGGTTCAATTCGTCTCAAGATGTATGACAACCGTGAATTCCTTTTACAAGATGTGAGGAAACAAGGTTTTCAGAGGCATAGGACTGTGGAAGGCTCACCGCATCAAAATGGCCTAGCAACATGCATGAATAGGGCCATCTTGGAGCGGGTGAGGAGTATGCTTTTGGCAGCTGGGTTGCCTAAAAGCTTCTGGGGCGAGGCTGTGAGTATAGCAGTATATTTGATCAACAGATGTCCATCAACGGCGTTAGACTTCAAGACACCTATGGAGGTTTGGAGTGGGAGACCGACAGACTACTCCAAGTTGAAGGTTTTCGGAGCTTTGACGTTTGCGCATATCAAGCTTAATGTTAGAGCTGTGAAATGTGTCTTCATCGGATATCCGGAGGGTGTGAAGGGATACAAGTTGTGGAATTTGGAATCTGGAGGGTCAAAGGTTATCATAAGCAGGGATGTCACTTTCGATGAGACCCGCATGGGGATGAAGTGCAAAGACCTGGAGGATAGTAGCTCAGAAGTGGAGGTGGAGAAAACTCAGTTTGAGGTGGAGTCTACCACTAGTGAGACCGGGAATGATGAAGAGGAGGATAGTCCTCCACCATCAGGTTCTAGAGGAAGACAACAAACAGTGGATCCTGGCTATCAGTTGGCAAGAGATAGGGAAAGGAGGGAGACTGTGGCACCGAAGAGATACGGGTATGCTGATCTTGTTTGTTATGCTTTGTTTGTGACTGAAGAGGTTCAAGACTCGGGACCAAGGGACTTCAGTGAAGCAATGGGAAGCATGGAGAGTCAGAAACGGTTGAAGGCAATGAATGAAGGTGTAAATTCATTGGAGAAGAACCGGACTTGGGAACTTGCGAATCTACCGGAAAAGTCAAGGGTAGTTGGATGCAAGTGGAACTTCATGAAGACGGAAGGTATTCTGGAGTTTGAAGAACCAAGGTACAAGGAGAGGCTTGTGTGTAAAGTCAATCTTGAGTTGGAGAGTGTGAATGATATTCAAAAGGCAAGTTCTAGCAAGGAGGAGATTGGTATGCTCAAGGGGAAGTTAGCTTCTGGATTTGAGATGAAGGATCTCGGCATTGTGGAAAAGACACTTGGAACAAATATTGGGAAGAACGGGAAGAGGAGGTATGGCTCTTTGAAAGGCGGTTTGAAGCATGTGAAGACAACTCAAGGTGGAGTGGCAAAGAAGGATATGATTGGTGACTTGGGGATTATGCATGGTTGTGAGAAGTTCACCGAGTATCTTCCTAGATCAAGGTTCAAGGATCAATTGGACTTGATCAATTGCGTTGAGACGTAATTCCATATTAATGGAGAGAGCAGCAAGTGGTTGATGGATAAAGTTGAGCATCACCACTGATTTGAAGTCAAGGTGGAGAATTGTGGAGTTTAGAGTGCCTTAAAATCAGTTTGGAGGATCATAGAATTGCTTGAAAGTGTTTCTTGAACACTGGGATTCGATTCCCTAGCTATGTGAATCGATTCAAGCATGTTTGAGTCTCTGTGAATCGAAGTACGCCTCTGTGAATCGCATGGGAAGCTTGCAGGAATCGATTCATTTCATTAATTCGTGCAGGGGAGACTTTTTTAACTAGGTGAATCGATTCACCTATGTCTGTGAATCGATTCACAGTCGGGTTTTATAAACCTGACGCTGCAGAATTGTGCAGTAAGAGATGCAGTCTTTCTAGGGTTGTGTGCAGCCGTTCTTGAGCGTCTTTGTGAGGTTTTAGAAATTTGGGAAACACTGTTAAACACCTTGGGATCTTAGGGAATCATAGAGGGAGGATTGAAGGCTTTCTCTATTGTTGTTCTTGAGAGGTTTTTAAGAGAGGAAAAGAGAGAGGGATTGGGAACTCTTGGGTTTGTTCTTCTTGGACATTTGGAAGGGGTTCAAAGCAATTGTAATCTCTTGTAAAGACTCTTTGATAGTGAAACGGAGGGCTGCTCTCTCCCGCAGACGTAGGTCATCTTTTTAGGGCCGAACTGCGTAACCAAATAGCGGTGTTATTCTTCCTACTCTTTACTCCTTGTTTGATTGACTTTATTGTACTGTTGTGGTTGCTATTAAATTTAGTATTGGTTGTCTTTGATATTTGTTCATTATTCTTGTTCGTAACTCAACAAGTGGCGCCGTCTGTGGGAAGAACAAATAATTCAATTGTGCACCATGGGTACTAAATGGGACATCGAGAAGTTTTCCGGTAATAAAAACTTCGGTCTATGGAAGGTGAAGATGGAAGCAATACTTATTCAACAGAAGTGCTTTGAAGCCTTGAAGGGTGAGGCAAGAATGCCGGTCACTCTGTCTCAAACAGAGAAGAAGGAGATGATAGATAAGGCAAGAAGTGCCATTATCTTGTGCCTTGGCGATAAGGAATTGAGGGAAGTTGCAAGAGAGAAGACCGCGGCGGAGATGTGGGCAAAGTTAGAATCGTTGTACATGACCAAGTCATTGGCCCACAGGTTATGTCTGAAACAACATCTCTACTCATTCAAGATGGTAGAGACTAAACCTATTGTGGAGCAACTAGCGAAATTCAACAAAATTATTGATGACCTACTGAATATTGATGTGAAGCTCGATGACGAGGATAAGGCTTTACTCTTATTGAATTCATTGCCTAGGTCCTTTGAACACTTTAAGGATGCACTCCTCTATGGCAAGGAGTCCACTATTACCTTGGAGGAGGTCCAACAATCAATTAGGACCAAGGAGCTAACCAAGCTTCAAGACTTGAAGGTGGAAGATAGTGGGGAAGGCTTGAGTGTCTCAAGGGGAAAGAATGAGAGTAGAGGAAACGGTAAAGGAAAGCCTAAGGCGAAATCCAAGTCGGAAGGGGACAATAAAGCTAAGTACAAATGCTTTAATTGTCATAGGGTTGGTCACTTTAAGAGGAATTGTCCCGAGAGAGGGGGCAATGAAGATTCCGTGGAGGTTGCGATTGCTATGGAGGATGGTTATGAGGATGCAGGGGCTCTAGTGGTTATGAGTTGGGAACCAGATAGGAGTTGGGTTATGGACTCCGGGTGCTCTTTTCACATGTGTCCAAGGAAGGAATATTTTGAAACTTTGGAGCTCAAGCAAGGTGGAGTAGTTCGCCTTGGTGACAACGAAGCGTGCAAAGTTCAAGGTATGGGTTCAATTCGTCTCAAGATGTATGACAACCGTGAATTCCTTTTACAAGATGTGAGGAAACAAGGTATTCAGAGGCATAGGACTGTGGAAGGCTCACCGCATCAAAATAGCCTAGCAACATGCATGAATAGGGCCATCTTGGAGCGGGTGAGGAGTATGATTTTGGCAGCTGGGTTGCCTAAAAGCTTCTGGGGCGAGGCTGTGAGTACAGCAGTATATTTGATCAACAGATGTCCATCAACGGCGTTAGACTTCAAGACACCTATGGAGGTTTGGAGTGGGAGACCGACAGACTACTCCAAGTTGAAGGTTTTCGGAGCTTTGACGTTTGCATATCAAGCTTGATGTTAGAGCTGTGAAATGTGTCTTCATCGGATATCCGGAGGGTGTGAAGGGATACAAGTTGTGGAATTTGGAATCTGGAGGGTCAAAGGTTATCATAAGCAGGGATGTCACTTTCGATGAGACCCGCATGGGGATGAAGTGCAAAGACACGGAGGATAGTAGCTCGAAGTGGAGGTGGAGAAAACTTCGGTTTGAGGTGGAGTCTACCACTAGTGAGACCGGGAATGATGAAGAGGAGGATAGTCCTCCACCATCAGGTTCTAGAGGAAGACAACAAACAGTGGATCCTGGCTATCAGTTGGCAAGAGATAGGGAAAGGAGGGAGACTGTGGCACCGAAGAGATACGGGTATGCTGATCTTGTTTGTTATGCTTTGTTTGTGACTGAAGAGGTTCAAGACTCGGGACCAAGGGACTTCAGGGAAGCAATGGGAAGCATGGAGAGTCAGAAACGGTTGAAGGCAATGAATGAAGGTGTAAATTCATTGGAGAAGAACCGGACTTGGGAACTTGCGAATCTACCGGAAAAGTCAAGGGTAGTTGGATGCAAGTGGAACTTCATGAAGACGGAAGGTATTCCGGAGTTTGAAGAACCAAGGTACAAGGAGAGGCTTGTGTGTAAAGTCAATCTTGAGTTGGAGAGTGTGAATGATATTCAAAAGGCAAGTTCTAGCAAGGAGGAGATTGGTATGCTCAAGGGGAAGTTAGCTTCTGGATTTGAGATGAAGGATCTCGGCATTGTGGAAAAGACACTTGGAACAAATATTGGGAAGAACCGGAAAAGGAGGTATGGCTCTTTGAAAGGCGGTTTGAAGCATGTGAAGACAACTCAAGGTGGAGTGGCAAAGAAGGATATGATTGGTGACTTGGGGATTATGCATGGTTGTGAGAAGTTCACCGAGTATCTTCCTAGATCAAGGTTCAAGGATCAATTGGACTTGATCAATTGCGTTGAGACGTAATTCCATATTAATGGAGAGAGCAGCAAGTGGTTGATGGATAAAGTTGAGCATCACCACTGATTTGAAGTCAAGGTGGAGAATTGTGGAGTTTAGAGTGCCTTAAAATCAGTTTGGAGGATCATAGAATTGCTTGAAAGTGGTTCTTGGACCTTTGGGAATCGATTCCCTAGCTATGTGAATCGATTCAAGCATGTTTGAGTCTCTGTGAATCGAAGTACGCCTCTGTGAATCGCATGGGAAGCTTGCAGGAATCGATTCATTTCATTAATTCGTGCAGGGGAGACTTTTTTAACTAGGTGAATCGATTCACCTATGTCTGTGAATCGATTCACAGTCGGGTTTTATAAACCTGACGCTGCAGAATTGTGCAGTAAGAGATGCAGTCTTTCTAGGGTTGTGTGCAGCCGTTCTTGAGCGTCTTTGTGAGGTTTTAGGGGCTGGGAAACACTGTTAAACACCTTGGGATCTTAGGGAATCATAGAGGGAGGATTGAAGGCTTTCTCTATTGTTGTTCTTGAGAGGTTTTTAAGAGAGGAAAAGAGAGAGGGATTGGGAACTCTTGGGTTTGTTCTTCTTGGACATTTGGAAGGGGTTCAAAGCAATTGTAATCTCTTGTAAAGACTCTTTGATAGTGAACGAGGGCTGCTCTCTCCGCAGACGTAGGTCATCTTTTTAGGGCGAGCTGCGTAACCAAATAGCGGTGTTATTCTTCCTACTCTTTACTCCTTGTTTGATTGACTTTATTGCACTGTTGTGGTTGCTATTAAATTTAGTATTGGTTGTCTTTGATATTTGTTCATTATTCTTGTTCGTAACTCAACAAGTGGCGCCGTCTGTGGGAAGAACAAATAATTCAATTGTGCACCATGGGTACTAAATGGGACATCGAGAAGTTTTCCGGTAATAAAAACTTCGGTCTATGGAAGGTGAAGATGGAAGCAATACTTATTCAACAGAAGTGCTTTGAAGCCTTGAAGGGTGAGGCAAGAATGCCGGTCACTCTGTCTCAAACAGAGAAGAAGGAGATGATAGATAAGGCAAGAAGTGCCATTATCTTGTGCCTTGGCGATAAGGAATTGAGGGAAGTTGCAAGAGAGAAGACCGCGGCGGAGATGTGGGCAAAGTTAGAATCGTTGTACATGACCAAGTCATTGGCCCACAGGTTATGTCTGAAACAACATCTCTACTTATTCAAGATGGTAGAGACCAAACCTATTGTGGAGCAACTAGCGAAATTCAACAAAATTATTGATGACCTACTGAATATTGATGTGAAGCTCGATGACGAGGATAAGGCTTTACTCTTATTGAATTCATTGCCTAGGTCCTTTGAACACTTTAAGGATGCACTCCTCTATGGCAAGGAGTCCACTATTACCTTGGAGGAGGTCCAACAATCAATTAGGACCAAGGAGCTAACCAAGCTTCAAGACTTGAAGGTGGAAGATAGTGGGGAAGGCTTGAGTGTCTCAAGGGGAAAGAATGAGAGTAGAGGAAACGGTAAAGGAAAGCCTAAGGCGAAATCCAAGTCGGAAGGGGACAATAAAGCTAAGTACAAATGCTTTAATTGTCATAGGGTTGGTCACTTTAAGAGGAATTGTCCCGAGAGAGGGGGCAATGAAGATTCCGTGGAGGTTGCGATTGCTATGGAGGATGGTTATGAGGATGCAGGGGCTCTAGTGGTTACGAGTTGGGAACCAGATAGGAGTTGGGTTATGGACTCCGGGTGCTCTTTTCACATGTGTCCAAGGAAGGAATATTTTGAAACTTTGGAGCTCAAGCAAGGTGGAGTAGTTCGCCTTGGTGACAACGAAGAGTGCAAAGTTCAAGGTATGGGTTCAATTCGTCTCAAGATGTATGACAACCGTGAATTCCTTTTACAAGATGTGAGGAAACAAGGTATTCAGAGGCATAGGACTGTGGAAGGCTCACCGCATCAAAATAGCCTAGCAACATGCATGAATAGGGCCATCTTGGAGCGGGTGAGGAGTATGATTTTGGCAGCTGGGTTGCCTAAAAGCTTCTGGGGCGAGGCTGTGAGTACAGCAGTATATTTGATCAACAGATGTCCATCAACGGCGTTAGACTTCAAGACACCTATGGAGGTTTGGAGTGGGAGACCGACAGACTACTCCAAGTTGAAGGTTTTCGGAGCTTTGACGTTTGCGCATATCAAGCTTGATGTTAGAGCTGTGAAATGTGTCTTCATCGGATATCCGGAGGGTGTGAAGGGATACAAGTTGTGGAATTTGGAATCTGGAGGGTCAAAGGTTATCATAAGCAGGGATGTCACTTTCGATGAGACCCGCATGGGGATGAAGTGCAAAGACCTGGAGGATAGTAGCTCAGAAGTGGAGGTGGAGAAAACTCAGTTTGAGGTGGAGTCTACCACTAGTGAGACCGGGAATGATGAAGAGGAGGATAGTCCTCCACCATCAGGTTCTAGAGGAAGACAACAAACAGTGGATCCTGGCTATCAGTTGGCAAGAGATAGGGAAAGGAGGGAGACTGTGGCACCGAAGAGATACGGGTATGCTGATCTTGTTTGTTATGCTTTGTTTGTGACTGAAGAGGTTCAAGACTCGGGACCAAGGGACTTCAGGGAAGCAATGGGAAGCATGGAGAGTCAGAAACGGTTGAAGGCAATGAATGAAGGTGTAAATTCATTGGAGAAGAACCGGACTTGGGAACTTGCGAATCTACCGGAAAAGTCAAGGGTAGTTGGATGCAAGTGGAACTTCATGGAGGCGGAAGGTATTCCGGAGTTTGAAGAACCAAGGTACAAGGAGAGGCTTGTGTGTAAAGTCAATCTTGAGTTGGAGAGTGTGAATGATATTCAAAAGGCAAGTTCTAGCAAGGAGGAGATTGGTATGCTCAAGGGGAAGTTAGCTTCTGGATTTGAGATGAAGGATCTCGGCATTGTGGAAAAGACACTTGGAACAAATATTGGGAAGAACCGGAAAAGGAGGTATGGCTCTTTGAAAGGCGGTTTGAAGCATGTGAAGACAACTCAAGGTGGAGTGGCAAAGAAGGATATGATTGGTGACTTGGGGATTATGCATGGTTGTGAGAAGTTCACCGAGTATCTTCCTAGATCAAGGTTCAAGGATCAATTGGACTTGATCAATTGCGTTGAGACGTAATTCCATATTAATGGAGAGAGCAGCAAGTGGTTGATGGATAAAGTTGAGCATCACCACTGATTTGAAGTCAAGGTGGAGAATTGTGGAGTTTAGAGTGCCTTAAAATCAGTTTGGAGGATCATAGAATTGCTTGAAAGTGTTTCTTGAACACTGGGAATCGATTCCCTAGCTATGTGAATCGATTCAAGCATGTTTGAGTCTCTGTGAATCAGCACGCCTCTGTGAATCGCATGGGAAGCTTGCAGAATCGATTCATTTCATTAATTCGTGCAGGGAGACTTTTAACTAGGTGAATCGATTCACCTATGTCCGTGAATCGATTCACGATCGGGTTTTATAAACCTGACGCAGAAGTGTGCAAAGAAGAGATGCAGTCTTTCTAGGGTTGTGTGCAGCCGTTCTTGAGCGTCTTTGTGAGGTTTTAGGGGCTGGGAAACACTGTTAAACACCTTGGGATCTTAGGGAATCATAGAGGGAGGATTGAAGGCTTTCTCTATTGTTGTTCTTGAGAGGTTTTTAAGAGAGGAAAAGAGAGAGGGATTGGGAACTCTTGGGTTTGTTCTTCTTGGACATTTGGAAGGGGTTCAAAGCAATTGTAATCTCTTGTAAAGACTCTTTGATAGTGAAACGAAGGGCTGCTCTCTCCCGCAGACGTAGGTCATCTTTTTGGGGCCGAACTGCGTAACCAAATAGCGGTGTTATTCTTCCTACTCTTTACTCCTTGTTTGATTGACTTTATTGCACTGTTGTGGTTGCTATTAAATTTAGTATTGGTTGTCTTTGATATTTGTTCATTATTCTTGTTCGTAACTCAACAACTGGCGCCGTCTGTGGGAAGAACAAATAATTCAATTGTGCACCATGGGTACTAAATGGGACATCGAGAAGTTTTCCGGTAATAAAAACTTCGGTCTATGGAAGGTGAATATGGAAGCAATACTTATTCAACAGAAGTGCTTTGAAGCCTTGAAGGGTGAGGCAAGAATGCCGGTCACTCTGTCTCAAACAGAGAAGAAGGAGATGATAGATAAGGCAAGAAGTGCCATTATCTTGTGCCTTGGCGATAAGGAATTGAGGGAAGTTGCAAGAGAGAAGACCGCGGCGGAGATGTGGGCAAAGTTAGAATCGTTGTACATGACCAAGTCATTGGCCCACTGAGTTATGTCTGAAACAACATCTCTACTCATTCAAGATGGTAGAGACTAAACCTATTGTGGAGCAACTAGCGAAATTCAACAAAATTATTGATGACCCATCAATATTGATGTGAAGCTTCGATGACGAGGATAAGGCTTTACTCTTATTGAATTCATTGCCTAGGTCCTTTGAACACTTTAAGGATGCACTCCTCTATGGCAAGGAGTCCACTATTACCTTGGAGGAGGTCCAACAATCAATTAGGACCAAGGAGCTAACCAAGCTTCAAGACTTGAAGGTGGAAGATAGTGGGGAAGGCTTGAGTGTCTCAAGGGGAAAGAATGAGAGTAGAGGAAACGGTAAAGGAAAGCCTAAGGCGAAATCCAAGTCGGAAGGGGACAATAAAGCTAAGTACAAATGCTTTAATTATCATAGGGTCGTCACTTTAAGAGGAATTGTCCCGAGAGAGGGGGCAATGAAGATTCCGTGGAGGTTGCGATTGCTATGGAGGATGGTTATGAGGATGCAGGGGCTCTAGTGGTTACGAGTTGGGAACCAGATAGGAGTTGGGTTATGGACTCCGGGTGCTCTTTTCACATGTGTCCAAGGAAGGAATATTTTGAAACTTTGGAGCTCAAGCAAGGTGGAGTAGTTCGCCTTGGTGACAACGAAGCGTGCAAAGTTCAAGGTATGGGTTCAATTCGTCTCAAGATGTATGACAACCGTGAATTCCTTTTACAAGATGTGAGGAAACAAGGTATTCAGAGGCATAGGACTATGGAAGGCTCACCGCATCAAAATAGCCTAGCAACATGCATGAATAGGGCCATCTTGGAGCGGGTGAGGAGTATGCTTTTGGCAGCTGGGTTGCCTAAAAGCTTCTGGGGCGAGGCTGTGAGTACAGCAGTATATTTGATCAACAGATGTCCATCAACGGCGTTAGACTTCAAGACACCTATGGAGGTTTGGAGTGGGAGACCGACAGACTACTCCAAGTTGAAGGTTTTCGGAGCTTTGACGTTTGCGCATATCAAGCTTGATGTTAGAGCTGTGAAATGTGTCTTCATCGGATATCCGGAGGGTGTGAAGGGATACAAGTTGTGGAATTTGGAATCTGGAGGGTCAAAGGTTATCATAAGCAGGGATGTCACTTTCGATGAGACCCGCATGGGGATGAAGTGCAAAGACCTGGAGGATAGTAGCTCGAAGTGGAGGTGGAGAAAACTTCGGTTTGAGGTGGAGTCTACCACTAGTGAGACGGGAATGATGAAGAGGAGGATAGTCCTCCACCATCGTTCTAGAGGAAGACAACAAACAGTGGATCCTGGCTATCGGTTGGCAAGAGATAGGGAAAGGAGGGAGACTGTGGCAATCAAGAGATACGGTATGCCGATCTTGTTTGTTATGCTTTGTTTGTGATCAAGAGGTTCAAGACTTCGGGACCAAGGGACTTCAGGGAAGCAATGGGAAGCATGGAGAGTCGAAAGCGGTTGAAGGCAATGAATGAAGGTGTAAATTCATTGGAGAAGAACCAGGACTTGGGAACTTGCGAATCTAGGAAAAGTCAAGGGTAGTTGGATGCAAGTGGAACTTCATGAAGGCGGAAGGTATTAGGAGTTTGAAGAACCAAGGTACAAGGAGAGGCTTGTGTGTAAAGTCAATCTTGAGTTGGAGAGTGTGAATGATATTCAAAAGGCAAGTTCTAGCAAGGAGGAGATTGGTATGCTCAAGGGAAGTTAGCTCGGATTTGAGATGAAGGATCTCGGCATTGTGGAAAAGACACTTGGAACAAATATTGGGAAGAACCGGAAAAGGAGGTATGGCTCTTTGAAAGGCGGTTTGAAGCATGTGAAGACAACTCAAGGTGGAGTGGCAAAGAAGGATATGATTGGTGACTTGGGGATTATGCATGGTTGTGAGAAGTTCACCGAGTATCTTCCTAGATCAAGGTTCAAGGATCAATTGGACTTGATCAATTGCGTTGAGACGTAATTCCATATTAATGGAGAGAGCAGCAACTGGTTGATGGATAAAGTTGAGCATCACCACTGATTTGAAGTCAAGGTGGAGAATTGTGGAGTTTAGAGTGCCTTAAAATCAGTTTGGAGGATCATGGAATTGCTTGAAAGTGTTTCTTGAACACTGGGAATCGATTCCCTAGCTATGTGAATCGATTCAAGCATGTTTGAGTCTCTGTGAATCAAAGTACGCCTCTGTGAATCGCATGGGAAGCTTGCAGGAATCGATTCATTTCATTAATTCATGTAGGGGAGACTTTTTTAACTAGGTGAATCGATTCACCTATGTCTGTGAATCGATTCACAGTCGGGTTTTATAAACCTGACGCTGCAGAATTGTGCAGTAAGAGATGCAGTCTTTCTAGGGTTGTGTGCAGCCGTTCTTGAGCGTCTTTGTGAGGTTTTAGGGGCTGGAAAACACTGTTAAACACCTTGGAATCTTAGGGAATCATAGAAGGAGGATTGAAGGCTTTCTCTATTGTTGTTCTTGAGAGGTTTTTAAGAGAGGAAAAGAGAGAGGGATTGGGAACTCTTGGGTTTGTTCTTCTTGGACATTTGGAAGGGGTTCAAAGCAATTGTAATCTCTTGTAAAGACTCTTTGATAGTGAAACGGAGGGCTGCTCTCTCCCGCAGACGTAGGTCATCTTTTTGGGGCCGAACTGCGTAACCAAATAGCGGTGTTATTCTTCCTACTCTCTACTCCTTGTTTGATTGACTTTATTGCACTGTTGTGGTTGCTATTAAATTTAGTATTGGTTGCCTTTGATATTTGTTCATTATTCTTGTTCGTAACTCAACAGTATCAATTCACAAACTTCCCCCAATTACCTTCAACTTTGTATACCAACAAGCCAAATGCAAACTTTTTCTTTGCTTTCTCAGTTTGATTTTTTTTTTTTTTTTTTGATATTTGTTCTCCTCTGGCCTGTTCATTTTTTCTGAAATGACCTACATGCTTTGTGTAGCCACCCTAAACTTAAGATTGTTGCTCGCCCTCAAGCAACCCCAAACTTAATTTACAACCATATAACCAATTTTATAGAAAACAATCTCTCAACTCCAATTTAAAGGGACAATTGGTTTTTCCAGTTATTGGCTTGTATTGTGCTTAAGATTCAACAAAAAGGCTTAAGGCTCAAAAGGGCTAGCAAAGGATAATATCAAAAAGGGTAGGCAATCAAAGGCTCTGGCTATTCAAACAAACACAAAAATCTCAATCATCTGTGTGTGTGTTCACATGTAATGCAAAAGCAATCAAGAACCGAGTCAAGTTCTGAAAAATTCATACAAGTGGTGGAGCACTCAAAAAATAATTAAAATTGTGTTTAGGCTCAAACACTCACAGATTTTGCTTTTGTAATAAGAAAAGATTCATGACCACTAAAGTTCTCAAAAGTTACGGTTACAAGAAGCTGCTTAAAAAGGTTCATGTCAACAAAAGTTTCAGCTCCTTGATCATACACATCATGCACCCAATAAAAGGACAGTTCACAGACAAATTCTTAGATGAAAAGGAATGCCATAGATGAACAAAAAGGTCAGCCAGACATAGGGTGTACTTCACTGTTGGTGTAAGCCTTAGAGGCCAATGTTTTCATTTGAACTTAGAATTTGTATCATGCTAAACCACTATGGTCCCTACATGAGGAGTTGAGTGTTTTATTACTGTCAAACATTGTCTGTAATAGGATAATTATAAAGTCGGTTACTGGGCACTCCACGAGTCATGCAGAGGGACATGAGTGACCTAGATGTGATTTGCCCCTTTTACATAGCAGGAGTAATATCTGTGGGCTCCTTGATAGAGTATGACTGTAAAATGCATGGCCATGCTGAAATGAGTCAATATGGGGTATTGATCTTATTTGTTGTTACTAAGTCTGCTTGGGTATCAAGGAATATAATGTTGAACTATACAAGGGTGACACATACTATGTCTTGTGTTCAATATAGATATAAGGGAAAAAGGGTAATTATATACATGATCATTATCACGGAAAGGTTACGTCAAATCACTGGCATTCTCGTTACTTGGGTAGCAGTGATATGTTGCTAGACACCGCTCTGTGTTTATAATATTAAATAGTGATTTAATATTATTGCCAACGTTATGGGAACCTACAGGATCACACACGTAAGAACAGATTAATGGGAGATTAAAGATAAATGAGCAAGACTCATTTTATCCAGTGGTGTGCTCTTATGATGCACCAGCGTAAGTCAAGAGTAACGCAACACACGGTAAGCTATGGTGCGCTAGGTCAGTCTTAAGTGGTTCTATAAATAGAACACTTAAGCTGAAGTCTATTCACAGAATTTTACCCTAGCCGTACAGAGAGAACTTGTGTTCGCCGTGACTGTCGATTTTGTTTGTCAGCTAGCTCTGTAGACGGTGGCCACTCCCATTCGAAAGCTGTTCGTGTGGACTACATAGAGGCGTTGTCAGCTGTACAATGTTCGTGATCATCTCCAGTTCTCATCTGCAAGGGTCTGCGCTACAAGAGGTAACTCATATAATCCCTGAATTATGATCATTCATAAGGATCATTGGAAGGGAAATTTTAATTTTTTCGCTGCGTTTTATCTGATTGTATGCGCGATTTCCCAACATTCACAAACAAACAGAATAAATTCAACATAAAATAAATCGCAAAAGAAAAGAAAGAAAGATATAACCTTTGTGGTGAGTCGACCGACTCGACCGCTAACTTGAAATGAGAAAGGTGGGACACCAGAAGCCACCGCTAAGCTCGCACCAATGGGTTGCCTCCTATAAAGCGCTTCTTTAACGTCACTAGCTTGATGCATGAAGGAGTTGATCAAGGCTCTTTGAATGAAGAAAAGAAGATTGAAGCACATCCCTCCTTGGGAAGATGCACACCCATAGTCTTGAGTGCTTGCATAGAAATCACTTCCTTTTCTTCATTAGTCTTCTTTTTCTCCTCTTGAAATTATGTGGGTGGAAATTGTCAACCCCCACACTCTGGGTGCACTCTTCATAGGAATGAGTAAGTTCTGCATGTGCATTTTTTGGAATTTTGCATATTGGGATTTATTTCCCATGACCCATATGCAAACTACTCTTTCCTTTTCTTCCTTTTTCTTGCACTGAAAATTTTTTCATTCCATCTTTCATCTCTTCATCTAGCTCCTCAACGGAGTTCACTATCACCTTCTCTAAAGGTTGGGATGATTGGTTATGCTTAAGAAATTCTCCAACCGACTCCTCAATCATATCAATTCTAGAGGACTTTTCATTATCATCAGGATGCTTCATATCCTCAAACACATTGAAAGTCACATTCCCATCTTGAAACCTCAAAATTAATTTACCTTGTTGGACATCAATCAAGGATCTTCCTGTATCTAGGAAAGGGCTTCCAAGAAGAAGAGGGACCTCCTTGTCTTCTTCCATGTCAAGGATCACAAAATCTGCTGGAAAAAGGAATTTGCCAACCCTCACCAATACATCTTCCATAATTCTGTAAGGGTATTTGATTGACCTATCCGCTAGTTATAATGTCATTCTTGTTGGCTTGACTTCTCCTCGTCCCAACCTTTTCAACATAGATAATGGCATCAAATTGATGCTAGCTCCCAAATCATAAAGAGCTTTGTCAATATTCAAATTCCCGATGGTGCAAGGAATTGTGAAGCTTCCAGGATCCTTCATCTTTGGAGGAACCTTTATTTGAATGATAGCACTACACTCTTCTGTCAAAGCTACAGTCTCATCTTCTTTAAATTTCCTCTTCTTGGTCAACAATTCCTTCATGAATTTTGCATATGTGGGCATTTGCTCAAGGGCCTCTGTGAAAGAAATGTTGATCTATAGACGCTTGAAGATATCCATGAACTTAGCGAAATGTTCACCCTTCTCCTTTTTCGTGTTCAAAGGAGGATATGGCAGCTTCATATAAGGAGGAATCACTTTGGGCTTATTTCCCACCTACAGCTGCTTAGTTATAACTATGCCTTCCTCATCTGAATTGGATTTCTTCTCAGCCTCTTTTTTTTCTTTTTTTTCTTTATTTTCACTGCTCTCTTTTCAACTCTGTCCACCTCACTTTTTTCACTCTTTTTCTTGCTTCCAACTTCAGACATCATCTTGCTACTTCTCAAAGTAATTGCACTGCAATTCTCATTCTTGAGATTATCTACTATGCTAACAGAAAATTTACCTTTGGATTGCTCTACAAGTTGCTTTGAAAGTTGCCTAATTTGATTCTCCAAATTTCTTATAGAAGCTTCTTGGTTCTTGAAATGAGACTCATGATTCTGAAAGTTGGAGTGGATATTCTGGAAATTGGATTGAGTCATCTTTATAAATTAAGTGAGAGCTTCTTGTAAGGCATTTGGCTTCTCTTGTTGTTGAAGTTACGGAGGTTTGCTTGATGATGGGTTATCTTGCTATTTCCAAGAGAAGTTGGGATTATTCTTCCACCCAGGATTATAGGAGTTAGAATAGGGATTCCTTCCTTGCTTCTAAAAATTACCCATGTAGTTGGCTTACTCCTTCGGATTTCCCTTCGTATCACAACATCCATTCTCGTGAGGCCAATGACAAAAATCACA
The DNA here is from genome assembly GCA_037113605.1 of Calophaca sinica. Classification (NCBI taxonomy): domain Eukaryota; kingdom Viridiplantae; phylum Streptophyta; class Magnoliopsida; order Fabales; family Fabaceae; genus Calophaca; species Calophaca sinica. Next base: position 131,087,226 of record CM073731.1, read on the forward strand.
TCTCAAGTTCTTACTCAACTGGTTTACTTGAGCAGGAATAGAGGCTCCCATTTTCATTGCTTTAAGCTCTTTTGTGATTACTTCCAATTGTTGAAAGACTAATTTATTTTGAGCCAATAGTACATCTTATGTTTCTAGCTCAAGGAATCCTCTTCTACCATGTGTTCCTCTATCATTCTGACACAACTGCTCATTTGAAGCCATTTGCTCCACTAAAGTTCTTGCTTCTGCAGCTATCTTGCTGTTAATTGTACCTCCAGCTGAGGCATCCAACATCATTCTTGTATTTGGCCTTAACCCATTACAAAACATCTACATCTGGTTAAACTCATCATACGCATGGCTAGGACACCTCTTCAGAAGAAGCTTGAATCTTTCTCATGCCTTATACAGATTTTCCCTCTGGTTCTGTTGGAACCCATGAATTTCACCTCTTCTTTTGATGAACTTGGAGGGTGGAAAAAAAAATGTTCATGAATTTATCCTCCAAATCATCTCAAGTAGTGATGCTTCCTTGAGGCAAAGTGTGCAGCCAATCTTTTGCTCTATCTCGCATGGTGAAAGGGAAGAGCCTTAGTTTTTTGGCCTCTTCTGTCACTCCATACAGCTTCAAGATACCACATATTTCATAGAAATTCACCAAGTGCTGATTCGGGTCTTCAACTTCATCCCCAGTGAATTGAATCTGCTTGAAAGTGTTTAACAGAGATGTTCTGATCTCAAAAGCATTTGTCTCCACCTGTTGGTAGGCTATAACGGTTCTCTGATGATTATTCCTTCTCCCAAAATCACCCAAGGTACGTGGTGGTGGTGGTTGGTCCCACATCACTTCTTGAGTTATAACATGAGAAGTAGAAGCAGAGGCTTGTTCTTATCATTGTCTTGCTTCCTTTGTCTTCTTCCTATTAGCTCCTGCTAACTTTTCTATCTCTGGTTCAAACAACAGTTCATCTGTTTGTTTACCTCGCATGCACAAGAACTAAAGGAAAAGGTAAGTAGCAAAGCCACAATTATAAATTTAATTTTTTTTATATGAACAGAAAATAAATGGTTCAAAATAATACTCGTTTGCCTTGTTAAAAATCAATTCAACAATCCCCGGCAACGGCACCAAAATCTTATTAAGGTTTCAGCAAGTGTACCGAATCGTACAAGTAATAAAGTGAAAAGTAAAGTATCGCCTCCACGAGGATTGTGATTGATTATTTAACTTAACAAAGTTTGTATCGATTTTGAACGAGAACCAAATCTTGGTGATTGAAATCGAGGATATTTTTGATAAACAATAATAATAACAAGAACAAACTATTTGTAATTCGATGGATTAAAAACGACTAGGGGTTGAATCCTCTTGTATCCACTCTTATGCAATTAGTTCAACATCAACTTAAGCAATTTCATACAAATTGAAGTTCAAATCAACTAAATTAGTTTAAGGTCAATCCCTTGCCTTATAAACCCTTTACTCTAACTAAAACCCCTAATCCCTTAGATGATTTATAGTTAGGTTAAGCAATAAGAGTAGTGATTCATAAGAACATATAATCACAAAGTTATATTCCTATACTCATCATGATTATGACTACCAATCTCAGTTCAAGTTCATTCACCCAATTTTCCAATCAACATGAAAAACCCTAAATCAATGCAATAGCGGCCAAGTATTGAAAAGCATTAAACGTAGAGATTGAAAGCTCAATTGATATGAAATAAACTTGCATTAATGTAATGGAACTAACTACATAAGAGTTTTAACAAGATTCATCTAACCCTAGTCTAAGAGGTTTAGTTACTCATAGAGAACAAAGAACCAAGCTAGAAAATTGAATAAAAGGAAGAAGACCACTCCATTGAAGACTCAAATCCTTCTTCCCAAGCTTGAATCCTCTTTAGAGATGGAGGAAAGTGAAACCTAGCACCCTTGACGAGCCTCCCGGTGTTTTAGGTCTTTCGAATGGTTAAGAATGCCTCCAAACAGTGAAAACACGAGCTTTAAACAGTTTCAGCGTGACAGAAGCGCTTCGCGCGTGCTCCACACGCGCAGGGGCAAAAGGCAGGAAAAATCGCGCTTTAAACGCGCTCCAGGCGCGCTTCAAATGCACACGAACAGCAAGACACGATGCAACGCGCTCCAGGCGCGTTTCGCGCACACACGAACAAAATTAATAGCAGATTTGCACGCAGGTCGCGCTTCAAGCGAACTCCAAGTGCGTAGACTCAAAAATTCAGATTTTCTTCACCTTCAAAGATCATTCCTTTGACTATATGCTCCCATTCATGTGCACTTAGAGATAAAAAATCATAGCAAACACTAATGCACAAGCATTAGAATGAATCCAAGTGAATACACAAATCACACAATTTAAGCAAACAATCACCTTGAATTCTCTTCATTCACAAAGCAATTTTTCAATTTAGCTCTATAAATCTATATGTGATGAAGATTTATCAGTGAGGAAGTGTTGAGGACATCTAGACTGTGGAAGAGCTCGATAAGTTCCTTATTTGCAATTCTTGGAATCACTCTTGCGCTAATTGTTTTCCTACTCTAATGATTACATCTGACTAACTATTCATTTATCCATATTTTTCAGTACCTTTATTTGTAGAGCTAGCAAATGTAGTTCATATATATGCTGTTGGAACTTGGAATTATATGAGGAGGGCCTTTATTTGGTTGAAGTAACTATGCAAGTCAAGCTCAAGTATAAGTTTATGTTAATCTTGAATTGTGATACTGTAAGTTTAATATCATATTAATCATTATTACGTGTTTTAGAAATGTTTTCGTTCTATCAAGTATCAAACATGTGAGTCTGCACCAGAAGAAAGTATTGAACTGTTCCAGTTTGAGGTTTCAAATCCATTTTTTTCTCCTTTATCATTTATCCTTCCTACCTGTTAAAAATGCCCCCACAAAGATGTTACTCTGCTCTCCATCAACTTGGGCTATGCTCGGCCGCTGGTGCAAGTTTATTTGAGTAGCTATGACTTGAGATTTTATTTATAACTTGCATTGCATTTAGATGGGATAATATTGGTGTAAGAATCACTATATATGATGCTTAGTGTAACTCAGTATTAACTCAGTATTATTTCTTTGTAACTTAACTGGATTCAAAAATTTGTAGTAAATTAACTGTTACATACAAAATTCGTACCAGACAACACGTCGCAACCTGTGCATATGTACGGTTATGCACGGGAATAGCTTTATACATTCATGGGTTAACTGAATTGTAAGGAGAAAGAGAAACATCATTTATAAATATTGTCTAAGTTTAGTTTAGTATTGTGATTTTAGAAACTGAAATATGGACTGTACTTAACATTCTCATTGACAGAATAGAATTAGTAACTTGGAAAAACATATTCTGCATAACATGCATGCTGCATTACAATAAATTGATTACTGTCAAATTCATAAGCGACTGTCTTATTTTTTGTCTTGATTAGTCTATTTCTGATTTATACTATTAAAGTAAAGTATTTTAAAAGATCGTACTATTCAACCACGCGCGACCCGTGTGTATGCACGGGTATTATACTTTTAATACAAGAAAACTAAAAAAAAAAATTATGGAGAGGGGAAAATGAAGCTAGTGGAGGATGTCATCAATATAGTGTACAACGAAGAATCTTAACATCCTGATTAAATGACTTTGCAAATTCATCTGACATAAATATTACATGTTTTTTTGTTTTTGTTTTTTGAGATTAATTTCCTCTCACCGTTTTTATTGCACCAGTGAGAGCCAGTTTGAAAAGCTGATAAAAAAATAAAAAAATAAACAATTCTGATTATTCTGATCAAAATAGAAAACATAACTTAGGCAAATGGCACGATAAATTAGGATCATAACAGATCTGTTTGTATCTTTACCTAGACAGTGAGTGAATTGTGATGAATCGGGGTCCCTTCCAAGAAGTACAGCTGTACCTTGTACTCATGGTTCCAGACAAATCTCAATTCTACAAAAACAAACGAGGAGGAAGAATAAGTGGAAGCTAAATTACATAATTAAAGCCAGTGACTTATAAGTCAATCACTTTAGCCAGCCAGCCAATTTTGACTGGACCAATTTTATTTTTGTTATTAATTTCTAATTGGATGTTTAAATCTTACGTGTAAGAACTAAATCCATATATACAAGATTCTAACTCTGTACATATGGAAGGTCGGCCGGGTACTGCTGATAGAAAGTTTTTGGAACCATTAAAGGACTTTGACGGGAGACGGTTTAAACCATATATGGAGAAGTTCGAAGACACTGGATTGGAACAGAGCGGGGCCAAAATGACTTGACGTAGAGTCACTTTTATTAACACACTAGAAAGATAATTGTGATTCATGGGTGCACAATATAATTTATAATATTTTAATTTTTTGGGTAGTTATAGTTACCTCATTTATTTGAGAGGAGTCGTTCCCTGCGGTTAAGTTTCTGGGTTTTACTACTGTGCAGTTTAGGCTTTTAATATTGGTTATAAACAGTCTTTAGCATCAGTTATAAAATCATTATTAATGCGAGCGATATAAAAGGTGGGAACTATTTACATCGCAAAATGAACCGATGTAAAAACTGAACTTTTCATACCAGTTTCTCACCAAAACCGATATTAAAACTGACCTTTTTACATCGTTATTGACGTCTTTTGTGATTTTCTGCACTGAGGGTTTTGTTGTTCTATTCTATTTCGTTTTTCTACAACGGGTGTAAAACATAACCGATGTTAAAAGTCTTCAATAACAGCTAAATATATAACTGATGTTAAAAGTTTTCAATTAAATTGCAATAATGCCACTGTGTTTTTTTAACATCGGTTACGAGTTAACCGATGTAAATTTCTGTTATAGAATTTGTTTTTTGCACTAGTGTTTGAACCTTAAATCTTCGGGTTCAGCTCTTTAAGCTTCCCTCAGCTCCTCAACCGAGCTGTCTGCTTGGAACACGTTATGATATGATTTAGGGTTTATCGGAAGATGAATCATTTATCATTGTCTTCGGCTTTTGCTATAAGAGTGAAGGTTTTGTGATCGTGAGAGTGAAAAATTTGGTAACATGGGTTTTTTCAGTATGAGAGAGGTTCAAAATTTATGGAAAAAAGGATGCGACATGCAAAAATAGTTCGCGTGTTTCAGTTTTTTTCTTTAATTTAAATCCGCTGCTGATTCTGCCCCTGTATATAGGGTTGGCAAAGCGGACCAACTCGGCCCAACCCAGCCCAACTTGCCATGCCCACTCAAAAAAGAGTTGGCCCAACCCAGCCCGCCAGGGGTGGTGAGTTAAGGTGTTGAACCCAACCCGTCCCGTCACGGGCTAGCAGACCTTCCCATTAAAAAATAAAAAAAAACATAAAAACTGAAATTTGGGTTAAAACGGGACCAAAATGGCAGGCCAACCCGCATAAAACGAACCAAAATGGTAGGCTAGCTTACCCGAAATATGTGAAAAAAAATTGTTACTCCCTCTGTCTCATTTTAATTGTCTTATTAGTTTACGCGCACTTATTAAAAAAATGATTGACTTTACAAATTTCTATGATAAAATAATACTATTTGACAAAAATACCCCTTGTTAATTGGATAAGTGGAGTAGTTAAGTAGAAGAAAATCATTAATATTGTTGGTTGAAATACAAGGGGTATTGTTAGAAAAGAAATAATTAATACTTTTTGATTTTCTAAAGAGACAAGTAATCTGAGATAATGAAATATTCCAAAGAGTACAACTAAAATGAGACGGAGGGAGTAGAAAATAAGAAAATAAATAAATAAAAATATATGCTAACCCGATGGGTTGGCTCGGCCCGACTCGCTTATGGCCAAACGGGTTGACGGGCTAAGTGAGTTGGGCTAGATGGGTTAGTGGGCTGACATGTCGTAACCCAACCCGCCCCATTTTAAGTGGTTGACGGGTCGGCCCATCGGGCCCAACCCGCTTTGCCAATGTAACCGCCTCGTAGATCTTTGACCAGTGTCAATCGAAAGCGTTTCATACTTAACTGCCGCACATTAATCGTTGTTGGATGCCCATTTTGTTGTAGTGTTTTATTTCTTTTCTAATGGCAAAAACAAATAACACCAGTCAAAAAAAAAATGACATAAATAAAATGACAGGATGCTAATGTATCACCTTTGTGAAAACCAATTTTGCCCCTTTATATTACATTTTGATTTTCCATATTTTTAAAATTAGTGAACTGAAGTGCAACTAAAAATTTGGGTTAGGTTAGGACCAATAGCTAAAACAATGGACCAAATAGGTTAATTTGAGCTACAACAAAAGTTGTCCAAAAATGACATTTGGGCCACTTGGGCCCAATGAGATAATGACAAAAACCAAAAAGGAAATTATTAAATACAACCCCAAAATTGCTACCGTACACCCTAATGTGTTTCTTTAATTTTTTTCCCTTCTAGTTTTACCCTCCTCCACTCCAAAAATACATTTACGGATGCTACATGTCCGTAAATACATTTCCAGAAAATAACTTAAATCATTTTCAAAAAAACCTCTCCCAACCACCTTTTCTCTTTTTCTTCCTCACTTCATCTTCCTCTCCCTCGTCAACCCTAACCCCTAAATCACACACCCCTAAACCAACCGTCTCTTCAATCTCGTCCTCCATTTCTTGCATCTCATCCAAACAACCACTAGGTATGAGATTGATCTTCTTCATTCGTATTTTCACGTTTTTATTCATTTGTGGTTTCTAGTTTAGTCTGGAAATGATTTTCCAGAACCTGCTTGACTGTTTCCGTAAATGTATTTATGGAATAGGTAAAAATAACTCGTGCGTAAATACACTTACGGAAGCTACGTGTTCAGTATATATGTACACCTTTCATAAATATATTTAAGGACGCAGATGTTACCTATTCCATAAATACATTTACCGAGACAGTGAAAACACACCTTGGTAAATACATTTACGGAATTGGTCAATTTTTTTAATAACTCTAACTCTCAAATTGTCTAATATTATAATTACGTGTGCAAGTATGACATCAATAAGAGGTTATTCACAAGTATGCAAGTATAATAATTACGTGTGCAAGTATGCAAGTATGACATGGGTGGGAGGTTCCTATGGCTTCCTCCTGCAAACGGAGATAGCAACAGCAGCAGGTTCAGGTTGTCCTCGCAACCCCGGAGGTACCTGCGGAGGTCGGGGATAAATTCAACTAGATTTTAAAATAGTTTAAAATTGAAACGGTTTGCACGTTTTTTTCCACTTTTTGGTGCTTGATTACATTCGGGTTTTGATTTGAACCTTCCTCTCTTCTTTCTGGCTTTGGCAGGGGCTCGCGGATTGGTTTCGCAACTCGCGGATTAGTTCTTTCTGGTTTGTATTTTTCTATTGTTGGTTGGCATTTATATGAATTACTACTAGTTTAGCATTTAATTTTGAATTTTGGTTGTCTAAATTAGTTCTTCAAACTGCCACTGGTTTGGCACATTGCTACTGGTTTTTCATATTACTCTGAAGTAGTTTTTTCCTACTAAAATGGCTTTTTTGATAGTGGTTTAGTGTATTGCTTTTTTACTACTACTTTTTCTTCTAAAATATCAACTGCACTAGTCTAGCATATTGGTAGTTTTTCATTTGCGTCAGATGTGAAGTACCTTTGCAAAGTGGATTTGATATTACGTTGGTTATGAGTATAGACATTGTTACAGGTTTGGCTGGAATTTAGCATGTAACTTGATCTTGCTATTACCCATGGCATATTGGTTTGCATACTGGTTTGGCATTTTGTTGTACTGATGGGATGTTGTTTTTGTGCTGCTATGCAGCTCTATTTTGCTACTTCAATTTTTATTTGTATTGGGGACTACTTTTTGCAATCTGTATCTATTGGGTATACTTTCGCAACTATATTCACATCTCTTGTGCTAAGGTTCACTTTATTTCTATTTAATGAATTCTTTTGGCTTATCAAATTGTTGTAAGTTGTGAAAGTTCTAAGTCTAATGTGGGATTGTTTATTATTATTCCACAACATCTCCAACGTGACTATTTCTGACAAACACTAATCTTTAAAAGAGAGTAAGAAGCTGCTGCCATTTATTCCACAAGAGTTAAAGCAGCAAAACCCAGTACGAAAATGCAAGATAGATGCATAGGTCTGAAAACGCACGCTAGCTAATTAAAGGTGATTAATGGGTCGGTTTAATCACACGCTGAACAAACACCTATGTGCGAAGTGATAAGAGGAAACAACCACAGCGATAACAACAGAAGGCCAAGTAGAGGTTTGGGTTACCATGGAAGCAGGCGGCAAACAGGTAGGTAAGCGCGAGGCTTGTAATGGCGATGTACAACAACCCTATTGATAAAATCCGTATTGGATTTTGAACTTGGTCGTATTCGAGATAGATTACACTTAGAAGACAAACACCGAGCGATGCAATGAAAGAGATGATGATGGATATCAAGAATATTGCAACATAGGTTCCTTGATATGAACAAAGGGCTTTATCACTGAGACTTGCCTGCACGACGCCACCCGGTGGGTTCGTAGCGAGTTGAAAGCTCATTGTTGCTATTATTGCAGCCGTCAAACCCAGGAAGCATATCTTGACCAATTTTGGAGGAATTGGACGCTGATCTCCCAAACCTGAACCTGTCTCTGGATTCTCTCCCGAACCTGAACCAGCTCGTCCATTATCACTTATTTTGTTGACTGTTGATTCGATTGGAATTGTTTATCCTGGCTACAACAGCATGTGCCAACTTTCAGGATATATATAGAAGTGTGTTTTCAAAGATGACGATATATGACAAATTAAGATGAGGATATATGACATTAGTGGTTATCGCTCTTCACTTCATTGCACATAGGGCCTGACAATCTTTAGTGGCCCGTCCGAAAACAGATGAAACCGAGGCACCGTTAAATGTTACGGGTGGGTCAGTACGGACTTCGGGTACGCGGGTGACAGAAAACGATTTTTAAGTGGTTTAAATGGGCGGGCTCGGTTCTTCAAATATTAGCCCAGCGGCAACCGAACCCGCCTGCGTAAAATACACGTCCATAACACTTCTGCTGTTCTGCGCACACTGCATTTTCAAAATATACACTGTGCTGCACTTCGGTCACGTACACTGCGCTGCACTACTTTTTCCATTCTACTACTGCTACACGCAGACTATATATCAGTCAATAGACATAATTAAAATGGACAGATAGCACAATAGCTACACTATGTAGCTTCCACACTACACGTAAGTTGGTGATAGATATTTAAGTAGATAAATAATAAAAAAAAGTAATACATGAAAAATGAAAAGACTTTCAAAAGTTTATTTTATTTTTTCAAAATTTTTCTAACCAAATAAATAATAAGATATATCATTACAATAAGAGAGAGTGGGCATCAAGACTTTGCTGTAAATACTCAGAGACCGAGATCTAGCACTTCTTCCTCAATCGTTCGTTCTTCTTCCTCAACCCTGCACTGCCTCTAGCTCTTTCTTTCAAATTTTAGTTTTGACAAACCTCTTATTACATCTATTTTTTTCAAGGCTTTGGAATAGTTTTAATGCTTAGGTGCCTTGCTCTTTTATGTTACTATTAGATTTTGGGTCTATCTCAACCCTACAAACTAACTTGTAAGGTTAGGATGTCGTTTCATTATAAATTCTTTTGAGGTTTTATCTTTAGTCTATGTTTGACTTGAGTTTTTTTTTTCCTAACACACTATTCATGCCCATTTCTATTGGGTTTGGTGTGTGGATAATAATGGTGGGTATGTGGCCTCACTACAACATAATGTGTAAAAGAAAACGCCACTTTAAGCAGTGCTTATAAAGAAAAAATGCTACTTTAGCTAATAAACAGTGCTTCAGAACACAAAACGCTATTTTAGGCGTAGAGGAATAAACAGCGCTTCAGCAGAGAAGCGCTATTTAAAGTTGTACTACAAGAATAAACAGCGCTTAAAGCAAAAAAGCACTGATTTTGTTTCTAGAGAAATAATCAACGCTTAAGCAAAGAAGCGCTGTTTAAAGTTATACTAAAATAATAAACAGCGCTTAAAGCTGGAAGCGTTGATTTTGGTCCTCCACTTCTCATGCGATTAACAGCGCTTTAAACAGGAAAGCGCTGATTTTGGTCCACTTATCACTTCACGCTTCACGCTTTAAACAGGGAAGCGCTTTATTCTTACTTCACGCTTCCACTTCACGCTCTCTCTCTTCCATCGCAAATAGGCCTCTCTCGCTCACCTCCATTCCCAATCCCACAGATCGCAAACCCTAGCCCCAACTTCCACATCTTCCATTCCCAATCCCACAAATCACAAACCCTAACCCTAACCTCCATTCCCAACGACTTTGTGTTCGAAGTATATCCGAATGAGGAAGCATTCTGATGAGGAAGACGAAGAAGGTTCTAAAAGGTTCTGATGAGGAAGACGAAGTGTTCGAAGGAGATCCAAATGACGAAGTATTCTGATGAGGAAGACGAAGAAGGTTCTAGAATGAGATCCGAATGAGGAAGAAGAAGAAGAAGAAGAAGAAGAAGAAGAAGAAGAGAGCGAGAGTTGAGGAAGACGATGAAGAAGCAGATCTGAACGGCAAAGAAGCAGAGAAGAAGCAGATCCGAATGACGACGGACAGATCCGAGTGAGTTTTTTCTCGAAACCCTAACGTTTTTTCTTGAAACCCTAATCTCTGTGTTGATTTCCCCAATTTTTCTCTAAACCCTAACGTTTTTTCATGTTTCGTCTCGAAACCCTAATGTTTCACACGGTGGGGAGGACGACCGAATCTGGAGATCAAGGCTTTCCCTGTCCCTATTCAAGTTCAAGTTCAAGTTCATTGCACTGTGGGGAGGACGACCGAATGGGTTTTTTGAGGGTTCAAGTTCTGGGGTTCACGTTCAAGTTTTGTGTTTGTGATAGATCTGTTTTGTAATTTTATAATTTTTTTTTAGCTTCCCCTATGATAGATCTGTTTTGTAAACTTCAATTTGTGTTATGGATTTGATTATGTTTATTGATGGATTTGTGTTCTGGATTCGATTTTGTTTATTAATGGATTTGTGTTCTGCTGATAGTTGATTGTTGTTTAGGTTGCTCAAAGCTTTCGTGTAATGCTTGAAAAAGAAAAAAAAAGTTGAAAAAATAGCGCTTCATTAAAGAAAGCGTTGTTTATTGATGCTAAAAGTTGACAATAAACAACGCTTATTTTAACGAAGCGCTGCTTATTGATGCTGAAAAGTGACAATAAACAGCGCTTCCTTAAGGAAGTATTGTTTATTGTCAATTTTCAGCAGTGCTTCAAAAACTTTTTTTTTAATAATAATTAGCAGCAGTTAAATAAGCAGCGCCTTTTAAGCTCTGCTTAAGGCCAAAATAAGCGCTGTTTATTACCTAACTTTGTTGTAGTGCCCATTAATAGATCTAGGATATGCTTTGATATCATATCAGAATTTGAATTTGAGTCTAACTCGGCTCCAGCCCCCAAGGTAGCTTGTGGTAATAATAAAAACTCATTTTCTCACACTAAGGTTTGACCTACTACGTACGTGCATAATAAAGACTCTTTTTTTGGTAGTTGTTATAGGGTAAGGTCTCATTCTAATTATTCCACTCCATTTTTTTTTTTTTGGTTGTTATAGGGTACGACATCATTTTAATTATTCCATGTATCTTTTTTTGGGGAATATTATTCCATGTATCTATTGGACACACAATTAAACTCTAATGCTCAATAAAAGTTTACAAGAATAATTAAGGGGAGCATTTCCAATTAGCTTTTTTATGTTTAAAAGAAAATAATACAAGAAAACTAAAAAAATATACGGAGAGGGGAAAATGAAGCTAGGGAAGGCTACCATCAATTTGCAAATTCTTTGGTTATAAATATTACAAATGTAGCAGAAGATGCTGATGAAAATAAAAAACTTTCTGATTAAAATAGAAAACCTATTTTAGGCAAATGGAACGATAAACTAGGACTGCAACAAATCTGTATCTATACTAGACTGTGTTGACTGGAATGTAACTTAGTCGAAAATCGGCTAAACTCCACAACAATGATTTCCTTTTCTTCAAGCAATTACGCCAATGAAGAAACTATGTTCCTCAGCTATGGGTCCCTTAACTCACTCCAGAAAGGGTTAAGTAAGTGAACTAAGATAAAAATGAGAACACAAAGGTAAACATAAAGTGCGACTGAATAAACTTGAATGAAAATAAGTTGTTTGTATTGATTCATGTGTCTAAAATTATGTACAACTTGGGTATTTATAGTAACAACTAAGAACTACCCCCTATTTTCCACGTTCAGTTGGCTAACAATGATAAACTCCTAGTTGGCAGTTAATCGACTGAGTAGTGCCATGCTCCATAACCACGGTCCTAAAATCTAGGCGCACTACCACGTCATGGCCACGTTCTCAGCGTGGATCTTATCCTTGGCTTTCTCGCTCAGCTCCTAAAAATTTGGAGATCATCTTGACTTTAATTAATTTTGAATTTAAATGAATTCAAAATTAACCTCCACCTCATTCGGTTCATGGAGCAATTTCAAGAACCTGACCCAATAAGTGACTTCAGGCTAGCCTAATGGGCCCAATATCTTCAATTCAACCCAGTAAGCCCAAGGCCCATGTCTACCTCTTAGTTTCCTGCTTATGGCTCTGTCAGCTGCATATTCGGCTAGCTTGTGATTCGACTAACATCCAATCGACTAATTTCCTTGCTTCGGCTACTGTTGTATTTGACTAATACTTGAGAATATTTTGGGTGTAAACAATTGCCCCCTATTCTTCTCTTAGCCGTAAAACTTTAGGTTTAGGCCGAGGTGGCATAATGATTAATGTCAAATCGCCCTTTTAATCATAAATGCTAAGTTATCCGTTTGCAACAACTTTTTAAATAGTACAGCAGCTAACCTTATCCATCCGATTTACTCGCATGGAATCCCATCGCTAGCGATTAACTTTTCCTTTAAACACCCCTTAGCCGAATTACTTTTCACACTTTCTGCAAGCCATAATTCCTGTAGTGTTAGCCCCTTCATCGTGATTTCGCTTTTACCTACAACTAAGGTCACAATGTCTTCTGCCTTTGATTCTCAAAACCAGTCCTATGAGCACGATGACCCACAGTCATCTAGTTCTGTGAGCGTTGAGCGTTCTCCAAGCCCTCCTACGGCTCTCGATTCTAGTTTATGTCCTCCTCTCTTCGAGAATCAGGATTTCATATCCTTGACACCTTCCACTTCGAAACTGGAAGAAGGAGCTATCTTCTTGAAGGAATACATGGCCCCATCTCTATATGCCTTACCAATCTCTTGTGATTAATTCACCACAAAGTGCAAACCAACTAACCTCCATTCATGGCTTCGCTTGCCCCAACCCTATGTGGACTGGGTTAATCGGCTGAAGGAAGCCAAATCTGACAAATGGAGGCAGTGGGGCATCTATGACATAATCATGCTGTCTACTTAAGACATTCCACTCAACTTGGAGCTACTTTATGGCTTCTACGGCTATTGGTGTATCTCCACCAACACCTTTATTTTTCCATGGAGAATGATCACCCCCACTCTTCTGGATGTTGCGGCTATCATGGGACTTCCAATCACCGTTGATGATGTCCACTCCCACTATTCTTTTTAGGTCCCAGAATTGGGATTCAATTTCTCCAAGAGCACTTCTGGTTATTCCAACTTCCTTGCCCATAATGCCAAGTCCAGAGGAGTTGTGACTAATGCTGAACACAACGCCTTCCTCTTTTATTGGTTTAGCAAGTACTTCCTTTGCTCCAGTTCCATTGTTGTGGTGCAAGAGCTACAATTGTATGTGGCTCTTGCCAACTCAGATGGCAATTTCTCTTGGGGAACTCTCTTCCTCTAATACCTCTACCGCTGCCTGTTGACCATTTTAGAGCGACTGCAGAGAGGAGAAGACATCAAGAATGTCCAGGGACTATTGAGGATTTCGGCAAGTGTACCAAATCGTACAAGTAATAAAGTGATAAATAGAGTATCATCTCCACGAGAATTGTGATCGATTAAAAACTTAAAAAAAGGTTGTATCAACTTGAACATGAGCCAAATCTTGGTTTTTGAAATTAAGAATAATTGTAACGACAAAAACAAACTATTTGAATTCGAATAATTAAAAGCGACTAGGGGTTGAATCCTTTTGTTTCCACCTTTATGCAATTGAGTTCAAAACCAATGCAAGTGGTACACATGAACAATTGAAGTTAAATCCTCTAAATTAGATTAACAAAAATTCATTTCCTCTTAATCCCTTTGATTTAACTAATAAGCCCTAATCCTTTAGGTTCAAATTAATTAAATCAAGCATAAAGAATAGGGATTCATACAAACTCATACTAATAGAATTATATTCACATAATCCTATAGATATCAAAGGGCATTAAGAACAGAGACGAAGGATCAACTAACATGAATAAACTTGCATTGAAATAATAGAATCCAACTCCATAAAGCTTTCCACAAAATTCATCTAACCCTAGCCTGAAAGAGTTTAGCTACTCATAGAGAACGAGGAACCAAACCAGAAATTCATGAAGATGAGAGGAAGAGATTGAATCCTATCCTTCACCGTGCCTCCAAAATATCAAAGTTCGAACCCTAGGTAAGTGCTTAAAGTGACTATTTATAGTCTAGGGTGAAAAAGGGTCAAAAACCAACTTAAAACGTTCAGAAACGCGAAAATTCAAGTGCAGGACACTCCGCAGCACGACCGTGGCGTCTGACACGGCCAGGCCGAGCTTCTCTCTGACTCTCGCTGTTGTGCGCGTGTTTCCCTCGAAGCACGGTCGTGCTTCAGCACACGGTCCCGCCGTGCTTAATGCAGTTTTGCATTTTTCACCTTTGTAAAGTCCGAATTAGCTCAATGTGTCTTCATGAAAGTTGAAGCTGTGGATCTTAGCTTTCCAATGGCATTAATTTCATCTAATTTGGACACTTACAACTCCAGATATGATTAAAATATTAAACAGGTGTTAGGCTAGGGCAACATCACCATATCAACTTGTAGTACAAATTACCCCAATTTAGAGATTGATTTAGGTCTCAATTTCTTCATCAAAGTTGTAGATAATTCTTCTATCTTTCCAAAAAGACCAAGATCATCTTATTCGGATTAGTTTGGCTCAAGATACAGCTTTTGGAATCTTTCTTTGTTAGAAAACAACGCTTCTAGGTGCGCTTCCAAGTCAATCATTTGGCTATGCTACTATTTCTGTGCACTTAGAGATAAAAAATCATAGAAAACTCTAATACACAAATGTTAGAATGGGATCAAGTGAATACAATGAATCATGCAATTTAAGCTCAAATTCACTTCAAAAGTTCTTTATGCATCATGCAAAACTCAACTTTGGCTTTATAAATATTCATGTGATGAAGATTTATCAGGGACCTCTTTGGTTCTTGCAACTCTGGATAATGCTCTATTTTTCGGAGTTCATTGACTCACGCTTCAACCCTAGCTCTCTCCCCCGAAATGTAAGCATTTTGGGGACTCATCTCAGGCTTATGCCTTGTGAGGTCACTTATGCCTTCAGTGTGACAGAGAAGCTCTTCAATTTGACCAGGATATTGGCTAACTGGCGCCCTATTTTGGAGAAGGGCATTGGGCCATTTTGGATTTTTTCATCGGATGAGCCCCTCCTAGTCGACCAGCAAGATCAAATGGAGCTTAACTGGACCTTAGTTTTCACAGCACGTGCCTTACTCTGTGGCCTCAAGCCCACTTCAAGAAATAACAAGTCATCGGCTGAGTTCTACTACCCTAATTGCATGGCAAGGCAGTTTAGGCTTCTTCAAATGTACCCTTGCCGTATAACTCCAAGGTTGGGAGCCTTGGTCGACTGGCATTTTTTGCCAATGATGTAATGGAGGTGGCCACCTCCAACTTCAAGAAAATCAGGGCCTTCCAGTGGATTTCTTTCAGCCCTGCTTCTAGTGAAACTTCTGCTTTTTCCAATTGGTGGCCATTAGTGAAGACTCAGTTGTTTCCTGATCGGCTGGAAAAATATGTCACAAGATTGGTTATTACTAATACCAGTGAACCAGCTAGAGAAGCAGCAAGGCCAGCAACTTAACCAAAGAGCACTCCGGTTAAGGCCAAGCCTCAGGTTCAGGTTCAGGCTTCAAAGAGGACTTCCACTAGAATGAAGACTCCAGTAACCCAACCAAGTAAGTGCCTCTTGATTCGACTCTTCCATTCCACTTATCTTTTCTCAAGGTTGTTCGTCACTGTTTTTGTTTTGTGGCAGCCACATTAACTCCAAAGGTCATTCTTGTTGAAGATGACCTTGTCACTTCCCCTATCAAGAAAAGGGCCAGGGGCACTGGTATTGTAATAGAGGAACCTCCTCAAACACAAACCAGGCCTAAAGAAAAGGCTTCATCGGCTGGCAAAGGGAAGAAGCTGAAAGTGAAGGTAAATGTTTTACCCAAGTTTTCTTCTCAAAACTTCTTTATCAGCCTGAATCTAACTTCTCTTTATTCTTAGAAGCCACGTGTGGAGATACCAGCTCCATATGTTCAAGAGCCTGTTCAAGGCACCGGTTCATAAGTTCCCATAATGGTACAACCGATTCTTACTTTTCTTTATGTATTTCTGTTTATCCGTTTCATCGGTTATCCATTGATTGATACAAGCGCCTCAAACTTCCACTGTTCCAGCTCTATTTGAAGAACTCATCCATGAAGCTCTCCTCATGCCTTCTCCCCTAGAGCTCCAGTGGTGACAATTTCTGAAGAGGAACTAACGAAATATTTCACTTCAGCTAATCCTTTCCCATTGTTTTCATCTCCCATTTCCAATCACTTGGAGAGAGTAAATGAAGCATTGATGGGAGAGATCCTAACCAGCTGAGAGCAGGTTGTAGCCCTGAGAACTTCTTTGTTCAAACTGGCCAATTCGGCTGACATCTCTACGGCTAGCCAAGAGGTGTACAATACTCTTGCTCTTCAGCTAAATGATTTAGCTCACCAATACGGACGCTCCAGAGAGGTTCATGATATGACTTCTCACGACCTTAGAAGGTTGAGGGAACTTCAGGAAAAAAAGGCTCTATTTCAGGCCTCCTTCCTAGCTTTGGAAATAGAACGACAAGAGGCCCCGTCTCATTGCAAGGCCATTGATGAACGACTGTCTATCTTTTCAACTGAGCTAGAGAGGATCAAGAGGGAGATGGAAACATTGGCCCCTCAATCGACTGCCTTGACAGAGAAGCTAGACTCATTTTCCACTCAACGCTTTGCAGTGTACACCTAATCCTCTTCGCTGGATCATGATATTGTGGTGTTATCTACACAGAAGGTAGGATTGGAGAAGGACCTGAAGACTAGTAGTGATGGGTTAGCAGAAGCTAACAGGACTTTGGGATTCCTTCAAGAGGCAATTGGAAGAGGCCAAAAGGAAAGAAGTCCCCATGGTAGCCGGTACCTCAGCCACCCAACAAGGTGATTCTGCTGACCCCATTGTCCCTGCAGTGGAGGCATCGGTTGAGCCTTCCCGTGAAGCTGCTGTGGCTTCGGCTGCAAAGGATGCCTCTACATCTTTAGCTGAACCAGGTTCTGAGCATGATGAAGATCACGCAAGTCATATGCCTGGTGCTGCAGCTACCTAACCCTCTTTAGTATTTTCTTGCTTTTTCATTTTAATTCAAGTATTTTGGGCTAGGTGGCTGGCCTGTGGTCACCAAAGACAATATCTTTTCCATGTTAAATGCAATTTTCTTTATTCCTCCAGTATGCATTCCTATATGGTGGGGTAGTATCTCGTGAGATATTTCCCATTGATGCTCCTATTTAATTCTTTTCCTTGCATGTTAACTAGCCGATAAGCGCCACCATGATAGGCTTTACTAACAACAAATGGCCCTTCCCAATTTAGTGACCAGTTCCCAAACTTAGGATCTTTAATCTCGATAAGTAATAGGGTTTTGCAAACAAGGTCTCCTTCAACAAACCTCTTTGGTTTTATATGTTTGCTGTAGGCTCTAGCCATTTTTTGCTTGCTGTGTTCAATTTTGTTTAAAGCCATGAGTTAATCTTCATCAACAGAATCTAATTCCATTAACGTGGCTTGTTGATATTCATCTAGACATAGCAGGTTTTGCATTTCTACTCTTAATGAAGTCACACTTATCTCTAATGGCAACCCTGCATCTTGACCGTATGTTAGCCGATAAGGAGTAAACCCAGTTGCATTACGTTTGGAATTCCTCACGGCCCACAATACCTCATTCGATGTTTCATGCCACTTCCTGGGCCTATCTTCAATATTCTTCTTGATTAAATCAATAAGAATTTTGTTAGTAGCCTCTGCTTTCCTATTGGCTTGAGCATAATAAGGGGATGAATGAATCAAATTAATCCTAAATTATTGTGCAAAGGCCACCACTTTCTCCCTAGTGAACATAGTACCTTGATCTGTGGTGATGGTCTTAGGGATACCAAATCTATAAATGATTTGGCATTGTATAAACCTAATCCCCTCCTCTTGAGTCACGTTCACCATCGGCTGTACCTCTACCCACTTAGTGAAGTAGTCAATCGCAACTATGATAAACGCATGCCTCTTAGATGAAGGTGGATAGATTTTGCCTATCAAATCCATTGCCCATCCCCTGAATGGCCAAGGTTTTATCACTGGGTGTAGGTTTTCAGCTGGAACCCTTTGTATTGGACCATGCAGCTGACAGGCCTCACACCCTTTGGCATATTGATAACAATCAGCCGTGATGATAGGCCAATAATACCCATGCCTGTATATTAGCCATTTCATTGTTGGTCCAGCCCTATGAGAACCACAGATTCCTTCATGTACCTCCCCCATAACCTTCATGGATTCATCTTTGTCTATGCACTTAAGTAATACTCCATTGATAGCCCTCTTGTAGAGTTCATCATCTACTAATACGTACTTAAGTGCTCTCTACTTGAGCTTGAAGTCAATACTACTTGAAGGATTTTTAAGGTAGTTGATTAACTCTTGTTTCCAAGAGTCGATCGTTCCTACAGAGGCATATTCCCATACTGGGTACTCTTCATATTTTACTTCAACTATCATATCTTTGTATCGTGAGGCTTGCTGAGCTAAATCATTAGCCTCTTCATTTTCCTCTCTGGGAATGTGGAATACCATAGCATCAGCAAACAGGCGCAGCAACCTACTAGCCGTTTCATAGCATTCTTTCAAGTTGAGATTATTGCACCTATATTCTCCAGTTAGCTGCTTTATGACTAATTGCAGATCTCCCATGACCTGAACATAGTTTGCTTTCATGGTTGCCAGGATCTTAAGTCCCAAAATCAGGGCTTCATACTTTGCCTGATTATTAGAACAACCAAGATCTAGCTGACATATGAATCTCTAACTCTTGCCTGTTGGACGATGCCAGCACCTACCCCTTTCTGAGTTCTTGACCCATCAAACATCAGCACCCAAGGCTTCAAGTTGATGCATGCAACTTGATCAACTAAAGGGTCATTGACTTCTACACAAGGATATTGAGCTAAGAAGTCAGCTACCACCTGCCTTTTCATTGCTCTTAATGGAGCATATTTTAATGCAAAAGCATTTAACTTAATGGCCCACTTCATCAGTTGACCCTGTAAGACATGCCTATTAAGTAAATACCTAACAATATCAATTTTGCACAAAACCAATATTTCTTTAACCAACAAATAATATTCTAGCTTTGTACACGCATAGAACATTGATAAACATAATTTCTCAATAGGGGTATTTCTAGTTTCTGCATCATTTAAGGTGCGGCTAAGATAGTACACGCTCTTTCAGTTCCATCATCAGCAACCTATGCTAGCAAGCAGCCGATTGACTCTTCTTCTGTAGCTCTGTATAATTTGAGCGGCCTTCCTGATACTGGAGGCATTAGCATAGGAGGCTTGGCCAATGCTTATTTGATCTGCTCAAAGGCTTGTTGTTGTTCTTTCCCCCATGTCATGACATCAATATCCTTTAGTTTCAACAAAGGGGAAAAAAACTTTCATTTTCCCAGCCGAATTAGCTATGAACCTCCTTAGGAAATTGATCTTGCCAATCAAACTTTGAAGTTCTTTCTTGTTCCTAGGAGGCCTGGCTTCCAGGATAGCTTTCACCTTATTCTTGTCTACTTCGATTCCTTGATGGTGGACCAGGAATCCTAAGAAGTTGCCAGCTGCAACTCTAAAGGCACATTTGGATAGGATTCATTTTTAACCCATGGGCTCGCATCCTTTTTAGAGTCCGCTCAAAATCTACCAAATGGCTTTCAAAGCCTTCAAATTTGACAACCACATCATCAATGTATACTTCCATGGTCTTACCAATTAAGTTATGAAAAATGGAGTTCATGGCCCTTTGATAAGTAGCTCCTACATTCTTGAGCCTAAAAGGCATGACTACCCATTCATATATCCCCAAGGCTCTGGACACCTGAAGGCTATTTTGTGAGTGTCTTCCTTTGCCAAAAATATCTGGTTGTACCCTGAGTATCCATCCATAAAGTTGAGAATACCATGAATGGTTGCCACATCGACTAACATGTCAGCCACAAGCATAGCGTACTCATCTTTAGGTGTTGCCAAATTCAAGTTTCTGTAGTCAATGCACACTCTTATCTGGACATTCTTCTTGATAACAGGGACTATATTGGACAACCACTCAACATACCTAGCCATCCTTATGAAGCCTGCCTTTAATAGCCTCTCAATCTCAGCTTTGATTTGAGGCATCAATTGGGGGTTGAAACTGCGAGGAGCCTGCTTGAAAGGCTTGTATCCTTCCTTAATGGGCAACCTGTGTTCCACCATTTCTCTTGCCAAACCAGGCATCTCATAGTAGTTCCAGGCAAAGCAATCTTTGTATTGCTGGATTAGTTTGACTATTTTGCCTCATTTATCCTCCTCAAGTAACCCACTCACCTTTACAGTTCTGGGTTCCTCTGGTGTACCCAAGTTGATTTCAACCAAAGGGTCCTCTGCCTCAAAAGCAGGTGCAGTTTTGTGAAGAGGAGAATCCAATTCCATGGGTTCAGTTACACATGCCTTATCAGGCTTAGCTACCGTACATTCTCTTCTAAAGAGCATGTCCTCTTCACCATCTTCACTCTTAGTGTCGCCTTCTTCCATCATGGCATCTATCACCTTGGACTCGACCTTAAAGATCTCTAGCCGACCCAACAGGTCTTCAAGCACTTGTAATTCTTTATTCATTAATCACCTGTGTGTTAAGCCGTGATTTGGCTTGAGACCTTAACATGAATCCTTCATTAGTAAGATTGCATGCCTTCCACACACCTTCCTCGTAATCTTCTGGAACAACAATAGGTCCTAGGTGGGAAGAATAGAACAAGGCCTCCAACATCTTTACCTCGGATGAGAAGGGGTTTTTGTCAACTTTGACTATCTCTACATTGTCTCTAACCCAAAACATAAGCTTTTGGTGAAGTGTAGAAGGCACACATTGACTGGTGAGGATCCAATCTCGTCCCAGGATCACAATGTAGGAAGGCTTACCATCAACCACAAAGAAAGCTGACTTGATGGTTCTGGGGCCTACAGTGACTTCAGCTATCAAGACTCCAGGAGTTATAGATGGTTGCCCCCATGAAATTGGACATTTTCATGTTGGTAGGGACTAAGTCATCAAGACTTTTCCCAAGTTTCCTCATGGATGCAGTGGGCATAACATTCAAAACAGCCCCACCATCTACAAAGACTCTTCCAAAGATCTTTCCATTAATGTAAGCCTTGATGTAAAAAAGTTTTAGGTGTTTTACCATATCCTCAATAGGCTTCTCAAAAACCATCTTGGTGACCTCATTAGCCGATTTATCAGCTAACATGGCCCATTCTGTCTCTTCAACAAATACATCACCCTCCAAGCTTCCAAGTTGGGGGTTACCTACCCAAAATTCCTCAGGGAATAAGCTAATAGCCTCTATATCAGCTAACAGGCCATCAGCTTCTTTATTGAACAAGAGATCTAGCAAGGAGTCCTCCATAGCATCATCTTGTTCCCAATGCATCTCTGGGATCACTGAACCCTCTATGGTGATTACTTCCTCATCCACGTCGATTGAGGCAATTAGACCCTCAGCTTCACTGACCGGCTCTATGCTTTTGGGTGCTTCATTTTTCTTAGCTTCTCCAGTATCTAACTTTGGAAAAGCTTTATCTAGCATGTCACTTACAGCCTCTAAGGGAATCTCCCTCTTCTCCCTATTCTTGACATCGGCTAGCATTTGCAGAGTTTGTTTTATTTTCTGAACAGGCCTCATTCTCTGTATTCTCCTTTTTTGGGTTCTTAACAGTACTGCTGGTATTGCCTTCTTATCTTTGGTATACTTGTTGAAGAATCAGTGCCCTTCTGTCACATTAGCAAGAGGCTTCAACATTCTCTGGGGCTTTAGCTTCTCGTCATTTCTTGTTGTTATCTTCAGAGAAGACATGCCTCATTCCATGGTAAACTCAGCCACCCTTCTTTTGTCTTTGGGAATAAGCTCCTTATCCACCTTAGGTAAAGATAGCTTACCACTATCTCTAATGGTTAGCTGATCTTGCCCCTAGTTTTAGTATTAGATGTCTTTCCTTTCCCCTTATTAGGTCTTTCTGTTGAAGTTTGGCCATGTTTAACATATTGTTTGACTAACTCTTGGGTGAGCCTCCCTGGCTTGGGTGGCCTGCCCCCTGCTTGTGAGCAACGACTGGCTAAGGGTTTCCCAATTTGTCAAAAATAGAAGTCCTAGCAGCCTCAGGTTTTAGCTGATCATTATGGTTTGAGTCGGCTAACCCCTTCTTGGGCCTCCAAACTTGCTGAACAGATATCCTACGCATGTGGCTAGGCTCCGCATCATCAAACTTTGAGAATGAAACCATGTTTATCCCCAAAGTAGGGAATGGGTCAGTATCCACTGCAATTCTTTTGTCAGCAAGTTTGAACCTTCCTTCTATTATTCCCTTCTGAATGGCCTTCCTGAAAATCATGCAATTTACAGTTGCATGATTATAGGAGTTGTGCCACTTGCAGTATTTCTTATCTTTTAACTCCTCAGCAGGTGGGATCTTGTGCCCATCCAGCAGTCGAATTTGCTTATCTTTAAGCAAGTAGTCAAATATTTGGTCTGCCTTGGAAATATCAAAGGAGTATTCCACTATACTATCTCCTAACTTTGTCTCTTTTCCTTTGGCAGCCCTTAGGGCAGGGCAAGAGTAGCCTTTACCCTTTACTATCTCAACTGCCATGATGTCTGTCGTGAAATCAGCTGAATCATCATCAGAGTCTTCAGTTTCCATAATGGATACCAACTGAGGGCCTCTCCTTCTACTGGCTCGTCTTTTTTCTTTCTCCTGGATGAACTGTTCAATGTGTATTGCCCTTGAGACTAACTGATTGAAGTCAATGCAAGCTTGGACAACTAGTTTCTCCTTGAGTTGAGGGTGCATGCTACTAATGGCCATGGTCGCATATTACATCTCGAAGAAGCGCATGCAGCATTTTCCAGCCATCTTTCTGAACTTTTCCACAAAATCAGCAGCCGACTCATCTACCTGTTGTCTTAGGTTCATGAGGTCAGCCATAGTGACTTCAGGTTGGGGCCAGTAGAATCTATCATGGAAGCACCTCTCCATATCTGCCCATGTTTATATAGAGTTAGGTGGTAAAGAGGAATACCATGTAAATGTTGTCCCTGTCAATGACAAGGGAGAAAACTGCAATTTGTGGTACTTATTTTGATTTCCTTCACCACACTGAGCAGTAAACCTGCCTATGTGCTCCATAGTCGATTTGCCATCTTCTCCAGAGAAAGTGGCAAAATCTGGAGTCTTGTATCCCCTAGCAGAGGTACCAATATATCTACCCATTCAAGGTATGGCTTCCTGTAGATTGGCCTATCCAAAGGTTCATCTGCACACCAAAGTATTTCTTGATGGTATCTGCAATGACTGCTGGGTCTAGCCGTTGTGAACCCCCTGGTCTCACTTCTCCCAAGTTAGGAGTAGTTGCCTGTGGTTGCTATCTCTAGGTTGGGGGATGTACTGGGATATTTGCTCTGGAGGATTGGGATAACCTGGCTGATTTGGCAATGGAGGTGGGTGAACCCCCCCATGGCTGCTCTATGCTTCCTTCACCTGGTATCCTGTATTGAGTTTCAGGAACACTTGTGTTAAATGATAGAGGTGGGATCTGTCCCCATGAATGCTCCATCATTAAACCAAGTGCCCTTAGAGGAGTTGACCCCATTTGAGCGCCTGTAGACACTTCAGGATAAGGTGGATAAAATGGAAGATTAGCCGATACAGGTGGAATATTATTCCATGGCTGCTGTCCAGCATAACCCCTAGGTGGTTTTGCTCCACTCCCTCCTGCATCAAGAGCTTGCCTCCCAGTATACTGTGGGTTAGTCGCCTGCATAGCAGCGCTATAGGGCTGCACATATGGCATTACTTGCGGTATACTAATTGGCCCCATTGCATTTGGCAGCCTCCTAGCCATCTGTACCTGTCCAAAATGAAGATTAGCCTGTTAGTTGTATCATTCACCACTTGTTGACTTCCAGTGTTCAAAGTGGCAAAAGTACTAGGCTGGAAATTAATTGGATTGAAAGGTACCTGTCCTATATTTGGCTAAACCTGAGTAGGCCCTGCCTGTACATAGGTAGGCTGAACTTGTTACATCCCTGCCGGAATCGTGCTTGGCTGAACTTGAGTTAGTCCTACCGGAGCTGCATTCGGCTGGGTGACAGGTCCTGCCTGGGTAGTGTACCCCACTTGCATTGGAATAGTAGAATTGATGGAGCTCTCGCCTGAATGAGCCCTCTTGGCCTCTGTATCCCTTGCTTGCTGCACTTCATTGTGTACCATAGGCTTTACAATATTAGCCAACTGTTGTGACACTTGGTACATGATATCATTGATTCCTAAATCGAGTTGTTGGCGTATAAATGAAGTGGACATCACCAATGGTGAATCGTTGGGCTCACTAGGTTAAGTTTCAGACTCTTCCTCTACGTGCCCTGGCTCTACTATTGGAGCAGGTCCTTCGTGAGAGGGGTTCCCTTCAACGGGCTTCCTTGAATTGCTCTTCATACTGCTCACGCTCTTGCCAGAACGCAAGTGCATACACCAATGGTAGTCTTGACCTGGGGACTTGAATGTGTTGATTCGTTCACCTTTTGTCCCACCGGGCGTGCCAATTTTGTTGACTGGAATGTAACTTGGCCGAAAATCAGCTAAACTCCACAACAGTGATTTCCTTTTCTTCAAGCGATTATGCCGAGGAAGGAACTTTGTTCCTCAGCTATGGGTCCATTAACTCACTCCAGAAAGGGTTAAGTAATTGAACTAAGATAAAAACGAGAACACAAAGGTGAACATAAAGTGCGACTGAATAAACTTGAGCGAAAATAACTTGTTTGTATTGATTGTTGTGTCTAAAATTATGTACAACTTACTTGTTTATAGTAACAACTAAGAACTACCCCTATTTGTCACGTTCAGTGAGCTAACAATGATAAACTCCTAGTTGGCAGTTAATCGGCTGAGTAATGCTATGCTCCACTAACTACGATCCTAAAATCTAGGCGCACTACCACATCACGACCACGTTTTCAACCAACAGACTTCTTAGCGTGGATCTTATCCTTGGTTCTCTCGCTCAGCTATTAAAAATTTGGGAATCATCTTGACTTTAATTAATTTTGGATTTAAATTAATTCAAAATTAACCTCCACCTCATTTGGCTCATGGAGCAATTTCAAGAATCTGATCCAATAAGTGACTTCATGCTAGCCCAATGTGCCAAATATCTTCAATTCAACCCAGTAAGCCCAAGGCCCATGTCTAGCTCTTAGTTTCATGCTTATGGCTCTGTCAGATGCATATTCGGCTAGCTTGTGATTCGGCTAACATCCAATCGACTAATTTCCTTGCTTCGACTACTGTTGGATTCGGCTAATACTTGGGAATATTTTGGGTGTAAACTGACTGTGAATTGTGATGAATTAGTGTCCCTTCCGAGACTAATAATCTATGAAGTATAGACCGACATGGACACCGGACACGAACACGTGAACACCGGTAATGTCCAAAATATAGGACACCGCATCACTAATATATTTACAAAAGATTTTAATAGAGAATCAAGATTTATATATTCATCCTCATATGAAAAGAACTTATTAAATAATACATTTTCTTTCTAATATTAAGTCTAAAAAAAAACTATGTAACATTACTATACAATTTGAGCACTATGTTTCTTTACAAAAAATAAATTCTAAAACAAGATGATGAATTATTGAACTATGTTTCACTTTTAATCCATCCATGTACTACTAAAAGCTAAAAAAGATCAAGTCAATTTAAGACCTTTCACCTCTTAGTTGTTCATTATCGTTAAAAAAGAATTGAAAATTTTGGTACTAGCCGTCATATCCAGGAGAATGTAAGTGTCGACTAGGTGTCAAAGTGTGTCCTCAAAGTGTCAGAGCCAAAAAAAATATTTTTCTATTCCGACACTGGAATGAAGTGTCTCGGACACGCCTTTAACTGAAATTTTGGTGCTTTAAAGCTAGTAATACTCGTGGGTTCGAGACAAATCTAAATGCTACAAAACAAATGACAACGAAGAAAATGTCAATGTCAATCCCTTTAGCCTCTCTTGTGACAAAATGGAAGCCCGCAAATTTTGCTGGGGACAATTTATTTGCTAGTTTCAAATTAATAAAATTTTATTTTGCTATTAATTTTTAATCTGATTTGTCTAAAACTTATTTGTTAGAATTATATCCATACAAGATAATCTAAATTCTACATGTGGAAGGTTTGCTACTGATAGGAAGTATTTGGACAACATTAACGCCTCATTAGGCAGAGAGAAAAGAAAAAGGAAACAAAAACCAACGAGCAGAGAAAATGGTCACGATTCCCTACATTTGAATTAATTTTAAATGCAAGGCCCTCCATTTAGACAAAGGAAGCCAATTTTTTCCTTGCCTTCTCTAGCAGCTCATCATAGTGCCTCTTTTGCTACTTCTCGTGTAACATGGGAACTCATATTTTCCCATGTCCCTTGAACGGCTGAACCCCGAGACTCTACTTAGCAATCTTGCACAATCATCTCCCACATTATCCAAGGCCATGAGCTTTGATTTCTCCAGAAAGAAAGAAGTAGATCATCAGCAAATAACAAATGCAAAATCTGAGGCCCTCCTCTCGAAAGCACAATTAGACTCCAATATCCATATGGCAGCACTTTACATATCAATCTAAAAACTGGCCAGACAACACAATTTCATGAAGTTGTTGTGATTCATTCCCTAAATAACCTTCTATGAAAGAGAACTCAAGCAGCCTTGGTGCAATAGGCAAACTTGGCCCCGTGATGATAGAAAAACATCATGTTAATTTTGTGGCTCCTCAAAATATGACTTAGCATTGACAAAACCATCGTTGTTGCTGTTTATTAACGCATATTAGCAACCACAATCATGCTTCGCCTCTCAACCAATAGATGTTACTCAATTTTGTTCTAGTGCCTGCTGTAAACTAATTAAAGGAACAACCCTTTTGTTCTTGCTGCTATATGTTGTTTCCATCATGCATCTCATAACATGTATTCAAGTTCAACTTCTAATAGTAAAATTTTCAATATCTAATCATCTTTGATAGCTGTGATTTTAAAGTAGTAAATGATTGTCATTGGATTATGTAATGTAATAAAATTTCCATCAAAACCTTTTGAGCATTAGCCACAAGATATCATGTCATACCAAAATTTGTTCAAAGTGACTTGTTATTATGATTCATAGAATGCTCGATCCAAAAAAAAAAGGATTCATAGAATGTAGCTAACATGACATTTTTATTCAAAAAACTAGAATCTGTACATTGGATTATACAACTGTATAATTACTATACAATTTCATGTACTTCTATATACAAAATAGGGAGCATAGACCACAGTAATACAATGACTTTTCCTACTCTATTTTCTTTCCCTCTTCAATATGAAGCAGATCGGATCAACAATTTTTGAATTCAAAAATGGAATTTAGACGTCGTGAATGCCTTTTCAACAAGTTTAGTAGTCTGATGAATGTTGCATAATCTCCATCCACTGAAGTCAGCACAATAAATTTAACATTAATAACAAGATTTTTTATACTTTTTTTTTGCCTTAAAGAAAGGAGAAGAGACTTGCCTGTCTCAGTAGGTTTGCAAGAGTCCTAGGCAATGCTTCAATCACTACAACAAATTCTAAAAAAGATGGCGCTCCTTTAAGCAGCGCTTAAAATAAAAAACGCTACTTTATGTCATACGTAAACAATAAACAGCGCTTACTAACTAAGCGCTACTGTTTAGTACATATAATAAACAGCGCTTAGTCCTTTAAGCGCTGTTTTATCTTTAAATAATAAAAACGAATCGGCACATTAAGCCGCTTCAAAACATGAAGCTGCTTTTTATCATAGGAACAATAAGCAGTAGCTTCATAGTAGGAAGCGCTGTTTTTGGTGTTAAAATAAACAACGCTTTTAGACTTAAGCGTTGTTTTTCTTAATAATAGCGCGCTTTCTTATTAAGCTATTGTTTTTGGTCGATTTATTAAATATATGTATTTCCTCCTCTCTCATTTCGCATCCGTAAGCACCGCTTTCTCTCTCTGTCATCAACTCTCTTCGCAAACTCCACCGCTGCCGCCTCCATCTCTACCGTCGTCGTCCCCCTCAACGAGATCGTGTGCTTCAAAAGCCGGAGATCGTGAGCTCGTCCAAAAGCCTGAAACCGAGCTCGTCCAAAAGCCGGAAACCGAGCTCGTCCGTCGTCCTCCAAAAGCTGAAATCCGAGCTCGTCCAAAACTCGTCCGTCGTCCTCCATCCTCCATCCGAGCTCGTCCGTCGTCCTCCATCCGAGCTCGTCCGTCGTCCTCAAAACCTGAAATCCGAGCTCGTCCAAAACTCGTCCGTCGTCCTCCATCCGAGCAAAGCCGCTTTGGCGGCGCTCGGCCTCAGATCCTCCCGCCTCCATCTCCAAACTCTGTTTGCGTCCATTTCAGTGTATGGCCTTTGTCTCCATTTTGTATCTCGATTCCACGTTGGTTTACATTGTTGGTGGTTCGTTAGTTTTTGTCTCTGTTCGATTTTGTTTGATTTTGTTCACTGTTGACCAGTTTGGAATCAGAAGGGTTTGATTTTGTTTGATTTTGTTCACTGTTGTCCAGAGATAAATTAGAAGTGTTAAAGATGCTTGGAATCAGTTTGTTAAAATGTACAGTTAGTAAATATATATGCATATCAGATGGGAATCAATGGAAAAATGACCAATATATTTTGTTGTGGAACCTGATTTTGGTTTTTTTGGTTTGAACAATGAATTTTGGAATGTTACAGGTATTGTATATATTTTGGAATGTCCATATTTTAGGGGAGACTCTGCCAAAATTTTGTTAGAATTTTGATCTAGTCTGTGTGTTGATCTCACACTGTTGAAAGATATGTTGCCTAATGATAATGTGCTTCCTAGTAGGACATATGAGGCTAAATAAATGTTACGCTCTATTGGCATGAGCTATGAGAAGATACATGCTTGTCGTAACGACTGCATTTTATTTCGTAATGAATATGCATCGTTAAAGTCGTGTCCAAAATGTGAAGCCTCACGGTATAAGAAGGAAAATTCGGCTCCAGAGAAGGTATTGTGGTATTTTCCCATAATTCCCAGATTCAGGCGTATGTACCGTAGTTCAGAAGATGCAAAAACCTGACATGGCATGAGGATGAAAGGATTCAAGATGGCAAGCTACGGCACCTGGCAGATTCTCCTCAATGGAAAAAAATTGATATTGATTATCCTGATTTTGGGAATGAACCAAGAAACTTACGACTTGCATTGTCTACTGATGGATTTAACCCACATGGTGTTCAAAGTAGCTCTCACAGTACATGGCCTGTGATTTTGGTGATTTATAACCTACCTCCATGGCTATGCATGAAGCGAAAATATATGATGTTGTCTTTGTTAATTTCTGGGCCGAAACAACCAGGAAATGATATCGATGTATATTTGGCTCCTTTAATTGAAGATTTGAAGCAAATGTGGGAGACAGGTGTGGTGGTGTATGATAGGTATAGAGAAGAAAGTTTCACCTTGAGGGCTATGATTTTCGGCACAATTAATGATTTTCCAGCATATGGTAATCTGTCGGGATATAGTACCAAAGGTCAGTGTGCATGCATATGTGAAGATAAGATGATTGGATTCGGTTGGAACATGGTAGGAAGAATGTCTTTCTTGGGCATCGCAGATTTTTGCATCCAAATCATCATTATCGGTCATGGAGAAAGGCATTCAATGGGAATACGTAAGAGCGGAGAGCTCCTTTGCCTCGACGGGTACACAACTGTTAGAAAAAGTAAAAGATTTGAATATTAAATTCGGTAAACCTTTGCGGGAGACCTTGCCACACGAGGGTGGAAGAAAAGGTCGATTTTCTTTGAGTTGCCATATTGGAAATCATTATATGTAAGACATTTTGTTGATGTGATGCATGTTGAAAAAATATTTTTGATAGTCTCGGTGGTACCTTACTTAATGTGCCGGGAAGACTAAAGATGGCATCAATGCAAGGCTGGACTTGGTTAGTATGGGATTGAGACGAGAGTTGGGACCGTAAAGAAAGGGAAACGTCGTACATATCTACCTCCTACGCCATACTCTATCTAAAAAGAGAAAAGAGATTTTTGTAAGTTTCTTGATGGAGTTAAGGTTCCAGAGGGTACTCTTCAAACATTAAGAACCTCGTATCGATGAAAGATCTCAAGTTAAAGGGTCTAAAGTCTCATGATTGTCATGTTCTCATGGAGAATTTGCTACCCATAGCTATACGATCTATTTTGCACGACAAAGTGCGGAATACCTTAAGTAAACTTTGTTTCTTCTTTAAGGCAATTTGTAGTAAAGTGATTGACCCTGGAAAGTTGCCACCTTGCAAAAAGAAATTATTCGACTTTGTGTGAGCTTGAGATGTATTTCCGCCTTCATTCTTTGACATAATGATTCATCCGACAGTTCATCCGGTTAGGGAGACACAATTGTATGGGCGGCTTATATGAGATGGATGTACCCGTTTGAGCGTTACATGAAGATATTAAAAGGGTATGTGAAAAACCGATCACGACCAGAGGGTTGTATTGTTGAGCGGTATATAGTCGAAGAAAATTGTTGAATTCTGCATAGAGTATGTATCGATATTGAACATTCTATAGGGCTTCCGCGGTCTCGTCACACTTGGAAGAAGTGCAGGGAGGGATTCTTGGACTTGAAATATTGACTATATCAAGGAAAGAATGGGAACAAGCACACTTATATGTTTTACGCAACGCCGATGAAGTTGAGTCATATGTTGTAAAACACAAGGACATACTCAAGAGCTTGTACCCAAATAAGAGTCAAAATTGGTTAACAACAGAACACAATCGGTGTTTTATAAAATGGTTGAAAGAATACATTTCTGCAGAGTTTACTGCAAATCCTAGCTCGGTTTCAGAAAGATTGAGATGGTTACCTAATGGTCCAGATATACATGTTAGTTCTTACACCGGTTATCTCATTAATGGGTACACTTTTTATACAAAAGAACATGATGATCGGAGGAGAATACAAAATAGTGGAGTGACTCTTGTAGCTGAAGCTATGCATATATCAAGTGCTAAAGATAGAAATCCCATATATGCGAATATGTCATACTTCGGGGTCATTGAACGCATATGGGAGTTGGATTACAAGATGTTTCGAGTGCCTGTGTTCCAATGCAAGTGGGTTGATAATAACAACGGTGTACAAATGGATGAGTTGGGGTTCATGCGGGTGAATTTTAATAAGTTGGGATATAAGGATGAGCCCTTTATTTTAGCATCGCAAGCTCAACAAGTGTTCTATGTCACCGATCCAATTGATATGAATTGGTCCATTGTTCTATTGAATAACAAAAAAATTGTTAATGAGATTGATGATGAAGCACATGAATATGCTGACAGGTGTTTTATAAATTTTGGAATGTCCATATTTTAGGGGAGACTCTGCCAAAATTTTGTTAGAAATTTGATATATATAGCCTATGTGTCCATATTGAATGATTTTGTTTGATTTTGCACTTAGGGCAATCCTACTTTATCGAAGAAACAAGTCTCGATTTTCTAAATTTACTCCACCTAAATGGATACCGATAAAGGTATTTATATCAAATTTTTTATGCAATTATTCAAATTACCAAAAATAAAAACAATTAATTTCATATTTTTGGTTTTATAGTGTCCTCGCCAACCGAACTCTGATGATTGTGGCCGATATGTTTTAAAGTTTCTCAAGGATATTGTCGTTCATAATCAAACAGAAATTCCAACAGAGGTATGTTTGTAACAATTTCAATGTTTATATAATTTTTTTTCTTTTACGCATACCATTTGAATGCTTATGTTCAATTCTAACTTCATTTAATTTTTATTTCGCAGTACTATCCTGATTGTCAATTCGACACATACACTGATCATACCGAACTCAAAGAAGAGTGGTGTCGATATTTTACTACAAATTTTATCATTTATAAGCGAGATAGAAGAAGATTAATATTAATGTTTACGTGAGTTTTTGTTAAATTTGGTTTTTAGTTTAGCATGCTTGAATTGGAAAGGTTCACATGACATTAGGAATAAAATTTCTTTTTATGTTGGCTAATATTTTATATATTTTATGTTGGTGGTGGTATGATATGTTATGTTTCTGAGGTATTTTTTATATTTTGGAATGTCCATATTTTAAGGAAAACTCGCCAAAATTTTGTTAGAATTTTGACTTTGTATGCATGTTTAGTTGCTTGATGTAAGAAAAAGATATTACTATTTAGGTAGGATTTGTAGCATGACATGTGCAATATTTTAGTGATCTATTCTGTATTATTGTAAATTTGACTATGAAATATATTGTACTTTATTTATGTTAATGTAAGGATATGGAGGAATTTATAAAAAATTACATTATAATGTTAAATTTTGATGTTGGGAATGTTGATGACAATTTTGATTGCATTTTGTGTTATCACTATTATGCAAATGTATATAATGTAAATGTGAGAGAACTAAATTTAATAAAAAAGGAGAATAAACAGCGCTTCAATAATGAAGCGGCGCTATTGTATAAAAAGACAGTGCTTCTAAAAGGAAGCGCTGCTAATTATACAAAATAAACAGCTCTTCAGTATGGAAGCGCTGTTTATTGTCTATACAATAAACAGCGCTTCAATAAAGAAGCGCTGTTTATTGTCAATAAACAGCGCTTCATTATTGAAGCGCTGTTTATTGTCAGACAATAAACAGCGCTTCCTAATTGAAGCGCTGTTTATTGTCCATTTTCAGCAGCGCTTCATAAACGCTGTTTTTTTGAAATACAATCAGCAGCGGCTTAATTTTCAGCGCTTTTAAGCGCTGTTTTAGGCTAAAAATAAGCGCTGTTTATTGCCAAAACTTGTTGTAGTGAATGTTCCTTAGAACAATATAGTAGGGAAAGGGAAAGGAGTCCATGTACTTGGAAAATTTCATCTTTCGGCCTTCAAAAGATGCTTCCTGGAGTCCAGAGTGCCATGGTTAGAGAAGGAAAAGTTTGATAACATAAAAATCACTTGGGCCAGTGAATTATACCATGAGATCCATAATTTACTCCTGAGAATTATCTAGAAGCAAGAAAGCAATCATCCGGTTATCCGCTGTTGCATGTCTAATGCATCGCTATAAATTTTCCTGAAAAAATTAAAATTAAAGATTAGTGATCATAGAAGCCAATAGTTATGATATATATATATATATATATATATATATATATATATATATATATATATATAAAGGCAACCAAATTGTTAACAATACCTTTTCATGAAACCGACCTTCTACAATTATGAAAACAAGTTGCTATAGGGGGTTACGCCCAGATGGAAGTCCTGCTCTTGCAACTGCATCATCTAGCTTGTTGGTCAAGTACTTCAACAAAATCAACAACTGGCTCATCAGTAATAGTATTCTCTTTCTTGAATGACAAATTGGAGATTATCTGCTCGTCAGTTAAAAACAAACAGTTAGATCCTTTCACACATGCATACAACAAATACACACATGCCACTGTCGAAAAAAAAAAACAACAACAACAACTGTGTTAATGCTGCTAACCTGAACCCCGACCTCTCTAGCAAGGTTGTCAAGATCGAGATCTTACCTAGGATCGAGAGGGGGGTAACAAGATCGTAAATGGTAAGATCGTAACCAGGATCGAAAGATCCTACCGCAAAGATTTTGTAGGATCGGGAGGGGGTAGCAAGATCGTAAATGGTAAGATCGTAACTAGGATCGTAAGATCCTACCAAAATAAAAATTATAATAAATTACTTATTACTAATAAAGTTTAAACATAACACAACCAAAACTCCAAAGGTCTACAAAAAAAAAAAAAAAAAAAACTCAAGGCCTAGGCATTATAATTTAGATCAAATCACAAATGCGCCAATCAACCATATCATCCTCCGTAACATCAACGTTTTCATCTTCATTAATCTCATCATCTTCTCCTCCATCATCACCTCCATCATCATCTTCATCGTCACCTCTGTCATCATCTTCATCGTCACCTCCGTCATCATCTTCATTGTCATCATCACTTTCGACATTAGGAACATCCAATTCATCTACAGGCACAGGCACAGCTGATGTAACATTACTACCAGCTTCTTCAATAGGAATTGAATCTTCGTTTTGATCAACCATAGCCACATCTTCCCCATCCACATACCACTCATCATCAGAATCAAATTCATCAATGTTTAGATCTCGTGGTCTCCTTTCAGACTTCTTCTTGCCCAATCTTGAATTTGTCATCACATACACAAGATCATTCATAGTCTTTTGCTTTAATCTGTTTCTTTTCTTGGTGTGGATCTAATCAATAAAAAATTAAATTTAAGTACTTGACACATAATAGCTAGCCTATGAACAATTGAACATAATGAAATTGAAATCATACCATCTCAAAGGCGCTCCAGTTCCTCTCACAGCCAGAAGAACTGTAAGTCAAGCTCAACACACGAATGGCAAATTTTTGCAACTCCGGATGACCATCACCATAAGATTCCCACCCCTGTGCTGGTGTTTTGTTTTTAAGTGCAAGTTGAGCTATTTCATCACCAAAAAATCCCACTTTACCCTTGAAATCCTCAAGCTGGCCATCAATCTGATTTACTAAACTCATATCTCCTCCCATCATCCTTTTTAAACAAGCATATAACCCATCCTTAACCTCCTTATCAGCTTTAAAATTAGGGCTATAATGAAATATAGGATTAAGATAATAGCCCGCAGCATGCAAAGGTTTATGCATTTGTCTGTCCCATCTCTTATCAATAATTCTCCATAAAGGTCGATAACTAAATAATGAAAATAGATTGAATTAGATTATAAACAAGACTATAAATATAGTAATCAACCACTGGAAGATATTCCATATTTCTATAAATTTACATACCTTTTCGTTCTATTATTGAAGACTTCTGCTATCTTCTCTTTAGCCCGATCCATTTCTTCATAGATGTACCCCATGGCTGGCTTATCATCACCATCCACCATACGCAACACTTTAAGTAATGGATAAGCACCCCTTATGCAAGTTAATAGATTCTTCCAGAAATCCTTATCCAAGACTATATCTTCAACTATCTTCCCCTCTTTAGCCTTTGCAAATTGACTATCCTTCCATTGCTTGGAAGTGAACATCCTAAACAATGCTCCCTTATTTTCATTCAAGCATCCCAAACACAAGTAAGATGTGGCAACCTGTGTGATCCCAGGTCTAATCAATTCACCTCCATTTGTAAAATGATGCAACAAAGAAATAAGACCAGTCCTAGCATAGATGTAAGTTATGATCTTTCTACCCGATGTAATGGTCTCTTTATGCATTTGTATCTTGTCCTCAAAATCCTCCAACATTAGATCGATGCAATGAGCTGCACAAGGAGTCCAATAAAGCTTCTGCCTTTTCTCCATCAACATTTGTTCGGCCAACTTGTAATTTGCTGCATTGTCCGTGACAATTTGGACAACGTTTTCTTCACCCACTTCCTCAACAATGTCATCCATCATTTTGAAAATTTTATCCGCAGTCTTAGAAATATCAGAAGCATCAATTGATTTTAAAAAGAAAATTCCCTTTGGGCTATTTACCAGAAAGTTTAGGATGGTCCTCCTCCTTTGGTCAGTCCACCCCTTAGTCATAATTGTGCATCCGGTCCTCTTCCAAACAGCTTTATGCTCCTCCAAGATTTTATTTTTTTCCTCCACTTTTTTCTTCAGAAACCTCACTCTAACATCATGGTAAGATGGTGGCTTGTATCCCACACCAAAACGAGCAACCATCTCACACATCTTTATGAAATCTTCATTCTTTGCCACATTAAAAGGAATAGCATTGTTGTAAAAAAAAGTGGCAACTTGTAGGTCAATGTCCTCCTTCAAACCCTTCTTGAAAGCAGTGTTGATCGTTTGTTGAGAGCATACTCCCCTCTTGAAAATATCTGCGGGACTCGGTAATTCTATTACCTTTTTCTTTTTTCCATCCCCCACTTGTTCATCCTCACTAGTTTGAGTTAAAGCAGTTTGAGTCCTATTTTTTATGCGATTAGCATGCAATCCATAAACAATGTCCCATACTTGCTTTCTAACCTCGTCTGGGACAGCCCTACACTCTTCAAAGATCCTTCTTGGTGCATGCTAAATGCTGCTTAAACCGATAAGCACCTCCGGTAAACACTTTTTCACAATATTTGCATTTAATTCTTCTTGGATTCCCATCCACACTAATACCATGCTGCCATGCCACATCCAGTCTTTGCCCAGGAGCATTCTTTGGAAGATTTCGTGGTCTCTTACTCCCAACAAGAGCCGCATTTGAACTACTACCACCAGTATCACGACCAACCGTTGAAGGAGTCCTAGTGCTGCCACCGGTCCCTGATCCGGTACCACCAATAGCCATCTACTACGAGTAGAAATTAGTCAATAAAAAAAGTGTGTGATCATGCAATATGATAAAGAATAAGAGAAGTAGAATTTTCAAATCATGTTCACCAAGGCTCTATGCAAATAAACAAATGTGTCAAGTTTAAAATTCTATTACTGTTAATGTGACAATTTGGAAAATAAAAAATGTTTTCGAAATATAGGAAAATATAGGCTACATAAATACCACACCCCACTGTGAGTGAAAAATATAGGAAAATAAATAAATAAATGCTTTTGAAAAAATAAAAGCAAGCCCCAGTGCCCCACACACACTCGGTGTTAGAGGAAGGGTCGAATTGGGATTTGGGAGACTTTCCATCTCATCAGCAGCAAAATAATAAATAATAAATAATAAAATAGAAGCAGCAGCAAAATAACAAACAAAAAAAAAAGTAAAACAAATATGAGAAGAGACGAAGCAAAACATAGCAGCAGCGAAGAACAAAAGCAGAGCAGAAGAGCAGAAGCTGGAAAAGGACCGCACCTTGTAGAAGACGACGAAAAGAGCGACCGCGGAAAAGTCGCAAAGGCCGCACTGCACTGTGGAGCGTGGGAGAGGAAGAGAGTTTCAAGAAGGAATAGTCGCGATTTTGGAGAGGATTGATCGTAATTTAAACCCAAATTTTTTTAAGGTTTCAGGCTTTTTTCTTCAACCGGGTCCAAATCCAAACCCGAAAACGAATTGCAGAAGAAAACGCATCGCGCGAGATCGTCGCAGGAACTTTCCAGAATCGCAAAATCGACCCGACCCGAAAACGGTGGAGAAAATCACGCATCGCGGCGAAATCGTCGCAGGATCGTTCCAGAATCGCGAAATCGCAGGATCGTCAGCAGGATCGTACCGATCTCAACGAAAATCGATCTTGCTCATAATCGTGGCTCGCTGGTCTCAGGTAAGATCGTAAAATCGTCCGATCTTACGATTAAAATCGCGATCTTGACAACCATGCTCTCTAGTGAATGGCCTGTCAAAATCATGCAGTAACTTTATGTTTCCTTTTGTTCCAACTATTGTAAGATAAGAGACTATTTTGTAACAAAAAAAATAAAAGAATGACTAAATTAAAACCTGAAACAAAGATAAGCGAAAAAAAGTATAAAATATTAATCCACATTCAACATTCAAATGTGATTTTCTAGTAATTTTTGTAGCCTACACTCAATTGTGATTTTTGGGTTTGCGAAAAATGGGCTAATGTTATGATTTTTTGGATGATTATTTGACTCGCTAATTTAATAATTAGTTTGCAATGGGCTGTGGGCACCTAATATTGGTTTGTATGGGTAATAGTGTAGACCTTATCCTTTAGGCCCATGATTGGAGGTGCTTAAGATCTGTATCTATATATGTGTGGCTAGGCCATCTCTCTATTGTCACACAAAGAACACATTTGTCGCTTTGTAGTTTTTCCCATTGAGAGTTGTGATTCGGGAGCAAGTCAACATGCAGAGGAAGACTTGGGAATTGTTTTTCAGGAGCTTGAAGATCTTAAAGATGATTCCAAATATGTTGATCATGTCTTCAACAAGTAGCACACTACTAGAAAAATCAGTTTTAGAGAAGTAAGGAATCCCTCGCTAAATGGTTTAAAATCCATCAGAAACGCTATTAACGACGAAATTTGTGACGGAGCTAAATTCTTAACTGATTTTGGCATCGCAAAAGCATTAGCGATTGAAAGATAAATTTGTCGCAAATTACGACGGAATTTGTCCCTCACAAAATTAAAGTATTTGTCGCAAAAAAAAGGATAAATTGGAACAAGAAATTGTATTTCCGTCGCTATTTATGAGGGATATATTTCGTCGCTATTTTGTGAGGGATTTTGTCCGTCACTATTTGTGAGGGATATATTCCGTCGCTATTTGTGAGGGATTTTTTCTAATTGTGAGGAATATTATCCCTAGCAATTAGTGAGGGATTGTAAAAATGAACCTTGTCTAATTTATGATGGACAAATTCCTTCTCTAATTACCATTTTATTCTTTTTTTTGTACAAAATTACCATTTTATTCTTTTTTTAATTAGAGAATTTATTTTGCAAATAAAATACCTACTACAAAATCTTTAAAAATAAATAATACAAAGCTTTAAAACATCATCAAAACATAAACATAATCCATAACAAAATCCATACAAACCAAAACATAATCCATACAAACCATAAGTAATGTGAATTCATAAAAAATTTCAACAATGTTCATAAAACTAGTAGTTTACATCCCATTTCGAAGAAACACAACATCAAAGATCTATATCCAATTCATCATAAAACTCATCATCATCTGGTTGATCATCCTCATTTGTAGGTGCAGGCGGAGGTAGAGGTGGAGGTGGACGTGGTGGCGAAACCAATGGAGATGGATGAGTCAATGAAAAACTTTCCATAAAATGACGCATTTGCTCCTGTGTTGCAGCGATCATGTCCAATTTTTCCTTAAAAGCCTTGTTTTTAGCTGTCAAGTTAGAAACTTGAGTCTTCATCTCCTCATATTCAGACGGTGAGATGCCAATAGATGATATGGAAGAAGAAGACCGAAACCCTATATTCTTCCCTTCTTGTCCACACCACCAACAATCTCTAAGAATATGTTATTGTCGGACTGGTGGCTAGACACATCATCCCCTAATGCCTCTTGGGAGTCCGTTTCAAGAATCCTCCTTTTATACTCATTCTGAAAATAAAAGATTATGTAACAATAAAACTTTAACCAAATAACCAATCAGATGATGGCAAAAACACTCAGCACAATAGAAGGGTCAAACTGATTAATCAAATCGTTCTTAATGTATGCCATTAAATGGTTTAAAATCAGCATTATCAGTTCATTACAAGAAAAAAAGAGACCAAACAATAAGCGAGCTGACATTGGTAAAATAAATAACCCAACTAATTATAAAATAAATAATAAATGGAATTAGGGTTGAGGGGTTATTTTCAGTCATATTCTAGACTGAACTAGACTAAACTTTTAATTGCAACATTATAGGACTTTTAATTTACATGACAAGGGTGAACTAGACTGAACTACCATATTTTAGTCTTTCATAATTTGTATAGGTTTCAATCTGTTACCTAATTGTCAAAGTGTTACCCTGGATTTTATCACAAGATGTAATTGTCAATGTCAGTTTGAAAATCTTTAACCCTTGTTGTAAAGATTCATTCTTTTATCTTTAAAAAACAAACAGTTAACAATTCAAAGCTCAGTTGGACTATTATTTAACTAATTGCATGCAATTAACATTGCCAATTTCTTGCTCTCTTTACGATAGGTTGTTACAAAGTTCATTTTTCTGCTTCTCCAAAGAGAAATTTCAGACAATAATTTCCCTTTCTACAAGGTAGAATAACCCTATTCTTTAAAGTGACAATAGAGGAAGAAATTTCATGCCAGAGAGAGCAGCGAGAATGATCAATTTTCATTTTACAGGTTCTTAATTAGCGAGGGATATGATCCCTCTCTAATAACAAGACTACCTTTTGTGATGATTTTTGTGAGGGAATTATTTACCGAGGGAATAATCTCATCGCAAATTCCCTCACTAAATCTTGTAGATTTTGTGATAGATTTGTGATGGAATGTCTAGTGATGGAAATTTTCCAATTCAAAATCCCTCTCTAATGTTATTTTAGTCAATTTTGTGATGAATTTTGTGACGAAAAATTTAGAGAGAGAGAGTATTTTCATCGCTAAATCTGTCACAAATTAAAGTCAAAATAAGTTTATCAAAGATGTTGTAATCCATCGCTATATGTCTCGCAATTAGAGAGGGATTTGATTCCTTCTCAAATTTCCCTCTCTAATCTTAAGTTTTCTAGTAGTGTAAGTACAATTTGTGTTCTAAATTTGTATAATCTAATCTGGGTTAATCTTACATTTTGGATCTGAGCAAGTATTATGTGATTTAGGACTTGATTATTGAGCTAGATTTATCCCTTTTATTTGAATATTTCAGTTTCTATTTTTTGGTAATTTTCGTTTTCCAATATGTGTGAAATTCGAACAAAGATTTACAAGATATTGAAGGTCGAAACCATAGGGTTTTTGTAAAGAATAATTATACAAATCTATTGGCAATGGTTTCATGAATATCCATTAACTGTGGAGGAATAAAATTCACAAAATACGACTGTTTGCATAAGCTCTTGAGGCTAACGTTCTAGCTTTAACTTACATTTGTATCTTGACAATTATTTACATATATTTATGTATGAGGCATTTCAGTTTTTATATTATTCATTTATACATAATAAAGTCCTTATAATAGTAAGTTCGGTTCAATAGAACATGAAGTATGACTTGGTCGTGAGACCCCTATTGAACATAAGATATTCTTAAAGTATTTGTAGTCAAGTATTATCATTAATAAGGACAATGATTATGCATCGAGTCTATTATGCGAGTAGACTAATAACCACATCTTACGAGTCATCGATATGAGATATCAAGTCTTCACATAGGTATAAATATTACATTAATATTTATATCGGGTTGACCTACTATGAAAACGTTGCATAATAATTATGTAGTGTCATAAGTGCTTCTAATGGTAACCATAGTTTAGCCGTCTATCCACTTGAAGTCGCCATCATTCCTCCATGTGGAGTTGTATGTTTTAATGTTATCAAACGTCATATGTAATAGGATGATCATAAAGATAATAATTAGGCCTGTGATGATTCATGTTGAGGGTTGCGAGTGATCTAGATAAGATGCGTCCCTTCTACATAACTAGAGTAGTGTTTGGGTCTCTCGATAGAGTGAGACGTGAAAATGCATGACTATGCTAAAATGAGCAAATATGAGATATTGTGTTAGCAAGCTAAACAGTGTGGACTCAATTGGGCCCAAGAGAGAGATTAAAAAGCCTGTTTGGCTTAAAGACTTTATCCAGTAATGGGCCCATCAACTATGTCACCTTTTTATTTGCTTTGTTAGAGGATGCTGCCACTTGTATGGTCACCATTCATTAGGTCATGAGCACTACTACTATTTAAGTGTACTATTCCCAGAATGAAGGCTAAGAAAAATCTGAATGTTATTTCCTTTCTTCCTCCTTTATTTTGTTAAACCCTAGCAGAACCTTAGTTTATCTTTTAGCTCTATTAGAAGGAATATTCCAACCTATCAATTGGTGCTTTCATTGACCTACTCCATGCCTCCCAAGCCAACATCCAAGGATCTGGAGGAATTAAACAACCAACTGGATGCCATGCAGACCCAGATGGATAACCAGCAAATGATTCAAGACAGCAGACATGAGACACTAACAACTATGATGGCTGGTATTGCAGATCGACTAACATCCATGGGTCCCAACCCCCAACCCACCATAGCTTCTTTAGCAGGTATTTCTCAAAACCCATCTTCCCCAGAATTTCCCCTGGTTTCGAACCCCCTAGCTTAAACACTGCTGCCATTACACTTCCCTTATCCATACATACCTCTGGTCCCAGCATGAGTAGACCCCCACCTTACCCACCTCCATTTCCACAATTTCACACTACCCAGACCTCAACTTCAAACGTAACAGCCCCCACAACAACTTTTCCCTCATTTTTCCCACCACCTTTTCCCCATTTTCATACAGCCTCACCCCACACCAACAACATTCCTGGTCCTCAACCTAATTTTATCCCACCCATATTCCAACCCAACGCCCAGAACCCATCTAACCACTCCAACAATAATTTCCCAACTTTCTTTACACCAAATTTCCCAAACCTAACCTTTACCTCACCTCCGATCATGAGAACACCTAAACTTGAACTATTAGCCTTTGATGGGTCAGAACCTCTTGATTGGGTTTTTCAGGCTGAACAATTTTTTCAATTTTACGAAATACCCGTAGAACAAAGGTTACATTATGCCAGTTTTTATATGAAAGGCGATGGTCTTAGTTAGTTCAAATGGATGTTTGAAAACAACCAACTCACTGATTGGTTCTCCTTTCTTTGGGCCTTGGAGTTACGCTTTTGTCCCTCTACATATGAGAACCACCAAGCTGAATTGTTCAAACTGAAACAACAAGGGAGTGTTTCAGAATATCAGGCTAAATTTGAGAAACTATGCAATAGAGTTTTCGGACTATCTCCTGAAGCCATTCTCAATTGTTACATCTCTGGCCTAATTCCTGAAATTAAAAATGAGATATCTCTCCATAGACCACCAACCATTTCACATGCAATTGGCCTTTCCAAACTGTTGGAAGCAAAATTCAAAGATTCTAAGCCAAAATTTCAAGAAGTTTCCCAACCCCAAGCTCTACCCCAAATTTCCTCCACCCTCGTCCTAATTACAATACCCAATCCACCCTAACTACCAAGCCTGCCACCATAAGCCAATCCAACCCTCCACAAACATCCCTCAAACAATCAGCACCTAACCCTCAGCCTTTCCCCATTAAGCGCCTTAACCAGGCCCAAATACAAGAGCGGAGAGCTCAAGGCCTATGTTACAATTGTGATGAAAAGTTCATTCCCGGTCACAGATGCACCACAAGTCATTTTCTACTTCTGTTGGAGGATGATTCTAGTGAACCGGGAATTGAGGAACAATCCATTGAACAAAGCACTGATGAACTTTCCCTAGCTTGTGACTTAGAGGAGATCCATTTCCAGCTTTCTACCCAAGCCCTAACTGGCCAACTTTCTCCAAAAACACTCAAGTTCAAAGGCTTGATTGGTGGACTACCTGTCATGGTCCTAATTGATACAGGAAGTACCCACAATATTATGCAACCCAGAATTGCTAATCACCTACAGCTCCCATCTAAACCAGTTCCACATTTTTCAGTTATGGTAGGAAATGGCTCTCACCTAAAATTCACAGGCCTGTGTCCTCAAGTCCCCATTACCATGCAAAATCATTTTTTCTGCATTCCCTTTTATCTCTTACCTATTGAAGGAGCTGATGTAGTCTTAGGCATCGAATGGCTAAGAACTTTGGGTCCA
This sequence comes from Calophaca sinica, assembly GCA_037113605.1. Lineage (NCBI taxonomy): Eukaryota > Viridiplantae > Streptophyta > Magnoliopsida > Fabales > Fabaceae > Calophaca > Calophaca sinica. The sequence continues at coordinate 131,131,299 of CM073731.1, forward strand.
ATAAATGCTGATTTTGATATCCCATCCATTACATTCACCCATAATCTCTCATCCATCACCCTCACGGGGGACACAACCACCATGCCCACACAAACTGCCTACCACCAACTATGCCAACTCCTACACACTGATTCTGTTGCATCCCTTCACTTATTATCATTTCAACCCTTTGACCAACCATGCCCAACCCAAATTGGCAAAAGTGACCAACTTCAAAACCTGCCCCCAGAATTTCAAAACTTACTGCTATCTTACCCCAATGTTTTCCAAGCCCCCCATGGCCTACCACCTTCCAGACCTCATGACCACCACATACCCCTCATTCCTAACACTTCCCCTGTTAATGTCAAACCATACCGTTACCCTCACTCCCAAAAAGAAGCCATGGCCACTTTAATTCATGAGATGCTTCAAGAGGGCGTCATTGTGCCCAGCAACAACCCCTACTCATCCCTAGTCCTCCTTGTTCGCAAAAAAGACGACACTTGGCATTTTTGCGTAGACTACCGAGCTCTAAATGCTGTCACCATCAAGGATAGGTTTCCTATTCCGACTATTGCTGAGTTATTAGATGAATTAGGTTCTGCAACAGTGTTTACCAAAATTGATTTACGTTCAGGTTACCATCAAATTAAAATTACTCCAGAAGACACACACAAAACAGCTTTCAGGACAATTGACGGCCACTATGAGTTCTTGGTTATGCCTTTTGGGCTAACAAACGCACCATCTACCTTCCAAGCGGCTATGAACGACCTACTTTGATTTTAGATTTGCTTAGTTCCAATCATTTTGTTGCTAAGTTATATAAGTGTGTGTTTGCTGTTGACACTGTTAACTATTTGGGACATGTGATAGCTGCAACTAGCGTTGGACCAGACCCTGAGAAAATTCAGGCTATCCTAGATTGGCCGGTGCCACGTTCTCTCACGGCTCTCAGGGGTTTCTTGGGCCTCACCGGATTTTATAGGCGTTTTGTCTGCCACTACGCCACTCTCGCCGCTCCTCTCACCGATTTATTGCGTTCCACTAAATTGGTTTGGAGTACAGAAGCCGATTTGGCATTTACAAAGCTAAAAGAAAAGATGACAAGTATGCCGGTGCTTGCCTTGCCTGATTTGTCTAAGGTTTTGTGGTGAAGCGATGCATCATGTCGCCATTGGTGCGGTGTTGTCTCGGGAGGGACACCCATTGGCCTTCTTAGCAAGAAAATGTGCCCTCGAATGCAAGCGACATCGGTTTACATCCGTGAGATGTCTGTGTAATGTATGATAAAAAAATGGCGTCAGTATCTTATTGGAAATTTTTTCCACATTTATACAGATCAGAAAAGCCTACAACACCTTCTCTCTCAGACCATACAGACTCCAGAACAATAGAAATGGGCATCTAAGTTACAAGGATTCAATTTCGAGATATTCTACAAACCTGGTAGATCTAACAAAGTAGCAGATGCCCTCTCCAGAAAGTTCACCGATGAGGGTGTGCTCCTCTCTGCCCTTTCTTCTCCGATTCCTTCTCTTTTAACAAGGCTACAACGATATTATGACACAGAGAAAGAGGGACAGGAGTTAGTTCAAAGGTGCCAAAATGATATCAACTTGCAAGCAGAATTTAGATTTGCTCATGGGTTATTGTACTTCAAAGAGCATTTGTTCATACCTGATATACCTGAACTGCGACAAGCCCTTCTGCGTGAGTACCACACTACCCCAGCTGCGGGGCACTCAGGCCTCAAACCAACTCTGGCTCGCATTGCTGCATCCTTTTACTGGCCTGGTCTCTACAGAGACGCCAAACGCTTTGTTCGGGAATGCTCCATTTGTCAGAAAAACAAATACCTACCACAAAAGAAAAAAGGGTTACTTCAACCTCTACCAGTACCCAGTCAAGTATGGGAGGAACTAACAATGGATTTCATCACCCACCTGCCCAACTCCTTCGGTCATACAGCTGTATGGGTCATCTGTGATCGTCTCACCAAGTATGTCCATTTTCTGGCCCTCCCTTTAAAGTTTACAGCTTCAACACTTGCAGCACGTTTTTCAGTGGAGATTTGTCGCCTTCATGGGATTCCCAAGTCCATTGTGTCCGATCGAGATCCTCTGTTCCTGAGCAATTTCTGGTGTGACACCCTAAACCCCGTTTCGAAAATCGTTCAATAAAAGAAAAAGGTAAACACATCAATTTGCTCTTGATTTGGTAAACTGAATTAAAATATAATAGTCATTGCGGAATGAAAATAAATTATCTATTTTCCAGAGGAGGTAACGATAAAAAAAAGAAAAAAATAAAGATATAAAAAGGACCAACAGATAAATCGATGAATAAATCGAATTCAGACATCATTCAGTTCGAAAGTATTTCGTAATAACAAGCATAGTAAGTATTTTTCTTTCAAAGATCTTATTTGAACTTGTGAAATAAAAATAAAACCAAACGACCTACGAACCCCCAAAGAAAAAATAAAACCTGTGTCACATAGTCTCAGAGCTTCACTTAGCCCAGCTTACACAAGAGCGACAAAATACATGAATGACTCAACGTCTCAATAAGAAAAATATTCGAAATAAAACCATAAAAGTTCTCCATAAGAAGCCTTCACAACTAGCTACGTGTCCTGGCATTAGTAGTGTCTGCAATTGAACATAGAAGAACAAGAGACAAACAACCACCGAGGGGTGAGTACGTTGTAGTCGAGTTATAATGATATTTAGAGAGAAAGGTGAATAAATAATATATTTATATACGTATACAGGTATATATATATTTACACACCACACTATAGCAACCAATTCACATAAGGTAGTAACAACGTCTCATATCATCCACGAATACACGCAGAAAAATTTCGTTATTCCTCATAGTCACATAATTATCAAAAGAAAATAATGCAGACGCTAACGACACTACTTCTTATGCATGTGGTACCATCTACTACTCTGGGAAGTCTCCTAGGAGTACATATTTAGTTTATTAGAGACCACCTCGCGGGTGATTACTCTATTACCGCATACTCTCGACTAGGGATGATAATGTCCGGTGACGGTCGGGGGTAGCTAAGTCAGATAAGTAGCCCCCAGGCCAATGCGCGACACTCAAACTATCGGGGACCACAAACTCGGGCTTCTCACCCCATAGGCCGACATATTGCCACGCAGGCTCACTCCTGTTGGCATCCACCTTTCATTTCAACGATGCTTCCCCCCATCCTATTACAAGGGTTGTATGACAAACAAACACACAAGGTCGGGTTTCCTCCAAACGTCATAGTTCAATTTTTCATCGATAATCCATCATGGCCCCTATGGCTAGGATCATCTCACAAGGAATGACTCAAGTCCCATTATGGCTACTAATAGCTAGGTGACTTGCACACCAGGTCATTTATCCTTTCAAGGTTATTGCCACAAACATGGACTTTTCACAATCTTCGTCACAAAATAATAAGCAGGATGTAAAATAAATTACAGGGACAACTTAAAACAACAATCGCATGTACTTAACCATTTAATTAAAACATGCAGAACAGCCATATCATAAAACAACAACAACATGTGTTTAATTATTTAATTAAACGTTCAAAAACAGCAACAATATAAAGATGAAAACAGCAGGCATTTAATCTTATAATTAAATTATGCATAATACAGCAATAGAAAAAGAAATCGACGCAAAAACAGCAATTAAAAATTGTACAATTTCAGTGATTTTCGCATAGCAATTCTGCATACAGAACAGAAACAGCAACATACAAAAATGCTGCAGAAAACAATGATTTTCGCACAGCAATTCTGCATACAAAACAAAACAGCAACATACAGAAATTCTGCAGAAAAACAGAAAATCTGCACACAAAATCTGCACAACAGTAAAAACAAAACAACAACGAAATAGCTTGTATTTACAACGAAACGCTACAATTTAAATATAAACGAGGTAAATTAAATTATTCTAATAATTCAATTAATAGTAGCCACAAAACAACAACCATTTAATTCCCTTATAAAATCTTAAAATTCACAATTTATCAATTAAATCATTAACGGATATATGAATTTAGGACTCTAACATTTCAATAATATCCTAAGCCTCAAAACAGAATTTTTTTAAACACTTATAACATTCATATACAACCATGGCAGCCACATAATTCATTTAAAATCATGATCATATCATTTATAAACATTAAAAACAGAGTTTCTTTAAAACAATAATCAAACAACGGGGTTCAAGGACAACCCCTTCACCTATTCCCTCAAATATCCTCAACCTCAATAATCTCCCCCCCTTACCTTTGTGTCTTGCGAAATCCCCTTGTTGAAGAGGGATGATGATGACTCCGAACCAAACCTACGATGAGTTTGCTACGAATAGAAAAGAGGCCATAAGAAACATTGGAAATCCCCAAAACTCGAAATCTCTAGGATGCGAAATTTAGGAAGGAAAAGAACCATGACTTACCCAATTTCTGATGAAGAACAAAGATGGGGTTGCTCCTAACCTTGGTGGCCGAATTATGCAAGAGAGGAAAAATGTGGATTGCTTCCTTTAACCTTGTGTGGCGCTAGGGTTTAGAGATAGGAAGGAGAAGAAACAAATGAATCCAATTGAGAGAGATGGGCTGGAGGCGCAGGTGAGACAAGGGTTTACACCCTTCACATGTAAATTTTTCTATTATTTGGGTTGGAGGGAGCCCATGAGTGTTGGCCCATTAGGTAGGTGGAAAAATAATATAACCCTGCATATAAGGTGCTAGCCCAAGACATTACCACGCCCCCTTTTTTTTTTTTTTTTAAACAACTCTCAAGAATCATTCAATTAAATTAAAAGTCTCTATTTGTGCACAAACATATAATGCAATTAATTAAAATAACTGCTACTAAAAAAAAAATGAGGGTCGTTACATCTGGCGTGAGCTCTTTCGTTTGCAAGGAACAACACTTAAGTACAGCTCGTCCTACCACCCTGAAACGGATGGTCAGACTGAAGTCGTCAACAGAAGCCTCGAAGCTTATCTCAGATGTTTTACCAGTGACCAACCGCGCAAATGGTTCAAGTTCTTGCACCTAGCTGAGTTTTGGTACAACTCAGCCTTTCACTCTGCTATTCTGATGTCACCCTTCCAGGCTTTGTATGGTCGACCCCCTCCAGCTATTCCAGACTATGTACCAGGTTCTTCTGTTATTGGATCCTTGGATGCCACACTGCAGCAAAGGAAGGAAATTTTGGGCCGTTTAAAAGATAATTTGAGACGCAGCAGACAAAAGATGGAGGAACAAGCAAACAAAAAGCGTCAAGACCATACCTTTTCACCCAGAGATTGGGTTTCACTTCGCCTGCAGCCGTATCGCCAACATACTGTTGTTCGCCGGAGTTCTCAGAAACTAGCCAAGCGATACTACGACCCATACGCCGTCCGTCGCCGAATCGGAGCAGTCGCCTATGAACTCGAGCTACCCCCATCATCTCGTATCCACCCAGTGGTGCATGTATCATTGTTAAAACCTTATCATGGTGATAACCCTCAGGGCCATTTTATTCCACTCCCAACTGATCTTAGAGATTTCATTTTTGAAGAAGGTATAGAAGAAGCTCTAGATCTCTACTCAGTTGTCTCTGAGCAGCAGCGAACTGAAGTAGTTTCAAAAGCAAAAGAAAGTACACAACTACACTCTAATAGTACTTTGTCTCCAAATACACTTATTAAATCTCCACCATTAGACCCCTGGGCATTAGAAAAAAAAATGAAGCAATCTGGGCCGTCCAAAAAAAAGACGTTGGTAACTCTCATTGAGACGTTGGGTGCTCGCCACCGTCTGAGACCCAATCACGACGCGCCAGCAATTAAGGCCACTGACGCACGCCACCTCTCACCACATGTGACCATTGACTGCCAGCTACAGTCCCCATCAAATTCCCAGGAGCGCTCCCAGTCGTGCGATGTAAAGCTCCCAACCAACAAAGCATCTCACCCATTGAAAGAAAGAACAATCCTTATGCCTCAACCTGCACTAATGATCGTCCGCCAGCTATCGCACAGGGACTCGTGCGTAGCTGCAGCATCGCCCAACTCCCCATCGAGTCACGTGAAGACAAAGGAATCCAATGCAAATTGTGGCAACTAGCTGTCTACCACCCAAGGGAATCCAAAGCAAATTGTGCCCAACCAACACCTCACTCCAGCGCTCAGAATGGGTCATCACACAAACGAAATGGGCTCGAGTAGTGAGGATCTGGGCCTAGCTCAAACAAAAGCCTTGAACCTTGAGGACAAGGTTCTATGTGACCCAGGGAGTATTGTTAGCAAGCCAAACAGTGTGGACTCAATTGGGCCCAAGAGAGAGATTAAAAAGCCTGTTTGGCTTAAAGACTTTATCCAGTAATGGGCCCATCAACTATGTCACCTTTTTATTTGCTTTGTTAGAGGATGCTGCCACTTGTATGGTCACCATTCATTAGGTCATGAGCACTACTACTATTTAAGTGTACTATTCCCAGAATGAAGGCTATGAAAAATCTGAATGTTATTTCCTTTCTTCCTCCTTTATTTTGTTATACCCTAGTAGAACCTTAGTTTATCTTTTAGCTCTATTAGAAGGAATATTCCAACCTATCAATTGGTGCTTTCATTGACCTACTCCATGCCTCCCAAGCCAACATCCAAGGATCTGGAGGAATTAAACAACCAACTGGGCGCCATGCAGACCCAGATGGACAACCAGCAAATGATTCAAGACAGCAGACATGAGACACTAACAACTATGATGGCTGGTATTGCAGATCGACTAACATCCATGGGTCCCAACCCCCAACCCACCATAGCTTCTTCAGCAGGTATTTCTCAAAACCCATCTTCCCCAGAATTTCCCCCTGGTTTCGAACCCCCTAGCTCAAACACTGCTGCCATTACACTTCCCTTATCCATACATACCTCTGGTCCCAGCATGAGTAGACCCCCACCTTACCCACCTCCATTTCCACAATTTCACACTACCCAGACCTCAACTTCAAACGAATAAATTTCACAACAACTTTTCCTCATTTTTCCCACCACCTTTTCCCCATTTTCATACAGCCTCACCCCACACCAACAACATTCCTGGTCCTCAACCTAATTTTATCCCACCCATATTCCAACCCAACGCCCAGAACCCATCTAACCACTCCAACAATAATTTCCCAACTTTCTTTACACCAAATTTCCCAAACCTAACCTTTACCTCACCTCCGACCATGAGAACACCTAAACTTGAACTATTAGCCTTTGATGGGTCATAACCTCTTGATTGGGTTTTTCAAGCTGAACAATTTTTTCAATTTTACGAAATACCCGTAGAACAAAGGTTACATTATGCCAGTTTTTATATGAAAGGCGATGGTCTTAGTTGGTTCAAATGGATGTTTGACAACAACCAACTCACTGATTGGTTCTCCTTTCTTTGGGCCTTGGAGTTACGCTTTGGTCCCTCTACATATGAGAACCACCAAGCTGAATTGTTCAAACTAAAACAACAAGGGAGTATTTCAGAATATCAGGCTAAATTTAAAAAACTATGCAATAGAGTTTTCGGACTATCTCCTGAAGCCATTCTCAATTGTTACATCTCTGGCCTAATTCCTGAAATTAAAAATGAGATATCTCTCCACAGACCACCAACCATTTCACATGCAATTGGCCTTTCCAAACTGTTGGAAGCAAAATTCAAAGATTCTAAGCCAAAATTTCAAGAAGTTTCCCAACCCCAAGCTCTACCCCAAATTTCCTCCACCCTCGTCCTAATTACAATACCCAATCTACCCTAACTACCAAGCCTGCCACCATTAGCCAATCCAACCCTCCACAAACATCCCTCAAACAATCAGCACCTAACCCTCAGCCTTTCCCATTAAGCGCCTTAACCAGGCCCAAATACAAGAGCGGAGAGCTCAAGGCCTATGTTACAATTGTGATGAAAAGTTCATTCCCGGTCACAGATGCACCACAAGTCATTTTCTACTTCTGTTGGAGGATGATTCTAGTGAACCGGGAATTGAGGAACAATCCATTGAACAAACCACTGATGAACTTTCCCTAGCTTGTGACTCAGAGGAGATCCATTTCCAGCTTTCTACCCAAGCCCTAACTGGCCAACTTTCTCCAAAAACACTCAAGTTCAAAGGCTTGATTGGTGGACTACCTGTCATGGTCCTAATTGATACAGGAAGTACCCACAATATTATGCAACCCAGAATTGCTGATCACCTACAGCTCCCATCTAAACCAGTTCCACATTTTTCAGTTATGGTAGGAAATGGCTCTCACCTAAAATGCACAGGCCTGTGTCCTCAAGTCCCCATTACCATGCAAAATCATTTTTTCTGCATTCCCTTTTATCTCTTACCTATTGAAGGAGCTGATGTAGTCTTAGGCATCGAATGGCTAAGAACTTTGGGTCCAATAAATGCTGATTTTGATATCCCATCCATTACATTCACCCACAATCTCTCATCCATCACCCTCACGGGGGACACAACCACCATGCCCACACAAACTGCCTACCACCAACTATGCCAACTCCTACACACTGATTCTGTTGCATCCCTTCACTTATTATCATTTCAACCCTTTGACCAACCATGCCCAACCCAAATTGGCAAAAGTGACCAACTTCAAAACCTGCCCCCAGAATTTCAAAACTTACTGCTATCTTACCCCAATGTTTTCCAAGCCCCCCATGGCCTACCCCCTTCCAGACCTCATGACCACCACATACCCCTCATTCCTAACACTTCCCCTGTTAATGTCAAACCATACCGTTACCCTCACTCCCAAAAAGAAGCCATGGCCACTTTAATTCATGAGATGCTTCAAGAGGGCGTCATTGTGCCCAGCAATAGCCCCTAATCATCCCCAGTCCTCCTTGTTCGCAAAAAAGACGGCACTTGGCATTTTTGCGTAGGCTACCGAGCTCTAAATGCTGTCACCATCAAGGATAGGTTTCCTATTCCGACTATTGCTGAGTTATTAGATGAATTAGGTTCTGCAACAGTGTTTACCAAAATTGATTTACGTTCAGGTTACCATCAAATTAAAATTACTCCAGAAGACACACACAAAACAGCTTTCAGGACAATTGACGGCCACTATGGGTTCTTGGTTATGCCTTTTGGGCTAATAAACGCACCATCTACCTTCCAAGCGGCTATGAACGACCTACTTCGTCCTTATTTAAGGCGGTTTGTATTGGTTTTCTTTGATGATATACTTATTTATAGCCGCTCTTTATCTGATCATTTACATCATTTAAAATTGATTTTAGATTTGCTTAGTTCCAATCATTTTGTTGCTAAGTTATATAAGTGTGTGTTTGCCGTTGACACTGTTAACTATTTGGGACATGTGATAGCTGCAACTGGCGTTGGACCAGACCCTGAGAAAATTCAGGCTATCCTAGATTGGCCGGTGCCACGTTCTCTCACGGCTCTCAGGGGTTTCTTGGGCCTCACCGGATTTTATAGGTGTTTTGTCCGCCACTACGCCACTCTCGCCGCTTCTCTCACCGATTTATTGCGTTCCACTAAATTGGTTTGGAGTACAGAAGCCGATTTGGCATTTACAAAGCTAAAAGAAAAGATGACAAGTATGCCGGTGCTTGCCTTGCCTGATTTCTCTAAGGTTTTTGTGGTGGAAACCGATGCATCAGCTGTCGCCATTGGTGCGGTGTTGTCTCAGGAGGGACACCCATTGGCCTTCTTTAGCAAGAAAATGTGCCCTCGAATGCAAGCAGCATCAGTTTACATCCGTGAGATGTACTGTTGTGTGGCTTGATAAAAAATGGCGTCGATATCTTATTGGAAATTTTTTCCACATTTTTACAGATCGTAAAAGCCTACAACACCTTCTCTCTCGGACCATCTGGACTCGGAACAACAGAAATGGGCATCTAAGTTACAAGGATTCAATTTCGAGATATTCTACAAACCTGGCAGATCTAACAAAGTAGCAGATGCCCTCTCCAGAAAGTTCACCGATGAGGGTGTGCTCCTCTCTGCCCTTTCTTCTCCGATTCCTTCTCTTTTAACAAGGCTACAACGATATTATGACACAGAGAAAGAGGGACAGGAGTTAGTTCAAAGGTGCCAAAATGATAGCAACTTGCAAGCAGAATTTAGATTTGCTCATGGGTTATTGTACTTCAAAGAGCGTTTGTTCATACTTGATATACCTGAACTGCGACAAGCCCTTCTGCGTGAGTACCACACTACCCCAGCTGCGGGGCACTCAGGCCTCAAACCAACTCTGGCTCGCATTGCTGCATCCTTTTACTGGCCTGGTCTCTACAGAGACGCCAAACGCTTTGTTCGGGAATGCTCCATTTGTCAGAAAAACAAATACCTACCACAAAAGAAAAAAGGGTTACTTCAACCTCTACCGGTACCCAGTCAAGTATGGGAGGAACTAACAATGGATTTCATCACCCACCTGCCCAACTCCTTCGATTAAATACAATTTGTATGGGTCATCTGTGATCGTCTCACCAAGTATGTCCATTTTCGGCCCTCCTTCAAAGTTCTGACTTCAACACTTGCGGCCACGATTTTCGGTGGAGATTTGTCGCCTTCATGGGATTTCCAAGTCCATTGTGTCCGATCGAGATCCTCTGTTCTGAGCAATTTCTGGCGTGAGCTCTTTCGTTTGCAAGGAACAACACTTAAGTACAGCTCGTCCTACCACCTGAAGCGGATGATCGGTGAAGTCGTCAGCGAAGCCTCGAAGCTTATCTCGGATGTTTTACGGTGACCAACCGCGCAAATGGTTCAAGTTCTTGCACCTGGCGAGTTTTGGTACAACTCGACCTTTCACTCTGCTATTACGATGTCACCCTTCCAGGCTTTGTATGGTCGACCCCTCCGGCTATTCGGACTATGTACCAGGTTCTTACATTATTGGATCCTTGGATGCCACTGCTGCCGAAAGGAAGGAAATTTTGGGCGTTTAAAAGATAATTTGAGACGCGGCGGACAAAAGATGGAGGAACAAGCAAACAAAAAGCGTCAAGACCATACCTTTTCACCCAGAGATTGGGTTTCACGCCGCTGCCGTATCGCCAACATCTTGTTGTTCACGGAGTTCTCAGAAACTAGCCAAGCGATACTACGACCCATACGCCGTCCGTCGCCGAATCGGAGCAGTCGCCTATGAACTCGAGCTACCCCCATCATCTCGTATCCACCCAGTGGTGCATGTATCATTGTTAAAACCTTATCATGGTGATAACCCTCAGGGCCATTTTACTCCACTCCCAACTGATCTTAGAGATTTCATTTTTGAAGAAGGTATAGAAGAAGCTCTAGATCTCTACTCAGTTGTCTCTGAGCAGCAGCGAACTGAAGTAGTTTCAAAAGCAAAAGAAAGTACACAACTACACTCTAATAGTACTTTGTTTCCAAATACACTTATTAAATCTCCACCATCAGAAAAAAAATGAAACAATCTGGGCCGTCCAAAAAAAAGACGTTGGTAACTCTCATTGGTAGTTGGGTGCTCGCTCACCGCCTGACACCCAATCACGACGCTGACAATTAAGGCCACTGACGTACGCCATCTCTCACCACATGTGACCATTGACTGCTAGCTACAGTCCCCATCAAATTCCCAGGAGCGCTCCCAGTCGTGCGATGTAAAGCTCCCAACCAACAAAGCATCTCACCCATTGAAAGAAAGCACAATCCTTATGCCTCAACCTGCACCAATGATCGTCGCGGTGTCGCACAGGGGACTCGTGGCGTAGGCTGCGGCATCGCCCAACTCCCCATCGAGTCACGTGAAGACAAAGGAATCCAATGCAAATTGTGGCAACTAGTCGTCTACCACCCAAGGGAATCCAAAGCAAATTGTGCCCAACCAACACCTCACTCCGGTAGCTCAGAATGGGTCATCACACAAACGAAATGGGCTCGAGTAGTGAGGATCTGGGCCTAGCTCAAACAAAAGCCTTGAACCTTGAGGACAAGGTTCTATGTGACCCAGGGAGTATTGTTAGCAAGCCAAACAGTGTGGACTCAATTGGGCCCAAGAGAGAGATTAAAAAGCCTGTTTGGCTTAAAGACTTTATCCAGTAATGGGCCCATAAACTATGTCACCTTTTTATTTGCTTTGTTAGAGGATGCTGCCACTTGTATGGTCACCATTCATTAGGTCATGAGCACTACTACTATTTAAGTGTACTATTCCCAGAATGAAGGCTATGAAAAATCTGAATGTTATTTCCTTTCTTCCTCCTTTATTTTGTTAAACCCTAGCAGAACCTTAGTTTATTTTTTAGCTCTATTAGAAGGAATATTCCAACCTATCATATTGGGTTTGTTTGTAATTACACATCTACTCGAGGAACGAGGAGTAAATAATTGAACGATGACACATTTATGTTTGTGTTTGGGAGCAAGGTATGTTTATCATGTGTTCAAATTATGTTTCTACCATTCTCTATACATAATTGACTCCCAAACCTAATCTGGTTTTCGCATACCATTTTCTTTTAATTATCCAATAAGTTTTTCAAAATTTGTCAATTTAATGGTGGCAACTCCCAAACGTTACATCTTTTAGTCGTCATTTTTCTCACCACGATGTCGATCGCAACAATAGTTAAGTAATTTGAAAGACATTATAAATTTATGAAAATTGAATTTCCTATATTATACTTTTAAGTTAATGACTTTTGTGTGTTTTACAATGAAAATTATTTGGAAACCTTTTGTAAAATTAAATTAGTTTTATGCTACTAGAAACAGTTGAATTACCAATGAAAATTAAAGAAGGAAAAAATAAATTTGGTCTCTAATTTTAGCGTCTCTAATACTTAGCAACCGAATGATAGACAAATTTAATTTTTTTTAGACTCTAAAGTCTATCTGTAATTTAACTTTTTCTAGTTATTATTGATTGATTAATATACAAAACTTAAATAAAATACGGCATGGTACTTGTCATATTAACCCAATGAGTTGCTTTGGTTCCACTCTCTGTAACCTAGTTATATGCAAATAATAATTAGGCTTGATTATATTTTTTGTCCACTTTATATGTGATTTTGGTTCTTTCAGTTTTTTTTTTTTGGAGCAAATCTAGTCAAGTTCTTAATTGTTACAATTTAGTCCCTTCATCCATTTTCATTTTTTGACAGTCATTTCCATTTATTTGAAACTCTCAAATTCTCACAATCTATTAAAAATTTCACAAATTGAATCGATTAAAGTGTTTTGAATATTATTACACTTAAAACCTACCAATTAAATTTAATTCAAAATAAAAAATCCCAAATTTTGTTCCTTTTTGACAAATGTTAGTATTAATGTTAGTGTTATGTTAGGAACTGGGGATCGAACCCTCTCCCTCCTTGTCATGCCTTAACTCCTCCACCCGAATCACTAAGCCAACCTTATATCTCTCCCACCCCAATTTTTTTTCTTTTGATACCTTAATCCTAGATCTTACAAAATTCTTCAAATTTTATTAATTTTTATTTATTTTTAAACTTTTAATTTTATTTTATTTCTCAAATCCATCATCGAGCTACAATCTATATATTATATAAAATGGTATTTTGCCACGTAGGATTATGCCACATGTCACCTCCATATTCATCTATTTTTCCTCCTAAAACAAAAATTAGTTTTTTATTTATTATTATTTTAAGATAGTCATTATTACATTATCTCAATTAATTGTCATTAATAATCAGAAATATATTATCTTAAATGACTTACTTATTTTAAATTATATATCCTTCATTTTTATCAATCATCATTTATTATATTTAGAACTAAAATGAAATAATTATCAACTTGCCTTACAAAGTTAATAATTATCATATATTATATGACAACGATTATTTTTTGTTTATTATTACTTAATTTAATTAATTAGTAACCGTGCAAGGCACAAGTAATCTCAGTAGTTATTTTAATTAATAAAAATGAGACTTTAAGAAGTTTATGTAAAAGAAAATTGATAATAGTACCATATTTGCTTAACTTTTAAAATAGATGAATTAAAATCACTAAAAAAAACTTGAATGACAAAAATCGCATACATCCCAAACAAAATGGACTTGTAATTAGGCCTATAATTATTAATCAAATGCTAAGTAGTTACCATGGATAAAATACAATTGCTTTTGTTAAAGAAAATTCATTACACCAAAGACAAAACGAGATAACAAACCACACAAGCACAAATATTTTATTTATTTTACATGAATAAGTACAGTACTGTCTTATAACCAACCCATTATTATTCCACAATATCTCCAACATTATTACTACTGACCAACACTAATCATTAAAAAAGAAGAAAGAATTTGCTGTCATTTATACCACCCGAGTTAAAGCAGCAAAACCCTAAATAAAGTACAAAATTCCAAGACACGAGATATAAATACATACATATTACCCAGGGAAGCCTTTGCACAACTACATATTTTATAGTCTTAAAAACAGACACTCTATTGTGACAAATTGAAATAACTAAGTTGCTATAGGCGATTAAAGGATTCCCTTTAATCACACGCCGAACAAAAATAAGTACGATGTGAACAGCACCAACGATAACTGCCAAGGAAGCCCAAACAACCACAACAACACCAAATCCATTACCAACAACAGAAGGCCAAATGGAGGCTGGGGTTACCAAGGAGGCGGCAAACAGGTATGTAAGAGCCAGGCCTGTGATGGTGACGCACATGCCTACTGATAAAAGCCATATTGGAAATTGGTCTTTGAGAAAGGTTCCACTTACAAGCAAGAGACAAACACCGAGCGATGCAATGAAAGAGATGGTGTTGCATACCAAGAATGAAAGATAGGTTCTTTTATGTATAACTGCCAAGACAGCTTCACCGGCACACATATATACTCTGGTGCTATTTGAACAACGGACTTTATCATTGAGACCTGCCTCCACGACGCCAGCTGGTGGGTTTGTGGCGAGTTGAAAGGTCATAGTTGCGATTATTAAAGCCGTCAAACTCAGGCTCCCTTTCACATCTTTCACCCATTGTTCCTTATCCTTGTATTCCGACCAATCTCCTACACGCGTTAAAAACTCTCTCCAACCTGAACCTGACTTTGGAGAATCAATAGTGCTACGCATTTTATTGATTGTTGATTCAATTGGAATTGTTTAACTAAGCTACAACAGCATGTGCCAGCTTTCAGGATATATAGAAGTGTGTTTTCAAAGATGACGATATAAGACAAATTGACAATTTTTAAGATGACGATATATAACAATTATTAAGATGATGATATATGACAATTATTGGTCTATCATTCTTCACTTCACACCAGCCGTCAAAAAAAAAAAAATCTTCACCTCACACCACATATATAGTCTTCGACTTTATGTGTCTCGAAAAACGAGATACCCAGCTACGTGCTATCTTGGCATTTTCAAGTTAGAAATATGTGAAAAATGTGATGATAAATTATAAAAGAATTGGTAAATTCTAAATAACAAAGTTTATAACACTTATTTCAATATATTTTTCTTTGATGATGTGGTATAAATTTATTAATAAATAAAATGCGATATAAAAATATTTTGGGAAGGGTTCTGAGTCTAGAATAACCATCCATTAATTATAGTATATCTATATCGCTTACCCCCAATAGTGTGTGGTAGTCTTTGTTTGGAATTATGATTTTTAGTATGAAACTAGATCTTTGTTTGTCTTTCATTTAATGTATGCCTTGCAAACCTTATCTTTTTCAAACTTTAGTTTTGACAAACCCCTTACTACATCTATTTTGTCGAGATTTCTTGCTCTTTTATGTTACTATTTGATTTTGGGTCTAACTCAACCCTACAAACAGACTTGTATGGCGAAGATGTCATTTCAATATAACTTGGGACCCGTGCCTTGCACGGGTATAGGTATGCTATTGAAATAGTTATAGAATAAATTAATTTTTAAATATTATTAGTAGCACAATGCATATAGTGTATTACTTACATTGTATAATAAGTAAATAATTAGTAGTATTTTGTATAGTTTGAATAACAAAATTTAAAATATTGAAACTTTGTACTAATTTGTTATCTTTCTGCATAAACGCATCATATTTTCGTGGTTAGGGCTCTACATTGCATATTGTGCCATTAAACAACCACTACAACAAATTCTAAAAAAGATGGCGCTCCTTTAAGCAGCGCTTAAAATAAAAAACGCTACTTTATGTCATACGTAAACAATAAACAGCGCTTACTAACTAAGCGCTACTGTTTAGTACATATAATAAACAGCGCTTAGTCCTTTAAGTGCTGTTTTATCTTTAAATAATAAAAACTGGCACATTAAGCGGTAGCTTCAAAACATGAAGCTGTTTTTGATCATAGGAACAATAAGCGGCTTCATAGTAGGAAGCGCTGTTTTTGGTGTTAGAATAAGCAGTAGCTTTTAGACTTAAGCTTGTTTTTCTTACTAATAAGCGGCGCTTTCTTACTAAGCGCTGTTTTTGGTCAGTTTATTAAATATATGTATTTCCTCCTCTCTCATTTCGCATCCGGATAATCGCTTTCTCTCTCTGTCACAACTCTCTCTTCGCAAACTCCACCGCTGCCGCCTCCATCTCTACCATCGTCGTCCCCTCAACGAGATCGTGTGCTTCAAAAGCCGGAGATCGTGAGCTCGCCCAAAGCTCAAACCGAAGCTCGCCCAAAAGCCGGAAACCGAGCTCGTCAGTCGTCCTCCAAAAGCTGAAATCCGAGGTCGCCCAAAGCGGAAACCGAGCTCGTCCGACGTCCTCAAAACCTGAAATCGAGGCTCGTCCAAAACTTCGTCCGTCGTCCTCCATCCGAGCTCGTCCGTCGTCCTCAAAACCTGAAATCCGAGCTCGTCCAAAACTCGTCAGCTAGCCCTCCATCCGAGCAAAAGGCTGCTGGTGGCGCTCGGCCTCAGATCCTCCCCGCCTCCATCTCCAAACTCCTGTTTGCGTCCATTTCAGTGTACGCCACTGTCTCCATTTTGTATCTCGATTCCACGTTGGTTTCTGTTGTTGGTGCTGCGTTAGTTTTTTGTCTCTGTTCGATGTTGTTTGATGTTGTTCACTTTGTTGACCGCTTTGGAATCAGAAGGGTTTGATTTTGTACACTGTTGTCTAGAGATAAATTAGAAGTATTAAAGATGCTTGGAATCAGTTTGTTAAAATGTACAGTTAGTAAATATATATGCATATCAGATGGGAATCAATGGAAAAATGACCAATGAATTTTGTTGTGGAACCTGATTTTGGTCTTTTTGGTTTGAACAATGAATTTTGGAATGTTCTGGTGTATTGTATATATTTTGGAATGTCCATATTTTAGGGAAACTACGCCAAAATTTTGTTAGAATTTTGATCTAGTCTGTGTTGATTTTAAGAGCAGTTGATAGTTTTAGTCTTGCTTTATTTAAATGGGGTTTTTCTGTTGTTTTACCTCTCAATCCATAGGTAAAATATGGATCGAAAGTGGATGTCCGCCAATCGTTTGTCGAAGGAATATAAGGATGGAGTGAAAGATTTTATTGGGTTTGTAGTTGGGCATACAGCGGACCATAGTAGAATCATATGTCCTTGTTTAAGTTGTTGTTATACAAACAAAATTAGTGTTCGGAATTGGAATGGCATTTAGTGAGCAATGGGATTGATCAAACTTATACTGTTGGACAAAGCACGGTGAGACAAGAGGTGAATCTTCTAATATGGGAATAGTGGGAGATATCGTCAGAGGACACCGCTACAAATACATATGATGGTGACCGTTTGAAGATATGTTAAATGCGGTTGAAGAAGATCTTCGTGATTGTCCTCAAATGTTTGAGAAGTTGATGAGTGATGCGGAGAAGCCGTTATATGAGGGTTGTACTAAATTCACAAGATTGTCGGCAATGTTAAAGGTGTCTAACTTGAGGTCGGGCAATGGATGGGTGATAAGAGTTTTACGGACTTACTCACCTTTGTTGAAAGATATGTTGCCTAATGATAATGTGCTTCCTAGTAGGACATATGAGGCTAAACAAATGTTACGCTCTATTGGCATGAGCTATGAGAAGATACATGCTTGTCGTGAACGATCGCATTTTATTTCGTAATGAATATGCATCGTTAAAGTCGTGTCCAAAATGTGAAGCCTCACGGTATAAGAAGGAAAATTCGGCTCAGAGAAGGTATTGTGGTATTTTCCCATAATTCCCAGATTCAGCGTATGTACCGTAGTTGAAGATGCAAAAACCCGACATGGCATGAGGATGAAAGGATTCAAGATGGCAAGCTACAGACTGGCAGATTCTCCTTAATGGAAAAAAATTGATATTGATTATCCTGATTTTGGGAATGAACCAAGAAACTTACGACTTGCATTGTCTACTGATGGATTTAACCCACATGGTGTTCAAAGTAGCTCTCACAGTACATGGCCTGTGATTTTGGTGATTTATAACCTACCTCCATGGCTATGCATGAAGCGAAAATATATGATGTTGTCTTTGTTAATTTACGGGCGAAACAACAAGGAAATGATCTCGATGTATATTTGGCTGCTTTAATTGAAGATTTGAAGCAAATGTGGGAGACACGTGTGGTGGTGTATGATAGGTATAGAGAAGAAAGTTTCACCTTGAGGGCTATGATTTTTGGCACAATTAATGATTTTCCAAAGATATGGTAATCTGTCGGGATATAGTACCAAAGGTCGGTGTGCATGCCCTATATGTGAAGATAAGATGCAGTTGGATTCGGTTGGAACATGGTAGGAAGAATGTCTTTCTTGGGCATCGCAGATTTTTGCATCCAAATCATCATTATCGGTCATGGAGAAAGGCATTCAATGGGAATACGTAAGAACGGAGAGCTCCTTTGCCTCTGACGGTACACAACTGTTAGAAAAAGTAAAAGATTTGAATATTAAATTCGGTAAACCTTTGCAGGAGACCTTGCCACACGAGGGTGGAAGAAAAGGTCGATTTTCTTTGAGTTGCCATATTGGAAATCATTATACGTAAGACATTTCGTTGATGTGATGCATGTTGAAAAAATATTTTTGATAGTCTCGGTGGTACCTTACTTAATGTGCGGAAGACTAAAGATGGCATCAATGCAAGGCTGGACTTGGTTAGTATGGGATTGAGACGAGAGTTGGGACCAGGTAAAGAAAGGGAAACATCATACATATCTACCTACGCTCATACTCTATCTAAAAAGAGAAAAGAGATTTTTGTAAGTTTCTTGATGGAGTTAAGGTTCCAGAGGGTACTCTTCAAACATTAAGAACCTCGTATCGATGAAAGATCTCAAGTTAAAGGGTCTAAAGTCTCATGATTGTCATGTTCTCATGGAGAATTTGCTACCCATAGCTATACGATCTATTTTGCTCGACAAAGTGCGGAATACCTTAAGTAAACTTTGTTTCTTCTTTAAGGCAATTTGTAGTAAAGTGATTGACCCTGAAAGTTGCCACCTTTGCAAAAAGAAATTATTCGACTTTGTGTGAGCTTGAGATGTATTTCCGCCTTCATTCTTTGACATAATGATTCATCGGACAGTTCATCCGGTTAGGGAGACACAATTGTGTGGGCGGCTTATATGAGATGGATGTACCCGTTTGAGCGTTACATGAAGATATTAAAAGGGTATGTGAAAACCGATCGCGACCAGGGTTGTATTGTTGAGCGGTATATAGTCGAAGAAAGCTGAATTGCATCGAGTATGTATCCGATATTGAACATTCTATAGGGCTGCAGCGGTCGTCACCACGGGGAAGAAGTGCAGGGGAGGGGATTACTGGACTTAAAATATTGACTATATCAAGGAAAGAATGGGAATAAGCACACTTATATGTTTTACACAATGCCGATGAAGTTGAGTCATATGTTGTAAAACACAAGGACATACTCAAGAGCTTGTACCCAAATAAGAGTCAAAATTGGTTAACAACAGAACACAATCGGTGTTTTATAAAATGATTGAAAGAATACATTTCTGCAGAGTTTACTGCAAATCCTAGCTCGGTTTCAGAAAGATTGAGATGGTTAGCTAAAGGTCCAGATATACATGTTAGTTCTTACACCGGTTATCTCATTAATGGGTACACTTTTTATACAAAAGAACATGATGATCGGAGGAGAATACAAAATAGTGGAGTGACTCTTGTAGCTGAAGCTATGCATATATCAAGCGCTAAAGATAGAAATCCCATATACGCGAATATGTCATACTTGAGGTCATTGAGCATATGGGAGTTAGATTACAAGATGTTTCGAGTGCCTGTGTTCCAATGCAAGTGGGTTGATAATAACAACGGTGTACAAATGGATGAGTTGGGGTTCATGCGGGTGAATTTTAATAAGTTGGGATATAAGGATGAGCCCTTTATTTTAGCATCGCAAGCTCAACAAGTGTTCTATGTCACCGATCCAATTGATATGAATTGGTCCATTGTTCTATTGAATAACAAAAAATTGTTAATGAGATTGATGATGAAGCACATGAATATCTTTGACATTGAGGATGACCACTTTCTTGGGACATCACAATCATTGTTTGGGGCAAGTACACATATAGAGGATGATGTGTATATTAGAAATGATCATAATGAAGGGCTTTGGATCAATCCATTATTTCATAAGGGATGCGCAAATCTGAATAAAGCGAGAAAAAGGAAAAGAGTTGCTTAAATGTACATGTATGTAGTGAATGCTATTTAATTTTTATTAATTTATTGATCAATTAAATGTGTATACATTGATTTCTTTATTAATTTTTATTAATAACTTATGTGTATAATTTTTTTCAGGTAAATGGCATCTGAAAGTGATGATAGTGCTCCCGAGGCCCCCCAAAGGGACGGTGTCCCGTGGACCGACTTTTAAGAAGAAACTCATCCGTGAGAGGAGTAAAGGAGTTGCAAAACGTGTGGTAAGATACTTGTCGATTAAATTTGTACACTAATACTATTTTTTTTAGTTGAGTATCTAAATTTGTACACTAATACTATTTTTTTTATAGGTTATATGGAATGCTAAGGGTCAACCAATTGGTGAAAATGTTAATGACTTTATTCAATTCATTGGGGCCACAGTGCGAAAGACGGTCCCAATTAGCCGCGATAATTGGAAGGATAAGGATCCATATTTGAAGGAGCTAAAAGATGAGATATGGACTGAGATACAGGTATATAAAAATGGGATTAATTAACATTGGTTAGTTGTATTGTTTTTTAATTTATCTAAACATACTTATAGTCTACCATTTTGTTTATAATGTTCTTGCGAAGCATTTTGATGTTGATGAGACCAAAGGATATTACACTTAGGTTAGCTGGAAGATCACACCGGAATTTCCGAACTGCGTTAGCGAACAAGTGGTTGGGGGACCAACACGGGAACATCAGACATCAGCCTCCAGCAAAATATGCATCGTTCATAGAACAGCATGATTGGAGCGCTTTTGTAAGAAGACGCACAGAAGATGAAGAATATATAGTATGTACAATAATATTTATAACTTTTATATATGACATTAAACCATGCATTAATATATTCTTATGTTTTTATGTAGAGAATAAGCAATGAAAATTGGCAAAGAGCGTCAAATCCTCCA
The DNA here is from genome assembly GCA_037113605.1 of Calophaca sinica. NCBI lineage: Eukaryota > Viridiplantae > Streptophyta > Magnoliopsida > Fabales > Fabaceae > Calophaca > Calophaca sinica. Next base: position 131,152,920 of record CM073731.1, read on the forward strand.
TACCCTTACAGAGGAGGGGTTAAAGGGTATCCCCGCATTGAGGAAGAAATGGTATGTACAATATCTTTAATTATAACTTGTTTTAACGCATCTCTTGGTATGTACAATTTCTTTCTTACTTTCTCTCAATTTGTTTGTTCACATGTACAATTGTTGGAGTCGAGGAGAAGATGCAACTTCTCAATCCATTGATCGATCTTGTTTGTGGATAGAAGCGGCGAAACAAGAAGGGTGACATTGAACATCTACCCACTAGAGAAGTGGTGATAAAATTGTAAGTATGATAACATTAATTAACGTTTAAATTAATGATATTATTTAATAATATTTAATAATATTTGTGTCTCGCAGAATGAACTGTCAATGTCTATGTCGATTTGTGCAGTCAAGACATCCTTTCCCAAGCCATACCCATCAAGGAGTATCCTGGTCGGGTAAGAGGCGTGGGATTTGGCGTCTCCTGTATGCTATCTTTGGATCACAAGCGCAGAAGACGCCATGCCGATGCTAGTGAAACGAGAAGAATTGAGGAGAATGGTAACTCAGCTATACCAAAAAGTTCAGGAATTGGAAGATAGCAAGAAGGATAAAGATGAAGTGGAGAGGAACGAGCATCAGTCACCTATCCCTAACCCAAAGAGTGTTAGAGATAGTTGCACTATTGTGAGTCCCGAGGTAATAATCGTTACATTTCTTTTTATACTTTCTCACCTAAGTATTCAAAGATTTAACATATTAATATTTCGTTTATCATTGGTTTAGGGCATTTATGAGTGCAGTCTATATTTGACAAGTCCAACGCATAGCGAATGGTTGGTAAGGGAATGTTGTATAATGAACCAGGTGTGTCACTACACAACCTTCCCTTACCTCCTAATCATGTAAAAGTTAGAGTTGACGTTGCACTTGAGGGAGATGCACTATTGCCTGTACCATTGGAGGCGGCAGATGTGATGACAGTGGAACAGGCAATAGGAACCTATGTGGCATGGCCAAACCACCTCGTAGTTACAAGTGATATGGTACGTATATGTTAAAGTATATGCTTCACTATCATATATTGCATATATTTATTAAATTAGGTGATCACTCACTAACTAGTCAATATGTTGGAATGCAAAATATGTAGGTATCTCCAACATCCAAAGCCAAGGACAAAGGCAAGGGCAAGCTGCCTATAGCTAGCAAGAGTGTTGACAAGCAGCCAACAAATGGGTCATTCACATCTCCAGTGAAGAAGGTCATGGTATCTCAGCCTCCTACACTCACCTTTCTGATTTTACAATTTATCTTAGAGTCCATATGGCAACAAAGATGGAGGCAGAGATACCATTAAAGTACCAATGGATGAATCAATTTTGGGTTATGAGCACGACCTAAGAGCTGGTGGTGATGGGGGACCTCAAGAAAGTCTTAATGACAACCTATGGTTAAGTGAAAGCATTATTAGTGTATATCTCAGTCTTGCATTAAATTTTAAAGTATCCAATGATTTTTAATTTTTACACTAAATATTTATGTTATTGTTAATGCATTAATTTGTATGCATGTTTTAATTTAAGGTACTTGTATCAAGAGATATTGATCCCACAAGAACAAACTCAAAGGTTTGTATTTTTGTGCCCACAACGCACACATATGAGATGATCGAATCCAGACATGTCTGAGTATGTCATTCACCGCTTGACATTAGCAAATCCTGACTTTGAGACTTTGTTTTTGTCACCTTGCAACGTAGTGTAAGTCATTTAATTTAATCAATATTACTAAATTTATTGAAATGTGTTTACTTTCTTATATTTTTTTGTCCAACATTTTTGTAGGGATCATTGGTTATTGTTAGCGATTAACTTGAATCAAAACGTTGTGTACTATCTTGATCCATTGCGTGTACATATCAACATGCTAAAACAATGAAAGAGAAGTACAATCAGTAAGTGTGTATAAATCATAGATATGTATATATATATATATATATGTATGCAATTTCTTAAACGTTTAAGTTACTTGTAATATTGAAGTGTTTATTTGTTTATGTTTGGCCTACGTGACATCTTGTGCTGGCTGGCTGGTATTTGTTTAAGTTACAGGTGTTTTATAAATTTTGGAATGTCCATATTTTAGGGGAGACTCTGCCAAAATTTTGTTAGAAATTTGATATATATAGCCTATGTGTCCATATTGAATGATTTTGTTTGATTTTGCACTTAGGGCAATCCTACTTTATCGAAGAAACAAGTCTCGATTTTCTAAATTTACTCCACCTAAATGGATACCGATAAAGGTATTTATATCAAATTTTTTATGCAATTATTCAAATTACCAAAAATAAAAACAATTAATTTCATATTTTTGGTTTTATAGTGTCCTCGCCAACCGAACTCTGATGATTGTGGCCGATATGTTTTAAAGTTTCTCAAGGATATTGTCGTTCATAATCAAACAGAAATTCCAACAGAGGTATGTTTGTAACAATTTCAAAGTTTATATAATTTTTTTTTCTTTTACGCATACCATTTGAATGCTTATGTTCAATTCTAACTTCATTTAATTTTTATTTCAAGATCTTATCCTCGATTGTCAATTCGACACATACATCGATCATACAGAACTCAAAGAAGAGTGGTGTCGATATTTTACTACAAATTTTATCATTTATAAGCGAGATAGAAGAAGATTAATATTAATGTTTACGTGAGTTTTTGTTAAATTTGGTTTTTTTAGTTTAGCATACTTGAATTGGAAAGGTTCACATGAAATTAGGAATAAAATTTCTTTTTAAGTTGGCTAATATTTTATATATTTTATGTTTGGTGGCTGTTATGATATGTTATGTTTTACAGGTATTTTTTATATTTTGAATGTCCATATTTTAAGGAAAACTCTGCCAAAATTTTGTTAGAATTTTGACTTTGTATGCATGTTTAGTTGCAGTGACAGAAGAAAAAGATATTACTATTTAGGTAGGATTTGTAGCATGACATGTGCAATATTTTAGTGATCTATTCTGTATAATTGTAAATTTGACTATGAAATATATTGTACTTTATTTATGTTAATGTAAGGATATGTAGGAATTTATGAAAAAATTACATTATAATGTTAAATTTTGATGTTGGGGAATGTTGATGACAATTTTGATTGCATTTTGTGTTATCACTATTATGCAACAGATATAATGTAAATGTGAGAGAACTAAATTTAATAAAAAAAAGGAGAATAAACAGCGCTTCAATAATGAAGCGCTGCTTATTGTATAAAAAGACAGCGCTTCTAAAAGGAAGCGCTGCTAATTATACAAAATAAACAGCGCTTCAGTGTGGAAGCGCTTAAACAGCGCTTCAATAAAGAAGCGCTGTTTATTGTCTATACAATAAACAGCGCTTCATTATTGAAGCGCTGTTTATTGTCAGACAATAAATAGCGCTTCCTAATTGAAGCGTTTTTATTGTCCATTTTCATAAACGCTTCATATGTTTTTTTGAAATACAATCAGCAGCGGCTTAATTTTCAGCGCTTTTAAGCGCTGTTTTAAGCTAAAAATAAGCGCTGTTTATTGCCAAAACTTGTTGTAGTGAACGATGACTCTAATAAGCATACCACTGTCATGACATAAACCATCACATATTTGGCCCAGACAATGCACAATATGTATTTTACAATATATAGTTTATGGTAAAAGATCATATTAATGTATATTTTTTTATTAAAATAATCATTTAGTGTAATTTATATGTATAAGTGTTCTTTCTTGTGAAATATTCAATCTACTTATAATAATTTTTACTCCAAAATTTAAATACTAATAAATTTTTATTCAGACATTAATAGTAGCACAATGCATATAATGTATTACTTATATTGAATAATAAGCAAATAATGTGTAGTTTTTTGTATAGTTTGAATAACAAAATTTAAAATATTGAAACTTTTTACTAATTTGTTATCTTTCTGCATAAACGCATCATCTTTTCGTGGTTAGGGTTCTACATCGCATACTCCGTGAATGAACAATGATGACTCTAATAAGCATACCGCTGACATGATATAAGCAAATTACATATTTGACCCAGACAACACACAATATGTATTTAAAAATATATAGTTTATGGTAAAAGATCATATTAATGTATATTTTATATTAAAATAGTCATTTGGAGTAATATATATGTATAAGTGTTCTTTCTTGTGAAATATACAATCTGCCTATAATACATGTTCACTCTAAAAGATTAAAAATAATAGATTTTTATTCAAACATCAATATGTTTTCATGCAAACTATTCATTTTTGTGCGGTGTATTTTTACGCGTGTGCTAGGGTCGTGAATGTAACAGTAAAAATTATAATTAATATGTTACTTATTCAATAAATGGTCGTGCTATGCATAATATATACTTAAAAGAATATTCGTAAAGAAAGATTGTGAGATATTTAATAAGAAATGTATCTAAAGCGTACATAAAAAGTTCAAAAGAATTTATTATAAAAAATTATAAAAATTATTTCAATTTTGTTAAGAGAAATATACTAAATTTAAATAGGAATTCATTACATTGCTAGAAAAATATTGAAAAAATATAACAACATAAATAAAAAGTTATGTTATATAAAATTATATTAATCTTAAATTTCTATTAAAAAATTCAGAAGAAATATGCTCATTTTTAGGATTAAATTAAAAATTATGTAATTATTGATTTCACATTTTTTGTTTAAAATTTTTCATGTAAAATGTAAATAAAAAATTATGTTTTCTTTTAAAAATAATTTCTCGTTTTTTACAACATATCTATAGTACAATGGCTCGTGCTATGCACGGTAGATACTTAAAAATTTTATAAATTTTATACTAAAAAATATATTAATGTATTATTTCAAGTAAATTGCTCATTCTCATCGCTAGAATAATCGTCCATTTATTATTGTAGATATATATCATTTTACATCAATATTGTGTGGTAGTCTTTGTAGAACCAAGCACATCAATATACATAGCTCGAGTTTCTTTGTGTGGAAATATGACTTTTAGGATGAAAACTAGAATTTTGTTTGTCTTTCATTTAATGTGTGCATTGCAAACTTTATCTTTTTCAAATTTTAGTTTTCACGAACCTCTTACTACATCTATTTTGCCAAGATGCCTTGCTCTTTTATGTTACTATTATATTTTGGGTCTAATTCAACCCTACAAACCGATTTGTATAGTGAAGACGTCTTTTCATTATAACTTAGGACCCGTGCCTTACACAGGTATAGGTATGCTATTGAATTAATTATAGAATAAATTATTTTTTACATGTTAATAGTAGCACAGTGCATGTAGTGTATTACTTATATTAAATAATAAATAAATAATGAGTAGTCTTTTGTATAGTTTGAATAACAAAATTTAAAATATTGAAACTTTATACTAATTTGTTATCTTTCTGCATAAAGGCATCATCTTTTCGTGGTTAGCATTCTACATCGCATACTCTGGCAACGAACAACGATGACTCTATTAAGCACACTGTAACACCCCAAATTTCTAAGCTAAGTTGAGAATCAGTTATGAGAAGAATTGTGTGATTGTATTCAAGCTTAAATTGACTTTAAAGTGAGTGAATATAATTACACAAAGTTTTGATAAGAAAATTAATGGGTTTGAGTTGAGGAATAAGTTGGATTTAATCTTAAGATGGTTAAAGATGTTGATTTGTAGTTATGGAAGTTAATTTGAGAAGAATGTCTCAAGGTTTGGTGCTAGAACTAAGTTTTCCTGGTTTTTCTACAGTGTGAATCGATTCATATAGCCGAGGAATCGATTCACAACATTAAAGATCCATAGGCATCGAATTTTAGCAGTGGGAATCGATTCACAGAAGTCAGGAATCGATTCACATAAGGCAGGCCACTGGGACTCGCATGCATGAATCGATTCACTCATTAAATCTGCGATTCAGGCACTTTTTACACTGTGGGAATCGATTCAAACTATGCTGTGAATCGATTCACAGCTGCAGAAGTGTTTAATAACGATGTTTTAATGAGCAGAACGCAGAAAGAAAGAAAAAGGAAAAGAAGAGAAAGGGAAAGGAGAAAGAGGAGAGGAGAGCTAGGGTTTCACCCTTTGAGAAGGATTGAAGAGATTCATGTTAGACTTCTTCAATCACTTGCCTAAATGGAGAGTTTGAGAGTTGAGAGTTGGGGTATTTGGAAGAATTGGGTTTGAACCCTAGAGAGGAGGAGAAGAAGCACGAATTTGGAGAAGAATGAGGGGGAGAAGATCAAGCTCCAGCAAGGATGGCTCAAGTTCTTGGATTGAGAGGGAAGATTGAAGGTTGAAGATCAAGATTTGAGGAGTATTTGGAGAAGCCCTAAGTTGAGCAAAGAGGGAAAAGCTTGAAGAGGAGCAAAGAGACCAAAGTTCAACCTTCCTAGCTCAATGTCTTGAAGAATAGAGGTGAGTTCTTCAACCCTTAGGTGATGGGCACCCATAAGTCCCACATATAGGAATTTCTCTTCCTTTAGTAACATATGAACATTAGGTTCAAGTTAGGTTTTAAATACCTATAAGAGATTGAGTTGTTATTGTTATGATTGTTATGATTGTGTAGTGGGCTTGATTAAAAGAGGTTGGCGACTGCCCCCAACCCCCCACAGTTGAATGTATGTTTGATGTTTCTCTCTTGAGAACTCCATAGAGTTTCAAGGGAAGAGTCAATGTATGTGTTGTCCATGAATTTGGTGAATTGTGAGGCTTGTCAAAGAGCCATAAGCTTAAGTTATAGAGGTCAAGGAAAGGACTCTAGGAAAAGGATGTGATAGGAAGAATGTGTGAATTAGTGTCCATGATTTGGAGTCATTAGATAAAAAGGGATGCTATTAATTTAAGCTTGATTCATTGAAGTAATTGTAGTTTCCTTGAATAGTTAGGTAATGAGGATGATATTAATAAATTCTAGTTAGCCAAGTTGCATTTCTTTGAACATGCATACAAGCATAAACATAAGCATAAGCATAAGCTAAAGTCCATGGCGAGACTCCTCTAATTAAAGGAGTAGATCGGTTTGGTTAGCCAAGTGGGACGCCCTTGGATGGTTATGACGTCTAACCACCATACCGAAAGTGTGTAATTGGGGTCTAGGGACAGAAGCCTACGACACCACCCAATAACACAAAATGCATTACATGCATAGCATCATATTATATATCTCCTATGAATGGTATAATATGTGAAGTGATGTTAAGTTTATGAATGTCAATGAATTCCTTGTATGTATATATATATGTATTCGGAATTAGCTTAGTTAGTTGTATGGAATCTTGGATAGCACACCCCTAGTCGCTTGGTTATTATTTAGCAATGGTGCCTAGAAGTAGGAAAAGATATGATAAGATTGATTTCAATGATATAAAGAAAAGCAATGAAGTGTTAAGTATAGAGTAAGTAAGTAAAGAAGAACAAATGTTCTTAGTTAAGGAAGTTGGCACTTACGTAGCATTGGGTTAGTTGTGCTAGTCATAGCTAAAGAAGTAGTGTTTGAATTAGTCTTTTCAGGCTAGTAAGGACGGACGAGAGAACGGTGAGGAGTCCGTGAAGGGCTCACTGAGATTTTATAATCTCACCCTCTTCCTTTTGTTGTTTTTCAGATAAGCAGGTACTGAAGACGATGAGCCGAAGCTCCAAGCTCGGGACTCATAGGCTAGTTTTGATATTGCAGTAGAAATTTTATATTCCAAGTTATGTATAATATGTAATCTTTTCATTAGGTTAGTGAATCAAGTTTAATTTATGACTTGGAAAATTGTAATCAAGTTTGTAAATGCTTAGTAATGCCTATGCCTTAATGTAATTTGTCGTACTTTCAATTATGTTGAGGTGCGGGTGTTACATTATGGTATCAGAGCAGTTCGATCTTATCGGACTGTGAGTTACTGGTTTAGTAATTTAGGAAGTGTCAGTTTAGTCCTTGTTGGACTGTAATCAGTTAGCAGGAATTTTCCTTTGTCCAAGAACTCCTCTACATATTCTTATGCTTAGTATGGAATATTAAGCCTGATCAACTTAATACTCCATACCATGTACGAAGAATGTAGTAGATGGAGCTGGCGGATGAGGGAGGAGAACGAATAGGAGCGCGAACTCTGAGGAAGTTTGATGGATAAGAATGATGTAGACAAGGAAGGAGCGGATATAAGAGCCCTCATTAAGTGAGAACCTTCGGAATACGGAAAAAGGGAAACAAGTTCCCACCTTTCCGGAATCAAGAGTTAAGGAATGTTTCAAGAGTGGTCGGAACCATAGTGGTGAGGGTTCGGCTAGGCAAGCGTGTAATTCATGTAACACCAACCGAGACGCTTTGGAAGTGATTGGAAATGACGAGCAAGTAAGGGGTCTTAATCGTGAGGTTCCAAATCAACTTAGGATGGGCATTTGTAATCGGTTAGGGTTACAACACTGGTTATGCTATCAAGTTGTTTCGCCTAATCCATTATGAATGGATCCTAGAATGATTGAGATCTTATGATGATTCCCAAGTTAATTCAAGTGCCCTTCGTGGTTAACAGTAAGTGCTCTTAATTGTAGGATTTCAAGCGAGTAGGATGGTCGGTTCTAATCGGTTAGGGTCTCAACATTTGTTGTCCCAGCAGGATTGGTTAACCTAGCCGATTATAGGTGGATCCTAGGTCGATAGAAATCCTATGATAATCCCTGAGAGAACCTTATCGTTCCGAGTGGTAGTGGTAAGGGTAAGGAACAAGATGGAGTTAGGCGATATGCTACAACGCCCAAATGGTAGTATGGGTACTCAACGGTGATCCTGCCATAGTGAAGCAGAAAGAAAACTCTAAGTCTTCACAGAACGGTGTCCTTAGTGGAACAACCAACCTCAGAGGATCAGATGAGATGTAGTCTTCAAACTATAGAAGTTTCAAGAAAAGCTGAGTCAGCGGAAACCTAAAGTTATTGATGTCTACGTTCGATCAAATTGTTCAGTGCGTAAAGTGAATTCAATTGACCAATTATAGACTTTGCCTTAGCCAAGTAAGAATATTAGTTGGAATAAGACTTAGTCTATGATTGGGTAATGAGATCACTTAATTTCCTGAGCAATTAGTTCCTCTATAGAGATTAATCCCTTCCAGGGTTTCTAATGATTCAGATTGGGTAAGGATGATAAGACAGGATCAATAAGGTAGATTGTTCCCAAGAATATCAAAGATTTATTTTCTGGATACTTGTTGGTCCATTGGTTATTAAACGCGTCGATCTACACCGCTATCAGATAAAGCCATGTGGGCTCTGGTTTAATTCCAGTAGCATCAAGAAAGGGAGTTACACCGTCAAGCGAAGAAGAGCAGTAGTAAAGTTCATTTAAGAGCGAATATGGTGGACCTCTGAGACTATAAGTTACTGCGAGTCAAGTCGTTAGGTTGGGTCTGATGTGATTCTAACTAGCCACTTGCAAGCTAAGTCTCCAATCAAGTGAGGCTTAGACCTCGTGTGAGACAAAGTTTGTAATCAACTAATGAAAATCAAGTCAGTCTAACCAACGGATACCTCCCAAGAGTTGAACAACCCTAGAGTTTCAAGTTCCCTAGGCCAAGTCGGTTGCAAGACCAAGTATAGTGAGCTAAATATGAGTATTAACTCCGTAGTTGCGAAAGAGGTCTCTAAGAAAGGATTTCCATTGGTAACATAAGAATAAATGTCACGAATGGGAAAATTTGTTTAAGGTATGTATTAGTTACCTCTAGGTGACAATTCTATTTTGATAGGATAGTTGCCCAACGAAGGGTTACGAAACCACCAACGGTAGTATTGGATGCTGTTTTGGGTGAACTTCCTAGGAGTACTCGAAGGAGAGTACCTTCCAAGGAGTCTGAAGAGATAGAAGGAGAAAAGATTCACTCGCTTGACACCAAAAAGCACGTTTGCAGGGAATTGTGTAGTCAAATTCGAAGAATTCTCCACATACTTAACCTACCTTCAACATGTGTAGGATGATGAGTAAGCGACTCATCAGTTGGGTTGAAAATCCGAACCGAGTTAAGAAATGTCGTGTGGAAATTTCATGAGGATGGCTATGCGAGACTGTGGGTTACTACAAAATTACAGAGGAAGCACAGGTTATCTTATGGCAGAATGTCTAAGTGAGTAGCAGACGATGAAAAGCAAGCGTAACGATTTCCAACAGTCAAGAGCAACCGAAGGATAGAACAGCACCAGAGTTAAACTCTCAGACTGCAAGTGAAGTATTCCATCTGATGGAAATAAGACGAAAGGAGTTCATTCATTTGAAAAGACGTAAGATCAGAGTCGCAGCGGAAGCACCAAAAGCCAATTTATTATACAGAAGGATGAGGTAAGAAAGAAAGGCATGGTTCGAGGACGAGATTCCATGGAGGTGAATCTCTGTTCGCATTCCATGCTGTCAACGCTAAGAAGTTCCGACACCCTTAACTCCACCTAGGGAGTCTGGAAGTGAGAACCTATCTCATGGGGGAAAGATTTGAAGTTAGTAAGGATGCGAGTTACCACCAAATCGGAGGATACCTAGAGTCATTTGCGATTGCAAGTATTCTATCGATTAATGCTTTGTGAGAGTTAATCGTTTCTAGGTTTTCCAATGGATGGAATGGGCTATGAAAGGAAGTTGTAGTTGAAGTTCCAATGAAAGATGCAGTAATTTTCGAGGACGAAAATTTTTAAAAGGTGGGTAGTAGTGTAACACCCCAAATTTCTAAGCTAAGTTGAGAATCATTTATGAGAAGAATTGTGTGATTGTATTCAAGCTTAAATTGACTTTAAAGTGAGTGAATATAATTACACAAAGTTTTGATAAGAAAATTAATGGGTTTGAGTTGAGGAATAAGTTGGATTTAATCTTAAGATGGTTAAAGATGTTGATTTGTAGTTATGGAAGTTAATTTGAGAAGAACGTCTCAAGGTTTGGTGCTAGAACTAAGTTTTCCTGGTTTTTCTGCAGTGTGAATCGATTCATATAGCCCAGGAATCGATTCACAGCATTAAAGATCCATAGGCATCGAATTTTAGCAGTGGGAATCGATTCACAGAAGTCAGGAATCGATTCACATAAGGCAGGCCACTGGGACTCGCATGCAGGAATCGATTCACTCATTAAATCTGCGATTCAGGCACTTTTTACACTGTGAGAATCGATTCACACTATGCTGTGAATCGATTCACAGCTGCAAAAGTGTTTAAAAACGCTGTTTCAACGAGCATAACGCAGAAAGAAGGAAAAAGGAAAAGAAGAGAAAGGGAAAGGAGAAAGAGGAGAGGAGAGCTAGGGTTTCACTCTTTGAGAAGGATTGAAGAGATTCATGTTAGATTTCTTCAATCACTTGCCTAAATGGAGAGTTTGAGAGTTGAGATTTGGGGTATTTGGAAGAATTGGGTTTGAACCCTAGAGAGGAGGAGAAGAAGCACGAATTTGGAGAAGAATGAGGGGGAGAAGATCAAGCTCCAGCAAGGATGGCTCAAGTTCTTGGATTGAGAGGGAAGATTGAAGGTTGAAGATCAAGATTTGAGGAGTATTTGGAGAAGCCCTAAGTTGAGCAAAGAGGGAAAAGCTTGAAGAGGAGCAAAGAGACCAAAGTTCAACCTTCCTAGCTCAATGTCTTGAAGAATAGAGGTGAGTTCTTCAACCCTTAGGTGATGGGCACCCATAAGTCCCACATATAGGAATTTCTCTTACTTTAGTAACATATGAACCTTAGGTTCAAGTTAGGTTTTAAATACCTATAAGAGATTGAGTTGTTATTGTTATGATTGTTATGATTGTGTAGTGGGCTTGATTAAAAGAGGTTGGCGACTGCCCCCAACCCCCCACAGTTGAATGTATGTTTGATGTTTCTCTCTTGAGAACTCCATAGAGTTTCAAGGGAAGAGTCAATGTATGTGTTGTCCATGAATTTGGTGAATTGTGAGGCTTGTCAAAGAGCCATAAGCTTAAGTTATAGAGGTCAAGGAAAGGACTCTAGGAAAAGGATGTGATAGGAAGAATGTGTGAATTAGTGTCCATGATTTGGAGTCATTAGATAAAAAGGGATGCTATTAATTTAAGCTTGATTCATTGAAGTAATTGTAGTTTCCTTGAATAGTTAGGTAATGAGGATGATATTAATAAATTCTAGTTAGCCAAGTTGCATTTCTTTGAACATGCATACAAGCATAAACATAAGCATAAGCATAAGCTAAAGTCCATGGCGAGACTCCTCTAATTAAAGGAGTAGATCGGTTTGGTTAGCCAAGTGGGGCGCCTTGGATGGTTATGACGTCTAACCACCATACCGAAAGTGTGTAATTGGGGTCTAGGGACAGAAGCCTACGACACCACCCAATAACACAAAATGCATTACATGCATAGCATCATATTATATATCTCCTATGAATGGTATAATATGTGAAGTGATGTTAAGTTTATGAATGTCAATGAATTCCTTGTATGTATATATATATGTATTCGGAATTAGCTTAGTTAGTTGTATGGAATCTTGGATAGCACACCCCTAGTCGCTTGGTTATTATTTAGCAATGGTGCCTAGAAGTAGGAAAAGATATGATAAGATTGATTTCAATGATATAAAGAAAAGCAATGAAGTGTTAAGTATAGAGTAAGTAAGTAAAGAAGAACAAATGTTCTTAGTTAAGGAAGTTGGCACTTACGTATCATTGGGTTAGTTGTGCTAGTCATAGCAAAAGAAGTAGTGTTTGAATTAGTCTTTTCAGGCTAGTAAGGACGGACGAGAGAACGGTGAGGAGTCCGTGAAGGGCTCACTGAGATTTTATAATCTCACCCTCTTCCTTTTGTTGTTTTTCAGATAAGCAGGTACTGAAGACGATGAGCCGAAGCTCCAAGCTCGGGACTCATAGGCTAGTTTTGATATTGCAGTAGAAATTTTATATTCCAAGTTATGTATAATATGTAATCTTTTCATTAGGTTAGTGAATCAAGTTTAATTTATGACTTGGAAAATTGTAATCAAGTTTGTAAATGCTTAGTAATTCCTGTGCCTTAATGTAATTTGTCGTACTTTCAATTATGTTGAGGTGCGGGTGTTACCTTAGCTCAGTTGGTAATAGCAAGGTGCTCCCGTGGTACTTAAGCCCTCTGGTCCCGGGTTCGAGCCAAGCGAAAGGCAAAAACTCCCTTAGAGGGGGGGAGAAGTCCTATGAGTAGCACGCTTGGGAATTAAAACCCAGGGTGTTACAATAAAAGGCGCCTTATTAACACTGGTTTATTTGGCGACATAGATTTACTCACAGAGTTTTGCTCAGAAGACTGACTTTTGGGACTTAAGGGCACGAGCTACTATTACCAACTGAGCTAGTAGCTCAGCTGGTAATAGCGAGGTGCTTCCGTGCCCCTTAAGTCCCACAAAAAGGGTGCGGGTTCGAGTCTTGCGAAAGGCAAAAACTTCCTTGTGGGGGGAAGAAGTCCTATGAGTGGCACGCTTGGGAATTAAAACCCAGGGTGTTACACACACCGATGTTATGACATAAACAAATTACATATTTGGCCCAGACAACACACAATACGTGTTTAAAAATATATAGTATATGGAAAAAGATCATATTAGTGTATATTTTTTATTAAAATATTCATTTAAAGTAATTTATGTGTATAAGTGTTCTTTCTTGTGAAATATTCAATCTGCTTATAATATATTTTTACTCTACAATTTAAATACTAATAGATTTTTATTTAGACAATAATATGTTTTCATGCAAAATATTCATTTATGTGCGATGTATTTTTACTCGTTTGCTAGGGTCGTGAATGTATCAGTAAAAATTAATATATATATATATATATATTAGGCTAAAATTCTGTTTTTGTCCCTTATGTTTATTTTAGGCTTCAGTTTAGTCCCTTATGTTTTATTTGTTCCGAATTGGTCCCTTACGTTACGAAAGTTATACCAACATGGTCTTTCCGTTAATAACACCGTGAAATTGATGAGTTGGCAGATAAGTTAGCACATTGGGGGACCAAATTGAAACAAAAAATAACATAAGAGACCAAATTGACACCAAATTGGTTCTTCCCTTATTTTTTTGTTCTGAATTTGTCCCTTACGTTATTTTTTTGTTTTAATTTGGTCCCCCAACGTGCTAACTCATCGGTTTCACGGTGTTATTAATGGAAGGACCATGTTGGTATAACTTTTGTAATGTAACGGATTAATTTGGAACAAATAAAACATAAGGGACCAAACTGAAACCTAAAATAAACATAAGGGACTAAAACAGTATTTTAGCCTATATATTACTTATTCAATAAATGGTCGTGCTATGCATAGTGTATACTTAAAAGAATATATGTATAGAAAGATTGTGAGATTTTTAATAAGAAATGTATCTAAAGCATACATAAAAAGTTCAAAAGAAATTTATTATAAAAATGATTTCAATTTTGTATAAAAAATTCTCGTTTTTAACAATATATCTATAGTACAATAGCTCGTGCTACGCATGGTATATACTTAAAAATTTTATAAATTTTATACTAAAAATATATTAATGTATTATTTCTTGTAAATTGCTCATTCCCATCGCTAGAATAATCGTCCATTTATTATAGTAGATCTATATCGTTTTACACCAATATTGTGTGGTAGTCTTTGTAGAACCAAGCAAGTCAATGTACATAGCTCGAGTTTCTTTGAGTGGAAATATGATTTTTAGGATGAAAACTATATTTTTGTTTGTCTTTCATTTAATGTGTGCTTTGCAAACTTTATCTTTTTGAAATTTTAGTTTTGACAAACCTCTTACTACATCTATTTTGCCAAGATGCCTTGCTCTTTTATGTTACTATTAGATTTTGGGTCTAACTCAACCCTACAAACAGATTTGTATGGTGAAGACGTCTTTCATTATAACTTGGGACCCGTGCCTTGCATGGGTATAGGTATGCTATTGAAATAATTATAGAATAAATTATTTTTTACATGTTAATAGTAGCACAAGGCATTTAGTGTATTACTTATATTGAATAATGAATAAATAATGAGTAGTCTTTTGTATAGTTTGAATAACAAAATTTAAATATTGAAACTTTATACTATTTTGTTATCTTTCTGCATAAAGGCATCATCTTTTCGTGGTTAGCATTCTACATCGCATACTCAGTCAACGAACAACGATGACTCTATTAAGCGTACCGCTGTTATGACATAAACAAATTACATATTTGGCCCAGACAACACACAATATGTGTTTAAAAATATATAGTTTATGGAAAAAGATCATATTAGTGTATATTTTTTATTTAAATAGTCATTTAATGTAATTTATCTGTATAAGTGTTCTTTCTTGTGAAATATTCAATCTGTTTATAATATATTTTTTACTCTACAATTTAGATACTAATAAATTTTTATTTAGATATTAATATGTTTTCATGCAAAATATTCATTTATGTGCGGTGTATTTTTACTCGTGTGCTAGGGTCGTGAATGTATCAGTAAAAAATATAATATATATATATATATATATTAACCATATATATATATATATATATATATATATATATATATATATATATTAGGGTAAAATACTGTTTTTGTCCCTTGTATTTATTTTAGGCTTCAGTTTGGTCGCTTATGTTTATTTGTTCCGAATTGGTCTCTTACGTTATAAAAGTTATACCAACATGGTCCTTCCGTTAATAACACCGTGAAATTGATGAGTTGGCACGTTGGAGGATCAAATTGAAACAAAAAGATAACGTAAGGGACCAAATTGACACCAAATTGGTTCTTCCCTTATGTTTTATTTGTTTTGAATTGGTCCCTTACGTTATTGTTTTGTTTCAATTTGGTCCCCCAACGTGCCAACTCATCTGCCAACTCATTAGTTTCACGGTGTTATTAACGGAAGGACCATATTGATATAACTTTTGCAACGTAAGGGACCAATTCATAACAAATAAAACATAAGGGACCAAACTGAAACTTAAAATAAACATAAGGGACTAAAACAGTATTTTAGCCTATATATTACTTATTCAATAAATGGTTGTGCTATGCATAGTGTATATTTAAAAGAATATACGTATAGAAAGATTGTGAGATTTTTAATGAGAAATGTATCTAAAGCGTACATAAAATGTTCAAAAGAAATTTATTATAAAAATGATTTCAATTTTGTATAAAAAATTCCCATTTTTTACAATATATCTACAGTACAATAGCTCGTGCTACGCATGGTATATACTTAAAAAATTTAAAACTTTATTCTAAAAAATATATTAATGTATTATTAAATTGTTCATTCCCATCACCAGAATAATCGTCCATTAATTATAGTAGATCTATGTCGTTTTCCACCAATATTGTGTGGTAGTCTTTGTAGAACCAAGCAAGTCAATGGACAATAGCTCTAGGACTTTTGTGTGGAAATAATATTTTTAGGATGAAAACTATACTTAAAAAATTTATAAATTTTATACTAAAAAGTATATTAACATATTATTTCTTGTAAATTGTTCATTCCCAATGCTAGAGTAATCATCCATTAATTATAGTAGATCTATATCGTTTTCCACCAATATTGTGTGGTAGTCTTTGTAGAACCAACCAAGTCAATGTACAATAGCTCTAGGATTTTTGTGTGGAAATATGATTTTTAGGATGAAAACTAAATTGTTCATTCCCAACGCTAGAGTAATCATCCATTAATAATGGTAGATCTATATCATTTTCCACCAATATTGTGTGGTAGTCTTTGTAGAACCAAGCAAGTCAATGTACAATAGCTCTAGGATTTTTGTGTGGAAGTATGATTTTTAGGATGATAACTAGATTTTTGAATGTGTGCTTTGCAAACTTTATCTTTTTGAAATTTTAGTTTTGACAAACCTCTTACTACATCTATTTTGCCGAGGTTCCTTGCTCTTTTATGTTACTATTAGATTTTGAGTCTAACTCAACCCTACAAACCGAATTGTATGGTGAAAATGTCAATGAAACAAATGGAAGAAAACAAATGACAACAAAGAAAATGTCATGTCAATCCCTGTGGCCTCTCTCGTGACCAAATTGAAGCCAGCAAATTTTGCTAGGGACAAGTTAATTTGCTAGTTTCAAATTAATAAAAGTTTATTTTGCCATTAATTTTTGAGCACTGCTATATGTAGCGAAAGAATAGTCCAACGAATTTCACGAATTTGGATTTTTCTCCCCTAAAACAATTATTTGTTTTTAAAAATAAAGAGTAAATACTCAAATTGATCCTGACAAAAATCATGAGGACCAATTTAGTCCACGAGAAATCAAAATTACCAACTTAATCCTTAAGAATCTCAAATGTGGGTCAAATTAATCCCTGATACGGACTAAAATATCCCTAAAAATTATCTTAAAAAGGATTATTTTGACCAATATTTTAGATTTTTAAGGACCAAATTGATATTTTTCATTTCTCAATGACTAAATTAGTCCTTGTGATCTTTTGAATCTAAATTGTAAGAGTAAATATCCAAATTGGTCCTTGACAAAAATTACGGAAATCAATTTAATCCCTGAAAAATAAAAATTACCAATTTGGTCTTAAAAAACTTCAAATACGGTTCAAATTAGTTCTTTTTAAAATAATTATTAGGGACTTTTTAGTCCATATTAAAGACTAATTTGATTCACATTTGAGAATCTTAAGGACCAAATTGTTAGTTTTTATTTTTTAGAGATTAAATTGGTATCTGTAATTTTAGTTGGGGACAATTTGTGTATTTATTCAAATTATAATTCAGATTGAGAATGGAAATCATATGGCCACGTCATTCGCTATGCTTAACGAAATAATGTTTCGTGATGTCCAGCATTACTCTTAATTTTTAATCTGATGTGTCTAAAACTTGCTTGTTAGAATTATATCCATACAAGATAATCTAAATTCTACATGTGGAAGGTTGGCTATTGATAGAAAGTATTTGAACAACATTAATGCCTCGTTAGGAAGAGAGAAAAGAAAAAGGAAACAAAACAACGAGAAGATAAAATGATCACAATTCCCTACATTTGAATTAATTTCAACTGCAAGGTCCTGCATTTAGACAAAAGAAGCCAATTTTTTCCTTGCCTTCTCTAGTAGCTTATCATGGTGCCTCTTTTGCTGCTTCTCATGTAACATGGGAACTCATATTTTTCCATGTCCCTTGAAAGGCTAAACCCCGAGACTCTACTTAACAATCTTGCAAAATCATCTCCCACGTTATTCAAAGCAATGAGCTTTGATTTCTCTGAAAAGAAGTAGATCATCAGCAAATAACAAATGCAAAATCTGAGGCTCTCCTCTCGAACACTACAACAAAAAAAGGGAATAAATAGCGCTTTTTTTGGCCTTAAATATCGCTTAAAGGAGCTATATATCGGGCCGCTACTGATTGTATCTTCAATAAATAGTGTTTGTTGAACTCTACTTAAAATTGAGAATAAATAGCGCTTAGTTAGGAAGCGCTACTTATTCCTTGAGAATAAGTAGCGCTTTATTTAGGAAGTGCTACTTATTCCCGAGAATAAGTAGCGCTTCCTTTACAAAGCGCTATTTATTCTCAAGGAATAAGTAGCACTTATCATAATAAGCGCTGCTTATTCTCAATAATGATTTTGTTTTTGGGGTCATATTCACATACCTATGCATATAGTGGTTACTGCACACCAAAATAATCATCAACACTCAAATTTGTGCCAATATCAAAACTCACAAAATCCAAATTTAACATTACATGAAATAATTCTCAGCCAAATATTAACAAAACTATCATAAATAAAACGTTAAAATACATTAACTAAAACATAACACATATTATGCTAGTACCTAAACATTACACACTAATCTTCTTCTTCTTCTTCTTCTTCTTCTTCTTCTTCTTCTTCTTCTTCTTCTTCTTCTTCTTCTTCTTCTTCTTCTTCTATGTGCCTATACATAATAAAATTCGTAACAAAATATCGACACCACTCTTCCTTGAGTACGGTATGATCAGGATATGTGTCGAATTGACAATCAGGAAAGTACTGCTAAATGAAAATTAAATCAAGTTAGAATTGAACACATGCTTCCAAATGGTATGTGTAAAAGTGAAAAAATTATATAAACTTCGAAATTAATTATTACATATACATACCTCCGTTGGAATTTGTGTTTGGTTATGAATGACAATATCCTTGAGAAACTTCAATACATACCGGCCACAATCATCAGAGTTCAGTTGGCGAGGACATTATAAAACAAAAAATATGAAATTAATTGCTTTTATTTTGGTAATTTAAATAATTGCATAAAAAACTTGGTATAATACCTTTATCGGTATCCATTTAGGTGTCGTTGATTTAGAAAATCGAGACTTGACATTTAGTGTTCGATGAACAAGGATAGCCCTAAGTGTAAAATCCAAAAAAATCATTCAATATATATCCAATACATTCATAAGACTGCTCTTAACATCAACACACAAACTATATCAAATTTCTAACAAAATTTTGGCAGAGTCTCCCCTAAAATATGGACATTCCAAAATTTATACAACACCAGAATAAAGATAAAATACCATACCAAACAAAGACAAGGATTGAAATTCACCAAACATAAACAAATAAAAACTTCAACATTACAATATCCAAATACTTAAGTCATTAAAAACAAATCAATCACATTCCTTAAACATAATAAATTCAGCATTCCAATATCCAATTTCAGATTCATAACGATAATCAATCCAATACATGCATAAAAGTGCATATTCATATATATATATATATATATATATATATATTAAGAAAATTCATATATACACACACACACACTCTCTCTTATTGATTGTATGTCTCTTTCAATTTTTTGCGCAGGCTGAAGTGTACGTGCAATGGATCCAAATAGTACACAATGTTTTGATTTAGATTAATGGCTATCAATAACCAATGATCCCTACAAAAATGTTGGAGGAAAAAATCATAACCAGGTAATCACATTTCAATATATATATATATATGTGTGTGTGTGTGTGCGTGTGTGTGTATAAATTAAATGACTCACACTATGTTGCAAGGCGACAGAAACAAAGTCTCATACTCAGGATTTGCCAATGTCAAATGCTGAACTATATATTCAGATACAGTAGCATTCCAAGCTTGCAAATTGGTTTGTTGTGGGCACAAAAACACAAACCTCTGAGTCTGTTCTTGTGGGACCAATATCTCTTGATATAGGTACCTTAAATTAAAACATGCATACAAATTAATACATTAACAATAACATAAATATTTAGCTGAAACAATAAAAAATATTGGATACTTTAAAGTTGAATACAGTACCTGAGATATACGCTAATAACAGTTTGACTTAGCCATTCATTATCATTAAGAATTTCTTGAAGTTCAGCATTAGCACCAAGTCTTAATGCATGCTTATAACCCAAAATTGATTTATCCACTGGTACTTTAATGGTATCCTCCCCCTTTATCATTGTTGTCACATGGACTCTAAGAAAAATTAAAAAAATATGTAGCAAGAGCTGTAGGAGGCGGAGAGGTAGATGCAACCACCTTCTTCACGGGAGATGTAAATGACCCAATTGTTGGCTCCTTGCCAACATTCTTGCTAGCTGTAAACTGCTTGCTCTTGCCCGTGTCCTTGGGTTTGGATCTTGGGGATACCTACATATTTTGCATTCCAATACATTAATTAGTTAGTGACCACTTAATTTAATAAATATATGCAGTATATAATTTAATATATACGTACCGTATCACTTGTAACTACAAGGTGGTTTGGCCATGCCACATAGGTAAATATTTCCTGTTCCACTGTCATCACATCAGCCACCTCCTGTGGTACAGGCAACGGTGCATCCCCCTCAAATGCAACGTCAACTCTAACCTTCACATGATTAGGAGGTAAGGGTAGGTTGTGTAGTAACACACCTGGTCCGTTATATAAAATTCCCTTACCGACCATTCGTTACGTTGGGCTTGTCAAATATAGGCTGCACTCATGAATGGGGTTTCTGTCTTTGGCACTTGATATATGCATAGATTCAGCTACAAGAGTCACCCCACTATTTTGCATTCTCTTCCGATCATCGTGTTCTTTTGTATAGAAAGTGTACCCGTTCATCAGATATCCGGTATAGGAGATAACATGTATAGCTGGACCTTTAGCTAACCATCTCAATCTTTCTGAAACCGAGCTAAGATTTGCAATAAACTCTTCAGAAATGTATTCTTTCAACCACTTTATAAAACACCGATTGTGTTCTATTGTTAACCAACTTTGACTCTTATTTGGGTACAAGCTCTTGAGTATGTCCTTATGTTTTACAACATATGACTCAACCTCATCAGCGTTGTGTAGAACATATAAGTGTGCTTGTTCCCATTCTTTCCTTGATATAGTCAATATTTCAAGTCCAGTAATCCCTTGCCCTGCACTTCTTCCTGTGTGACGAGACTGTGACAACCCTATAGAATGTTCAACATTAGATAAATAGTCGGTACAAAATTCAACAGCTTCTTCGACTATATATCGTTCAACAATACAACCCTCTGGTGGTGATCGATTTTTCACATACCCTTTTAATATCTTCATGTAACGCTCAAACGGGTACATCCATCTCATGTAAGCTGGCCCACACAATTGTGTCTCCCTAACCAGATGAATTGTCAGATGAATCATTATGTCAAAGAATGAAGGCGGGAAATACATCTCAAGCTCACACAAAGTCAGAATAATTTCTTTTTGCAAGGCTGGTAACTTTTCAGGGTCAATCACTTTACTACAAATCGCTTTAAAGAAGAAACAAAGTTTAGTTAAGGTATTCCGCACTTTGTTGGGCAAAATGGATCGTATAGCTATGGGTAGCAAATTCTCCATGAGAACATGACAATCATGAGACTTTAGACCCTTTAACTTAAGATCTTTCATCGATACGAGGTTCTTAATGTTTGAAGAGTACCCCTCTGGAACTTTAACTCTATCAAGAAACTTACAAAAATCTTTTTTCTCTTTTCTGGATAGAGTATGAGCAGCCGGAGGTAGATATGTACGAAGTTTCCCTTTCTTTACGGGTCCCAACTCTAGTCTCAATCCCATACTAACCAAGTCCAGCCTTGCCTTGATGCCATCTTTAGTCTTCCCGAGCACATTAAGTAGGGTACCAATGAGACTATCAAAGATATTTTTTTCAACATGCATCACATCAATGAAATGTCTTACGTATAATGACTTCTAATATGGCAACTCAAAGAAAATCGACCTTTTTTTCCACCCTCGTGTGACAAGGTCTCCCGCAAAAGGTTTTCCCAATTTAATATTCAAATCTTTTACTTTTTCAAACAGTTGTGCACCTGTCAAAGGCAAAGGAGCTCTACGTTCTTCTGTATTCCCATTGAATGCCTTTCTCCATGATCGATAATAATGATTTGGATTCAAAAATCTACGATGCCCAAGGAAGATATTCTTCTTACCATGATCCAACCGAATCCAATCGTATTATCTTCACAGATAGGGCATGCACACTGGCCTTTGGTACTATATCCCGACAGATTACCATATGCTGGAAAATCATTAATTGTGCCGAAAATCATAGCCCTCAAGGTGAAAATTTCTTCTCTATATCCATCATACACCACTACACCTGTCTCCCACATTTGCTTCAAGTCTTCAACTAAAAGAGCCAAGTATACATCGATATCATTTCCTGGTTGTTTCGGCCCAGAAATTAACAAAGACAACATCATATATTTACGCTTCATGCATAGCCATGGAGGTAGGTTATAAATCACTAAAATCACAGGCCATGTACTGTGAGAGCTACTTTGAACACCATGCGGGTTAAATCCATCAGTAGACAATGCAAGTTGTAAGTTTGTTGGTTCATTCCCAAAATCAGGGTAATCAATATCAACTTTTTTCCATTGAGGAGAATCTGTCGGGTGCCGTAACTCGCCATCTTGAATCCTTTCATCCTCATGCCATGTCAAGTTTTTGCGTCTTCTGAACTACGATACATACGCCTGAATCTGGGAATTATGGGAAAATACCATAAAACCTTCTCTGGAGCCGAATCTTCCTTCTTATACCGTGAGGCTTCACATTTAGGACACGACTTTAACGACGCATATTCATTACGAAATAAAATGCAATCATTAGGCGACAAGCATGTATTTTCTCATAGCTCATCCCAATAGATCGTAATATTTGTTTAGCCTCATATGTCCGACTAGGAAGCACATTATCATTTGGCAACATATCTTTCAATAGTGTGAGTAAGTCCGTAAACCTCTTATCAGTTCATCCATTGCCCGACTTCAAGTTAAACAACTTTAACATTGCCGATAATCTTGTGAATTTAGTACAACCGTCATATAATGGCTTCTCCACATCACTTATCAACTTCTCAAACATTTGAGGACAATCACGAAGATCTTCTTCAACCACATTTACCATCTCTTCAAAACAGTCACCATCATATGTATTTGTACCGGTGTCCTCTGACGCATATCTCCGACTCCCACTATTCCCCATATTCGAAGATTCACCTCTTGTCTCACCGTGCTTTGTCCAACAGGTATAAGTTTGATCAATCCCATTGCTCACTAAATGCCATTCCAATTCCTTAACATTAACTTTGTTTGTATAACAACAACTTAAACACGGACATACGATTCTACTAAGATCTGTTGTATGCCCAACTACAAACCCAATAAAATCTTCCACTCCATCCTTATATTCCTTCGATAAACGATTAGCAGACATCCACTTTCGATCCATATTTGCCTATGAATTGAGAAATAAAACATCACCAAGGCATTCAGAGCAACAACATAGGCTATGTCGTTAATGCAAGACAAAATTGAGAATAACTAAAGCCCAATTAGATAAACCAAGACTAAAACTACCACTTCTCTTAACAACAACACACAGACTATATCAAATTTCTAACAAAATTTTGACAGAACCTCCTCTAAAATATGGACATTCCAAAATTTATACAACACCTGTAACAAAATAAAATATCATACCAACCAGCACAAAGGTCCACATAGGCCAAATATAAACAAATAAAAACTTCAAATTCAACCATTTCTGTAAAATGATCTGCAATAACATCTCTATTATCTCATTCTTCATTTAACATAATGAGAAAAAACACTAACATTAATAATAATTATACTAAAAAACCTATCAGCTAAAAACACATTAACATTGATCCCTCCAAGTTCCTCATCAACCATTTCTCAATCATATCTAAACACAACTACAAAAACCTAAAATCAATAAATAACTTAAAGAATGAGATAATTTTACTAGTTTAGATCCCTACATTTAGTTACTTTATATGTTTTTGGACATTTCAAAAAACAAAAATAAGAGAATACTGAAAAAAAAACAGGGTCTTGAATATGCCTAAATGCAAATGGAAGATACTGCAGTTGAGAATAACTGCAGGTAATTCTAATCCCACATACTAATGTGCTGTACTATGTTTTTGATTTTCCATTTCGTTTTGATTTTCCATTTCAAAGCACGAAGATAGGGTTGGAAAACAATGAGTTCCTTGAAAAAAAAAGCGTTTTAGGGGAAAAAAAAAGGAAAGCAAGAAAAATGGGAACAGATGAAACCTGTTGGTAACAGAAGAAGGTGCGACGGTGCGACGGTGGGAACAAAAGAAGGTGGTGGCGACGCGACAAACAACGAGGACGTAAGCAGAGGTGCGACGGGCGCGACGGCTGTGAGCGATGGTGCGACGTCACAAACGGCGAGGCCAAAAACAATGATGAGAGGAAGGAGCTTCGAAGGTTAGAAATGCAAGCAGAGATGGTGGCGACACTGAGAGGAAGGAGTAACAATGGCGACATTGAGAGAAACTCGAGAGAGAGAGAGATATACGACAGTGGGAGTGACTGGTACTGAGAAACGCGGGCTGAATTAAAATTAGTATTTGACAATAAATAGCGCTTTATCTCTGAAGCGCTACTTTAGGTCAGACAATAAGTAGCGCTTTCTATATAGGCGCTACTTTAGGTTAAGACAATAAATAGCGCTTTCTGCATTAAGCGCTACTTTTTCTTGCATCCATCTTTAAATAGCACTTCTCAGTTTAAGCGCTACTTATTCCTCCACTATAAGTAGCGTTGATTTTATAAGCGCTATTTATTTCTTTACTCTTCAGTAGTGTTTCTTAGTTAAACGCTACTTAAAGTACTCGACCTAATTTTAAGTAGCACTTCCATATTTAAACGCTATTTAAAGTGGCGCCATCTTTTAAAGAATCTGTTGTAGTGGAAAGCACAATCAGACTCCAATATCCATATTGCAGCATGTAACACCCGCACCTCAACATAATTGAAAGTACGACAAATTACATTAAGGCACATGAATTACTAAACATTTACAAACTTGATTACAATAATCCAAGTCGTAAATTAAACATAACTCATAAATCTAATAAATAGATTACAAATTGTACATAACTTGGAATATAAAATTCCCACTGCAATATCAACGAACCTATGAGTCCTGAACTTGGTGCTTTGACTCATCGTCTTCAGTACCTGCTTATCTGAAAAATAACAAAAGGAAAAGGGTGAGATTATGAAATCTCAGTGAGTCCTTCACGGACTCCTCACCATTCTCTCCTCGGAACATTCTAGGCTGAGAAGACTAACTTAGGCATTTCAAACCTAGACATACTCTCTCTATGTACCATAAGGACTTGACTTGCAACTTCTCGATATCCCTAAGCTAAGACGCTTTAGAACGCGCTAGCTTGAATTAAAACTTAGCATATTATACCATAGGGTAATCCTAGGACTAATATGCCACTTATCAACTTGTGATTAACTAAACACATAAATGTATAGCAATCCACATCAATCCTACAAATGTCCATTCTTTAACCTTTGTTTAGCTCAACTAACCTTAATACAATACAAATTGCAACCTTATTAACTAAGAACATATTGTTCTTACTTACTCGCTTTGTGCTTAACACATCTTTGCTTTCTCATATGCTATTGGGCTTTGCCTTATGCTCTATACCACAAATCCCAATCAATCTAGCTTGCTTATCCTTTAAGTGATCTAATCACAATGCTCAGTACTATATCATGATTGAGCGACTATGGGTGTGCTATCCAAGATTTCATACAACTAACTAAGCTAATTCCGAGTACATATATATAAATACATACAAGGAATTCATTAACATTCATAAACTTAACTTCACTTCACATATTATACCATTCATAAGAGATGTATAATATGATGCTTTGAATATAATGCACTTTGTGTTATTGGGTAGTGTCGTAGGCTTAGGTCCCTAGACCCCAATTACACACTTTCGGAATGGTGGTTAGACATCATAACCCTCCAAGGGCGTCCCTCTTGGCTAACCAAACCGATCTTACTCCTATAAATAGAGGAGTCTTGCCATGGACTTTAGCTTATGCATATGCTTATGCTTATGATTGTATGCATGTTCATAGAAACACAATCATCCACATTACTTAACTATTCAAGGAACTACAATCATTTCACTGAATCAAGCTTACTCTAATAGTACCCCTTTTTATCTAATGACTCCCAATCATGTATACTAATACATACATTCATTCTATCACATCCTTTTCCTAGGGTCCTTCCTTGACCTCTAAGACTTAAGCTTGTGGCTCTTAGACAAGCCTCACAATTTGCCAAATTAATGGACAACACATACATTAACTAATCCCTTGAAACTCTATGGAGTTCTCAAGAGAGAAAACATCAAGCATACATAATCTCATTGAAGCTCTTTGGAGCATTCAAGGATTCAAGCATCACATAAAAATTAGGGGGGTTGGGGACAACATCCAACCCTATTTCAGTCAAATCCCATACAATTTCATAACAATCATAACAATCATCACAATCATAACAATCATAACACAATCTCTTATAGGTATATAAAACCTAACTTGAACCTAAGGTTCATATGTTCCTAAAGGAAGTGAAATTCCTATATGTGGGACTTATGGGTGCCCAACACCTAAGGGTTGAAGAACTCACCTCTATTCTTCAAGGCATTGAGCTAGGAAGGCTGAACTTTGGACTCTTTGCTCCTCTTCAAGCTTTTCCCTCTTTGCTCAACTTGGGCTCCTCCAAATACTCCTCAATCTTGATCTTCAACCTTCAATCTTCCTTCTCCATCCAAGAACTTGAACCATCCTTGCTGGAGCTTGGTCTTCTCCCCCTTCTTCTCTCCAATTCGTGCTTCTTCTTCTCCTCTCTAGGGGTCAAACCCAAATCTTCCAAATACTCAAATCTCAACTCTCAAACTCTCCATTTAAGCAAATGATTGAAGAAATCTAGCATAAATCTCTTCAATCCCTCTCAAAAGGTGAAACCCTAGCTCTCCTCTTCCTTTTCTCCTTTCTTTTTCTCTTCTTTTCCTTTTTCTCTCTTCTCGTTTCGCCAATAAAGCTGCGCTTTATACACTCGCAAATTGTGAATCGATTCACAAAGATAGTGTGAATCGATTCCCACAAAGTGTAAAAACGCCTCAATTGCAGCTTTAATGAGTGAATCGATTCCTCGTCATGAGTCCCAAAGGGTTTGTTTTATGTGAATCGATTCCTGACTTCTGTGAATCGATTCCCACTGCTAGAATTTGATGCCAATGGAGTTTTAATCCTGTGAATCGATTCCCAGGCTAGGTGAATCGATTCACACTGCAGAAAAACCAGGAAAACTCAGTTCTAGCACCAAACCTTGAGACTTTCTTCTCAAATTAACTTCCATAGCTACAAATCAACACCTTAAACCATCTTAGGATTAAATCCACACTTATTCCTCAACTCAAACCCATTAACCTTCTTATAAAAACCTTGTGTAATTATATTCACTCACTTTAAAAATCAATTTAAGCTTGAATACAATCACACAATTCTTCTCATAACTTATTCTCAACTTAGCTTAGAAATTCGGGGTGTTACACTACTACCCACCTTTTAAAAATTTTCGTCCTCGAAAATTACTACATCCTTCATTGGAATTTCTTAGCGTTGACAGCATGGGATGCGAACAGAGATTCACCTCCGTGGAATCTCGTCCCTAAACCACGCCTCTCTTTCTTACCTCATCCTTCTGTATAATAAATTGGCTTTTGGTGCTTCCGCTGTGATCTCTGATCTTACGTCTTTTCAAATGAATGAACTCCTTTCGTCTTATCTCCATCAGATGGAATACTTTACTTGCAGTCTGAGAGTTTAACTCGTGTCGTTTCTATCTTTCGATTGCTCTTCGATCGTTGGAAATTGTTACGCTTGCTTTCCTTCGTCTGCTACTCACTTAGACATTCTGCCGTAAGATAACCGGTGCTTCCTTTCTAATTCTGTAGTAACCCACAGTTTGACACAGCCATCCTCATGAACTCGCCACACGACATTTCTTAACTCGATTCGGGTTTTCAACTCATCGTTGGGCAACTATCTTATCAAATAAAATTGTCACCTAGAGGTGACTAATACATACCTTGAACAAACTTTTCCCATTCGTAACGTTCACTCTTATGTTACCAATGGAAATCCTTTCTTAGAGACCTCTTCCGAAACTACAGAGTTGCTACCCATATTTAACTCACTATACTTGGTCTTGCAAACGACTTGGCCTAGAAAACTTGAAACTCTAAGGTTGCTCAACTCTTAGGAGGTATCCGTTGGTTAAACTGACTTGATTTTCATTAGTTGATTGCAAACTTTGTCTCACACGAGGTCTAAGCCTCACTTGGTCGGAGACTTAGCTTGCAAGTGGCTAACTGGAATCACATCAGACTCAACCGAACGACTTGACTCACAAAGAACTTATAGTCTCAGATGTCCACCATCCTTACCCTTAAATAAACTTTACTACTGCTCTCCTTCGCTTGATGGTGTAACTCCCTTTCTTGACGCTACTGGAATTAAACCAGAACCCACACTTCTCTATCTGATAGCGGTGTAGATCGACGCGTTTAATAACCAATGGACCAACAAGTATCCAGAAAATAAATCCTTGATATTCTTGGGAACAATCTACCTTATTGATCCTGTCTTATCCTCCTTACCCAATCTGAATAATTAGAAACCCTAAAAGGGATTAATCTCTATAGAAGAACTAATCGCTCAGGAAATTAAGTGATCTCATTACCCAATCACAGACTAAGTCTTATTCCAACTAATATTCTTACTTGGCTAAGGCAAAGTCTATAATTGGTCAATTGAATTCACTCTACGCACTGAACAATTAGATCGAAAGTAGACATCAATAACTTCAGGTTTCCGCTGACTCAGCTTTTCTTGAAACTTCTATAGTTTGAAGACTACATCTCATCCGATCCTCTGAAGTTGGTTGTTCCACTAAGGACACCGTTCCTTGAAGACTTAAGAGTTTTCTTTCTGCTTCACTAGGGCACGATCACTCTTGAGGACTCATACTACCATTTGGGCGTTGTAGCATATCGCCTAACTCCATCTTGTTCCTTACCCTTACCATTATTACTCGGAACGCTAAGGTTCTCTCAGGGATTATCATAGGATTTCTATCAACCTAGGATCCACCTATAATCGGCTAAGTTAACCAATCCTACTGAGACAACAAGTGTTGAGACCCTAACCAATTAGAACCGACCATCCTACTCGATTGAAATTCTACAATTAAGAGCACTTACTGTTAACCACGAAGGGCACTTGAATTAACTTGGGAATCATCATCAGATATCAATCATTCTAGGATCCATTCATAATGGATTAGGCGAAACAACTTGATAGCATAACCAGTGTTGTAACCCTAACCGATTACAAATGCCCAGCCTAAGTTGATTTGAAACCTCACAATTAAGACCCCTTACTTGCTCGTCATTTCCAATCACTTCTAGAGCGTCTCGGTTGACGGTACGTGAATTACACGCTGGCCTAGCCGAACCCTCACCACTATGGTTTTGACCACTCTTGAAACATCCCTTAACTCTTGGTTCCGGAAAGGTGGGAACTTGTTTCCCTTTTTCCGTATTCCGAAGGTTCTCACTTAATGAGAGTTCTTGCATCCGCTCCTTCCTTGACTACATCATCCTTATCCATCAAACTTCATCAGAGTTCGCGCTCCTATTCGGTCTTCTCCCTCGTCCGTCAGCTCCATCTACTACATTCTTCGTACACGGTATGGAGTATTAAGTTGATCAGGCTTAATATTCCATACTAAGCACAAGAATATAGAGAGAAGTTTTCGAACAAAGAAAAATCCCAGCTAACTAACTACAGTCCAACAAGGACTAAACTGACACTTTCTAAATTGAGTCATTACTAAACTAGTGACTCACAGTCCGATAAGATCGAACTGCTCTGATACCATAATGTAACACCCGCACCTCAACATAATTGAAAGTACGACAAATTACATTAAGGCATAGGAATTACTAAACATTTACAAACTTGATTACAATAATCCAAGTCGTAAATTAAACTTAACTCATAAATCTAATAAATAGATTACAAATTGTACATAACTTGGAATATAAAATTCCCACTGCAATATCAACGAGCCTATGAGTCCTGAACTTGGTGCTTTGACTCATCGTCTTCAGTACCTGCTTATCTGAAAAATAACAAAAGGAAAAGGGTGAGATTATGAAATCTCAGTGAGTCCTTCACGGACTCCTCACCATTCTCTCCTCGGAACATTCTAGGCTGAGAAGACTAACTTAGGCATTTCAAACCTAGACATACTCTCTCTATGTACCATAAGGACTTGACTTGCAACTTCTCGATATCCCTAAGCTAAGACGCTTTAGAACGCTTAGCTTGAATTAAAACTTAGCATATTATACCATAGGGTAATCCTAGGACTAATATGCCACTTATCAACTTGTGATTAACTAAACACATAAATGTATAGCAATCCACATCAATCCTACAAATGTCCATTCTTTAACCTTTGTTTAGCTCAACTAACCTTAATACAATACAAATTGCAACCTTATTAACTAAGAACATATTGTTCTTACTTACTCGCTTTGTGCTTAACACATCTTTGCTTTCTCTTATGCTATTGGGCTTTGCCTTATGCTCTATACCACAAATCCCAATCAATCTAGCTTGCTTATCCTTTAAGTGATCTAATCACAATGCTCAGTACTATATCATGATTGAGCGACTATGGGTGTGATATCCAAGATTTCATACAACTAACTAAGCTAATTCCGAGTACATATACATAAATACATACAAGGAATTCATTAACATTCATAAACTTAACTTCACTTCACATATTATACCATTCATAAGAGATGTATAATATGATGCTTTGTATGTAATGCACTTTGTGTTATTGGGTAGTGTCGTAGGCTTAGGTCCCTAGACCCCAATTACACACTTTCGGAATGGTGGTTAGACGTCATAACCCTCCAAGGGCGTCCCTCTTGGCTAACCAAACCGATCTTACTCCTATAAATAGAGGAGTCTTGCCATGGACTTTAGCTTATGCATATGCTTATGCTTATGATTGTATGCATGTTCATAGAAACACAATCATCCACATTACTTAACTATTCAAGGAACTACAATCATTTCACTGAATCAAGCTTACTCTAATAGTACCCCTTTTATCTAATGACTCCCAATCATGTATACTAATACATACATTCATTCTATCACATCCTTTTCCTAGGGTCCTTCCTTGACCTCTAAGACTTAAGCTTGTGGCTCTTAGACAAGCCTCACAATTTGCCAAATTAATGGACAACACATACATTAACTAATCCCTTGAAACTCTATGGAGTTCTCAAGAGAGAAAACATCAAGCATACATAATCTCATTGAAGCTCTTTGGAGCATTCAAGGATTCAAGCATCACATAAAAATTAGGGGGGTTGGGGACAACATCTAACCCTATTTCAGTCAAATCCCATACAATTTCATAACAATCATAACAATCATCACAATCATAACAATCATAACACAATCTCTTATAGGTATATAAAACCTAACTTGAACCTAAGGTTCATATGTTCCTAAAGGAAGTGAAATTCCTATATGTGGGACTTATGGGTGCCCAACACCTAAGGGTTGAAGAACTCACCTCTATTCTTCAAGGCATTGAGCTAGGAAGGCTGAACTTTGGACTCTTTGCTCCTCTTCAAGCTTTTCCCTCTTTGCTCAACTTGGGCTCCTCCAAATACTCCTCAATCTTGATCTTCAACCTTCAATCTTCCTTCTCCATCCAAGAACTTGAACCATCCTTGCTGGAGCTTGGTCTTCTCCCCCTTCTTCTTCTCCAATTCGTGCTTCTTCTTCTCCTCTCTAGGGTTCAAACCCAAATCTTCCAAATACTCAAATCTCAACTCTCAAACTCTCCATTTAAGCAAATGATTGAAGAAATCTAGCATAAATCTCTTCAATCCCTCTCAAAAGGTGAAACCCTAGCTCTCCTCTTCCTTTTCTCCTTTCTTTTTCTCTTCTTTTCCTTTTTCTCTCTTCTGCGTTCTGCTCGCTGAAACTGCGTTTTTATACAATTCTGCAGCTGTGAATCGATTCACAGCATAGTGTGAATCGATTCCCACAGTGTAAAAACGCCTGAATTGCAGATTTAATGAGTGAATCGATTCCTGCCTGCGAGTCCCAGTGGCCTGTTTTATGTGAATCGATTCCTGACTTCTGTGAATCGATTCCCACTGCTAGAATTTGATGCCAATGGAGTTTTAATGCTGTGAATCGATTCCCAGGCTAGGTGAATCGATTCACACTGCAGAAAAACCAGGAAAACTCAGTTCTAGTACCAAACCTTGAGACTTTCTTCTCAAATTAACTTCCATAGCTACAAATCAACACCTTAAACCATCTTAGGATTAAATCCACACTTATTCCTCAACTCAAACCCATTAACCTTCTTATAAAAACCTTGTGTAATTATATTCACTCACTTTAAAAATCAATTTAAGCTTGAATACAATCACACAATTCTTCTCATAACTTATTCTCAACTTAGCTTAGAAATTCGGGGTGTTACACTACTACCCACCTTTTAAAAATTTTCGTCCTCGAAAATTACTGCATCCTTCATTGGAATTTCTTAGCGTTGACAGCATGGGATGCGAACAGAGATTCACCTCCGTGGAATCTCGTCCCTAAACCACGCCTCTCTTTCTTACCTCATCCTTCTGTATAATAAATTGGCTTTTGGTGCTTCCGCTGTGATCTCTGATCTTACGTCTTTTCAAATGAATGAACTCCTTTCGTCTTATCTCCATCAGATGGAATACTTTACTTGCAATCTGAGAGTTTAACTCTGGTGTTGTTCTATCTTTCAGTTGCTCTTGACTGTTGGAAATTGTTACGCTTGCTTTCCTTCGTCTGCTACTCACTTAGACATTCTGCCATAAGATAACCGGTGCTTCCTTTCTAATTCTGTAGTAACCCACAGTTTCACACAGCCATCCTCATGAACTCGCCACACGACATTTCTTAACTCGATTCGGGTTTTCAACCCATCGTTGGGCAACTATCTTATCAAATAAAATTGTCACCTAGAGGTGACTAATACATACCTTGAACAAACTTTTCCCATTCGTAACGTTCACTCTTATGTTACCAATGGAAATCCTTTCTTAGAGACCTCTTCCGAAACTACGGAGTTGCTACCCATATTTAACTCACTATACTTGGTCTTGCAAACGACTTGGCCTAGAAAACTTGAAACTCTAGGGTTGCTCAACTCTTGGGAGGTATCCGTTGGTTAAACTGACTTGATTTTCATTAGTTGATTGCAAACTTTGTCTCACACGAGGTCTAAGCCTCACTTGGTCGGAGACTTAGCTTGCAAGTGGCTAACTGGAATCACATCAGACTCAACCGAACGACTTGACTCACAGTAACTTATAGTCTCAGATGTCCACCATCCTTACCCTTAAATAAACTTTACTACTGCTCTCCTTCGCTTGATGGTGTAACTCCCTTTCTTGACGCTACTGGAATTAAACCAGAACCCACACTTCTCTATCTGATAGCGGTGTAGATCGACGCGTTTAATAACCAATGGACCAACAAGTATCCAGAAAATAAATCCTTGATATTCTTGGGAACAATCTACCTTATTGTTCCTGTCTTATCCTCCTTACCCAATCTAAATCATTAGAAACCCTAAAAGGGATTAATCTCTATAGAAGAACTAATCGCTCAGGAAATTAAGTGATCTCATTACCCAATCACAGACTAAGTCTTATTCCAACTAATATTCTTACTTGGCTAAGGCAAAGTCTATAATTGGTCAATTGAATTCACTCTACGCACTGAACAATTAGATCGAAAGTAGACATCAATAACTTCAGGTTTCCGCTGACTCAGCTTTTCTTGAAACTTCTATAGTTTGAAGACTACATCTCATCCGATCCTCTGAAGTTGGTTGTTCCACTAAGGACACCGTTCCTTGAAGACTTAAGAGTTTTCTTTCTGCTTCACTAGGGCACGATCACTCTTGAGGACTCATACTACCATTTGGGCGTTGTAGCATATCGCCTAACTCCATCTTGTTCCTTACCCTTACCATTATTACTCGGAACGCTAAGGTTCTCTCAGGGATTATCATAGGATTTCTATCAACCTAGGATCCACCTATAATCGGCTAAGTTAACCAATCCTACTGAGACAACAAGTGTTGAGACCCTAACCAATTAGAACCGACCATCCTACTCGATTGAAATTCTACAATTAAGAGCACTTACTGTTAACCACGAAGGGCACTTGAATTAACTTGGGAATCATCATCAGATATCAATCATTCTAGGATCCATTCATAATGGATTAGGCGAAACAACTTGATAGCATAACCAGTGTTGTAACCCTAACCGATTACAAATGCCCAGCCTAAGTTGATTTGAAACCTCACAATTAAGACCCTTACTTGCTCGTCATTTCCAATCACTTCTAGAGCGTCTCGGTTGACGGTACGTGAATTACACGCTGGCCTAGCCGAACCCTCACCACTATGGTTTTGACCACTCTTGAAACATCCCTTAACACTTGGTTCCGGAAAGGTGGGAACTTGTTTCCCTTTTTCCGTATTCCGAAGGTTCTCACTTAATGAGAGTTCTTGCATCCGCTCCTTCCTTGACTACATCATCCTTATCCATCAAACTTCATCAGAGTTCGCGCTCCTATTCGGTCTTCTCCCTCGTCCGTCAGCTCCATCTACTACATTCTTCGTACACGGTATGGAGTATTAAGTTGATCAGGCTTAATATTCCATACTAAGCACAAGAATATAGAGAGAAGTTTTCGAACAAAGAAAAATCCCGGCTAACTAACTACAGTCCAACAAGGACTAAACTGACACTTTCTAAATTGAGTCATTACTAAACTAGTGACTCACAGTCCGATAAGATCGAACTGCTCTGATACCATAATGTAACACCCGCACCTCAACATAATTGAAAGTACGACAATTTACATTAAGGCACAGGAATTACTAAACATTTATAAACTTGATTACAATAATCCAAGTCGTAAATTAAACTTAACTCATAAATCTAATAAATAGATTACAAATTGTACATAACTTGGAATATAAAATTCCCACTGCAATATCAACGAGCCTATGAGTCCTGAACTTGGTGCTTTGACTCATCGTCTTCAGTACCTGCTTATCTGAAAAATAACAAAAGGAAAAGGGTGAGATTATGAAATCTCAGTGAGTTCTTCACGGACTCCTCACCATTCTCTCCTCGGAACATTCTAGGCTGAGAAGACTAACTTAGGCATTTCAAACCTAGACATACTCTCTCTATGTACCATAAGGACTTGACTTGCAACTTCTCGATATCCCTAAGCTAAGACGCTTTATAACGCGCTAGCTTGAATTAAAACTTAGCATATTATACCATAGAGTAATCCTAGGACTAATATGCCACTTATCAACTTGTGATTAACTAAACACATAAATGTATAGCAATCCACATCAATCCTACAAATGTCCATTCTTTAACCTTTGTTTAGCTCAACTAACCTTAATACAATACAAATTGCAACCTTATTAACTAAGAACATATTGTTCTTACTTACTCGCTTTGTGCTTAACACATCTTTGCTTTCTCTTATGCTATTGGGCTTTGCCTTATGCTCTATACCACAAATCCCAATCAATCTAGCTTGCTTATCCTTTAAGTGATCTAATCACAATGCTCAGTACTATATCATGATTGAGCGACTATGGGTGTGCTATCCAAGATTTCATACAACTAACTAAGCTAATTCCGAGTACATATATATAAATACATACAAGGAATTCATTAACATTCATAAACTTAACTTCACTTCACATATTATACCATTCATAAGAGATGTATAATATGATGCTTTGCATGTAATGCACTTTGTGTTATTGGGTAGTGTCGTAGGCTTAGGTCCCTAGACCCCAATTACACACTTTCGGAATGGTGGTTAGACGTCATAACCCTCCAAGGGCGTCCCTCTTGGCTAACCAAACCGATCTTACTCCTATAAATAGAGGAGTCTTGCCATGGACTTTAGCTTATGCATATGCTTATGCTTATGATTGTATGCATGTTCATAGAAACACAATCATCCACAT
The DNA here is from genome assembly GCA_037113605.1 of Calophaca sinica. NCBI lineage: Eukaryota > Viridiplantae > Streptophyta > Magnoliopsida > Fabales > Fabaceae > Calophaca > Calophaca sinica. The sequence continues at coordinate 131,189,527 of CM073731.1, forward strand.
TACTTAACTATTCAAGGAACTACAATCATTTCACTGAATCAAGCTTACTCTAATAGTACCCCTTTTTATCTAATGACTCCCAATCATGTATACTAATACATACATTCATTCTATCACATCCTTTTCCTAGGGTCCTTCCTTGACCTCTAAGACTTAAGCTTGTGGCTCTTAGACAAGCCTCACAATTTGCCAAATTAATGGACAACACATACATTAACTAATCCCTTGAAACTCTATGGAGTTCTCAAGAGAGAAAACATCAAGCATACATAATCTCATTGAAGCTCTTTGGAGCATTCAAGGATTCAAGCATCACATAATAATTAGGGGGGTTGGGGACAGCATCCAACCCTATTTCAGTCAAACCCCATACAATTTCATAACAATCATAACAATCATCACAATCATAACAATCATAACTCAATCTCTTATAGGTATATAAAACCTAACTTGAACCTAAGGTTCATATGTTCCTAAAGGAAGTGAAATTCCTATATGTGGGACTTATGGGTGCCCATCACCTAAGGGTTGAAGAACTCACCTCTATTCTTCAAGGCATTGAGCTAGGAAGGCTGAACTTTGGACTCTTTGCTCCTCTTCAAGCTTTTCCCTCTTTGCTCAACTTGGGCTCCTCCAAATACTCCTCAATCTTGATCTTCAACCTTCAATCTTCCTTCTCCATCCAAGAACTTGAACCATCCTTGCTGGAGCTTGGTCTTCTCCCCCTTCTTCTTCTCCAATTCGTGCTTCTTCTTCTCCTCTCTAGGGTTCAAACCCAAATCTTCCAAATACTCAAATCTCAACTCTCAAACTCTCCATTTAAGCAAATGATTGAAGAAATCTAGCATAAATCTCTTCAATCTCTCTCAAAAGGTGAAACCCTAGCTCTCCTCTTCCTTTCCTCCTTTCTTTTTCACTTCTTTTCCTTTTTCTCTCTTCTGCGTTCTGCTCGCTGAAACTGCGTTTTTATACAATTCTGCAGCTGTGAATCGATTCACAGCATAGTGTGAATCGATTCCCACAAAGGTAAAAACGCTCAATTGCAGATTTAATGAGTGAATCGATTCACGTCATGAGTCCCAAAGGTCGCTTTATGTGAATCGATTCCTGACTTCTGTGAATCGATTCCCACGTACTGCTAGAATTTGATGCTAATGGAGTTTTAATGCTGTGAATCGATTCCCAGGCTAGGTGAATCGATTCACACTGCAGAAAAACCAGGAAAACTCAGTTCTAGCACCAAACCTTGAGACTTTCTTCTCAAATTAACTTCCATAGCTACAAATCAACACCTTAAACCATCTTAGGATTAAATCCACACTTATTCCTCAACTCAAACCCATTAACCTTCTTATAAAAACCTTGTGTAATTATATTCACTCACTTTAAAAATCAATTTAAGCTTGAATACAATCACACAATTCTTCTCATAACTTATTCTCAACTTAGCTTAGAAATTCGGGGTGTTACACAGCACTTAAATATCAATCCAAAAACTGGCCAGAAAACACAATTTCATGAACTAGTTATGATTCATATAAATAACTTTATATGAAAGAGAACACAAACCATTAGGAATCAAAAGCCTTGGTGCAATTGGCAAACTTGGTCCCGTGATGATAGAAAAAGATCATGTTAATTTCGTAGATCATCAAAATATGATTTAACACTGACAAAACCATTGTTGTTGTTGTTGTTTATTAACGCATACTAGCAACCACAGTCATGCTTCTGCCCTTAACCAATTGATGTTACTCAATTTTGTTCTAGTGCCAGCTGTAAACTAATTAAAGGAACAACCTTTCTATTCTTGCTGCTATGTTGTTTCCATCATGTTGCATCTCACCAAACATAAATGTGAAGTAACCTGTACTCAAGTTCAACTTTTAATGGTAAAATTTTCAATATCTAGCTGTGATTTTAAAGTAGTAAATGATTGCCATTGGATTATGTAATGTAATAAAATTTCCATCTTAACCTGCCGAGCATTTGCCACAAGATATCATGTCACACTAAAAATTGTAAGATGATTTGTTATTATGATTCATAGCAAGGTAATTAAAATCAGACCGGACATTGAATTGGAGAGGGCCATGGTTCAGGGTTTTGGGTCGGACTGGGGTCGAACCGGGGTCGAATAAAATATTATTTGATATATATATATATATATACCAAATATATAATATATATACATAATATTTTAATTTATACACAAAATAACATGTTAACATGTCCTGGAACTAATAAAATATTATTTTATATATATATATCAAATATATAATATATATACATAACATTTCAATTTACACATAAAATAACATGTAGCCTAGTGGTAAGGTGGCTTATTGTGGCCTTGAAGACAGGGGTTCAAGTTCTGTGTTGAGAGCAAAATCAATTTTTTTTAAATATAAAGGCAACTAAAAATTTCAAAAAAAAAAAAAAAACCAAAACCAAAACCGGTTTGACCTTGGACCGGCCGGTTTTGGCCGGTTCAGGACGGTTCTTTGCAGGGCGGTTCAGGAGGGTCACCCAGACCGGAACATGGCCCGGTTCCCGGTCCAACCGGTCGGATCGGCCGGTCCGGTCTAGTTTTAATTACCATGATTCATAGAATGCTCAATCAAAAAAAAAAATAGATTCATAGAATGCAGCTAACATGACATTTTTATTCAAAGAAGTAGAATATGTACATTGATTATACAACTGTATAATTACTATACAATTTCGTGTACTTTTATATACAAAATAAGGAGCGCAGACCACAGTAATCCATTGACTTTTTCTACTCTATTTTCCTTCCCTCTTCAATATGAAGCAGGTTGGATCAACAATTTTTTAATTCGAAAAATGGAATTTGGACGTCGTGAATGCCTCTTCAACAAGTTTAGTAGTCTGATGAATGCTGCATAAGCTCCATCCACTGAAATCAGCACAACAAATGTAACATTAGTAGCAAGGGCTGCGGTAGTTCGTAACCCTTACTATTGTATGCTCCCGGCGCTACTGTGGTACTCTGGCTGGATTTTTGTATTGGGCTGAAGTAAACCTAGTACTCCTATTCTATAATATTTTTGCTGTTAAAAAAATGTAAAATTAGTAACAAGATTGTTTTTTTTACTTTTTTTTTTGCCTCAAAGAAAGGAGGAAGAGACTTGCCTGTCTCAGTAAGTTTGCAAGAATCCTATTCAGTGCTTCAATGTTCCTCAGAACAATATAGTAGGGAAAGGGAAAGGAGTCCATGTACTTGGAAAATTTCATCTTTCCGCCTTCAGTAGCAACATAAAAAACTCCATAATACTAGGTGATTCGCTAAACTGTTCCATCAAGTGGGTTCAATATCATCCAAATAGAAATTGCATAAGCCCCTGCTGTGCAAAACACCGACGCACACATTACAATTATGAGCAACCACATAACAAACCTGTTACGGAGGGGAAATCCACTAATTAGCAATAGATTATGGTCTGAGATGTGGAGATATATATGGTACATAATAGTAAGAACAACTCATATCTTTACTTTTGGTCACTATCCCCAAAGGCTAATACTGAAGTACCAGCTTTGCAAATTTTACCAAATGCACAACCTTGTTGGCTAGTTGTGTCTGATTGCCAAACACCCCCTGGGGGGTTTATTGCAATTTGGAAAGTAAGGGTTGCAGTAACTGTGGCTACAACCATAAGGGAACCTCTCATCTGTTCCATCCAATTTCCTTGACTGTTATTGGTACCTTGTGAATTGGCTACCCCATGATTCTGTTAGTAGATGTGCTGCATTCTGGGTTACCAAAGGCTGCATTTTTTCCTTCTCTTTTTTGCTAGTACTTCTTTTCTGAGATGGGATATTGCTGTATCGGAATTCGATCAAATTATAGGAATAGCAAAGAGGATGCATTTTCAGTGAAATTTCCGCTAGGTAAAACTTTGGGTTTGGGTCAACGTGAATTGAATGTCAGAATTTGCCACAAAGATCAGAATCATGAGGGGCAATATTTTGAAAAATTGAGTTGTAGTACTAAAGGATTGGAAGAAAATGGTTCGCATATCATTATCAACCCGTTAAATAAGTAAATTAATATCGAATGCTCATGTACTAGATATATTTTGAATTTGTAATAAACTAAACATCATTATAAAGTATAATTCAATAAAAAACTAATCAACCAGTCAAATCTCAAGAATTGAAATTATGATTTTGAAAGGTCAACTTCTGAAAGCTTGTAAACGTAGCATACCCAAATCCACATTTGTGTTATTTTCTACCATGGTTATCTCGGTCTAAGGCTCTATTTAATAAAAAATAACAGATAACAGATAAGCTAACTGATAATGGATAAACTAGCGGATAGCGGATGACTGATAGCGGATAAACTAACAGATTGAATTTAAAGTGTTTGGTAAAATTAGGGGTTGAACTAACTGATAAATATAAAATGACATAAAAGAACATTTTAATAAACGAGAAAGAGAGATTGTAAAGGTTAATAATTTGTTATTTCATTTAATACAGGATAAAATAGGAATCTAATTAAAATAATAAAGGTGAAAATAAGAGAAAACGCTATAAGCTATTAAAAAAATCCTATAAGCTAGTTACTACCAAACACATACTACGTCTTTATCCACTATAAGCTAGCGGTTTAATATTATCTTAAAAAATATATGGTTCCCTTTTCAAATGAAAAAAATGTGTTTAAACATGATTTTGACAATAACAATTATATATAATTTTTGTATTCACCTTAATGAAATTTAAATATAAATGGCTTCACTCTTTTTTTATAAGGAAAGTCAACTGCATTTCATTAAAAATGGATGGAACATGCTGGAATATCAAAATAAGACTGAGAACAAGCACTGTAGATGGCCGCCTTTGCTAAACTACGAGTAACCATATTAACTTATTGTTCATGGGGAAATTTGGTTTATGGTATGATTTTACCAGTTTTGATGATCTTGAATGATCTACCAAATTCATCAAACAAACAAATAAATTTTGATGATTAAGCAATTATGAATCCGAACCAGTTACGTGGTAATCTCGTTTTGAAAACAACGGTTTCTTTTGAATATAACGGTCAAAGACTCGACACGTTAATTGTTCTTTAACATTCTTGGCTTTTAAGCCATTAATTGTCAAATCTTATGCCAAATTTGGTTATGATAATTCCAATTAACAACTAGTTGCTGTCGAAATGGCAATGCAGACTTAAATAAACAAGATTGGCTGTCGAAAGCCAATAACTTGGTTAACAAGTAAGTTAGATCAAAATCTAAAGAAAACCAGAATGCAACTACTGCAATGTCATGGGGCATACATCACTAAAGCCCAACATGCAGTTTGAAGTTAATGCAGAAAAGTGAAGGAAAAAACAAGTAATAGACTAAATTTAAGAAACACTGCTAAATGACATGAATTCAAGCAAAAACATATAAATGCAGGAATTTAAATAATGAAAGTGTAAAGAACATGAGTTTAAAAATAAAAAAATGTAAATGATTTTGAAAGTAAAAGTGCGTAAACAAGAAAGGACAATGACTTAAAGAATGTAAATGTGAAACGAAGAAATACAAATTGATTGGAATGTAAATGACATAATCGGAAGTGTAAAGAATTGAAAATAAGTTGAAACTTGATTAAAATGCAGAAAGATAAGGGATGGAAGGCATACGATGATCAAGTTTTCCGTTAATCTTCTTTAGCCGCCGAGATATTAGGAATCAGATCACGATTCAACCTTGATTACATCGCACAACCTACTATTTATAGGCAAAAATATGAAAACCGCCTAACATCCAACCCGACACGCAGTACGGACATGGGTTGGTAGTTAAGTTTTCACTAAAACTACCTAATCGACAAGATCACTTCGCCGAGCCATACATCGATTTTTACTTAATAATTAAGCCTATTCGACCATGATCATTTTGACCTCTTCGACGCGTTATGCCTTCCGGTGAACATCACCCCATCACTTGGTCTTTCAAACTTAGTTAATCTTCATTGCTTCTTCTGGTCTCTTACACTCTCATTTGTCGAATTCTAACATTCTGTCGATTAATCCAAATTTGAAATTTGGCACCCAACAGATGCCCCCCAAATTCTGAGTTCTCGACACTAACACACGGAGAGATCCAGAATTTTGTTTAATCTTCACGCGCGACGATTCCTTTTCCGCAATGTCCCATCACAGGTCTGTGCTTTTCCCTTGTGCGAATTTTGGTTTGGCTGACCCATTTCCTGGCAAACCGACAAGGGCTGGTAACTTCATTGAACTGGAAAGATACTTTTCTTATCCCATTGCCAATAGCTTTAGCAACAAGGAAGTTACTTTCACTGGTCGGTTTGCTTCACCTTTCGAACAACATAATGAAGCCGTCAAACTCATTTCCCATTTTTCGCAAGGTATTTCAGTTTCTTTAGCCTTTTTGTTTGAACATCCACTCGTTTTATGCTTACTTTCTTCACTTTGTTTTAGCTTTGGCTCTAAAAGAGCCTTTAAAATACAAGCAAACAAGTGGTAAGGCCACTGAAGTCGAGGTTCAAGAAGAAGATGAAGATGATGAACTTCCCCTCCAATCCAAGTCATCAAAAAGAAATCCTCCAACCGAGTTTCAAAGACCAATGCTGGCAAGAAACCGGCTCCACCAAAAAAAAAGCCAGCAAAGTCGAAGCACTCGACCAGCTCTTCACAGCAAGAGCCCACCAAGAGAAAAGCTCAAACCACTGTTGCTGGAACCAAGCCCTCCAAACGCAGAATAATTCTGCTCGAGTCTCCTTCTCGTTCCACACCTCAAACGGTATCTCTCTCTTCACTTGCATAGGAATCCATTACTTATTTACGATTTCATCAATTAGACATCATGGTTACCCTTACACAATTTTCAGGAATCGCACTCAGAGAGATCCGTTTCTGAAAACTCTGAAGCAACTCCAACAGTTAAGTTTACAAAGGTAAACTTCCCTCCACTACTGTCTAAATTGATGGTCTTCATGTTGCTTACAAGATTTTCATTTTTTCTTTTCGACATTTGCAGGAGCCAAGAGTTAAATCAGCAAAAACAGGGGTGTCTGAAGAATGTACTTCTAAGGACCCTATCTCTATCGAGGAGCCGACTCGCCAAGCATTGATAAGGTATCCCCTTTCTACTAGTTTTGTGTTTTTTTTTTCCTTTTGGACATTGCCTCATCATACCTGTTTGTCAGGATTCCCCTGAACAAGCAAATGTCGATACTTCGCTCCCTTTGCGAATAATCTTCCCAAGCACTGCTCCCCCTGCTACTGAGGTACAAAATTTCTTGCCATTCCAACTGGCATCAAAGCAATTATTTTGGGACTTTCATCGATTTTTCTTTTTTCTTTCACAGGAAGTCCCAGAGACTCAGCCTGAACATGAGATTGAAGAACCTTCAGCCATGGACGTCGATGTAGCTCAAACTACCATCTCGACAGAGAGTCCAGGCTCTACACCCACTCATCAGGATGATCACAACGTTCAGGCTGTAACACCTTCTGCTGAGATGACTACTGCCCCCCAAGCTACTGAAAAGCAAAGTCCCATAGTAATCAGGGCAGATAGTGTTGATATGGATCAGTTGCTCGATGATCCTGTTAATCCACTTTCTCACAACGAACCCCCTCCATCGGCTGCGGATTTTGGGAAAGCCAGCGTGGGGATTGATGAATGGATCAACTTGTTGTCAAGTTCGAGCAGCAAGACTTCACCGATGTCAGCCCGATCCTCCACACTTCCTGGAGATAATTTTGCTGAAAAACTTAATGGATTGCCATGAGCTAAATGGTTTCTTTAAGTATTCTTTCGATGACCTTTACTCAAACCAGGAAGTAAGAAATAAATTACTTCACGTCCCCAAAGAACTACACCACTCCCGCAAAAGGCTTCCGCTAATCCATCGAGGGCATATCAAGACTCGCATCTAATTTGTCGAAGAGTTGATTCTTAAACTGCTTGAGCTTGACGACAGTATCCTTCCATACCAGCAAGCCATCACAGCCAAGCATGAGCTTCGTGACAAATTGGTGCATCTCCGACAGAGGCAATCTGCATTGGTCGAGAAAGGTGCTCCCTACCAAGCCAAAATTCCTGAGTTGGAGCAGAACGCCCCTCGCCTGAGGCGAGAACTTGCCGCGGCCGAGACCCAATTACAAGAGGCAATTAAGGCTTCCTGCTCTGAGGAAATAGCCTCTCTCGACCAGGAAATGACTCGTAGTGCTACGGAGGCACAAATCATTTTGTTAAAGGTTGAAGCTCTTGAAGTTGGTTATATAAATGCTGAAGGCACAAAAATGGAATTGGCTGCGACTTGGGAAGACATTAGGAAAATTCCTTTGTAATTTTTTTTTTTTATATTCGCACATTAGCCATTTTTTAATTCCTTGTATGTCGAACACTTTTGTTTTCGACCACTTCTTGTACTGCCCTGCAACATTTACAATATGATCTCTCTTGCTTTCGATCAATCATTTCACCGTCCAGCTAGCACGTTCTTTTAACTGCTTTAATTTCGCCAGTTAATAAATTACAATCAAAGCTATTGACCAGCCAATCTGACCGCCAAAACCTAAAAACTAACGCCATCTTGCGCTATAAATAGACACTTGCCATACTCCTTCTTTCGCTCAAACAACAAACGCTTTCTGAATTTCTTGAAGTTTCCTTTCACAAAATCTTCGAGAAATTCTTGCTAGCATTATGTTTACATCCCCAAATTCAACTTGTTCTTGGCCCCAAACCGCTATTTCGAGTATAACAAGTCGCTATGGAAACCTTTTTACACACTTCAAGCCTTCATTCCATGGCTCTGTTTACTTCATCCGGGAAGCCAGGGCTTCTTCTCCCATAGTCTTTCCAAGGTCTTTGTCTCAATCTGCAAGACACTCTGGGTTTTGGTAATTTGCCTAATATCAACAATGAGTTTTTTTTTTTTATAAGTTGCCTAATGCAGCTTGCCAATCTCGTTGAAACATGTGAGAAAGGGAAAGCCTGAGCCACTTCTTTCTCCTACTGTCGTGCACTCCTTCACACCTTGTGCTCGAAATTCAACATGTGGGCAAGCAATTAGGAAAAGTTTTGGCACAGTTCGGTTAATTGTGAGGCATACACTTAAATCAACGACTGCCTCTCAATCTGCCTACTTTACCTTCACTCACATGGCATTTGATACTTCTCATCAACGTACCCATACTTTTAGCTTCACTTTTCCGTCGATTTGGGTGTCTACCATCTGGAGCGGCTCTTGCAGACTTGATTAACCAGATGGTATGCCACAGGAGTCCTTCTTACTTCCCATGTTCTTCTTCCTAAATTCTTCCTCGGCATGATTAGGATCCGGGACACGGCGAAGTTTCCACAAGTGGATTTATCCCATAATAGCCTAGACTTATTTACTTTCCAAAGATTTGAATTACTGTGTCAGAAGCCTATTTGACAATGTATCTTGTATACTGCCAAATGGCTCTTGGATAGAACAATCCAGTTTACTTTTCAAGGTTGTATTTTTACTTCGCACATTGTTGGTCTATATAACTTCAAGTATTTGCCATTAATAGACTTAATCCTGAAACCAGAATTAACTTCAACAAGTGCATAAGCATTTCCTGAGAATGTTTGGACAACCTCAAATGGCCCTTCCCACTTTGGGGACCATTTCCCAAATTCTCGACATTTCTTATCCATTGGTAAAATGACTTTCCAAACTAAGTCACCAACTTTGAAACGCTTGTATTTAACTCGACTGTCATAGAATTTAGCTATTCTTTCTTTTTGTCGAACTAAATGTTCTAAGGCCACAATTCTCTCATCATGAACATCATTCAATTCACAAACATCGAAGTTCCAATAGTGGTCTACTTGGCATCTCATTTTGCTTTTGAATTCTTAATGAACCAAGATTTATCTCGACAGCAACACAAAGATCATGGCCATAAACCAATTTATAAGGAGTAGTACTGGCCGATTCTTTTGGAGAGTTTCTGCATGCCCAAAGAACTTGTTCCAGAGTCGAATGCCAACTTTTTGGATATCTACCAATGTGCTTCTTTATCAACCCAATGATAATCTTATTCATGGCTTCGACCTGACCATTTGCTTGCGCATAGTAGGGCGTCGAAGTCACCATCTTTATTCGCCTTGACTCAACAGACTAAGAACCTTCTTCCCAACAAACACAGTCCCTTGGTCAGTTGTGATGGTTTGAGGTATTCTGAATCTACAAACAATGTGATTTTCAATAAAATTGACAATGTCTTGTTGAGTCACTTCTTTCATGGCCACTGCCTCTACCCATTTGGTGGTAAAGTAGTCCACCCCTACTAAAATGTACTTATGCCCCTTTGAAGATGTAGGAAAGATCTGACCTATGAGGTCCAGTGCCCAACCCCTAAAAGGCCAAGGCTTAATGATAGAATGTAACTCACTAGCAGGCACATTCTGTATGTGGCCATGTTTTTGGCATTCTTCACAAGACTTTGCAAACATAATGCAATCTTTAACCAAATTGGGCCAATACACCCTTTGTCTTCTTAGTACCCATTTCATTTTCTCACCTGCTTGATGAGCTCCACAAATTCCTTCATGAACCTCTGCCAATGCCAAATAGGCATCCTCCTCACTAAGGCATGTTTCCAAGTTACCATCAACGGACTTTCTATACAAAACTCCAAATGAGGACAACAAACTTAGTCGCTTTGTATTTAATTTTTCTGTCGACATCAAGATTACTTGGATTTTCCAAATACTCAATTATTGGCTTACGCCAATCGGATGAACTTGATGTATTGGAAACTAATATATCCCTTTCGTCCCAAAGGATACAAAGCAACTCACTAATTTTTATGAGTTCTGTCAATACCTTTGATGACAACTTATACCCCGAGGCCAACCTGGGCTAACTCATTAGCCTCTTGGTTGATTCTCTAGGGATATGTTCCACCCGACACTGTCGAATTGCTTCATCAACTTGCTAGCAACTTGACAATATTTGACAAGATTATGGCTAACACATTTATATTCTTGAGTTAATCGCCTTTATAACCAGTTGTGAATCTCCAAAACTTTGACAAAGGCGTGCTCGCATTTCTATCAAAATTTCTAAACCCACAATTAAGGCTTCATATTCAGCCTCATTATTGGAACAAATATATTTTAACTCAAACATTAATTTAGTTGGCACACCTAAAGGCGAAATTATCATAATGCCAACACCAACACCCTTTTTGTGTCTTGAGCCATCAAAATACAAATGCCAAGGCTTTAACTCGACTAGCCCTGTCATCTCTTTTATTTCCAAACATGGATGGTCCGTTAAGAAGTCAGCAATTGCTTGACCTTTTTGACCTTCAAAGGTACATATTGCAAAGAAAATTCAGACAAAGCAAGTGTCTATTTTCCAATTCGACCATTCAGAATTGGCTGGGACAACATGTACTTTATCACATTTGTCTTTGACATAACTAAAACATTACAAGGCATCAAGTAGTACTTGAGTTTTGTACAAGAGAAATATAATGCTAAACATAGTTTTTCTATAGCACTATATCTAGTTTACGCATCATTGAGCACTTGACTGAGGTAGTAAACGGCTCTCTCGACGTTGTTTCCATCTTCTTGAGCCAGTAAACAACCGATGGTCTCTTCCGATGCTGATATGTACAATCTCACTGGTCGATGTGGCTCTGCAGGTATCATGACCGGTGGATTTGTCACATAGTCCTTGCTTTGGCCAACAGCCTCTTGGTGTTGTCGAGTCCACACAAAAGCTTCTTCTGCCTTGAGTTTCACCAACGAAGCAAAAACTCTTGTTCTTCCTGAGAGATTTGATATGAACCTTCTGAGAAAATTGACTTTTCCCAAAAAGGACTGAAGTTCTTTTTTGTTAGTTGGAGGTCTCGCTTCCAACACAGCTTTAGCTTTATTCTTATCCACTTCAATGCCTTTTTTGTGCACCAGAAAGCCTAAGAACTTAGCAGCAGAAACCCCAAAAACACATTTCTCAGGGTTCATTTTCAAATTATGCCTTCTCATTTCCTGGAAGGCTCTTCTCAAATGGTTCAAATGCTCCTCTTGACTGTCAGATTTAACAATGACATCGTCGATGTACACCTCCATGAACTTGCCTATCATTTCATGAAAGATAGTATTCATTGCCCTCTGATATGTTGCACCAGCATTCTTCAAACCAAAGGGCATCACTATCCATTCATAAGTTCCGATTGAACCTGGGCACCTGAAAGCGGTCTTAGGTACATCCTCTTCAGCTATAAAAATCTGATTATAACCAGCATGCCCATCCATGAAACTCAGAAGCTCATGACCAGATGCTGCATCCACTAGCATATCTGCTATGGGCATAGGGTATTCATCTTTAGGAGTGGCTGCATTAAGGTTCCTAAAATCGACACACACCCTCATCTTGCCATTCTTCTTTATGACAGGCACTACATTAGACAACCATTCCACATACCTAGTTGTGCGAATGAACTTAGCCTTCAGCAAACGTTCAACTTCCTCCTTGATTTTTAACACAACTTCAGGAGCGAACCTTCTGTTGGCTTGTTTGACAGGCTTGCAATCTGGCTTTAGAGGCAATCAATGCTCCACGAGTTCTCTATTCGCACTGGCATCTCGTGGTAATCCCAAGCAAAGCAATCCTTATACTCGTAAACCTCGATAATCGCTTTTTAAACTGATCTGATAATATTGCACTCACATATATTGGCCTCTTTCTATCTGCATCGCCCAAGTCTATCTCTTCTAAAGGGTCTTCCATCTCAAAACCACTTCTATCTTCAAGCCCCTTTTCAAAACCCAAAGGGCCATCATCAAATATACAATCGGCCAACACACCTTCTTCTGAGTTTGGCCATCGGTCGGCCTCACAGGCCGACAATTGTATTTGAGGATGTTCAAAAGTCATTGCTGTCGATTGGCCGATTTTCGTCGGCCTCATCCAGCAACTTGACACCAAACTGCTCCATTAAGCATGCATTCAGAGCTTCTTTATCAATAACACCACCCTGCACGGAGATGGGTTTCACCTTTGGATCATACACTTTGAAGTCTACATGCATTTGTTGCAAATAACATGGACTATCGTCAGCTTCAATAATCTCAACTTCATCTCGGGCATTCCACAGAATCATTTTTTGGTGTACTGTCGAAGGAACTGCTCCAACAGAATGGATCCAATCCCGACCTAACAAGACATTATAACTAGACCTCGAAGGAATCACAACGAACAGAGTAGATCTTTCTACCGATCCTACCTGCACATCAAGCATCACTACGCCATCCGTTGGTGCAGTTCTTCCTCCAAGTCGATTACCACTATATTAGTTGGCAACAAGTCGACTCATCCTTTCCCAATTTCTTGAACATGGCTCTTGGAATCAAATTCACCGATGCACCACCATCAATCAATACTCTGTCGGCTTACCTTCAATCATTGCTCTAATGTGCAATGGTTGAAGGTGACCTCTCTCTTCATGAGTTGGTTTGTTGAGCCTAGCGAAGTTGTCAAATATAGTGACCATGTCTTGCTCAACAAATCGCCAACCAATAGGAAATTCATCTAAGTCTTCCTCGTCAGGCACTTCAACTACAAACTCGTAGGGAGCCTCATATTCCGCTGGCAACACCGAGACTAAGTTTACATTCAATTTAGTAAACTCCTCTTCAGTGGCGGTATCCTCATTCTCCAGATGACTTCCCAACCTCATGCCTAGTTCATCGAATAAACAATCTCCTGATCCCAGGTCTGACAAGGTAGTACCCATTGTCATCACCAACTCGTCTAAGTTTTATCTAAGCTGGTGTCAAGATCAAACTGTTCTTCATCTTCAAAACCTATTGGGTCGTCTGGATCGTCCAAAGGCAAAGAATCACCTCTTCCATGGACAAATCTGTTTTGACAATGTTCTGCTCCATGGACCCCAAGGGTTCATCTAACAAATCAGAATCATTAGATATGATTTTTAATTCCTCCATTGACACATCACTGCCTGGGCCTTCTTTCTGGGCCGGTTGAACACCAACTTCAACGCGTTCCAAAGCTAACCTTTCAGCTTCAATTAGACCTATCGGCCAAGGCGTCAATTTTTCCTTAGCCACGTGAATTTCAAAGATACTTGGAGCCTTTCTTGAACGAGGCCTGCTGTGAATGGACTCGCATCTTGGAAGTCTGGCCCTTGTCGTAATTACTGCCTCTAACATCAACCACTACGCTTTTCAGCTTTGGACCAGTCTCCTTGGGCAACGGCACTTTTTATGTCCCAACCATGAAACAATCTTCATGTTGAGGTCATTCCAAGTCACTAGCCTTCGTTTTCTGCCTCTGAGCTTGCCTTATCCTTTGTCGATGACGCTTTTGGCTTTTCGACAGTGGGGTCTTCTTCACTTGATCACCCCCAGAGTATGGTATTCGCGGCCGGGTACTCTTCGTCCCAAAACGGTGTTTGTCGAGGGTTACTCTTTATTGCTCTCACCTCGCTTCTCGATTCAGGACAACGAGCTTTGGGAGAATTCTCGACCCATTTGTTTACCGTAATATTAGTATCGGGTTTCCTAGTCCTGTTCACCTTTCGACCAAGAGGTTCTCCATAATTACTCCTGTGGATTCCTTGGAGACTCAACCAACCATCCACCGATTTCTCGATTAGGCCTATTAACCACGTGCCTTTGCAACCGGTTTCACGGCATGTCTCACGCATCTATCCCCATAAAGCGTATGAACTTGTTGATGAACGCCTGCACCATCAACTTTCTTTGCTCTTTGGGTCGCTTTCATCAAGTACTTTGTCGCAATGCGGGCATAATTTCAATCGCCTATTGTTTTTCCTTCTCGTAAAAGCTTCAACAGCCTCATGAGGCCTTGGATAGATGTCGAAAGGGTCCTCGGCATTCACCACGCATACGCTTGGCGCTAATGTTCACCATGCTACAGCCTTCTCACATTTTGACCTTCGACATTGGCAATGCCTTGACCAAATGGATCAAGATTCACCTTCATGCTAGGCTTCGTTTGTCACAAACTTGAGCCTACCGTCTTTGAGAGCCTTTTGAATCAAATCCCTGAAACGAAAACATTCATTAGTAGGGTGGCCTAAAGCTCCATGGTACTTGTAATAATTCTGACCATTAGAGTCTTCAGGCCCTTTCACTCTATGATCATTTGATAACTTAAGCTGTTTATCTTTTACGAGAATATCAAATATTTTATCAGCTTTGGTTATATCAAATGTATAAGTCTTCTTATTCACATAACTCATCTTTTCCTTCCCCTTGGAAGGTACTAACGCTTGACAAGCATAAGGTGGTCCTTCTTTTAATTCAGCGATGTCTACTTCTCGCTCTATCATGGCCTCATCCTCACTGTCTGTTAGACCATTTTCGACATAATTGACTTTCTCACGCCTGATAAATTTCTTGTTGTTCTTCTGATTCCTCTCAAAGCGGAGTTGTTCAACTTGTCGAACTTTCTCCCCTAGTTGGGCGAGGTCAACTATGTGTTGGTTCACCAATTTCTTTCTAATATGGTAATCCAAACCACTAGCGGCCATTTTCACAATTTCCGCCGAACAAAGCGTAAAAACACCGCTTCTTCATTTGCTTGAACCTAGAGATGTAATCGTCTATAGATTCATTATACGTGCGTTTGACGTTAAATAAATCAGTCAAATTAACCCTCAAATCGCCCCTGAAGAATTGATCGTGAAACAATCCTTCCAGTTGTGTCCATGAATGGACTGAATTAGCTCTCAAAGTCGAGAACCAAGAAAACGCGTTCTTTGTCAAAGAACTTGGAAAGAACCTCATTTTCACACCTTCCACAGTGGCCAACTCTCCCATTTCTATCGTGTATCTAGCCACATGCTCGACAGTCGATTCACCACCGCCAGTAAAATTTGGACAATTTGGGGATTTTAATCCTCTTGGCACTTCACTTGTTGAACCCACTCAGGAAATGCAGATATGAAATATGGTCTAGTGCCTTGACCAATATTAAAACCAAGCCTATTCAAAGATTTGCTCGACGGCTGATTCACGCTTTGTTCTATCCGATTCCCCATGATATTGTGCCCGAGGTTGGCTAAACCTTGATGCACCGGTGGGCCTTGGTCTTGATTTCTTTGTAGAATATGCACTCGCCATAGGCCAAGTTATTCAAATTCGACCAAGGTTACGGTTTGGTGAACTACTTCGCTCGCGCCATAGGGTTATTAACATTTTGCGGAATGCCCCCATGCCACGACCATGAGGTATAACCCTGGGATTTGTTGAACATTCTCGCTCACCGGTGTCGCCAAACGCAATGCTTGATTTAGCCTCTCCATTTGTAAGGCTAGTGTATTACATGCTTGATTAGTAGTCTCCATAAGAGGCGTGATCACTGCACCCATCTGCTGAGTGAACATGTTCACGATCTCATGGTTACTATCATCCACTTGTCGTCGAATACCGCCAACGAAGTTTTGTGTTAATCCTCCATTATTACGAGGCATTTGTCTCGACATGTCCCCACCCGACCCTTGTCGGTTGGCTGTCATAATGGGAGCCACTCCTGCCATTCCTTGAATATCGGAAGAATTTCCGAATGGCATAAAAGGCTGGTTGGCATATTGGTTGAACATAGTTGAACCAATAGCAGGGACTGTCGAATTCTACAAATAGCCATACGGCATTCCAAACGGAGGTTGGGCTACTTGCGGTATAGGCCTAATACTTGAGTTCCTCGCGCTTCCAGGCGATGCCTGAATTTCTGGAGCACTCTGAACCACCGGTTCAAGCACTGCAGCGCTCGAAATAACCTCTGCTTGCGTATTGGCCATCGTCATTCCAGTACCCTCCCCAGCGGTAGCATTACTCATCCGCGGGATCATAACTACCCCGGCGTTCGTACTTGTAGTCGAAGCATTTGTATTGCTTGCCAATGCATTCGCACTAGCAATGCTTGGTGTTGTGGCACTGCTATTTGTGCTGCCACTCATGTTTCTAGATTGCGTTGCGTTAGAAGCAGTGATCTTTCCACTCCTTAGACGCATAAAACCATCGTTCAAAACGAGTTACTCTAAACTGGTCCCACCGGGCGTGCCAATTTGTTTATGGGGAAATTTGGTTTATGGTATGATTTTACCAGTTTTGATGATCTTGAATGATCTACCAAATTCATCAAACAAACAAATAAATTTTGATGATCAAGCAATTATGAATCCGAACCAGTTACGTGGTAATCTCGTTTTGAAAACAACGGTTTCTTTTGAATATAACGGTCAAAGACTCGACACGTTAATTGTTCTTTAACATTCTTGGCTTTTAAGCCATTAATTGTCAAATCTTATGCCAAATTTGGTTATGATAATTCCAATTAACAACTAGTTGCTGTCGAAATGGCAATGCAGACTTAAATAAACAAGATTGGCTGTCGAAAGCCAATAACTTGGTTTACAAGTAAGTTAGATCAAAATCTAAAGAAAACCAGAATGCAACTACTACAATGTCATGGGGCTTACATCACTAAAGCCCAACATGCAGTTTGAAGTTAATGCAGAAATGTGAAGGAAAAAACAAGTAATAGACTAAATTTAAGAAACACTGCTAAATGACATGAATTCAAGCAAAAACATATAAATGCAGGAATTTAAATAACAGAAAGTGTAAAGAACATGAGTTTAAAAAATAAAAAAAATGTAAATGATTTTGAAAGTAAAAGTGCAGAAACAGCAAAGGACAATGACTTAAAGAATGTAAATGTGAAACGAAGAAATACAAATTGATTGGAATGTAAATGACATAACTGGAAGTGTAAAGAATTGAAAATAAGTTGAAACTTGATTAAAATGCAGAAAGATAAAGGATGGAAGGCATACGATGATCGTTTTCCGTTAATCTTCTTTAGCCGTCGAGATATTAGGAATCAGATCACGTATCCAACCTTGATTACATCGTACAACCTACTATTTATAGGCAAAAATATGAAAACTGCCTAACATCCAACCTGACACGTGTACGGACATGTTGGTAGTTAAGTTTTCACTAAAAAACTACCTAATCGACAGTATCACTTCCTGTCGAGCCATACATCGATTTTTACTTAATAATTAAGCCTATTCGACCATGATCATTTTGACCTCTTCGACGCGTTATGCCTTCCGTCGAACATCAGTCCCATCACTTGGTCTTTCAAACTTAGTTAATCTTCATTGCTTCTTCTGGTCTCTTACACTCTCATTTGTCGAATTCTAACATTCTGTCGATTAATCCAAATTTGAAATTTGGCACCCAACACTTATCTCCTAGAAAACTCCACACGAGAGTTGAAAAAAAAAAGGTGGAAAGTAAGTTCCTACACTGTGATAAAATGGCACCAAACTTAGTTGTCTTTTTAGCCATGATGAATGCCATGAACCACAAGTTGTGGATCCATCTCAAAAATAACATTCTCAAATCCCAATGCTTTGTTCCCGCAACCACTCCAATGTCTTCATTAGTCCAAATGCTTCGCCAACCTTCACGTCAAGGATTGGTTGAGTCCATAAGGTTTTAGCTCCCATGAACAAGCCAAACTCAAACCTATACCAAGTCGTTTAAGCTTTATAATATTAAAATCGTTATTAAAAATCAAGTTTACAAGTGGTCATCCAAGCATACTAATTTAATTGGTTTGATATAAAAAACGAAAGAGAAGGTTATTCTCTTATGCATTGTTTGGAACAATAGAAACAGGGTGGAAAGAAAGGATGGGCGATGATAAAACAAATCCCAAAAACCATCCCTTCCTTTTGTAATATAAAGAATTACAAAATACTGTAGAGATCTACTTACTTTATTTTAGAAGTAATTATTATTAAACTTTTTTTCAATGGATTTCATCAATTCTTTCATTGAAAAAACAATTAAATTCAAGAAAGTTAATATTCATTAAAAGTTATTAACTGGAATAAATTTGATAAGAATCATCCTAGAATTGGTATTAAGGATAAGAATAAGTACGGTCTGAGTAAATTAATATAGTGACTGATCCCATACCCACATTTTAAAAATATATTCGTGCCAGGACCCATACTTGCATAGGTAGCAACTTTTGTACTTGTACATTGAGTTCCTGTTGGGTCAAAATTACGAATTTTCAAGTGATCTTCGGTAGAAGGAGTTACTTAATGAAATGAAAAGGGCAAGAACTGTACGAACTAGGAGATGTTGGAGTAATCGAAAAAACTGCTTAGTTTGGAGATGATTTGAACAGTACATCAATTGTAGTGGTTACCAGCAGGGAGATTCTAGAAGCCACACCCTTGATAATGTGCGCTTTAGACGATAAGCACATAAAATAGTTATTTCACTAGGAGGCTACTACGTTGATAAGCAGTTAACAAGATAATGGGTGGTTATTGTGACCAAAAAAAGCAGTTTACTACACAATCAGAGTATGCAAGATTTGGAGTCACTGGAGGCAGCCCGTGAGTACGAAGAAACATTTATAAATAGAAGTAGATAGCCTTGGAATGGACACAATTTGATATCTCTGAAACACTCGCAACTCCTAAAATACATAACACTTATGCCACTCACAAAATAATACCAGCCACATGAAAAGCGATGTAAGCAGTGACTCCCTTCATCAACACACTTTAAATTCCAGTGTCATTCTAATTCGTGTATTGTTTAGTCATCTTGCCTTGCTGCAAGTTTACACTTGTTTCATTTTAAAGCTTGTTTCTCTTCAACTTCCTTGCAAAATCATTTTCATTTCTTTGTCTATTCCTTTCTATTTAATTTTAGTTCTACTTAAGTTCACCCACAATTATATTATCATGTGATGATTAAATGTCATGATATTACACATGATTAAGACTATTGGAGGAAGGATAGTTATTGTTGTCATGGACAAATGCACCTGATTGCAAGTAGTAATAAAAGGACTGGAGTTTCGAGTTGTCGTACCCAAAGTGAATTGTTAACAATTACTGAACTAACTAATTTTGTTATTATTTAGACTATCAATCGAGAGATAGTAATACACAATTACTAAGCTAGAGAAGAACACAAGTTTCCAAGAAATGGAGAGAGGCCTAGGGTCACAGTTTTACTTGCAGCTTTGATCCCCGTATGTCTAGTCCTATTTGTTTCCATGTTTACGCTTTATATTAACCCGTTTACATCATGCAAACTTAATATTCTTTCCCTTATGTCAACCCCGTGAATTAGTCAAGTCAAAGGATTGTAAGCTAAGAAAAGTGTAAAGAACAAAAAGGTTGAATGATTGGAAGATTAAAACTAAAGTGGATATACAGTAGTTATTAACCCCAATTATCCTATAGGTCTACCAATTAAATATTATCCGATCGCTAATAATCAATTGATTATGAACATGCATATGTTAGCTACTCCTAACATGAAATTAAAGCAATATGACAGTATAATTAATGCATAAACCGGGATCCAAATAATTAAGAACTAGAACATAATCGCTAAGACATAGCTAAAAGGTTCTCAACTTACAGGATCCACTAAGACCCTAGTATGAAATTAGTTACCCGTAGGAAATAGAAATCGATAACCAAATAAGAGTACTTTAGATACACAGAACCAGAACCAGACAGGGTGAATAATCCTTGATCTATAGTCCAATCTCCTTCCTCAGTTCCAAAGCTCTCCAATTAGGATTCCACGGTAAAGCTTTAGCAATTCAGCAGCAAAAAGACTCACAACCCTCTTTAAATAGGGTTATAGCACGCTTATTTGTAGAAAAAATCCCAAAATAAGCCCAACAACATAATTGAGCACGACCATGCTCAACTTATTAGTCTTACGATATGGTCATGCTTACTTGAGCAAGGGTCGTGCTTGTCAATACAATCACTTTACATGACTCCAAAATTTCACCTATGTCTGGCCATGCTTCCATCCAGCACTGGTGTGCTAACTTTTGTGGCGAGCACGACTGTGCTTACCTGAACATGATCGTGCTTATTTGGCTGAAGTCCACATAATGCAAATTTTCTCTCCGAAATTACCATGAAGCTTTTATCTTTGCTCCTTGGCATAATTTTCCACCAAACTAAATAAAATAAGTGAATGCTGTAGCGGCCAATGTAACTGCCTCGAAGATCTTCGCCCAGTGTCAACCGAAAGCGATTCATACTTAACCGCCGCGCATTAATCGCTGTTGGATGCCCATTTTGTTGTAGTGTTTTATTTCTTTCCTAATGGCAAACAAATAACACCAGTAAAACAAATGACAAATAAATAAAATGAAAGGATGCTAATGTATCACCTTTGTGAAAACCAATCCTTCCCCTTTATATTGGATTTTGATTTTCCATTTTTTAAAATGGATGAACTGAAGTGCAACTAAAAATTTGGGTTAATTTAGGGCCAATAGCTAAAACAATGGAACAAATAGGTCAAAAGTTGTCCAAAAATGACATTTGGGCCACTTGGGCCCAATGCAAAAAAAAAAACAAAAAGGTAATTATTAAATGCACCCCCAAAATTACTACCATACCCTCTTCTCTTCTTCTTCCTCACTTCATTTTTCTCTCCCTCGTTAACCCTAACCCCTAAATCACACACCCCTAACCCAACCCTCTCTTCAATCCCTCCTTTACTTCTTTTCTTATATCTCATCCAAACAACCACTAGGTATGAGATTGGTCCGCTTCTTTCGTATTTTCACGTTTTTATTTTTTGTGGTTGCTAGTTTAGTCTAGAAATGAATTTCCAACACCTGCTTGGCTGTTTCCGGAATAGGTAAAAAAACTCGTCCGTAAATACACTTACAAAAGGTACATCTTCAGCGTATATATACAACTTTCATAAATGTATTTAAGGATGCAAATGTTACCTATTCCGTAAATACATTTACTGAGACAGTGAAAACACACCTTGCTAAATAGATTTATGGAATTGGTCAATTTTTTTTAATAACTCTAACTCTCAAATTGTCTAATATTATAATAATTACGTGTGCAACAGTGCAAGTATGACAAAGGTTGATGCAGGAGGTTCTTCGCGAGGAGAATGAGTTTGGTGGGAGGTGCCTATGGCTTCCTCCCAGAAACGGAGACAGCAACAACAGTAGGTTCAGGTTGTCCCCAGCAGATTCAGGTTGTCCCTGCGACCCAGGAGGTACTACGGAGGCCGAGGATAAATTCAACTAGATTATACAAATAGTTTTAAATTGAAATAGTATGCATGTTTTTTTTTCCGATGTTTTGGTGCCTGATTACATTTGGGTTTTATTTTAAGCTTCCTCTCTTCTTTCTGGTTTTGGTAGGGGCTCGCGGATTGGTTCTTTCTGGTTTGCATTTTTCTATTATTGGTTGGCATTCATATGAATTACTACTAATTTGGCATTTAGTTTTGAATGTTGGTTGTCTAAATTTTCTTCAAACTGCCACTGCCCACTAGTTTGGCACATTGCTACTGGTTTTGCTTTTGCATATTACTGCTGAAATAGTTTTTTGCTACTAAAATGGCTTTTTTGATAGTGGTTTAGTGTATTGTTTTTTATTACTACTTTTTCTAATGCACTACCAATTGCACCAGTTTAGCTTACCGGTATTATAAGGATACTGGTGCAACTTGGTTTTCCCTTTTAGTTTTTTAATTAGGCTTTGTAGATTTCCATTTGCTTCAGATGTGAAATACCTTTGCAAAGTGAATTTGATATTAATTACATTGGTTATGAACATAGATTATTAGGAAAAACCCAAGTGTCACGTAAACTAGAGATAATGCCTTAAAAGAGTTTATAAGTAAAAGGCATTTGTCACCTTACAAGCCAGTTTTGTAAGAATGAGCTAAGCCTAAAAGGTCCTAATATAGACATTGTTATCGATTTGCTGGAATTTAGCATGTAACTTGATCTTTCTATTACCCATGGCATATTGGTTTGCATACTAGTTTGGCATTTTGTTGTACTGATGGGAAGTTATTTTTGTGCTGCTATGCAACTCTATTTTGCTACTTCGGTTTTTGTTTATATTGAGGGCTACTTTTTGCAATCTGTATCTATTGGGTATACTTTCACAACTATTTTCACATCTCTTGTGCTAAGGTTCACTTTATTTCTATTTAATGAATTCTTTTGGCTTATCAAATTGTTGTAAGCTGTGAAAGTTCTAAGTCTAATGTGGGATTGTTTACCATGATGTAGTTTTGGAATTACTTTACTTTTGATGTATTTTGCAATTTCATTTGTTGTGTTGCAAGTTTATGATGCAATTGTTGTCTGATGATGCAGGAGATAAAACCCCCCCCAAAAAAAAGTAAACAATACCAATGGACAAGTCGTTAGTAATCCAACCATGTAATTACCTACAGAATATGTCGTCGATAGTTATCGAAGATGTTTTATATATTTTCGTCGGTACATCGTATCGATGACTAGAGTTCAGCAGGACGGATTGGGATTCATCAGTATTCCATCAAAATGCCTGTACTAACGACACCTTTTGACTGTCAGTAATATTGTCTGTTTTTCTTGTAGCGGATTTTTAAATTTAAATTAATTATTTTCGTGAACTTTGCAACAAAAACTATTTGTAAACCTTATGTAAAA